>CM068373.1:94537276-95811776 GCA_034769895.1 Magicicada septendecula
TTGCGATTGAATCGCTCAGCGTGGGAAGGTTGCGGGTGGTAAGGGGAGATGGTCACATGCCGAATGCCGTGCCTGAAACACATGTTCCGGAACTGCCTCGAGATGAATTGGGGGCCATTGTCTGAGACAATGATGGAGGGAAGCCCGAAATGCTGAAAGATACTGGTCTGAAGGGCTATGATGGTATTGGCAGTACTAGCCTGACGCAAGGGAAGTAGCCAGACATACTTGGAGAAGGCGTCCACACAAACAAGGAGGAACGAATTCCCGACCTTGCTACGCGGGAAAGGACCCACGTAGTCGATGAAAACCTTCTCCATCGGTCTGCCAGCCACCTCAGAAGACAGCAACCCCAACTTAGTGTTCTGAGCGGGCTTGCTCAGACTACACAGATGACAACACTTCACCCGGGTGGCGATGTCCCGGTCCATGCCTTTCCAGATGAAGTTCTTTCTGATCGCGGCGATGGTCTTTGAAACACCCAAATGGCCTCCAACCGGGGAATCATGATAATATTGGAAGACCATGGGCACCAGCTTGCTCGGCAGCACTATCTTAGGGACCCGTCCTCAACGTTCCTTGCAGCAGGGGACGCCCTTGGACAGATGATATGGAGCCTTCATCTCGCCTGATTTAATCTTATCGATGATGGGACCCAACACCTCATCATCAAGCTGATGAGGGATAACCTCAGTGAAGGCGAGGGGAAACTCCAGGAGTAAGGCGCAGGGTTAATTTATTGGCTCCTCACTGGGTAGGTGATACATACGGGACAGAGCGTCGGCAACAACATTTTGGGTCCCCCTTATATGCTGTGCCCGAAACTTAAAAGAATAAATTTTGACATTTGTGAGCCGCTCATCACCAATGACGTCACAACACAATTTTCAACTTTCCAAATCTGACACATTTTTCAAATTTGACAACCTAAAAAGAAATATAAAAATCTACAACTCACCTTGATGACCGGCTCACTTGTCCACTTGAACTAGGAGAGGCCTCCTAGTGGAAGACTAGCCACATGCTGGGTAACCATTAGGTAATAGGACGAATGAGGTGACTTCAATTTTAAAATTCCGAAAATAACAAATTTATTGATGCTATCATATTTTGTTTTTCTTACAATGAGATTTCATAGAATTCAGGCTGTGAAGGTATTCTATTAGAAATATATAAATATGTGAAATATTTACTATATTACATGGTATTCAAAATTTAAAATTTCAAAACATTCAAAATTTAATATTTAAAAAATATTCCATTACAAATATATAAAATCTGTAAAATTCTAAAATATATTACAAGGTATTCACAAATAACCATGACAGGCAACAAGCCTCGACAGTACTTTAACCTTCACCCAAATAGACTTTCTCTATTTGGAATTAATTATTTGAACATTGAAACCCCCCTTTTATTTTATAAGTTTTTTTTGTTTTTTTTTGAATTTTTTTTAAATTTTATTTTATTAAGTTTTTTTTTGTAAGGGGAGAGACATCATATTTAGAACTAGGTGGTGAACCTAGAGGAAGCATAAGTGTGCAAAGGCCTAAGTACAATTACAGACATGTCCCCCCAGGTGAATGACAGGACTTGCAAATGAAAAGTCTATTCCATATAACAAACAAGCGTATACTTTATTAAGCATGCAACTCTTACATGAGATGACAAGTTATAGATTGAACAAGAGCAAAATTAACTGCAGGATTATATATATCAATTAATATTCTTAATGGTATAAAATGTGAGTGAATTGAATATTCACATAAATTGCATAAATCCTGCCACATTATGTTCAAGTTAATGGTTGCAATAATATTATTCACAAAATAGAAAATCACTAATCCATAAGTGTTGTATAGAAAGGACTTAAAATAGGCTAGCCTTTTAGTAACTTAGTAAGCACATTTATGATCTTTTAATTTATAACATATTCCCCCAACAAATATATAAAGATTACACACACAAGCACATACACAACATAAATGACACAACATCCCTCATTTCTGTACCAAACCCCTCATAAAACCCTTTTCAACTAGAATAAATGAATGCACAACTATATATATATAGTTGATCTTTTTGAGACCCCATATATAAAAGTTATGAGTAAGCTTAGACATTTTATTCTTACATATTCGTAATCAGCATAAAAAACCGTAAAAATATATATCCGTTTCAAGATAGTTTGTTGAAAAAAGTTGAATAATAATTATCCTGTTAACTTAATCGTTACAAACGACTCACACGTTTAAAAAAATGCATTACTATTTTATCACGGATATCGGTTTAGCTTTTATTGATGAAAAATATGCACAGTGTTGCCACAAAATGTATATAAAGTCACGAAGGTCACAACGTTGCCAAGTCTACTGAACGTAAGCAATTCCTGCAATATTAGCAGCTGGTGTGTCTCGGCTGTATATACAATTACTGCTTCCAGTCGCCTACGTTTAATTCCTGTATACGATCTTAGTTATTTTTAATTTCAGTACCGTAGTAAAAATAATCTTTGAAAGACGTAATCAACTATTTTTCAACGCTGTTATTAAAAAGTGGGTTAATCATTCAATGACAGAAAACATATAAGGTATAAAATGTTGTGATCACTTTATTCACACGTTCTTTTCTTGACACGTAAATAACTATATACTAAATAAAGATATAATAAGTATATCTTCATTGTACATTAGTATAATATGTAGTTAAAAAGTACAGTACAACCTGTCACATCCGGACCTGTGATATCCGGAACCTCCCATATCCGGACGTATCTCCAAACTAATTTTTGCAATTTTGGTTAGCGAAATGGTTAGGGATGTAAAGATACTACTCTTGATGTTTTGGCTGATCACCACTTTTTCTTCACTACACTTACGTCATTCTGCGATATGGTTCACTATTTTTGAATATTTAAGTTTTTACAATTGAAATACTTTATTTGGGGCAACTGAGTCTGGGGCAGCGGCGTTAGGTAGACTCACTTTGGCTTCATGGCTTCCAAAAAACGTGTGCATTGTATGAAGCAGCCGAATCACAAACTTTTTCAAAAACTGATGTAGGCGTACTGTAAGTAAAACTTTTTAACCAATTTTACTTTTTGTATTTTAAAGAGTACAGTGTACAAATGCAAATGCTAAACCAATAGAAACGTCTAAAAAAACACGTTCTTCTTCTGTGTATCTTCTGTAATTGTTAATTATATTAATTGAGATTTTGGCTACTTATAGAGATTTAATTACTGAACACAATGCAGTTTTCAGAATTGCTGTATATTTATTGGTTTTGAAGTTATCGCAGGTTGAACTGCAAAAATGAATTGAATAAAATTCATCTATCATCCGCCCGCGAGTTTCACTGTGAGGAAGTTAGAGTGAGAGAGTTGCTTATTATACGCTCTCTGTCTAGCGTACGGCGCAGCGCACAGTGTGTCCCTTTCAATTAACGCTCAGATATGACGACATACTATGAATCGTTATTATATACCCCGACGATAACTTCAATGAGTTGAACTGATTTTGTGTATAATACAGTATATTTAATGTATCTTTTAAATGTCAATAAATTTCAAATGAAATTTGGGTATATCTGAAATCCTTGAATAATTTACGCACCCGAAATTTTCGCCGGTATTTTTCGTCAAAAAAGTGCGTTAATTATGCGAGAAAATACGGTATTTATAAATGACCTTGTGATATCCGGATTTTTTCATATCCGGATCGGCCGGTCGCCATATTAGTCCGGATATGACAGGTTGTACCTGTACTGGTAAAAGTATGAATGATAGACTTTTATTACAAATATTTTTTGCTACGGTTTTCTATAAATAGTAACTATTCTCGGTAAAATAAAAATAAAATAAAATAAAAGATTAAATACAAATATCTAATATTTTCTGAATAAAATATATGTATATTTTAACAAATAATAATTATGTAACTCTGAAAAAATTTAAGACAAATCTTCATTAACTCTTGTAGGGAATTAATTAAATCTTCATTAATCTTTAAAACTCTTGTAGGGAATTCGTTTTACACACTTAGGCCTATATGTATTGAACATAATTATTATAAAACCATTTATTATTAAAAGGGATTGTTTAAATTACATATTTATTCCTACCATTCGCCCACTCCGATTATTTATTTTGTTAAATAAATCTTATGACATGTCTTTTATATGTTTTGTACACCTCAGATTTTGTGTACACTGTATATATTTCGTATTTTTAATGTTTTTAGCTAAGTTTTCATTGGCCTAGGACACCGGTCCTTCTCAAAATTTGCATATAATTTACCCTGATTAACGAAACAGCTCCTCTCTGTCTGTGTACCTCTGTCTCACTTTCTTGCTCTCTCTCTCTCTCTCTCTCTCTCTCTCTCTCTCTCTCTCTCTCTCTCTCTCTCTCTCTCTCTCTCTCTCTCTCTCTCTCTCTCTCTCTCTCCTTATTCGTTCTATTTCTTTCCCTTATTTTTATTAAAGAATGAGCCAAGGAGGTTATGTACATTTACACCTGCCGGACACCTCTAAGGTTGCCTCTGTAAGAAACAATAAAATTTCTCAAGTGCTTATGAAATAAGGAGGACACTGGAACATGGTAAACGCATAGTAATGTTTATTTGGCTGAGACAAGATAAACGAGAAACGTGATTACATTTCTGGCGGTAACGATTATGCATTTTGCAAACTGGCGTCTACGTCACACACGTCCGTATTTTCTACAAACATTGTGCACAGTTTAATCTGAGTTGTGGTATCTCGAACTCAGAAATGGTTAATATACGTCAGCCACTGCTATGTACAGTGATATGTGTTGTGTCTATTCAGCGCTATCACCACAGGTCTCCAGCACAGAGACAAGATTTCTCATTCCCGTCAACATGAGTACCTACTCAAGGTCAAATAACATTCTTAATGTTGTAATGACAGACGTGTACGTTTACAAAACACTGTTTTGGCTGACACATATATACACATCTACGTCTGAACTCGCAACCTCTTATTTATCAGCTGGCCGGTTTTACGTTTCCACCAAACGTGTTCCAGAAAATCATATTAAAATAATATGAATATTTTATAGTAAAAACATAATAAAAATAATAATAATATACAATTTAAAAAGTTAATACACTACCTCTTGCTTATCCTAAGTTTTGTGCGGAGAAATACCTGACCCAGTCAGTTTTCCAAGGATTCATAAAATTGTTATCTCGAATGATACATGGATCTTGTAGAGCTCGTAATCCTAATGTTCCTTGCATGATTGATGGAATATGTACACATAATAACCGAGCAACATTTTACGTTAAACTATTGAAAATAACAATGGTTTTCCAAAGTACCGGAGACGAGATGACGGAATTGTTGAACTAAAAGGAATACCATTTCTTTTATGAATTTGCTAACTGCTATAATTTTTTATTGTTCGACTAAGCAATAGTAAATTAAAGTTTCTTCTTTCACACAAGTGACCCAATAATTTTTTCTGGTTTAGGCACATCGATTAAACTATTACAAAATGTGTCTAGTTTCGATCTAATTTGACGTATAGGTTAGGATTTTATGGAGAAGTAAACAAAGTGCGAGGGGGGGCAAGAAAAGGATAGTGAGGGATTGTGTGTAACACTGAAATTGTGACAAGAAAAAGAAGAAACTGTATGAGTGGCGATCGCGTGCATGCGCGCGTGTGTGTGTGGGTTAGAGAGAGAGAGAGAGAGAGAGAGAGAGAGAGTGAGAGAGACTGACAGAGAGAAACAAGGGCAGAGATAAAGAAATCTGTCTCATTAATCAAATTCTACAAATAGTTTACTGTTATACGCAAAAACGTAAACTCGGGCACGCTACGTAGCGTAAATAAATGTTGCCTAACATCTGACGCATGTGAATTAAAACAGCAATTCGTATCATAAACATATGCAGTGTTTGTAAAACTATATAGCCTAAACATTCACACACACACACACACACACACACACACACACACACACACACACACACACATACAGATACTCACTCTCTCCCTTTGTCTGCATGTCAGCCTGTCAATCTCATTTCAACCTCCCCTGACACTTTCTTTTCGTTACCCTCTCTTGCTATCTACTAATTAGCTCCTAAGCTAGGCCTCGAATTAGGTGAATTATGTGCAATTTTAGAGACAATGAATAATTTTAATGTTTTTAGTGGAAAACAGTTTCTTTCTCCTAAATAAAACAAAAACTTGTGTTTAGGGATTATGCTCTTTACAGGCAACAGCTAGAGGTGCGAACACGCCAAATTCATATTTCGAATCTATGTGTTGTAAATGTGATAGTACTCCTTCTTGTACGTACTTCTAATCATATATATATATATATATATATATATATATATTTTTTTTTTTTTTTTAGGTGTTTCTTTATCATCACTAGGGCCCGGATTTTTATGTAGCAAAAAATGGTAAAATATGTACATAAACATGTAGGAAAAATAAGGAAAATATGTAGCTAAATATGTAATATTAAAGAAATATGTAGTATTAAAATACTTTCACATCAACAATGTAATTTACATTTTACGAGAACATAACAGTGCCCTCTTTGAAAGGTTTTGAAAATAATAGGTGCTTCATTTTAAACTTTTTAAAATCACTTTCAAAACATGCAAATATATTTTGAGCAAAGTCAATGTAATCCATAAAATACTAATCAAGTTCGGCGCTAACACTAATCACCAGTTAGATTACCACTTCTGTTACAGAAAATAAGTTAACCCTCAGAATACACAGTATCTGAAAGTTCAACTCTTTGTTGAAGAGTTTACAATAAGACAGCATGCATAAGAAATGAATTACTTTTCAATTGTTTATTGTACTTTAGAAAATTTATGAAAACATATTTTAGAAAACAGTATTAAAAAAGAAATCTTGATATTATAAAATTAACAACAACAAAGTATTTTACCTATGGATTTCTGTAGTATAGGACATGAGTATAAAGTAAAAAATTGAGAATTATTAACTATTTAACAAAGTATTTTACTAGGAGAGTTGAAATTACTATAAAATTAAAGGTAGATTTTTGACTTGAAAATCTATATTGCATATATATATATATATATATAACTCTACTATAACTCTGCATAAGTATAAAGTGTCCATGTAAGTTTTTTTTTCCACTGTTTAGTTGCACAATTAATTATTAAATACTTTTCTATATTGTCTGTTGACATGGACTGTCTTCGGTCTGAGAGTATGTTTTTATATATAGAAGAGGATCTCTCGACATCACATGTCGTCACCGGCGCATGTTTATATAGAGGAATCGTACTTGGAAGAATATTCTCAATCGATTCTACAGTTTCGCCGTTACATATGCGGTAAATGGTATGTAAAGTTGAGTAACCAGGGTTTCTATTCAGCACAGCATTTAATTTAGTAGAAACTTTGTCACCGACTTCACCCTGCACAGCATTTAACTTGTTAACTGCTTCTTCAACTATTCCTATGGCTTCTTGGAGAGTCAGACCTGCAGTCTCCAGTTTCTTGATACAACTGAAATGCGTTTTGATGTACGAAACTGAACATATCACCTTAGAGTTGTTGAATGCAGACAAGGATTCGCTCACTGACACTGAAGAATCGGGAGATAATGTTTCCACCACATACTTCACAGCTTCAAAGTTGTCACTGTAGAAATTTACGGCTTCGACCCAGGTTCCCCATCTTGTAATTACGGGTTCTGGAGGCAGAGGTGTGTCAGGTAGCCTTTGTTTGTAGCACTGGATACGGTAAGGAGCTTTCAAGAACACCTTTTTTGTTGCTGATATTAATGTATTTACTTCGGGGAAAAGGTCTCTGACAGTTTCAGCTACTCGATGCAATCCATGAGCCAGGCATGTAACATGTAGTAGGTTGGGGTAAAACACATTTAGAGAATTACCTGCTTTTAACATGTATGCTGCTGCATCTGTATACAACAGCAATACCTTCTCTTCTTTAACACCATTTGGCCATAACAAACTTGGCAAAATACAGCTTTATCGTCAGTTGTAAAAGCACTGTCAATCTGTACCCATGATTTAAACTTAGATGACAAAGATGATGCGGTCGGTGCCATGATAAAACAAGGATATTTGTATTTAAAACTCTTAAGAACTTGCGTTGAACAATACCGCACAATATATTATTTAAGACGTCTTTTGTCCAACAACGAGAATCCGCCAAGGCAAGAAACAAGCAAGCGCAGAAGTGTAGGCGAAAGACAAAACACTGACTTGACAATAACTTCAACACACCACACTGCACACCAGATTGTTATTTACGTGTAGGCTTACACTCCGAGAGCGTCGATAATACTGGCGTCAAAAATCACATTGTGCCCTACAATAGCATAGAGTTATATAGATATTTGTTTGTTTAGGTAGATGGAATCCGTTTCGAGAATTGCAAGATCTGCGAAGAGTATTTATTTACCGCGGACAGCACGTTCTTTCCCCACCGAGCCTGCTGAACGTGCGAACGAAACGTAAATAAGGAGTGGGGCCGCGCATACCATTCTCATCTAACATCCCGTGCAAAATGCCTTACTTGTCGCTTGAGCTCGTAAAAAATTTTACTTCTTGAAAGTAGAATCTATGTGTGCAATTGCAACAGATGCAATATTTTGCCTTTTCTTGTAATAAATTTAATTGGACCTGATTCTGATTAATTGCACATTTGCGCATCTGAGTAATGTTGTTATAGGCCTAACTATTTTTTGCCATTACAATTTTCAAATTGAAGTAAAGTATAGTAAAATAGCTAAAATATGTAGAAATATGTAAGATGGAGTGAAATATGTAATATGAACAAAATATGTAAAAATATGTAAAATTAAACTCGCGGATAAGACACCTATTGGTATGATTCGCCGATATCTGGCTTCTCCGTGTAAATGTGCACTCAGCATTCAAATATGTAATTACATAAAAATCCGGGCCTTAATCATCACCTACACCTGCATAAATATGAATGTAGGGGCTACTCATTACAGTATTCACTTCCCCTTCCTTTGTATTTTGATTTGACAGGATTACAGGATGTTTACACTACCTTGTAAGCACGTATGTTTCCCCTTCTGTTTTGTCCAATATACAGTAGATTTGATAGAAATTTTAAATGAAGAAGGAAACTGCTACTTGGTAAATTAATATGTATTGTGCTTTTAAAAGGAAAAGAGAGATAGCTACCGTTTTTATAATTCTATCAGTAGGATAGAAAACACATATAATATAAAATGTATGAGACCCCATTAATATTAAGTATTTATCTCTAAATCACCAGTCGATTGTCTCAAAATAATGCGAAAAATTGCGAAAGAAACTACCGTGTAGTTATTTTTATCTCGCAAGGGTGTGTACGATGAACTATAGAAAAGAAACTTGTAGATAAATGTTTTTAAACAATGCCGTTTGGTTGCTAATCCCCGACCTTATAACTTCTTTATATACTTGCTTTTGTATAGAAAAGTCTTATGAAGTGAAAAGAAATTAGTAAAAGAGAATGGAAAATTCCAGGGTGAGGAAGAATATTTAACGTTACGAATTATAAAACGAAGGAGATATTACAGCTGCAATAAAGAGCAGGCAACGAATTATATCAAGGGCTCAAGAGAGAAGTAACGCAACGGAAGGCTGATTGGAATTCCTCAACTTAAATGTGAAGGAGGTATTGTATAATATTAATACTACCTGTAACTCCCGCAGACCTTCCTTTGTCATAAACCGTCTCCTCACCATTCCCGATGGACCTCCTCTCAGAAACCCCCGCCAACGGAGAAATAGAAATAATTAAGTCTCTTCGTCATACTTACTACACCTGGCTTCCTTCTTGATCACTTAACATCTTAAATTTTCCTATCTACCTATCCGGTCTTTATCCCTCTCCTTTGTGCCTCCCCGCCTTACCTTGACGCCTCTCTGACACCTCCCTCCAGCTTTGGCGTCCTGCGTTACTCGACCTCTTCTTGGCTGTCGTTTGACTTATACTTTTATTATGGCTCTTCCATCACCCATTTGGCTCTGCACACTACGTAAACACACAAATACACATCCATACACTACACTATATCCTGAATGCCTCCACCTACTTCGCCACCGGTTTGCGCTGCGCTGGCGTGCGACTCCTCTAAATCTCAAATCGGCGGAAGGGTGCTTGCCCCAGATCAGCCTGAGTCTTATCCTCTGAGACAAGTCTCAGACAACGCAAAAAAAGGTATAATATTATAGCCTACTGTCTACTATGACTGTGAGACGCGAATATGACAGCAGATATGCAAGAATGTAGGAGGCTACAGAAGAATAAAGGAACGGTCCAACTTCGGATATTATGGCTTAAGTAATCATATTAGAAAGGATTATTACAATTTATTTTATACACCACACAATATATGTGATAATTTTAATTTTTTATTTATCTATAAATTTTGAAACGATTTAAGACCTGTATTAACATCAACCGTTGTGTATATAACTCTTTTCACTCAGACTTTTCACAAAGTTTAGTGATATATTAAAACCATGTGTAAGATAATCAATTTTTGTGAAACCTATAATATACCCATTAAATAGTGTAGACTAGACAAGTATGATAGTAGCTTAATACAGTCTTTTTTCCGGGATGAAAGGGAAATTATAATATTGTGCGCTTAAGAATGAAACTTTTTTTGTTACTAGACCAACGTTTATGAAAATCTATTTGGCTTCATTTCTCAGATTGTAATAAAATTGGAATCAATTATAGCCTATATCAAATTAAAAATTTTTGCCAAAATTATTTGTTACTAACCAAGTTTACTTTATTTTCTTAACCGATGGATTTTTGCATATCAAATTCCGTTTATTAGACATCGATTTTTCAATATAAAATTGAACCTGTTACGTTCAGACTTCCTGAGATACAGTTATTGAGAAGAACAAGAGTAACAGAAAGAAAGAGAGAGAGAGAGAGAGAGAGAGAGAGAGAGAGAGAGAGAGAGAGAGAGAGAGAGAGAGAGAGAGAGTGAGAGAGAGGTCAAAGTACATGATGTTTACTACAGTTGGCTACTTATAAGGAACTTGAAAATAATTAAACTTATTGTAATGTAGAAAGTTAACGAAACATGAACCAAAAGCGAGGATTATGTGCAGCAGACTCAGGAGTTTTATTAATAGGATCCAAACAGCCTTTGGTGAAACGATTATTACGTTAAATAATTTATTCGCAATTAAGAAGTGGTACATTTTGAAGAAAGGAAAAAACCGAGGATAAGGAACTTATAAGTTGCTATTAAAATATGTAACTTACCTTTTGGATACCTAATTATTTTACAAGCAAGTTACGGAAACTATAAAAAAAAAATTAATTCTTAATATATAAACCTTCACGTATTATTTAAAACAAATTAGATTACTGCTCACTGTGATATACGAAAAGCAAAAATATAATTAATGTAACATTACAACTCTTCAACTCTG
The DNA here is from genome assembly GCA_034769895.1 of Magicicada septendecula. Taxonomy (NCBI): domain Eukaryota; kingdom Metazoa; phylum Arthropoda; class Insecta; order Hemiptera; family Cicadidae; genus Magicicada; species Magicicada septendecula. The sequence continues at coordinate 94,548,746 of CM068373.1, forward strand.
TAAGATATAAACTCTTCTGCTTCTGCAGGTTGTTATTTATATTATTGGTACTTGTAGAAATTTTTATTAATCAGAATGGTGAATAAATTTCCAACGGATGGGAGTCAACTTGAAACATGTTGCTTCGGTACTACTGTATACCAATAACTGAATAACTATATTCTTACAAATGATATTCGGTATGAATGAGAATAATTAAAAATTCGTAATTCTCTCTCCCCCGTCTCTCTTCTCCCCCCTCACTCTTTCTCTGTCAATTTTCCCCATCTACCTCACTAATAGGGACAAACCTCACTACTATCTTTAATTAAACATGACTACCTCACTATTAATTTCCTTTTATTTTCATTAAGTTAGCACGGCAGGTCCTTCTGCGACTGCACCCAAAGCGCGCCTCTTTAAGTGTTTGTTGAAATGTTACACTGCTACAAACAGATTACTCAAGTTTGAATGTGTAGTCTATACGAACACAATGAATGATTAAACAAACACGCACACCACACTACCTTGGACAGGCACATGTACATATGACTGTCATCTCACGTTTCTTATTTAATTTTTATTTTAACTTTTTAATACTTTTATATGTTTAATTATTATGTAATCGTTAAGGATAAATAGGAGAAATAACTCTTTTTAATTGACTTCATTATATCAAAAAGTAATTCCTTGCTGGATTCGTGAAATATTTACAATTCATCTTTATTTACGTAGGTCTTGAATGTTGTGACACCGATCCTTTGAAGTATTCTCCGATCTTTATATGTACGGTATTCTTTTCCGGATGTCTCTCTTTGACTATGATCCCAGGCATTCAAAGTTTTGTGTTTGGACTCCTATGATTTTCTGGCCTACTATTATTATACATTTTTATGTGCAAGAAAGTGGCTGAAGTTTCCATTTATAAACTACCTGATCCCTCTCGAACAGTCAGTGATTACTATAGACCGGGGTGACACGAGTTCTGGAAAGACACTCTAGAGAGTATCGCTGTATCTCTTCTGTACCGTTTTGCTTCTTCCATTCACTTTATGCCCACTCTATTTTTGTTAGTCTACGACAAACAATCTTTGGTATTAGATTTCTAACGACCAAAAATACTTCCAAAGAATTTGATCTTCTTGCCTGTACTTTCAAACGGAGCACTGTTTCTATTTTAACAGGACGCACAATACCCTACAGTTTAAGAATATATAGACGAAGAAGTGTATGTAGCTGCAGTGAGGCGAACGAACCCGACAGTATCATACCGAGGTTATCTAAACGAATACCGGAGAGATGCGGACACAGAGATTTGCGAACACAAGCTATTTCCGGAGATTTGCGGACACTAGGCCTTTTGCTACCTGAGAGAGGGATGACAAAATTCCAAAAGTATTTCTATACCGGAGGCTTGCGGACAGGCCGTATCTGAGGTGCGGCCGCTTGAATAGCAACAAACTTTCGTCAATTACTAAATTTTCAAATGGATTTAAGGCCTCTCTAAATTTTTTTCTTGTGTGTTCGACAATAAGCCGTATTTTTACAAGGCTATCTTGAGTAGGGGTAGAATTGTCACAAAAATGTAAAAGTCGCAGAATTAGTTTGAATCGGTCCCTAGACATAATTTGGGGAAATATCGGCGTCAGTAATAGCAAATCCTTTGCCCAATATTCGTCTATTTCTAATTTGTTTACTCTTGGCATCAGCAGTGAACACGCCAAGAAGAAATTAAATTCTGCAGGCTCTATATCTTTCCATAGGGACAATCGGGATATTAATGTCAATTTTGCGGTAACAAACTTGTAATAATTATTTAATTCTGTGCAAATGACAGAAATAAATTCTAAGGGGAAAAATATTTTAAAAAATCTAAGTGAGTTGCCGTGTCTTCGAAACTAATTCGTAATCCGCTAACTGCTTTATCAAAAGAGTGACGTTTTGTCGCAGGACTGTTGGCCGACCAATCGTAAATTCTTTTCGCTTCTGAAGATTTCTTACTTCTTCTTCTTCTTCTTCTTCTTCTTCTTCTTCTTCTTCTTCTTCTTCTTCATCATCATCTTCTCCTCCTGATGTTTCATTTTCTAATGAAGCTGCACGTGGTGTTGAACGATTATGAGAAGGCCCGGGAGCATCCATATCTTTGTCTGAGAAAATGTTGTCTTCCTCGTCACTACTCTTCATCAATAATTCCATAACTTCCTTCTCGGATTCTGTGCCATTGTAAACACAATATTCACACCTACTGTTTGCTAAAGAGAATCACAAACAAGACTGAATAGATGTTCTACAGACAGAAAGTAATTATACCTTGCACCCAATGTTAAGAACAATAGCCGTGGTAAGGAATTTGAACAAAGAAAATTATTTTTCTTCATGTTTTGAGGGTAGTACAATCAGAATCTGCCCTTATCTCGAACACGATGTTTTTCGCGATAACCATACTTCCATTCCTTACGAAACATGGAAGTAAAAAAGTTGCTAGCTGAAAAAATAATAGAAGAAGAGAGAGTGAGTGAGTGAGTGAGTGAGAGGACTGAAAGAGAGAAACATGGGCAGAGATAAAAAAATCTGTCGCATTAAATTCACGCCAACAACATTCTTAATGTCGTAATGACACAACAGTCTATGTTTACAAAAATTACTACCGTTTTGACGACACAAACATACAGATCTAATGTGTGTTGGCTGGCTGACGCGTTCGTATTACTAATTCATTCGAAGGCTGTATTCACTCCTGTCTGTATTAAAATAATACAAATGTTGTTTTATAGTAATAATATAATAATAATAACAACTATCACGATTTGTAGGCTTAAGCATTCATAACATAAACAGTTTTCTAACGTTCCCTCCTCTCAAGACTTCTACGAACTTTTTTTAACCTATTGATTGTACTCAATTTTTAATAATTCACCAATCCCTTCAGTTTATAACTTACTGCTTACATGTCGGAGTCATGTGATAGTATGAAACTTTTATTGCGCAGAATTCAGTATGACGGATATTCGTGGCATACCTACGGAGATGTGAAAGTAACGTAGTTTTACTTCGATTGCAGCTTGGATTCACTAAATTCTGTTGCCTTCTGTACGAGCGGGTAAATTCTATGCAGGAATGGGAAAATTATTATGTAAAAAAAAGCAGTGATCATTAAAGACAGAGGCACTGAGTGTAGGAGATCAGACCGTTGTAGGTCAAGTACTAGTAAAACCTGGAAAAGCTTATCGTCCACTACTACATATTAAGTAGGTTTAATGAAAATTATGTAAATGGAACGGATGTAATTTCGAAACTGTTAATTTCCTTCAAGTGTGTACTAAAGTAAAGAATGTTACAATTTATAAGTTGGTAATTACACCAGGTAGGCTTAAACAGGTAATGCTAACAACCAGTAGCCTACTGATTCGAATGTGTGTGTGAAGAGGGCTTTTGAGTCGATAATAACGCTATTACCTACTTGACACAGAAATTCCCGTGTCACCTGCATTTTGTATTATGCAAACGTTCGGAGGATGTAAATTTTTCAACAACATTGTTGGAGTGCCAACCTTTAGAATGAACCGTTGTGGCGGAATGCAAGATTGATTTAAAAAATTCAAAAATTCTTGGAGATAGTACACTATATTTTCAATATTAAATACGGTGTTAATAGATTCTTCGGACTTTTTATTAACCCCAGAAAATTTTTCCAAACTTGTATCATTATTTTCCTTCACAGATTCGATTCTTTAGGAATAACCACTTGTAATTTTTACCAAGTAAACACTTGACGTTTTGCACAGAATTTAGCAATTAATACAGTTGTACTATTTACTATGTCCCAGTTTTTCGTCAATTTCTGTGAAGCTATCGTCATTAGGAACACTACCGTCACCGAGGTGCAGTAAGTTTGTAGAAAAATCACCATCTCCTCCTCCTCCTAAATGGGCTCTCATATTGCTTTGCAAATTTAGTCTGAATAGCATTCCACATCGGCGAGGACTTTAAACACACTGAGACAATATCAGCGCGGGTTCCTCTTGCAGTTACCAGTAATCTCTACCGAGAATCCTCTGAAATAACAAATGTTACGCTACCCACTAATTTGTTACAATTTCTTAAGTCTTGGAGAGTTTGATTGACCGTTTCTATACAGTCCACAAATCGCCTTCGTTTTACCGTTCATGATTAGTTTCCGTTTTGATCGCTCTTTCTTTTGTCATGCCTCCTCTTCAATACGAATTGCTTTTTTAATAGGAGTCAGTGAGAATACTTGACTTTTTCTTCTTGGCGCATTTTTATTTTATTTTTGCAGTCGCTTTCGGATAAGAGCGAATTTATTCTGGTGTCAATTGTGATAAGGTATTAGCAGATGTCTCGTTTATTCCCGACGTGGGAGGTCCGGCTACTGTGGTCTCTTGACAATCTTTTGTTGGTGTTAATCTTCCTTCATAATTACTTTTGTCTCCTATCTCTCTGTCAATTACAAGTGAACACAGAAACTCTTCGATACTGAATATATTTTCATTTAATGGCCAAATTCCAGTTGAACTAAAACCTGCTGTCAGTAAGATGGTGTAGCTGCCTTTGAAAGAGTATCTTTTGCTAGCCCAGGTATGTCATGGTTTTACCTGGGTTTATTGTCATCCAGCTCTCAGCGGCTGCACCGAAACAGGCCATATAAACACTTGTCTAATGGCTGAAGTCAGATTGTAATGGGTATGAGGTATAAACTGTTTCATAAATAGTAAAAAAAGAGAGGCTGTAATTTATCTTGATGGATGTGCTACTCCAATACAACCTGCTGGTCCATAAATAATCAAAGTGATATCTACATAACACTCTGTGGATATAACGATAAGTGGTGGTTTCCAGCTGCCATCTATGAAAATACCACTGGTTTCACCCTTTTCCAAAGGGGTAACCCTGCTGACTTGTTTATTTCCCTTCAAACTGACAACTTTGTTAGGACAGTGCACTGTTGTTATGCTGCCTGGTTTCCTTCACATTCCAAATATTGTGACAATAAAAATGAAGGCGACTTATCACAGAATTCCAATATTGAAGAAAGTTTTATGTTATGTTTATTAAAACTAAATGCTATTGCAAAACTTGTTGCTTCAGCCTCTCTAAAAGACAACCTTGAATGTCGCTGCATGAAGCCAGTAAAACAATCTTTTACCGGCCCAGTTCACCAGAAAATCGACATTATTTGCTAACACGTATTCGGAGGCTAACATACGAATATTCTTAGGGTACAAACCATAATAACTAACAGAATAGTGCAGATCATAACACAGAAATCTGATTTTTCTTTTTGTTCTTTCCTAAATACAAGTTGTGGAAAACGCTGAGTCTTTGTAGGGTTTGTGAGCTACATCGCCCAAGAAAGTTTTTCACTTGTACGTTTGAACCAAATATGAAAAAAAGAAAACAGAACAAAATGTTTTACTTACATTGTACCAACATACCACTTTCCTTCTGGTGAAATTGAAGGTACACCTTTAATTTTAAAATTAGTGGCTGAAGTGTAGTGCTGCTGGCCACTCTACCTTTAGTGCGTGTGTCGAACACTCACTTTAGGCAACCTATTCTATCTCCTAAATTTCCTAGGCGGCATAAAAAGGAGCCATTATTACTATTATCATTTTAAAAATTTTAGTTTTTTAGGATTTAATAAACACGTAATCTTTATTATAGGATCACAAGTAACTGACACATAATTAATTCTGAGATCTGTTAGGTTATGAATTAATTTTCTTTTAAAAGTTATAGAGAAACATAACTTGCCCTCATGTTGCCACATTGCTTTTGTATTAGTATGATTCAATTGTACACTTACCATGGATCCAACAAAGTACATAGCTGTAAACACCCATAGCAAATTAGTGACAAAAAGGTTGCTTTACACGTTCTAAAATACAAAAGGGAACAAAGACTCATTTTACTGTACACTGCTATAATCAGACTGGAGGAGCATGTACTACAAGCTATAACAAAAACGTTATACAGTTGCAGAGGTGCTGCGACTAAGGGACACTTGAAGAAGTACAAAGTATCAACTTATGTCTCTCTGCTCTCCCCTATATGGTAATACTGTCTTATAACGACTGTTAAACAAATCAAATGTATTGTATACCTTTATATGTGTATTTATACACAATATATCATAAAAGTTTTTTGCGACAAAAATATCTGTCAAATTTTTGTATGTTGTAATGGTACATATAACACTACCAACACCAGCATACCACAAATAAGTTGAAAGCCACTACAATTAAGAATACCTACAAGGTCAAGCATACGATCATGGATAAAAAAGGAAGTATCATAAGCCAAAACCAAGTGAATTAAAATGAAGAAGGAATTACCAGTAAATGTGCAACTAAAGAAGATAAAGCAAGACTAACGACGAGACGACATACATAATTACCCAATAGATCAAACAGTGAGAAGGAAACCCATTAAAGACAAAATCAAGAAAAAACCTATTAACCGTGAGAAGGAAACCAGTGAAAACAACGCCATGAAGAAACTTATTAAGAGGTAGGAAGGAATCGGTGAAGAGAAGAAGAAAATATCCAGATCAAACACAAAAAAGGGAGATAACATGAATTATAATGAACTAACATATGGCAATAAAAGAATTATTATAAAAGAAGAAAGAATAAATGGAATAAACAACATGATTTAAACCCCTAAGCTGTAAAACAAATTGACACTGACCAAAACTTATTAAGTGAATACCTTCCTTGACAATGTAATACAAACAATAATCAATAAGAATGAATTATTGAACATAAAAAGTAACAAAGAGAATGAATAATAATAAGTTCTTAGCTAAATTAAGTGTAGACATGAAAAGAGGGCTATGTCCAAAACACCAATGACCAATTGTAAAGTGGAATTGATATTAGAAATAACCACTAATTACCAATAGTAAAGACTGTAAAAGATAAACAAAATGTAATCTAATAATAACCAATAGATATAACAGTACTACATAAAGTCAAATAAATCAAATGTAATACATAAACACAAAACCGACAATAATCCATTGTTGTATATTATAACTATATGCTTGCCATAGAATGGATGCATGATGAACAAAATTATCTTGTAAACTTATCATAAAAGAGTAGGAACTAAACCAACAACATTGAATGAGGCAGAATACTATTCGAATAAGTAAATTCAAGGATTATAGCCACCCAAATACTAATAATAACAATAATAATAAATAAACCATGTTGACAGCTAGATGCAAGTAATCTTGGTTACTTTAACCCAAAGCAATTTTCAGTATAAATGCAGAATGAACTACTGCACAATAATAACAGTGCTATCAAAACAATGATAAGAGATATTCAAGCAATAATGAGAATAATTTGATAGGATTACAACCCATATAAAAAGGTAACTTCCTAAAGTATAGTAAACTCACTTAACAAACTATAGTTAAGGTAATAAAACCACAAGATGAAGAAAAAGGACACTATTAGAAGTGACAATGACCAATGCAGTATGCATAGGCCATAATAAAATGTTATTAACTATTAATGTTAGTATAATAGTAAGTATCATGTACATGTTGTGTTTATGTTAGTGTCTATACAGGAAAGTACAGAGCAACTCACCGCAGCTAATAATAGAAGAGTCAACGCAACTTCTTCAGAATCGAACTCGTGAAATGGAACAAAAAACATTCTAAACTATTTAAACAAAATTAATAAACGATGTCAAAGAGTAAGTAAACCGATTTATTCATATCGGATTCAATAATAGATTGAATTGGGTAGAATAAACCAATAAACCAAAAATTAATAATAAAAACCAAAACGTTAAGAATAATAATAAAACAGACAATCTCGTCGTGCTAAAATGTTCATACACACTTTTTAAGAGAAAATTACTTAAAACTTCGAATATAACAAGAAAAATATTGTGTCGAGTATTCATAATACAAACCCTTAGATATCAAATATGAAATGAAAATATAAGAACCAAGTAAAATGTATATTCTATAGCCGGCAGAATAAGGGAAGGACAAATAAAATAGAGGCAAGATATCAAGAGAATGGAAAACATGGGACTACCTAAACAAGTAATAAGATACAGACCTCAGGGAAGACGAGATATAGGTAGGGCAAGGAAAAGAGATGCCTTCAGTGAAGGCAAAACAGGCTGTAATCCTATACCTTGACATGGAGAAGATTCCTTATACTTAATAGCACACTTAAGAACAAAATATTGGTATGGAGAATCATACACGACTTCCATGTTCTAAGATTTATATTTAATATCATTTTTGAAATGAAATATTTCCATTGAAACTACTTCTTTCTACTTACTGCTTCAGCCACTTACTGTGGGCACTAACGTATACCACCTCACGTTATCGCACTTGATTTTCACTGATGATGGAAGTCGATGGCACTGGCAAAACGTCTGGTTTTGCAGAAAACATTGGTCTACGGCCAAACAGGCCGGGAAGGAATTTTAAAAACAAACTGCTTCTTTGTTGTCAATAACGTAGTACATATATACAAAAAATTATCAGGTAAACTATTACGTTACAACAAAAAAATGTTTCAGGTAAACTACCCTTTCCCCGTAACCGATCTTCACCAAAATCAATAGGCCTTGAGTCCTCTATAACTCGGGCACATATGTAAAAAAATATCTGATTCTGTTTGAATTTACGGCAGTTATCGTTCGTCATGAAAAAATTTCTCTTGTTACAACATAAAATATTGCAGGTAAACTACCCCTTTATCTTAACCGATCTTCACAAAAACAATAGGTCTTGAATACTCTACAATTCAGGGCTGTATGCAAAAAATTATTTGATTCTGTTTGAATTTGCGGCTCTTATCGTTTGCCATAAAAAATCTAGATAGACACACAGACACTTTTCGAAAAATTACTTTTTTTCATGTTTTGAGGGTAGTATAATCAGAATCTGCAAAAATCTCTAACACGATTTTTTTTGCCATCACCATACTTCCATTTTCTTATGGAACATGAAAGTAAAATCAAAGTAAAATTCTGATGGCAACAAAAATCAAATATTCTATCAAAAATTGGGGATATACATTTTTGGTAGGTATTTGGTAGGCCTACTTGCATTGCACAAGGAATGTGTTATTTTCAATAGGTTAGTGATAAAAAATGACTTACAAGTACATTGATTTTTATTACAAAATTTATACAAAACAGTTTCAATTCTAAGGTATCAATAATTAATAAATATTAAGGATAATGAACAAATTATTTCTTCAGAGAAGATACATAAAAACTTTGCAAAAATAATACATATCAGACAAATATTATTACAACAAAAATACCACACAGACATTTGGGCTTTGTTACTTTATCAGTAACTATAAGATTACATTAATAAAGTACATAGAATATTTATTTACAAGAACATAATTACAAAAAGTGAAAACACCTTTGATGAAATAAACATTTTATTTATTACATCAAACATAACTAAACTCAGATGACAATATAAATGAACTAAATATAGGTTTTTCTGCGAGGGAGTGTAGGATTGATTAGGGGTTCAATTAGTTCAAATTATTAAAAAAAAAAAAATAGCGTAAACTATAAATAGAAAAACTAGACTGGTATGTTTACAACAAAATGAAAACTTCAAGTAACATTTAAGAGATATTCCGTGTCAAATCAACAAGTGCTACAACCTGACCCTCTTAGATTTATTTGAAATTAAGTATGCATGTAGTATTCATAAATAGTAACACAAATCAATTTTTTCACATTTTTCTGACGAAAGGTTACTGAGTAATGGGTGCTCAAAAATGAAAAAAAAAAAAAAATTTTTGACTTGTGCAACAATATTGATTTGTTCACAACTTGTGTTCTAATTAAGCTAGAACAATGACATCGAGTTCATTTGAAAGCTCTTTTAAAGGGCTTTCATATGATATAAAACATAATTAGTTGAAAATATATATATTTTTTATAAACACATCATTATTGCATTTACTGAATTTTGAAAAACTGTATTTTTAAAATTCTCAAAAAAATATATGTGAAAGATATTGTTTTCCTCTACATATTCTGAAAGTTTCAACTTGGGATGAGCATGGGATCACTATCAAAAGTAATTTTATGTTTATCACGGTTCTGTAAAACGTCATTCAGATCGGTGAATTATTATTATTTTTATTTTCCTACCCGTGACAATTTTTCAGAATCATAGTTGGATTTATTACTTGGCCTACAAAATTGTACTTTTCTTTCATACAAATAACTGTGTTTTAAAGCTTAGCACTAGCTAAATTAATAGCTCAAAATTAATAAATTGACCTACATACCTAAAATATATATCTTAATACAGTGATCCAGGTTTTCCGTGTACAAGCAAAAAAATCTCATTTTAAAGACTATATACAAAATGGTTGGTTGGTGTGACTATCTCCCATCTGTTTAGTATTTTGTCATCGGATAATATTCAGTCAGCTGTTGTCAACTGTTGTTGAAAGTGACCTGTACATTTTCTTTTGGTGTGACATAGCCTATAAAGTGAAAAAAATGTGATTAATTCTGAAATGTTGTGTTTTGAAATTAGCTTAAAGGTACTTTTGTACAATTCTCACAACAGTGTATAAGTTTATATGCCTACAACCAGTTAATATTGTAACAAGACATATGAGCCCAAATATTTCAGTAACCCAAAATATTAACACATGTCAATAATTGAGTGAAAGAGACAAACCAAGTGTTTCTTCTAAAAGGCCAAGCATGAAACTACATGAGCTACTCATCACCAAGGATAAACTCACAACAATAAGAGTTAATAAAACTAATGGTAACTAACAAGTGAAATAACATTATAAGAAAAAGAAGATGCACCGAACAATGATTGTACCACAGGAACCAGCAACCCAATAGTTTTCGGTCAGTAAGGAACCAATGAAGACAAGGAAGAAACATACTACGAGAAAGACACCTAACAACCATGGGATAAAATATAGATTCCAAGAGCCAGTCAACTATAGAACATCTTACCCGTATATGCAATGACTGAACAACTTACAGATTGAAGAGATGGACAAGAACTGACTAACTGAGATGACCAATATACAACAGATAATATTATAAATGTATAGGACAAGATATGTTATAAAAGAATGAAAGTAACTATACTGTTAACTGAATAGAAGCTGTGAATAAAAGCATAGTAACATGTTATGCATAGCACCCATGTAACATAAAGAAGTATTAAAATTGTCTCATAATAATAACAAATATTACTCAAATAGTCAAACAATCATGTAAGATAAGAAAAGGCAATAACTAAAGAGTTATTAGTTATCATTAATAAAACCAAACTTGAGAAAATAAGGTTAAAAGAATGTAAATTTGTATCAACCTAACATACACATTGTTGGTACAAATTTCACCTAAATTCACATCTATCAGTAGGAAAAGCCTACCTAAACCAAAATGTTTTGTGCCTTAAACCAAGAAGAAATGATAAGCTTTCTACAGGTACCAATATAAGATACCCAAAATGGATTTTAAATAAGAATTTAAGTAAGTAAAGTGAACCAAAACCGACCAAAAGGGGATTCACTAAGTAAAACGTGAACAAAACCACTTTATAATACCAAATAGAAGTAAAAGGTTAATGTCTATACCACAAGTAAGGTGTAATGCCACTATTGTAATAGTATAAGAATATTATAAGAAAGGACATAATGTATTATAATCGTAATTAAGAACACCTGTCATGTGACACCACGTGTAAGTAATGTTAGTCAATGATATACACTAAGGGACAGACCAGTGTACAAAAAACACTAAACCAATTATAAAGAGACTACTATGATTAAACTATTGTAACTAAATAATAGTAGAAAGAGATAAAAGAATACCAAATAAGAATGGAAATAAGTGTACACCTCATAGTGCAAATTAGAGGTCAGAGAGAGATAACTATATAAGAATACAGCAGTTCTATAAGGAGAAATTTACCTCCAAACTTATAAATTTTGCACAATCATCTGGCGATATAAGAGCTTCTACAACAATGGACTCTGTAACAAAGAAAGAATTTTAGCTAACAGAGAAAAATAATTATCATTGCCAGTATCAACAAAAGTGCAAATTACTAAATGAAATAATTGCAATTTTATGGGAAATAATGTTATTAAACTAATTATGTACTTTATTAAGAACTTTTGTTTTCCAGCAGCTTCCAAAACTCTTTATATAAAAAATAATATAAACAAACTTATTTAGAGCTTCTAACAATACTTATCTTAAAATTATCATATGATTATACTTTCCAAAGGAAGCCCCTGATTTGAAAGCATTGACACATAATACTACTAATTAAAAATGATTCCAACTACTATGTTACTAAATTTTCTCATTTAAAATGTAAATGGGACTGTTAATAACTTTATATTGTTGACATTAACAAGACAAAACAATCATTAATGGCTATTTTATCACAAACTTCAAAATCTCCTATAAAGCTTGCTCAATGAAATAGGACATTCCTGATGCAGAAAATTAACTTTGCCATAACACAAATTAAATAGGCTAACACCCAAACAAAAAAATGCTTTGAAAACAAAACATTAATGAAATATGGTATGAATTAATTGTGCTACATTCAAAGCTGATTTTCTTAATTGATTTAAAGTACCTATACAAGTCTAGTTTGTCAAGTAAAGATAATTTAGGTAAACCTAACACTACATATGAAACAAACATTAAATCAAATATGCTAATGTTACAAAATTCACAAACAGAAAAAAAAAATTTTAAATTATCTATAGGCTAAATTGCTTTGATTATATTACCTTCTCCACTTCATATGTTTTCCACATCAATATCATCTGATGTCGATACTACTGATGGTGCAATAATAGTCATTTTTTCCCAGTCAATTCTGGAAAGTTCAGGAGAAACCTGAAAGATCATTACAAAACTCATACATAATTTTTCACTAAGTTAATAATTAAGAGAATAATTTATTTTCTTAACCTAGCACAATATTTGTAGGTTAGCACTATGAATTTACAAAAAGTTAATGGATTTTGTGTAAATTTCTAAAAAAAATTAAATTTACAGCATAATCTAGTAGTTATTTTATAGTAATCTATTTTAATTTAAATGAACTCAAGTCACTATTGCTTGGTTACATCCCTGCACTGAAGATTCCTGAAAAAGATTTCTAATATAATCATACAAACTCGAAAAACAAAAACTGTTCAAATGATTAACACTGAATAATATAATCCTGATTATAACGGTATTATAACTAGCAAATACATTACGGATAATTCATCCATACTCTGTATCATTTAAATCTACTATTAAGTATAACACACCCCATAAAATATTTTAGAATATTAAGATACTAATTTTTTAAAATTTCATGTGATATTAGTTGAGTATCATTTAGGAGGTTAAACAATATAAATACAATTCTACACATTAAGTTACAGATTATAAATACAGATAATAAGAAATTAAATAAAAATAACACTATAGGCCTACATCAATTTTCGGGTTTAAGAACCTGCTGCTGTAAGCAGTGATAATTTTAGTTTAGTGAGCTTTAATCAGACTTGCATGCAATAATAAATTTTACATAAGATAAAAGAACGATGCTTTCTTTAGTCACCAGCAAAACCTTTTCTGTCTGCAAGTTAATATTATAAAATTTAAAAACAGCACAATTTTATTAAAAAATTTAATCGAGATTGAAATGCATGTTTAAGTCAAAAATTAAAGAAGTCACAGGTCAAATTCTCTTTTCAATTTTTCTTTTACCTGACAAATGTTAGCCCTTAATTTTTAAAGCAGAGCTGTGTTAAAACAAAATTTTTATGACAAATATATTACAATTTAATGGACTCAATGGTATGAAAGTAACTATGTGTACAAGCAATTACAACAGTTTGCTTCAGTGAGGATATAGTACACATAGGCCTATATTATAAATTTTGTTATATTAGGTCTTAAAATTAACCTTAACTTTCTACCGTTAAGTCATATCTTATCAAGTAATTACGTTTCTCTAAAAAATGCTGAATATGAAAGTATATTTAGAGTAATATAGCTGGACTGAAGAATTAAATAAAATATTTAACTAGGTAAATACGAGCAGAGTTCAAATTAAATATATTATGGTAAGGCCTATCATCTTGTGTTAGGTAGGACGACATTTTACGAATAAAATGACTTACAAATTGGATACATTACACAAATATAGGTAGGCTAGAGTAGTAATTGTCAGACTTACAGGAGTATCTATAATAAAAAAAAATTATTTAATTAAATTGCAGTCAGTGCCTTACAGGGACTTTTTTTTTTTAAAATGAGTTAATTACCCCTTGGGTAATTATGAAGATTCTCATCAATGCTGATATTGCGCTGATATATTTTTATTATATTCTTCTATGTTATACAAACACGAGAAAAATAATTTTAAACGGCGGTCGAACCTATTTACGGAGACAAAAAATTAAATTTTTACTCCCATAAGAACGCATGGTGTTAGCCTAGGTATATTGTATTAATTAAATTAGAATGCTAATTTGCTCCAGTATTAAATTTTGGACAGAACACAGTGATATTATGTATAGTTGGGTCTATAACAGGTAGGCCTAGTGTTACAGACCCAAAGTAATCGAGACATTCATACATAACCTAACACAGCTAATTTCCTACAAACAACGGACAACATACACTAAATAAATGATCATCTTACCTTTCATTATTATTCCTAGCGCCTCCAACATATTTTTACTTCGACTTGCAATCGCAAACACTTCATACGAATAACAAAATTCTGTCCCACACACCTTAACAAACGAAAACAAATTACCGCACAGCGCCGACTAAACTACCCAGAATAAATATGGCAGGTCGCAATATTTCGTTATACCAACTAAACAGAATAAAAACACACATACATCTTTACTATAGTAACATCTTTTTACTTCGACTTGCAATCGCAAACACTACAATACGAACAAAAAATTCTGTCCCACACACCTTAACAAACGAAAACAAATTACCTCACAGCGCCAACTAAACTAATTGCCGGTCAACAACTAAACTAATGGCCGGTCGCAATATTTCGTTATACCTACTAAACAGAATAAAAACACACTTCCCTCTGTAGTGTCTGTCTTTTTTACACATGTTACAAATTTTATAGAATAATTATTACGAATGCCAATATGGCCGACTAACTACCCATATTTCATTATATACATTTGTATATATCGAACAGGTTGTCTGGCTTCAGCGTACAGCAAAAATACGATGTATAAAAATTTGTATAAGTTTTTCGTACGCTGACACACCATAACTTGGGCAAAATAACTTCATCACCTAAAAATGTACTTATACAAGTTCGTCAAATTTGTTTTAGATACCCTGGGTAAAAATTGGGGTGTGATGAAGAAATTATGCGGCGCTAAGTGTATATATATATATATGTATAAATATAATTAACAGGGTAATCAGATAATTAACAGCTACGAAGCATTAATATGCCATGGTAATTAGCACCAGAAAATGTAAGTGCCCCGAACCAAACCAGAGACTCGAAATACTAATCAACCCTCACTTTAATCATAATAAGCAATAAGAATAAGTGACCATGAAAATAGTTTCACCACTTGAAAACATCAGACAGCCCCCTTTACGTGACTAGAATTCTGCCATGACCGCATGACATGAAAGCACAAAATAACTAACTCTGTAATAGCCTTAATTGGATTAAAAAAAGTAGAGCTTAGAGCCGACTGCGGATATGCGTGTGTGTGTAATTTTCTTACACATTATAAGCAGATATAATAGATTTCATTAGGTTTAATTGTGTAATGTTCACACATGCAGTCACAGAACTGAACATGAGAGTTTGTGCAAAGGTTTAACGGTTAAAACTTCATGAGTGAGCTTCTGGGAGCTTCCATGCATTCACAATGTCGTTGAGATAGAATTAAATAATTAGAATGTTCCCACCTGGATCGTCCGGTGCACTTAAGCAATACTGTGGCTGATCAGTAGTGTCTCGGTTGTACTAAGAAGTCCTGAGCGTCATAAGTGTGTCTGAACGGTAGATCTCGACTGACGGCAAATCGTGGCTAAAGGATCATCTCTGCCAGGAGGGTGGACAGTTGGTCGTCACACCCGACACCCATCTCGCCCTTGTTCGAGCACCTGCGACATGCAATGAGTTGTATAGGGTGTCATAAGGAAATGATCTCGCCACATATGCCATCCGAATTAAATTTCTAACACACACTTTAATGCTTCAACAGCACTACACACACATCGCCACTAATTCGTATTAATCTGTATTGAACTCCCCAGCTGTGACTTATTTCACTCAACTACTAATTACGTTTTAAGTATTTCGTTGAGAATGTTCAAATTAATTAACTGAGTATTTCATAATTATTAATGACACAAAACAACAGCTGAGTGCAAGATGCATTATCATTTTCTTTACTGAAGTCAATTTGACCCGCAACATTTACATTCATATTAAGTTAATCTTTAATTTGCGTTAACGCCCAAATTGAAAACTGATATACACGCACACACACTCAGGGTATATTTTATAATTAAAGCTGAAACACAGACAAAACATATTTTGGGGTTAAAATATTCTTTTAGAATCAGTTAACTTGTACATACCTGGAGCAGAACTTTATTCAGCCAACCATAGAGAAAGTCGACGAAGTCCTGAACTGATGAGTGCCGTCAGCCGAGAGCAGATGATCTGGTTGAGGGGTCAAATAGAAATGAGAAAGATTCAAAGCGTCTATCTAACCAAGAAACCTCTCTGATGCAGGAATGTACAAAAACAGCTGGACGAGTCAACTGAATTTCGTCGCTGCACAACAACAGTGAGCATAGTACAACGGCGACGCGATTCCGTGGCCGCGCATGACGTCAAAGCCGCTCGTTTTAAAAATACATCGCCTACAATGCCGAACCCAGTACGGCACACCCTCACCCCAAAAGGGCAACATGGTTGACCCAAATGAAACCAGTACTCAAGCACGACGGCTGCGGGAATCCTGGAAAAATCTCAGATTCTAAATCGCACTTGGTGAGTTCAGTAACTCAGGAAAACGAAAGAGGCAGAAGGAAGGGGTGTAAGTCTGTCAATGTGTGTCTGAAGGAGAAGATGTAAGTGTGCGTCCTGCATGCTCGCCGGGCCCTGGTTCGCATGCAGAATAAGGAACAGAATAGAACAGGAGAAAGAGAAGAATCGCTGGCGCCAGCTCTGAGTACTGACCACCAAGACCTCCTAAATCTAATAACTGAGATCCAGGAACCCAAATAGCATTCCCCCCTTTATGGGACAAAACTGTCACCACTCACTTATGCCTTATGGCAAAACTTTAGCTTTGAAATATGAGTGGTTACTCTCTCAACATCCCCTCCGGGATCACCCAATTTCACCGTAACGGGCGACAAAAACCGAAGAATGCGGTATGGAGCCCCAACCAACGATAACATAGTTTAGCGGCCCTCCTATCTATGGCTGAGCTAATCGGATGGCTCTGGCAGTAGACCAAGTCGCCAACCTTAAATGGGTTTGGAATTCGCCCCTGATTGTAGCGACTACGGACGCGTTCGTGCCCACGAAGCAAATTCCTCCGGACCTCCCTCCATCTGTCCACAGTCTTGACCTCCGGATCGCTAGGTAGAAGATCGTCAATGTGCCACAAATTGTCTAATGGCAAACTCGGCGAGAAACCAAACATGACCTCAAAGGGTACGGCCTTGTGACTCTCGTGTAGGGCCGTGTTAAATGCCAATTGCAACCACTTTAAATTTGATCCCAACAAACTTGTTGTTCAGCATGATAGGCGATAAGAACTGAACGGAGATTCCGGTTAAATCTCTCCGCGTGGGACGGTTGAGGGTAGTATGGGGAAGTGGTCACATGTTTGATGCCGTTAGCAAAACACATTCGCCGGAAATCATTCGAAATGAACTGTGGTCCATTGTCAGAGACAATGGTGGACGGAACCCCGAAATGCTGAAAGACATGGGTCTGTAGCATAAAGATAGTTGAGCGAGTGTTTGCCTGTCGTAAGGGCAGTAGCCAGACAAACTTGGAAAAAGCATCCACGCAAACAAGTAGGTAAGCGTTACCTGACTTGCTACGAGGGAAAGGTCCCACGTAGTCGATGAATAACTTCTCCATCGGTTTGCTCGCCACATCGGATGACAATAAACCCAATTTGGTGTTTTGAGCAGGCTTACTCAAGCCACAGAGATGACATGATTTCACACGAGCCGCGATGTCCCTATCCATGCCCTTCCAGATGAAATGTCTCCTAATACTGGAAATGGTCTTCGAAATTCCCTTATGGCCACTTACTGGGGAATCATGATAGTAGCTGAAGACCATGGGCACGAGCTTGCTAGGCAGCACAATCTTCGGGGCACGTCCTTTTCGTTCTCGGCAGCACAGGACGCCCTTGGACAAGAAATATGGGGCCTGTACGTTACCCTCTTTTAGGTGTTGGATGATCGGACCCAACTCTTCATCATTTAACTGATGGGGTAACACATCAGTAAAAGCTAAAGGAAAATCCAGCAGAACGGAACAGGGTTGCTCAGAATGGGCTTCACTGGGTTGGGAGAACATACGTGACAAGGCGTCTGCAACAACATTTTGTGTTCCCCTAATGTGTTGCACTTTGAATTTAAAGGATGAGATCTTGACCACCCAACGTCCTATTTTACCCAGTTGCCGGGGATGAGCGAGAAGCCAAGAGAGAGCCTGATTATCGGTCTCGAGCAGGAACTCAGCGTGTTCCAGGAAACGCCTGAACTTATCTAGAGCGTACACGACAGCAAGACACTCTAGTTCATACACTGAAGACTTCCTCTCTTGTTGGGTCAAGGTCCGGGATATAAATGCCACCGGCTGCCTAGCACCATCAACTTCCTGGGACAGAACCGCCCCGAGCGCAACAGAACTCGCGTCCGTTTGCAAAATGAACGTTTTAGAAAAGTCAGGCATCCGCAACACAGGGGGGGAGACGATCGCCTCCTTGAGGGTATCAAAGGCCCGCTGTTGCCTCTCTCCCCATACAAATTTGGTGCCTTTTTTCCTGAGTTCGTTTAAAGGGACGGCAATCTCCGCGGCATTAGGGATAAATCTACGATAAAAATTAATCATACCAACAAATCTGGCAATACCCTTTGCATCCCTAGGGGGAGGAAAATCTCGGATGCCTTGTGTCCTCTCTGGGTCGACCGTCACACCCCCATATGAGACGAGATGCCCCAAAAACGAAATACTCTGTTGTGCAAATTTTACCTTGTCTGGATTGAGGCCAGCACTCCTCAACCGACACATCACCTCTCTCAGGTGACACAGATGCTCCTCGAACGTTTTGCTGTAGACTAAAAGGTCGTCAAGATAATTGAAGATAAACTTAAATTTCACGTCATGGAATAGAGTGTCAAGTAGTCGCGTGAGGGTTTGGGCCCCCACAGCCAGACCCATGGGTACTCTAGTATACTGATAAAGATTCCATGGCACGCAGAATGCCGTATAAGGACGGCTTTTCTTAGACAGAGGAATCTGATGATATGCGGCATTGAGGTCAAAGATGGTGAAATATCTGGCCCCACTAAACCAATCAAAAGCAGAATGTAAATCAGGAAGAGGACCGAATCTACCTCGATGTTAGCATTTAATTTGCGATAGTCTATGACCATGCGCTGTTTACCCCCAGGCTTGGGCACCAGAAATGCTGGACTGGCGTAGCTAGAATTAGAAGGTTCAATGACCCCTTGTTTAAGCAATTCCTGAACCTTCTCTCTTAGAACATCCATCTTTGGAGGAGCGAACTTGTATGGGTGTGAACGTACCGCAGTGGAGTCCGTTAACCGGATCTTGTACTCCAAAAGATGTGTGAGCCCCAAGTTGGGAGTTAATACTGTGGGGAATTGCTCACACAAATGATCCAAGGCAAGCTTCTGGGACGGAGTGAGATGGTCTCTTTCTGAATCGGGACACACAACCTCCTGGATACCTCCCTTAGCTCCCTGGTACCCAAGGAAAGGAATGACAACTTCCCGATTAAATTTAAAATAACAGTGGTGCCCTTGAATGTCTAAAACGAGACCACTCTTGGAGATGAAATCGGCACCCACTATACAGTCGACTCCCAGAGCCGGAGAAACCAAAAATCGCCACACCCATGAAAAACACTCGATTTTAATCTTTAGGGAAACCACCCGGGAGATGGGCAGAATTTCCCGCGATGCAGTCCAGCATACCACCGAAGACCGATTCGACCCTATTAGTAAGCCCTGTTTTTCAAGGTCCGCACATACTCTAGATGAAATTATGGATCGGGCTGATCCAGAGTCAACTAAGGCTCTGAGCTGACCCTTTTTCAACTCGACCAACAGGAAGGGGCATACTGAACTGTAGTTGGAGACAGTTCGCAGGACCTTGGAGCCAGATGATCCGGGACCTACTACCCGCCTGGGGTTAAGTAAAACAGGAACAGAGTGACGTAACGGGGAAGACCACTTCCGACCTATCTTTCCCCGAGTGCTTACGTTTTTTGAATAGTTTATCTTTCGGGAAGTCCCCTGACGCTGTCTAAAATCGGAACAATAACGCGCAACGTGACCGGATCTATGACACCTGGAACAAAATAATTCTCGCACCTCACAGCTCTGAACAGGCGCAGGCCGAGAACCCCAAGACCCGGGCTGCCCAACACGTCGCTCTACAACCTGGCGATCTGAACACCTCCTAGCCTCGTGGGCTCTAATATCGTCATTACCTTGTATAGTCTTTGACACGGCACATAGCCGGTCCAAATCGATAAAACTTTGGGGACGTACAGCAAATACCAAGCGTGACCGTTCCTGCGGCGTCACGCCCTCCAGAATAGTGTGAATAATGTCAGATTCCGACAACCCCAGCCTCAGGATCCTGGCCGCGTCCTTAACACTAGAAATGAAATGAGCAAGGGCCTCTCCACTTGCTTGGACTCTACAAAAATGTTTATGTCGTAACTGATCGCGCAGCCTTCCCGGTATAAAAGCGTCCAGGACTTCCCAATGAAAATGGTCAATGCCACCACCATCCCGAAGGGTGCTCGTCAGCCGCTCAGCCATAGATCCCCGACAGTACGGGTAAATGAGCTCAAGCAAGATCCGCTCCGACAGCCCAGGGAAATCTGCCAACTGAAAAAAAATGCGCAAGAATTTCAAAAGCGCCTCAAGATCCAAACCATCCACAACCGGGAGACGCTGAATGACTTCCGACAGTGGGTTAGGGAGCTTGTGATAGCTCGCTGCAGCCATCCCCGAAAAGGCAGGAACATGCGCAGGGGGCTCCAACTTGGCCGCCGTCTCAACAGAAGAAGAAGAAGAACCGGAATTCGCATCCACGGGGCGACGCTGGCCGAGAGAGAACTCTCGCAAGGCCATCGCCACTTGCTCCCTAAGAGTGACATTTTTTTCTAATTCCGAGGTGGTAGCCTGTGATTCAGCGTTCTGTAATCGACACAAAACATGTTGTAAACGTTGGCGTACCCTCTGTCTAGCCGTAGAGGCGGGTGCCGCCGACTGCAGGCCTTCGGCCAAATCTCACAGTTCAGAAAATTTTTCCGTACACAGCCCCACCTCGGCTGTGACATCCGTGAGCAACACTCTCCCACTCGGTGCCTCACCGGAGGCAAGAGCCTCGCGGAGTTGCTTCCTTAATGAAACAACAGTCTCCTGTGGCTTCCGACCCCGGAACCGGACCTCCCACTCGAGCTCATCTTTTACAAATAAATCCACATTCACTGAAGTGGACATGACCGCGCAATCTTCACACACCACGTAAAAGCAACAATCAAAGAAAACGACAGGAAGAACTTGATCATACAAGTGGCTCCAGAATGCTCTAGCGATACGACGAGATGGGTGTCATAAAAGCAGAGAAACAGCCATGCAAAATGCCCAGAAGATAACACGACACAAAACAACAAAACTGACTCACTATATACAATCCACAAAGTACACATAAAATTCAATATAATCGAAAATATATAACTGTCAAGTCCATGACATCTGGTCGGACCATGACCGCATTCAGAATACATGATACCGCAACGCAACGCCCTCAATAAACAAATACTATATAACGGGGGTGCTATAAAACACGTTGTCTATTCCATGAAACAAATCACAATCAAAATCAACAAGTACTGACGGCCCTCATCACGTCCAAAATCTGTCTGAGCTCCAGGGTATGCCCAAGTGAAATCGATCAGCTCACATTCACTTTAAAAACCATCAATCACATGAATGAGGTGACCTCAATTTTAAAATTCCGAAAATAACAAATTTATTGATGCTATCATATTTTGTTTTTCTTACATTTTTGTCAGTGAAACTGACTTCTTCATTATTAATTTTACTTTCCCTATTCAATTTTGGGGTTATTTGAATCCCCGAATCATCTGTACTATTTGTTTCATTTGTAATATCTGGTTTTATTTTATTGTCCTGACTCCCAGTCGAGTGGACCTCAATATTATGCATAACAGCCGACTCATCAAAATTGTCAACGTTAGCTATTTCATTGATATCGTCACTATTCCCTGCCATTTTTATATTGTAAATTTACTAATTTTGTTTCACTACTCTTTAACTTACCTCTACAACATCTTATATTTGATCTAACCTTAATTCATTGTTTTACGTACTTTACGTAACTTTTTACGTACCGTTACTTAACCTCGAATCACACTTGCATTCATCTGTAGGTGTGGATTTATAGCTATTTTATAAATCGAGTCTCTGTTCACAGCGCCAATTGTGATATTACGTTTCTTTAACAAATTATAAAATCATAATTCCTTTTACCTACCTTAAATCCGGTCCAGATCCCATCACGAACTGTGAATGCAAGAGTGATTTCAAGGTTACACTAATAACTTGCGCAACTCTCATTTAGGATAAAACCATCAATATTTTATTACTCTCTTTCAATCAATCATTTCTTTCCAAATACTTAATACGGGTACAAAACTATTTCCTTGATTATTAGCAAAACCATAATATTAAAATACAAATACAAATTAACATAAACATATTATATTTATGAAAGCCGCCCAGCCTGCTCACGCACACATACATTCAATTTTAAAACCCCCTTTAAATATAAACACGCCCCATTTTATTCAAAATTAATACATATACCCCTGCCGGCAACGTGGAGTCTCCCCGACTTCGTGGTGCATCACTCAAAATTTTGATCTGTATGTCCGAAAACAATTCATGCTGTCACTTTCTTCTGAAAACCGCTCACTACCGCATTTTGACAAAAACGACACTCACTTTTATTTGATGTTAAAATGTTATTGTTAAGCCCCGTTTGGCGGGCTGCCTGCGCAGGCTAGCGTCGGTGAGGAACTGCGAGTAGCGTCTCTAAGTCCCCTCTACTAGATTTCGGTTGTACAAGACGGAAACCAATGCCTGGTACTTTTTAGTCATAGTTACTGTTCAGCCAACACATGTGATTTTTCTGTGTTGGATGTCGACGAAATTTAGTGTTCACTGGTCGACGTCACAAATGTGGGCAGGACTTAATTTCGTTTCCGTCACCTCCGATACACGTGGCGAAAAAAAATTGTCTTTGGGCCATGTTGTGCGCCTTTTGCTTAGCGTGGGTATGCGCTCCGCCGATGTTAGTGCGTTTGTGCGCAGATGTCACACAGCCTCAAAATTCTTAGAATGGTATGGCGTGATTGCACGTTGACGCATTCCAACGTATTGGCATCACCTCACAAGTCCTTTGTCCGAACTACGCTTTATTTAACACGTGGCTGTCCCCACAGATGAAAAATGAATTTAAAATATTTTAATAAAATAAAAACCCAACTTTAATAAAATAAAAGCCCCTCCTTTTGCCCCGTTACAATTATTAATGGTGTAAATTGTGAAACTTATGAGAAAATCAAGAGGAAAGTACAAGATTGATTACAATGGAAGGCTGCTGCAAACCAATCTTAGGATTGAAGACCCAGTGAATTGGTCAGGGCTCACCATGACGTCTACAGTGAATTGGTGATAGACCGTTCATCTTATTACAGGTGGTAATAAGGGGTGAGCCATGAATTAGTCGGTGACTTGGACGTTAATCTTGACATACGTGATAGAGCATTCATCTTGGTACAGGTGGCATTAGGTGTGGGCCAGGAATTAGTCAGTGACTGGCACGTTAATCTAGACATACGTGATAGACCATCTTGGTACAGGTGGCATTAGGTATGAGCAGTGGTGGCTCGTACAGGAAGGGCAAAAGGGCGCAGCCCTCCCACTAAATTTGCAAATTAAACTTGTCAATATTATAACTATAATGTGTAGTATCCTTATTGAAAGATATTTTTGGGGTGACTAATAGCGATCACCCGATGTTTTCGGCATGGACCCGCAGCCGGACGTTTTCGCTGTCGTCCTCCCTGCATAGGTCGGTCTTGCGGTGAGCGGGGAAAGAGACGTGTACACATGTCTATGCATTTAAATCAGCATCAACCATTACAGGTGGGGCTCTGCCCGCTTTCTGATTTCGCAGCTATTTTCATAGAGAACCGGAGCGTTGTTCAAAACTCCTCTGTTGCTGTTTAAAGTGCATATATTTTCTCTTGTGTTTTATATAGTTTTGATTGTGTTCTTGTTGTACTTTTTGTGTAAACGTAATGTTCTAATAATTTATTCTTTATTAGGCAGTGTATTCTGTCTAAGATAGTGTTTTTGTCGAACCTTGTGTACATAAACGTGTAACTTATTCTGTGTAGGCCTGAGGCTGTGTGTTCTGTGCGTATTTGTTAGAAACAAATGGGGTAGGGAACAGATATATTTTATTTACCAATGGATGCATTTAATAACATAATTTATTAAGTATTTAAGTTTAGGAACGTGAACCGCTTAGGGTTATAAATAATTTCAGTTTCAAACACTGTTTAAATATTGGTAGTTTGCAAGGTAGGTTTTTGATATTAACAATACTTTTAGTAGTAAAGCAAAAGGTTCAATTTTACAATTATTTCATGATAATAGCAATAATTTAGTTTCTACTGATGACTTTTGTTACATATGGGTCCAAACAAATTTGCCCCCCCCCCCCAGTCAAAAACCATTACCAGCCGCCACTGGGTATGAGCCAGAAATTAGTCAGTGATTGTTATGTTAGTCTTGACATATGTAACAGACCATTCATCTTGGTACAGGTGGCATTAAGGTGTGAGCCAGGAATTATTCAGTGATTGGCACATTAGACTTGACGTACGTGATAGATCATTCATCTGGATACAGGTGGTATTAGGTGTGAGCCAGGAATTATTCAGTGTTTGTCATGTTAATCTTGACGTCCGTCATATAGATTATTTATCTTGCTACATGTAACAATAATATTTGTGAAAATGTAAGGCGAGAAAACGGTCTGTTATTTGCACGTTAATCTTGACTTCTTGACTTCAGTGACCAGCCATTGTTGTAAAATATGTGGCAGTAAATTTGTTATATATGACGGTAATATTTGTGAAAAGTAAGAGATTCTTCGCTCAGTCTTAGGCATGTGACATTTTGAAAAGAATGTTCACATTCTAGAAATCTCTCATTTTAACACTCTGCTTATATTTCAAAGTGGCGGTTCGGTTTTCTGAACGTTTTAGCTGTTTTTTTCATAACATTTGCTGCAGTGTTTTCTCTGTTTCATGGTAATGTTGATTTCTAAAAAGAAGGAATTAATTTTTGTTTTTAATAATATTATTATAGAATAAGAAGTAATGATACGCTAAATTAATCTTCAATATGCTAATGTAAGCTGTAAAATATGTTGCAAAAATTGTTGTAAAATTTTAAACTTAAAAAACTAAAAGAGTGTAACTGAAACTGGGCTGCTCTGAAATCCAGTATTTACACTTCCGCTGCCTTGCATTGTAGTAACATAATGGGCCTCAGTGTTAGTAGAATAATTGAGTAACATCTGGAATGGGCATCGAATAATCTAGAGCATGTGTTTTGTGTAGGAGTTTACTGACTATTGTTCTGTCATATCCGTTAGATTCTGCTAGATATTTTATCGTGTTTAGTTCGTCTTTGTAGTCTTTTTCATCTAAGGGGATGTTGTTAAGTCTATGTATCATGGTTCTGAAAGCAGCTAGTTTGTGTTGTATTGGGTGATTGGAGGTGTTGTGTATTAGTGTGTCAGTTGTAGTTGGTTTTCTGTATATACTGAATTTGTGCCTGTGTTCTAGTTTTGCGATGGAGAGGTCTAAGAAGTTTATGGTATTGTTGTGTTCGTATTCGGCAGTGAAGGTTATGTTTTTATGTATTTTGTTTATGTGCGTTAGTAACTGTTCACATTGTCTTTTGTTTCCCCTGTATAGTATTAGAATGTCATCAATGTATCTGTGCCAATATAGTATTTTATGTGAGTGTCTGTCATTGTTTGTGAGTATTTTTGTTTTTTTCTAAGTGTTGGAGGAAGACTTCTGCTAGAATGCTGGATATGGGGGAGCCCATGGGTAAGCCATCGTTCTGTGTGTAGTATTTATTGTTATAAGTAAAGTAGTTTTGTTTTGTGATAATGTTCAGAGTTTCTGTTATTTCGTTGATACGTTCGTCTAGTGTGTTGTTCTGTTTGAGTTTGTTTTGTTTGAAAAAGACTACAAAGACGAACTAAACACGATAAAATATCTAGCAGAATCTAACGGATATGACAGAACAATAGTCAGTAAACTCCTACACAAAACACAAAACAAACAACAGACAAAGACAGAAAACAACAAATTCATAACACTAACATACATCAACAAACAGACTGAAAAAATTGCCCACAAATTCAAAAAAGCAGGATACAGAATTGCTTACAAAACTACTAACAAAACAGAACACACACTATCAAAACGCACGCACAAAGCAAAAACAAATTCGATCTACCCGGTGTATACAAGCTAAATTGCTCAAATTGCAATAAATTCTACATAGGCCAGACAGGACGTAGCTTCAAACAGAGATACATTGAACACACAAAGGCACTCCACACCACTACAGAATCCACCTTTGCAAACCACCTCATTGAAGCAAACCACACATATAAAAACATCGACAATAACATGAACATTCTACACGTACACACAAAAGGCCGAAAACTAGACACTCTAGAACAATTAGAAATATACAAACACACAAAAACAAATAAAAACGACATCCTAAACGAACAGACACAATTCAAATCGCACGCATTATTCGAACACATCTCACCACACACACACCGCATCGATCTTTCGAAAATCTATCCCGTCGCCAACAACAAGATGGACAGCGCTTCCTACGGCAGCCTCTGAAGAAGCCTTTTAAAGGTGAAAGCCGGTTTAGGCTGTAAGGTAAAACTTTACGATTTTACTTATAAAAAACTTAGTGTTCCGAGTCGTTAATACAATAGTGATATTTAGTTAAGTAACGGAGACGTCATGGACAACGAAATCCAAGAATTTAACTCAGCAAGACGAGCCACAGTCCAAGCGTACAAATTCACAACTTTGAAGGTTAGAAAGATTGTAGCTCACATAACATTCAACAAAACATGCTTAAACAAATCATTAACACCTAAATATGCCCAAATCAAAATTAAACACAACCACCAGGCTGCCCGAATAACACAAAACATCGCACAAAGGACATACATAAAAGAATCCATTAAACAACTATATAAGAAAAAAGACGCCCTCAACCGCAAAGCACTAACACTACACCTACAAATCGCCAACACATACGCACACAGTTACATGACTGAACTAATACATCACACAAATGAATGGACAAAAAAACAAATACATAACATACAGACAAAACACGACAGAAAAATAAAAAACCTGACTCCAATCAACACAGATATAATTCCCTCGAACAAATTCTACCCACGTACAGTAAACCTCACGAACGTCACACTCACAAAAAACGAACAAACACTCCTTGATAAAGGCCTAAAACATAACATACATTACAAACATAACAACCAAACACTAACAAAGCTCATAATTGACACAGAAACAAATATACAAAACACAGCACCAGAATATCAAGACACACTCAGACATAATAAAAACAATATAATAGGAGTATATAAGACACCAGACAACAACAACCACAACTCAGAAATACACACAGCCATCAAACTGAGGAAAAAGGCACACAAACACAACATCACATTTGTAAAAGCAGACAAAGGCAACACGACTGTAATTATCCCCACAGACAACCTACACAAAAAAGTACAAAACTTCATGGAACAGAACAACATCACAGAACTAAAACACGACCCCACCGACAGATACCAAAACTCAGTAAAACAACTAGTCAACAAAGCAAAACACATAATGACACTTAAACAAAAGCCCTACATGAAACAAATCCGACCATCAGCACCTACCCTCCAAGCGCTTCCCAAAATCCATAAAGAAGACATTCCGATCCGCCCCATTATCAACTACCGTAATGCCCCTGCACACAAACTCGCAAAATATTTAGACAAAATTATTAGACAACACACACAAATAGACAACAACATTGCAGTAAAAAACAACACTGACCTAGTAACAAAAATAAAAGACATACACATCCCCCATAATGCCACATTAGCCTCCTTTGACATTAAAAACCTGTACACAAACATCCCCATCTCTGAAACAATCACCATCCTACAAAACAAACTCAAACAGAACAACACACCAGACGAACTTATCAACGAAATAACAGAAACTCTGAACATTATCACAAAACAAAACTACTTTACATATAACAATAAATACTACACACAGAACGATGGCTTACCCATGGGCTCCCCCATATCCAGCATTCTAGCAGAAGTCTTCCTCCAACACTTAGAAAAAAACAAAAATACTCACAAACAATGACAGACACTCACATAAAATACTATATTGGCACAGATACGTTGATGACATTCTAATACTATACAGGGGAAACAAAAGACAATGTGAACAGTTACTAACGCACATATACAAAATACATAAAAACCTAACCTTCACTGCCGAATACGAACACAACAATACCATAAACTTCTTAGACCTCTCCATCACAAAACTAGAACACAGGCACAAATTCAGTATATACAGAAAACCAACTACAACTGACACACTAATACACAACACCTCCAATCACCCAATACAACACAAACTAGCTGCTTTTAGAACCATGATACATAGACTTAACAACATCCCCTTAGATGAAAAAGACTACAAAGACGAACTAAACACGATAAATATCTAGCAGAATCTAACGGATATGACAGAACAATAGTCAGTAAACTCCTACACAAAACACAAAACAAACAACAGACAAAGACAGAAAACAACAAATTCATAACACTAACATACATCAACAAACAGACTGAAAAAATTGCCCACAAATTCAAAAAAGCAGGATACAGAATTGCTTACAAAACTACTAACAAAACAGAACACACACTATCAAAACGCACGCACAAAGCACAAAACAAATTCGATTTACCCGGTGTATACAAGCTAAATTGCTCAAATTGCAATAAATTCTACATAGGCCAGACAGGACGTAGCTTCAAACAGAGATAGATGAACACACAAAGGCACTCCACACCACTACAGAATCTACCTTTGCAAACCACCTCATTGAAGCAAACCACACATATAAAAACATCGACAATAACATGAACATTCTACACGTACACACAATAGGCCGGAAACTAGACACTCTAGAACAATTAGAAATATACAAACACACAAAAACAAATAAAAACGACATCCTAAACGAACAGACACAATTCAAATCGCACGCATTATTCGAATACATCTCACCACACACACACATCATCGATCTTTCGAAAATCTATTCCGTCGCCAACAACAAGACGGACAGCGCTACCTACGGCAGCCTCTGAAGAAGGCTTTTAAAGGTGAAAGCCGGTTTAGGCTGTAAGGTAAAACTTTACGATTTTACTTATAAAAAACTGAGTGTTCCGAGTCGTTAATACAATAGTGATATTTAGTTAAGTAACGGACACGTCATGGACAACGAAATCCAAGAATATAAGTCAATTGTTACATAGATAAACAAAAATATATCTATGATTATAACCAATTATAAGTGAGAGACCTGCTTCTAAAACATAACGACCTTTACAAAATTTGCCGCCCGTAGGCAGTTGCCTACTTTGCCTATGCATAAATCTGCCTCTGGTGTACATGCTAAATGCATCTGAACAGTAGTTGTAACGGTACAGAATTGTATGCTACCCCAGTTTTAATTTTATTTTATATCAATTCAGTTAATTTTCAAATAGTCAGACTTCACCTGTGAGGTGCCTCAGTACAACACAATGTTAGCATAAACAATGATGTCTAAACAACAGTCTAGACGTATTGCGTAACCGCCCCAGTAAGCAGCAGGCTTCTTGTGAATTACAGTATGCAGATTGTCATCAGAGGGTGAATGAACATCAGTCAGAGCAGTGAAAAGTTCGTTAAAAGAAAACAGTGGCCTCGGGGGTGTAAGATAGGGCGTAATTATTAGACGGCCTATCCATTTAAGTATTAATATACTAAATAACACTAAAACAATTATAAAAAGTGTACAAACAGCGTAGCGCGCGGCCAACCTAAAAGATCTAAGTGTTCGAAAAGTTACGTCAGCCGACACAATTATTAAAAGTGAAATTTGAAAAAACGGGGTTATAGTAACCAGCAAAAACTTAATACCAGTACAAAGACAAAATTACTTTAACGAGCTTCAATTGACTTTCGAAGTGCGGGGTAAAACAAGTGCATCAGTGGGATCAGATCAACAACCAGGATGAGTACCTTATAATCAATTTTAATTCAGAATTTTTAACTACATTACAATTTATATTTGCAAATGTTTCACAAAATCATGGGATCTCGAAGTGGGCTTAATAGAATGTCAATGTAAAAGAACGAATGTGTGTGAGTGTGGGGTTAAATTACGTATTGGTTCATTACAAATATAAATAGTTTGTCATAGGCTAGTTAAGTAAGAAATATTCATTTTGTCAATTTGTTTGATTTTTACTAATTGTTACTCATTCAACGAGTCTTTTAATATAACAGAAAAGAATAAGAAATTAAGTGTCATAAAAGGGAGACGAAATAATTAATTAGGATAATAAACCAGAAACAATTTGTTTTAGCATAAACTGTGTACTGTTCTTTATACCGTGTATCTCAAATAATCCTTTCTGCAGCAGTTTCGTCTGTACGACTCTGGGAAAAACCCTAAGGTAAGAGTTAATTATTAATTTGAATTAATTGAGTAGTTTCATAGTAAGAACGACTTAGTATCCTGTTGCGTTATTCACTGTTCTGATGGATGATACGCAAATACTGGAAGGTAGGATGTGAGAGCCAGCAATAACCTTAAATAAAACTCTCATATATTTCAGTTATTACACAGTGTTCTGTTCATTACAGACAAGTGCTTGGTTTGATCATTTTTTAAAAATAAAACTGTATATTTTAATGTAGCTTTACAGTAGCTTGACAGAAAGTGTAAAAATGTAAAATAAAAACGGCATGACTTAAGTGTAAATAAAAAGTGAACACTTTACAGTAGCACAAAAAATGACAAAAACTGAGACAATGAAATGCTACAGTTCAGTTAAAAATATTGCAATCTCCCTCACACAAAATTTTAAAGAATAAAGACATATCAACACCACAAAATATTTTTTTTGGAGCAAAAGAAAACACAATGGAAAGGCATCTCAGGTAGTATCGCTTTGAAATTATGGTTTCAAAATGTTTAGGGAAAAGAATAAAAAAAATGCTAGCATTAACAATCCAACAATGTATCGAAAAGATCAGGATCTTGCTAGGTACATTATAGGTAAAATTGGTTTTGTAGCTGCCAGTGGATGTTTGTTTCTATAAAAAATAATTGCAGTATCTAATAACTTATGCAACATATTTAATCATTTATTGAATAATTTGTCATTTATATAATTTTGTTTATGTTTTAATTTCTATAGATAATTTTGGTGTGTTTGTTGTAATTTTGTGTTTTACATAATCTTTTGTGATTAAATCATTTGATATAAAATGTTCCAGATTATAAAATACACCTCACAGTTTTAAAATACAATATATATAGTAACACCTCTATACATAGTAACAGGTATATCAATATGCCTGTAATCGCAGGTATGGGAAAGTAATGGCAAATCTTGCATAATCTTGTTATCAGTTATTGTTATTATTCGGCTAGTGATATTCATATTGGCCCAAAGTGATGACAAAAGGAATTTATTGTATTTGTTTACAGTCAACAATGTAGATTCCAGGTGATGATTTGAAATTTACATAAAATAATTTTCACTCACATGAATAAAGTTGCAACCGTAAAGAAATACAGAATATATTTTCTATGACAGCAGACAAGACAGAACACTTGTATTTTGCCTTTTATGTGTGTACACACATTCAGACATTTATTTGGATTGACTTCTGCAAGCTTGAAAATCAGATAACAATAATGTTTTACATTTTACATTAGTGTATATATAAAATTATAATCCTCAAAGTATAATACTTAATTAATTGGGATGTTTCATTAAATTGTTACGACGGTCTCACCGATCGTCACATAGTACAGTAGAAACCAAAATAAAGCACACTTATGAATTTGCTAATTGATATTATTATATTATCACATAATACAATATACATACTCAAATTTGTGTTTGGTTTGGTCATGTTACATGCTGGTCAAGTTTCATTACATTTTTAATCAGTGTTCTTTGCTGTGAGTTTTACATTAATTATTCATAATTCTTCTTCTTCTTCTTCTTCTTATTACGTGTTTCCGGATTGTTCTCCGATGACATGATGTCACCTATAGATCCTCTCTGCCACCGCCAAATATGAGTTGTCATTCAGTATTGCGTCCATACCAAACCCCTCAGTCTCAGGCAGCAACAGCGTTGGTGTTGCAATAAGACGACTTGCCATGAGTATAAGGTAGCTCGCAAGGGCACATTTTTACAGGGGTCCAAACTACCGCTGGGAAAAATAATAAAATTTATTTATTTCTGGTGTGAAGGGTGTAGTAGTGTGAAAAACAGTAAAAATCAACTGGAAATTGGCGTCAACACACACACAGAGTGGACGGCTTACTTAAGATAGGCTATATCTGTGCCGTAGACGTCATGAGAAACCCACGGAAAATTGTAGGACCGAATTTAACAGTTGAAATTGACGAGAGTGTGTTTGCCAAGAGAAAAAATAATGTTGGCCGGGTGTATCCACAACAATGGGTATTCGATGGATACTGCCGAGAAATGAAGGAATGCTTTTTGTGTAGTGTGGAAGATAGATCAGCAGCTACCCTCCTACCTCTCATAGTGGCAAATACTGAACCAGGGTCTACTATAATGTTCGATGAGTGGCGTTCGTACAGTCAAATTTTTAATTTGCCACAACAGTACAGTCATTTGACTGTAAACCATAGTTATAACTTTGTGGATCCTGAAACGGGAGCGCATACACAAGGCGTAGAAAGCATGTGGCTGTCCTGTAAACGCCGAAACATGATTGAATGTGGTACAAGAAGGGAACGCTTAGATTCCTATTTAAGTGAGTTCATGTGGAGGTCCGCAGAGGTCCAGAATATCTTTCCAGGTGATGTATCGAGATGCGTATAGAGTCACCTTCTTACCACTCACGACTATCTGTGGCTAGCTGGTGTTTCTGTAAAAACACAATATTCAACGTCTAACATTTTCTAGATAAAGAAGGAACATGCATTATGGTTAATAAGTTAGTATTATTAAATACACAGTTTTAATAGGTTAGTACAGTATTACATATCTTCCACTTTTTAGATAAAGAAGGAGTATGCACTACGGTTAATAGCTTATGCTACAAGATACATGTGTTTATTTTAAAAATTAGTACAGTAACATACAAGACTGGTTACATGAACAATTGCTGGAAGAAACGGAGAATAAACAGTTACAGTGAGGTCAAAAGACGTAGAATTGAGCACTACAGAGTCAATTGGGTTTGTAAAGAAACGCCAAACTCAATGTACTATCATTACACACAATAATGTACTATAATTACCTAACCAACCACAACACTCATGTAGAGTAGACGTATTATTTAAGAGGTATCTGTGCCTCAACCCAGTACTAAATCCAGTATACTTAACAGGTTCTACTGTTCCACACTGTAAATAAAGAAGACGGGCAATAATATATATCTATGTGTAGACTGAGGAGATTGGAATGGCTGTTTACTTACCACTTTACCTGGTATTTTGGTCACTTAACCAAATATCGGTATGGAAAACCATACATGACTTCCATGTTCTAAGATTTATATTTAAAATCATTTACGAAATGAAATGTTTCCATAGAAACTACTTCTTTCCACTTATTGCTTCAGCCTTAACCACAGTACTGTAGTCACTAACGTATACCACCACACGTTATTGCACTCGATTTTCACTGATGATGGCAGTCGATGGCACTGCGGAAACATCTGGTTTTGCAGAAAACATTGGACTACGGCCAAACAGCCCGGGAAGGAATTTTAACAACAAACTACTACTTTGTTGCCGATAATGTAGTACACATAAAAATTATCCCCTCCCCTTCAACTATAATTTTCATTTATAGAAAAATACCCCCACCCCGTTCAACTAGCCTCTTTATTTATAGATATTTCATCTACGTTTCTACAGTGGATTATTAAGATCTTCTTATCAGGATACTTTATATCTAAATTAAGTACTTTACTCTTGTTACAACAAAAAATGTTTCAGGTAAACTGCCCTTTCCCCGTAACCGATCTTCACCAAAATCAATAGGCCTTGAGTATTCTACAACTCAAGCACATATGTAAAAAATTATTTGATTCTGTTTGAATTTACGGCAGTTATCGTTTGCCATAGAAAAAAATCTACAGACACACACACAGACACTTTTCGAAAAATTACTTTTTTTCATGTTTTGAGGGTAGTACAATCAGAATCTGCAATAATCTCGAACACGATTTTTTTTGCCATCTGTTACTTTTTACTATTAATTAATATACACCTTTTGGTTTACCATAATAAATAAATAAATAAAATATTTACTTACCTCGTGGTTTACCATACTTCCTGTTTGCCACGTGGCTTTGTAGTCAACATTAATTTTCCTATCTGGGGCCAAGGGTCGTTTAACCGAGAGACAGAAACAGCTTTGGGTCTCGAAATAACGACTCTAACAACTATTCTTGTGATATAGAACATTAGTTTAATAAATCTGAACTGGCATAACTTACATTTACAAAGAAAACAAATATGGCATCTTATAAGACTAAATACAATATGGCGGACATCTACTTCCGCTTTATTAGTTATTAATTACTTTTCAATTATTTGTTTCATATTTATTTTGATTACCCCCAAAACATTTTGTTACTAGAATTTTACTGAAATTAAGTATTTGATATCAAATTATTCATAAACCAATGCTTCAATAGAAATGCCGGCATATTCTTGCACGCACCCATTCGCTCGATATTTTCTCATTTGACTAATTACTGGTACATATTTTTAATCCAAATTTTGAGCTCAATTATTTAGTCACATTAGTTAATAAATTTTGACACTTTCTTGATGCTGATGTTGCAGGTTCCCCATCATGCGTTGTGGTCTCATCATGCGTTGTCCATATCGGCCAGTTGTTCGGCGAACTTTTACTGTTTTGTTTGTTTTTTAGTGCACTGAATTTACATGGCATTAATCTGTTCACTGAACAAGGTATATACTACGTTTAAATTACATTTTGACTTGCTTTAAAAACACTTCTGCTGGCAAAACTCCGCCAGCTAAAAATCGAGCGTGTTTACGCTCTGATGTGCTGTAATGGACTGAGATCGAATCATATGCACATTCTACGCAAGTGGTAGTGTAATGTCGTCATCGTCTTTTATTTTAAGCGGGTGACGCCTTTGTTCTGCGTCATTGCTATTACGTTGTCACATGATTTTATGACGTCTCACCATTGTCTTTCAATTTGCTTTGTATAATATATGCGACGGAACGCACGTACACCATGACCTTGGAGTCGAATCGTACAGAAGAGACTGCGTTGTTTGTTAGACATGGGGGAAAGTTGACCTAACCATTCTAACTATATAAAAATACAATAAAAATATTTCTCCTGTACCATAAATCTGAAGACGGACCTTTGTACCGTCACAAAACCCCCTCAATGAGAGGTTTTATGTCGAAACATAAAAACTCTCATTGACTCATTCACACTTTCTAAAGGGATCAGCCCAGATATGTCGCCATAACCCCCTGTAGTGTTTACATAAAAAAAATACAATCACTTACCCTTGGTCCAATGATGATGACCGTACCTGCCTGACCTTGCTGGACTTCTCAGGTGAGATCCCAACACCGCAAGGCCATTTGGCACTTAACGCTCCTGCTCTGACACGCAGGCTACCTCAGGACCGCCGTCACAACATCACCAAACTCTGAAACATTGAATACCAAAATTTAAAATAGTGGCCTTATATACTTCCATATCCGCAACTGATATGTCTCCCCTTAGTTGCATTGGTTTATGCTCTGAGGCATTGGTTCTCTTAATTATTAAATTTTCATATAACACAAAAAAGCAAGATTTAAGACAGGACGCCTTCTATTTTTACATTACTCTCTTTACCAAGACTGGACTCCAGTCAACACTACCTTACTCTTTCCATCACAAGAGAAAAAAAATATATATTCTTATACTAAACTCATAACACGTAAAACAAAAACTTTTTTTTATTTATTTTCAAAAGCAACAACAACTAGTTATTTCTATGACATAAAATTCAAAACATAACTTTTACCATGGCAAACCAACTAATTTTTAAAAATCTTATCTATCAGCTTTACTGATTGCAATATTTCTTTACCACAGAATCAGAACTATTTTTTCATTCAATATCATTATTAACATCATTTATTTAATACTTAACATGTTGACGTTGCTATCCCTGTAGCAACCTCCTAACCACACACACTATTACCATCAACATAATAAAACATTGAACATTAAACATTAACATTGTTACATTTGGCTGAATAATTCACATTTAAAATTTGTATAAAACATTGATACACCTTACTACTTGAACTTTCTATTAACTCTTAACAATTCTTTTATGTCAACTTTTAAATATCACTTGTTGTGACATTAGATTCTATAAAAAATTTCAAATTTATTAACATTCCTTTTACCTCACCTTTCATTTACTATTACCTTTCTACTATGAACTTTTTCTGATTTGACATTTTCCTCCCTATTAGTTTGGGTGACTCTCCATTATTCACTATTATTTGATTTATTATATTGGCATTTATCTATAGCCTTGCTCACCTTCTTTCCACTAACAACCACTACTAACAACCAGATTTACATATTACGACACCAATCTCTCCATAACAGCCCCCTTCACTAATTCCACTTAAATCATCTTCCTCTTTAAATAAAATAACTAATACCCTCTTTGTGTATTACTGGTATTTCAACTTCTTATTCTCTCTAACTCCCATTAAAATTAATTCTGCTTAACTCATATGCCTTATTTATCATTTTCACCCAAACCTTTTTACAACATTTCACCTTGATATAACACTAGAAAATTCATCACTTCTCCTTATAATAATATACCTCAATTTGAACATATTATCTGCTTAATCATATACTAATCATTAGATGATCTGAATCTCATAAAATCATTTAACTTCATTATCAAAATTTATTTGTATAACATTAATTAAGTAATTAATCTTCAATTATTTATTTAGTTTGAAACATGTTATAATTATTATTAAATCAACTAAACTATGACTTCCTGCTACATACATGTTTTACATAAAAATACATATAATACCCAACATAAAGAATACATCAATACCTGGACATTAATACACAAAAAATATACAATCCAACTTATTTTTGTTATTGTTGACCATAAATCAGTTCATAAAACAATCCATCTTGAAACCACACTATCCACATAATTAAATGTTCATTACACAATAAAACAATTTATCCACCATCATCAAATAATAATCTTATCTTAGGTATACATAACTTATTTATTATTGGATACCTTATATTAGT
Organism: Magicicada septendecula; assembly: GCA_034769895.1. NCBI lineage: Eukaryota > Metazoa > Arthropoda > Insecta > Hemiptera > Cicadidae > Magicicada > Magicicada septendecula. The sequence goes on from CM068373.1 coordinate 94,586,946, forward strand.
ATCATAACTGTACATACCATTCAAATTTTTATAATTTTCCACAATCTCATATAATTCGTCATAATCGGGTACGGTCCTGTCACCTTCAGTATTATCTGCCACACTCCGGTAATTCATATTATCATCTTTTGTAACATCATCTCTAATAACAGCATCTTTAATACAAGGTAAGTATTCATTATAATTATACATCATCTCTACTCCTAACCTTTCCATAAATTCTTCATAGTTTCTATTTACTTTAAAAATCTCTATTCCTCTCTTTCTCTCAAAATATCTCTCACAACAACACCAAGCTACACACCCTCTCTCAATATATGCAGGGGACGCTAACTCATAATTACTGCACCACCTATGAAGTGCACAAAACATCCAGGGAAATCTATTTGTAGACCTTTTGTCTTCCAAATATACACTGAAGGAACTCTCGTCCTTCCTAAACACATGTGAAGTCTTTACTTTACCAACACGGGAAAAATTTACCCCCTGCAATCCCTCTACAAGTATACCTTCTCTCCACTTTCTCTCTAATTTATCACACACTAACATTCCATTATCACATTTTACTCCCATTAAAATCTCATTATCACTACCAATATTCACACCATTATTTTCTAATACCATATTTTTATTTCTATTATCATTATTCTCACCACTACTGACCTTGTCGTCTTCATTTTCATTCAATTTATTTGTTTCTCTATTATTCTCTACCTCCATTTCATCGAAACGTGCATGCATTTCATCCATTCCTTTATCAAAGTTAACCTCTCGTTTTTTGATTTCATTTTTCATTTCATTGAACTTCTCATCAAACCTTGCATTTTGCTCATGAAATTTATCGTCAAATTTTACATCAAGTTTATTAAATTTTTTATCAAAATTATTATTTATACTTTCAGACATTGTTTTGATTAGGTCAAATACATCGTCCACTGACAACTCTCTTGCTCTAGCTGTCATTGGAGTAGATTGTATTTCCACATTATCCATAATCATTGACTCTGTCTCTGTGTCGTTTAGACCGACACTTTCATTGTTGTTTGCCATATTGAACAGAAAAGGAAAATTCTATCTCTTTTGAACTGTTGTTTTGTACCTTAACTCAACAATAACATAACCTACAATTGTAACATATGTTATTTACGTGTTATGCTATATTTTATTTCGCTACCCGTCTGTTTCCGCACTCTGGTTCATTTATATAAAAATAATTCTTTATATAAAGTCCCTGTTCTGGGCTGCCATTTGTTACTTTTTACTTTTACTTTTAATTAATATACACCTTTTGGTTTACCATAATAAATAAATAAATAAAATATTTACTTACCTCGTGGTTTACCATACTTTCTGTTTGCCACGTGGCTTTGTAGTCAACATTAATTTTCCTATCTGGGTCCAAGGGTCGTTTAAACGAGAGACAGAAACAGTTTTGGGTCTCGAAATAACGACTCTAACAACTATTCTTGTGATATAGAACATTAGTTTAATAAATCTGAACTGGCATAACTTACATTTACAAAGAAAACAAATATGGCATCTTATAAGACTAAATACAACATGGCGGACATCTACTTCCGCTTTATTAGTTATTAATTACTTTTCAATTATTTGTTTCATATTTATTTTGATTACCCCCAAAACATTTTGTTACTAGAATTTTACTGAAATTAAGTATTTGATATCAAATTATTCATAAACCAATGCCTCAGTAGAAATGCCGGCATATTCTCGCACGCACCCATTCGCTCGATATTTTCTCATTTGACTAATTACTGGTACATATTTTTAATCCAAATTTTGAGCTCAATTATTTAGTTACTTTAGTTAATAAATTTTGACACTTTCCTGATGCTGATGTTGCAGGTTCCCCATCATGCGTTGTGGTCTCATCATGCGTTGCCCATATCGGCCAGTTGTTCGGCGAACGTTTACTGTTTTGTTTGTTTTTTAGTGCACTGAATTTACATGGTATTATCTGTTCACTGAACAAGGTATATACTACCTTTAAATTACATTTTGACTTGCTTTAAAAACACTTCTGCTGGCAAAACTCCGCCAGTTAAAAATCGAGCGTGTTTACGCTCTGATGTGCTGTAATGGACTGAGATCGAATCATACGCACATTCTACGCAAGTGGTAGTGTAATGTCGTCATCGTCTTTTATTTTAAGCGGGTGACGCCTTTGTTCTGCGTCATTGCTATTACGTTGTCACATGATTTTATGACGTCTCACCATTGTCTTTCAATTTGCTTTGTATAATATATGCGACGGAACGCACGTACACCATGACCTTGGAGTCGAATCGTACAGAAGAGACTGCGTTGTTTGTTATACATGGGGGAAAGTTGACCTAACCATTCTAACTATATAAAAATACAATAAAAATTATTTCTCCTGCACCATAAATCTGAAGACGGACCTTTGTACCGTCACACATCACCATACTTCCATTTCCTTAAGGAACATACAACTATTTATTTTTACTTTAATTATATTTATGTTTCTGAAGTAATATTAAATACAATACAATAATTAAAATAAAAGCATATTTTTGTTAAAAAGTATTTTATTTTTTATTGAATAATAATAATAATAATAAGATAAGAATATAGAATAAAGTAATTTGTAAATATATCATTACACTTCTGACATGTAAAGTAGTATACATCAATAGTCTACTCTCATACAGTATACGAATTTGTTGGAAAATATCAGGCACACTACTTGGCAAGTGTTCAACACTGATTTAAAAATGTTTTGTTTAATGCAAACACTGAAACACACTATACACAAGAAATAGAACTCATCGTGAACATAACGTGATTATATTACTTCTTATGCTATAAGAATATGATATCGGGTTTTTGTTTAATATCCACTTGTAAAGGAAAAATACAGCAGATAATTATTTTATATTTGTCTTGTTTGTTCATCATCTTTTTTCACAGCACTACACTTTATATAATAATGAAACTTTCTCTTGTGAACTTACTTGACTTTTTCCGTCGAACGCGTTTCGGCGTCGTGTTCGCCTTCGTCAGCTTAAAAACAGACTGCCAGTACTTTGTAATGGTTATTGCTTGGAAGGTATAGTGGGGGTGGTATGTAGAGGAAGGGGATTGGCGCAGGGATCCAAATTATTGTTTGTTTTTTGTATAATTGTGTCAAAAAGTGTATGTGATTTATATTGTAATTGGTCGTTAAGTATGTTGTTTGGTTGTGTTGTGTGGTGTTTGTATATTTCATATTGTTCTGCTGTGTTGAGTTTTCGACCTTTGGGTAAGTAGTGTAATATTTCAAGATTAGTATCTATGTTGGTGTAGCTATGGTTATGTGTGTGTATGTGTGTGGCAAACGCAGAATGTATATTGTTGTTGGATAAGGCTTTTAAGTGTTCAAAGTAACGGGATGAAAAAGATCTTCCCGTCTGGCCTATGTAGAAACTATTGCAGTTATTACAATTTAATTTGTAAACACCTGTTCTACTGTATTTGTCTATGTCCGTGTTTGTATCGTTGATGTGTTTTTTTTATTTTATAAATAACTTTGTTACAGCTGCTGTGAAGTTGTTTAGATTAAATAATGTAACCTAACCAACTTTTAAGTATTGAATATTAAGTATAAGTATATTTAATCCTGAGAGAAAATGAACAATTAACACCAGTTTTTGAAAGAACCATGAAAGGAGAGAAGATGAGCTTGTGTACGAAATGCAAAGTGGAGTATCTTATGTAGAGATGAAAGCTAAAAAGTTCAAGCCAAATACATATGAATGGAGATGATTGGTAATATCTGCGACCTGTCACACAACAGAATACCATACAATGATGATACTGTGTATGTATGATGTAATGTGCCTGCTTTTAATATTTTCAAGGGATTTTAATACTTTGTTTTGACTGGTTTCACTGTGTAAATTACAAACCTGAATATAGTGCTGGAAGTTTCAGTTCCTCAGCCGACGTAATGATGATGTAGGCCTAAATGTTTCTAACCTTTTCTTGTGCCTACAAAGAAAAATAAATTAGGCCTACATCACCGGACACACAAAGTACTGACATATGAACATTAATCAATTATTTTGTTTAATCAGTCAACATTCTAGGAGACCAATATTAAAGGGTTTACAGATTATTGACCTGTCCACCAAAACACACACACACAGGTTCTGATATGTGTTACAATTGTGTCTTATTTTCAGCCAACCGTTCTTTTACAGGTGAAATCAGTACAATTATACCTCGTGAGTATAAGGTTAGTTTAATCTGTAACCTATGATATTAAAAATAATAATACACTGAACATGATTATGACACTTTATATGATATCAGCTTTTTGGCTTAATATCCACTTGTAAAAGAAAATATACAAAATGATTATTATTTTAGAATTAATTTTGTTACAGCTGCTGTGAAGTTGTTTAGATTAAATAATGTAACATAACCTACGTTTAAGTACTGAATACTTTTAATGTGTCATGTACTGTGTTCAATAAGGAAACAAAATACTTTTACAGAATACTTAAAATCCTTGAAAATGGTATTGGATTAAGCTTGAGCAATAAATAATTAAACTAAGCATGTGATTTCAAAGTCAATATCATTATGGAAACGTATTCTAAATAAACATACTTACCAAAATTGATAATACTCACCAAAATCATATTTGTTTTTAGTAAAAAGGGGCCTCATATTTTTTATGGTTTCCAGCATTTTCTGGAACAAATCCTCATTTCTATTTCTTGTTCGCCACATGAACTCACTTAAATAGGAATCTAAGCATTCCCTTCTCGTACCACATTCAATCATGTTTCGGCATTTACAGGACCGCCACATGCTTTCTACACCTTGTGTGTGCGCTATATCTTAAGTAAGCCGTCCACTCTGTGTGTGTGTGTTGACACCGATTTCCAGTTGATTTTTACTGTTTTTCACACTACTACGCCCTTCACACCAGAAATAAATAAATTTTATTATTTTTCCCAGCGGTAATTTGGACCCCTGTAAAAATGTCCCCTTGCGAACTACCTTATACTCACGGCAAGTCCTCTTATTGCAACACCAACGCTGTTGCTGCCCAAGGGCTAATACCATGTCGTGTCCTTGTTCACATTGACGAGGATTGTGAACCAAACTTTTTCTTGAAGAAAAGAAATTGCATCCTCTTCTGTACTAATAACACTCAACAGTTCATCGTAGCTAATCATTCTTTAATTAAATGAATGTCAAACTCACAACACAACACTGATTAAAAATGTAATGAAACATGCGAACAAGCCTCACATCTATTCGCGCATCCGCCATTGTAACAACACAATTTTACCACATTGTGTACAAATGGCATTGGGTTTCAAAGGCTATTCTAAGCAAAATTCAAGAGCTTTAGGAAAAAACTTTAAAACAAATTTAAAGACTCACTGTATTAAGTCTTTTAAAGTCTACTAAAATTAACGTTTCTTTTTCATACATGTTATTTCAATTTATTTTCATAGCAGTTAAAATTAAAAGTGCTAACTGAAGATAGCGACACACCATAAATTTGCGGTTAGGTGGGGTAATTGTAAACGGAAAATGGATTGAAACATTTTGATTGATTAAAAATTGTGTATACGTTTTAAAATTGAAATAACTGCAAATATTTCTACCTTTTCTTATTATGTTGTGTACAAAAAATTGTTTAAATATAAATAATAAATACAGCTCTAAAATTCAATTTACAATTACCCTTGACATCTTAGAGGGAATTGTAAACAAGTGTTTTCTTTATCTTTGAAACTAAAAAACTGACACTCCTCTTGAAATTGAAAAAAGGATTTTAATGTACTTGTTTGGTTATACGTTAGATTGTACTAGGTTATAAATTAAAAGTAAATTCCGGTACTTTGAATAAATACAGCCTTTAATGTTATATACAGCCTTTTATTCATACAATAAATACACACATTAACTAAGGTTAATGGAAGTATGCAATACAAGGACAAATCGAACATTGTACGTTTTTATGTTAGGTACACTTTACAAAACCTTTTCATCAAATGTTCAAAAGAGCAAGCTTGTAATTTTTTTATAAGCCCTTTAGTAAGGTTTCTCAGTAACAGTTACTGGATGTCACAGTTTGTTTCTAGGATGTTTTACAAAGTATAACTTATTTTATTATACACTGTAAGGAGGTATGCTTTAATCATTTTGCACACATCATTCTAGAAGTCTGTTCTAAAAACAATTATAATCAAACTGCTGTTTCAACAGTACCAATAATGCAGCATGGCAAAATTTAAACCATTTTTATTGGTCTGAACGTTTGTTTCAAGCTGAGTAGCCTATACCAAATATGTTTGTAATAGGTTTATAATTTAAGATGTGAAGTATATGAAGCCATTACTAGTACCTGTTTATTAGACAACAAATAATAACTATAATTTCCATTAATTTTGTTAATGTTCTTTCCCATTCATTATTTAGTTATTTTTTTACTATTAGAAAGGAAAAGTTCAGATGAAATTTCTGTATGTGTTATTTTTGGTCTCTCTCTCTCTCTCTCTCTCTCTCTCTCATTTTTATTTATTGAAAAAAAAAACATAAAAAACTAACACTCTCTGTATGTGTCCACATTGCATAAAGTTAAAAAAATTAATTCAAGATTAAAAAAAAAAAACTTGTAAACACTGAAAACATTTGTTCCAATACAGAATTCAAATTAAATAAAGAAAAAAAGGAATTATGTGCATGCTAGTGTGTGTGTGTTCTGTGGTTGAGGCTGAAGATAGAAGTAGTTTCTGTAGAAATATTTCATTTCTAAAATGATTTTAAATATAAATCTTAAAACATGGAAGTAATGTATAGTTCTCCACACCGATATTTTAATTATTTGCATGAAATAGTATTATTGTTTAATAAATGTTCTATCCAGATCAAATTATGTGTATACAGTTCTGGAAAAATTAGAGAGGCATAAAATTTTGTTTGTTTATTGTAAACTGTATTATAGTTGGAAGTATCCCAAAGTAAATTTAACATTAATCATGTCAATCAATGAGGCCAGTCCAGTTTTTTAAGGCTAGGAGAATCCTTGAAATGTGTGGAGCATCACTAGGTCATGATGGATCTAATCATCAAACTTCAGTTTCTGTGAAACACTGGCAGATTTGAGTAGTCACTTGATAAAGGATGGTATTGTAAAAGCAACAATTCTTTCAGAATTATTTTATAACCCTGTCAGTCTGCAAATTACTATCACTCCTTTAGATCATCAGCAGATTTAAGCTTTTCTTATTCGTGCTAGGAATGTATCATGTAAAACTGCTGGAAGTATGGTATACAAAGTTTCTATTATCCTTTCCAAGGTCGATGACCAAAACAAAAGGTACTACTTATAATTCATCATTGTAGCAGTTACAAAGCAGTATACTAAACATCTCTTGGTTAATACCTGTACTCTGGTCAGGTAGCACACAATGAATCATTCAAAACAAGTACAATTCAGTGTCAATGTCAAGTGTTTATGTCACTGCTACCCATAGTGAATCATTTGTATTGTACATAACAAATAGTATTCTGACTATACACGTTTTTCATCTGACAAGAATTTTATACTTTGGCAAACTCATTTAATGGTGTAACCTTCTGTAATATGTGCCAAACAAGTATTCATAAAATTAATATTTGTGTTTTTTTTATTTCAAACAAAATCTGTTTTGTGGACATAACTTTATGTCCAATACAATTATTATGTTATTTCTTTGCAAATCAGTGTGCTTTCTCTACACACACACACACACACACACACACACACACACACACACACACACACACACACACACACACACACACACACACACACACACACACACACACACACAATATCAGTAATCATTTAGTATCCCTTATAGATTTGCGTGATCAAAACTTTTAATACTAAAAATTTTTTCAGCTGATAACCATGCTTTATTGAGATTATTAACGAAAAGTTTTGCTCATTCAGTGATGTGGCATCTTCAGTGGTAAAGTTGAGTCTCATCATGGTAAAACTACTGAAGACTTCATAGAATTGGAAAATTAATGAAAATAATATTCTTACAACCAGTGACAAGAATTATGAACTTAAAACAGTGGAATGAATTATTGAATACCAGATACTCTCAATTCAATTGCTAAAACAAACACACTTATATTACAACAGTTCTCTTTATATAATTATCCAGGACATATTGTATAGCCTACAAACAGTAATAAAAAAATCACAATAGTTTACAACACAAACAATTGATCATTTGTCACTTTCATTAAAAACTGCTGTCTAATATCATCCTATATGAATGCACAACCTACTACACCAACTTTCTAAAACTCAGCTGGTGGCAACAGCCTAATTATCAGGCTAACGTGAGAAAGTTCCAGATGAATGCCAATAGTGTGGCTCTAGAATATTCTGCAGTGCTGCTGATTAACAGTATGTGATCAGCATCACATAGACTACTACACATTTAAGCTATCTAATTGACTAGGTATTACAATATTAGTAAAATGTGCTTGTTAACCAAATAGTGTGTTGTTACTCCTGAAAATCCCATTTCACTAAGAGCATTTTAGAAGTCTGGGTTATCTTTTATGCTTCACTCCACAAACATGCCTTTAGTTAATCATTTCTTAACCTATTGGGCATGAGCCACTGCTGGGTCCCAAGAGGGCATTTGGAGGGTTGCAAAGTCAGGTTCGGAAATTTATTTACTGTGTCTTAAAAAGCTACTACATGTAAATAACTAAGATATATCATTTTAACAATTTAAATTCAACCTGTTTTGTACATAGTCTAAACTGTACATTTTTGTTATTCATGCTCTACCATTGCTTTTTACCAGCTCTGATGTTTAACTCTTGATAATCAGATTGAAAGTTGCTTCCCAGAGGGATACAGTGAATTTAATTGGATTCAAGACCCATTCTTGCATTTTGAAAGTTCTAACATGTTCTCAGTAAAACTAAATGAGCAATTGTGTGATATCATCTGTGATGCTGGGATTAAAACTAAATTTTTAGCAAATTATTTTGTATAGTTAGTGATAACATGAGACATGTCATGGACAACAAAATCCATAAACTTTTAGATTGTGACTTAACAAAGTTCTGGATATCTTTAAGAGATGAATATCCTGAACTTTCGGAGTTGCTCATCCCATTCACCACCTCATTCTTGAGTGAAATGGGATTTTCATCTCAAGTGAAAAGCAAGCACAGAAATAGACTTGACGCACACTCAGATTTATGACTTAATTTAACCACTCTTGAATCCAACATACCCCAGCTTTTGCAGAAAAAGCATCCCCAACTATCACATTAGTAACTAATGATTAGTTAGGCAAGTAAAAACTCTTTTGTTTTTAACTTCAGCATGTGTTTATTAGAGCAAATTAGTCTTTTGAATTACATATTTGCTTTTTGCTTTTCTATAATTAAGTGTATATATAATTTGTTTAAGCATAAAAGAAGGCTTAAAGTTCTCAGTGTTACCAAAAATATGATTATAAAGTGGGTGCACACCCCTACAAGTAGTTCTGCCATGCACACCCCTACAAGTCTAATTAATTTTAAAAATCTAAAAGGTTAAGTTAGATAATTAAACATACACACAACCTCCCAAAATAGTCTCTGTACCGTAATTATGTGCGATAAATGGAAACTAATTTCTGTACTTCCAATAAATATACACTTTTAATAAAATATGTACCAATAAACTCCAATAAAATATGTACGAATAACGTAGCCTAGTAGGTTATACGTTCTAAATTGAAAGTAGGTTTTAATTCCAGTACTTCGAATAAATACAGCCTTTAATGTTATGTACAGCCTTTTATCCATACAATAATTTTATGTACACTAACAAAGGAAATTTTTTTTAAATCTAATTAATTTTAAAAATCTAAAAGTTTAAGTTACATTGTTAAACGTAGCCACAACCTCCAAAAATCGTCTGTGTACTGTAATTATGTGCGATAAATGGAAACTAATTTCTGTACTTCCAATAAATTCACCATTTTATTGTACACTAACATAGTAAATTTTATTTAAGTTACATTGTCGTATATAACCTCCATAACCTGGAATTAGTTACTTGTGAAGAAAACAGTTCTAGTACACATCGGACACGGAAAAATGTACAAATGCGGAGACGGAAGTTGTATTTGGCCACAGGATTTAGTGAAAGACCCGAATATCTTATTAGGTCATGTAGCTTTATTTATACATTTAATGCATCTTAATTAGTACACTAACAGCACTGCTCTGTCTTACAGTAACACAACACGTTACACTAACTCAAAAGAATTTCTTTTTTTCAGTTAAAAAAAAATTGAAATTGTGTATTTCTTTTCTTTTCCATTCACTTTTTGTGAAACGACCTACATTAATATGTGTACACTTACTATATTGAAATCCAATGTTCACTATCCAATAGTTAAAAATATTGTGGAATTGTGAAATTAGTAACACTATGTACTAATGTTGTAACACTATGTGTGCCTTAATAAGTTATTGATTATTCTAACTGATACATTGCCATGCCATTATCATATGACAGTTCTCAGAGGTTCAGTAATAGTCATCTTTGCTGTTAACATGGACACATCTTGCATATGTTCATTTCTTACAAGTTCTTCTCTTTACAGGACTAATAGTTTTGTAAAAAACTCAATTGTTTGTTATTACATTTTCAATTGTTACCCTTAACATTTCGACCTCATCATAAAATAACTGTTGAGAAACTGAGAGCTCTTATTTAAAAAGACTTTTCATTAGTGAAGTTACTTATAAGTAGGCATACATTTGTACTCATAATATGAGGTTCAGAATTAAGAAAAGGTGAAACCAACTCGTTACACTGAAAAACTTCTAGGTATACTACTACTGATTGGAAAAGACAAGATAACTCAGGGGGAATTTTTTACAAACCTTTTAACACCATGGATTCTGTGTTTATCCACAGTTACTTCGCCCTCTTTTACATTTTATCAACTTGTGTTCCCAGAGTCACAGTATTCTGAATTGTTCTTAAAATTTCCATTTAGGATTAGACCCATCCATACTTATCTGTAGCACAGATGCAGATTTATTAAGATGCAGATTTATTCCTAATAGTTATCTTTGAATCCCTTAAAAAACCATAAAGGTTACTTTAGAATAGGAAGTCAAAGAAACACAGAATTCAAGTAGCAAGTTTCCACTACTTTGTAAAACATATCCTAGAAACAAACTGTGACATCCAGTAACTGTTGCTGAGAAACCTTACTAAGGAGCTTATAAAAAAAAAAATACAAGCTTGCTCTTTTGAACATCTGATGAAAAGGTTTTGTAAAGTGTACCTAACGTCCTTGTATTCCATACTTCCAGCAGTTTTACATGATACATTCCTAACACGAATAAGAAAAGTTTAAATCTCCTGATGATCTAAAGGCGTGATAGTTATTTGCAGACTGACAGGGTTATAAAATAATTCTGAAAGAATTGTTGCTTTTACAACACCATCCTTTATAAAGTGACTACTCAAATCTGCCAGTTTTTCACAGAAACTGAAGTTTGATGATTAGATCCATCCAGGGGCGTAGCCAAGGGGGGGCAAGGAGGGGCAGCTGCCCCCCCTAGATCAAGTTACAAAGTAAAAAATAGAAAATAAAAGTAGATAAAAAACGCATGCGAGGAGTGCTAGAACAGGAGCAGTGATGGACAGTTATCCTTACTTTACTTTAAAGAATTAAAGAAACATATAGTTAATTAACAGTTTTGAACTTCCCGCTTTTGTAAGTCCCTAGTTTTAAAGCATCCGCCATTTTCCTGGTGAACAGACCAGTCGCGTTATAGCTCAACTCGGCTTTGCAAGCTTCTTTTTAGTTTCCGTCTTTATTTAAATATAGCCTAACCTTATCAGAGACCTCACTTCATCCACAGTACCTACAGGACACATCAATAGTTAGTAGTAAAATGGATATACGAAAGTTTTTTAAAGGTAAATTAGCCATTAATTTTTTATGTCGATTTCTAAAATTTCAGGATATTTCTACAACGTTGAATAGTATTAAAATATATTGGTCACGTAATAGTATTTATTATTATACCTATAGTGGTTACGTTATTTTTTTTGTCTCAAATAAGTCAAGACTACAGAACTCTCCCTGAGTGAAGAAAGTTAGGTTAAGTTTCGATTATTCGGACGCTTCCAATTTCCAAAACTAAAATTTCGGATACACTAATTACAAGCAGATGTGTATTTTATGATTTCAAAATACCTCTCACAATAACAAGATATAAAAAAAGAAAAGAAAATTACATTTTAATCGGCCATTTCGTCTCGTTCCACTTTGCGAATATTCACTTACTTGGCGTAATAACCAGGGTTGTGAAATTTTTGAAAAAAGATGGTGGATATAATTTTTTTACAACGCTTGTGATCAGGGTTGTAGCAGAGTAAGCATGAGAGTATAAGTCTAGTCTAGGGATAGTAGTGCTGATAGGGATGGGTATCGATATATTGATATATCAAAATATCGATATTGTCCTTTCAATTATCGATGTTTTTCTTATTTTATGATAATGTTTTCTTATTTTCTTGTTTATGTCCTTGACAGCTGAATACGAGAATAGTTGACTTCGTGTAGTTTTATTTTAAAATCAGTTTCAAATTACCTTTTTTGAGTTTTTATGCGGAACAGTTTAGGAACCACTCAGCTATTCAACATCCATTTAAATGAGTGTCCAAGTATCGATATTTACTATTTATAATAACAATTGGTCTAAGTGATGTTTGTTTTTTACATTATTTCTATCCAAGTCACATAAAAGATAAACAGAATCAAAGACGGAACAGACTCACTTGGGGGAAATTATAAATCTCTGTACTTCCAACTTGAACTTAAATCATGACCGATATATCGATGGTTTTCCTTCGATAATATTTATATATCGATGTTAATGACTCGATATTTTATCGATATCAAATATTAATAAGTTGGCGATCGATACCCATCCCTACTTGCTGATTGGTTTCCGCCATATTCAAAACTGCTATGTTAATTGAGCCGGTGAGAATGAAAGTGGCATAAGTCATAAAATTTTATTATATAAAGTATATAAAAACATGCAGAATACATATTTATAAATCAGATTAATCACTTACATGTAGACATTGATCAGTTTTTAGTATTACAGTATCTTTTTATTTGATTTTTCAATAACAATTTTAACAAATCATTAAATTTCTCCAATTAGCCATAAAGTGACTTACGCCACTTTCATTCTCACCAGCTCAATTATATTCGCCTTGTTTCGGCATCAGCAGCGCCACCCTAGCGACTTCTTGATGAAATGTCTAAACGGTGAAAAATTATATTTATTTAGAAAAAATGTAAAGTTATTTCATTTAATAAAAAATTAAAAGAAAAGTAACAAACTAAAAGAAATTTGGACACACCTTCCTGTATGCGGTAATGTAAAAATAAATTTGTTTAATTTTTCCTGCATGATCTTCTTTATTTGGGAATTCTCTTCTTTATTTTAGGGAGCAAAAAAAGGGATTTAGATGACAGCGATAAACGTGAAAGCGAGAAGAAAGTTAAAACCTCACCAGCACCTTGCCCTGTTGAGCTTCAACCAGGGCCTTCTTCCATTCCAACACTCAGCGAGTCACCTAAACCTGATGTTGAAGACTGCTGTGAGTGTGAGAATGATCTGGGTCGGTGGATCGGACGGACGTCTCAGATGACAGCGCCAAAAAAAAAGGAACTGTTGACAAACTGTTGGGTTCCACCCACTACTTATGACTTTGCTAAAGATGTCGGCCTCTCAAGCAGGAAGTTTAATCACGGTTGGCTTCAAACTGACTCCCCTTCATTAGCATATTCGAAGGGGTCGAAAGGCGCACTTTGCAAATTCTGTGTGCTGTTCCCACCCCTTCCTGGTACAGTGAAGGGTGTTTTAGGATCGTTCATTGTAACTCCTTTCATACGTTACAAAAATTTACATGAAAATTGCAAAAGTCATGCTTCCACCCACTGGCACAAAGCTGCAGTCAGTGCAGCCAAAACTTTTATGGACGAAATTCCTGTCGACGTTCAGGTGATATCGGGCCACAAGATACTAATAGAAGAAAACAAAAAAATCTTAGCATCGATAATTTCTACAATCATATTTTGTGGTACCCATGATTTGCCTCTGAGGGGAAATGAGCAGCATGAAGGTGTATTTCAAGACCTGATCCACTTCCGAATCGATGCTGGTGACCAAGAACTAAAACGTCACTGTGATATCCTTAATATGAGAAAAAATGCAACATATATGTCCCCTCAGATCCAGAATGAAATTATTGATCTCTGCGGAGCTGTTATCAAAAATGACATTATAGAACAAGCAAAGAAGGCATTTGCCTTTAGCGTGCTGGCAGATGAGACTGCTGATATATCTGGGAAAGAGCAGCTGTCTATCGGTTTGCGCTTCTTCGATGAAAAAGAACTGCAAGTTCGGGAAGAGTTTGTGGGTTTTGTGGAACTTCCTGCCCTCAATGCCATCACGATTGCTACAGCGATAGACAAGTTTCTGGAAAAAGAAGGACTTGACCCTAAGAAATGTGTAGGTCAGGGTTATGATGGATGTTCAGCTATGGCTGGCAAGTATGGAGGTGTACAATCAATTATAAGAAATAAGTATGAGAAAGCTATCTTCTTTCATTGTGCATCACACAAATTAAATCTTGTTGTAAATGACTTGAATAGTGTTCCACAAATACGCAACACCATCGCCACTATCAAAGACATTATAAGGTTCTTCAGAGAGTCAGTGTTGAGAAGACGCTACGCCCCGAACATTCCAATGCTCTGTGAGTCGCGATGGTCCCAAAAATACAAGAGTATTTCAGTTTTTAACGAGCATTTCATAAAAATTGTTGAAGGGTTGTTGAGATTATCACTGGAAGAAGGAAATTCGAACACGAGGAATCAGGCATTTCAATTACATTCTGCAGCCACAAAACCTGAATTTATTGTTGCTGTTGCCTTGATAGCCAAATATTCTGCCTTATTGGAACCTGTTGTAAATGCTCTTCAATTTAAAACCCTGGACCTGGTCCAATGCTCAAAACACATCAAACGGATCCTTGGAGTGATAACAACTCATCGTAGTGATGCAGAGAAAGTTACTACAGAGCTTGTAAATGGTGTCGACGAGATTATCAAAGATGTTAGAGTGGAATTGACAGTCCCAAGATCTATTCAAAAACAAAAACATCGCTCCAATCCTCCAGCTTCCAGTCCTTTAGAGTACTGGAACAGATCCTTGGTAATTCCTTACTTGGATTCATTAGTTTCTTCACTGGAGGCACGTTTTTCAGATGAACACTCACCTGCCTTTTCAATTTTGTCTCTACATCCGTTAATTATGCTCGAGATAACCATGAAAGACTTTAAAATAAAAGTCAAGGAGTTCTCAGATTATTATAACTTAAAAGATGTTGCCTCCGAAGTTGAATTATGGTACACTATGTGGGAGAAGAAGAAACTCAATAAAGAGCAGCTAAAAAAACTGACAATAGCAGATCTAGTAAAAGAGGCTGAAATCTTTTACCCGGCCACAAAAAAAGCGCTGCTTATCTCTATTACTCTGCCTTGCACCACTTGTACTGTAGAGAGGTCGTTTAGTACGTTGCGGAGAGTAAAGACCTGGCTTAGGTCGACGATGACAGGGGAGCGTCTCAATGGACTATGCTTAATGAGTGTCCACAGAAAAACTGCTTTAGAAAAAAAGGAGCAATTGGAGAAGGAAGTGCTGAAAAGGTTTTCTGAAAATCCAAGAAAACTTATTTTAGTTTAACATTTTTTAGTTTTTTGATTTAGTTTTTATTTTAGTTTAACTTATTTTAGTAAGTTATTTTAGTAACATGTTTTAGTTTAATACTTTGTGATAATATATCCTTTGCTAGTTTGCATACGAAAAAACTAATATTGTTTTAAAAATATATAATTGTATAAAATTATACTGTACTATACTAATTTTATATCGTACCGTAATATAAAACTTTAATTTTTTCATTCATCACGGTATTTGTACGTAATTCTGTTTTTTCATTGTTGCCACGTTTTAATTAAAATCACATTATTATTTGTGACTTTTGGTGATTATTTAACCCTTAAAGCATCGTGGGGTCTCAGACACCCCAGAACATCTTTTCTTAGATCAAGTGTTCCAATCTTTAATTTTACCCCTTGAATTAAAATATTTTTGAACTTCTTGCGGTATATATTGACAATCTAGGGTACCCTCTTAACGACCAAATAGAAGTAATCGCCCAAGAATATAACAGTGCCTAGTACAGCCACGAAAGTAAAATATATCAAAACTAAGTGTGCACTACTATGGTTAAATCTGAAACATTTCTTCGTAGTATTCTTCATTCCAGACAAAAAATTCCTAAAGTTTTTAAATAAAGGAAAAATTTAATTTTTAACTCGATAACGGTGCGTGTTACTAAAAAGCAGCTAATAAACAAAAATTTTATGTGAGAGGTAACTCACAAATAAAGTAACATAAAAGTCTTTGAAATAGATCCGACAATCACTGCTTTTGATCAATAGAGTAAAACTTTTTTAAATTCCCTTTTGGATTAATTTTAAAAATTTCTTTTTAGCTTAGATTCCTATAATAGGTATGCCATAGTTATACTGACGAGCCTTAATAACATACCGAGACCAAACAATTTGCTTATCCCCCCCCCGGCGCTTTTTAGGTAACCCTTTAGTCCTCTGCCCCCCCTATACAAAATCCTGGCTACGTCCATGGATCCATCATGACCTAGTGATGCTCCAAACATTTCAAGGATTCTCCTAGCCTTAAAAAACTGGACTGCCCTCATTAATTGACATGATTAATAATGTTAAATTTACTTTGGGATACTTCCAAACATAATACAGTTTACAATAAACAAACAAAATTTTATGCCTGTCTAATTTTTCCTGAACTATGTACACATAGCAAAAATGGAATTTCCTACAAAGTTTACATTAAAAGAAAATGTTGAAAGTACTGTTAGCTTTTAACAAATATTGACAATTTTGCCCAACACAGAAATGAAGGAAATTGACAGACAAATTGTCTACGAGTTCCCTGGAAGTATAATTATCTTGTTGGTACATCCTTTTCATTCACTTTTTTAATATTATATATATATTAAACTTTAAATGTGAACATTTACTTTTTCGTTTTGATTCCCATACGTTTCAACATGGTGTTCGTCTTCCTCAGTGAGATTTGAATACTGAATGTCTTGTCATACTTTTTATAATTGATCAAAACTAGGTCAAGTCCACTAACCTTGACCCACATGTGTTATGTATAATTCCTGTCTGAAAATACATTTGACATCTGTAACAATCTAATTTGAAACACAAAACAATAAAATAAAACATTTAAAATAACAAAATATTATTATAAATAATAAGCAAATTGACTTTTAAATTATTCAAAATAAACAATTCTTGATTTTACATTTCCAAATGCTATCAAAATTTGTCATTGGTTTTAAAAAATAAAATTTTATATGTTCAACTATAACTTTCTTCATTTAACAATTTCATTCTACATTACTTTGGGTGATTTAACCATTTATCTCCTTTAATTTACTACTTGATCTGTTTATACAAATATCAGCTTTCTCCCTCTGACTCTAACTTCTAACAACTGTAACTCATATGACACCCATCTCTATCAAAACATTCTAAACCCCACTTACCTCTGGCACCGCTCATCTTTGTACTAGGATGTGTGTTCCCTACCTGGCTATACACATACGATCCAATGCCCCTCCAAAATATCGGCAAACACTCTCTCAAACTACTCTATTCCCGCCACAACGCCGCACGCTGGTCTCTCGCCACGCCGCACGTTGCTCACACCTTACCACCTCACCCTTACTACAAAATATCATCAGCAAATATGTTTATATCTCATTCACATTGCTCATCTCTACATATACTCACTACTACTGTGTCCCGAAAATATCTAATACTATCTCTGTGTGTTACCTGTATTTCAAATTCTTATTCTCTTTCACTCCCATTAACTTTAATTCTACTTAACTCACCTGTCTTATTTCATTATCACCCAAAATCTGTTTTCCACATTTTACCTTGTTATAGCCCTAGAAAATTCATCACTTCTCCCCTTATAATAATATACCTCAAATTGAACGTATTATCTGTTTAATCATCTACCAATCCTCATAGAATCTTAATTTCATAAAATTATTTAACTTCCTTCTCAAACTTTCTTTTGTACACCCTTAATTAAGTAATTATTTTCAGTTATTTAATTCAATTCTTTAACAGTTCACAATTATTTTCATCGCTTAATTACTCTGTCAAATTTTATAACTATTGTTAATTTATACTGGTTAATTGCAAATTCAATTTAATTGATAATTAATATTATCACTTTCTACTGTACATACACATTGTTCACATAACACATAGTACACTATAATGTAGTACACACATACACTTAACATAATGACATCAACACATAAAAGAATATACAGTCCAACTTATTATTTATTATCATTAACCACAAATCGTTCCATAAGACAATGCACTTCAAAGCCACATTATTCATATCATTAAATGTTCATGAACAATAAACAATACACAATTACCCCATATCGTCAAATAATAGTCTAACATATTTGTAACATAGATCAATCTTATTTATATCAAATTTATTATTATTATTATTATTACAATAATCCCTTACTTCTATGTCATTCATTATCACTTCTGTTGGTTCATATACCTGTTCAATATTGGTCAATTTTGTCCAGTCTCCGTTAGAATTATCTGTTAAAATCAGGTGAGTTATATTATCATTGTTAACCTCATCTACTGCTATCCCAGTTTCACTGTAAGGTAAGTACTCATTATTATTATTATTTCTCTCTATGCCTAACCTTCCTACGAATTCTTCATAACTTCTCTTTACTTTAAATATCTCTATTTCTCTCTTTCTCTCTCTCTCTCAAAACATTTCTCACCATCATACCAAGCTACACACTCTCTCTCAAAATATGCAGGGGACATTAATTCATCATTATGGCACCACCTATGAAGTGCACAAAAAACCAAGGGAACTTTATCTGCAAACCTATACTTTTCCAAATACTCACGTGAAGCTATTTCTTCACCCCCCACTACAAAATTACGGGAAAAATCTACCACCTGCATCCCCTCTACCTGTAAATTCTTTCTACTTTCTCTCTCTAATTCATCACACACAAACATCTTATTAACTTCTACTCTTTCTACAATTACGTTATCACTCTCAACGTCTACACAATCATTTTCTAACACCATATTTTTATTTGTATTGTCATTTTTATTACTCGTAAACTCATTATTTAAATCATAATTTCCACTACTACTTACCCTGTCATCTTTGTTCGATTTTAATTTATTACTTTCTCATTTTCTAATTCTATTTCGCCTAACCGCGTCTCTATTTCACTCAATTTCTTATCGTAAATACAGCCTTGTTCTTTAATTTCTTTCGTCAATTCATCAAATTGCATGTTAAGATTATTTTGGATATTTCTAATTTCGTTTTTCTGTTCGCTAAAAAGTGTTTGCATCATTTTCATTATTTGATTTTCGTCAGCCCTGTTAGTCGGGACTGGCGTTGAGTGAATAATTTCTCCACTCATAATTTGTGATTCGGTTGCGCTTGTCTGGCTTTCATTGGTATTGTCAGTTAAGCTGACGTTCCCGTTATCTGCCATTTCCTATAATTGATAATCAATATTTTAATTAATCTAATTAATTAATTTCATTAGTTTTTTGTAATGTACTTTCTGTACTTTCGGTATAGCTTTGTGTCCATAACGCAATGTTATTTTGCTATGCTAACCTAAAACACATGTTTGTATCTTTATTGTAGAAGTGGAATTTAATTACTGTAATTATAATTAATTATAATTCGTGCCTGTTTCGCGGCGCCATTTGTCATACTCTTTAATTGATAATATTAATAATTATCAAATCACAATAATTTCCACCTACCTTGAAAGTTTCGTTTCTCTAGGGCCAGGATTCGATCACATGTACGTTGGATACAAACATGGTTTACAAGTTAAACAAATCACTGACACAACTCATTTTTGAAGAGAATTAAAATTTAATCTTTTACTTTTGAACTTTGATAAAATTAAGAAGATTCCTTCTCCAAAATTAAACTTTGAAATACATGTTTCAATTGTTGTGCAACGCTTGGATCTTACTTGTAATAGAACTTACTAACTAGGGCTTACCCTATGAATCATCTATAAATACACAACACAATTACAAACACAAACAGCCCAGCTTTGCTCACTCACGCATACACACAGAAAATTTATTTTGCCCTTAACATTTTATAATAAGCCCCCCCAGCCCTTACACGTAAACCGCCGGCACATGGTTCGCGCGCAAGAAATCTACATCGTCTTGTAGATTTCTTGGTTTTTTTTATTGTTCGAAAAACATTTTGCTCGGTACTACTCGTTGGATTGACCGCGGTCACATAAACTTTTTACTGTTGTTCCACTTTTTACTGTTAAATTAAAATTTTTTGTGACGAGCCTACTTTGCTCGTCCCGGCGCCGGAGAGTTCAGTTAGCAGACTGGGGACGAAAACGAAGCAGGTGTTGCTGATGTGATCTCATACTTTTGACGGAAAGCACTGCCTTGGTCTTCGTCGCAGAAGCTTCGTCCCATGCCATGCATGTAGTTTTTTGGAGTTAAGATAGCAGACGATTTCAGCTAGGCACTGGCTGACGTCATTAAAGTGGGCAGTCCTTAGCAGCATTTCCTGAGGATCGCTAAGGAGACGATGAATAAATTTGTTCTCTAGCCATCTTGGTTTTCGGACTGACCGCGTCCCCCGAGCGCCTGCTTGAGTAGTGGCGCGCGTGCATCGCCACACATATACAGAGTTCTTAGAATTTTTAAGGTGGCGCATTCCTCAGCGAGTTACTCAACACAAACTGCGTCTTTGCTTTGTTACAACACTGTTCCAACACGTGTTCTGTTGTAATGGAAATAACGTTCATCGGGAAATAAAACTTTCATAATAAATTTATAAAATCCCACCCAAAATGAAATAAATAAAAATACGAATACCCCATACTGTAGGAAATAAAATGACCCAAATTTTGACACGTTACAGTCTGTACACAGTAACCGTTATGGATTGTAGGTGTGTCGTTGGTGTTGGTGTTGTACGAAAATTAATCAGCTTACACCATCTGATGAAGGCACTGTGCTGCCGAAACAGCTGTCATGGATTTATAATTTTAATAAATTGACGAGTGGAAATCACTAAAACTATTTTATGGTTTTATTTTTGACTATAATTTACAATGGATTTTCACCAAGTAAAGGCATCAAGCATTAATTATTCAGTTAGCACTTTTAATGTTAATTGCTATGAAAATAAATTGAAATAACATGTGTATGAAAAAGAAACGTTAATTTTAGTAGACTTTAAAAGACTTAATACAGGGAGTCTTTAAATTTGTTTTAAAGAGTTTTTCCCTAAAGCTCTTGAATTTTGCTTAGAATAGCCAAAGACCCAATAAATTCTTTTTTACAGTTCTGTATTTAATTGAAATTCAGTATTAGAACAAATGGGATTTTTCAGAGTTTACAAGTTTTTTTAATTTCTTGGATTTTTTTAATTTTATGCAATGTGGACACATACAGAGGAGTGTCAGTTTTTTATGTATATCAATAAATAAAAATTTGAGGAGTGAGGGGGAGCGAGTAACAATGGCGAGAATGTGCTTGGTACCAATCAAAATGAGGGTATTATGGGATATACAGAATTGTAGTATCTGGGAAAAACAGAAAAGATCCGCAGATTCATCTTAATCTTTACGTACAAATAATTATACATCTTTATTATGGGTTAAGTAATTGAGTTCTTAAAAGAGCGCATGGATCTTTTCCATTTTTTTGCAAGCCACGACAATTCCGTATATCCCAAATCCCATAGTACATTCAATTTAATGCACTATTTTAGACTGCAGCATTCGCGCCTTTTCTCACTACACCACATGCTAAATTTGTTCTGTGTGTTTGTGTTACGTTACTGATCTAACAAGTAATTAGTTACATTTTTAATCGGTGTTCTTTGTTGTAAGTACATTAATTATTCACAATGATTAGGTATGATGAACTGTTGGATCTTATTAGTACAGAAGAGGATGCAATTTCTTTTCTTCAAGGAAAAGGTCTGATTCATAATCCTCGTCGTTGCATCAACGGGCGTGATATGGTATGAT
This sequence comes from Magicicada septendecula, assembly GCA_034769895.1. Taxonomy (NCBI): domain Eukaryota; kingdom Metazoa; phylum Arthropoda; class Insecta; order Hemiptera; family Cicadidae; genus Magicicada; species Magicicada septendecula. Next base: position 94,609,285 of record CM068373.1, read on the forward strand.
ACAAAAGTATTATTTTGCGCGAGAGAGAGAGAGAGAGAGAGAGAGAGAGAGAGAGAGAGAGAGAACCCTCTTTGCTATTCTATGAATAATCTTCAAATAAAAATTATTTAAATATAACTATTACATTAACAACTCGGAACACAAAGTTTTTTATAAGTAAAAACGTAAAGTTTTACCTTACAACCTGAACCGGTTTTCAGAAGCCTTTTAAAGGTGAAAACCGGTTCAGGTTGTAAGGTAAAACTTTACGTTTTTACTTATAACAAACTTTGTGTTCTGAGTTGTTAATGTAATAGTTGTATTTAGTTAAGTAACGGACACGTCATGGACAACGAAATCCAAGAAAAAATTATTTAGTTAAGCCCACGTTGTAAGCGTCAATATGATACAAAAAGGATAATTCCCTTCTTTCTTTTTGTTCTTTTTCTTTTAACAATTATTTATATTTCTTTTAAGCCCCATGTTTGTAAGTATCAATTATGTAATATATTTTTCCATCCGTGTTGTTGTTTTATATTGTAATCTTACCCTTTTTCTATAATTTCTTATGTTAAATAAATAGTCAAACTCCTTATTCTCATTTTTTCTCAAACTCAATTATTTTTTATTTTACTCTTTTCATTTTCACATTGATTGAATCATATGGACATTCAATGTCTCCTTCTAACAGTGGTGGCTCATTCGGTGGTAGAACATGAACAATCTGAATCTCAGGGTTAACGTAAAAGTATAGTTAAAGTATGGTACAAGTTATAAATATAACATAAAATATAATATTTATGAGTGAGATTTGGTAATTATGTGTTGTGAATGTCTGTTGAATAGTGGTGGGTTCTTTGGATCATACAAGAGTAATAAAAAAACTTACTACTAATAACTATGGTGTACAAGTGTACAAATAAAAATTCACTATTATAGCGTTTATATTGTTTATGTCATCGTATTTCGTTGTAACTCAATCTTTAAAGTAGTAATGTTGGTTCACATATCTGGCTTAGCCTTGGAGTAATCTCACCAATCTGGTAGTTTTCTTTAAGGACTTATTGCTTGATTCTTCACTTCTGGAAATCAAATTTTTGGTACTTTCGATTAAAACATTATTCTTCGTATTGTTTAAATTAGCAGCCATCGTTACTATTTCTTTTATAAAATTGCTAAACTGCTATAATTTTTATTGTTTAGTCTAAACAATAAAAATTATAGCAGTTTAGCAATTTTATAAAAGAAATAAAACATTATTCTTCTAGTTTTTTGAATGGTTTTTCTTGATCATCTCATCTTTCATTGGTCATTAATTTGTATAAAAGTTCAGTAGTAAACTTAACATGTTCTGCCTTGTTTTTACATTTTTTCCAACAATACCTCTTCTTTTTACCAAAATACTAATTCCTTCAGTTAAGGCTTTGGCTATGATAGGTTTATGGGTCACAGGTTCGGTTTCCCAATTTCTAATTAATATGATTCTGTTGAACTTTGTTTTTTCTTCGTCACTATATTATTATAAGTTTTTAACGTAATATTTTCTATTTTTTAATTATTTATTTTGTTTGATTTCACTATATGGGTTATATAACTGGTTCATATAGATTATATATTTCCTTCAATGTTCATATTATAATTATGTATAATCACTTTCATTATACACGATTTTTTCCTTTTTAACGTATTTCACTGCTATTTCTCACTTTCTAGCACTGTCACACAACAAAACTTTTATAATTATAGTTTGATATTATTATATTTGTAAAATTTATATCATTCACATTATGTAGTCCAATGATACAAAATAACTGTCTGAGGTGCGCAGACCTCCTCATAGTTAAATAGGTTTATTCACAATGTCTTATTTCTTACATACTAGTTTTACACATTTATATATTATATTTCTATTTATAAATTACTATGTACATTTTTTGTCATTTGATCTTCACTCCTGGGTATTATGGTCATTGTTTGTCACTGTCATTAAATTATTTATTCCATGAGTTTTTATTCTCTATTTTCCAATTATTTATTATGATATTTCTATTTTTGTTTTGATTACCTTTTATTATCTTGTTGTTGCATCCTCTTCGTTCACTTATTAATTTAATAATATATATATACTTTCACTTATGAACTTACTATTCTCACTTCCCAAACGTTTCAAGATGTTGTTTCTCTTCTTCAGTGGGTTGAGTACTAACTGTCGATTACAGAATAACCGTTACGGAATGGAGTGTGTGGTGGGGGTTGATGGTGGGAAGGGGTTGGCGCTGAGGTTCGAATTATGTGTGTGGATCAGTGTGTCAAATAGTGTATGTGATTTGTAATGTATCTGTTCATTTAATATGTTGTTTGGTTGTAGTGTGTGATATCTGTATATTTCAAATTGTTCAGCTGTGTTTAGTTTTCTACTTTTTGGTAAGTAGTGTAATATTTCCATGTTGTGTTCTATGTTTGTGTAGCTGTTTAGAAGTTTACAAGTTTGTGTAACATTCCACATTTGCCACACATTTACATAATGAAAACCACAGCTACACAAACATAGAACACAACATGGAAATATTACACTACTTACCAAAAAGTAGAAAACTAAACACAGCTGAACAATTTGAAATATACAGATATCACACACTACAACCAAACAACATATTAAATGAACAGATACATTACAAATCACATACACTATTTGACACACTGATCCACACACATAATTCGAACCTCAGCGCCAACCCCTTCCCACCATCAACCCCCACCACACACTCCATTCCGTAACGGTTATTCTGTAATCGACAGTTAGTACTCAACCCACTGAAGAAGAGAAACAACATCTTGAAACGTTTGGGAAGTGACAATAGTAAGTTCATAAGTGAAACTATATATATATATATATTATTACCTTTTATTCTTTGAAAACATTAATTATATTTATAATACATTGTGTCTTAATTTCTGTATTTATGAAGTTTATTTTATTCTTCTTTGTCTTTTTTGAACAGAGAATTGGAAATACCAGAACATACAGAGATTCGTGATTTAGTGTGAAACGTGGCTGTGAATGGAAAAATCGATTACGTATTCCAGCACTATATTCAGGTTTGTAATTTAAAAATCCTTTGAGAATATTATTAAAAGCAGGCACATTATGTGGTAAGAGCTGTAACAAAGTTACTTATAAAATAATTATCTGTTGTATTTTTCCTCTACAAGTGGATATTAAAAAAAAAGCGATATCATATTCTTATACCATAAGAAGTAATATAATCATGTTATGTTCATGATGAGTTCCATTTCTTGTGTATAGTGTGTTTCAGTGTTTGCATTAAACAAAACATTTTTAAATCAGTGTTGAACACTTGCCAAGTAGTATGTGTGATATTTTCCAACAAATTTGTATACTGTATGAGAGTAGACTATTCATGTATACTACTTTACATGTCAAAAGTATAACGATATATTTACAAATTACTTTATTCTATATTCTTATGTTGTTATTATTATTATTATTCAACAAAAATAAAATACTTGTTAACAAAAATATACTTTTATTTTAATAATTGTATTGTATTTAATATTACTTCAGAAACATAAATATAATTAAAGTAAAAATAAATAGTTGTATAACTAATAGAAGTAATAATTTAATTAAAAAGTATATATTTGTTAAAAGGAATGTCTTAATTATTCAACAATGATATATAACTCTCTCTCTCTTCCCCCTCCCTCTACCTGGGGGGGTTAATATATGAGTGATAGTTTAATATTGTTTTCAACAAATTCCAGGTACATTGCAATCTGATAAGTTATAGTCTGTACTTAAAATGGACAAATTTTTGGTTAAGTGACCAAAGTACCAGGTAAGGTGGTAAGTAAACAGCCATTCCATTCTCCTCAGCCTACACACAGATATATATTATTGCCTGTCTTCTTTATTTACAGTGAGAAACAGTACATCCTGTTACGGTATACTGGATTTAGTACTGGGTTGAGGCACAGATACTTCTTAAATAATACGTCTACTCTACAACATCTAGAGAGTGTTGTGGTTGGTTTCCAGTTAATTTTCACTATGTTTCACATTGGTACACTGATCACATCAGGAGTAAATAAATGGAATTATTGTTCTGAGCGGCAGTCTGGTCCTCTCAAACCATGTGTCCTGGCGAACTGACTTATACACGTAGCAAGCTCTCTTACTACAACACCAAAGTTGTCAATTTCCAAGATGCAACACTGTGTCATCCCCATTCCATTAATGCAATATCGACGATTATCAAGCAATCCTTTTTCTTCAAGAACAAAAACTGCATCTTTATTCTATGTCTTTTGACCTCACTGTAACTGTTTATTCTCCGTTTCTTCCAGCAATTGTTCATGTAACCTGTCTTGTATGTTACTGTACTAATGTTTAAAATAAACACTTATGTATCTTGTAGCATAAGTATTAACCGTAGTGCATACTCCTTCTTAATCTAAAAAGTGGTAGATATCTAATACTAACCTATTAAAACTGTGTATCTAATAATACTAACTTATTAACAATAATGCATGTTCCTTCTTTATCTAGAAAATGATAGACGTTGAATATTGTGTTTTTACAGAAACACCAGCTAGCCACAGGTAGTCGTGAGTGGTAAGGAGGTGACTCTACACGCTTCTACATTAATACAGCGAGTTCAGTGTCTGTGAATCCCCAGATTGTTCCAGTAACTACATAATTATTCTCGATGCATTGCCTGGAAAGATATTCTGGACATATGCAGGGTGTGTATGAAGGGGGCGTATATTCTTTAATATCATCCAGCATTTTCTCAAACAAATCGTGGTTTGCATTTCTTGTTCGCCACATGTACTCACTCAAATAGGTATCTAAGAGTTCCCTTTTTGTACCACATTCAATCTTGTTTCAGCGTTTACAGGACCGCCACATGCTTTCTATGCCTTGTGTATGCGCTCCCGTTTGAGGATCCACAAAGTTATAACGATGGTTTACAGTCAAACGACTGTACTGTTGTGGCAAATTAACAATTTGTCGGTATGAACGCCACTGATCTGATATTATAGTGGACCCTGGTTCAATATTTGCCACTATGAGAGGGAGGAGGGTAGCTGCTGACCGATCTTCGACACAACACAAGAAGCATTCCTTCGTTTCCCGGCAGTATCCACCAAATACCCACTGCTGTGGTAACACCAGGCCAACATTATTTTTTCTCTTGGCAAAGACACTCTCGTCAATTTCAACAGTTAAATTCGGTCCTCCAATTTTCTGTGGGTTGCTCAAGATGTCTAAGGTACAGATATATCTTAAGTAAGCCATCCAGTCTGTGTGTGTGCTGGTGCCGATTTCCAGTTGATTTTTACTGTTTTTCAGAATACTACGTCCTTCACACCAGCAATAAATAAACAAAATTATTTTTCTCAGGGGTAATTTGGACCCCTCTAAAAATGTGCCCTGGCGAAGTACCTTATACTCACAGCAAGTAGACTTATTGCAACACCAATGTAGTCGCTGTCCCATGATCAATACCATATCATGCCCGTTGATGCAACGACGAGGATTATGAATCAGACCTTTTCCTTGAAGAAAAGAAATTGCATTCTCTTCTGTACTAATAAGATTCGACAGTTCATCGTACCTAATCATTGTGAATAATTAATGTACTTACAACAAAGAACACCGATTAAAAATGTAACTGATTACTTGTTAGGTTAGTAACGTAACACAAATGCACAGAACAAATTTAGCACGTGGTGTACAGTGAGAAACTGCAGCATCCTCTTCTGTACCAATAACACTCAACCATCATAACTAATCATTATAAATAATGATTATTCTGCTGTGTCACCTGCATGAGGAGACCTTACAGCACATTGGTGGATTGCCGGACGGACATCCCAGGAGTGCCGAGACTGAGGGGATTTGGTATGGACGCAATACTGAATGACAACTCATATTTGGCGGTGGCAGAGAGAATCTACAGGTGACATCATGTCATCGGAGAACAATCCGGAGACACGTAATAAGAAGAAGAAGAAGAATTATGAATAATTAATGTAAAACTCACAGCAAAGAACACTGATTAAAAATGTAATGAAACTTGACAAGCATGTAACATGACCAAACCAAACAAAAATTTGAGTATGTATATTGTATTATGTGATAATATAATAATATCAATTAGCAAATTCATAAGTGTGTTTTATTTTGGTTTCCACTGTACTATGTGACGATCGGTGAGACCGTCGTAACAATTTAACGAAACATCCCAATTAATTAAATATTATACTTTGAGGATTATAATTTTACATATACACTAATGTAAAATATAAAACATTATTGTTATCTGATTTTTCAAGCTTGCAGAAGTCAATCCAAATAAATGTCTGAATGTATGTACACACATAAAAGGCAAAATGCAAGTGTTCTGTCTTGTCTGCTGTCATAGAAAATATATTCTGTATTTCTTTACGGTTGCAACTTCATTCATGTGAGTGAAAATTATTTTATGTAAATTTCAAATCATCACCTGGAATCTACACTGTTGACTGTACACAAATACAATAAATTCCTTTTGTCATCACTTTGGGCCAATATGAATATCACTAGCCGAATAATAACAATAACTGATAACAAGATTATGCAAGATTTGCCATTACTTTCCCATACCTGTGATTACAGGCATATTGATATACCTGTTACTATGTATAGAGGTGTTACTATATATATTGTATGTTAAAACTGTGAGGTGTATTTTATAAACTGGAACATTTTATACCAAATGATTTAATCACAAAACAATTTAAAACACAAAATTACAACAAACACACCAAAAGTATCTATAGAAATTAAAAAGTAAACAAAATTATATATATGACAAATTATTCAATAAATGATTAAATATGTACCATAATTTATTAGACATTGCAATTATTTTTTATAGAAACAAACATCCACCAGTAGCTACAAAACCAATTTTCCCTATAATGTACTTAGCAAGATCCTGATCTTTTCGATACATTGTTGGATTGTTAGTGCTAGCAATTTTTAATTCTTTTCGCTAAACATTTTGAAACTATAATTTCAAAGCAATACTACCTGAGATGCCTTTCCATTGTGTTTCCTTTTGCTCCAAAAAAAAAATATTTTGTTGTGGTGTTGTCTTTATTCTTTAAAATTTTGTGTGAGGGAGATTGCAATATTTTTAACTGAACTGTAGCATTTCATTGTCTCAATTTTTGTCATTTTTTGTGCTACTGTAAAGTGTTCACTTTTTATTTACACTTAAGTCATGCCGTTTTTATTTTACATTTTTACACTTTCTGTCAAGCTACCTGTAAAGCTACAGTAAAATATACAATTTTATTTTAAAAAAAAATATCAAACCAAGCACTTGTCAGTAATGAACAGAACACTGTAATAACTGAAATATATGAGAGTTTTATTTAAGGTTATTGCTGGCTCTCACATCCTACCTTCCAGTATTTGCGTATCACCGTCAGAACAGTGAATAACTCAACAGGATACTAGGTCATTCTTACTACTGTTCAGGTGCATTTAACATGTACATCAGAGGCAGATTTATGCATAGGCAAAGTAGGCAACTGCCTACGGGCGGCAAATTTTGTAAAGGTTGTTGTTGTTTTTATACCTAAGAGATATTTCAAATGCCGCTCCATTTCGTCTCAATATGATAAGAAGCTTTTAAAAATATATATTGTTTAGTAACTAGGCTTATTACGTAAAGAGAATAGTTCATCATTTACTTCTGATCTGTATATGAAGTAGGTCCTACATCGTTTTTTCACAATTACATTTACATACATTATATATGTGATACTTCCATTATATTAATTATTTAACTATTAATTTGTTTACATTCAAATTTTGAACATCCTTTACCAACTCTGTAATTTGACATGAGTGAATGTCAATAGATGCCACTAGCTGCTAACAGACAGACTATGAGCATAGCATAATTTCATACCCAACTCTAGTGCCAATTGCGCTTTGACCTGCCGAGGAGGGAAATAAGAGGTCTACTCATACTACATGTCCGTTAAACACCTGTTGTATTTTACATAAATCGTTAAATATATATTCATCAAATAAATGGATAGGCAAAAAGTGATAAGTGAAAGAATGATTATGTCAAAAGATGTGTATATAATGTATTTTCATTTATTATGTTAGGGTAATATTAGTGGAATGATAATATTCTACCACTACTGTATTACAGTATACAAATGTAGTGATATATCTTGGCACAATACTACGTGATAAATTTGGATAAAAGGCTCATTTCAAATAGAAAGGATAGCTGATGTGATCAGACATAACAAATTTGTATTAGATTTTTGAGAATTTATTCCTATCAAACTGCAATAAGCATATTTTCAAACCTTTATGGATGTGTGTCATGTAATTTACAGATTGCACCAAAAGAAACAATTAAAATATATCTTTTCAATTAAACAAAAATTGGTCTTGTAATATGTGTCGGTAATACAGCAGGAACTAATCAGTTAATTGCTATTACAAAATGCCTTATTCCTTTTTCATGATGATCAGATTTTGCTATACGCCTGCATAAATAAAAATTATTAAAATGCTTAACTCTCAACACAAAGTATTTAAACTATTTAACATGAAAAGTTCATCATGTCACATATTCTAGTAACAAAATAAGTTTTTGGAATAGCGTTTTAGCTGAATTTATACACTAGGAGGACACTCAACATTTAGTTTGTGTGTGTAACTCTGGTTAATCAAAGAGAATTATTTGTGTAAATTCAAATTTAGTAATACAAATCTACTACCATAAAGGCCTGGAATGCCTTTGTTTACCCTATTAAAGAATTTTAACTAACTTCATATGGGGACAACTGGTTTACATACATTATTTCTGAAAATAATAATCCTGAAATGTAATCGGTACTTATATCAAGTTAAGTGCAATAATTAAATAGATTCTTCAACTTGGACATTGCAAACTTCAGGTGCTAAGCCTTTACTTTATTTTTAATTTAACATCAATTTATGTTAGGCAACGTTAAAAAGAACATGATATGGCCTCTTGAGAAAGTACACAGCGAGTTGAAGCTGGCTTAAATGAAGGTAACCATTTTATCTAACAATTAGTGTCCCATGTTAGAAAACATGTGCAATACATATTATAAAAAAAGGATATTGTTTTTACTTCCATGTTCCATAAGGAAATGAATGGAAAAAAAATCGCGTTCGAGATATGGGCTGATTCTGATTGTACTACCCTCAAAACATGAAGAAAAGTCATTTTTTGAAAGATGTCTGTGTGTAGAATTTTGTCTATGGCAAATGATAACTGCCGCAAATTCAAATAATTTTTTGCATATTGTAAGGACTCAAGGTCTGTTGATTTTGGTGAAGATCGGTTAAGGAGAAGGGGTAGTTTACCTGCAACATTTTATGTTTTAACAAGAGTAAAGTACTTAATTTTGATAAATAAATTATCCTGAAAAGAAGGTCATAATAATCCACTGTAGAAAGGTAGATGAAATATCTATAAATGAAAAGGGGTAGGGGGAAGTTGAAGGGGGAGGGGATAATTTTGTATATGTGTACTACGTTATCAGCAACAAAGAAGTAGGTTGTTGATAAAATTCCTTCACGGGCTGTTTGGCCGTGGTCCAATGTTTTCTGCAAAACCAGATGTTTTGGAAGTGCCATCGACTGCCATCATCAGTGAAAATCGAGTTCACTAACATGAGGTGGTATATGTTAGTGACCACAATTCTGTGGTTGAGGCTGAAGATAGAAGTAGTTTCTGTGGAAATATTTCATTTCTAAAATGATTTTAAATATAAATCTTAAAACATGGAAGTCATGTATGGTTCTCCGTACCGATATTTTAATTATTTGCATCAAATAGTATTATTGTTTAATAAATGTTCTATCCAGAACAAATTATGTGTATACAGTTCTGGAAAAATTAGACAGGCATAAAATTTTGTTTGTTTATTGTAAACTGTATTATATTTGGAAGTACCCAAAGTAAATTTAACATTAGTCATGTCAATCAATGAGGCCAGTCCAGTTTTTTAAGGCCAGGAGAATCCTTGAAATGTTTGGACCATCACTAGGTAGACAATTTGTCTGTCAATTTCTTTCATTTCTGTATTGGGCAAAGTTGTCAATATTTGTTAAAAGCTAACAGTACTTTCATCATTTTCTTTTAATGTAAACTTGTAGAAAATTCTATTTTCGCTATGTGTACATAGTTCTGGAAAAATTAGATAGGCATAAAATTTTGTTTATTGTAAACTGTATTATGTTTGGAAGTATCCCAAAGTAAATTTAACATTAGTCATGTCAATCAATGAGGCCGTCCAGTTTTTTAAGGCTAGGGGAATCCTTGAAATGTTTAGAGCATCACTAGGTCATGATGGATCTAATCATCAAACTTCAGTTTCTGTGAAAAACTGGCAGATTTGAGTAGTCACTTTATAAAGGATGGTGTTGTAAAAGCAACAATACTTTCAGAATTATTTTATAACCCTGTCAGTTTGCAAATAACTATCACTCCTTTAGATCATAAGCAGATTTAAACTTTTCTTATTCGTGTTAGGAATGTATCATGTAAAACTGCTGGAAATATGGAATACATGGACGTTAGGTACACTTTACAAAACCTTTTCATCAGATGTTCAAAAGAGCAAGCTTGTAATTATTTTTTTATAAGCCCCTTAGTAAGGTTTCTCAGCAACAGTTACTGGATGTCAAAGTTTGCTTCTAGGCTATGTTTTATAAAGTAGTGGAAACTTGCTACTTGAATTCTGTGTTTCTTTGACTTCCTAATTTTTCAGCTTTTTCAAGGGGTTTGAAGATAACACTACTAGGAATAAATATACATGTTAATAAAGTACTACACATAAGTATAGATCGGTCTAATCCTAAATGGAAATTTTAAGAACAATTCAGAATACTGTGACTCTGGGAACACAAGTTGATAAAATGTAAAAAAGGGCGAAGTAACTGTGGATAAACACAGAATCCATGGTGTTAAAAGGTTTGAAAAAAAGTTCACCCTGAGTTATCTTGTCTTTTCCAATCAGTAGTAGTATACCTAGAAGTTTTTCAGTGTAACGAGTTGGTTTCACCTTTTCTTAATTCTGAACCTCATATTATGAGTACAAATGTATGCCTACTTATAAGTAACTTTACTAATGAAAAGTCTTTTTAAAAAAGAGCTCTCAGTTTCTCAACAGTTATTTTATGATGAGGTTGAAATGTTAAGGGTAACAATTGAAAATGTAATAACAAACAATTGAGTTTTTTTACAAAACTATTAGTCCTGTAAAGAGAAGAACTTGTAAGAAATGAACATATGCAAGATGTATCCATGTTAACAGCAAAGATGACTATTACTGAACCTCTGAGAACTGTCATATGATAATGGCACGGCAATGTATCAGTTAGAATAATCAATAACTTATTAAGGCACACATAGTGTTACAACATTAGTACATAGTGTTACTAATTTCACAATTCCACAATATTTTTAACTATTGGATAGTGAACATTGGATTTCAACATAGTAAGTGTACACATATTAATGTAGGTCGTTTCACAAAAAATGAATGGAAAAGAAAAGAAATACACAATTTCAACTTTTTTAAACTGAAAACAAGAAATTCTTTAGAGTTAGTGTAATGTATTGTGTTACTGTAAGACACAGCAGTGCTGTTAGTGTACTAATTAAGATGCATTAAATGTATAAATAAAGCTAAATGGCCTAATGAGCTATTCGTAGATGACATCATTAATCTTCTTGGTGATTGTGTACAAGCCTTTCCACAGTGGTTGCAAGTTCGAGCTGATTCCTTTCTTCCTGATCATGTTATAGAACTAAGCCTGGCAGCAGGTGTGAGCCTTGAAGAAATTGCAACCAGGGTGTACAGTCTTCATCTTTGTATTTGCCAAAACAAAGTTGTTTTGAGAAAGGTCATGTAAATTCAAGTTAAGCCAAATTGCTCATTACATTTTGTCTAAATTTTAAAGATATAAAGTGTTGATAAAGATGTTTAGGACCAAAATATAGTAAGGGTACACATATTAATGTAAAGCACGTTTCCATAAAAAGTGAATGGAAAAGAAAAGAAATACACAATTTCAACTTTCTTAAACTGAAAACAAGAAATTCTTTTGAGTTAGTGTAACGTGTTGTGTTACTGTAAGACAGAGCAGTGCTGTTAGTGTACTAATTAAGATGCATTAAATGTATAAATAAAGCTACATGACCTAATAAGATATTCTTAGATGTAGTAATTCAGGTTAGGTCAAATAGCTCATTAGACTTTGTCTAAATTTTAAAGATGTTTAGGACCGTACATTAAAAACATTGTTTGCATATATGAGTAGGAAGCAGATGTATTAATATAATGTTACCCAACAAGATCAGGAACAATTATGTATATTAAATTAAGTAGTTAGTGGACTTAAAAACTTGCAATAGAAACTTCAGTTTTTATAAAACAAATAGGGACAGAATTGAAGATTTCTTGTTTGGAAATGTTATATCTGTTTTCTTCACAAGTAACTAAAATATTGTTAATGACCTTCTTTTAAGAGTATGAAAAAACAACAGATACTGTACTTGAAAAAAGGTGAATTAGTATGTATTGGTACATACTAAAGTATAGAGTCCTATTTGTTTCTATTCATTAATAAAGGTCCGTACTGTAATAATTTTGTGTGTAATATACAACCATTCTTTACTATGTTTACGAGATTCTCCAATTTTATTTGCATTAATTCAGACCGTAGTAATTAGAACTAGGTTTTAATTCCGGTACTTCGAATAAATACAACCTTTAATGTTATATACAGCCTTTTATCCATACAATAATTTAATGTACACAAACAAAGGAAATGTTTGTTAAGTCTAATTAATTTTAAAAATCTAAAAGTTTTAAGTTAGATTGTTAAACGTAGACACAACCTCCAAAAATCGTCTCTGTACCGTAATTATGTGCGATAAATGGAATGTAATTTCTGTACTTCCAATAAATACACCCTTTTAATGTACACTAACAAAGTACGGTAAATTTTAGTTAAGTCTAATTAATTTTAAAAATCTAAAAGTTTGTTAGATTGTTAAACGTAGACACAACCTCCAAAAATCGTCTCTGTACCGTAATTATGTGCGATAAATAGAAACTAATTTCTGTACTTCCAATAAATACAGCCTTTTAATAAAATATGTACCAATAAACCCCAATAAAATATGTAGGTACCACATCCATGAGGTACCAATAACATACTAGGTTAAACGTTCTAAATTGGAAGTAGGTTTTAATTCCGGTACTTCGAATAAATACAGCCGTTTATCCATACAATAAATACAGCCTTTTAGTGTGCACTAACTAAGGAAATGTTTGTTAAGTTTAATTAATTTTAAAAATCTAAAAGGTTAAGTTATATTGTTATACGTAGACACAACCTCCAAAAATCGTCTCTGTACCGTAATTGTGTGATAAATGGAAAGTAATTTCTGTACTTCCAATAAATACACCCTTTTAATGTACACTGACAAAGTAAATTTTATTTAAGTTACATTATCGTACATAACCTCCATAAACTGCCATTAGTTACTTGTGAAGAAAACGTGTAGTCCACATCGAACACCGAAATAAATTACAAACACGGAGATGGAAGTTTGATTTTGCCGTACGAAAAGAACATAGTCACATTTATTTAGTCACAGAATATAACCAAATATGTAATTAAATAAGTATAGTTATAATCTTGTTTCCATTCATTTTTGGCGGATTTTAAAAATCACAGAGTTCTAATTACTTTTATTCAGTAGTGGAATTTTTAATTTTATTGCCACTAGCAAAGTTTTATGCTAATCTATGGGTAACACTTACATTCATGGTCAATAAGTTTACACATTCATTCTGTTTATTATAATTATGTACTCTCTTCTAAAAGCCATTACTAAAAAACACCAGTTGTGAATGAATAATCAAAAACCTGTAAAACTATTAAGGGAAGTTAGAACGCCCTATATCGACAATGTTAAATTTTGTTAATTAGCTTCCTTATATTTCAGAAACCACTGTAGCAATGGACATGAAACTTTTACTGGACATTACATGGCATGTTCTTAGTGTACCGTGCTAAAATCATTGGATTGCAGTCACTGGTTTGGGAAATACAATTTTGTAACTATACAGTTAAAATTTTGTCTAATCTTTTGTACTTTCTCCAAAATAATTTTAATTATACTTAACATTATTTTTTTTTATTTTACTACAGAAGACTCGGTATATGTATGTTGCAACTCCCTGAAAATTTGAATACTCTACTCCAAGTGGTTCCTGAGATTTAGGGAAAAGTGCAACTGAAAATGTAAATTTTCAGAAACAGCAACTAAAATTTGAAATGACTAAAACTTACTCAATATGGATTTACTTACTGAAAATATTTTTTTTAATTTTTACTCACTCAGAAGCACCCTGCACCATACTGTGTATCATCCTCTTGATCATTTTCCAAGGATCTCTTTCTTTTCTCCCTTCTGGACTCCTTAATGGCCATTTCTGCTGCATGCTGTGCTTTATCGATGCGAACCTTGTCCATCCGTTGAAGTTCTCTGATGCAGTTTACTCCAGGATTAATTCTGATACACTGTAGCACTTTCACCTTACCAATGTTGCCATCATTAAAAGCAATAACAGCATCAGAGACCCCCCATTTTAGTGTCTTCCTCCCAACAAAAACATTTTTTGGAATGCGACTCCATATGAGATTGTTGAAGGACTCATTTGGATTCTGAGTCTGCCCATGTAGACACTTCTTCAACAAGTCAGGATGTGCCAGGTCTCTGTAAGTGGGCTTTATGATTTCCATGACTGCTGCTGGGATGGAATGTTTATGGCTGTATGAAGTGTTTGGGCCTTTCTATACTTGCACCATGAATCTGGTCCGAGAGGGTAAAGTTGATGCGTTGGTTTGTCATCTGTTGACAGTTTATGGAAGTAGGTAGCCCATACTGCCTGCCTCATTCTGAACAAATCATCAGTGTTATTCCTAATGGCCATCCCATAGTATTGTTGTAATTCATAAATAATTTTGTCCGTCAGCCTACCTCTTATGGTTTTACCAACGGAAAGTTTCTTGTTACTCAAACTTAGTTTCAACTTCCTCAGCCTGGTGCCCATCCTCTTCTGGACATGACCCACACATTCCAGTTTTGTGATAATCTTATCACCATAAGGCCGAGCTGCTACTACACTGTTGTATGCTTTTGAGTCCCCATCACCTAAGAACTTAGTGTAACAAACACCCCTTTCATTCATGGATCGACTGAAAATTTCAATGGCTGCAGAGGCCTCCATTCCACCACTTGTTCCTTCATAGTTCCTATCACAGATATGTTCTGCTTGATTCCCTGATTTACATTTATAACAATGTTTTGTTAGAATTTGAAAGTCGATTATCTTTCCAGTATCCACACTGGTCACCGTGGCAACAGAATTCTTAGAACTGTAGCCGCGCTTCTGCCAGGTGCCATCAAAAGCTACTGGTATGTCAGTCTTACCATCACTTGATTCAGCAGCATCATCTGCAGCAGCCTTCACTGACTCACATGCAACAGATTCCACAGCACCTCCAATAAATCCTGTATATTTGTCAATTTTACAAGGAGGGCGTGGCATATTCATTACAGCACACATTGTTTCTGCTGCAGAGTGTCCCTTCCCAATAGCTCTCAATCCATAAAAGTACCTAACATTTACCTCATAAAAATTATCTTTACATTTTTCAGAATTCCAATATGATTGAGTATATTTACAACTGGCACAATCAATGATAAGTTTCCTGGCAAGTCCATTTGTTGCCTCACTGTCTTCATGTAAACTAATTGGCCCTCCACATACTTTACAACAGACACATTCACCTAATACCTTACTTAGAATGTTTAAATCTATCAAAATATAACCTAAGCTACCATTTACATCACTTTCTTTTTCATAAAACTGTGTTTCACAATTTTTTATTTTAATCTTTGAAGCACTTGCAGGTGTTTCACTACATACTGATGAGCTGGGCTGTGTTTCTTTGTCTGTAACCTCACACACCACATGTTCAACACAATGGTTGTCTTCGAATATTTATTACCACGAAACTTACGTTTCTTGAAAACACTTCGTCTTGGAGTCATACTTCACCTTTTAAGAACTAATGCACCTGACTATTGTTCACCTTTACTCAAAAAAAGTTAGCACTTTCACATACATGTGTTTATATTATGAAAAGCTACCATATTGGTTTAGACAGTGCTACCAATAGAGAGAACGTAATTTCCCCTTTGTAATACTGCAAACCACAGCCTCTACATAAAAAATTACCGACTATTTGATCTTGAAGTAGCCTAATGCATGTAGAATTTTTAACATTTTAAACATGTGCAGACAATATTAAAAAAACAAATAACATACTTCCCATGCGAGTTTTCAACTGATTTATATACCATTTTAATAAGAAAATTGCACATTTTAAGATGGGGTAAAAATCCGAAAAAGTACAAAAAAAAATTTTTTTGTGTTCTAACTCCCCTTAATTCATTTCTAAATTATTTTTCAGTCTGCTGAGTTTCTATCAACTAGATAATGATTTAACTGTTTGTAGTGAAACATAGTTATTTTTGTAACCTTAAAAAAGCTGCCAATTTTAAGCAACATGGCCAACTCTGTCATGCGTGATCCGACTGCACACATGAAAACCTACAATTTAGCATGTAAATTATTATTCGTGTATAATATGCAGTCATTTTTTGAAAAAATCTAGGAAAAAAGGTGAGCATTATACACGAGAAAATACAGTATATGATTGTTTACAAGGAGTTTGTTTATTAATTTCACAATAGTATATTTCAATTCTTTTTTCTCAAAATTCTTGGTACAAACATCGCACTGGTTTTCTTAATGCCAGAATCTAATAACTCGTGTTGTGATGAATGATGGGCATGAGTAAATGTTTTTTCACAAACATCGCACTGGTATTCTTAATGCCAGAATGTATTATGTTGCGTCAAAGTTGATGAGCAAGTAAATGATTTTCTACAAACATCGCACTGGTACTGTTTAATGCCAGAATGTATCAACATATGTTCTGACACACTTGGTACGATTAAATGTTTTTGTACAAACATCGCACTGGTACTATGTAATCCCAGAATGTATTACTTTATGTTCTGTCAAATTTGATGAGCAAGTAAAATGATTTTGTACAAACATCGCACTGGTATTCTTAATGCCAGAATGTATTATGTTGCGTCAAAGTTGATGAGCAAGTAAATGATTTTCTACAAACATCGCACTGGTACTGTTTAATGCCAGAATGTATCAACATATGTTCTGACACACTTGGTACGATTAAATGTTTTTGTACAAACATCGCACTGGTACTATGTAATCCCAGAATGTATTACTTTATGTTCTGTCAAATTTGATGAGCAAGTAAAATGATTTTGTACAAACATCGCACTGGTATTTATGCCAGAATTTAACTTGTATCGTGTCAAGTGTGATGACCAAGTAAATGCTTTGGTACAAACATCGCACTTGTACTTTCTAATACCAGAATGTATTAGCTTGTGTTTTGACAGATACGTGGCATGAGTAAAGTTTTTGTACAAACATCGCACTGGTATTAATGCCAGAATGTAATAACTTGTGTTCTGACAAATGAAGGGCATGAGTAAATGTTTTTTCACAAACATCACACTGGTATTCTTAATGCCAGAATGCATTAATTTTTGTAGCATCAAAGTTGATGAGTGGGTAAATAATTTTGTACAAACATCGCACTGGTACTGCCTAATGCCAGAATGTAATAACTTGTGTTGTGGCAATTGATAGGCATGAGTAAATGTTTTTTCACAAACATCGCACTGGTATTTCTTAATGCCAGAATGTATTAATTTATGTTGCATCAAAGTTGAGTGGGTAAATAATTTTCTACAAACATCGCACTGGTAGTTTAATGCCAGAATGTATTAATTTGTGTTGTGTCAACTGTGATGACCAAGTAAATGTTTTTTCACAAACATCGCATTCCTAATTCTTAATGCCAGAATGTATTACTGTTTTGTCAAATTTGATGAGAGAGTAAATGATCTTCTACAAACATCGCACTTGTACTTTCTAATACCACAATTTATTAGTTTATGTTGAGACAAATGTGTCGATTGAGTAAATGATTTTGTGCAAACATCGCACTGGTAATTCTTGATGCCGGAATGTATTAACTTGTGTCAACTGTGGTAACCAAGTAAATGTTTTTCACAAACATCGCATTGGTAATAGAAGCCAGAATGTATTATCTTTTGTTGTGACAAATTATAGGCATGAGTAAATGTTTTTTCACAAACATCCCACTGGTAATTCATAATGCCAGAATGTATTAACTTGTGATTTGACAGATACGTGGCATAAGTAATGTTTTTGTACAAACATCGCACTTGTTTTTCTTAATGCCAGAATGTATTAATTTATATTGCGTCGAAATTGATGAGCGAGTAAATGATTTTTTACAAACATCGCACTGGTACTTATTAATGCCGTAATGTGTCAACTTATGTCGTGACAGACACTTGGCATTAGTAAATGTTTTTCTACAAATATCGCGCTGTTACTTTTAAATACAATGTTTTAATTTATGTTGCCTCAAATTTGATGAGTGAGTAAATGATTTTGTACAAACATCGCACTTGTACTTTCTAATACCAGAATGTATTAGTTTATGTTGAGACAAATTTGTTGATTGAGTAAATGATTTTGTGCAAACATCACACTGGTAATTCTTGGTGCCAGAATGTATTAACTTGTGTTGTGACAATTGATAGGCATGAGTAAATGTTTTTTCACAAACATCGCACTGGTATTTCTTAATGCCAGAATGTATTAATTTATGTAGCGCCAAAGTTGATGAGCGAGTAAATGATTTTGTACAAACATCGCACTGGTACTGCCTAATGCCAGAATGTAATAACTTGTGTCGTGGCAATTGATAGGCATGAGTAAATGTTTTTTCACAAACATCGCACTTGTATTTCTTAATGCCAGAATGTATTAATTTATGTCGCGTCAAAGTTGATGAGCGAGTAAATGATTTTGTACAAACATCGCACTGGTACTGCTTAATGCCAGAATGAATTATCTTGTGCCGTCTCAAATCTGATAACCGAGTAAATGTTTTTGTACAAACATCACACTGATGTTTGTTGTTTTTTTCAAGTGGTGTGCAATGCTTTAACAATGATGGAGAAGGCGAGAAAACATATTGATTCTGAATTGAATTTCCTGTATATAGTTCACACTCATGAGTAGAATCCACTTCTTCACAGATATTCTTATTCATGGGTGTAAATAAATATAACTGAAACAAATGAGTACACAACATTAATAATAAATCATTAGTTATTACTGCTGATAAACAGTAGAAACTGAACTTAAAAGCATTTTTTAACTGTTAACCTGCTTTCAGCTTGCAAAAATTAACTTTACCCTCAATCATTACATACAATTTCTTGCAGTACTGTACTATTCATTATAATAGCTAACAGAAAAATTCCATTTAATGTGACATTCATTAGAATGTGCCTTCCATATGTCGTTTCCACTTAACAATCTCCTTCTCTATCTGACATCTTGTTTCTTAGATCTACTTAAGATATGTTACTTTATTATGTTTACATTGTTTCTTCATTGTATTTATAATTTTATAAGTGATGTTGTTGAATAAGCATAATTCTACATTTAAAAAGTGTTGTTTTTTAAATAGTGGTTTTGTTAAAATAACTGTGCTAATTTCGAAAAGTTGATTTAAACTTTGATGTTGCATGAGTGTTTACGTTTTACACTACAGACTACATATTTTGCCACATATAGTACATAAATTTATGCTATTATCTTTTCTTCTGTTACAGAGTACTCATTTTTTGCACACAGCTAGACTAATATACAAGGGAATATTAAAACAATGCCAATTTGGAGTCCCAGATATATTTCTTGTAAGACAAGGAGTGAGTTAAATAAAATTTTATTGCCCAAATAGCACATTTTCATTTTAATATTTTATTTAGAGCATAATTAATATACTGCAGTATACATATTCTGTATCCCCAAATTATACCTTAAAAAAACAATATTTCTACAGAAGTATATTTCATATGTGGAAGAGGAAGAAAAATTACAGCGACTACAAAAACAACCTGGGTCTTTTCACAAGTACTAGTTTAAAAATGCCGGTCCTCAAAGGGTTAATGCTTTCAGATGTAAGTTAACCTAGTACATTAAATACAAATTTACGCCTATCAAGATTCGCTCACTAAGAAGCATAGTAAACTGTCAAAAAATTAATACACCACCATCTAGAAAGTTAAATGTAGAAAAGGTTTATAAAAAAAACTGCTACTTACCCTCCAAATCCATTGGACTGAACTGGGAAGCATCACTACACTAACAATGTCTATAACAATATTATCAATTTCTTTTTTATAATATTCACCATTAGAATATATATGGCATCAGCATGCGATTTTCAAGTTCTAATGCCCCCCCCCTTTATGTGATCAGGATGGTTGGACACATTTTCGATATATTGGCCTATATGGGTTGGTTTATCAGTCAACCCAAAAAACTGATAAAGCAAAATAAGGACGGTATAAGGACAACGACCTAGGCAAAGAATAGGAGACAAAAAAGGAGAAGAAGAAAATAAAGAGTAGAAAGAACACAAGAAATATAAATAAAGTAAATGATGGAAAAACAGAAAAAGGACGAAAGAGGGAAACTATGAACTGGGGCATATGGAATGTTAGAGGACAAAGGGAAAAGAAGTAGAGCTGGTGAAGGAAATGAAAAAACTAAAACTAGATATTTTAGCAGTTACTGAAACCAAAAAGAAGGCTAGAGGTATGGAGCAAATTATAGGATATAATATATTTTGGTCAGGAGTAAAATATACTGTAGTGGCACAAGCCGGCGTGGCAATAATAGTAAAGCCAGAATATATGAAAAAAATTGTAGAGATAAAGAAGTAAACGATAGGATATTTACCTTAGTATTAATAATGGATAAACACAAATATCATAATAGTAGTATATGCACCAAACGACAACGAATCAGCAGAGGAAAAAACAAAATTTTTTGAAGAGGTTCAAAAAGAAATAGATGCAGCAGAAAATAATAAATTTCGGTATGGAGAACCATACATGACTTCCATATCCTAAGATTTATATTTAAAATCATATTCGAAATGAAATATTTCCATAGAAACTACTTCTTTCTACTTATTGCTTCAGCCTTAACCACAGTACTGTGGTCACTAACGTATACCACTTCACGTTTTCGCACTCGATTTTCACTGATGATGGCAGTCGATGGCACTGCCGAAAAGTCTGGTTTTGCAGAAAACATTGGACTACGGCTAAACAGCCTGGGAAGGAAATTTAACAAAGAACTACTTCTTTTTTGCTGGTAACGTAGTACACATAAAAAATTCTCCCCTCCCCCTTGAACTATAATTTTAATTAGTAGAAACTTACCCCCACCCCGATCACAAAACCTCTTCATTTATAGATATTTCATCTTCGTTTCTTCAGTGGATTATTATGAGCTTCTTATCAGGATACTTTATTTATCAAAATGAAGTACTTTACTCTTGTTAAAACAAAAAGTTTTGCAGGTAAACTACCCCTTTCTCTTAAACGATCTTCACCAAAATCAATAGACCTTCAGTCCTCTACAATTCAGGGATGCATGCAAAAAATTATTTGATTCTGTTTGAATGTGCGGCAGTTATCGTTCGTCATGAAAACATTTCTCTTGTTACAACATAAAATGTTGCAGCTAAACTACCCCTTTCCCTTAACCGATCTTCACCAAAATCAACAGGCCTTGACAACTCTACAATTCAGGAAAGTATGGAAAAAATTATTTGATTCTCTTTGAATTTACGGCAATCTTTCGTCATAAAAATAATTACCTGTTTTAAAACATAAAATGTTGCTGGTAAACTACCCCTTTCCCTTAACCGATCTTCACCAACACTAATAAGTCTTGAGAACTCTACAATACAGGGCTGTATGCAAAACATTATTTGATTCTGTTTCAATTTGCGGCTATCGTTTGCAAAAAAAAATTACCCTTGATAAAAACAACGTTGCAGGTAAACTACCCCTTTCCCTTAACCGATCTTCACCAAAACCAATAGGTCTTGAGTGCTCTGCAACACAGGGCTGTATACAAAACATTATTTGATTCTGTTTGAATTTGCGGCTCTTATCGTTTGCCATAGAAAATACCCTTGTTAAAATATAAAACGTTGCAAGTAAACTACCCCTTTCCCTTAACCGATCTTCACCAAAATCAACAGGCCTTCAGTCTTTTACAATTGAGGATCGTATGCAAAAAAATATTTGATTCTGTGTCAATGTGCGGCAGTTATCGTTCGTCATAGAAAAAATTACCGTTGTTAAAACATAAAATGTTGCAGGTAAACTACCCCTTTCCCTTAACCGATCTTCACCAAAATCAAGAGACATTGAGATCCCTACAACTGAGGGCTGTATGCACATAATTATTTGATTCTGTTTGAATATGCGGCTGTTATCGTTTGCCATAGATAATACGCTTGTTAAAAAAAGTTGCAGGTAAACTACCCTTTTCCCTTAACCGATCTTCACCAAAACCAATAGGTCTTGAGAACTCTACAATTCAGGGCGGTATGCAAATAATTATTTGATTCTGTTTGAATTTGCGGCTGTTATCGTTTGCCATAGAAAATACCCTTGTTAAAACACAAAAAGTTGCAGGTAAACTACTCCTTTCCCTTAACCGATCTTCACCAAAAACAATACGTCTTGGGAACTCTATAATTCAGAGCTGTGTGCAAAATATTATTTGATTCTGGTTGAATTTGCGGCTGTTATCATTTGCCATAGAAACAAATTACCCTTGATTAAAAAAAAAGTTGCAGGTAAACTACCCCTTTCCCTTAACCGATCTTCACCAAAAACAATAGGTCTTGAGTATTCTAGAAATCAGGGCTGTATGCAAAAAATTATTTTATTCTGTTTGAATTTGCGGCAGTTATCGTTTGCCATAGAAAAAATCTACAGACACACACTTTTCGAAAAAAGAATTTGTTTCATGTTTTGAGTGTAGTACAATCAGAATCTGCAATAATCTCGAACACGATTTTTTTTTGCCATCACCATATCATTTCCTTAAGGAATATGGAATTAATATAATGGTCATGGGGGATCTAAATGGCAGAGTGGGAAATGATAACACGGGAATAGAAAATTGGCTAGGAAGGGAGGGGGAAAACTGAAAAATAATAATGGAAGAAGAATAATTTATTTCTGTATGGAAAATGATTTAGTTATCGGAATCACAAAATTTACACATAAGAACATACACAAATTTACGGGGGAAGAAAGAAATAGAAAAGAACGATCCATAATAAATTATTATCTAATACATAGGGAAATATGGAAGTATGTAAAGGACATAAGGGTTAAGAGAAGTGCAGAAATAGGGAGTGACTACTATCTAGTCAAAATGATAAATAAAGTAATGCAAGAAGAAATAAGAGATAAAAAAAGAAAAATAATAAAAGAAAAAATTAAAAGTGTATAAACTTAAAGAACGCATAACAAGGGGAAATTATCATAAAAACTAGAAAAATTCCAGAAGAAAACAGTATACCAAAATTTGGATGAAAGATGGGAGAATTATAAATCAAGCCTCAAAGAAGCAGCGAAAGTTAGTTGTTGGGTAGCAAAAAGAAGGAAATGGGGCTACAAAGAGGACAGCATGGTGGACAAGTGATAGAAAAAGCAGTAAAGGGAAAGAAAAAAGTGTGGAAAACGTATCTGAACAATAAGACACAAGATAACTATGACAAATATAAGACGGAAAGAATAAAAGTTAAAAACCAAATAAAAACGAGCAAGGAAAAAACATGGACAGACTTCGGGAATAAACTTACCAAGACATATAATGAAAACCAGAAATTATTCTACAACACATAGAAAAAAATGAGGATACCCAAAATGAATATGCTACAAAATTTAAAGGGCAAAAATGGAAATATCCTAATGGAAGAGACAATTATTAGGAAAGATGGAGAGAATATTTTAAAGATTTATTAGAGGTAAACGAAAACGAAGATAACGTTGAAGAGGAAGAAGAAGAAAAAAGAGAAGATACTGAAAACATGGAACAAGAGAATCAATTACAAGAAGAGGAAATAAAAAGAGAAGAATTCAGTGAGGCAATGGAGAAAATGAAATTAGGGAAGGCACCAGGACATGATGAAATAACAGAAATGATTAAATACGCAAACATGGAAAGAAAGGACGAACTACTAAACATTTTTAACCAAGCATTGAAAGGAAGGTCCCACTTGACTGGCAAATAGGAATTATCGCGTCTATATACAAAAAAGGAGACAGTAAAGAATGTTCTAATTATAGAGGCATTACTTTAGGGAGCACGGTAGGCAAACTGTACGGGAGGATTCTAAAAAGCAGGTTAAGGAAAAAAGTAGAGCACACCTTGGAAGAAAGCCAAAGTGGGTTCAGAAAAAAGAGAGGAACAGTGGACCAAATCTTCATAGTAAGACAATTATGTGAGGAAGCTGCCAAAGTAGGAAGACAAATACATGCATGTTTCGTGGACATGGAGAAGGCGTTCGATAGTATACGAAGGAAGGATGTATGGAACATACTGAAGAGGAAGGGAATAGAACAACCGCTTATTGAGGGCATAAAAAGCGTATACGAAAACACCGTCAATTACATAAGAGTAAGAAACAAGGCATCAAAAACTTTCACCAGCAAAATAGGTTTAAGGCAGTGGTGTATTTTAAGCCCTCTGCTATTCAACCTGGTGTTGGATGATGTCAGAAAATGTACAGAAAGTATGAGTACATATAGAATATGATACTGGAATATGAAGATAATAACAATAACAGAATTATGCAACACAAACGATTTAATAATTATAGGAGAAACAGAAAAACAGTTACAGAATAACATAAAGGTATATAATGAAGAACTTCGAAAGAAAAACATGAAGATTAATATACAGAAGACTAAAACTATGGTAAAAGGAAATTCAGAAGAGAAACAGTATAGAACTTGATGGAAATTTTTTAGAACAAGTAAAAAGTTATAAATATCTGGGAGTAGTGATTAACAGCAAAGGGAATTTAGAGGAAGAAATAAATGAAAGAGTAGCGAAAACAGAAAGATTATTGAATAGTATTAAATCAAGTTTCCAGGGTAAAAAATAAATACCCACTAGGATAAAAACAGAAATAGTCAGAAAAATCATGAAGCCAGTATTAACTTATGGAAGCGAAACATGGACAACAAATGAGAGAATAAAAAGCAAGCTAACTAGTACTGAAATGAGGTTTCTTCGAAAAATAGAAGGGAAGACAAAAAAAGATAGAATTTGAAATAAAATATTTAGAAAAAAGTTACATATTTTCCTGTAGCAATAACAGTAGAACAAGCACAAGTTAGATGGCTGGGACATGTAATGAGGATGGGGGAGGAAAGACTGGTAAAGCAAGTGTTTGAATCCAGAGACACAGGTAAAAGAAAGAGGACGACCAAGAAAGCTCTGGAAGGATGAAGCCCGCACAACTGCAGAAAGAACAGGAGTAAAATGGGATAAAATAAAGGAGGGCACAGGAGATAGATAGAAATGGAGGGATATGTGGAAAAAGAGACCTCAGAGGACTCAACTCCAACATAGCTTTACACCAAAAGGTAGAAAAGCTAAGGATTAAGTAAGTAAGTAAGTATGAGTTGGTTTATGGTAAACCTTAGTGTACGTACTATCTTGATGAGGAATGAGTAACACATCCAAGAGTGGCAGGGAATTATTACTAACTCATATGTAAACTTAATGGAAAAAGTTTAATTATTCAGATACTAAAAAATTCCATTAGTTTTTTTTTAACTTGTTGCCAAATAACAATGGTGTCATTGACATATCTAACCTAAAGCTTAGGTTTGTCGAAGTAATGATCAAATACTCACCTATATAACCAACCCATGTATGTTAGTCAACGTGGGAGATAGTAATGAGCCCATTCCTCCTTCTGAGAGTAAAGTCCATCTTTAAAGTGAAAGTAAACTGATTTAAAACTAAGTCCCAATAATTCCATAATACCTGCTATTTGTAAATCTGTCCATATTTAGTGTTGAGTCTCCCTCAACCCGCCCTTCAGTGGGTAAAGTATCACAAAGATGGATACTTGGAAAGAGACTACATCAAACACATTTGTTAGTGAATGAATCTCAGGTACGTATAAGTTTGTATTTTATTTACAAAGTTAGCTTACACTAAAAGGCAATCACACTTGATTAGTGCTTGAAACGTTGTGTGATAAATTATAACAAAGGGTACTGTCCGACGTAACCCTGAAACAATATAAGTTTATCAAATTATAAAATACTCTAGTCCTAGTTCGGGGACAATGAAATAATATAAGTCAATTCAATATTAAACTCTTACCTTAGGGTGCTTCTCCAAGGTTCTACAGACGAACACAGCTGCAGAAAGGATTATTTGATATGAACGGTATAAATATAAATATGCAATTTATATTCAAACAAATGCTTCTGGTTTATTAAACAAGTTAAATATTTCGTTTTAGGCTTCTTTGATAACAAAGTTCTACTTGTTGAATTAAAAATACATTGAATAAGTAACAAATAATATAAAATCACACAGATTAAAAAATGGAATCTTTCTTAATTCTAACCTAGTACAAATTATAATTTTTTTGTATGAACCAATACGTTTTTATATCTCTTCCCCTTCTTATTTTTCTTTTATAGAGCTCTTTAAACTTTTATTAGATAAAATCCTTTCTGCAGCTGTGTTCGTCTGTAGAACCTTGGAGAAGCACCCTAAGGTAAGAGTTTAATATTGAATTGACTTATATTATTTCATTGGACCCGAACTAGGGACTAGAGTATTTTATAATTTGATAAACTTATATTGTTTCATTGGCGCCCGAACAGGGACGGCGAGTGTGATTTGTTATTACATTCGCCAGACCTAATTAAGCTGCAGAACGGGTTATTTGGGAAGTGAGGGCGTGTTTGTCAAAAATATAAATGTTTAATGAAGTCTTATACAGTTAATTTAAGAAATCTATAATTGTGTAGACAGTTTATTGTGTAGTCAAATTAATTGACAAAGATGGAAAATATTGAATCAGTGGTAGCGAATGATTCGGGGCTGGAGACAACTCCAAGCCGAATAGATGAAATTAATTTAGACAAAAGTAATTTAACATAATCTGTAGTAATTAATGAGCCGGGAGCGAATTCCACTCCCGTAGCAACTAAAACAAGAGAAAAAGAGTTGTCATTAAATGACTTATTTAATCTGATTAATAATAGATTCGATGTTAATAATAGTAATCTCAATGCCAAATTTAACGA
Organism: Magicicada septendecula; assembly: GCA_034769895.1. Taxonomy (NCBI): domain Eukaryota; kingdom Metazoa; phylum Arthropoda; class Insecta; order Hemiptera; family Cicadidae; genus Magicicada; species Magicicada septendecula. Next base: position 94,636,797 of record CM068373.1, read on the forward strand.
ACAAAATAATAAATTTGATGAACAAAAGAATAAATTTGACGCTAAATTTGATGAGCTTAAAATTTATATTAACGAGGTAAAAAATAAGTGTGTGGGTAAGTGTAACGAATTAAAACGAGATATTGAGAAAGTGGTAGAGTCAGTAGAGAAACAAATTAAAAGTAAGTCAAATCAGATAGTTGACACAACGGTAACAGTGGTAATATGACCACAAATAGTGAAGAAATTAATGACAAGGTGTGTACCGATGATTGTAACGAGGTGTTAACAAGTAATAACAATGATATTAAAAATGGTGATGTAATTGAAAATGGGGTATCAAAAAGTGATACAGTAGATAACAGTAGTAATATTGAGAGTAGAAAGTCAGTTGATGTTAGTAATGAAGTAGTAATAAGTATTGATGAGTTGGAGAAAGAATGGAGAGATAGTTTAACTGTAGAGTATGGACAGAGGGCGAATTTTTCTTGTAGTACAGGTGAAGAAAAAGGTTCACAAGCGTTTATGAGGACAGAGTTTCCTCTGGTAGTTGTGTGGAAGATGAGGTGTCTTCAAATGGTCTCTTTATTTTTTGTAATGGTCTTGGAAGTGCCAAGACGAATAGTAAGTTTGTGTTGCCCTCTGTGTGGAGTGAGAATATGAAATGGTGTGGTATTGAAAGTGATTATGAGCGAGATAGAGTGACAGAGTTATTCAGATTAAGTAGAGATTATGTAGGGTTTGTAAGGGAAATAAATATTGAGAGAAATGATTATATTGTAAACAACGTAGACTTACTTTGTTCAGTAGTAACCAATGACAATGATTATATTGATGATGAATATGTACCTGTGGGGAGAGTTAGTGTACTGGTAATAGCAGACAATTGTGATAATAACGTAATTTACCTGGGAATAACAAAAATTACTGATGGAGACTTGACAAAAAATACCAATGTAGACATGATTTATAATAAGGTAATAATGGGAGGTAACCCTAGGTATTATTATTTTGGTACAATAGAAAAAATAAATTTTTATGGTTATTATAAAAAAGATAGCCATATGCTGTGTATCAATAAAATTGAACAATGTTATGTGGGGATTCGATTAATTTTCGATGATGGGGTCGAGAAATACTGAATGAACATTTAATTATTTGAGTCCACGGCAAAATTACTTGGCTGATTTAGGTATTGAAGTATGGTAAACAATAAAAACTATGACAAAATTTTGTAAATAAATGTGTTAATGTTAAATGTACTGTGTCAATATTATCTTGTTGTAATGTATATTATAGCTTATGTGTAACCCATGTTGGTAATAAGAATGAAAGGTATAATAATAAATAATAACATTTGACTTTACTAAATAATTAACAAGAGGTAATAATGAATTTTGTTCTGTATTGTGTGTTAAATTAAAAGGGTTTTAAATAATGTACTTATTTAAAATGTATTGAGTTGAAATGAAGTCAATTCAAAAATGTGAGTTTTATTAATATCTCAACACTAAAAGAGTTGTCTAGATTGAAAATTGAAGTAAGTACATGTGTCAGTAGTGTTGTAATCAGAATGTTAAGACTGAGTTGGTGTTTATAAAACAAGTCTTGCAGACCATTGTTGATGTAAACAGGTATGTTTACAGGTTGATGTTTATAGTCATGCTGTAGTTGACAACAACAAGAATGTTGTGTTTTGATGAATCAGTGCCATGAGCAAACTTGTATTATGAAACAAAAGAAATAAAGTTAACTTTTTGTAGATAAAATAATAATGAGCCAATTACTGCAATTTAGAGTTTTGAGAAATTAAATTAATTTGGTAATTAAATTAAATGAAAAGATGATTTTTAATAATGAATTAAAAATTTATTATGATTGGAATTTTGACTGTAGTCATAAAAGAAATAATAATTGATGAAAGAAATGCGAACTGATTAATGAATAAAGTTTTATTCAATCGGAAATTTGAGATTAAAATTATAAGGTTCATAAATTTTATTTAAAATTCAAAGGTAATGATGTATTTTGTTTGAAGTATGTATCATATAGTAGGGTGCTATTATTGTATTTTATGTAATCGATTTGTGATTTTTGGTGGGCGATGGTATATGTCTATAATTTGTAGGTGATTTATGTGTACTAGCTGTAAGTATCTAGTATATAAGTACAAGTTTATATACCAAAATTACGCAACCAGTACTTTGAGAAAGTCAACCAGTACTTTGTTAATGAACCAGTACGACTAAGAGGAACCAATCAGTTGTGGATATGGTATAATGAAAGGCCCGTTTGTTAATCTTTTAATTGAATGTTACAGAGTCAGGTGATACTGTGGCGGGTATCCGTCCGAGCTTATGGTGTTGGGATCTCGAGCAGAGAAGTCCAGTAAGATCGGATGGGTGCTGCTGCAGTCGCCAGACTAGGGGGTAAGTACCCATGATTTCAGTAGAGAGTTCAGGGGGTTGCGGCGCCATATCCTCACTGATCCTCTTAGGTTTTAGGCAATGAGAGTTTGTATGCTTCGGCATACAACCTCTCATTGGGGGGGGGGGGTATTGTAACGGTACAGAATTGTGTGCTACCCCAGTTTTAATTTCAATCCAGTTTTAATTTGTAATTGTCAGTATCCACCTGTGAGGTGCCCCAGTGCAACATACACTGTTAGCATAAACAACTGATGTCTAGACAGCCAGACTAGACGTATTATGTAATAGCCCCAGCAGCAGCCTTTGTGAAACACAGTAGGCAGATTGTCTCACACGCCCGAGGCCACCGGTTAACTTATTAATGTACTGTATGCTGCTTCTGTCTGATGCTGGCACTATGATGTCAATCTGCCTACTGTGTTTCACAAAGGCTGCTGCTGGGGCTATTACGTAATACGTCTAGTCTGGCTGTCTAGACATCAGTTGTTTATGCTAACAGTGTATGTTGCACTGGGGTACCTCACAGGTGGATACTGACAATTACAAATTAAAACTGGATTGAAATTAAAACTGGGGTAGCACACAATTCTGTACCGTTACAACCCTTCTGTTATTGTTCACATAACATGGAAACTTAGGTTTAAAGATCACATAAATAATCGGTAGACCCAGATTTAATTTAAAAATTAAGAAATTAAAAGTTATATATAAAATTTGCGCATGCTTCCTGTAATTTTATCTTTCTAACTACGTAAAGGTCCAAGGGATTATTCCCATGGGTCTCAGAATAAAAGTACCACATATAAGTTATAAAGCCAACACTCATTGACTGTTCAATGAAATCTTTTCTAAATGAAATATTAAGTTTTCACAGGCATTTGAAATATAAATGAATTAATCAAATATCAGAACTGCAACACTTTTTATATAATACAATGGCTATGGGAAAGTAACCTTCATTTGACTATAAATAAAACACGGATGTAGATACATAAATTTCAATATATACAAAACTACAGCTTTCCATTATTTTTCTACATTTAACTTTGGGCATTTATCATAGCATTTGACCAGTTTGGAAATCCTTGCTCCATAAAATTCTGCTGCATGGGATTGCAGCCAGCCTGTAACAGCAACATGAAGTTCTTCGTTGTAATCAAAGCGCTGGGACCCAAGCCACTTCTTTGTGTTCATAAACCGGTAAAAATCACTGGGGGCCAGATCCGGGCTATATGGTGAATGATCAAAAACCCCTACTTGAATTAAAGCAACAGATCTTGTGTTCACCAAGCAGTGTGAGGGCGAGCACTGTGGTACAAAAACATGACACCAGAAGTCAGCAGACCTCGACATTTGTTCTGGATGGCTCTTCCTAGTTTTTTTAAAGTGTCACAACAGACTTCAGAATTGATGGTCACTCCACTTTCCATGAACTCCACAAGCAATATTTCTTTTGGACCCCAAAAAACGGTTGCTATAACCTTGCTGGCAGACAATGTTTGCCGGGCTTGATTGGTGAGGTGGTATGACCCCACACCATTGACTGTTGTTTTGTCTCAGCATTTATGTACAGCACCCAAGTTTTATCGCCAGTAGCAATTTTCTTTAGATACATTTCTCCTTCTGCATCATAATGGAAAGAAAGTCTAAGGCAAAGCCCATTCATTGTTTTGTGGTTATTGAAAAGCACTTTCAGTACCCACCAAGCAGAGAACTTCCAATAGCCTAACTTTTCTGCGACTACCTCATACAAAACAGCCCAAGAAATTTGTATGAATTGTTCTGAAAGTTCAGATATTGTGAACCTCCAGTTTTCACAGACTTTTTCATCAATTTTCTGAACAAGTTCATCACTGACTGTGAATGGTCTGCCACTCCTTTCTCATTGTGTATGTTTGTTCTTCCACTTTTAAACAAACGAACCTACTGACACACAACACCTTCACTCATATTATTTTGGCCATGTATAGTAGATAAATGTCTACCACTGAAAGGTTTATGGCCATCAGAAATCTTCTCACAGCGCACAATTCACTTTCTATTGCAGTACTCATTTTGAATGGCAGCACAACTTTCCCTCTAGTACAACTGGATACATGCTGAGCTACTACACAAGTTGGCACAGGAATAATGCCATTTCCCCCACTACTTCTTGTGGTACACGGCAACAGAGGTTACTTTCCAAATAGCCCTCGTATAATAGGGGCTGATGATTTTTCTAATATTGTTAATAGTTTAAATATTAAAACACAAGAAGCTAATGGTGTCTATTAACAATAAACATACACGAAAGTTGAGCAAACTTATGGAAGGAAAGTCTAAACATTAATTGCATACTGTTCTATAAGTTAAAAATGTATTTAATGTTTCTTAATTTTATTTGAATGAAACTGAAATAGGAGGGTTAAGTACACACTTAAATTTTGTGTTATGTTATAAAGAGCCTCCAATCTTAGACACCATTTCTTCTGTAGAATCTAGTATTCAAAATGTATCTAAGAATGGGAGGAATTTTGCTGTCAGCAATGTGTTAAGCAAAGAGACTGTAAAAATGAACATAACAAAACAAGAGTGGAATGCAGTGAAGAAGTCATGGGAAAACAAAGAGCTTACTATCAGAAAAGCAGATAAGAGAGGGAGGATAGTCGTGTCAAATACTTCTGATTATGATAGAAAAGTGGGAGATATTTTAAAATTGAATTAATATATTTTCACTAAACAAAAATCCTACCTCACAACTAACTTCTCATCATTCTAAAGTTCCGCACATTTATGGATTACCTAAGGTACAACAAGTAAATATCCCGTTGAGGCCAATAGTCAGCTCTCAGTTTGGTCCTGTGTTTAAGCTTTCAAAATATTTGTACCTATCATTAGTCCTCTTTCAGAGAGTTGCAGTTACATTGATAACAGATTCAAAGCATTTTGTTAACATTGCACGGAATTCTGTACTTGATAATAAAGAAGACCAGTAAGTTTTGATATGGACAATCTTTTTTTAAGTGTCCCTATTGGTGACGCTTTAGACACCTGTGTTACACATTGTGAAGGGACAGTTGGAAGGAACTGGGAAGTCAGTTTACTTTTATCTCAAAGATGGGTTTTGCTCTCAGAGGAGGGATTACCAATGGGCTCTTCACTACATTCTGCATTGCCCAAGATATACATGGGTTAGTTAGAGAGAAGAGGATTTGATGATGACATCGAGAAACCAAAGCTTTGGGTTCGGTATTTCCCTGACGCCTTTGTTGTTTGGCAACATTGAAAAGTGAAAATTTTCCAAGTATCTGAATAACTAAGTTTTCATTAAGTTTATACATAAGTTAGAAAGTAATAATTCCCCTTCATTCTTAGATGTATTAGTCATTTGTAATCAGGATAGTATGTACACTACAGTTTACAATAAACCAACTCATATACGACAATATACCCACAATGTGTCCTGATCACACAGAGGCGGTCATTAGAACTTTAAATTTCCATACTGAGGTCATACATTCTAATGGTGAATATTATTAAAAAACTTTTGATAAAAGTTTTTGTAACAAGTTTTTGGAGATGATAGCGGAGGTTGGGGCTTCCATAACAAGTCCATCTTTTTGATGGTATAGTTTGTTATATTGAAAATGATTTTGTTTTAATATAATTTTTAACCTGTAAGTTAACTGTCTAATGTATATGTCTTTTTCATTTTTTTCGGTGTATTGTTATAAACTTGAAGAAATAATAAATATGATAAAAATGTACAACTCATTAGGATGCTACTTTACATACGTTGATGACACTATATATATCCCAAACAAAGGCATTAATATTTCAAATATATTAAATTCAATTAACAATTTACAAAACAAAATAAAATTCACAACAGAAGAGGAATTGCATAATAAACTGAATTACTTAAACCTAACCATAAACAGAACTGAAAGTAATTTTGTAACTATTTAATTCTTTTTAGCTAAATAGATTCGTCCCTGTTCGGGGGCCATTGTAACTATTTAATTTTCTTTTACTATAATAAAACAAATATCAAAATCTACTTTGCTACTTACCTACAATTCTCCCCAGGGTTCTATAGACGAAAATGTTACAGAGTTGATCATTTGGGTTTGAATGGCGAAATAAACTACTTAACACATTTTATACTCAAACAAGTACTTTTCTTTTATTAAACAGAAAAAATCTTTCACTTTATCTTTTACTCTTCACACAAATTTTCAAAAAAAAGAAAAGAAAAACATAGATATTTAATCAATATATTATATATAAACTACTATAAAAATTACTTGAAAATAGCGTTATATTAGGCAACCAGTACTTGCATTCACTCTCTATCTCTCACACTTTACTACAAATTTTTACTACCCTCCATGTTAATTAAGAGCTCTGTTATCTTGTGATTTCTAATATATCCGTGACTGGATTTAAATAATATTAATGAATTTAATATTAGACATTGGTTAGTTTTGTACTCATCCTGACTGTACGCGTTGTCCGGTTATTTCATCATCACGGTTAAGTCACTGCTATCACCATACACTCCGAAACACAAAAAAAAATGTTTAAATTTTGTTGTTGGCGTTAAATGTTCCCCGGCTGTACATTACATTACTGGTTTACTTCATTTAGGTTGAAATTTTGGCGGCCGACGTAACTTGCTCGCTAGCACTTTGTTATAGGACTGCGCGCGCGGTCAGGACGCTGAGTGTCAACTGAGGGTTATTTCATCAGTCATTTCCCGCGGGTTGCATACACACAAGGCGTCGGACGTTGGTCAGTTTATAACGCCTTCTCCGATTGGCTGGTTTAAAATGTTCTAGAATCTGGGCCAACAAATTCTGCGAATTTGCCACCTGATGAAATTGGTGTGTTACAATTGCGCATTCTCTGTAATTCACAGACATCCTGGATAGTGGTTTCTCAACTCGTCTCGTCGTACTGGCGCCAGGCACTGACAGGTGTTTCACAATAGAGTTTTGTGCATGTTGGTTAAAAGAGGTTCCCCAAAGGTTGAACACTGGATGGGTTAAAACTTATGACAATTATTAAAAATATTTACTCCCTGATTTGTCCCGTTACAATACCCCCCCCCCCAATGAGGGTTTTATGCCGAAGCATAATAACTCTCATTGCCTAAAACATAAAAGGATCAGCAAGGATATGGTGCCGCGACCCCCCTTAAATATTGTAACAAATAATAAATTTGTAACAAAATAAAAAATTCTTGTGGTTTGTTAAAAAAAAATTTGTATTATTTATTATATTATTTTGTTGTTGTTTTATTTTTAATTAATTTAGTATTAATTATTTTAAACTGTTTCGTTGTATTTGGAACTTCTTACGGATTGTTTTTGTCAAATTATATCCTTTTGTGTAATTAGAATTCTTGTACTATGTTAATAGGATTGTCTCCAGGAACAATCGATTTGTGATCTTTCCTTATTTGAAGTTTGTCCTCCTTTAAAGTTGTTAAATTCAGCTGTTCTGGTAGTTATGTCTCAAATATTGTTTTATATCATTCTATTTATAAGTTAGAAATAAATAGGATTCAAAATTATAATATTCAATGGTTTTTATTGACAATTACTAAAATAATCGATTTTATGTCGATTGATGAATCGACTCTCTCAGGGCAAATTAATAGATTATACAAATTATTAATTCTCGGGTTCTTTGAACTCTTATTTTATATAGTCAGAGAAAAGGGCAAAGTATAGAAAGTATAACATTACAAATTACAAGCTTATTAATTAAAATACAAACATATTATTCAATATATAATGGTTAGTAAAGAAAATGTTTCGAACCATTCGAAGGTATGTTGGCTGTGGCGCATAGAATTGTGGGAACTCAAAGATGGCCACCTCGTATTCAGATGTAGTAGACGACTGCACCTCGAAGAATCTGCTTCAAATAAATGTTGCTTTTCCAATGGTTTCTCGTCACAGCGATAGTGATTCATTCCTCTAGTGTTAGTGTGGTTGTCCTGGATCAGTTGTTAGTGATTCCCTTTGAGAAATTGTGTTGGTTTATGTTTTATTTCACTCCCGTCAATAAGGTCGAGAATAGCAAGTTTCGTCTCGATATTAGTAATTATCGTTTATAAGTGTTTAAATGGTTATTATCGGTTTACTGTTCAATAGTGGTTCACTTTTATTGTTTAACTGGTTTAATTCACTGACTTTAATCGTTATTGAATGTTTTTTTCCAAAATTCGAGAGTTTAAATTTTATAGGTTTGGGCTGATGTACGCCATGCTTCTTCCTTCACTATATGTAACTATTTTGGCGAGAGCTCGTTTGATGTGTACTGCTCAACATATAATAATCAACTCCCTCATTTTCTTCTTCATCCGAAACGTCTTAGCCCAGTTAATATTAGCAAGACATTGTTTTAAAATTTTATCATGTCCGTTACATGGTTGACACTTGCATTATATTACTTAATACAATTTTATTATTATTTGATTTTATCAAATAATAATTACATAATCTTTTTCCTTAGTTACTTCTGCGTGATTTTTACCAAATAAGATATTCTTACAATGTTTTTATCTCAAAATGCCATATTTACTGCATTTTGAAAATGTAGGCTCTAAAATTTTACTTCCTGTCATTAAACTGTTTGCCATTTTTATTATGTCATAATTATGATTGAACAAAATCTTTGATTGAAATAAAATGTTTATTTTCCCTTAATTCCTTTTAATTTTATGAATTGGTTGTCTAAATTAATTATTAGCTTTAATTTAAATAATTCCCCTTATGTTCTACTGTTAATACATTTACAATTTTTCTATTAATACTTCATATATTGCTTCACTATCTTTATAAAGTATTGGTATAGTTGTAATACACTGTGTTGGATTCATATTATACAAATTTCATCCGGTTTATCAATTTACTTCTCTTATTTATCAATTTTAATGTTGTTGAGATTTGCCATTTGGCATAGATTTCACATGTTTTTATATACTTGGTTCTTGAATATTACAGCCTGCTTATACCCTTTCTGACTTTCTTTTCTTATACAATCTTAATTACAATTCCTTTACTTAGTTATATTAACATTTAACATTGATTAATTCGACTAACTCATAACAAATATTTTATAACATAAAATGGTATTCAAGCCCAGACATTTCAGCCTTGATTAATACTATTAACACATAAAAAAAGTTTTATACTAAAAGAATTGTACTCAACTCTGACATTTCAGTCTTGAGTTATTTGAACTTATTATAAATAAAACATATCTGTCCTTCCATCATTTAAACTATTTCTTATAACTAATTTTATTTGCAGTGTTAGCTGTTTTTGTTTGATTTTTGGGTATTTATTCTTGGTCACTTCACTTTTTTATGGCCTGCTCTTGTTTTATCACTGTCATTCTAATGAATGCTGTTATCTAAAGAGTGGCAGTTATTTAGAAACACTTGTATCCTATTTGTCATTATAATATTCTATTAAATATTATTTGTCGACACAATATAAAAACTTTAAAGTTGTATAAATGCACAATTTACTTAGTTTATGAACTTAAACATTGACACATTAAGTTTATTTAATATAATATAATAACTTGCACTGGTCCCCTTTTATTCTTTGATTTTATTTCTAATCAGTTTTATAGTCTTATTAAAATCAAGAATTTTATTTATAGAGGATAATGAAGATTTGTTTTTTTCCATTATTATTTATAGAGGATAATGAAGGTTTGTTTTTTCCATTACATAACTAATTCCCATTGGTTCACTTTTAATTCTACTTTATACACTTTTGTTTATATCTATTGTACATGGTTTTCTAAATTTGGGTTTTTGTTATACTTTGATTGGTTATTTTTACTTTCTTTTGGGGTTTCGTTTTGATTTCTTTTAAAAGCATTCCTTCTTATTGTGGATGTTGTCTTGTTCGGGTTTCTTCCTTACTTACTCCTATCCTACCTGGGTATTTCCTTACTTTATTTTTAGTTTTTTGGTTTATTTTTCTTACTCATCATTCATTGTATATCTGGTTTTAATGAAATTCTTACTTCAAACTATGACTGTGCTTTACGGTGGTTCTTAATTATTTTTAATGTTGCTTTCTTGGATTTAAATTTGTTTTTATTTTATTTTATGATATTTCTAGAACTATGGGCATTATCTGTCATGCTACAGATTGCTCTCCTCCAGAAGTGATTATTTCAGACTGTACCTTGAGTATGGATGAAATAATTGCTTATGATAGCTTTTTATTTATTCTTCTTTGTCTTCCTCCCCATTTCTATATCGGCTTCTTCATACTTGAGCTTATTAAACTTTATAGTCTTTTATCTGACTTTGATTCTTCCTGGATAGTTATTTTTCTCTGAGATTTATTATTATTATTATATTTTTCCTTTTCTTAACTTTGTGTTTTATCCATGGGATATTGATTCCCTAACACGTGAGCTGGAACAGTTCAGAGAGGCACTGTTGGCTACATACTCTGCTGGCCATACTAAACTTCTCATTGAGATCAGAGGAAATTCATCTCTGCTCAAAACATAATGCTGCTGGAATTATCTACAGACAGTCATCAAATAAAAATTATATATAGAATAGTCTATTTTTCGACTAATAAAAACATCTTTGGATACTTCACTTCGTTGTTTCTCAGATTTTCTATCTCGGTTATTCTTCTTAGTATTTATTATTCTCATTATTTATTCTTCTAACCTTTTAGCTTGGCTGATATATTCATTTTTATCATGGTTGGAATCTCTGTTAATATGTTTATTACTAGTTATGGTGTAACTTTTTCCTTTTTCATCTGAATTCTCTTTAATTCTTCTTCTGGTTATTGATATTAAAAGCATATATTTTTTCTTCTTAGTTCTTATTAATTGTTCGAATGGTATTATTTTATGACAGTTCGTTTTTTCAATGGGTTTCATTATAATTGACATCCAAGTTGTTATTCTGATCATATTATATAAATATATTTTTCTTTCTTTTCTTTCTCAGAAATTTATTATTCCGCTTTTGTCTTCATTAAAATTAATTCATTAATATTATATTTTCCATGTGGTCCTTATTTCTCTTTGCCTTTCATAAATGTTTTATTATTTTCTTTCCAAGACTATTTTCTTCATATGATTGGTATGAGTTGTCCTTTTTTTTTTCATTCCAAATTATTTCCTTTTAAATTATTTGTGTAAGTTGGTCTTACTATTTTTAAAATTTTGAGGTTTACAAAATTCAAATTCTTCTTTTTATCTCATTCAAAATTAAATTCCATAAATAATTAGTTGTAAGTTGATCTTACTATTTTTTAAATTTTGTCGATTTTATTATAATAACAAATTCTTCTTCTTAATTAATCACAAATCATTTTCTTCAAATCATTTATAAGTTGATCTTACTATTTTTTAGAATTTAGACAATTTCTTTTTTTTTCTAAATTCAATCTTCGTAATATTTTTTTATGGAGGCTTTTGTTGTATACGCCTTTGATTTTTCCGGAAACTATTTCATTCAGTTCATATGTGTTATTGTTATTAGTTTTGGTAACGAGATATGGTCCAGTATAGAGTAATAATAACTTCTTCGTTATCCCTTCTAGGGTGCTGGGTAGTTCGCCGTTTTTTAACAGTACTTTTTCTCCCTCTTTATAAGTTATTATTCGTCCAATCGCCTTCTGATATTTGGTTCGCCGGTTCTCCTGGTCTTCGGCCACCTTGTTATAAAATTTCACGTTGTCAAATTTACGACCATCATTCATCGGGAACTCTATTATTTCTTCAATCCCTCAGGGGGTTGGTTTCTCGTACATGGCGGAGTAAGGGGTAATTCCTATAGCTGGATGGTGAGCGAAATTTAGGAACTTCTGAATCGCCTCCACTTTTTCTAATGATGGGGATATACCTTGATCATCTAAATTAAAACCCAAGAACTGTACTTCTCTAGCAATGAATTTGGATTTCTCCAATTTAAGAGTTATGCTATTTTTTGCTAACTTCTCAAGTACATGTTCCACTCTGTAGCAGTGTTCCTCCCAGGTTTCTGAGGTAATCAGTAGATCGTCTACATATACAGTGGTAAATTGGAGGGCTTCCTGTCCAAGTATCTGGTCCATGGAGGCCACAAAGATGGCTACTGAATTCACAAGTCTGAAGGGCAATCTCTTGAACTGGTAATTGTGCCCTTCGAATATGAACGCCACATACTGACGACTCTGTGGGTGCAACTCCACTTGCCAGTAACCACACACAGTGTCCCATGTACTAATAAACTTGGTACCGTGGAATCGTTTCAAGATCTCCTCTATCTCACCGGGTGATGTTCTGTCATTTATGATCATTTTATTTATTTCACGCGCATCCAAACGAAGCCGGACTTGTCCGTTTTTCTTTGGAATAGCTACGATTGGACTGGTGAATGGAGATTGACTACTCTCAATTATGTCACTGCTGATCATCTTATTAATTACCGCTCTCACGGCCTCCTTCAGTGAATGCGCGATGGGATATGACCTTCGGTTAAATTCCACGGTTTCCCTAAATTTAAGTTTACATTGATAATTCTTTATCTTACCGGGTTCATCGGAAAATACTGATTTATATTTCTCATATACCCTTATCAGACGATTTGCTTGGTGTATGGGTAATTTCTCTTTTGTGATTCCGCACCGGAAGTCCCGTATTTCCTGTATCTTAACTGACCATAAATCCTCTTCCATGTTATTATATATTATTTGGTTATTCAGGGAGTTGTTCTCTACATAATTTATGTTCCGAAGTTGTTGGTTTATACTGCTGGGAAGTTTATTCTCGCCTCCTACTAAATCTGCTGTCCACGTTATTCCTTCTGAAAACAGTGATACCTTTTCTTTGTTCAAATCTATAATAGCGGAGTTGCTCCTTCATACATCGCACCCTACCAATATATTAAATGGCAGTCCGGTTGCAATTAAAAATACCATATTTAAAGCTATACCACGGCTAATGACATTTACAGAAACTTGTTTTCTAATAGTTTTCTTTTGGCGGCCAGTGGCACCTACTAAGATAATATTATTTACTGGCAACATTGGCAATGTTCTACCACATTCTTTCTGGATTCTTTCCAATTAAATTATATTAATTATCGATATATTCGCACCGGTATCAATCATGATCTTGGCGGGGATTCCTTCTACTTCGGCTTTTATATATATTATTTCATTATTCTGACTATTGAGGCTAGTGTCGTTCTCCTCCAATAGTTCGGTTCTTATGTTTTTTAGATAGTTATTTCTAATGATGGTAATGTTATTCGATTCAGTTGCACCTTGTAACTCTTGTTTATACCCAGGAGATAGGAGCAGTGAAGGGTCGTGATAATTCATCACTGCCTCCTCCCATTTAAATTATCGTGTTCATTGTTGTTATTAGGGCCGACCGAGGTGTCGGTCTGGAAACCTTGCATCGGTTCCTGCCGCTCTGTACGAATGTTCAAATGTTTGTTCTTGGTTTGGTTGCCGGCCAGGATCATCTAGACTGGTACTTCATCTATGTTGGTCGTACCTCGGACCATCACGTTCTCCGCTCCTCCGCTGATGATCTCCATCGTGGAAACTGTTTCTTCGCTGATGGTTATACCTTCTTGGCCCATTATCTTCAGCTCTTATGAAATTTACCCGTGGACGGGAAACCCTGTTGTTATTATTGTAGTTATTGGAATTGTAATTCCTATTATTTTGGTAATAACGTTCAGTATTACTGGGGTGGGGGTTTCTCTGACTATAAGAATTATTAGGGTGCTGATAATAGTTATTTCGGTTATTTTGGTAGTTGTTGTTATTCCTATTATTATTCGGATTATTGTTGAAGTTATTATTATTATTATTATTCTGAGGGTTATTATTACCATTATAATTATTCTGATGGTTACGGTTCTCTTGGTAGTTGTTACCATTCTGGTTGTTACTGTTACTGGGGTACTGATTAATTCTTATTTCCGGCTGATCGTTCCTCCTTCTACTCTGACGGTAGTATTCCTCGTTCTTGTAACTCTCCAGTAATTCGGTCATGGCTTGCACCATCTTTATCTGGCTACCCCTTCTTGCTCTGATTATGTCTTCATCGTAGTGGTAGGACAACTTGTTCACCAGGCATTCCTCGGGTATTGCCGGTTCTAAATGTTTCGCCAGACACACCTTTCCTAGGAAATAAGCCGTCATGGCGTTACCTACTTGGGCCTTATATCGTCCATGGCAGATATTGTCCTGTATCAAGTTCTGCGTGGTTTCTGACCAGTACTTCGCTTTGAACTGTTGGTAGTCCACGATCTCACTTCGATTTGCCATCCACCAATTGTCGGTCATTTCCCTGAACGACTCATCCAATATCTCCCGGTTATTATTCCACCTATTCCCTCTATGTTTGGCAAAGTATTCCTCAATCTGGGACAGGAACTCCATCGGTTTTCTTTTGTATTGTCGGAAATTTAACCATTCCCGATTTTCATATAGTGGGTTGATTTCTAATGACTACCATTTCTTCTTGGCTCTGCCGTACTGGACCCGTTATATTCGTCATAGCCTCTTCCGTCACACCTTTCCGCGACTTGGTTCCGTACCTTCCCTAATTCTTCCTGGGTTTCTCTTCGGTTTTCTTCCATCTTCCTTCTACTGTACTCTTCGATATTAGTGAATTTGGTGTTTACCTCTTCTTTGAAACCCTGTACTTCTCTCTCCGTCTGGCTACACCTTTCGTCCACTTCCTTAAGTTGTTGTTTGATTCCCATGGTTTCGTCTTCTAATTTCTTAGTTGTGGATTCATTATTATCGTTGATTTCCTTGCTCAACTCTTCCTTTAACAACTCTATCCTCTCATCTAATTTGTCCAGATTTTCTTGGTTAACCTCCCTTAATTCTTCTCTTAATAGTTGGTTATGCTCCTTCAATTCTTCCAACTTCTCTTCCATTTTCCTGTTATTTTCTCTTAACTCTTCCTTCAACTGTTGGTTGTCCCTTCCATCTTCTCTTCCATTTTCTTACTATTTTCCTCCATCTTCTCTTATTCGTATCTCCAATTTGGTTACTTAATTCTCCTTTCGAGGATTCTATGTTTTTATTTATTGATTTGCTCTCATCCCTCATTTCCATTATTACTCTGAACATTTCTTGTATTGTCGTGTTCTCTGTTTGAGAGGGTTCCCCGGGTTGTTTCTCTTGTGCTGTTGGTTTGGTTGGTTCGACCAGAGGTAGCATCATTTCTACGTCTTCCACTGGCGTTGCCTCCTTGTCTTCCATATCTATGCCTTCAATCTCTTTTTCGGCTTCTTCTGCCCTTTTCTTTGATACTGCTCGTTTCCTCATCTCTCTTACCCTTCTGACTTGATAACAGCTGCCTGACTAAAATTAAGGATTGGGCTAGTTAAACTGGCCTATCAATCGCGAATTGAAGCCCCTTCAGTTGGTCGCCAATTTGTAACAAATAATAAATTTTTGCGTTATATTAGGCAACCAGTACTTGCATTCACTCTCTATATCTCACACTTTACTACAAATTTTTACTACCCCGTGTTAGCTCTGTTATCTTGTGATTTGTATTATTTCCTTGACTGGATTTAAATAATATTATTTACTATAAAATATATATACTAAAAAATATTTCTTTTACTATAATAAAGACAAATATCAATATCTACTTTGCTACTTACCTACGATTCTCCCCAGGGTTCTATAGACGAAACCGTTACAGAGTTGATCATTTGGGTTTGAATGGTGAAATAAACTACTTAACACATTTTATGCTAAAACAAATACTTTTCTTTTATTAAACAGAAAAATCTTTTCACTTTATCTTTTACTCTTCACACAAATTTTCAAAAAAAAGAAAAGAAGAACATAGAAACATAGATATTTAATCAATATATAATATATAAACTACTATAAAAATTACTTGAAAATAGCGTTATATTAGGCAACCAGTACTTGCATTCACTCTCTATCTCTCACACTTTACTACAAATTTTTACTACCCTCCATGTTAATTAAGAGCTCTGTTATCTTGTGATTTTTAATATATCCGTGACTGGATTTAAATAATATTAATGAATTTAATATTAGACATTGGTTAGTTTTGTACTCATCCTGACTGTACGCGTTGTCCGGTTATTTCATCATCACGGTTAAGTCACTGCTATCACCATACACACCAAACACAAAAAAAAAAGGTTTAAATTTTGTTGTTGGCGTTAAATTTTCCCCGGCTGTACATTACATTACTGGTTTACTTCATTTAGGTTGAAATTTTGTCGGCCAACATAACTTGCACGCGAGCACTTTGTTATAGGACTGCGCGCGCGGTCAGGACACTGAGTGTCAACTGAGGGTTATTTCATCAGTCATTTCCCGCGGGTTGCATACACACAAGGCGTCGGACGTTGGTCAGTTTATAACGCCTTCTCTGATTGGCTGGTTTAAAATGTTCTAGAATCTGGGCCAAAAAAATCCGGGAATTTGCCACCTGATGAAATTGGTGTGTTACAATTGCGCATTTTCTGTAATTCACAGACATCCTGGATAGCGGTTTCTCAACTCGTCTCGTTGTACTGGCGCCAGGCACTGACAGGTGTTTCACAATAGAGTTTTGTGCATGTTGGTTAAAAAGAGGTTCCCCAAAGGTTGAACACTGGATGGGTTAAAACTTATGACAAATATTAAAAATATTTACTCCCTGATTTGTCCTGTTACAATACCCCCCCCAATGAGGGTTTTATGCCGAAGCATAAAAACTCTCATTGCCTAAAACATAAAAGGATCAGCAAGGATATGGTGCCGCGACCCCCCTTAAATATTGTAACAAATAATAAATTTGTAACAAAATAAAAAATTCTTGTGGTTTGGTAAAAAAAAAAATTTTTATTATTTATTATATTATTTGGTTGTTGTTTTATTTTTAATTAATTTAGTATTAATTATTTTAAACTGTTTCGTTGTATTTGGAACTTCTTATGGATTTTTTTGTCAAATTATATCCTTTTGTGTAATTAGAATTCTTGTACTATGTTAATAGGATTGTCTCCAGGAACAATCGATTTGTGATCTTTCCTTATTTGAATGTTTGTCCTCCTTTAAAGTTGTTAAATTCAGCTGTTCTGGTAGTTATGTCTCAAATATTGTTTTATATTATTCTATTTATAAGTTAGAAATAAATAGGATTCAAAATTATAATATTCAATGGTTTTTATTGACAATTAGTAAAATAATCGATTTTATGTCGATTGATGAATCGACTCTCTCAGGGCAAATTAATAGATTATACAAATTATTAATTCTTGGGTTCTTTGAACTCTTATTTTATATAGTCAGAGAAAAGGGCAAAGTATAGAAAGTATAACATTACAAATTACAAGCTTATTAATTAAAATACAAACATATTATTCAATATATAATGGTTAGTACAGAAAATGTTTCGAACCATTCGAAGGTATGTTGGCTGTGGCGCATAGAATTGTGGGAACTCAAAGATGGCCACTTCGTATTCAGATGTAGTAGACGACTGCACCTCGAAGAATCTGCTTCAAATAAATGTTGCTTTTCCAAATGGTTTCTCGTCAGAGCGATAGTGTGGTTGTCCTGGATCAGTTAGTGATCCCCTTCGATAAATTGTGTTGGTTTATGTTTTATTTCACTCCCGTAAATAAGGTCGAGAATACCAAGTTTCGTCTCGATATTAGGAATTATCGTTTATAAGTGTTTAAATGGTTATTATCGGTTTACTGTTCAATAGTGGTTCACTTTTATTGTTTAACTGGTTTAATTCACTGACTTTAATCGTTATTGAAGGTTTTTTCCAAAATTCGCGAGTTTAAATTTTATAGGTTTGGGCTGATGTACGCCATGCTTCTTCCTTCACTATATGTAACTATTTTGGCGAGAGCTCGTTTGATGTGTACTGCTCAACGTATATTAATCAACTCCTTCATTTTCTTCTTCATCCGAAACGTCTTAGCCCAGTTAATATTAGCAAGACATTGTTTTAAAATTTTATCATGTCCGTTACATGGTTGACACTTACATTATATTACTTAATACAATTTTATTATTATTTGATTTTATCAAATAATAATTACATAATCTTTTTCCTTAGTTACTTCTGCGTGATTTGATACCAAATAAGATATTCTTACAATGTTTTTATCTCAAAATGCCATATTTACTGCATTTTGAAAATGTAGGCTCTAAAATTTTACTTCCTGTCATTAAACTGTTTGCCATTTTTATTATGTCATAATTATGATTGAACAAAATCTTTGATTGAAATAAAATGTTTATTTTCCCTTAATTCCTTTTAATTTTATGAATTGGTTGTCTAAATTAATTATTAGCTTTAATTTAAATAATTCCCCTTATGTTCTACTGTTAATACATTTACAATTTTTCTATTAATACTTCATATATTGCTTCACTATCTTTATAAAGTATTGGTATAGTTGTAATACACTGTGTTGGATTCATATTATACAAATTTCATCCGGTTTATCAATTTACTTCTCTTATTTATTAATTTTAATGTTGTTGAGATTTGCCATTTGGCCTAGATTTCACATGTTTTTATATACTTGGTTCTTGAACATTACAGCCTGCTTATACCCTTTCTGACTTTCTTTTCTTATACAATCTTAATTACAATTCCCTTACTTAGTTATATTAACATTTAACATTGATTAATTTGACTAACTCGTAACAAATTTTTTATAACACAAAATGGTATTCAAGCCCAGACATTGCAGCCTTGAATAATACTATTAACACATAAAAAAAGTTTTATACTAAAAGAATTGTACTCAACTCTGACATTTCAGTCTTGAGTTATTTGAACTTATTATAAATAAAACATATCTGTCCTTCCATCATTTAAACTATTTCTTATAACTAATTTTATTTGCAGTGTTAGCTGTTTTTGTTTGATTTTTGGGTATTTATTCTTGGTCACTTCACTTTTTTATGGCCTGCTCTTGTTTTATCACTGCCATTCTAAGGAATGCTGTTATCTAAAGAGTGGCAGTTATTTAGAAACACTTGTATCCTATTTGTCATTATAATATTCTATTAAATATTATTTGTCGACACAATATAAAAACTTTAAAGTTGTATAAATGCACAATTTACTTAGTTTATGAACTTAAACATTGACAAATTAAGTTTATTTAATATAATGTAATAACTTCCACTGGTCCCCTTTTATTCTTTGATTTTATTTCTAATCAGTTTTATAGTCTTATTAAAATCAAGAATTTTATTTATAGAGGATAATGAAGATTTTTTTTCCATTATTATTTATAGAGGATAATGAAGGTTTGTTTTTTCCATTATATAACTAATTCCCATTGGTTCACTTTTAATTCTAATTTATACACTTTTTGTTTATATCTATTTTACATGGTTTTCTAAATTTGGGTTTTTGTTATACTTTGATTGGTTATTTTTACTTTCTTTTGGGGTTTCGTTTTGATTTCTTTTAAAAGCATTCCTTCTTATTGTGGATGTTGTCTTGTTCGGGTTTCTTCCTTACTTACTCCTATCCTACCTGGGTATTTCCTTACTTTATTTTTAGTTTTTTGGTTTATTTTTCTTACTCATCATTCATTGTATATCTGGTTTTAATTAAATTCTTACTTCAAACTATGACTGTGCTTTACGGTGGTTCTTAATTCATTTTTAATGTTGCTTTCTTGGATTTAAACTTGTTTTTATTTTATTTTATGATATTTCTTTCCATTCAGAACTATGGGCATTATCTGTCATGCTACAATATTTATTCTAATCAAGGGTTACTTACCCCCCTAGTCCAGTGGCTGTGGCTGCACCTATCCGACTTTACTGGACTTTCTGCTTTAGAATCCCAACACCACAAAGCCGGACAGGCACTAGACGTCGCTGCCCTGACACACCGGCCAGAACAGGTACGCCCCCCAAAGTATCACCTGACTCTGAAACATTCAATTCATTCAAACATTCAAAATTTCAAAATATCAATAAATGGCGTTTCACTATACCATATCCTCCACTGATTTGGTTTCCTCTTAGTTGTACTGGTTGCCTATAGCGAAGTACTGGTTCTTCTATCTTACACTTCCATTTAAAAATTTACATTTAGTATCCTAATTATTACGGTCGATTACTACTGCTATCTTTATATAATACGGCACATTACCAAAACAAAAATCAAAAATTATTCATCACTACAGATACGTATATAAACAACAAAATAAGTTTCAATCATCCTCAACTATATGTTCTATACAATCATGCTGTATTCCTCATAAATACAACATCTCAAAATAAACATAACCAACATTACAATTACCCTTAACACCATCATATTCCAATAAACATTTCACATTGGCATTTAAATAAAATTTACAAACTCTATAACCTCAACTCTGAATTTGTATTAAACATTTCAATCAGCAACCTTTAATTATCTATCATTTATTATAGATTTCAATTCTCCAAAAAATTTAAATTTATTACCAACATCCATCTTTTCAATTACAGTAATTATGTCAAATTAATTTAATTACGTTATTTGCAATAATTTAAATTACTTCAATTACATTATAAAATTTCAATAATGTCAATTACTTCATCAAAATAAAATATTATTGTTGTTATCAACTCACTCAAAACTGTAAACATTGCTTACACAAACTGCCATGTATACACACAACACTGTAATTACTTTGACTGTAATATCGTTACCATTTATTATACAATTCAATTCAAAATAAATTTCTCAAATTTTTTACCAAAGTTTCACATCTTTTAAATTAATTAACCCATCTCAAATTAATTTAATTCCATCATTTTTCAAAACACTGTAAATTACTTTATTCAAAACAATTTAGATTCATTTAATTCCATCAAAACTATAAATTGATCACACAAAATACAATGCTATACTAACAACATAACCTAGTGTACAATACATTTAACACCAATACAAATTTATCTACAATTTTCATCATTAAATGTTCTTGTTTGTCACAAATTGTCACACCATTCAGTCCAGTATTAAACCATTACAATCTCATAATTAAATGTCCATTAATAACAATCTAACCACCATTGTCATAGACTAGTCTAACTTTACTCGAGTACATTCATTTTGGTTTAAATTTATCATATTATTATTATTTATATAATAACTCTGTTTTAGTCCCTATACCGCCAGAATAATTCACCGGATTACTCCCCATTATTAACTCGTAAAACCTGTCTACATTGATAATTTTAGTCCTGTCTCCGTCAGTATTTGTTGTTAAACCCAGGTAAGTTACATCATCATCACAATTATCTCCTACTATAAGTACACTAATTCTACTCCAAGGTAAGTGCTTTCTATTGTCAATATTATCTACTCCACCAGGTAAGTTTTTAATTCTCTCAACTCTCTCAATACTTATTCTCTTTACTAACTCTTTATGATCTCTACTCAACTTGAACCACTCTATCACTCTCTCTCTCTATCAAAATCTCTTTCACAACCCCATTTCACTTTCTATCATTCGACGCAGAGGGCAATACAACACTATTTAACCACCATCTGGCCCTACCAGATACACAAAAAACCAAGGGACATTTTGAAGACCTTTTGTCTTCCACTGAGAAACTCTCGTCCTATAACAACACTTGTGAAGACCTCACTTCACCAACATCATGGGAAAAATTTGCCCTCTGTTCCCACTCTACTTTTAAACTCTCTCTCCATTCTTTCTCCAACTCATCAACACTTATCACTACTCCATTACTAACCCCAACTAACTTTCTACTCTCATTATCGCCATTGTTACTTAATGTATTGCTCTTAGATACCCCATTTTCAACTACATCACTGTTATCACTTATTATTTCACTATTATACTCGTTATGATAATTATCACTTACCTCGTTAATTATTTCTTCGTTATTCATATTTTCATTTGCACTTAACTTGTCAACCTTATTATTCGTCTCACTATTAAAATCGCTTACCTGTTTTAATTCACTTTCCCTACTCTCTCTTCTTTTTCAGGTGTCATCTGTTCATTTAATTTATAATTCAGCTCATTCATTTTAGTGTCATTTGCATCGAAACAACTATTTATGTTATCGTTCTGCTTTTCTAACATCGCTTGTTCATTTTAAACATTTCGTAACTATCATCTTTTTAACTTGGACCGGCGTTGATTGGACTCGCAACACTGTCCATTATTACAGATTCTGTTAAGCTCATTTTGGTTACTACCATATTTGATTGATTTTCTGTACTAATCATGCTGACTTCATCGCTATTATTCTCCATCTTTTATTATTATAACTTGCATCTACAATTATACAAACTTTAACTTTAATTTATGGTTTTACGTTACCAATTTCTAAACACAATCTATAATCACTTACAAAAATGCCATCACTCCCAAATAATCCATTTCTGCTACTAAAATTAGGTCTAGCCTATATATTTATATAGGCTATCCCAGAGTTCAGGCCCCATTGTAACAATTTACTTTTACGCGCAAATATATTCGTCCCTGTTCGGGCGCCATTGTAACTATTTAATTCTTTTTAGCCAAATAGATTCGTCCCTGTTCGGGCGCCATTGTAACTATTTAATTTTCTTGTACTATAATAAAGACAAATATCAAAATCTACTTTGCTACTTACCTACGATTCTCCCCAGGGTTCTATAGACGAAACTGTTACAGAGTTGATCATTTGGGTTTCAATGGCGAAATAAAGTACTTAACACATTTTATGCTAAAACAAATACTTTTCTTTTATTAAACAGAAAAATCTTTTCACTTTATCTTTTACTCTTCACACAAATTTTCAAAAAAAAAAAGAAAAGAAAAACATAGAAACATAGATATTTAATCAATATATAAACTACTATAAACATTACTTGAAAATAGCGTTATATTAGGCAACCAGTACTTGCATTCACTCTCTATCTCTCACACTTTACTACAAATTTTTACTACCCCCAGTGTTAATTAAGAGCTCTGTTATCTTGTGATTTATATTATTTCCGTGACTGGATTTAAATAATATTAATGAATTTAATATTAGACATTGGTTAGTTTTGTACTCATCCTGACTGTACGCGTTGTCCGGTTATTTCATCATCACGGTTAAGTCACTGCTATCACCATACACTCCGAAACACACAAAAAAAAGTTTAAATTTTGTTGTTGGCGGTAAATGTTCCCCGGCTGTATATCACATTACTGGTTTACTTCATTTAGATTGAAATTTTGTCGGCCGACGTAACTTGCTCGCAAGCACTTTGTTATAGGACGGGAAGCTGAGTGTCAACTGAGAGTTATTTCATCAGTTATTTCCTGCGGGTTGCATACACACAAGGCGTCGGGCGTTGGCCAGTTTATAATGCCTTCTCTGATTGGCTGGTTTCAATGTTCTAGAAGCTGGGCCAACAAATTCTGCAATTTGCCACCTGATGAAATTGGCGTGTTACAATTGCGCATTTTCCGTAATTCACAGACATCCTGGATAGTAGTTTCTCAACTCATCTCATCGTACTGGTGCCAGGCACTGACAGGTGTTTCACAATAGAGTTTTGTGCATGTTGGTTAAAAGAGGTTCCCCAAAGGTTGAACACTGGATGGGTTAAAACTTATGACAATTATTAAAAATATTTACTCCTCTGATTTGTCCCATGACAATTTTAAATACTCAATATACAGAAAACCATCTCAAACTAATTTAATAATTCCAAATAAGTCTAATCATCCCTCCCCCCCAACATAAAATGGCAGCATTCAATTCATTAATATACCATACGTATAGAATGCCATTAAATGAACAAGAAAGAAACAAAGAAAGAAATATTATCAAACAAATAGCAATAGACAATGGATACAAAATAAAAAATATTAATAATTTGGAAAATAAAATAAAACAAACACCATAGAAACATTCATACAAAAATCCTTCCACTCATGACAAAAAACTTTACTTATCACAGAAACATAACTCGTAAACTAAGCAAACTATCTAAAGATACAAACTTAAAAATATCTTATAACTCAGATAATATTGTTTCTAATAAACTAAAACATGAAATTAAATTCAACATTCATAATAAAAATGGAGTTTACAAAATAGAATGTCCGGATTGCAATAAATTCTACGTACGCCAGATGAAGAAAAACTGTCTGAGAGATTCATTCAACATCGCAATGCGTTCTTAAAATCTAATATTTACAACTCTAATTTAGCCGCACACTGTAAATAATAAACATAAATTTCCAGACATTCAAAATATCAAATTAATTAAAAACGTACAAAAAGGTAACAAAATGAATAAAAGGGAAAAACTTAATATTTACAAACACAATAATAACAATTGACTAATTAAAGAACAAACTCAAATAAAAACAAAACAAGATGATTTATTTAAAATCATCCATTTATTAGAATAATAAAATAAAACCTTAAATATATAATAATCTGCATGTACTAATACTAATCTGTATGTAATAATCTGCACAAATCCTGCATGTAACCATGGTTTGTTGACCACAGGGCACAGGTGCTTTTAAAGAGCAAACAACAACTTCCATCATCCCATCCCTTCTTAACATCACTGCAGTTGTACCACGTCTCATCCAAAAATAATTTCATATCCCATTGTTTTCAAACAACTTATTCTGTTCACATAATGGTATCTCTGTGCTACTATTCTTCATAACTCCATTATGCCATACCTCTTATTAAGAATGCAATATTGAAATTAAAGTTTCTTTAGCAACTTTCTTAGCATTGTATCCTTATATCGTATTTTTTTTGTAGTTTAATAAATATGTTGCCAACTGTTGAGCACACCCCTTTTTTTATAAAAAAATTGTGCACTTCTTGACAAACAATATAAAACATAAATTTGTACATTTTCCTGAATTGTAGCCATTTACTTTTTTCTGTGGTGTTTTAGGTTCTCCATTTACAATTTTACTTGTTATTTGCCTACTTACTCCTACTCCCTTTGTGGTATGAATAATTTCCCTTTTATGTTAATACAAGCAGAGTATTTGGAACAGGTGTGGAAAGCGATAACAGAGCATTCACTTAAAATTTGGAAAGGAGTGACATTGAGAATTAAGATTAAGATATGTGTTGTTTAACTCCTTAGTCAATTATACGTTAGTGTTTTCAAAACTGTTTGCCTTAAACGACATATCATCAAAACTTGCGGTTGTCATCACAAAGTTCAAAGGCTGCATATTGGGACCTACTACCTAATGCTGTGTCCCACCACTTCGCTTTAGTGTTAATAACATAATCCTTAGTGTTGCTGCCTGAATGATTGTGTAGGCACTTACATAGTAAGCCAATATACACAATCTTAAAACAACACATTGGGAAAACGACAGAGTTTATACCTTAATTATTTTACCTTCCTGATATTTTTTTGATACAAATGGGCACTGTGTGATTAAAACTGGAAGATATTTTGGTATAAAAGATCTTGAGTTTTATGTAGTAGGTGCACATATGCACCTAATGAACACTGCAATAACAGCATACATCTTACTTATTTTACCTTTTCAACACCTATTTTTTGTTACAATAGAATACTGAAATACATTTCACTCAAAAGAATATGAAAGTGATACAATAATAACTCAAAATTACCTTTTATAACTTTATAAATCATCTTCTTATTAATGTACGTATGTTCCAGTACTTTGACTAGCACGTTTTCGAAATTCGGTATACAAATAAAGCTACATGCAACACTCAAAGAACACTTACTCATGTGCATATAGTCTTGAAGTTAAATCCGTGTGTTTAACTACAGCTGCTAAACAATAGATCACTTATTCTTTTTATTAGTCATTAAAAATATTTATCAGTATTTATTCAATTTCATACATTCAGTATAGAAAAGAAATTACTGTACCTAAAGTGTCTGATAAAGTTGAACACAAACCTTCCCAAGAATGAACTTTCATTTTCAACTTTTCATGCAAATTTCTGCACAATCCCAACATTAATAAAAGTAACACAAAGCCAAAATACACTACAAAAATGTTTAAGAAAAGAAAAAGGATAGAAACTAAAATAAAGAATTAAGAATTAAAGTTGAAATAGGAACTAAATAAAGGTCTTGCCATTAGCAATTCGTGTTACAAGGTCAAGTAATTCTTAAGTAGAAACAAGTACAGTAATTCTTATTGGAATTAGTCTAGCTAATTAGTAGTCTAGCTATTATCACTGTATGTACTTGTATTTTTCTTGATAATGGAAGGCCCTTATTATCAGCAATAATGAGGCTTATAGTTTATTACTACTATTTGTAGATTATGTTTAAAGACACAAAAAGTTTACTGAAATTTGTTTGAAATAACTGATGTAAACACTCACATTACCTTCATCACCATTACAGTGATAAATTTATGAAAAAATTAATCAGATCGCTGTTACGGGTGGTTGTATCAACTTTAAACTAATTTTAATTGATTCAGTGTGAAACATACTTCGAAAATTGTATCCTACACAAGTATCTCAAAAATTTGCATTTTGAGGGGGATATTTTGAAAAATTTTAATAAAAGAATATTCTTCATAACTTTATATTGGCGGGTTGTGTCACCTTTAAACTTATCTCATTTGATTCAGCATGAAATATTACAAAATTATACTCAGCTATTTGTAAAAATTCCATTTTTTGGAGATTCTTAGGAGCCTTTGACTGTTTTTGAATTTTTGTGACCCTTTGAACCATGTGAACTGATATGGCTTGAAAGACTAAAGTCAATTTTATATGTTTTTGTATTAGCATAATAATTATAATTCCTTATGTTGGGTAGACCTAGAAAACCGAAATAAACTTTTTTAGATGTGCATCTATTGATACCAAGCACCCATCATCTTAATTGTATTCGTGATATAGTTTTCATGCATACGTTTAATCAAATATTCATGAGTACCACAATGCTAACTTATGCACACTTGAAAAATTAGTTTGTTGGAGGAATGTGACTGGTTGGATTTTAAGTAATTTCTTTATATTTCCTTATAATTAAAGTAAAGAAATTTCATTATATTTACTTTTAAGTATAGAAAGTACATGATAAATCATGTTTCAAGTTCAGAATGATGAATCACGTTTTGAAATGAAACATATTAAAAATCCAACAAAACATTTATCTAAAGTAACCAATTTCCAAAACAATCTCATTTTTGTTTCCTTGCATGCCACTGGATATGACTCCATTTATTGCTAGGCCTAAATGGAATGTGTGCGACCGGTTAGCTTCCACTAGTCTATGCACACCTAATACACGTATTCACACCTTATCAACTAGGCAATGTCACAGTGGTACTTTCCAGTGAATATTCAACTGGAGGCTACACATGTTGTCAAATGTATCTTGATATACACATGGAAGCCACTCACTCAGTTATGAATGGATTCTATCCTGAAGACAGAGTATACGTACTTCGATGTGAAGTGTATATTTAAATAACTACTGATTTTAAATTCTACGTATAAATTATTATTCCTTCTTGGATTATTTATGGATGCCCAATTGATAACATGATGCACACACACACACACACACACACACACACACACACACACACACACACACACACACACACACACACACACACACACACACACACACACACACACACACACACACACACACACACACACACACACACACACACACACACACACACACACTTGTTATCAGTACATACAAAATTACCAAATTTATAAAAAAATTACATGAAAATAAAAACAACATAACTGATTAAATTTGCATATATAGACAAATAAACAGGGGAGAGTCTTACAACTCTACCAACCATACAATACTACAGTTGGATTGGGTATATTGAAAGATAGTATAATGGTACATGGCTCCCTGCTTCCCCAATCCTTTGTGTTTCAACAATACCCCACAGAAAGTATTTCTTGCTAATCAGTTCCTGTTGTAACACACTGCAACACAGACAAGTCATTCTATACTATAGGCTATATCAACAGTAGCCAGGCTCTGTGTGTTTGTTTTATATTGGTCTCCCTGTCTGTTTATGTTCAAAGTGAATGTTACTGTCTTTCTGTATGCATCATTTTTAGTTGTTGATTTTTAGTATTTGTTGATTATTATATATATTATTTACTATTATCTACTTTTTTTCTTCCACCAACAAATGGGTAAATCGCCTGTTCCAACCCCAAAGCAAATACCGGTACATACATTTCACCAATGCTACCTAGGTCTTTCTATAGCCTACTTCTTTGTCCAATAGGCTTGTATTGCTAAACTTCGTTATGCAACCAGCCATCTGGCATCCTATTCAGATGAGAAATCCATCTTTTTTTGCTATTATACACTATATAAATTATAGTCTATAATTATGGTTTAGACAAAACCATTCTATTTTTAACAATTTTTTCTCATAATTACTGACACGTTATGTTTATGTAGCTTCAACTGCAAAAATTCAAAAGACAACTAAAACCCAAACAGTTTATTCAGAAGAAGAGTAAATGGTAATTGTATGCTAACATTACTCTTTTTGTAAAACATTTTAGTAAATATTGATCAGTGTTTAGAGACAGAGATTTTCTTACAGAAACAAGTAGTCGTCACTGGGGAGACAATATGCATTAAGGTCTATTTTTAGTTCAAAGCAGTAGCCCTTTTACCTCAACGTGTTAACATTTTCAGTCCTGAACACAAGTCAAGCCAACAGCATGTACGCTGCCAGCGTCCAAAGCAACACAATTCCTCAGTTCATGACATTCAATAAACATATATTCATTGTTAGGATTTTCAGATTCGTTCTTTACTTCTATTTCATTTACTCAGTCCAGATTCAACACTGTCCACTGGATTTAGTAGGAATCCAAGGCAACAGAACTGTGCATTCTTCACAAGTAATTATTGTTTATATAAACCATAGTATTTACACTTCTGTGTGGCAAATTTTTATTTCCCTAAAGTATCTTATAGTTCATAAGTGTCAACAAGTGATATGTGAACTGAAATGGCCAATCAGCATAGCCATTGTTTTTTTTTCACAATTTTGCAACTTGTTTGGTACAGAAAATGTTTTACTTTTATGTAATTTTGCTTTTTATAATGTTACAAAATGTGTATGTTTGAAATTATTGGATTAAAAATACCTTGGAAACCTTCCTTGAACGCAACACTGTAAAATAGCTTTGGTCTGAAAGTGATAAAGTCAATTTGTTTCAGGCACACACGACTTTAACACAAAGAAGTCTAAAAATCAGTTTCCATAGTTACTAAATAAAAGTATAGTGTTATAAATGACCATTATCCTGATTATCTCAGGCAACCATACAAGTTCATATCTACCCTAAAATATCTTATAATTTATATCCTACATGAAGACATATAAATCTGTTTGAAATGATTTATGTAAATGCTTTCTATGTAGTAACACTCCGTCAATGTGTATAGTTTTCTAATTAGTTTGCTACACTCAACAAAATCAGCCCATCAAACCATTAAAAGGCATATTGCTACGTTAAGAAGAAAGGACAAATATGTGGCAATAGTTAGATATAAAATGGAGGTCTTGAAAAGGCCATGCAAAAACAATGGAAACAATTTTTTCGTGCAAATTTCACTTTAGTTTTCAATGTAGTCCGCTTATAGCTCAATACACTTGGTCAACAATATTCTAGTTTTTTTATGCTTTCCAAATAATATGATTTCGGCAACTCAGCAAAATATGTGTCAGTGTTCCATTCAACTTCTTCATTAGTTGTAAATATTTTACCAGTGAACCATTTTTTATGTTCAGAAACAAGAAAAAATCCGAAGGAGCCAAATCGGGCAAATACGGTGGTTGGCAAAGCAGTTGGTAGCGTAATTTTGCAATTTTGCCATTGCAATTGCACCTTTGTGAGCTGGTGCATTGTTCTGATAAAAGAACACTTTTTCTTTGCCACATGCAGTCACTTCTGCTTGATTTCACTGTTCAATCGATCCAATAACGTTGCATACCATTCTCCTATTATTGTTCTTCCTTTTGAAGGTACTGATGAATGTTATGCCATGTGTATCCCAAAAGACGGTGCACATAACCTTGCCAGCCAAAGGAACCATCTTCACCATCTTCGGAGCACTTCCACCAACCTTTACCCATTGTTCTGATATTTCTTGCTCTTTGGCGTTTAATGGTGGATCCATGTTTCAACAGTTATAGTTATGAATTGGAGCAGAAATTCTTGAGAACTGTGTTGACACAGCTCCAAACACTCTTTCGAAGTATTCATTCTTTCCCGTTTTTGATCAATTGTGAGTAGGTGACACATGGTGCCAAAATCTTTCTAATAAGCAATTTGTCATGCAAAATATGTCCAATAGATTCTTTTGGTATCTTACACATCTCAGCTAGTTCACGCACTTTCACTCACCAATCTTGCAACAAAGCAACATGAACTTTTTCAATAATTTCTTCAGTAGTAACGTCTTCTGGCCTTCCAGATCATTTAGTATCGTCCCTGCATTTTCACTAGTTCCCTTTTTCAATAAGACAAAAGTTGTGTGCTTCAAATAACTGTCAAAACAATACTATTTGAAATAATTTCATGAAAATTTGGAATTAGTGGTTTGAATCGTTGTATTTTAAAACCATGGCAATGACTTTTACCATCTATGAAATGTTGGACGGACTTTTCAGACCTTCCTCATATATAAGCAGGATACGTCTCTGCAGGATAAGCCAGAGGGGCACTTAGCAGTTCCTTTATACCTGGCAATATAACAAGTGCAGATTAAAGTGATGGCTGTGGTTCAGTGAAAAGTAATTACCGTGTTAATTAGTGTGAAACTATAATTAGGTGACATTTATTAGAGTGGTTTTGCTTGTTTCTAATTAAAGTTATAATTAGTGACTTAAATTGGAGTCAGTTATTCTGTTTCCACTAACAACATGACAACATGACAATCCGTGAGACCACTGTAACATCTGGGTCAGAAGTGGAAACAGAAGACACTTTGTAGAAGAGTAGTGTGAGTGGTAATTGAAAAAAAAGTGGATACTAGTCACACATTGGAAACTTTCCAAGTGCTGCTACTGCAAATAGAGGAATAACAACGTCAAGAAGCAGAGGAGGCAGAGAAACGATGACGACAAGAGACAGACAAAGCAGAGGAGCGAGAAAAAACATTTTTATTCTAATCAGAAGGACAAAAGGAAAAACATAAGCAGGAGGCAGAGGAATAGAAGCAAGAAACAGAAGACATAAAAGCACTGATATAGGAACAAAAGCATTTACAAGATTATATTAATGGAGAGTTGGGTCTCCTACATGGAGACGTGAGTATATTACACAGTGATTGCAATGGGTAATATTATCTGCAGTAGAAGTGTCAATTGCAAATATAATGAACAGATAAAAACAGAAGCCAAACAGTGACTCTGCATTTCAAATCAAATTGCTGAAGAGACTGTACCAATGCTAAAGTACCAACAAGACAGGAAATAAGATAATAGCGAGTCATTTTGCCTGCAGCTGGGACAGTTTATGCCAAGGCCCAACATTTGATGGAAGCATTCACAGGACAACATATCTTTGGCAACTTGAAGTCACTGCATGTGCAAATCATTGGACGAAGAATGAGAAAGCAGATTCACTCACTTTAAAAGGACCTGCCACAGAGCTATTACAGAAAGTGCCACATGATAACCAAAACAATTTTGCAGACTTTATTAAAGCTCTAGAATTATGGTACAGTAATAAACATTTGTGCGATATGTACTACACTCTGTTAAGAGCAAGGTTACAGCATTCTGGGGAGAGTCATCAAAAGATTTAAGGAAGTATCGACAGACTAATTAGACTGGTCTATCCTGAAGTACAAGAGCATTTATGGAAACCTGGACATCTGCAAAGAGATTGTCACTCTAGTATTACACAGCAGAGAAACAAGCAGTAGTTGGTATGAAGGGGAATGTGGTAACTAACTGGAGGAACAAAGATCCTAGACAAACTGTATTTTAAATATCACTATTACTTTAACGACTCGGAACACTACTTACCAAGACTTACTTCGGGACTTAGTGTTCCGAGTCGTTAAAGTAATATTGATATTAAGTTAAGTAACGGACACGTCATGGACAATGAAATCCAAGAAAGTGTATTTTCTACACTTTAGAAAAACCGGAGGGGCTTGGTATGTTATCCCAAATGAAGAAGTATAAACCTGGTTGAAATGATATGCTGTAAAATCCTTACGTATAGCGACACTTCTGTGTATATAGTTTTAGAGTCAGTTTGCTACACTTAACAAAATGAGCGCATGACACAACTAAAACACATAATGGCTGCCAGACAGTCAACTTTGTGTAAACCTCTCTTTATATGCATGTGACAATCATGAAATCTGGACACATACGAGACAACTACGGGACACATGCAACAATAGTAACACTAGTATACTTCCTGAGCTGCAGAACGTCCTCACTATTTTGAACAAAATACATTTATGATTGAATAAACTTTCATATTAGATGATTTTTCAATATTACAAGAAAATTTTGAAAATCCCAATTACCCTACTACTTTTTGTTTAGTAGAGTAACAAATGTACAGTGAGCATACATAAAAGCTAAAAATTCCAAACAAACTGATCTGTGTTAAAATATCCTTTAGTCTGACCCCAGCTGGATTTTTACAATTTTTAATCCCATTTTTTGATGCTGTGATAAACAAATTTTCAAATTTCCAAAACTGTACACTATATTTGGATATTTAGATTTTGGTTAAAATTCTTTTTATTTGACATCCTACATGGAATTTGAAGTTTTATCAAACTTTTACCCCGACTTTATGAGCCCTGACATCACAAAATTTTGAATTTCCAAAGCTTATTACTACAGTCAGACTTTAGATAAAATCCCTTTAATTTGATATGCCATATGAAGTTCTGCAATATTATGAAATTGTGACACACTTTTTTATTCCCTGGAGTCCCAAAATTTTGAAATGTTAAAAATGAAGCTTAATGCACATTGGTTAAAATTCCTTTTAATTTGATATTCCATATGGACTTTGGTCATTTTTTATCATAATGTTGATCCTCACAAATTTTTGCCACCCACCTATCTACATTTTTGGAGATCAATGTCGAAAGTAATAGGGTTCTGTAGGATTAAAGTATGGATACACAGGCGAAGTTTTAAAAAAACAGATATTGCGTTGAAAAGTAATCGTGAGACAAGCCCCAAACAGACAGACAGAAAGAGAAATGTCTAAAAAAGGACGAATAAAAACTGAGAACACACCTCGTTCATTCAACTATTGATGTAACATTCCAATATATTCAAATTAAGTGTTGATAACAATCATCAAACCATCCATTGTCTACAAGGGAGAAAAATGTAGAGGTATACACACAAGTGTTTCATTGGTATAAAAAAATTCAATGTTACAGCATAAACTAGCAACAGAAATTGAATCACAAACCTATATCAACTAGTACCAATGCAAGACATCTAAGGTGTCTATCTCCATGTTTTAGGGCTGTATCTAAGCTACAACTACAAAATGTTCAATTTCAAAAGTATTTTAGTAACTAAGTGACAGGCTTTAATAACACTGCTGCTCCATGAATCTTACTTGTTTCACCTACTTATATAAGAAAGACTAATTTTATATAAAAAAAACTTTACCTCTTGTGTATTCTCTTCTTTTTCCACTTCTTCTAAAACAATTTCATCCTTTATAATATTATTGATGTCTTGCAAAAAATGCTGTAACAAAATAAAAATAAGTTAACAACAATTAGTTGCATCAATCTTTCTTTTGATTTAAATAAGGCATACAGACACTGTAGCATAACATTTATATCTGTATGCGAATTACACCTGTGCTTCTTTTAAGCTATAAGCTATAAAACTACAAAGCCTAGTATGTCCAAGTCAAACAAACACCAGAATCCCTAGGATGTACCAGGTATGTAGTTTAAACTAAACAAGATGGCTCCTGTACATCTCAAGCTTGATTTCCATCTAAAGGAATAGTTTAGTTCTCCAATTAAACTGTAGACGTCAGCATGCACTGGAACAAGCTCAGGGAAAATGTTTCTGTTGGTACTACAACACGTATTTGAATAGGGAAGCCTATTTTTGTTGTTTACCTACAGGCTGTTCATGAGATAGTTGTGTGATGTTATATTTTTGTTTATTGAAAATTGATTCCAGGAATTATCTTACAGAAGAAGAAATTAATGAAATCATAAACAGTTCTGGCTCCGACATCGATTCATCAAATTCAGATTCAGAAATTAGTGATAATGTTTATGTTGATGGTATTGATATTATGAAGAGTGAAGCTTATGATAATAGCGTCTCAGTTTTTAGTTGATATTATTGAAAACTTTAAAACATATACATAGTAATACAAGTGAATTTTGTATACCAAATTTGAGTTCATGGTGCGAGATGATAGATGAACAACCCGTGTTCAAGAGTTGTAGCCTAACCTCAATTGATATCTCCTGTTTTCGACTGGTTCATTAAATTTTTGGATACAACAATATTTAGGAGTGAACAATGTAATTTTGTTTACAGTTGTAATCCTTGTTTACAATTTACTTTTCTCAACATAATTTAAAAAAAAAACTACAAAACACTATAACAAATATAGGCTATAATATTTAAAAGAAGACATGTAGACTGTTTAGAGAATGGAGGTAAGTGAAGAGACAACTTTTCTATTAGCCCTTAAACTTTTACAATAAAATGCTCAGGACACACCAGGATGTGCGGACCATAAGTGAACAGAACTCAAAGTGTTAAATTGGTCTCATATATATATATGTATGGTGTATGTCAGAGAAAGTTTGCCCAGATGTCTGGACAGTGCTATGAAGAAGTACACAGTTAATAACTGTGACTCCACTTATTATAATGGGACTTCTATAGGACAGGTACAGAATTAGGATGCCAATGTATTGAATGCAAATTATGTAATCAAAGGTAGCGAAGGATATAATATTAGAACTGCGCATAATCAAAGATATGTGTATGTTTGGTTGCTACAGAAACAGACCTTAAGTATGCATGATGGTATGCAAACATGCTGCAAATTCGGAAAAAAAAACAAACATTTAAACCCAGTTGCAACAAGGTTCTGTATACAAACGTTATCAATATGATACATGAGCGAGTTGCCTGTCATCTCATATATGGTAAAAACGTGCACTATTTGTAATGGTACAGTCCATGTGAAGTCATACATTTGAAAAACACGCCAGTTGAAAAAAAAATCGACAGTGTGATCAATAGATTGATAGGCAGGTAGTAAAGTGGCAAAAAACATTTTTATTGTATACAGTCAACTCCCGATTACCCGGGATAATCACTGGCAGGGTGATCACGGATAAGTCAAAATCCCGGTTAAAGCAAAAATTGTAACCTAGTGCTTAAATGAAGGTTTTAGTTAAAAATAAAATATATGCATACAATAAAGTAGTACATACCTTTTATTACACAATAAAAATTAGTCAAATCATGTTTTTGTCAATTAAAATAGTATATTTACAAGCAGAACAATATGTACACAGTCAGTGTTTATGCACACTGAAATAATCTGATAATAATTTTTGCTTCTTAGCATTAACATTCATCACTCCCCTCCCCCATATCATCACTACCACTCTCTTTCTGCTACACCCTGCGCACACAATATTTCATCGTCTGTCAAAAGCTGAAACGCGGGCATGTTAGCGTTGACTTCAAACCACTCGTTTATATTATCTTGATCAATGTTTTCACCACCTGGGACAGTGTTTGCTGACTGGGCCAAGTCAGCTGACGTTGCAATGTCATCCTCAAACCCAGCAAAGTCCTCATCCTCCGATATGTCGGGAAATATTTTTTGTAATGACTTTCTCATCGTAGTGGGTTTAACTTTGTCCTACGCAGCTGCAGTCTTGTACATCGCGTCCAGAACACTTAGTCCCTTTGCAAAACTGTTCTGCTGCCTTCTGATCGCTACTCAATTTTTCTCCGCGAATTTCCAACTCTCTTATGCTGTGACATTGTTTGAAACGTGTCAGCCAGCCAGATGATGTGTCAAAATTTCCTTGTAGGCCTAAAGTTTCAAAAAAACTTGACTTTTTCGGCGCATATTCATCTACTTACAGGATTCCCTTGTGCTCGTTGATTATTGAACCACTCGAATAAAGCTCGGTCTTAGTTTTCGTACGCAGACTTCTTCATAGTTTTCCGTTGTAGACACCGCTACACTCTGTCTGTGCCTAAAGCCAGTTTGCGCTAAGATGACCCGTGCGATTTGATGCAGTGCGTTGCGTCTTCTAATCGAGCACGCACACAGTGTTAAGAAGCAAATTGTATCTTAATATATTAAATAGACTGTCATTTGCTTATAATAATTACAACTAGTGGTTTATTTGCTACAGTACTACACTGAAAATAATAGGCTTAAGAATACTGTAATAAATTAAAGTCATTATAAGTGTAGTATGTATCAATATTTTCGCTAAAACTACAATTTTTTTAAATCATATTTTTCCCGGTTGATCCGCAACCCGGTTGACCCGATTCCGGAAAATCGGGAGTTGACTGTATTGTATTTTACATGATGTATAACTAAAGAGGAATGAATGACACTGACAACAACAATATCACTTAATGAATATAGACAGTAGAGAATTGTATTGTGCTGATTCTAAAAATTAATCGGCGCGTGTTCGGTATTTAACGTCAAAAATAGACGTTAAATGCTGTACTGTATTTAGCGGTAGCTGCGGAGATAAACAAATCTGCAACTGTAATACCATTTAAGTGTGCCCGGCTAGTGCTGCACCCTAGCGCGAACCGGTTTGCGAGCGAGGAAGACGGAAACGGGGTTTGGTTAAGATTGTCTATCGCCGGCCATCCATCTGTTAGCTTCGCTCGCCTTCTACTCCGACAGAGAAGCGCAAATTTGTTGCACCATCTTCAACCTATGGCAGGCTAAACGATTACAGATCTGCGGGTCCCTCGATGAAGACGGGGACAGCTCCAACCTGAACTTATAACATCCAGATTCTCTCTCTCAACTTCATCTGCCGGAGGAGAACAGCGAAGTCTAACCACAAACACCCTATCATGTAGGCCAGAAGATCACCACGTCACACCCATGGAAAAAATAAGGTGAAATCAATCCATTTATATTCTTTACACAGTGTGATGTAACTCACTAGAACCAGAGGACATTGAGTCCCTCAACACAATGACTTTAAGTTTTAAACATTTTAATTGGGTCCCCGGTTTACGGGACAGAATAGTGCATGGACTTTGGGGAGGAATATCTTGTAAATTTTGTAATTTTGTTTGTATAATCTGTGAGCCCATGGGCTGACATGCATCTGTGGCTGCTCACCATTCAGACGTGTAATTTCCTTTTTATTTCCAGTATAAGGGTTTTATTTCTGCTACTAATTCATTCAATCAACATGTAATTTCACTGGTTCAATTTAGTTTTCATTTTATGTATTAATTTCTCATTTTTAAATTCAGTTTGTATTATATAGGAACAGTAGTTTCTTTGTTAGTTAGGTCGGGTCACCAGTTTAATCCTGTATAGGTGCATTTTCATGCAGAGTTAAACATGCTGTTGGGACAGGTTGAGTATGTACTATCTTGCCTATGAACATGTCAGCCTTTGGGCCAAAATTACTTTTAAAAGGGTTATAAGCTTTAGGACACATAACTATTTTCAAAACTTAACAATATTTATCAACATTTAAATTCTTTTAATTAATTATGATAACTGGGGTGTTCACTGTATTCTAAATTTTATTTCTCCCAGTCTAAGTGCCCAGTGTGGCAGCATTTTATAATAGTATCAGGCACCTTGCCAAATTTTGAATTTATTATGTCCTGGGGACTACTGGTGTTGCATATGTAATCAGATACACATGTAATATGCTATGCACATATTAAGAATTATAACCTAATATGGATTTTCATAAATTATTAATGATGTACCTCATGGGGTGGAAAAGGGTGTGGCAAGAGATATATGTTATAATTGTCCTGTGTTGTGGAACATGTATATGTATTGTATATTCGTGTGTGTATTTTTGGGGGGGGGGGGGTTAGATATAGGGCTAATAAAAAGAAAATATAAAACATAGGGTTTATATATATATATATTTAATTTCGAATGACCATTTTGAAAGAGAGAATAAGGATTTATAATTATTAATTAACCTGGTTAAGGAGTATATAGATTCTATCTATATTAATTTTCAATTAATATTTTTAAAGAGAATTAATTATTTTTAATTAACATTGATAAGGAGTATGTAGATTTTATCTCATTTAATTTTCAATTCATATAGAATATAGAATATATTTTCAATTTTTAAAGAGAATATAGAAAATAAATGTTCGATTTATTAATAATTTCAAGTAACGTTTTTAAAGAGAATTAATTATTTTTAATTAACAATTTTAAGGGGAACATAGAATCTAAATCTTATATTTATTGATTTTGTAGGTAACAGAAAGGAGATAGAATAATAAAAAGGATTTCCTTGATTGTTAATTTCATGAGTTTTAATTGCAAGTCCCGTCTCACTGGATCCAGCACATTTTTGGCTTCTCTAGGCTTTGGTCTAGTTTTAATTATCTTGTGGCACCTCTGTAGAAAAAAAAATAAAATTGTTCAAAAAAAATTTTTCAAAAAAAAAAATTTTTTTTACCAGTCAAAGTTAAAGAGGGGTTACATTTGGTAGCAGAGCATGGTTGAGATTAGTGTCAACCCTTGGGTCCTTTGGGTGTGACGGGGCTTGCAAACTCAGGAAACATTTTGGGGTTCGAATAGAACTTAGAAGAATCTCTAAAAGGCCCTATATCTAAAAGTGACTATGTTTTGTTAGGTTTAAGGTTTTGTAAGGTGTGTGTATATACTTGCCCGCCTGTTGGTATCGTTGAACGGTAGGTGGCCACGCGGTGTAAAAAATTAAAGGAGGACATTCCTTTGGAAACGCGAATTATCGCAGATCTGTGCCTAGGTGGAGATATGGTTCGCGTATTACCTTGCCCATAATAGGGAAGGCGTTTTCATTTATGCGGTATGGCCCGATCGGCAGTCGGTCTTCTCCGAGATACAGAAGCCGAAGTAATTACAAATTTTTTTGAGAATTTGTCGTTGGTCGGTAAATTTGTCATGTTGTGTGTTAGTGTGTGTGTTGTGTTCCTTAATGTGTAGTGTTGTTGAGAGAGCAGTTCAGGTAAGTGGGCTGGGTCCTCGCAACGGTAGGGGGACCCGCAGTCTGCTCGAAGGAAGAGTTTAGTACTCGAGTTTTTTCTGATTCCTGTGTTTTTATTGTCATTATTTTGTAGGGTGTTGGGTGTTGTGGGAGTTATATTTTGTTGATTGTGTGTTGTGAATTGTTCAACTCTGGCAGCGCTATGCTTTCAGAAATTGCCCCACCCCCTTTCAGGGGTTCTCCAGAAACATACGGTGGTGAACGAATTTGATGAGGACCAGCTGCTGGTTTTCTTGGACCTTGTCCTGCAGTTGGCAGATTTTCCGGGTGTGTCCGATGGGGAGGTCTTGTCCCTTATATACCCGTATTGCCAGGGTTCGTTGGCAGGGTTGGTCACCAACACTCTGCGTCGGGGCGGCAGTGTCGACGCTTTTCATGGGGAAGTGTTGGATTTCTTCATACCTCATCGACGACGTTCCCAGCTTAAGCTGGATTTATTCTATCGTTTACAGGCCAATGGAGAGACGTTGGGGGACTTCGTGCAGGACATACGGAAAGCTGCCCGGGTATTAAGATTAGGGTTGCCCGAGACGGAAATGATACAAGTAATTCTGGAAGGACTGAATCCTCAAGAGAGATCGCGTTTGATATTTGCAGACCGTCCACGTTGTTTCGCGGATCTGTACCGGTTGTGTGTGGTCTCTAATACTGTCCGAGCAGGGGACGAGTCCCGGGGAAGAGGTGCTACGGATGTCCAATACTCCAGTGGTTTGTTAGGAAGAGCCAAAAAGGACAAACATGGCGGCTGGAGAAGAACACAAGAGACTGTCAGAAAAACTGAATATTCCGGAAGTAATGGAGGCTACAAGGGGGTGACAAGTGAGAAGGCAGTAGCAACGGTTACAGCAGAGAAAAGAAATAAGTACGAAATTAACAGGGAAAGAGGAAGTTATATTAGTAAACCAACATCGGCAAGTAGGGAGCCTGTAGCAAGGAGTTATTCCTATTAGGAGAAAAAAGAAACTTTGAAGCTTCCAGAGGAATTACCAGTGCCTAATAGAGTGGTGGATGAAGAAGGTGAGGAGAAAGAAGAAAAGCGAAGTAATTTCTGTGGATCAATACAAGACGACAAGAACACGTCTGTTGATACTGAATTACAGGACTCTGAGAAGACGTCATGGTTGAATCCAGATGCCGTAGAATTTGTTCCGGTATTTCCATCTCGGTTCATGACGGATCCAGATCCGGTAACATCATCATCGCCTACGCCGGGAGATGAGAAGTCACTTGATGGTGGAGCTTTACCATCGTCAGTAGAATTTAATTTAGACATTGCACATGAACCTGGACAACTGGATTCCAGGTTGGGAAATGTTGAGGAAGTTGTAGTTGCTGAGAGTGGTGAAGAAGAGGAATCGAAGGAAGAGGCAGAAGAGCGGTCTGCACATGCTGCGCAGGGGAGTATAAGTGTAAGTGTTAGGGAGGCTGCAAGTGTTTCTGAGGTTGCGGATGGACAAGGGGATATCCAGTCTGCAAGTGTGGTAGAAGTAGATGAGGTAGAAGTTGGGGAGAAACTGGGTGGCAGCGTTGTGGAGTTTGTGAGTGAGAATGATGTAGTGTGTGAAGATGTGCAGACGCTTTCTGTAAGTAGTGTTGAGGATTCTGAGGAATGGAAAGAAGTTTCGGGCGGACCAGGTGAGCAACTAGAGGATGAAGATGTGGAGTGTTGTGATGGTGATTTGGATTATGTAGAGGAGAAAAAGGAAGAGGTGGAAGAAAGAGAACCAGGGGAAATTGTAGAAGAGAAGAAGGTAGAAGCAGAGGAGTTAGAGGTTGAGGATAATCCAAATCGGGGTAAAAGTAGTCAGGTAAGTTTCCTTGATTATAATTCAGAAGAAACAAATCAGTACAGCTCAACACGAGATAGTTTCTCAGAGAGTGGTGTCCAAAAGGAACGAGTACCTAAAGTTCGTCATAAAAAGGTGAGAAGAAGCGGTTAACGGGTAGCGGGTAGATGTTCCCCACAGTCCCAGTGGTGTACGTCTACTTCAGGGTTGCGCCCCTGCCTCCGCGAGCGTTGGTTTTCTCCACCCATCCTTATTCTCAGAGGGAACCATGTCCTTACCCTTAGTCCTAGCTATTGACCTTTCAATGATCCTTGCCCTTTTCATCTTCCCAATTTTCCTACCCCTCCCCTTAGAAAACAAAATAAAATAAAAAACAAATTAAAATTAGAAAGGAAAAGAGAAAAAAAATTAGAAAAGGAAAAAAGAAAAATATTAGAAAAGAAGTTAGTTGGAAGAGTTGTGACTAGGTTGGTGTACTGATGTTAGGGTTAGATAGTTGTTTTCATTTTTCTTTGTTGTAGTTTGTTGTTGATTATTGTAGGGTCCTGGCCATGCCACATTCCCCGGTTGATTTCCCTGGTAGGTTATTTTTGGATCAAGTGTGGGTTGTTAGACGATGCCGTGCGGAAGTAAACCCCCCCTTGCTAGTTACGCAGTATTTAAAGAGTAAGAGAAGGGATAATGTTCGCGTGGCCTCTATGCGGTTTTCTCTGTCCGGCTAAGTGGGGCCGTCCGCCCTAGTGTAGGGATGTGGGCCAGCCATATGGCAAGGATGGAGATGCCTTGTTGGTGCATGTGGCTGGTCGGTCCGAGAGGTGGACGAGAGAGGAGTAGTACGGTCACTCACATACCAAGGTGTGTGATACCTTGTTTGGTCTTCGGACGAGTATGTGAGTGGGACCAGTAGAAGTATGTGGTGGTCACCAGTGAGGGTGACATGTAGGGGTGGTCCCGTGAGTTTGGCATGGCGGAGAGGGTCGCGTGGGGATGATCATGGTTGAGTTTTTTGGTCCTCGGAAGGGGGGGATAGAAGTTGTCCTGAGTAGGTATCGGTCTTTGGGTCTCAGTTTGTGAGTTGGGAGGTCAGAACTTAGGGGGGGGGGGTGCTAGATTCTTGTCTTTCTTCTTTTCTCCTTCTATCTCTTGTCGCTGTATGCTGACCCTGATCAAGTCAGCATGCAGTACCCGCACACATGCATACACACTACACTTCTTCTTCTTTCCTCTTCCTTCGTTTTCACCCTGAGCCTCTGTTCTCCCGAGGGCGGTTAAGTTTCTGAGATTTCCCAAGACAGCCAAGAAAGTTGTAGTATTATGACTAGCCAAGAGGCTGTGGGTTAGCTTTTAGGCAACTATGTTGCCCTTTTGGGGTGGGGGTGTGCCGATTCTAAAAATTATTCAGCGCGTGTTCGGTATTTAACGTCAAAAATAGACGTTAAATGGTGTACTGTATTTAGCGGTAGCTGCGGAGATAAACAAATCTGCAACTGTAATACCATTTAAGTGTGCCCAGCTAGTGCTGCACCCTAGCGCGAGCCGCTGTTTGCAAGCGAGGAAGACGGAAACGGGGTTTGGTTAAGATTGTCAATCGCCGGCCGTCCATCTGTTAGCTTCGCTCGCCTTCTACTCCGACAGAGAAGCGCAAATTTGTTGCACCATCTTCAACCTATGGCAGGCTAAACGATTACAGATCTGCGGGTCCCTCGATGAAGACGGGGACAGCTCCAACCTGAACTTATAACATCCAGATTCTCTCTCTCAACTTCATCTGCCGGAGGAGAATAGCGAAGTCTAACCACAAACACCCTATCATGTAGGCCAGAAGATCACCACGTCACACCCATGGAAAAAATAAGGTGAAATCAATCCATTTATATTCTTTACACAGTGTGATGTAACTCACTAGAACCAGAGGACATTGAGTCCCTCAACACAATGACTTTAAGTTTTAAACATTTTAATTGGGTCCCCGGTTTACG
Organism: Magicicada septendecula; assembly: GCA_034769895.1. Lineage (NCBI taxonomy): Eukaryota > Metazoa > Arthropoda > Insecta > Hemiptera > Cicadidae > Magicicada > Magicicada septendecula. The sequence goes on from CM068373.1 coordinate 94,680,273, forward strand.
GGACAGAATAGTGCATGGACTTTGGGGGGGAATATCTAGTAAATTTTGTAATTTTGTTTGAATAATCTGTGAGCCCATGGGCTGACATGCATCTGTGGCTGCTCACCATTCAGACGTGTAATTTCCATTTTATTTCCAGTATAAGGGTTTTATTTCTGCTACTAATTCATTCAATCAACATGTAATTTCACCGGTTCACTTTAGTTTTCATTTTATGTATTAATTTCTCATTTTTAAATTCAGTTTGGATTATATAGGAATAGTAGTTTCTTTGTTAGTTAGGTTGGGTCACCAGTTTAATCCTGTATAGGTGCATTTTCATGCAGAGTTAAACATGCTGTTGGGACAGGTTGAGTATGTACTATCTTGCCTATGAACATGTCGGCCTTTGGGCCAAAATTACTTTTAAAAGGGTTATAAGCTTTAGGACACATAACTATTTTCAAAACTTAACAATATTTATCAATATTTAAATTCTTTTAATTAATTATGATAACTGGGGTGTTCACTGTATTCTAAATTTTATTTCTCCCAGTCTAAGTGCCCAGTGTGGCAGCATTTTATAATAGTATCAGGCACCTTGCCAAATTTTGAATTTATTATGTCCTGGGGACTACTGGTGTTGCATATGTAATCAGATACACATGTAATATGTTATGCACATATTAAGAATTATAACCTAATATGGATTTTCATAAATTATTAATGATGTACCTCATGGGGTGGAAAAGGGTGTGGCAAGAGATATAGGTTATAATTGTCCTGTGTTGTGGAACATGTATATGTATTGTATATTCGTGTGTGTATTTTGGGGGTTCTATATGTATTGTACATTTGTGTGTATTTTTGGGGGGGTTAGATATAGGGCTAATAAAAAGAAAATATAAAACATAGGGTTTATATATATATATATATATATATATATTTAATTTCGAATGACCATTTTGAAAGAGAGAATAAGGATTTATAATTATTAATTAACCTGGTTAAGGAGTATATAGATTCTATCTATATTAATTTTCAATAAATATTTTTAAAGAGAATTAATTATTTTTAATTAACATTGATAAGGAGTATGTAGATTTTATCTCGTTTAATTTTCAATTCATATAGAATGTATTTTCAATTTTTAAAGAGAATATAGAAAATAAATGTTTGATTTATTAATAATTTCAAGTAACGTTTTTAAAGAGAATTAATTATTTTTAATTAACAATTTTAAGGGGAACATAGAATCTAAATCTTATATTTATTGATTTTGTAGGTAACAGAAAGGAGATAGAATAATAAAAAGGATTTCCTTGATTGTTAATTTCATGAGTTTTAATTGCAAGTCCCGTCTCACTGGATCCAGCGCATTTTTGGCTTCTCTAGGCTTTGGTCTAGTTTTAATTATCTTGTGGCACCTCTTTAGAAAAAAAAAAAATTTTTTTCAAAAAAAAAATAATTTTTTTTTACCAGTCAAAGTTAAAGAGGGGTTACAGTATGTAGGTAGGTTGATAACTCGTATTGAAGTGAAAGTGATTTTGTAACATGATAAAAGTAGTTCTTCAAGGATCATATTTTTACAAAGTGATATATAAATAAAGAAATTATGAAAGGTATAATAGCAAAGACAATGGTAGAAATGGAATGTTATAAAAACTTAGTAGATACAGAAGAAGCCGTACATTAATTTTGAGTTTAATTTACCAGGTTGACAGTGAATTGCTGGTTACTCACAAGTTGGACATCATGGAAACTGGGTTGTCTTCCTAGTGTCCGTGGTACAAGAAACCCTCTACAGATCAATTAGACTTCCAAAACTCAAAAGTGTGCACGTATTCAAAATCGAGAAACAGTTATATTGAATGTGAATACTGTAAATTCATGGAAATAATAGGTAGTTAATTAGAGAGGCATGTTTTAAAAACTAAAAATGAAAGTAAAATAGGGTGACCACACATCCTTAGCCCCAGACACCAGTGACTGTTTAACAATTAACAAAATTGGGGGAGGGGTGAAATTGCTACAAATGAGGGCATGAGTATTTAAAACATAACTGGGAGGAAAATTAGACATTCGGTTGATAATTTTTTAAATGAAATGCTATGGAATACATTATTGCACAACTTGCAGTAATGTCCTGTGTTGGTGTAGTGTGAAATTTTTAATTCAGTGATTGGGTAAAACAATAAGATCTTTAACCGTATCAGATGATTTTAACATATTGGCTGGGGGACAAATGCTGAGTACTTTGTCTCTGACTGTGTTACTGGTCAGCAAGTTAGTGTAAATGAACTAGTCCTCTGTGCGTATATATCCCGGGGGGCTCATATGCAACTTCACGATTCTAATGCATCAGATTTGTAATCAAGTAAAAAATAGTATTTAGTCATTCATTGTCCTTTCTGAGTCTAGTAATATAAGAAAACGTGACACTGTTGTATACGCCCTCTGTGCTCCATCGCAGTGCGTTGATATACCTTTTGCCGTGTATGGACCTCAGCAGGTGTATACGTCCACTTTGTTTGTGTCGACGTCTAATGGCTCCTATCCTACCCATGCTCTTGCCCTGTCGTGGGGACCACTGAAGGAATATGCAATGACTAACATTTAATTATATATATATTATAACTAGACGAGTTAGATGTGTATAGATGTTTAAATGTTAATATCAATAGCTCAAAGGGTTTTAAAAGCTGAAAACAATGTTTAAATTTTCTTCTCGGGCACTGGTGAATTTACCTGTCACTTACCACTTATTTCTTGGTGTCAACCTTCCAAAGTAGATCCTGTAATGCACTAAAATAACATAACACAGTTCATTCAACATTTATCATTAGTGTACATTTGGATATGTAAAGAAAATTGTTTTGTATTTGTGATACTGTTTTGAAGTTACTCAAATCTCGGCCGCTGGTTCGCCGTATTGCCACTTTATAAAATAAAAGCTCTGTTACTGTTACTAATTTAATCTGCCTTGAAATGACAGACTGACACGGTTATAATTAAAATGGTAGTTTATTAACAATAGTGAATTTTCATTCAAACCCTTTAAAACATTTTATAAAACATCAGAAAACAATTTGACTTGTTACAGAGATTCTTAAAGCTCAGGGCTGGTAACACTGATTATTTATATTATACTGTGCTAACCTGGTTAGGTTAGACTTTTATTTATAATTACCAAAAAATCGTGAATTCTTTTAGTATACAAGATACTGGCTACAAAAATGCTTAAATACGACAATAATGTATTATGGAGAGTGATTACAAAATATAAAAAAGTTTGTAATTATAATATTGGAAACTATCGTATCAGGCACGCCTGCTATGAACTCCACAGGTTAGGTTAAAATATGTTCGATATGATTAAAATTGTTGAGTACCGAAATAATATTCCTTTAATGGTTGTAAAAAACAAAATATAAAGATTAATTTATAATCTCAGTGCAACTTAAGTATATTTATACTTTCTTTATGTGAAAACACAGTACTGCATTATTTGTGTACCTTTCGTAACAGGTAGGTTAGAGTGTCAATTCCTCTAAGTTAATGATTAAAAATATTTAAATTGATTTCCTTAAAATCTTATAATTACACATAGTAATTGTTAATGATTCTGTTATTATTCATTAACCATATTGACGGTCCTCAATTATTGTTTATAAATGAATTGTCTTTCGTTTTGATTAAAGTCAAATGAGCATCTATGTTTGCTCACACCAGTATGGGTTAAGTAGTAAATTCAATTTACAATTCCTTTTAAAACTTAAATAATATTTCATAAAGAATGAATAAATAAAATTGAGAGCTTTAGTTCAATAACTTGTTAATTAATAATCATTATGTAGGTTAGTCATGTATAAGTGTACTTGACTAGCGTGGTATCAACACAAAAATTTCTTATTTTGATAAACATTTAATATTCAATAAAATGTCACTAAATCTAAATACTCCTTTATTATTTCACTCATCATTGCCGATATTATACACTGCCAATGGCTTGTTCACTTTTCACATCACTGATAGCACTTCACTCGATAGGGGTTATTTATACAAAAGTTAGGTTATATTTAATTGTTTACCAACTAGGGAACGCGCACATTTTAAAAATATACTCTCGTCGGAGACTCCTTCCGTCTGCGTTGATGATCAGTTACTTAATGATGCTTTCTTTCGCTGTCTCACTCGGTTTCTGTCGAAATCAGCTCTTCTTATTGGTTGGAAATCGGTTAATCTTGTACCCATATGCCTTAATAATGTAAGAAATTTTATTTCTAAGCGTCTGACTTCGGGTTTGAGATTACAGAAATGACGCTATCAAATCTTTTAGATTTGTTGGAAAAATTATAATCGTCTATAACTTTTTTAATATAACTTGATTTGGAAACTAAGGGTATCACTGTATTGCGGATGCTCTGCTCTTTAATTTGAGTCCACTCAAGCACTAATTCCATCCATAATTAACCTATTTACCCTTCAGTCGAGGCACTATATGTGGTTCTTAATTAAATATAAGTTTTTTCCACTTCATCGTATCATATGATACTTATATCATTCACTGTTGATTGTTAGAGTCATTATCTCTTATCAGCTATTCCTTAAATATTTACAATAATTCATAATGCATTTTCAGGCGAGTATGCCCTAAATGTCCATGCATTGATTCTTATCAATTCTAACATATATTTTGTTCTAATACAATTATTTTGTCCTTAGTTTGAACATCAAATGATATTACATCTTGTGTGAAGCTTTGTATAATATAGCTTCGTTTATTTACACTGAGTGTTTTTATTACATCATGTAATGGGTCCTGTCATATTGATACTCTCATTTTACACTATTTTTGTATTAGGGATGTATTTTCATCCATTAGTAGGTCTTTAGTCTTTGTCTACAGCTTATCTTGGGTCTATCATATTCCCTGCTGTGTTAATTATTTACAATTCTCTGTTGGATTGCTACTTACATCTAGTTCCACCTGACATGTATTATTGTTTATTATTATTATTAACTAAATTTATGTAATTAATGTTTGTTAATGGTTCTCAACGAGGTATTGAGTATTCATGTAACTACTGTTATGCTAATCTCCTCTCCTTGATTAGTTTTATCTGAGTTTTTAATGTAATTCTGTCAGTCCCTCTGTGGTTTGGTAAATTGGCTATGATTTGTTTAAAAAATATAGGGTATATATTCGTGTTCCTTATTTCATACTAGGTTTATTCTATTTACTATTTATTCTAGTTTGGTGATTGGTTCCTGTAAATACTTTCATTAGTGTTTTTCTAATGGTTATTTGTGATTCTGTGTTGCAGATTCTGTTCAGTTGAGGTTATGTGTATTCTACTGAATGACAACAATGCTTACATGTCATAGTTTAGTTTCTTGCTTATTTCCATATATATTTACTATGATTATTTTTTACTATTATCTAGTACAATAGTTTTCTTTATGTTATTTCTATTATTTACTATTTGTTCACATATTGTTATCTAATTCTAACTGGTTATTGATACACATTCTATGTTTACATTTGGTTTGGGTATACTGTTTTGTTTTTCTAATACAAGTTGTCTTATCTCTGATATACTAGTAATCACTTTCTGTATTGATTTTACTTTTCACTTTCCTGACATTTAAAATTATATTTAGTAAGGATTTTATATTCAATGTCAGTCATGGTAGCTACTGGTACATAATTTCATTTACCTTCATAGTTAAGGAATTATTTCTTTACTTATTTTAAGTACACTTGTGGCCTTTATGATTCTTTACTTTATTATATTTGTGTCTCATAATTAATACACTGATTGTTTGTGTTATTTAATTGAGATTATTGTATATCTTTGTCACTACTTATTATTTTCACTATCTATAAACAATACACTTTTATTGTTTGTATTTTTTGTTTGAGATCGTGGTATTTTGGTATTGATCAATTCACCATAAGTAACTCACTATCATTGTCTGTGGCTGCTTATTATACTGTCAACACTATGTTCTTGTTCACTTGGTTTTCCTTCAAGTTCTTCCTGTTGGGATATCATTATTCACTTGTTTGGTATTCTTCATACTAGTAGTATATTCTTCTTATTCTTCTTCATTTATTAAATGCTTTCCTTATTTATCGTGTCTTCTTCACACTGGTAATGTCATTTTCTTGTTCCTTGTTAAATATTTTTCATTATTTATTATACATTCTTCCTTTTCTTACATATAGGTTTCTTCCTTTTCTTGTTATTTTTCTCCCACTTATATGATATTTTCTCCCTCACTTATATGGTATTTTTCCTCGTTTATATGATATTTTCCCTCACTTATATGATATTTTCCCTCGTGTATATGACTATTGGGTCCTGGTTGCTAATGTAGTTGTTTGGTTTATTCTTCCTCTTGTGAAAATATTGATGGTTCATTCAATTATAATTTCTTCCTTCTACGGTGCTTATATTCTTCAACATTATTTATCCACGGATATATGTTTGACTTCTACATTTTAGTGTCGTTTTTCATTCTGTTGGTGTTTCTTGGCTATATTGTCTCAGATATGTTCATGGTATATTTCATTCTGGGTATTTGATATTATTTTTATGTAACGATAATTTTGATATGTTACAATATATATATATATATATTACTATAATACTTATAACTATTTTACCTCAAGATGTATTTTTTCCTTTAGGGACATGTTTCGGGAGATCCTGTTCTCCCATCTTCAACCTTCGCCATCTTGCTTCTGGTGCAGTATTTGTGTGTTGGCTTCTGGATGTTATTATGGTGGTTTGTTGGTCTTTGGTCCTTCAATGTTGCATTATTGTGTGTGGTTGTGGTATCTGTTTTTGTATTTTGTGTATTTTCGATGTTGAGTGCTTTGAATATTGTATCATTCAAAGCACTCAACATCGAAAATACACAAAATACAAAAACAGATACCACAACCATACACAATAATGCAACATTGAAGGACCAAAGACCAACAAACCACCATAATAACATCCAGAAGCCAACACACAAATACTGCACCAGAAGCAAGATGGCGAAGGTTGAAGATGGGAGAACAGGATCTCCCGAAACATGTCCCTAAAGGAAAAAATACATCTTGAGGTAAAATAGTTATACGTATTATAGTATTATATACATCAAGAAACGGACTGTAGCAGAAAGTGATTGAAATATATATATATATATATATATATTCAAACACTGTATGTGTATTTGATTTTGCCTCACAAATAACCTTTTCAAAAAGATAAACAGCGGATACCGCCCAATATCACTACTCAGTATCAGTACCAACATTCAACTCTATTGACAACAAACAAAACAACAAAAAGAAAAAAAAGTATAGTCATTTCCTCTTTTTCACATTCATGTTTCCTTTCGGTATACACATATAATTTCCAGCATGTTTTTTCTTATTTCGCTTTTTGAATGTTGTCGTATTGACTTCGTTGTGCAAAAAGAAAGTGTTTTCTGCGTAGTGGAATATGTAGTTATGTAGTACACAATATGGAATAAATTGCAGTTATTAGATCATAGTTAAAAACTGTCAAATGTTTATCTTCATTATAGTTTGTTGTTTCCCTAGTGTCGTTTTTATACAGGGTCATTCCATATCAATTCAAAAAAAAAAAAAAAAAAAAAAAAAATCATTTTCTCACCCACCATCTCAGATTTTGATAAAACTTGGATTATTTGTTCTCCCTACAGAGATAAGTAACCACACCAAATTTTAACACTCTATCTCTATCCGTTTTCATTGTATAGGCTTTCAAAGTTTTGAAATTTTGGTGTTTTTAACAATTGGATGTCGCAAAATGAGACTTGCTAACCTTTTGAAAATAATTTGTAACTTTTTTATTTATCATCCAATCTTTGTGAAATTTTGTAGTTATATACTCTAAAGTATAAGGATTCTAGAAAAAATACACAACACTTTTAAGTAAAACTACTAAGGCTGGAAAAAATGTTTTATTTGCATCTTTGTAGTTTTTTTGGTAAAAAACATGGTTTGGCATTAAATTGAATATCACAGAAAGGGCTTTCCCTTCACAAAAACTTTTTTTTTTTTAATAATCCTCAATACATGAAGCTTTATCATATGAAAAAATAAAACTGATGGGTGATGAAATGAGAGTAAAATTGATCAATTGACTTTAGTGAAAATTATTCTTTTACTATCCAGGACGAAGCCCAATGATACCACTGGACATCTGACTCTTGCACTGTACATCCTATTATAATTAACCTTAAAAGTATTGAAGGTGAAAGATTAGTTTTGTCTCTTTGTGTCATATCTGACGACAAGAATATGATGTTTGTATGGTCTACAAAATTCAAGAAATTGTGACAGAATTCATTAAAGAAAAGTAATCACATGTTACAAAAATCCACTATTTCAGTGATGGCTGTGCAGACCTATATAAAAATAAATTTAATTTTATAAACCTTTGTCTGCATGAAAAAGATTCTAAGATCAGGGCGCAGTGGTCATTCTTTGCAACTAGCCATGGGAAAACTGAGTGTGATGGTATAGGAGGCACTGTTAAAAGGCTAGCATGAAAGGAAAGTCTACAAAGACCTCCTGGACATCAAATGTTATCTCCAGCAGATTTGTTTGAGTTTTGTAAATTCAACATCACTAAAGTTAATTTTCCTTTTATTTCTAAAGATAAATCTCCAAATACTCATAAACTCGTGTATGAATTCCGTAGTATTCCATGCCCCCCCCCCCGATTCACCTACTTTAGTTTCTTGTGTCTCAGCCATGTCTCCCCAATTTTTATATAATACCCTTTAGGCCTATATAAAAACCACTACAACCCTTCTATTACACAATAATTATACACATTAATTCAAAAAACCCCATACATAAAAACGTTATTAATATGTAAAAGCAAACACATAATCATCTTACAAGTACGTTACGCTACCACAACATAACCACAAAATATATGTTTAACATATACGATAATTTCACAAACACACCGTTACCCAAATCCTACCTTCTGTGCGTCAAACAGGTATATTTCATATAAAAATTTATATCAAAATCCTGGCAGGGTCGCCAATTGTAAAGTTATAATAATTTTGTAAATACTAATTGCCAGAATCTTACCTACCTTGCGATCTCCATCTTCGCACTTACCTTCAAACAACATCAGAAAATTTCAGGGCTGCCAATATATTATTTCAGGAAAATATATAAAACTTAACACTCTTTCCCTTAAAAAATAAACTTGAATAATTTTGATAACTGACCTCCCTTAATTCAGAAAATTCACAGACTCGTTAGGCGAGTTTTCCAGTACAGCCAAATAAGGAATGGTTATGGCGAAATAATTACTCTAACACATATTCATGCTATTCAAATAAACTCTTTTATTTTGAATCAAATTTAAAACTCTTTCTTTCTTTTACTTTTTATATGTGCTTTCTATGAATCTCTTATTCTATAACATCTTACTATACTAACCCCTACTTACAAACTAGTACTTTTGTAACACACACTCTCTCTCTCTCTCTCTCACTTACATATCTATATTTTTCACCCCCCTTTTACTGAGCTCTTTTAATTATCGTTTTCTTCACTTCGCGTCAACATGATTACTTTTCTATTGTACCTGCATGTGCTATCCACAAAGTTCCGCTCATGTTCACTTCATCACAACTAAACACTGTTCTAATACTTCACTTTTACATATTCTGTTTCTGTTACTGGCTCTCTCTCTTCAATATGTTCTTCTTTTATATTATAATACATTTTGGTAGGTCTCAGCTACTATAATCGCTTTGACCTACCGAAATTTCTGAGGCTAAGTTATAACGCCTGAACTGGATTAAATGGTCTAGTCGACTGCTTGCTGACTGGTTCCCAACTGGGCGAGCTTCGCTCGCATGGTTGTATACTATGCAAGGCGTTGGGCCTCGACCACGTGGCGCTAAAAATGGATGTCTTTTTCCAACTTGCTTTATGATTGGTTTCGAAAGTTCCAGAATATTTCACGTTGCTAACACGTGGTCGATTCTCTACCACAAACTAAGCACTTTTTCCGACGACCTATTCGTCCTCTGTTACTATTCCCACCGTACCTGCCTCTACATGGTACTGACCAAGCCACAGGGTGTCCATTAATAATTTCCAGTACACGTCAATCAAAAAATAGGGCCCCATCACTTTTGCCCCGTTACAACAATAAACCGTGTACACCCGCCATGGTCGTTAAAAGTGTTAATCAGCATGCTGTAAAGCTGAAGGATAATTATTGCCAAATTTGTGTTACATTTTTTGAATGTGTACATAATAATTTATATACGCAGGAATCAACATCTCACAGAAGGCAGTACATATCCCCAGTGATACGTGCTGCACAGAGGTTATATCGTATTTGCTTTGTGTGCTACACATCGCCCAGAATATGTATACAAAAATACACTTAATTGAATTCTGTATCGAAAGGGAACTTTTACCCACAGGGTTTCCACTGTCCACAGAGAGATTAAGTTTTCAAAAAAAATGTCTGCATAACAAATGTCAATGCGTGTTACATATCCCCAGGGGCTTGTAACGCAGTCAACATATTAAGAAATACTGTGAATCGTGAATACTAGCCACTGTTGTATGGTAATTGCAGGACTTGGGAATTGATTAAAGCATAATTGATGACATCATTGTCAGACAATTCCTCTGTCTCCAGTTCAGTACGAGGCACAGCTAGAATGAATACGGAACAGCTCTTATGGAAAGAACCACACCCAACCTCAAAATTTGTAATTAAGTATAACATCGGCAACTTACCACTATTTATATTATCTATGCACACAATCAATGACAAGAGGTGGGAATTATAAAAAACAAACAAACAAATAAGTGTGTGCTTGTGTGTATATGAGAGAGTGGATGGACAGTCGATTTTTATCTACACAACTCTAAAGAGAAAAAGTGCTAGTTATTTGATTCTATACGTTTACTTTTATTTCAGTAAAACAATAACTAAGAAACAGTGTGAGGGTAATCTCAAAGTTATTTGGTTTGAAATTTCCTAGTTGATTTTAGAACTATAACTCATCAGCATAATTTGTTTTTTGTTAATTTAAGATAGTATATGCATTAAAGGCAACCAAATTCAATGTAATAGAAAATAAGATAAATATAAAGCAGCAGCATTGTATGAAAACGTACTAGTAAAGCTAAATTTCTGTATAGTATATGCTATCATATCAATTTTTTTCTTCATTGTTACATGTAAACCAATACTTTTTTTATAGATGAAGAGTATGTTAAGAGTTCACAATTAAATTATAATTTATTACAAAGAAAAAGCACTTGGACAATATACATAAGATGATGTTTGAGTTATACAATACAAGATTTTACTATTATGACTTTACATTGTGTTTTGTTATTTGTCACCTCACCCCGACCTAACCTCTGCTTATGGACTCATCTAAATGGATCTGGACCAGGTATTCTTCTATACGGGCTGGTGTAAATATTTTAGTATTCCAGTTATTGAATATTTTGGGGGACAATGCTACTGTTTCCTCATTCCGCCTGTCAAAATGTGGTGGCAACCTGGGGATTGTATGTTTTTGGGATTGTTTGAGGAGGGCTCTTCTTTTCGCATGACTACATATTATGGATCGTTTGTGTCCACTATGGTTATATAATGTGGTGAAGTAATGAGAAACCACCAGTGGCGAAGTTACATGGAGGCAATTGAGGCAATGCCTACCCTAAAAAATTCTGTAGAATAAAAATTATAATTACGTATGAACTACATAACGTAAAGATTATACATTGTTACAGCAACTGTCGAATTTATTAGACCAAAACGTGCTTTACTGAGTGACCGCTAGATGGTGACAGGTGAGACCCGCCATTAATCGTTTAAGGCGAATGAGGCAACCTGAACTTGTCTCAGCGTTTTTTGTATACATCATATGTAAGCAATGTGCCGGAGTGATAGGAAAGTGAAGGGAGGGGGGATTGTCCCGCGCTGTACACATAGAGCGTTGAGGCATGCCTCGCTTCTGTGGTCCAAACATTCAAGTTAAAGCGCGCTGTGTTGTTTATAAGCGTGTTTATTTTATGCGGTTATTAAAAGTGTCCCTGTTATTCCGCTGAACTAACAGATGATCAAATTTGTTATTTGAATTATTTGTAACATTAAACATATATATATAGAAACTAATCAAGTTTAAAAATTTGAAGTTCAATCAGTTGTATTATTATGTACGACTAATACAAGGATTGTTCAATAGAAACATGTATAGAATTGTAAAGCATTTTTTATTCAACAATTTTAAAAGAAGTCTCCATTAACATTAAGACATGAGTTCCACTGTTGCACCAACCTGTAGATTCCCTGCTAGTAAAATTTTTGACGGTTGTTTGTGGAACCATTCGCTTACAGCAAACTCTACCTCAGCGTTTCGATTTGAACCACCATCCTTTTAGTGATTCCTTAAAAAAAAATTTAAGATAAGATTTTTGCCTACCCATTCATTAACTACTAGCGTCGCCACTGGAAACCACACTTATGTACAACAGAGATAAAGGTAAAAAACAAACAACTACCTAAATGTGCAAGTTGTAAAAGCCTAAACATGGGAACAATTCATAACAGGATAGTGCTAAAATTTAAACAAACTGCTAGCATAGAAAGAGTTGGTATGGAGGTATGGAGAACCATACATGACTTCCATATTCTAATTAATTATAAAATTATTTTTAATACTGTTATGAGAAGCCTACTGAACAACCCAGAACATTCTCTACCCCCCTCCAGTGTGGCAGCTGTTGCATCATTCAAGTAGGTGGTTCTAGTGAGTTCCAGGAACACTTGAGATATGCATTAAGCCGCTAGCGTGGAGTAAGTAGGGAAAGCTGTACTGGACCTCAGCGCGACCTATATAAAACCATAGCAACCGGGTTGTCAGTTCAGTTACAAGAACGATTTTTGCTAGTGCAAATTGAGTGTTTGTCGAAAAGAAGTAGTATTGTGTTAATAATTGTGTGAAACTCTATTACTAGACATTGTTACTGCGTGTGGACAAATCTAACTGGAAATATTGAACTAGTTAATTACAAACTGTGCAACTGTGATAATTGAAGCTGGTGATCAGTGACGTAATTGGTGTCTTGTATTTTGTTTTCCACTGTATTATACAGTGACCAAGAAGACCGTCGTAACAATACGTACACAAATACTCACAACGAAACCAAAAGTATTAGCATGCGTTTGGTATAAATGCTGAGAATGATAATCAAAATACAAACTGTACCTAGTTGTTAATATTTTAAAAATAAAGAATTAATTTGAATAAATTATCTTTAATTTAAACAATCTGAAAGAAAGCAAATACCGCCCAGCGTTTGTTTTCTGTGACTTTCTGAAAACAAAAATTATTTTGTTTACGTATCCAAGGTTACATAGTATGGAATGGTATCAATTCTTAATATTTTATTGAAATTTTTAAGCTTTCAGTTGAATAAATTTATAATATCAACACAAATAATTACCCCCTTCAACTACCCTTTTCATTTATAGATATTTCATCTACCTTTCTATAGAGGATTATGATGACCATCTTTTCAGGATACTTTATTTATCAAAATTAAGTACTCTACTCTTGCTAAAATGTAAAATGTTGCAGGTAAACTACTCCTTCCCATTATCCGATCTTCACCAAAATCAATAGGCCTTGAGTCCTCTACAACTCGGGCACACATGCAAAAAATTATTTGATTCTGAGATGTTTGAATTTGCGACGGTTACCGTTCACCATAGAAAAAATTCTACACACAGACACTCAGGAAATGACTTTTCTTCATGTTTTGAGGGTAGTACAATCAGAATGTGCCCTTATCTCAAACATGATTTTTTTCGTGATCATCATAATTCCATTTCCTTACGGAACATGGAAGTAAAAGCACTGATTTACTTGATACATATAATTTATCATTTATACTGAGTCTGCAATATTATATTTGTGTGACTAACTTTGTATACAGGTACCACTAAAAACAAAACCGAGGTTATCTGGGTTATGTTCACTCCTAGCATTACGTAATGAAACCCATACTATGAATCAAAAGTAATGTATATGAGTAAATGGTTAACTATAAAAATCATACATGACTTCCATGTTGTAAGATTTATGTTTAAAATAATTTACTTGAATTCGGTTTGATAATTTCTATAAAAAAAATTCCCCACTTGTAAATCTAGTTTTATGTTTGACAAATTGATTGAAATATTTCCATAGAAACAACTTCTTTGTTGCCTATAAAGTAGTACACATAGAAATAAAAAATTATCTTCTCTCCCTTCAACTATCATTTTCATTTATAGAAAATTACCCCCTCCCCCTTCAACTATGCTTTTCATTTATAGATATTTTGTCTACCTTTCTACAGCGGATTATTATGACCTCCTTTTCAGGATACTTTTTTTATCAAAATTAAGTACTCTTGTTAAAATGTAAAACATTGCAGGTAAACTACCTCTTTCCCTTTACCGATCTTCACCAAAATCAATAGGCCTTGAGTCCTCTACAATTCAGGGATGTATGCAAAAAATTATTTGATTCTGTTTGAATTTGCGACAGTTACCGTTCGCCATAAAAAAAAATTCTACACACAGACACTATTCGAAAAATGACTTTTCTTCACGTTTTGAGGGTAGTACAATCAGAATCAGCCCTTATCTTGAACACGATTTTTTTCACCATCAACATACTTCCATTTCCTTATGGGACATGGAAGTAATAATTATTAAATATTGTGATGTTTAATTGTTAAATATTTTATTGTTAAATTAGTGATAAGTTTTGATGACAATTGTGTTAAATTCTATTTGAATTCTATCTGTGCTGGCATTATTAATATTTGAAGCGGCAGTAATTTCTTGTAAAAAATGAATGATTTGGGAATATTTTATGTACTTAATACAACATAGAATTTCCATATTTTACCTTGTTTAATAACTGATTTAAATATTTTTAATTAGTAAAATTTGGAAAATTCTTTGAAGTAATTATAAATAATAAAATGTATGCTATAATAAGTATGAGTTAAGTTATTTCAGACATCACCTTAAGATATTCTATTCTTTATTTAGTGGGTTCAGCTAAATAGACTAGAAGGGAAGTCTTTTATAAGAAAAAATTTGTGAAATTGTGAATAATTGGGGTAGTGCTCAGTCTCCACATATGGATGGTAGTGACTCTGGGAATTTGTTTTACAGGAGCTTTGTACAATAAATTAGGGGGCCTTTCTTATAAATCCTTTCTGTTACTACATGTGGTGGTGACCTTGCCAGGATACTTAAATAAATAAGTTATGTCTACCCTAGAACATAGAAATAGGTTATGATGGGTGACAGATGTTTTTGTAATGATGTACTGTATTTTGATTTTGTGGGTATTTTGTATGATGTAAATCTACAACAATGTTATATGTGATTAGTTGTGTATGAAAAATAAGTAACCATGACAGTTGATAAAGGGCTAATGGACTTGTTATGTACAATGTTATGTAATATGAATGAGAAGTTTGAACAACGAACTAGTGTTACAAATAAACAGTCTTGTATTATCGGAACACACCTTTAGCAACTGAAACTGTGACTGAACTGAACTGAAATAGAACTTAGTGAAGTAACATGACATAGAGGAACTAAATTAGATGAATGTGTTAGCAGATTAGAAAAGGTAAAATTGACTACATCAAAGGTACTAACAAATTCAATACTAACAAAATAGAAAAAAAATCTTCCAAGACACCCATATGAAACACAGAATAAAAATCATAATGAAATGAAAAAAATTAGACCTCTCTATCATGCCCATGTGACCCACTGCCCTCAAGTAATAAGGTCCCATACACTAACAAATGGAAATGAAGGAGTTGAGCAGCCAGAAGGTAAGACAAAAGTACACAATGGGCAGTAGGGTAGAACAAAAAAATGAGTTTTTTAATTTGTCAATGTAACACAGCAAAAAAGTTTCCTTTTGTCACCATAATGATGATATTAAAATATCAAGACATTTGGAATATGTTTTGAGATGCCACAAGAGTGATAAAATTTAATAATCTGTAAAATTTATAATTTGCAAAGTGATAAAATTTTTGTAATTTGTCAGTATTTTGGGGAATATTTAATAGGTCCCAGTTTTAACTTATAAATAGGTTTGACAATATCATTATATGAATAGTATAATGATTTCTTTTCGTCATAACCTAACAAAAAAAAAAATTCACAACCTTAACAGTTTTACACAAAATTCATATTCCACATGGCTGCTGTTTTAATTACTATAATTCTATGGAAAACCCCACAGCTAAAGTTAAAGTTACTACTAACTCTTTATTGCTAAACGAAAAGCAAAGATTTCTTTACGACAATCACAAGATCAAAAAATACTGTGTAATGTACTGATAGTGATGATGACGAAGAAGGCAATTGTTGTGAAAATGACTTAAATCTTCCTAAAGCTTTAACTTCAAAAGTGATGTGGCAAGATGGCAAATTACCGTCTGTATCTTCAATATGTGATCGCACAGGTATTTTTGACAGAGCGCTGCACAGCAATAGCTAGTGCAACTTTGCAGGAGAAGATGTAATTACTAATGAAGACCAAAGCTTAGTTACTGATAAAATGAAAATTAGAAGTGAACGATCAAAGAATCACAAAAAAGGCAGAAAAAAAGCCATGTGATATAAATGAAAACAAAGGATTGTTTTTTGATGGCCAAAAGGATAAAACAATTGTACAAGAGAAAAAAGAGCTAAATACTACAAACAAACAAAATTATAGAAGAACACACTTCACTAGTGGAGGAGCCCGAACTACAAATTTTAGGCCATGCAACTCCTGCCACTGGAACCAGAAAAGATATTGCAGACAGTATAATCACCTTCATTCAAAGAAACCAAATAACAAACAGCTGCTTAATATTTCTACAATAGGCTGGGATGGGACTTTAGTAAATACAGGAGCCAACAATGGTGTGACCGCACTATTACAAAATGAGTTGCGAAGGGCACTTCAATGGTTGATATGCCTGTTTCATTTGAATGAACTGCCTTTATGCCATATTTTTGCTTTTTAGACAGCATGACAAAAGGACCAAATGAATTCAAAGGAGATATAGGAAAACAAATGGAGACATGCCATGAACTTCGGATAGTTGAATTCACATGCACAGAAAACAATCTACCTCCTGGTCTAGACACCAAACAAGATCTAAGTTCAGATCAAATGTGTTTGCTGGAAATGTGTAAAGCAGTGTCTAGTGTAAAGCAAGTAAAATCCCAGGAAAACTGGCCCATTCATGATGGATTACATTAGCCAATCGAATATTAGCCATTATGTATATTTAGACTGTACATAGGAACAGAAAAATCCAAAGAAAATCTTTGTATTATGGCAGAGTACATTGTCAAGGTATATGCACCAGTTTGGTGTGACGTTAAGTTAGTCTTCTTGGAAATATGGCTCCAAACATTATGGCGTATGATCAAGTACTCCCATTACCTTAATAAAGATCTTTTAAGGTAATTGATCTAGTCACTCAACGAAATGGGAATTTTGCAGGACCGGAAAATTTTCTACTTGGAATGATCTCTGATTAGAGAAGACATGTCAGAGAACTCGGTTTGCGCCAACTTCTCAAAGCAAGAACAGAAAGTGTAGGAGGTGTAAGAAAGTTCACAATTCCCAGTATAAACTTTGATGGCGGGATATACTATAGATATGATAAACTGGAGCAAAGTTGTAGTAAGTAAGCCCCCTATGACACAGTATATATCTTAATATGATTTAATGAAGTTTATTATGGAAACAGGAAAAACTAAAAACCAATGTCCAGCTACTGTTGAGTTCCCTGTTTCCGTGTCACATCCAAGCTGTCAAAAGAGTTGTAAAACTAGTAACAGAATCTTCTTTCTCTGTATATGGCCAATACACAAGAGATGGGTTCATACAAGCTAAAATAGAGTCCAACAAATGTATGTCAAAATTTGAAACAAAAAACATTTTAAAGTTCATGAAAAGTGAATATAAGACTTTATAATGAAAATGAACATTTTGGTGCAATCTTATATTGTTGATAAATAAACTTTATCGAAATAAATAAATAAAATAAAACTGCCAGAAACTTACCTGCGAGCTTTCTTCGCTTACTTACCTTTTTTAAAATCCAATCAGAAGTCCAGAGTCGCCACGATGTATTAGGCAATACATCGAAACCTTTACACTCTACCTTAATAAAATTATAGTAAAAAATAAAACCATAAAATAGTTTTAGTGATTTTCACTCGTCAATTTATTAAAATTATAAATCCATGACAGCTGTTTCGGCAGCACAGTGCCTTCATCAGATGGTGTAAGCTGACTAATTTTCGTACAAACAATACAGAATATAAAATATAATACAAGTGCTGTTGTATAGAGAGTGATAGTAATCTCGTGTCAATAAGATTTAATACACATTACACAAACATATAACATAACATAAACCAAATCTATTTATACAAATTAAGCAGAGGCGAGCTATTTAGATCTAACGGATCATTTAATAATACATTTAAATATTTGTGTTTATTAATTTCAATGCTTTCTAATAAATCAAGCTTTGGACCCTTATCAGATAAATGTAAAATTTCAAAATTGTCATTATAACTATGGTCTTTTTCTAACAAGTGATTTGCATAATTCGATTTGCCATCATTATGTATGGTCACAATTATAGTTTTAGATATAATGATGGCAAATCAAATTATGCAAATCACTTGTTAGAAAAAGACCATAGTTATAATGACAATTTTGAAATTTTACATTTATCTGATAAGGGTCCAAAGCTTGATTTATTAGAAAGCCTTGAAATTAATAAACACAAATATTTAAATGTATTATTAAATGATCAGTTAGATCTAAATTGCTCGCCTCTGCTTAATTTGTATAAATAGATTTGGTTTATGTTATGTTATATGTTTGTGTAATGTGTATTAAATCTTATTGACACGAGATTACTATCGCTCTCTATACAACAGCACTTGTATTATATTTTATATTCTGTATTGTTTGTACGAAAATTAGTCAGCTTACACCATCTGATGAAGGCACTGTGCTGCCGAAACAGCTGTCATGAATTTATAATTTTAATAAATTGACGAGTGAAAATCACTAAAACTATTTTATGGTTTTATTTTTTACTATAATTTACAATAGATTTTCACCAAGTAAAGGCATCAAGCATTAATTACCTTAATAAAACAAAAGGGACAATTTTGCAATCTGACTACCCCCAATAATTCAGAAGAAACCCAGGAACGTTAGACGAATTTTTCAGCACAGAATAGGAAATGGTTCACGGCGAAATAACTACGCTAACACATTTTATATTACGGAACAAATAGGTTTACTGTTCATCTTACATTTTTCTTCGAAAATTACATAAAATAGAAAAAATATAATCAATCATTTCTGTGAATTGCTATGGTAAATCTTATATAGAAATATTTATAAAGGCAGCCCAGTATTTGCATACACACACTTCATTCACACACATTTAAATCGTTCCCTTAATTTAGAGCGCTCTTTTACATTTAGGATAATTATAATAAAAATGGGTCGTCGCCTACTTAACTTTCTGCTTCCTACTTCACCTCGTGTCACACTGTGTACATGTCCGAATGTTTTGTCTGTTCACCACTTTTTCACTTCTTTCCTTTCACTCCACTTACGTCACTCTGAGATATTGTTTCACTATATTTTATGAAGGTTTAAACTTTTACATTTGAAACAGTTTATTTGGGGCAACTGAGTCTTAGCGTGCGTCTAGCCGACGCCGTGGCGGTAGGTCAACTCCCTTACACCTGCGAAAAAGATTCCCCACCACGTCTGGTCGCTGAATCGGAAACCAATGCCTTCTGGTGTTAAATTATTCGTCACTTACATAAAGTATGGGCTGTTAATGTTCACAATGTGTTGATGATATTGCAATGCCACTCGTCACGTCACCCAGGTAGGCAGGGTTTTGGCGGTATTTCCGTCCGCATGTTAACACGTGGTGATATAAGGTTTACAAATTAGCCATGTTTGTTTGGCTTTGATTCAGTCTGCGTAGCATCCTATCCGCGCGTGTGCTGGTGTTCGCGCGCACTAGTGTATCACACAACACTTGATTTCCTGGAATGCAATTGCGTTCTACGGTCACACCTTGCAAAACTATGTTACTGCATTCTTTGCCTGACTGAAACCGTTTTATGTAGGGGACTTGCTACCGTATTTATACATGGGAGTTACAATTGAACATGAAAAAAATTTAATAAAATAAAATACCCCATTCTGTCCCATTACAATACCCCCCCAATGAGAGGTCTTTTGTCGAGACAGAAGAACTCTCATTGCTACCCTTAAGAGGATCGGTGAGGATATGGCGCCAACACCCCCCTTTAATTCTTAACACATCATGGGTAAACTACCCCCCTAGTTTGGTGACTATGGCTGCACCCGAACGAGATTACTGGAATTCTCTATCCGAGATCCCAACACCATAAAATCGAACAGATACTCACCATAGTACTCCGAACCCTCTAACATTCCACCCCAAAATCAAAACCCTGGCCTTATACCATACCAAATCCTAAACCGATATGTTCCCCCTTACATGCACACTGGGTTGCCTTCAGCAAGTACTGGGTGCGTACACATACTCATTAATACCTTCTAAACAAACTCCTTTTTTAAAATTTCTAAAATATTTCTTTAAATCTCAATTTCCTTTTACAAATTGACATTACGTTTTCAAATAAAAACACAGCAGCTAATTAACTTCAAATCATTTAAATTTAGTTCAAAATTCATTTAAGTTCAAAATCAGACAGTTATATTACCACTACTTTCAATAAAATCCCAAAATCTTTACATGACTCTATCAAATCTATCAATTTTCTTCACTACTACTAACAATCATAAAAAAAACACAAATTGAACATCTTATTAAATCATAAACTCACTTATCCTAACATTTGGGTATACATACATACTAAACAATCTAATTCCCTAAACACACTAGTAATACCTATAAACAACAATATACTCAGAGAACAGCAAAACATCATCTATATGGCAGATATAAAAAATAAAAATTTTGTTTACAAAAACATTTAAATTTACCAAAATATCTCTTTTATCAATCTAAAAAAAAAAAATTAAAATCATTTAATTCAATCAAGAAACAAAATTGCATCAATCAATTACTAGCAACTGGTCTTGTCTCTAACATCACCCATCAGCTGATCTCTCTGGGTCAAGTCAACGACCTTGACATATATATGCTACACAAAGCTACATCATAAAATACATGAAACATATGTTTGTAACATTTTACCATCAAATATAATACAACCTAATAAAATGGATAATACTCATACATAATATTGTTGTCACTACTTCACAATAAACAATAAAATTCACATTCAAATTTGATCAAAATTACACATTTTATAGCTTTATATCATTCTCAAATTCTATTACAATCTGTCCCTTGTTTCAATTATTACTACATTTTAACTATGACTTTCTTTCTTTAATATTTTCATTCTCAATTAGTTTGGGTGACTCTCCATTATTCAGAATGATTTGATTTACTAACTTGGCATTTACATATAATCTTACCCCCCTTCTGACTCTAATGCTCACTTAACAGCTTTAACTAGTATGACACCCATCTATCAAAACATCTACCAACCATTCTCTACCTCTAACTTACTACTCTAACTCATCATTCTACCCTTATAACAAAATATTCTCTACCCCTTTGTACTCAGGATGTGTGTTCCCTTCCCAATGCTCATTCCCTCATTTGGTTCCTGGACCCTCCCTAGGTAACCCTTTCCGGTGCATATCGGTTCCCCTCCCGCCACAACGCTTTTCGTTGAGGACTCCTTATCACACCACCCCCCTTTACAAATTTCCCACTTATCTAATTACTCTTTAATCGCATCACTTTCATCTACGAAATATCTCCCTTCATTTATTACCTCAATATATCACTCATTACTCTACATATTTTCCCCATAGCTACTGTGTCACTATCAATACTCAAATTCTATCTTACTTTTACTCCCCAGAATCTTATTCTGCTTAACACCCCTCTAAACTTGACTTGGACTGATTTAAAGGTCCTAACGAAATAATAATCACCCAAATTCTAACCTTTACCACCTTTTACATTACATTAGTCCTTGAAAACTCAAACTATCTCAAATACATTTCTCCATTCAAATTAAAATCTTTCAACCACATTGGAACTCTATTATTGAAACATTAATTATATTCAAACATTTAATTATATTGAAAAATCTGCAAATCAGTGAAGTATTACATATATAACACCCGTAATCGGCTGATGTTCCTGGTCAGGTGAATGACCTTTCTATAGATGTATTTCAACAATTATATAAAGTACACATTTTTATAATTCTTACCCCTAACACACTACATACAATTAACACAAAATTACATAGTTATCATCCTACAATGTTATCTGAATTCATTACAATTAAATCTGGTACTTAAAATAATTTTGCTCTCATAGGGACATACATCGCTACTCATTGAGTAATAGTCATAGCAACAGTTACTGAACAGCTCTTTGGATTGTCGACCCCCAACTCTCTCTATAGAGTCGTGTTATAAGCTGACCGCCCGCTGTTTACAGAGGTCGTCACCCTCTCACTGAATTTTCAGCTACACTCCTACTACATCGTTTACTTAAAATCCCCCCTTGTACCCCTGGCTTGTAACTGCCAGCTCCTTTTCCACACACACTATTGTTTCCTGCTGGTGGACTGTGGCATCCATTTGCATTCCCAAGAACTGAAGTTTACATATATAAGGTATAGACGCTGCCTATACCGTTCTTGGTTCAGCGTTATATAAAAATTCAGTATTACTGATGTCCGAGGACACCAGTAATCCTACTAAAATGATTCATACACCCTTATTATGGCACTATCGACACCTTCGATGATAGTCGCTGTTCCATAGTTATGTAGTTTCCCCGCGTTACCCCCCTATCAATTTCAAAGTTCACCAATTTTGTATCTACTTACATAAATCCACGGTCAGGGTTTGGTGAAGCCATGACCGCCCGAAATGTGGGGAAACTACCAAAAGACATATAAGGCTCACACTGACACCATTACTACAATTCACGGAAGGTCAACTCTTATATGTTTTGGTATATTAATTAAATTTTCATGTTACATCTCTTTTCGATTCACATACATTTTTGACTTTTAAACATCAAACATTTCATTTAAAATTTGCTATTTAGACATTGAAAATTTTACTTTATTTAAATTGCATTATAAAATGCATACTTACAGTACATCACTCAAGACACCTGCTTCCTATTACTGACATAAAATTATAAACAATTCATCACCAATATCACGTACACCTCCATGTACCTTCTGCAACATTATAACATTCAGAAGATTCCATAAGTAAGTACATTTTATATTTATTTATTTCTTATTTATTATCAAGTTTAAATCTCCTAAAATCATTTAAATTCATTAGCAAAATTCAATTCTACAACATTAATTAATTAATTAACCAATTAATACATCTCAAATTATTCTTGTTATTTATTTAGTCTACCAAAATATTATTATTATTATTAAAACAATTTCTACTACATACACATATTGTTTACATCAAACACCTGTTACAATACAAACACAATTAATTTCACTATCAATTTATTTACAATTCTTTGTCATATCATTTCTGTTTACCACACTTCATTTTCTAAGTTAGCAAGTTCATAACCACAAATTAAAATATTTAAAATGTCCATTTATTGAGTTTATAATTACCCTCCATCATCGTGTATTAGTCTTACTTTTATATAATAATTATCGTCCTTACTCACACTCGTTACATTATTATTATTGTAATGACCATTATCAACATAGTATTCAACACCATTATTACCTATTAATTCATAAGACCCGTCTACATTGGTAATTTCAGTTCTGTCTCCGTAAGTATTTTTGTTCAACATAAGGTAAGTTATTTTCTCATTATATTCATTTACTATACCAATCACAACATCAGGTAAGTTATTATCATTTATAAAGGTATCATCAAAATATTCATCTCTCTCTATTTCATAATGTAAGTCACTTTTTTCATCTCTCTCAATATCTAAACTCTGCACTAACATTTCATAACTTCTATTAACCTCAAAAATCTCTATTTCTCTCATTCTCTCTCTCTCATAACCCCCCTGAACTAACTCATTCCACGCAAAGGGCACAACAAACTTACTATATGTCTTGGCACTTCCAAGACCATCACAAAAAATAAAGGGACCATCTGAAGACACCTCGTCTTCCATACAACTACCGGAGGAAACTCTGTCCTCATACAACATTTGTGAAACCTCTGTTTCACCACAAACTAGGGGAAAATTTGTCCTTTGCCCTCCATACTCACCTAATCTTTCTTCCCACTCTTTCTCTAATTCATCAACACTAATTACTACTCCGTTACTAACACCAACTAACTTTCTACTCTCATTATCACCACCACTATTACTCAAGATATCTACACTATTTTGATTCACTAATATTTCACTCTTGTTAACGTTATCATAACTAACATTATTGCTCACCTGGTTTATTGCCACCTGTTTTACCTTTAAACTGACCCCATTATGATTATAGTTGTCACTATTATTTCCACTTACCTTGTCAATTAGCACCTTGATGCGCACTTAAACTAACCTCTTTCTGATTTTCACTTGTATTCACCTCACCTACCTCGTTTTTTATCTTCACTGCATTTAAACTAGCACTATTTTCTGTAAACGTACCATCATTACTACCTCCACTATCATTCCATGTATCATTCTCTATCGCTACATTTTCAATTGTGTCACCATTATCACTTTTGATCTCGTGACTACCATTTTCTAATATTTTACTTTCACTAAACCCTTCATTTGCCTTGTTACTTAGTTTACTAGTGTTATCACTATTTTCGTTCAAGATAGCGTAAGCGTATAATCCCGTTTTTTCTTCTTTCATTTGTTTAAGCTCATTATTGAATTTACACCAATCATCCTCAGTCATTCTGATCAAAACCCTTTCAAACTCAAAACCCTTTCAAACTCAAAACCCTTTCAAACTCGTGCATGAATTCCATACTATTCCATGCCTCCCCTAATCCACTTACTTTATTTTCATGTGCCTCGGCCATATTCAAAAATTTTATATAATACCCTTTATACAAAACAATTACAACCCTCCCAATGCACGATAATTATACACATTAATTCAAAATACTCAACACATAAAATCATAATCAATATGTAAACGTACACTACCCAAACATAACCTAGTCACACATATGTTTGGGTAAATGTATATACGATAAACTTTACAAATACGCCGTTACCAAATCCTATTTTCTGTGCTTTTAAAATAGGTCTACCTCATATAAAATTATATCAGGATCCTGGCAGCGAGTCACCAATTGCTGATAAATAAACTTTATCAAAATAAATAAATAAAATAAAACTGCCAGAAACTTACCTGCGATCTTTCTTCGCTTACTTACCTTTTTTAAAATCCAATCAGAAGTCCAGAGTCGCCACGATGTTTTAGGCTATACATCGAAACCTTTACACTCTACCTTAATAAAACGAAAGGGACAATTTTGCAATCTGACTACCCCCAATAATTCAGAAGAAACCCGGGAATGTTAGACGAATTTTTCAGCACAAATAGGAAATGGCGAAATAACTACGCTAACACATTTTATATTACAGAACAAATAGGTTTACTGTTCATCTTACTTTTTCCTTCGAAAATTACATAAAATAGAAAAAATACAATCAATCATTTCTGTGAATTGCTATCACAAATCTTATATAGAAATATTTATAAAGGCAGCCCAGTATTTGCATACACACACTTCATTCACACACATTTAAATTGTTCCCTTAATTTAGAGCGCTCTTTTACATTTAGGATAATTATAATAAAAATGGGTCGTCATCTACTTAACTTTCTGCTTCCTACTTCACCTCGTGTCGCACTGTGTACATGTCCGAATGTTTTGTCTGTTCACCACTTTTTCACTTTTTTCTTTCACTCCACTTACATCACTCTGAGATATTGTTTCACTATATTTTATGAAGGTTTAAACTTTTACATTTGAAACAGTTTATTTGGGGCAACTGAGTCTTAGCGTGCGTCTAGCCGACGCCGCGGCGGTAGGTCGACTCCCTTACACCTGCGAAAAAGATTCCCCACCACGTCTGGTCGCTGAATCGGAAACCAATGCCTTCTGGTGTTAAATTGTTCGCCACTTACACAAAGTATGGGTTGTTAATGTTCACAATGCGTTGATGATATTGCAATGCCACTCGTCATGTCACCCAGGTAGGCAGGGTTTTGCCGGTATTTCCGTCCGCATGTTAACACGTGGTGATATAAGTTTTACAAATTAGCCATGTTTGTTTGGCTTTGATTGTCTGCGTAGTGTCCTATCCACGCGTGTGCTGGTGTTCGCGCGCACTAGTGTATCACACAACACTTGATTTCCTGGAATGCAATTGCGTTCGACGGTCACACCTTGCAAAACTATGTTACTGCGTTCTTTGTCTGACTGAAACCGTTTTATGTAGGGACTTGCTACCGTATTTATACATGGGAGTTACAATTGAACATGAAATAAATTTAATAAAATAAAATACCCCATTCTGTCCCATTACAATATCTTATACTTTTGAAAACTTTATCATGTACACTTCATTCTGTATTTTTTAATAAAATTAAAATGTAATGTTTTGCATAAAAAATGTATGTTCACTGTAGTAGGTAGCTTTTATTTCAAACCAGAATAAATGTTATGAGAATGAGTAAAATCCTGAGAAATGTGATTTTAAACATAAAACATGAATATTAAACCCTTGAAGTGCCTATAACAACTGTATTAGAGGAAAAACGATTTGCAGTGCATATGATGATACCAAAAGGTAGGTTATGGCAGCTATGAAAACCAAAACTTAAAAACACATTTTTTTAATGATTTTATTATTTTCATGATTTTTCAGATAAAATATGAATTTTCAACCTTTCTGCAGCACCTATAACATTTATCGTAGGTAAATGAAACTTTGCTGTCAATTTTAAAATATCACAAGGCAACTTTTGGTGGCTATTAGAAAGTTCTAATTGGTCAAGTATAAATCTGACCCATTTTCCATTCTACCCTGATGGGCAGAGTTTTACCTAAAATCACACAATGTAAAGATTAAGGCAACTCCTAATTGCCTTATGTGTATAGATAAAATCCAATAACTATTGGAGTTAAAAATGAAAAGTATCTCCTTACCACGGATGAGTATACCTAATTAGTAGTACAAATTGATGGTCCATAGGCAGTAAAATTGGACAATGAGTAGGCTTATCACTAGTATTTTGACATCGACATCTTATTAACCTAAACTCATTAACAAAAGGTGCAAGATGTTGAATTCCTGAGCAAGTTGTATGACCAGCTACAATATCCCAGAGTTCTACAGACAAGTAACCTGGTATATGTATGTACCCTGTTTAATGGCAGTCCCATATATATTGTTATGACATCACAGAACAATCTACGTGTTTGTCGAATGTGCCACAAGAATCTCGATGTAACGCGTTGTGGCGTACGTGCTTGTCGATGCATTTTCGAGAGGTTTCTAGAAGGCGCCAGCTGCATAGACTGTGTAAAGCCCGCAGTTAATTACGTAGTTCACACGAGCACTACGACACAATTAGGAACATTCTGGTCTGTGAGCATTGTATAAATACTTGGCGGCAGTAGTTTTTCAGTATTAGTGCGATATATTGACAGCGCGGTTCGAGAGTTATTGTCAGGTGAAATTACTGACAAGTGGTTATTAGTTAAGTGCTGTGTTTTATAATCGGACGGTAATTGTAATACAATTGTGTTTAATTTTAGTGGACATTTTGTTGTGTGTGAACAATGTTTATTTGATTTGTTGTAGAGACTGTGTTGTTAATTACGAACTGTTAACTGTGAAAATTAAAGCTGGTAATTAGTGACTTAATTGGTGTCTTGTATTTTGTTGTTTTCCACTGTACCTACGACGATCGAGTAGACCATCGTAACAGTGGTGTCAGAACTGGGATAAAACGGTTAACAGTGGAAACAGTGGACACTTTGTACAAGATGAGTGTAATTCGTAATTAATCGGTAAACAATTGATGCCAGTCAGATGATGGAAAATTTACAGTTACTGCTGTTACAGACGGAGAAACAACAGGATAAGAAACACAGACAGGAGGCGGAAGAGACAAAAGAAGAACGGCGACAGGAAAGAGAGGAACGGAAGTGTGAAACAGAAGACATCAAAGCATTAATACAGGAGCACAAACAGATGCAAGAACATAATACTGCAGAATTGGGTCTCCTACGAGGTGACCTTACTAAACAAGTTACTAAAATATCAGAGGTACAAGAATCAATGACATTAAAAATAGATGACGTAGGAGAATCCATGTCAAATAAAATAGCTGAAGTAGAAAAATCTGTCTTGACTGTGGGAGAAACTATGTCAACAAAAATATCTGCAGTAGAAAACTCAATGGCAAACATAAGAGAACAAATTAAAAGTGAAGTTGAGCAGTGCCTGAAAATGCAGCCAAAACAACTTTGTGAACAAACTGTAAAATGATAAAAACAGAAAAAGACGCAGAAAATAAGTCAACAGAGAAAGTAACTTTACCTGCAGTAGGGACAATTCATGTCAAAGCTCAACCTTTGATGGAAGCAGTCACTGGGCAACGTACCTCTGCCAATTTGAAGCTGCTGCATGTGCAAATAATTGGACAGAGAAAGACAAGGCTGTTTCACTTGTTCTTGAATTAAAAGGACCGGCAGAATTACTACAGAAAGTGCCACCTGACAGCCAGAACACCTATGCCAAGTTGATAAAGTTCTGGAATTACGTATGGTGATAAACATTTGCGAGATGTGTACTGCACCCAGTTGAGAGCAAGGCGACAGCATTCCGGGGAGAGTCTTCAAGACTTTTGAAGTAAGTATCGACAGATTTATTAGATTGGCCTATCCTGAAGCACCAAAAGATTTTCGAATAAGGTTTGCGGTGCAGACATTTATTGACGACATCAGAGATTGTGGACTTCAGCGAGGGTTACGAATGGCAAGACACCGAAATAGCTCAGAAGCTCTTGTTCACGCCCTAGAGTTTGAAGCTGCCAAGATGGCCTCCAGATGTTCCATCATGCATCTCCTTCAAAACAGACTGCACTTTACTTCAGGGAACTATCAACTGCATGACCATGTCTCGTCCATCTGCACTTTCCCAAGCCCTTTTCAGCACTCCGTTTTCTAAGGTGAGAGATTCCCATTGTGCCCAGTAGCCCTTCAGCACTTCGGAACCATGGCAGATATCTTGCCAATCCAGGTGGCAACCTTCCTCTTTTGCTGTCAAGATCGGTCCAATGTCTTCATCAGTCATCTGTTCTTGTCGACAGTCTTGTGTTGTCCAGCTGTCAGCCAGGAAATCTACAGTGATGGCTTGAACATGTTCACTTGAGTTTTGTTCTTCCTTTCTATGGCAATGTCGGCAGTCTTCCAGGCACGGTCTTCGTGATAAGCCATCTGCATTACCATGCAGGCACCCCCGTCGATGTTGTACCTTGAAGTTGTACTCTTCCAGACGTTCGAGCCACCTTGCCAACTGTCCTTCGGGATTTTTAAATCTTAAGAGCCATGCAAACGCGGCATGATCGGTACATAGTGAAAACTCTCTTCCATAGAGGTATTTATGGAAGTGCTCCAACGCTCTGACAATTCCCAACAACTCTCTCCTTGTAACACAATAATTTCTCTCTCGTTTAGAAAGCGTCTTGCTGTAATACGCTATTACTCGTTCTTCACCGTTTTGAACTTGAGACAAAACTGCTCCTAGACCAGTATTGCTTGCGTCTCTGTCTACGATGTACATCCCTTCGGAAGCTGGAAAAGCGAGAATTGGCTGCGAACGAACATAATGCAATCTTCAAAGTTCTAAATGCTTGGTCACACTCTCTCGACCACTGGAAGTTTCATTTATTTTCCGTTAGCTCATGTAGTGGTTTAGCAATAGTAGCGAAGCCTTTCACAAAATGTCTGTACTATGAGCATAACCCCAGGAAACTCCGAAATTCGTGTTTACTCTTCGGAACTGGCCAGTCTCTTACGGTGTCTACTTTATTAGGATCCATGATAACACCCAATGCCAAAACCAGATGGCCCAGATACTGTACTTCCTTCTGGAATAGAGAACACTTCTTCGGGCTCAGCTTCAGTTGTGCACCGTGGATTCTAGTTAGAACTTCCTTCAGGTTTTCCAAACGGTCTTTGAAAGTCTTCCCGATCACTATGACATCGTCTAAGTAAACAAGGCTAGTTTTCCACATCAGGCCTCGGAGTATCAGGTCCATCAATCTCTCAAATGTTGCCGGTGCATTACAGAGTCCAAATAGCATGATGTTAAATTGGAATAAGCCACATGGGGTCGAGAAAGCGGTCTTTCCCTTGTATTCTTGATGAAGACCCACTTGCCAATATCCACTCTTCAGGTCGAATGTGGAAAACCACTGTGCTCCGGACAACGTGTCGAGTGTATCGTTTAACGCGAGGTAATGGATAGCAGTCTTTCTTTGTAACGTCATTTAACCTCCGGTAGTCTACGCAGAAACGCAATCCACCACCCTTCTTCGCTACCAGCACTACAGGAGAAGACCAAGCAGTTGACGAAGGTTCGATTACTCCCTCTGTCAACATGTCCTGTACTAACCGAGACATTTCCTCTTGTTTAGATAATGGAGGCCTTCGAGGAGGTTGGCGTATCGGTGTTGTGTCCTCGGTATTGATACGATGTTGCACAAGGGAGGTTCTTCCCAGTGACTGTCCCCGAACTGTAAAACAATCTTTGAATTCGTGTAAAAGCAGTCTGAGTTCTTTTACCTCACCACTTGAGAGGTCGTTAGAAGATCTGTTCAATAATTCTTGCAGTTCATCTGCTAATTTGGAATTATCCGAAGCACTGGATCTTTGTTGCGTTATTCCGGCTACCCAGGCCACAGGAGTCAATTTGCCTAGGAACGTATTGCTTTGTAAAGTGATAGCTTGATCTAAAATATTCGCCACTCCAATAGGTACATTTCCAGTTTCGTCAGGTTTTACTAAACTTCTGGCAATTATTATGCCTGGTGTGCTGACTACCTGGGGTTCGAATATAGAGCACTAGTTGCCCCTAGTATCTACATTGGTTCTAACCATGATGATCTTTTCGGAGTTTGGTGGAACAGTTACGGCCACTTGGTTTATGATGTCCATTGATTTTTCTGCTGTCGTCATTGGTGATAGCATTACCTCTTCGCCTCCGATTCTCAAGACATTGTTTTTGAAGTCGACTATAAATCCGTATGCGTTCATAACGTCCACACCAAGAATTGCTTCATCCACAATGTCTGCAACAAGTACTTGGTGATTAAACTCAAGTCGACCGAGGTGTAGATGTATCTCTACTTTTCCATACACTTTTACAGGCCGTCCACTAGCTGTTCGCAAGCTGCAAGAGCACCAGATTGGCTTGAGATCTTTCACCACGTCGGGGCGCACAATAGAAACTGTTGTGCCTGTGTCAACTGTAATCGAGGTTGGCCTTTCTTGAACAAATCCAGTAACTACCAAGCTCCTGCTGTTTTTCTGAAGTGTAGAAATTGCGTATTGTCGAGGGGCTTCATTCCTCCAGTTAGTCAGCACACGCCCCGTTGTACCGACTACTGCTCGTTTCCCTGCTGCTCAATTCTAACCCGACAATCTCGTTGTAGATGTCCAGGTTTCCCACATCTATAACACTTCGGTCTTCCATCCTTTCTTATTTTATTCTGTGGCACCGACCGTCGAGTCTCTGTTCCTTGTTCATCTTCCTCATCGTCTCCCCGGAATGTTGTCCCCTTGCTCTCAACTGGGTGCAGTACACATCTCGCAAATATTTATCACCATACCGTAATTTCAGAGCTTTTATCAACTCGGCATAGGTGTTCTGGCTGTCAGATGGCACTTTGTGTAGTAATTCCGCTGCAGGTCCTTTTAATGCAAGCACGAGTGAAACAGCCTTGTCTTTCTCTGTCCAATTATTTGCGCACGCAGCAGCTTCAAACTGGTGGAGGTACGTTGTCCAGTGACTGCTTCCGTCAAAGGTTGGAGCTTTGACATGAACTGTCCCTACTGCAGGCAAAGTTACTTTCTCTATTGGCTTATTTTCTGCATCTTTTTCTGTCTTTATCATTGGTACAGTCTGTTCAGAAAATTGTTTTGGTTGCATCTTCAGGCACTGCTCAACTTCACTTTTAATTTGTTCTCTTATGCTTGCCATTGAGTTTTCTACTGCAGATATTTTATTTGACACAGATTCTTCTGACAGATATTTTTGTAGACACCGATTCTTCAACAATCGAGACAGATTTTTCTACCTCAGCTATTTTTAATGTCATTGATTTTTGTACCTCCGATATTTTAGTAACTTGCTTATTAAGCTCACCTCTAAGGAGACCCATCTCTGCAGCAGTTTGTTCTTGTGTCTGCTTTTGCTCCTGCATTAACTCCTTGATGTCTTCTGTTTCACGTTTATGTCGTTCCTCTGTTTCTTCCCTTTCTTGTCTTCATTCTTCTTATTGTCTTTCTTCTGTTTCTAGCATTAATGCTTTCTGACGTTCCTCAGCATCTTTTCTTTCCTGCCTGTGTTTTTCATCCTATCGTTTTTCTGCTTCTTCTCTTTCTCGTATTTGTTCTTCTTTTTGTTGTTTTTCTGCTTCTTCCTGTGTCTGCTGCAGCAGTGTTTGTAAAGCTTCCATCATGTGACTGGGATCCATGTTTCCGATTAATCACGAATTACACTCGTCTTGTACAAAGTGTCCACTGTTTCCACTGTTAACCGTTCTATCCCAGTTCTGACACGACTTTTACGACGCTCTACTCGATCGTCGTAGGTACAGTGGAAACAAAATAAGTACAAGACACCAATTAAATCACTAATTACCAGCTTTAATTGCTACAGTTAAACAGTTCGTAATTAACAACACAGTCTCTACAACAAATCAAATAAAAAATGTTCACATACAATTTAATGTCCACTAAAATTAAACACAATTGTATTACAATTACCGTCCGACTATAAAACACAACACTTAACTAATAACCACTTGAACGTGCACAGTAATATCGCTACTATAACTCTCGAACTGCACTGTCAATATCTCGCACTAAACTGACTGAACGTCTTTGAGTACTGGTACTTATACCACCCCAAATTACTAGATTATTCAATAGCGCCAGTATAGTTATGACATAATTACTCATGGCCTTGAACAGTCTGGGCGCCCGAGCAAAGTCTGGCACAGTCGAGAAGACTCTCGCAAAGCACGTACGCCACACGCGTTACATCGAGATTCTTCTGGCACATTCGACAAACACATAGATTGTTCTGTGATGTCGTACAATATCATGTACAGCAATTCATTAAAAATGAAACCACAGTCAATAGGTTTTATAAGACAATGATGTTAACATTTGTCATGACCAATACTGATATCAATTTACTTAACTATTAATATTATATTTAAAGTAAATAGAAATTGTTTTATAACAGAAGGGGTACTTTTAGGCATAAAACAAATTTAGGTCCAAAATAAAAAATGTAACATAATAAAGATACTGAACAAAAACCTATTTTGTGAGCTATCAAAATGATCAGTGAAAAAATGGGATTTCCTTGATGACAATATCATTAACATTGTATCTAGCATAAGATGGGAGTTTTGAAATTAGTATCTGGAAGTATATTTGAACTAGAAAAACCGATGCCATGAAATGACAATGCCTAAGGCTTCGACCAATCGGAATTTTGCAAATTCTGTACCGAGAAGACAGAAAAATTGACACATAAGAGTTAGTTGATTGTTGAACCTCGAAGAGTTAAGAACGAGATCCCTGTAACACTTGTGGGCAATAAATTATTAGCAAGCCTCGAATGCAAGATAGGTTAGTTTACTTCAGTGAACGCAAGACAGGTTTTAATTCAGTGAATAATCAACCAAGTGAACTGTGAATAGTGACGTATACATATTAAATTGTGAAAATATCATACCAGAAATAGGAAAGTGTATAAAAAAATCGGTGAGATTAATTCAAATTACTATTTCAACATAACCTAATTGACACTGAATATACACTATTTAATTATTTAAACAAACACTGAAAACACTAAACACTGACACTGTTGAGATTTATTAGTTGTAATATAATTATTTATTTGTACATACAATTAAGAAGTGAATTTGTTGTTAACCCAGAAAGTAACTGACGCTGATAGACACTAACAAAACTTTCATTCCTTAGTTGTAAGCTATTATTTATTTTATATAATATTATATAGAAGAATTGTGATGTTTTGTACTTCACTGACGACATTTTCGAAAAACTTATTGTAGTCAAAAGAACACACATTTGAATATTTAAGTTGAATTAACCTATACGTAATAACATATTCCCTGAGATTTTTCAATAGTGCCAACCTCTGAGCAATTAACTGATTAGCTAGGGTAACTAATGTTCAGAAAGTATTTATTTGTTTTATAATAAAGGAAAGGTTTAAGAAACCAATAAAAGAATATTGAAATAAACTGTATACAAGCTGGTGTAATTATTTAGAGTAATCCGTAAATTATCGAAAATACAAGTGCTTACGCAGACGAAAATTGAGGCAAAAATTTGGGTATCAAGATGAGCAACGATAATATTTTTATTTTAAATTATTATTAACTTCAATACTTCAATAAATTTTTGAGTTAATTATATATTCAAGAAGCAAATACCTAAGTAAAATTTACCAGAAACTTTTGTTTGTAACCTTTGTCAACTATCTGCTGTAAGTCCTAATGTTATACAGTTATTGTGTAAATTGTATGTTTCTAAATTATGATTCTTTGTTAATACCAGTAGGGAGTAAAACATGGTAAAAATAACTTTTAATAATTACGTAGTGAACATCCCCTAATCTGTTTTAGTTATAGGTAATATATTACTTTGTTATATGTTGACTGCTGTAGGTATAAACAATTTATGTACCAATCTAATATCCAATTGTTGATTACTGTTTGTTTAATTAATTAAAATATCATTACATTTAGTAATTTAAATTGTAATACTGTATAAATTAAGTTCTCTCATACTATAATTTGCTCGTTTTCTTAAAGATAATTTGAAGATGTAAACAAACTATCATAAATCTTCACATATAAAATGATACATACATACGCACGCACACACTCACATACACCAACACGTTCACCCAAATATTTAATTGTTTCGTTATGTTTGATATTTCTATTGTATTTCATACACAGGTCCTAAAGATGACAATAAATATTGTCGAAACGTCGAAGCAAAATCGCTAAAATTTGTATTATTGACCGATCCTCACTAACCATCCACTAAAACATTCATTCATTGACGGTCACTAAAAATTTAAGGATTTAGTAGTCATAAAATATTTATTTAAATATTGCTCACACAACGTGGGGCAACCAATACAAAAGAATAAAAATTTTATTTAAAAATATTTATTTACAATGTTAAGGAACCAACTTTTCCACAACCTTTCTATAGTTTTTCTCTAAGTTTATCACGCTAATAGTAATACTCCAAAATAGCTATATGTATAAAAGCATTGCACACTTTACCTGACCAACAAACTGGTTATTCTGTGCTTCCTTTAATTCTTCTTCCACATGAAGTTCCTCTTTCAGGACAGCTTTTACGTCTGATACTACATCCTAAAAATAAAAAAAAAAAACAGCAAAATTTATTTTCATACTCTTTCACAGTTAAAACACTGGCAACTATTTAAATAAGTTAAAAATTAAATATACCAAATTGTATTGATACCAAACTGTATATCACATCTTCAATCTAAATATAAGCACCCTAATTTGACCTGCAGCTTGAATTCATACAATAACAAAATTCTAAGTTATACCTGACTTCTGAATGCTAGTAGATGACCACCTTCATCAATTTTTGTATTTTGTAGGTATTCCATCGGATACTGAGCAAGCCTTGTTTGGTAATTACGGTGTTCTTCTTTGGTAATTGATGGTTCACAAAACAGATGTATTTTCCAACATTTCAACTTTCTTTTAAGATACCTGGGTGTTTTTTGTCAACATTATTTTAAGTTTATTGTAATGCAGCAACAAAAACACTGGACAGCAGTGGTTTTAAATTGTGTGCTATAGTTTTCTTGAGAGTTTTACATCAAGTCTCAGTATTTATTGTTTCCATGCAAAACATGAAATCACACGATGACTCCAAACCACTTGGCCATTAACTTACACGCAAAAAGTATCAGCTTAAACTAAACGTTTATGAGCAGGAAGATAACCACAGAAAGTACTACTCTAGACTAATTAAATTTAATTAATTTATCACGTCAATGTTTAAAAAAAAAGAAAATATCACTGTAATAGGATTGTAAACTACAAATGTTTGTTTTACATCTGACACATTGGCAGCCATTAGAATTGATTCCTGTAAAAACAGAGGAAATTTTTAGCGGACACGGAATCCCTATCTTCCACCAAGTTAACATAAACAACATTTTCTAAAAAACTACTAAACCAATCTGTTTGATGAAATTTTCACAGCAGTTTCTGTAGACCTTTTCACAAGAGCTGAGTTTTTTTGTTAAAAAATATAGCAGAAAAAAAAATTTCTCATTCAACTTTTGAAAGCTGATAAACTTTCATGAAAACTATTTTTGTAATATGTAAATTTGCATTTACAATGGCAGAAAAACTCAGTACAGTAAAACCTCTCTAGTCCGACCCCCGGCTGGTCCGACGCTCCGGTTGGTTCGACCGCGGCTCAGGCACCGAATTGTTGATGACTCACTAGCTTGTTTATACTTGTCAGTTGGTTTACTGCCTCAGTGAGCATCTAGTGTCTAGTGCGTGCTAATTACTCGTCCTGTGTGAATTGGTGTATGTAGTAATTGGTGACAGTTTTAGTGTTTACAAATATTTTTTTACACTTATAATACTGTGTGTGCATACTGTTGTAGTTTTTGCATTATGTCAGGAGCAAAACGTAAACACGTTACTCTTCCTGTAAGTGAAAAATTAAAAGTGCTACAGAGACTGGACAAGGGTGAATCACTCCAAAAAATTGCTAAGGAACTCAATGTGGGAGTTACTACAATAAAGGACTGGAGGAAAAATAGAAAGGATATTGAATCTTGTATGGTGACGGTAGAGGACGAGAAAGCACTAAAAAGTCGCAAAACACTAAAAAAGCCAAAATTGGAACTGCTAGACAACGCGTTATGGATATGGTTTCGCCAAGAAAGGAGGAAAAGAACCCCGCTATCTGGGCCAAAAAATTGGAAGTTGAAGGTGAGTTCACAGCTAGTGACGGTTGGTTAGATCGGAGGAAAACCCGTCATGGCGTTAGATATGTCGCAATATGTTATGTTTTGTTTATAACTTTAATTATTTGTTTCCTATTTGCACAGAAACACTGGTTAACGTCTATTTCTTTCAGACGTCATCTTTAAAGTTTGTCAACTACGTATGAAAAAATTGCTACTTACCAGGGCCATGTTCTTTTCAGCGAACACCGAAGAACAGATTATGGTTGTCGAAATAAAGAAACCTTTATTTGTTCCCATGAATTCAGTTTTATTCGTTAATTATTTTATTTTTTATTCTTTCATCACAAACAAATATCTTCCCCTTCAATACCAGTTATGAATTTAACATTAAACAATATCTTGGTTATCTGATTTTGTAGACCTCTTGAACAAATAAAACTGTTTTATTTCTATAACAAAAAATTAAATGCAAACTTAAATTTAAACACAAACCAGCCTTCTTTGTTTAACATATTTCTCACTCACTCACACACACTATTACCCCATACCTTTAGAGATCTCAGTTTCTTTTAAAAGACAATAATAACATTATAATTTTTTTTTAGCCCTTTTTAATTATTGTACTTTACCCCCTTTGTTATTCCGCTGCTGAAGAGTTTTTAAGATGCCGCATTGTCCTACGCACACCACTATTTCAACTTCACTGCTTTCATGTGTTTTTTAAAAACCAATTTTACTGTTAATTAACTCTGATCGAGGTTTTAATTAGTTATTTCACATTTTAAAAGTTATACGTGCATGCGGTGTTCACCTCTTATATGCGGGCGACGCAAAAACTTCGCCTAACCGGCCAGCCGGCGGACGCACAAAACGGCTCGCGTCCGACACTTATAGATGTTGTTTTCCGACTGTCTTTGTTCTCTGTGTGCAACGAAAACTGCTAGCGTTGCTACACCCACATTCCAGCATTATATAAGGCACTGACGTAACATCGCCTGATGCTCAGTTACATAACTTGTTTACGCTGTTTTTGTATGTCATTGGTTGACCTTGGCACAATTTCAGCGGTCTGTTGATTTTGTCGTTTCAATAATTTTCCTGTATAATGTCACAAGCAGTGCTACCACTGTCACTACCAATAAATATACCTTTCGGTTACGTTTTGTCCCAATTATCATAAAAAATGTTATTCGCTTTATTAAAAAATACAAATTTCTTTATTACCCCAAAATAGGCCAAAATGTCCCGTTACAATACCCCCTCAATGAGATATTTTATGCCGAAGCATAAAAAATCTCATTGACACATTCATACTTGCTAAAGGGATCAGCCAGGATATGTCGCCACAACCCCCTGTATGGTTTACAAAAAAAAATATAATTAACTCACCCTTGGTCCGGTGACTGTGACCGCACCTGAATGACAATACTGGACTTCTCTCTCGAGATCCCAACACCATAGAGTCAGACAGATACTTAACGCCCGCTCAGGACCGCCGCCACAGCATCACCAAACACTGAAACAACAAATCAAATATCAACTAGTGGCCTTATACAACACCATATCCCCAACTGATCTGTTCCCCCTTAACGATGCTGGTTTGCGCTAAGAAGCACTGGTTTTGTTTTTTACTTACTTCTAACATATATCAGAATACCTAACAACAACATGATACCCATTTTAAAATCCCATAATCTCATTCTATCTACTTTCTCTTGTTAACTTTTATCCCAAAATTCAAAATTATTGCCCTGATTCCCATCAGACTTTAAATAAACATTTCCCCTTACCATATTACACATTTCTCTTATCCCCAACTGCATCAAAAATTTTTTAAATTCATAAAATTCTCTTACACTAACAAACACAATATAACATAAGAAAACATAGTACATTCATAATTCACATTGTTATTATTATCTTAAAATAAACAATTCGTATTTAAAAATTTACACACTTTACATCATTAAATTTGCATATAAAATCAAAAAAATTACATTGTATAATAAAATACATAAACTCAATTTAACTTTTATTAATTCATTTCCCAAAAAAAATTATTATATATATATATATTTTCAATCTTCGTTTTACACATCATTTCATTTATTATTCCCTTTCATTAATTTGGGTGATTCTCCGTTATTCATTATAATTCACTTTATCAACTTGGCATTTACCCATAATCTTACCCCTTTTATTACTCTAACGCTCCCTTACAAAATCTTTAACTAGTATGACACCCCATCTCTATCAAAATCTCTATCACACTCTCTAAACCCAACTTACTAATAAACT
Source organism: Magicicada septendecula (assembly GCA_034769895.1). Classification (NCBI taxonomy): domain Eukaryota; kingdom Metazoa; phylum Arthropoda; class Insecta; order Hemiptera; family Cicadidae; genus Magicicada; species Magicicada septendecula. The sequence continues at coordinate 94,720,111 of CM068373.1, forward strand.
CAATTCGCCACATTCTCTCAATATATATAAAAAAATACTCTCTAACCCTTTGTACTTAGGATACGTGTTCCCCCCCCCCAAAAAAAACTCATTTCCCTTATCTGGTTCCTGGATTCTACCTAAGGCAACCCCTTCCCACTAAATCTATCCCATCCCGTCCCAACTTATCATTATGTTGCGGACTCCCACATTACACTACCCCCTACTACACAATTGCCATCCCCAAAATCTCAATCTTATTACCCCACTTCAACTACAACAAAATAACATCATCAATTCATCAATTATACACAACAATATATCACTCAAAACTATACATATATTCTCCATTTCTACTGTGTCTCTACTTATACTCAAATTCTCTATTTCTTGTACTTCATCTCTCGTTATTCTCTCTAACACCCATCTATATTCAACTCGGACTGACTTAATGTTTTACTTAAACAATTACTATCACCCAACTTCTATCTTTTGCAACCCATTCAAAATTTTAACTACCATAACTTTATTTCGTTTATTTTAAAATCTATAAACACATTGAAAACTTATTCTATAAAATATTATTATATTTTTGTAATCCTTAATTCCTAACATACTACATGCAATTAACACAATAAGACATAATAAACACAATATAAGAAGTATCTAGTGCATCTATTTTTCAAATTAAAACAAAATTATTTAGTAGCGAGTCATCCTTATTAAAATACAACAAATTTCTAATTCGTTACCCCCCAAAATTACCCACACATCTTGTATAATACATTACATAACATAATAAACAAATAGACATTAACCTTGATTATTAGCATTGTTACATTAAACAAACAATTCTCTTTTAAAAAATTTATAGAAACTTATAAACATTATAATTTGAAATTTTTATTAACTCTTTTATATCATCATTTCATTATTTATCCTTTGCTGCAATTAGATTCCTCAACATTTCAAAATCATTATTAACATTTATTTTTAACCATTATGTTATTCCACAAACTAAACCATTTAACATTTATTTATTCATTAATTGTCATTAAATTGAAATCTCATCAAATAATTTAAATTCACTATAAAAATTCAAACATATAACATTCAATCACAATATTGAAACGTCTCAAATTATTTACTTCAATTGATTATTAAAACACAACATATTTCAATTATTATCAAAAATTTACAAATCATTAATCATTGTTTTCATAATTATTTTTATTATTCATTTAGACTGCAAAATATTAATAACATTATCATTATTATCACAACATTTTTCTACTACATATACACATTGTTTACCTAACATTTCATAATACACACAACTGAATTCACTACATTATTTACAAATTATTCGTCATTAACTGTTCAATTTTTTCACACTTCATATGTCCAAGTCTGCAAGGTCATTACCATAAATTACAATATTAAAATTGTCCATTCACTGGTTTTTTATTTCAACCTCCATCATCGTATATATATCGAATATATTTATAACATACATCATTGTTATACACAATCAATTTGTTATTATTATTATTATTATAATAATCCATTAACTTTATTTTAATATTACTTTATATCCCATCCCGTCCCAACTTATCATTATGTTGCGGACTCCCACATTACACTACCCCCTACTACACAATTGCCATCCCCAAAATCTCAATCTTATTACCCCACTTCAACTACAACAAAATAACATCATCAATTCATCAATTATACACAACAATATATCACTCAAAACTATACATATATTCTCCATTTCTACTGTGTCTCTATTTATACTCAAATTCTCTATTTCTTGTACTTCATCTCTCGTTATTCTCTCTAACACCCATCTATATTCAACTCGGACTGACTTAATGTTTTACTTAAACAATTACTATCACCCAACTTCTATCTTTTGCAACCCATTCAAAATTTTAACTACCATAACTTTATTTCGTTTATTTTAAAATCTATAAACACATTGAAAACTTATTCTATAAAATATTATTATATTTTTGTAATCCTTAATTCCTAACATACTACATGCAATTAACACAATAAGACATAATAAACACAATATAAGAAGTATCTAGTGCATCTATTTTTCAAATTAAAACAAAATTATTTAGTAGCGAGTCATCCTTATTAAAATACAACAAATTTCTAATTTGTTACCCCCCAAAATTACCCACACATCTTGTATAATACATTACATAACATAATAAACAAATAGACATTAACCTTGATTATTAGCATTGTTACATTAAACAAACAATTCTCTTTTAAAAAATTTATAGAAACTTATAAACATTATAATTTGAAATTTTTATTAACTCTTTTATATCATCATTTCATTATTTATCCTTTGCTGCAATTAGATTCCTCAACATTTCAAAATCATTATTAACATTTATTTTTAACCATTATGTTATTCCACAAACTAAACCATTTAACATTTATTTATTCATTAATTGTCATTAAATTGAAATCTCATCAAATAATTTAAATTCACTATAAAAATTCAAACATATAACATTCAATCACAATATTGAAACGTCTCAAATTATTTACTTCAATTGATTATTAAAACACAACATATTTCAATTATTATCAAAAATTTACAAATCATTAATCATTGTTTTCATAATTATTTTTATTATTCATTTAGACTGCAAAATATTAATAACATTATCATTATTATCACAACATTTTTCTACTACATATACACATTGTTTACCTAACATTTCATAATACACACAACTGAATTCACTACATTATTTACAAATTATTCGTCATTAACTGTTCAATTTTTTCACACTTCATATGTCCAAGTCTGCAAGGTCATTACCATAAATTACAATATTAAAATTGTCCATTCACTGGTTTTTTATTTCAACCTCCATCATCGTATATATATCGAATATATTTATAACATACATCATTGTTATACACAATCAATTTGTTATTATTATTATTATTATTATTATTATAATAATCCATTAACTTTATTTCATTCATTATGCCATTATAATTTATAGGGTTATTCCCTATTAATATTTCATAAAACTTGTCAACATAAGTTATTTTTGTCCAGTCTCCATCAGTATTATTGGTTAACGTCAGGTAAGCTATTTTATCATTTTTATATTCCTCTACTATTACATCATGTAAGTCATTATCGTCTATAAAGATATTATCAAAATAATCCTCTATCTCTCTTTCAACAGGTAAGTATTTTATATTGTTTATCTTCACCCCCTCTAACCTTTCTCTCAATTGATTATAATTTCTCTTTAACTTATATAATTCTATCTCTCTTTAAATACACAACTCTTTATCTAAATCTCCCTCACCATATCACCATATTTCACTTTCTCTCTCACTCCATGCAGAGGGTACTAATTTATAAAAATTCGGGGAACAATTCAAAGACCTCATGTCTTCCAATAACAAGGGACTCTTGCCCTTCAACAACAACATTTGCGAACACCTTGGTTCACCATAAATATGGGGAAAATTTACCCCCTGCTTCATACCCCCAACATAACTCTCTTCACTCACTCTCTTTAATCCATTAACACATACTGACATTCCATTATTACATTCTAAAACTTCATCAGTACTCTCTATATTTACTCCATTATTTTTTAACATCATATTTTCACTTATATTGTCATAATTATCACTCCTACTTACCTCAGAATTGAAATTACCCTTATTATCATCACTAGTCAACACTACTTCTCCCACTATTTGGTCACTGTTATTTATTAATTCATTATCGTTATCACTCACCTGGTTAATTATTTCTTCACTACCATCAACAACACTGTTACCACTTTCTATTGCTACATTTTCAATTGCGTCACCATTATCATTTTTTATCTCGTGACTACCATTTTCTACTATTTTACTCTCACTAACCCCTTCACTTACCTCGTTACTTTGTTTACTAGTATCATCACTATTTTTATTCAGGAAAGCGTATAGTCCCGTTTTTTGTTCTTCCATTTGTCTAAGCTGAGTATTTAATTTACGCCAATCGTCCTCCGTCATTCCTTTCAAAACCCTTTCAAACTCGCGCATGAATTCCGTACTATTCCCGAACTCTCCCCATCCACTCACTTCATTTTCTTGTATCTTAGCCATATTTAAACGATTTTTATTATAATACCCTTTATACTACTTAATAATTATCATACATATTAATTATTATGCATATTACTTCACAATACCCGCTACAAAATATCAACATCAATATTTCACATTTATCACAACATAACCCCTATCTACGTCTATTTTACGTACACACAAAAATTTTATTTCCTATTTCAAACAACCATTCTGCTCTTCCAGTAGGCCTATATTTTATATAAATTTCTTTATATAAAATTGTCCCTCAGTTCCGGGCGCCATTGTTATGTTTTGTTTATAACTTTAATTATTTGTTTACTATTTGCACAGAAACACTGGTTAACGTCTATTTCTTTCAGACGTCATCTTTAAAGTTTGCCAACTACGTATGAAAAAATTGCTACTTACCAGGGCCATGTTCTTTTCGGCGAACACCGAAGAACAGATTATGGTTGTCGAAATAAAGAAACCTTTATTTGTTCCCATGAATTCAGTTTTATTTGTTAATTATTTTATTTTTTATTCTTTCATCACAAACAAATATCTTCCCCTTCAATACCAGTTATGAATTTAACATTAAACAATATCTTGGTTATCTGATTTTGTAGACCTCTTGAACAAATAAAATTGTTTTATTTCTATAACAAAAAATTAAATGCAAACTTAAATTTAAACACAAACCAGCCTTCTTTGTTTAACATATTTCTCACTCACTCACACACACTATTACCCCATACCTTTAGAGATCTCAGTTTCTTTTAAAAGACAATAATAAGATTATAATTTTTTTTTAGCCCTTTTTAATTATTGTACTTTACCCCCTTTGTTATTCCGCTGCTGAAGAGTTTTTAAGATGCCGCATTGTCCTACGCACACCACTATTTCAACTTCACTGCTTTCATGTGTTTTTTAAAAACCAATTTTACTGTTAATTAACTCTGATCGAGGTTTTAATTAGTTATTTCATATTTTAAAAGTTATACGTGCATGCGGTGTTCACCTCTTATATGCGGGCGACGCAAAAACTTCGCCTAACCGGCCAGCCGGCGGACGCACAAAACGGCTCGCGTCCGACACTTATAGATGTTGTTTTCCGACTGTCTTTGTTCTCTGTGTGCAACGAAAACTGCTAGCGTTGCTACACCCACATTCCAGCATTATATAAGGCACTGACGTAACATCGCCTGATGCTCAGTTACATAACTTGTTTACGCTGTTTTTGTATGTCATTGGTTGACCTTGGCACAATTTCAGCGGTCTGTTGATTTTGTCGTTTCAATAATTTTCCTGTATAATGTCACAAGCAGTGCTACCACTGTCACTACCAATAAATATACCTTTCGGTTACGTTTTGTCCCAATTATCATAAAAAATGTTATTCGCTTTATTAAAAAATACAAATTTCTTTATTACCCCAAAATAGGCCAAAATGTCCCGTTACAATACCCCCTCAATGAGATATTTTATGCCGAAGCATAAAAAATCTCATTGACACATTCATACTTGCTAAAGGGATCAGCCAGGATATGTCGCCACAACCCCCTGTATGGTTTACAAAAAAAAATATAATTAACTCACCCTTGGTCCGGTGACTGTGACCGCACCTGAATGACAATACTGGACTTCTCTCTCGAGATCCCAACACCATAGAGTCAGACAGATACTTAACGCCCCTGCTCTGATGCGCTGGCCAGCTCAGGACCGCCGCCACAGCATCACCAAACACTGAAACAACAAATCAAATATCAACTAGTGGCCTTATACAACACCATATCCCCAACTGATCTGTTCCCCCTTAACGATGCTGGTTTGCGCTAAGAAGCACTGGTTTTGTTTTTTACTTACTTCTAACATATATCAGAATACCTAACAACAACATGATACCCATTTTAAAATCCCATAATCTCATTCTATCTACTTTCTCTTGTTAACTTTTATCCCAAAATTCAAAATTATTGCCCTGATTCCCATCAGAATTTAAATAAACATTTCCCCTTACCATATTACACATTTCTCTTATCCCCAACTGCATCAAAAATTTTTTAAATTCATAAAATTCTCTTACACTAACAAACACAATATAACATAAGAAAACATAGTACATTCATAATTCACATTGTTATTATTATCTTAAAATAAACAATTCGTATTTAAAAATTTACACACTTTACATCATTAAATTTGCATATAAAATCAAAAAAATTACATTGTATAATAAAATACATAAATCTCAATTTAACTTTTATTAATTCATTTCCCAAAAAAAATTATTATATATATATATATTTTCAATCTTCGTTTTACACATCATTTCATTTATTATTCCCTTTCATTAATTTGGGTGATTCTCCGTTATTCATTATAATTCACTTTATCAACTTGGCATTTACCCATAATCTTACCCCTTTTATTACTCTAACGCTCCCTTACAAAATCTTTAACTAGTATGACACCCCATCTCTATCAAAATCTCTATCACACTCTCTAAACCCAACTTACTAATAAACTCAATTCGCCACATTCTCTCAACATATATAAAAAAATACTCTCTAACCCTTTGTACTTAGGATACGTGTTTCCCCCCCCAAAAAAAAACTCATTTCCCTTATCTGGTTCCTGGATTCTACCTAAGGCAACCCCTTCCCACTAAATCTATCCCATCCCGTCCCAACTTATCATTATGTTGCGGACTCCCACATTACACTACCCCCTACTACACAATTGCCATCCCCAAAATCTCAATCTTATTACCCCACTTCAACTACAACAAAATAACATCATCAATTCATCAATTATACACAACAATATATCACTCAAAACTATACATATATTCTCCATTTCTACTGTGTCTCTACTTATACTCAAATTCTCTATTTCTTGTACTTCATCTCTCGTTATTCTCTCTAACACCCATCTATATTCAACTCGGACTGACTTAATGTTTTACTTAAACAATTACTATCACCCAACTTCTATCTTTTGCAACCCATTCAAAATTTTAACTACCATAACTTTATTTCGTTTATTTTAAAATCTATAAACACATTGAAAACTTATTCTATAAAATATTATTATATTTTTGTAATCCTTAATTCCTAACATACTACATGCAATTAACACAATAAGACATAATAAACACAATATAAGAAGTATCTAGTGCATCTATTTTTCAAATTAAAACAAAATTATTTAGTAGCGAGTCATCCTTATTAAAATACAACAAATTTCTAATTTGTTACCCCCCAAAATTACCCACACATCTTGTATAATACATTACATAACATAATAAACAAATAGACATTAACCTTGATTATTAGCATTGTTACATTAAACAAACAATTCTCTTTTAAAAAATTTATAGAAACTTATAAACATTATAATTTGAAATTTTTATTAACTCTTTTATATCATCATTTCATTATTTATCCTTTGCTGCAATTAGATTCCTCAACATTTCAAAATCATTATTAACATTTATTTTTAACCATTATGTTATTCCACAAACTAAACCATTTAACATTTATTTATTCATTAATTGTCATTAAATTGAAATCTCATCAAATAATTTAAATTCACTATAAAAATTCAAACATATAACATTCAATCACAATATTGAAACGTCTCAAATTATTTACTTCAATTGATTATTAAAACACAACATATTTCAATTATTATCAAAAATTTACAAATCATTAATCATTGTTTTCATAATTATTTTTATTATTCATTTAGACTGCAAAATATTAATAACATTATCATTATTATCACAACATTTTTCTACTACATATACACATTGTTTACCTAACATTTCATAATACACACAACTGAATTCACTACATTATTTACAAATTATTCGTCATTAACTGTTCAATTTTTTCACACTTCATATGTCCAAGTCTGCAAGGTCATTACCATAAATTACAATATTAAAATTGTCCATTCACTGGTTTTTTATTTCAACCTCCATCATCGTATATATATCGAATATATTTATAACATACATCATTGTTATACACAATCAATTTGTTATTATTATTATAATAATCCATTAACTTTATTTCATTCATTATGCCATTATAATTTATAGGGTTATTCCCTATTAATATTTCATAAAACTTGTCAACATAAGTTATTTTTGTCCAGTCTCCATCAGTATTATTGGTTAACGTCAGGTAAGCTATTTTATCATTTTTATATTCCTCTACTATTACATCATGTAAGTCATTATCGTCTATAAAGATATTATCAAAATAATCCTCTATCTCTCTTTCAACAGGTAAGTATTTTATATTGTTTATCTTCACCCCCTCTAACCTTTCTCTCAATTGATTATAATTTCTCTTTAACTTATATAATTCTATCTCTCTTTAAATACACAACTCTTTATCTAAATCTCCCTCACCATATCACCATATTTCACTTTCTCTCTCACTCCATGCAGAGGGTACTAATTTATAAAAATTCGGGGAACAATTCAAAGACCTCATGTCTTCCAATAACAAGGGACTCTTACCCTTCAACAACAACATTTGCGAACACCTTGGTTCACCATAAATATGGGGAAAATTTACCCCCTGCTTCATACCCCCAACATAACTCTCTTCACTCACTCTCTTTAATCCATTAACACATACTGACATTCCATTATTACATTCTAAAACTTCATCAGTACTCTCTATATTTACTCCATTATTTTTTAACATCATATTTTCACTTATATTGTCATAATTATCACTCCTACTTACCTCAGAATTGAAATTACCCTTATTATCATCACTAGTCAACACTACTTCTCCCACTATTTGGTCACTGTTATTTATTAATTCATTATCGTTATCACTCACCTGGTTAATTATTTCTTCACTACCATCAACAACATTGTTACCACTTTCTATTGCTACATTTTCAATTGCGTCACCATTATCATTTTTTATCTCGTGACTACCATTTTCTACTATTTTACTCTCACTAACCCCTTCACTTACCTCGTTACTTTGTTTACTAGTATCATCACTATTTTTATTCAGGAAAGCGTATAGTCCCGTTTTTTGTTCTTCCATTTGTCTAAGCTGAGTATTTAATTTACGCCAATCGTCCTCCGTCATTCCTTTCAAAACCCTTTCAAACTCGCGCATGAATTCCGTACTATTCCCGAACTCTCCCCATCCACTCACTTCATTTTCTTGTATCTTAGCCATATTTAAACGATTTTTATTATAATACCCTTTATACTACTTAATAATTATCATACATATTAATTATTATGCATATTACTTCACAATACCCGCTACAAAATATCAACATCAATATTTCACATTTATCACAACATAACCCCTATCTACGTCTATTTTACGTACACACAAAAATTTTATTTCCTATTTCAAACAACCATTCTGCTCTTCCAGTAGGCCTATATTTTATATAAATTTCTTTATATAAAATTGTCCCTCAGTTCCGGGCGCCATTGTTATGTTTTGTTTATAACTTTAATTATTTGTTTACTATTTGCACAGAAACACTGGTTAACGTCTATTTCTTTCAGACGTCATCTTTAAAGTTTGCCAACTACGTATGAAAAAATTGCTACTTACCAGGGCCATGTTCTTTTCGGCGAACACCGAAGAACAGATTATGGTTGTCGAAATAAAGAAACCTTTATTTGTTCCCATGAATTCAGTTTTATTTGTTAATTATTTTATTTTTTATTCTTTCATCACAAACAAATATCTTCCCCTTCAATACCAGTTATGAATTTAACATTAAACAATATCTTGGTTATCTGATTTTGTAGACCTCTTGAACAAATAAAATTGTTTTATTTCTATAACAAAAAATTAAATGCAAACTTAAATTTAAACACAAACCAGCCTTCTTTGTTTAACATATTTCTCACTCACTCACACACACTATTACCCCATACCTTTAGAGATCTCAGTTTCTTTTAAAAGACAATAATAAGATTATAATTTTTTTTTAGCCCTTTTTAATTATTGTACTTTACCCCCTTTGTTATTCCGCTGCTGAAGAGTTTTTAAGATGCCGCATTGTCCTACGCACACCACTATTTCAACTTCACTGCTTTCATGTGTTTTTTAAAAACCAATTTTACTGTTAATTAACTCTGATCGAGGTTTTAATTAGTTATTTCACATTTTAAAAGTTATACGTGCATGCGGTGTTCACCTCTTATATGCGGGCGACGCAAAAACTTCGCCTAACCGGCCAGCCGGCGGACGCACAAAACGGCTCGCGTCCGACACTTATAGATGTTGTTTTCCGACTGTCTTTGTTCTCTGTGTGCAACGAAAACTGCTAGCGTTGCTACACCCACATTCCAGCATTATATAAGGCACTGACGTAACATCGCCTGATGCTCAGTTACATAACTTGTTTACGCTGTTTTTGTATGTCATTGGTTGACCTTGGCACAATTTCAGCGGTCTGTTGATTTTGTCGTTTCAATAATTTTCCTGTATAATGTCACAAGCAGTGCTACCACTGTCACTACCAATAAATATACCTTTCGGTTACGTTTTGTCCCAATTATCATAAAAAATGTTATTCGCTTTATTAAAAAATACAAATTTCTTTATTACCCCAAAATAGGCCAAAATGTCCCGTTACAATACCCCCTCAATGAGATATTTTATGCCGAAGCATAAAAAATCTCATTGACACATTCATACTTGCTAAAGGGATCAGCCAGGATATGTCGCCACAACCCCCTGTATGGTTTACAAAAAAAAATATAATTAACTCACCCTTGGTCCGGTGACTGTGACCGCACCTGAATGACAATACTGGACTTCTCTCTCGAGATCCCAACACCATAGAGTCAGACAGATACTTAACGCCCCTGCTCTGATGCGCTGGCCAGCTCAGGACCGCCGCCACAGCATCACCAAACACTGAAACAACAAATCAAATATCAACTAGTGGCCTTATACAACACCATATCCCCAACTGATCTGTTCCCCCTTAACGATGCTGGTTTGCGCTAAGAAGCACTGGTTTTGTTTTTTACTTACTTCTAACATATATCAGAATACCTAACAACAACATGATACCCATTTTAAAATCCCATAATCTCATTCTATCTACTTTCTCTTGTTAACTTTTATCCCAAAATTCAAAATTATTGCCCTGATTCCCATCAGAATTTAAATAAACATTTCCCCTTACCATATTACACATTTCTCTTATCCCCAACTGCATCAAAAATTTTTTAAATTCATAAAATTCTCTTACACTAACAAACACAATATAACATAAGAAAACATAGTACATTCATAATTCACATTGTTATTATTATCTTAAAATAAACAATTCGTATTTAAAAATTTACACACTTTACATCATTAAATTTGCATATAAAATCAAAAAAATTACATTGTATAATAAAATACATAAATCTCAATTTAACTTTTATTAATTCATTTCCCAAAAAAAATTATTATATATATATATTTTCAATCTTCGTTTTACACATCATTTCATTTATTATTCCCTTTCATTAATTTGGGTGATTCTCCGTTATTCATTATAATTCACTTTATCAACTTGGCATTTACCCATAATCTTACCCCTTTTATTACTCTAACGCTCCCTTACAAAATCTTTAACTAGTATGACACCCCATCTCTATCAAAATCTCTATCACACTCTCTAAACCCAACTTACTAATAAACTCAATTCGCCACATTCTCTCAACATATATAAAAAAATACTCTCTAACCCTTTGTACTTAGGATACGTGTTTCCCCCCCAAAAAAAAAACTCATTTCCCTTATCTGGTTCCTGGATTCTACCTAAGGCAACCCCTTCCCACTAAATCTATCCCATCCCGTCCCAACTTATCATTATGTTGCGGACTCCCACATTACACTACCCCCTACTACACAATTGCCATCCCCAAAATCTCAATCTTATTACCCCACTTCAACTACAACAAAATAACATCATCAATTCATCAATTATACACAACAATATATCACTCAAAACTATACATATATTCTCCATTTCTACTGTGTCTCTACTTATACTCAAATTCTCTATTTCTTGTACTTCATCTCTCGTTATTCTCTCTAACACCCATCTATATTCAACTCGGACTGACTTAATGTTTTACTTAAACAATTACTATCACCCAACTTCTATCTTTTGCAACCCATTCAAAATTTTAACTACCATAACTTTATTTCGTTTATTTTAAAATCTATAAACACATTGGAAACTTATTCTATAAAATATTATTATATTTTTGTAATCCTTAATTCCTAACATACTACATGCAATTAACACAATAAGACATAATAAACACAATATAAGAAGTATCTAGTGCATCTATTTTTCAAATTAAAACAAAATTATTTAGTAGCGAGTCATCCTTATTAAAATACAACAAATTTCTAATTTGTTACCCCCCAAAATTACCCACACATCTTGTATAATACATTACATAACATAATAAACAAATAGACATTAACCTTGATTATTAGCATTGTTACATTAAACAAACAATTCTCTTTTAAAAAATTTATAGAAACTTATAAACATTATAATTTGAAATTTTTATTAACTCTTTTATATCATCATTTCATTATTTATCCTTTGCTGCAATTAGATTCCTCAACATTTCAAAATCATTATTAACATTTATTTTTAACCATTATGTTATTCCACAAACTAAACCATTTAACATTTATTTATTCATTAATTGTCATTAAATTGAAATCTCATCAAATAATTTAAATTCACTATAAAAATTCAAACATATAACATTCAATCACAATATTGAAACGTCTCAAATTATTTACTTCAATTGATTATTAAAACACAACATATTTCAATTATTATCAAAAATTTACAAATCATTAATCATTGTTTTCATAATTATTTTTATTATTCATTTAGACTGCAAAATATTAATAACATTATCATTATTATCACAACATTTTTCTACTACATATACACATTGTTTACCTAACATTTCATAATACACACAACTGAATTCACTACATTATTTACAAATTATTCGTCATTAACTGTTCAATTTTTTCACACTTCATATGTCCAAGTCTGCAAGGTCATTACCATAAATTACAATATTAAAATTGTCCATTCACTGGTTTTTTATTTCAACCTCCATCATCGTATATATATCGAATATATTTATAACATACATCATTGTTATACACAATCAATTTGTTATTATTATTATTATTATTATTATTATAATCCATTAACTTTATTTCATTCATTATGCCATTATAATTTATAGGGTTATTCCCTATTAATATTTCATAAAACTTGTCAACATAAGTTATTTTTGTCCAGTCTCCATCAGTATTATTGGTTAACGTCAGGTAAGCTATTTTATCATTTTTATATTCCTCTACTATTACATCATGTAAGTCATTATCGTCTATAAAGATATTATCAAAATAATCCTCTATCTCTCTTTCAACAGGTAAGTATTTTATATTGTTTATCTTCACCCCCTCTAACCTTTCTCTCAATTGATTATAATTTCTCTTTAACTTATATAATTCTATCTCTCTTTAAATACACAACTCTTTATCTAAATCTCCCTCACCATATCACCATATTTCACTTTCTCTCTCACTCCATGCAGAGGGTACTAATTTATAAAAATTCGGGGAACAATTCAAAGACCTCATGTCTTCCAATAACAAGGGACTCTTACCCTTCAACAACAACATTTGCGAACACCTTGGTTCACCATAAATATGGGGAAAATTTACCCCCTGCTTCATACCCCCAACATAACTCTCTTCACTCACTCTCTTTAATCCATTAACACATACTGACATTCCATTATTACATTCTAAAACTTCATCAGTACTCTCTATATTTACTCCATTATTTTTTAACATCATATTTTCACTTATATTGTCATAATTATCACTCCTACTTACCTCAGAATTGAAATTACCCTTATTATCATCACTAGTCAACACTACTTCTCCCACTATTTGGTCACTGTTATTTATTAATTCATTATCGTTATCACTCACCTGGTTAATTATTTCTTCACTACCATCAACAACATTGTTACCACTTTCTATTGCTACATTTTCAATTGCGTCACCATTATCATTTTTTATCTCGTGACTACCATTTTCTACTATTTTACTCTCACTAACCCCTTCACTTACCTCGTTACTTTGTTTACTAGTATCATCACTATTTTTATTCAGGAAAGCGTATAGTCCCGTTTTTTGTTCTTCCATTTGTCTAAGCTGAGTATTTAATTTACGCCAATCGTCCTCCGTCATTCCTTTCAAAACCCTTTCAAACTCGCGCATGAATTCCGTACTATTCCCGAACTCTCCCCATCCACTCACTTCATTTTCTTGTATCTTAGCCATATTTAAACGATTTTTATTATAATACCCTTTATACTACTTAATAATTATCATACATATTAATTATTATGCATATTACTTCACAATACCCGCTACAAAATATCAACATCAATATTTCACATTTATCACAACATAACCCCTATCTACGTCTATTTTACGTACACACAAAAATTTTATTTCCTATTTCAAACAACCATTCTGCTCTTCCAGTAGGCCTATATTTTATATAAATTTCTTTATATAAAATTGTCCCTCAGTTCCGGGCGCCATTGTTATGTTTTGTTTATAACTTTAATTATTTGTTTACTATTTGCACAGAAACACTGGTTAACGTCTATTTCTTTCAGACGTCATCTTTAAAGTTTGCCAACTACGTATGAAAAAATTGCTACTTACCAGGGCCATGTTCTTTTCGGCGAACACCGAAGAACAGATTATGGTTGTCGAAATAAAGAAACCTTTATTTGTTCCCATGAATTCAGTTTTATTTGTTAATTATTTTATTTTTTATTCTTTCATCACAAACAAATATCTTCCCCTTCAATACCAGTTATGAATTTAACATTAAACAATATCTTGGTTATCTGATTTTGTAGACCTCTTGAACAAATAAAATTGTTTTATTTCTATAACAAAAAATTAAATGCAAACTTAAATTTAAACACAAACCAGCCTTCTTTGTTTAACATATTTCTCACTCACTCACACACACTATTACCCCATACCTTTAGAGATCTCAGTTTCTTTTAAAAGACAATAATAAGATTATAATTTTTTTTTAGCCCTTTTTAATTATTGTACTTTACCCCCTTTGTTATTCCGCTGCTGAAGAGTTTTTAAGATGCCGCATTGTCCTACGCACACCACTATTTCAACTTCACTGCTTTCATGTGTTTTTTAAAAACCAATTTTACTGTTAATTAACTCTGATCGAGGTTTTAATTAGTTATTTCACATTTTAAAAGTTATACGTGCATGCGGTGTTCACCTCTTATATGCGGGCGACGCAAAAACTTCGCCTAACCGGCCAGCCGGCGGACGCACAAAACGGCTCGCGTCCGACACTTATAGATGTTGTTTTCCGACTGTCTTTGTTCTCTGTGTGCAACGAAAACTGCTAGCGTTGCTACACCCACATTCCAGCATTATATAAGGCACTGACGTAACATCGCCTGATGCTCAGTTACATAACTTGTTTACGCTGTTTTTGTATGTCATTGGTTGACCTTGGCACAATTTCAGCGGTCTGTTGATTTTGTCGTTTCAATAATTTTCCTGTATAATGTCACAAGCAGTGCTACCACTGTCACTACCAATAAATATACCTTTCGGTTACGTTTTGTCCCAATTATCATAAAAAATGTTATTCGCTTTATTAAAAAATACAAATTTCTTTATTACCCCAAAATAGGCCAAAATGTCCCGTTACAATACCCCCTCAATGAGATATTTTATGCCGAAGCATAAAAAATCTCATTGACACATTCATACTTGCTAAAGGGATCAGCCAGGATATGTCGCCACAACCCCCTGTATGGTTTACAAAAAAAAATATAATTAACTCACCCTTGGTCCGGTGACTGTGACCGCACCTGAATGACAATACTGGACTTCTCTCTCGAGATCCCAACACCATAGAGTCAGACAGATACTTAACGCCCCTGCTCTGATGCGCTGGCCAGCTCAGGACCGCCGCCACAGCATCACCAAACACTGAAACAACAAATCAAATATCAACTAGTGGCCTTATACAACACCATATCCCCAACTGATCTGTTCCCCCTTAACGATGCTGGTTTGCGCTAAGAAGCACTGGTTTTGTTTTTTACTTACTTCTAACATATATCAGAATACCTAACAACAACATGATACCCATTTTAAAATCCCATAATCTCATTCTATCTACTTTCTCTTGTTAACTTTTATCCCAAAATTCAAAATTATTGCCCTGATTCCCATCAGAATTTAAATAAACATTTCCCCTTACCATATTACACATTTCTCTTATCCCCAACTGCATCAAAAATTTTTTAAATTCATAAAATTCTCTTACACTAACAAACACAATATAACATAAGAAAACATAGTACATTCATAATTCACATTGTTATTATTATCTTAAAATAAACAATTCGTATTTAAAAATTTACACACTTTACATCATTAAATTTGCATATAAAATCAAAAAAATTACATTGTATAATAAAATACATAAATCTCAATTTAACTTTTATTAATTCATTTCCCAAAAAAAATTATTATATATATATATTTTCAATCTTCGTTTTACACATCATTTCATTTATTATTCCCTTTCATTAATTTGGGTGATTCTCCGTTATTCATTATAATTCACTTTATCAACTTGGCATTTACCCATAATCTTACCCCTTTTATTACTCTAACGCTCCCTTACAAAATCTTTAACTAGTATGACACCCCATCTCTATCAAAATCTCTATCACACTCTCTAAACCCAACTTACTAATAAACTCAATTCGCCACATTCTCTCAACATATATAAAAAAATACTCTCTAACCCTTTGTACTTAGGATACGTGTTTCCCCCCCCAAAAAAAAACTCATTTCCCTTATCTGGTTCCTGGATTCTACCTAAGGCAACCCCTTCCCACTAAATCTATCCCATCCCGTCCCAACTTATCATTATGTTGCGGACTCCCACATTACACTACCCCCTACTACACAATTGCCATCCCCAAAATCTCAATCTTATTACCCCACTTCAACTACAACAAAATAACATCATCAATTCATCAATTATACACAACAATATATCACTCAAAACTATACATATATTCTCCATTTCTACTGTGTCTCTACTTATACTCAAATTCTCTATTTCTTGTACTTCATCTCTCGTTATTCTCTCTAACACCCATCTATATTCAACTCGGACTGACTTAATGTTTTACTTAAACAATTACTATCACCCAACTTCTATCTTTTGCAACCCATTCAAAATTTTAACTACCATAACTTTATTTCGTTTATTTTAAAATCTATAAACACATTGAAAACTTATTCTATAAAATATTATTATATTTTTGTAATCCTTAATTCCTAACATACTACATGCAATTAACACAATAAGACATAATAAACACAATATAAGAAGTATCTAGTGCATCTATTTTTCAAATTAAAACAAAATTATTTAGTAGCGAGTCATCCTTATTAAAATACAACAAATTTCTAATTTGTTACCCCCCAAAATTACCCACACATCTTGTATAATACATTACATAACATAATAAACAAATAGACATTAACCTTGATTATTAGCATTGTTACATTAAACAAACAATTCTCTTTTAAAAAATTTATAGAAACTTATAAACATTATAATTTGAAATTTTTATTAACTCTTTTATATCATCATTTCATTATTTATCCTTTGCTGCAATTAGATTCCTCAACATTTCAAAATCATTATTAACATTTATTTTTAACCATTATGTTATTCCACAAACTAAACCATTTAACATTTATTTATTCATTAATTGTCATTAAATTGAAATCTCATCAAATAATTTAAATTCACTATAAAAATTCAAACATATAACATTCAATCACAATATTGAAACGTCTCAAATTATTTACTTCAATTGATTATTAAAACACAACATATTTCAATTATTATCAAAAATTTACAAATCATTAATCATTGTTTTCATAATTATTTTTATTATTCATTTAGACTGCAAAATATTAATAACATTATCATTATTATCACAACATTTTTCTACTACATATACACATTGTTTACCTAACATTTCATAATACACACAACTGAATTCACTACATTATTTACAAATTATTCGTCATTAACTGTTCAATTTTTTCACACTTCATATGTCCAAGTCTGCAAGGTCATTACCATAAATTACAATATTAAAATTGTCCATTCACTGGTTTTTTATTTCAACCTCCATCATCGTATATATATCGAATATATTTATAACATACATCATTGTTATACACAATCAATTTGTTATTATTATTATTATTATTATTATAATAATCCATTAACTTTATTTCATTCATTATGCCATTATAATTTATAGGGTTATTCCCTATTAATATTTCATAAAACTTGTCAACATAAGTTATTTTTGTCCAGTCTCCATCAGTATTATTGGTTAACGTCAGGTAAGCTATTTTATCATTTTTATATTCCTCTACTATTACATCATGTAAGTCATTATCGTCTATAAAGATATTATCAAAATAATCCTCTATCTCTCTTTCAACAGGTAAGTATTTTATATTGTTTATCTTCACCCCCTCTAACCTTTCTCTCAATTGATTATAATTTCTCTTTAACTTATATAATTCTATCTCTCTTTAAATACACAACTCTTTATCTAAATCTCCCTCACCATATCACCATATTTCACTTTCTCTCTCACTCCATGCAGAGGGTACTAATTTATAAAAATTCGGGGAACAATTCAAAGACCTCATGTCTTCCAATAACAAGGGACTCTTACCCTTCAACAACAACATTTGCGAACACCTTGGTTCACCATAAATATGGGGAAAATTTACCCCCTGCTTCATACCCCCAACATAACTCTCTTCACTCACTCTCTTTAATCCATTAACACATACTGACATTCCATTATTACATTCTAAAACTTCATCAGTACTCTCTATATTTACTCCATTATTTTTTAACATCATATTTTCACTTATATTGTCATAATTATCACTCCTACTTACCTCAGAATTGAAATTACCCTTATTATCATCACTAGTCAACACTACTTCTCCCACTATTTGGTCACTGTTATTTATTAATTCATTATCGTTATCACTCACCTGGTTAATTATTTCTTCACTACCATCAACAACATTGTTACCACTTTCTATTGCTACATTTTCAATTGCGTCACCATTATCATTTTTTATCTCGTGACTACCATTTTCTACTATTTTACTCTCACTAACCCCTTCACTTACCTCGTTACTTTGTTTACTAGTATCATCACTATTTTTATTCAGGAAAGCGTATAGTCCCGTTTTTTGTTCTTCCATTTGTCTAAGCTGAGTATTTAATTTACGCCAATCGTCCTCCGTCATTCCTTTCAAAACCCTTTCAAACTCGCGCATGAATTCCGTACTATTCCCGAACTCTCCCCATCCACTCACTTCATTTTCTTGTATCTTAGCCATATTTAAACGATTTTTATTATAATACCCTTTATACTACTTAATAATTATCATACATATTAATTATTATGCATATTACTTCACAATACCCGCTACAAAATATCAACATCAATATTTCACATTTATCACAACATAACCCCTATCTACGTCTATTTTACGTACACACAAAAATTTTATTTCCTATTTCAAACAACCATTCTGCTCTTCCAGTAGGCCTATATTTTATATAAATTTCTTTATATAAAATTGTCCCTCAGTTCCGGGCGCCATTGTTATGTTTTGTTTATAACTTTAATTATTTGTTTACTATTTGCACAGAAACACTGGTTAACGTCTATTTCTTTCAGACGTCATCTTTAAAGTTTGCCAACTACGTATGAAAAAATTGCTACTTACCAGGGCCATGTTCTTTTCGGCGAACACCGAAGAACAGATTATGGTTGTCGAAATAAAGAAACCTTTATTTGTTCCCATGAATTCAGTTTTATTTGTTAATTATTTTATTTTTTATTCTTTCATCACAAACAAATATCTTCCCCTTCAATACCAGTTATGAATTTAACATTAAACAATATCTTGGTTATCTGATTTTGTAGACCTCTTGAACAAATAAAATTGTTTTATTTCTATAACAAAAAATTAAATGCAAACTTAAATTTAAACACAAACCAGCCTTCTTTGTTTAACATATTTCTCACTCACTCACACACACTATTACCCCATACCTTTAGAGATCTCAGTTTTTTTTAAAAGACAATAATAACATTATAATTTTTTTTTAGCCCTTTTTAATTATTGTACTTTACCCCCTTTGTTATTCCGCTGCTGAAGAGGTTTTAAGATGCCGCATTGTCCTACACACACCACTATTTCAACTTCACTGCTTTCATGTGTTTTTTAAAAACCAATTTTACTGTTAATTAACTCTGATCGAGGTTTTAATTAGTTATTTCACATTTTAAAAGTTATACGTGCATGCGGTGTTCACCTCTTATGTGCAGGCGATGCAAAAACTTCGCCTAACCGGCCAGCCGGCGGACGCACAAAACGGCTCGCGTCCGACACTTATAGATGTTGTTTTCCGACTGTCTTTGTTCTCTGTGTGCAACGAAAACTGCTAGCGTTGCTACACCCACATTCCAGCATTATATAAGGCGCTGACGTAACATCGCCTGATGCTCAGTTACATAACTTGTTTACGCTGTTTTTGTATGTCATTGGTTGACCTTGGCACAATTTCAGCGGTCTGTTGATTTTGTCGTTTCAATAATTTTCCTGTATAATGTCACAAGGAGTGCTACCACTGTCACTACCAATAAATATACCTTTCGGTTACGTTTTGTCCCAATTATCATAAAAAATGTTATTCGCTTTATTAAAAAATACAAATTTCTTTATTACCCCAAAATAGGCCAAAATGTCCCGTTACAAATATTAGGTGAAAAACTATCAGCTGATGACAAGGCAGCAAAAGAGTTTTCTTTGAAATTTAAAAAAATTGTTGAAGAAAATTAATTAGCACCTGACCAAGTCTATAATATAGATGAAACTGGCCTAAACTATAGAATGTAACCGAGAAAAACACTTGCTGCATCAAATGAGACTGTGATACTACGATCAAAACTTCCCAAAGACAGGCTAACCGTAGCTACTTGCAGAAATGCTAACAGTACACAGAAGCTTCCGCTTTTTGTCATTGGCAAGTCCAAAACGCCAAGGGCATTCAAGAACATTAATTTATCATCGCTACCAGTTTATTACCGCAACCAAATCAGCTTGGATGGAGTGTACACTTTTTAAGTCATGGTTTTTTGACAAATTTGTGCCTGCTGTTGAAAAAAAACTTAAAGGCCCAAAAACTTACTGTTCGCGCTCTGTTGTTGTCAGATAACACACCATCACACCCTTCTGAAGAAGAATTGATAAAAGGAGAAATAAAAGCTGCATTCCTTCCACCCAATGTAACTTCCCTTATCCAACCAATGGATCAAGGAGTGATCGAGTGGCTGAAAAAGTGTTATCGCTGAAAGTACATAAGCTCGATTTTGGAAAAGACAGGAGAAGGCTGTAACCTTTTTGAAGCTATGAAATCCCTTAGTATCAAAGATGCAATTTACACAATAGCAGAGTCATGGGATGAAATGAAACCTGACACACTGCAAACATCTTGGCGTAAACTTTGGCCGGAAGTGATGATCGAGAGTGAACAAACTGGGAATGAGCAAGACACAGACACGTCGGAAATTGTCAATGACTTACAAACTTTGCAACATGATATCCAAACAAATGACGTTGATGAGTGGACTGCTAAATGTGATGAAGATTGTGAAACAAATGAAGAACTAAATGACAATCAGATCGTTGCCGCTGTTTCGCAAGTTGATGAAGAAACTGTAAATGAAGACCCTGATGATGAAGACGAACCGTCTGCCCGTATATCGCATACGGAAGCCAAAAAAACTTTTGATGTTGCTCTTCAGTACATCGAACAGAACTCGTCCTCTACATCTATGGATATCTTGTGGATCAAGAAATGGAGGATCATTGCAGCTAAGTCTAGACAGTCGTCTGCCAAACAAAAGAACAATACCGATTTTTTTCACCAATAAAATGGGTTTCTTGTTTTTTATTACACCATTGCTGGACTTATTATCATTTATTGTACATAACCAATCATATAGCCTGGTAGCCTACTGTATAAGTTTTATTTTATTTTAGACTGTCTCATTTAATGAAATAATAAACATTTTGTATTCTTCTGATAATCCGACCTTTTTTGTGTTCCGACAATAACCCCAGTCCCAGAGGTGACGGATTAGTGAGGTTCTACTGTATATATACTCACATACTTTCAATATTGTGTGAAAACTTCACAATTCTTGATTGGTTCAGTGGTTGGTGAGAAAATGTTCCTGATGTATTGAAAAACCACACTTTTGGTAATTGAGAAAAAAACTAAAAAACATGTGAAATTTGAGTTTTGAATGTTTCCATGGAGACAATTTTTCAATAATTCTGGATTACCAAGATCTATGAAAATTGGTTTGATTTCAGTCATTATGGCAACAACTTGTGACATAGTTCGCTGGGCAACAATTTTAGCATGTCTACCCAAAATGTCATACATTTTGAATTTGGATGATGGGTCAAGGAAGATTCAAAATACTAGAAAGCATCTGACCCTCTCTCTGTCCTTACAAATACATATTAATGCATAAACTAACCTAATATTAAGTTAGACTCTGCTATTTCAATTTCCGGTGAATTATAAAGTTTTTGTGCTAAACTGCAGAAAGAGCAGTAAATTTCTAGCTGTGTTGCTACTCCAACATATAGATTTGAACTCCTAACCTTTAATCCACTCAATTTACAATTTCTCCACAGAGATACTGTAACCAGAATTTGAGATGATATATTTAAATTTAAAAATTCGTACACTTCATTATCCATACCTGAAATACATTTTTTGTAATCGGGGGACTAGACAAATTTTTGGAGGGGGTGGGATGGAGTATTGTGTTTACCTAAAGTGGGTTCAGAGCTTCCGGATGAATGAATGTTTTTAATACTTTTAATATGTTCGACCTACCACCAGTCCCTTTTTTTGTAAGTTAGTAAAAAATCAAGGCATCCTGAAAAAAAAAAAAAAAAAAAAAAAGGCACACAACTTCAATAATACAAACATAAACAAACCATGACTGTTTGAGGTTACAAACCTTATTACAATTGCCAGATGAATGCAGTCGAACAGCTGAGTGCTACCAACTTTTGCGCATGAAATGTAGTAAGTTTTGAAGAAAGAATCATGATGAAATTTGATGGAGTGATTCAAAAGTTATGCATGTTTGAATATGGAAGTTTTCATTGACGGCAGCTGTCAAAAGGTGCAATATACTTTTCACAGACTTTGATACGGATTTCTGTTGCACAAGTGTTGCACATCAGTGTATTCAGAAAAGGACCTCAGCTTTTAATTGACACAACAGAAATTTGAAAATGGGTTTTTTTTCCTTTCCATGTACCCTTAAATGACATCCATTATATCAGATATTGGTCCTCGAAGGCTTCAGGAGGAGAAAGTGTCTTTGTCTAGTTCAAACTAGCATATACCGGTACTTTGGGGACAGTTCCGATTAGTGTAGATGTGTTTGGTAGTTTATAATCTTCACTTTATGTCTCTGGTAACCTTGGTGGAAGTTAATTAGTACACTAAATGTTTTGCTCAGTAAATTTTAACAACGGAAGGTTTACCATGACTGGTCACAAGGTGTAACACAAATTTTACAATATGTAAATATAAATAATTGTTCACACAATTAATTGATCCTGTTGTGTTTGATATTATTTACAAATATAATTAACAGATTATTGCATTATCAATATTTTAAATTGTAATACTATATTAATTATGTTCTGGAGTATTACAATTCTGTCTATGTATTTAAGTAAAACAATATGGAAGGAATGTAATTATTTTGAAGATGTAAAACAAATTGTCTCAACACACACACACACACACACACACACACACACACACACACACACACACACACACACACACACACACACACACACACACACACACACACACACACACACACACACACACACACACACACACACACACACACACACACACACAATTAATTCATCTTGTTGTGTTTGATATTTTCTCTTGTATCCGTACACAGCCCTGATGATGACAATAATATTGTCAAAATGTTTACACAAAATTTTTAAATTTGTGTTATACTTTTTGACCAATCCTTGCTAAACCTTGTATAATTAAAATTTATTGGTCGATGGTTACTACTAAATTAATGATTTTGCTCATTAATTGTCTCACTATTTGTTGAGAATTGTGTGTGTAATAAGCTTTGTTATAAGGTAGCCGAATTAATGTTTTAAAAGTCTGAATTTTTATAAAGCATTAACAAAACTTGACTGTTAATTATCTGGTGTTTAATAAATCAACTCTAGCTAAGATGGTCATCCATATCATCGATCAGTGGTAATAACAAAAGTGAAGAGGGATCAGGGAATCAATCCCCCCCCCCCCAGAGCTATTAGTAACTTCTGCAGAATTCCATTATCACTTAATGGAGGCCCATTTCTAAGCCAATTGTGTGTATTAAAATAATGTGTATAATTGTAGAAACGAAAGGAATTACAATATTTGTAAACTAATCAAATAAAGGGGAGTCCAACGTTCAAGCTAGTCTCAACCTCCCTCCCAAGAGCAGCTCCTAGTTATGCTACTGCGCTCACACAATGAACAACTAGACTGTGCCAAACAGACAAAATGACTCAAACCTTCCAAAGCAAAGTTCTATGGAACAAAGTCAATATTATATGATACATATATAGCAATACTGACATCCTGTAGGATCAAATCTCTCCTCATGCATGCCCTTGGCAGACTACGGTGCAACTCTAGCCTAGACGAAACCACTGTTCCAGCCTCACTCTAAGCAGGATTTACACAGTATGCCTATGCCCAATCATGGCGTATGGATACTCAATCCTATTGATAGCTGCCTCCAATAACCTGGAACTTTGCAGGATAACATAATGGTGAGTTCGTCTGACATACCACTTTCCAAAATCAAAACAAGCAATATAGCCCTTTATTCCTTAAACAAACTCTTTCCTAACTTCAACCCCTTTCGGCTAAAACTCAACCGCTGGTATGCCTACAATGCAAGACTCCATCCCTCATTTTCTGCTATAACAGAAACCATTAGTAGATCTAACCAAATGACCAACCTTCCTTATTAACAACTTGCTGGCACTTGCAAACACACCTGCTGGACACAATAGGTAGCCAACACAACGATTTAACACTGCTTATTGTAAACTCTCTGGTTACCCCATTTTCAACACCCTGCTCTGATCACCCCCCCCTAACTTGTCCCACAACCCCTTGATGACATGTTAGAAGCTTTTTCCATCTTACGTACCCTAGGCTGCTCAACTCTGCAGCTACTACACTACCATTTGGCACACAATACCCAAAACTACTCTTACCACGTAGGCATTAGGACCACACACACACACACACACACACACACACACACACACACACACACACACACACACACACACACACACACACACACACACACACACACACAGAGTTTTCTCTTCTTCCCGGTGCCTCCACTTTCACAATATGCAGCCTGCATGAGCATCCTGTCCCCCCCACCGCAAAACATTCCATGGCTGAAGAGGGTTGCCCCCCCCCCAACAATCCATGGCTGAAGAGAGCTGGTCCCAAAACAGCATAAGACTCATCCTCAGACAAGCCTCAAACAGCTCAACAAAAATCTGGAGAACCAGCATGTAGCAAGTGAAAAAAGAAAAGATTTTCTTCACAGTACGACAAATATTTATGTTAAGAGTGCTGACAATGCCCTTTGAGGCAATAAGGTGTTCAGAGTATAGTGTACATACAGTAAGAGTGTTATGCCAGCTGTTAACTTAATAACACATTGTTATTTTAGAAACAAGTTAAAGAATAGTCTTTGTCACCAGATTCAATATGGAATTAAAGTCTAACATATTTTATAGACTTATTTAAACTAAAAGTTAAAAGCCTATTGAGAATTTTATCCATGAGACTTGATTATTTTACTGAGATAGGAAAAAGGTAACCCCAAAGTTGAAGACAGTATTTATACAAAGCAAATACATGTTATGATGGATAAGCTGAAGAAAAACGGCAATTTCCCAATATCCTTACCCACACTACATTTTCAATGTTTTGAATATGTGATGACAGTGTCGATATAATATGATGCAGAGAAGAAGTGTCCTAATTATAAATTATTCCATTTCTTAATGTAATATGAAAATATGTAATGCTCTCATTTATGAGGTTAGGTAATAACGTTTTTGGTTGTTAGTTTACTATATACAGAAATAAAAGCCATGGTTAGAAAAAATATAATGTTTAATGTGTATATACAATGCTTATAGCAGAGTAACATTTGATATAAATAACAATGTTTTTTTTAACATAAACAACAACATAAAACATAAAATGCAAAATACAACTATTTCTGAACACTAAGATTAAAACAAACAGGAAATATAACATATTAACAAATGAACACAAGATTTGCTATTTGTTAGGCAGCCAGTATTCTTTTATGTTGTTCAATAAAATCTTGAAAACTTTGCTGGAAGCGAATTTTGTGCAAAACAAAAAAAAGGAGGCATATATAGCAACCTGCCTCACTTCAAGTTGATTATGTTTCCAGTGGTCTGAACAAAACCCAAGTATTAGTGAAAAACGAGTTCTGCCACAAAAAGGGAAGAAACATGTATAGTAACAGGGAAGGGCCCATGCACCAGCCCCGCCTTGCTTCAAGTTGGTTTTTTTTACATGGTTTTCACAAAAAGTTAGTATTGTTTTAAAGACATATTGGTTTCCATGTGTACTTTTGGTCTACATGTTAACCTAACAACTTCAACTTTTGGCATCACAGGTGCACATCTGAGAGCTATATTATTGCTAGAAACATTTTTCTTAAAAAATATGACAATTAAAAATGATTGCGATTACACTGATCGAATGGTTGCTTTTTCCCCAACATTCCTCACCAATGGAATGGATTGCAATTGCCAACAAGCTATTTTATAATTTGTAATATATTCTATTTATAATATATACAAATAAATTTTCATGATTTCTATTATCTAACAAAAATTATATGCAATATTCGCTACATATCAATGCCAATAATCACATTATCAAAATATCAAAAATGAGTGTACGTACAGTTATTGGGAAAATACCAGGAAATCAATTAATGAAATACCTCATTCACAAGTTTATCGTCTGATGAATTTTCTTCAAAAAATTCTTCTTTTATGGCAACGTCTGCTACAGATAAAAACACTGCATGTGACTCTTCCATCATGTCAATCCCTGCTTCCGATGTTACAGTCTGGAAAGAAACATTCAATTTTATTGAAAAACAAATATTATAAAATTATTAATCACAACTCCTTTTTACTTCCATGTTCCTTAAGGAAATGGAAGTATGGTGATGGCAAAAAAAATCATATTCGAGATTATCGCAGATTCTGATTGTACTACACTCAAAACATGAAAAAGTCATTTTTCGAAAAGTGTCTGTGTGTGTCTGTAGATTTCTTTTATGGCAAACGATAACAGCAGCAAATTCAAACAGATTCAAATAATTTGTTGTACACAGTCCTGATTTGTAGAGTACTCAAGACCTATTATTTTTGGTGAAGATCGGTTAAGGGGAAGGGGTAGTTTACCTGCAACTTTTTTTTTTAATCAAGGGTAATTTTTTCCTATTGCAAATAATAACAGCCGCAAATTCAAACAGAATCAAATAATGTTTTGCATACAGCCCTGAATTGTAGAGTTCTCAAGATCTATTGTTTTTGGTTAAGATCGGTTAAGGGAAAGGGGTAGTTTACCTGCAACGTTTTTTATCAAGGGTAATTTTTTCCTATGGCAAACGTTAACAGCCGCAAATTCAAACAGAATCAAATAATGTTTTGCATACAGCCCTGAATTGTAGAGTTCTCAAGATCTATTGTTTTTGGTTAAGATCGGTTAAGGGAAAGGGGTAGTTTACCTGCAACATTTTTTATCAAGGGTAATTTTACTTCCATATTCCTTAAGGAATGGAAGTATGGTGATGGCAAAAAAAATCGTGTTCGAGATTATTGCAGATTCTGATTCTACTACACTCAAAACATGAAAAAAAGGCGTTTTCCAAAAAGTGTCTGTGTGTGTGTCTGTCTGTGTGTGTGTCTGTCTGTGTGTGTGTGTGTCTGTAGATTTTTTTCTATGGCAAACGATAACTGCCGCAAATTCAAACAGAATCAAATAATTTTTTGCATACAGCCCTGATTTGCAGAGTACTCGCGACCTATTGTTTTTGGTGAAGATCGGTTGAGGGAAAGGGGTAGTTTACCTGCAACGGTTTTTTTTTTAGCAAGGGTAATTTTGTTTGTTTGGCAAACGATAACAGCCGCAAATTCAAACAGAATCAAATAATGTTTCGCATACAGCCCTGAATTGTAGAGTTCTCAAGATCTGTTGATTTTGGTGAAGATCGGTTAAGGGAAAGGGGTAGTTTACCTGTAACGTTTTCTGTTTTAACAAGGATATTTCTTATGGCAAACGATAACAGCCGTAAATTCAAACAGAATCAAAAGATTTTTTGCATACAGCCCTAAATTGTAGAGTTCTCAAGACCTATTGTTTTTGGTGAAGATCGGTTAAGGGAAAGGGGTAGTTTACCTACAACGTTTTTTTAACAAGGTTATTTTCTATGGCAAACGATAACAGCCGCAAATTCAAACATAATCAAATAATTTTCTGCATACAGCCCTGGTTTGTAGAGTACTCAAGACCTTTTGTTTTTGGTGAAGATCGGTTGAGGGAAATGGGTAGTTTACCTGCAACGTTTGTTATAAAGCGTATTTTCTATGGCAAACGATAACTGCCGCAAATTCAAACAGAATCAAATAATTTTCTGCATACATAAGTGAATTGTAGAGGACTCAAGGCCATTAGATTTTGGTGAAGATCGGTTAAGGGGAAGGGGTAGTTTACCTGCAACCTTTTACGTTTTAACAAGAGTAAAGTACTTGAAAATTCATTTAAACTTTTTCAAACAATGGTAATTGTTAAAAATAAAATAATTTTGTTGCCAGGCAATAAAATTATAATTTTTTCATTTTAATGTAAATTATGTATATATTAGAAAATATATAGTGCTTGGCAGGCAATCATATTTCAGATTATAAGTCTTAGAATATGGAAGTCATGTAGGGTTCTCCATACCGATATTTACTTCCATATTCCTTAAGGAATGGAAGTATGGTGATGGCAAAAAAAATCGTGTTCGAGATTATTGCAGATTCTGATTCTACTACACTCAAAACATGAAAAAAAGTCGTTTTCCGAAAAGTGTCTGTGTGTCTGTAGATTTTTTTTCTATGGCAAACGATAACTGCCGCAAATTCAAACAGAATCAAATAATTGTTTGCATTCAGCCCTGATTTGCAGAGTACTCGCGACCTATTGTTTTTGGTGAAGATCGGTTGAGGGAAAGGGGTAGTTTACCTGCAACGGTTTTTTTTTAGCAAGGGTAATTTTGTTTATTTGGCAAACGATAACAGCCGCAAATTCAAACAGAATCAAATAATGTTTCGCATACAACCCTGAATTGTAGAGTTCTCAAGATCTGTTGATTTTGGTGAAGATCGGTTAAGGGAAAGGGGTAGTTTACCTGTAACGTTTTATGTTTTAACAAGGGTATTTCCTATGGCAAACGATAACAGCCGCAAATTCAAACAGAATCAAAAGATTATTTGCATACATCCCTAAATTGTAGAGTTCTCAAGACCTATTGTTTTTGGTGAAGATCGGTTGAGGGAAAGGGGTAGTTTACCTGCAACGTTTTTTTAACAAGGGTATTTTCTATGGCAAACGATAACAGCCGCAAATTCAAACAGAATCAAATAATGTTTTGCATACAGCCCTGATTTGTAGAGTACTCAAGACCTATTGTTTTTGGTGAAGATCGGTTAAGGGAAAGGGGTAGTTTACCTGTAACGTTTTATGTTTTATCAAGGGTATTTTGTATGGCAAACGATAATAGCCGCAAATTCAAACAAAATCATATAATATTTTGCATACAGCGCTGAATTGTAGAGTTCTCAAGACCTATCGTTTTTGGTGAAGATCGGTTAAGGGAAAGGGGTAGTTTACCAGCAACGTTTTATGTTTTAACAAGGGTATTTTCTATGGCAAACGATAACAGCCGCAAATTCAAACAGAATCAAATAATGTTTTGCATACAGCCCTGATTTGTAGAGTACTCAAGACCTATTGTTTTTGGTGAAGATCGGTTAAGGGGAAGGGGTAGTTTACCTGCAACGTTTTTTTATCAAGCGTATTTTATATGGCAAACGATAACAGCCGCAAATTCAAACAGAATCAAATAATTTTTTGCATACGTCCCTGAATTGTAGAGGTCTCAATGACTTTCGATTTTGGTGAAGATCGGTTAAGGGGAAGGGGTAGTTTACCTGCAACCTTTTACGTTTTAACAAGAGTAAAGTACTTGAAAATTTATTTTACTTTTTGAAACAATGGTAATTGTTAAAAATAAAATAATTTTGTTGCCAGGCAATAAAATTATAATTTTTTCATTTTAATGTAATATAATATTTTTCATTTAATACAGCAATAAATATCGGTATGGAGAACCATACATGACTTCCATATTCTAAGATTTATATTTAAAATCATTTTCAGCCAAACAGCCAGGCTGTGTCTTACCTGCCTTTTTATTGCTGTATTAAATGAAAAATATTATATTACATTAAAATGAAAAAATTATAATTTTATTGCCTGGCAATTACCATTGTTTCAAAAAGTTTAAATAAATTTTCAAGTACTTTACTCTTGTTAAAACGTAAAAGGTTGCAGGTAAACTACCCCTTCCCCTTAACCGATCTTCACCAAAAACAATAGGTCTTGAGAACTCTACAATTTAGGGCTGTATGCAAATAATCTTTTGATTCTGTTTGAATTTGCGGCTGTTATCGTTTGCCATAGGAAATACCCTTGTTAAAACATAAAACGTTACAGGTAAACTACCCCTTTCCCTTAACCGATCTCCACCAAAAACAATAGGTCTTGAGTACTCTACAAATCAGGGCTGTATGCAAAACATTATTTGATTCTGTTTGAATTTGCGGCTGTTATCGTTTGCCATAGAAAATACCCTTGTTAAAAAAACGTTGCAGGTAAACTACCCCTTTCCCTCAACCGATCTTCACCAAAAACAATAGGTCATGAGAACTCTACAATTTAGGGCTGTATGCAAATAATCTTTTGATTCTGTTTGAATTTGCGGCTGTTATCGTTTGCCATAGGAAATACCCTTGTTAAAACATAAAACGTTACAGGTAAACTACCCCTTTCCCTTAACCGATCTTCACCAAAATCAACAGATCTTGAGAACTCTACAATTCAGGGTTGCATGCGAAACATTATTTGATTCTGTTTGAATTTGCGGCTGTTATCGTTTGCCAAACAAACAAAATTACCCTTGCTAAAAAAAAACCGTTGCAGGTAAACTACCCCTTTCCCTCAACCGATCTTCACCAAAAACAATAGGTCGCGAGTACTCTGCAAATCAGGGCTGCATGCAAACAATTATTTGATTCTGTTTGAATTTGCGGCAGTTATCGTTTGCCATAGAAAAAAAATCTACAGACACACAGACAGACACACAGACACTTTTCGGAAAACGACTTTTTTTCATGTTTTGAGTGTAGTAGAATCAGAATCTGCAATAATCTCGAACACGATTTTTTTTGCCATCACCATACTTCCATTCCTTAAGGAATATGGAAGTAAATATCGGTATGGAGAACCCTACATGACTTCCATATTCTAAGACTTATAATCTGAAATATGATTGCCTGCCAAGCACTATATATTTTCTAATATATACATAATTTACATTAAAATGAAAAAATTATAATTTTATTGCCTGGCAACAAAATTATTTTATTTTTAACAATTACCATTGTTTGAAAAAGTTTAAATGAATTTTCAAGTACTTTACTCTTGTTAAAACGTAAAAGGTTGCAGGTAAACTACCCCTTCCCCTTAACCGATCTTCACCAAAATCTAATGGCCTTGAGTCCTCTACAATTCACTTATGTATGCAAAAAATTATTTGATTCTGTTTGAATTTGCGGCAGTTATCGTTTGCCATAGAAAATACGCTTTATAACAAACGTTGCAGGTAAACTACCCCTTTCCCTCAACCGATCTTCACCAAAAACAAAATGTCTTGAGTACTCTACAAACCAGGGCTGTATGCAGAAAATTATTTGATTATGTTTGAATTTGCGGCTGTTATCGTTTGCCATAGAAAATAACCTTGTTAAAAAAACGTTGTAGGTAAACTACCCCTTTCCCTTAACCGATCTTCACCAAAAGAATAGGTCTTGAGAACTCTACAATTTAGGGCTGTATGCAAAAAATCTTTTGATTCTGTTTGAATTTACGGCTGTTATCGTTTGCCATAAGAAATATCCTTGTTAAAACAGAAAACGTTACAGGTAAACTACCCCTTTCCCTTAACCGATCTTCACCAAAATCAACAGATCTTGAGAACTCTACAATTCAGGGCTGTATGCGAAACATTATTTGATTCTGTTTGAATTTGCGGCGGTTATCGTTTGCCAAACAAACAAAATTTCCCTTGATAAAAAAGAAACCGTTGCAGGTAAACTACCCCTTTCCCTCAACCGATCTTCACCAAAAACAATAGGTCGTGAGTACTCTACAAATCAGGGCTGTATGCAAAAAGTTATTTGATTCTGTTCGAATTTGCGGCAGTTATCGTTTGCCATAGAAAAAAATACCCTTGTTAAAAAAACGTTGCAGGTAAACTACCCCTTTCCCTCAACCGATTTTTACCAAAAATAATAGGTCTTGAGAACTCTACAATTTAGGGCTGTATGCAAATAATCTTTTGATTCTGTTTGAATTTGCGGCTGTTATCGTTTGCCATAGGAAATACCCTTGTTAAAACATAAAACGTTACAGGTAAACTACCCCTTTCCCTTAACCGATCTTCACCGAAATCAACAGATCTTGAGAACTCTACAATTCAGGGCTGTATGCGAAACATTATTTGATTCTGTTTGAATTTGCGGCTGTTATCGTTTGCCAAACAAACAAAATTACCCTTGCTAAAAAAAAAAACCGTTGCAGGTAAACTACCCCTTTCCCTCAACCGATCTTCACCAAAAACAATAGGTCGCGAGTACTCTGCAAATCAGGGCTGTATGCAAAAAATTATTTGATTCTGTTTGAATTTGCAGCAGTTATCGTTTGCCATAGAAAAAAATCTACAGACACACAGACAGACACACACACAGACACTTTTCGGAAAACGACTTTTTTCATGTTTTGAGTGTAGTAGAATCAGAATCTGCAATAATCTCGA
Organism: Magicicada septendecula; assembly: GCA_034769895.1. Classification (NCBI taxonomy): domain Eukaryota; kingdom Metazoa; phylum Arthropoda; class Insecta; order Hemiptera; family Cicadidae; genus Magicicada; species Magicicada septendecula. Next base: position 94,753,838 of record CM068373.1, read on the forward strand.
ACATGATTTTTTTTGCCATCACCATACTTCCATTCCTTAAGGAATATGGAAGTAAAAAGGCAGGTAAGACACAGCCTGGCTGTTTGGCTGAAAATGATTTTAAATATATATCTTAGAATATGGAAGTCATGTATGGTTCTCCATACCGATATTTACTTCCATGTTCCTTAAGGAAATGGAAGTATGGTGATGGGAAAAAAAATCGTGTTCGAGATTATTGCAGATTCTGATTGTACTTCACTCAAGACATGAAAAAAATTCGTTTTTAGAAAAGTGTCTGTGTGTGTGTCTGTCTGTCTGTGTCTGTAGATTTTTTTTCTATGGCAAACAATAACTGCCGCAAATTCAAACAGAATCAAATAATTTTCTGCATACAGCTCTGATTTGTAGAGTACTCACGACCTATTGTTTTTGGTGAAGATCGGTTGAGGGAAAGGGGTAGTTTACCTGCAACGGTTTTTTTTATCAAGGGTAATTTTGTTTGTTTGGCAAACGATAACAGCCGCAAATTCAAACAGAATCAAATAATGTTCCACATACAGACCTGAATTGTAGAGTTCTCAAGATCTGTTGATTTTGGTAAAGATCGGTTAAGGGAAAGGGGTAGTTTACCAGCAATGTTTTATGTTTTAACAAGGGTATTTTCTATAGCAAACGATAACAGCCGCAAATTCAAACAGAATCAAATAAGTTTTTGCATACAGCCCTAAATTGTCGAGATCTCGAGACCTATTGTTTTTGGTGAAGATCGGTTGAGGGAAAGGGGTAGTTTACCTGCAACGTTTTTTAACAAGGGTATTTTCTATGGCAAACGATAACAGCCGCAAATTCAAACAGAATCAAATAATGTTTTGCATACAGCCCTGATTTGTAGAGTACTCAAGACCTATTGTTTTTGGTGAAGATCGGTTAAGGGGAAGGGGTAGTTTACCTGCAACGTTTTTTTATCAAGCGTATTTTCTATGGCAAACGATAACAGTCGCAAATTCAAACAGAATCAAATAATTTTTTGCATACTTCCCTGAATTGTAGAGGTCTCAATGATTTTCGATTTTGGTGAAGATCGGTTAAGGGGAAGGGGTAGTTTACCTGCAACCTTTTACGTTTTAACAAGAGTAAAGTACTTGAAAATTTATTTAAACTTTTTGAAACAATGGTAATTGTTAAAAATAAAATAATTTTGTTGCCAGGCAATAAAATTATAATTTTTTCATTTTAATGTAATATAATATTTTTCATTTAATACAGCAATAAAAAGGCAGGTAAGACACAGCCTGGCTGTTTGGCTGAAAATGATTTTAAATATAAATCTTAGAATATGGAAGTCATGTATGGTTCTCCATACCGATATTTACTTCCATGTTCCTTAAGGAAATGGAAGTATGGTGATGGCAAAAAAAATCGTGTTCGAGATTATTGCAGATTCTGATTGTACTTCACTCAAAACATGAAAAAAAGTCGTTTTTAGAAAAGTGTCTGTGTGTGTGTCTGTCTGTCTATGTCTGTAGATTTTTTTTCTATGGCAAACAATAACTGCCGCAAATTCAAACAGAATCAAATAATTTTCTGCATACAGCCCTGATTTGTAGAGTACTCACGACCTATTGTTTTTGGTGAAGATCGGTTGAGGGAAAGGGGTAGTTTACCTGCAACAGTTTTTTTTATCAAGGGTAATTTTGTTTGTTTGGCAAACGATAACAGCCCCAAATTCAAACAGAATTAAATAATGTTCCACATACAGACCTGAATTGTAGAGTTCTCAAGATCTGTTGATTTTGGTAAAGATCGGTTAAGGGAAAGGGGTAGTTTACCAGCAATGTTTTATGTTTTAACAAGGGTATTTTCTATAGCAAACGATAACAGCCGCAAATTCAAACAGAATCAAATAAGTTTTTGCATACAGCCCTGATTTCTTGTGTACTAAAGACCTATTGTTTTTGGTGAAGATCGTTTAGGGGAAAGGGGTAGTTTAGCTGCCACGTTTTTTGTTTTATCAAGGGTATTTTGTATGGCAAACGATAACAGCCGCAAATTCAAACAAAATCATATAAAATTTTGCATACAGCGCTGAATTGTAGAGGTCTCAAGATCTGTTGATTTTGGTGAAGATCGGTTAAGGGAAAGGGGTAGTTTACCTGTAACGGTTTTTTTTTAGCAAGGGTAATTTTGTTTGTTTGGCAAACGATAACAGCCGCAAATTCAAACAGAATCAAATAATGTTTCGCATACAGCCCTGAATTGTTGAGTTCTCAAGATCTGTTGATTTTGGTGAAGATCGGTTAAGGGGAAGGGGTAGTTTACCTGTAACGTTTTATGTTTTAACAAGGGTATTTCCTATGGCAAACGATAACAGCCGCAAATTCAAACAGAATCAAAAGATTATATGCATACAGCCCTAAATTGTAGAGTTCTCAAGACCTATTGTTTTTGGAGAAGTTCGGTTGAGGGAAAGGGGTAGTTTACCTGCAACGTTTTTTTAACAAGGGTATTTTCTATGGCAAACGATAACAGCCGCAAATTCAAACAGAATCAAATAATGTTTTGCATACAGCCCTGATTTGTAGAGTACTCAAGACCTATTGTTTTTGGTGAAGATCGGTTAAGGGAAAGGGGTAGTTTACCTGTAACGTTTTATGTTTTATCAAGGGTATTTTGTATGGCAAACGATAATAGCCGCAAATTCAAACAAAATCATATAATATTTTGCATACAGCGCTGAATTGTAGAGTTCTCAAGACCTATCGTTTTTGGTGAAGATCGGTTAAGGGAAAGGGGTAGTTTACCAGCAACGTTTTATGTTTTAACAAGGGTATTTTCTATGGCAAACGATAACAGCCGCAAATTCAAACATAATCAAATAATGTTTTGCATACTGCCCTGAATTGTAGAGTACTCAAGATCTTTTGTTTTTGGTGAAGATCGGTTAAGGGAAAGGAGTAGTTTACCTGCAACGTTTTATGTTTTAAAAGGGTATTGTATATGGCAAACGATAAGAGCCACAATTTCAAACAGAATCAAATAAGTTTTTGCATAAAGCCCTGATTTCTTGTGTACTAAAGACCTATTGTTTTTGGTGAAGATCGTTTAAGGAAAAGGGGTAGTTTACCTGCCACGTTTTTTGTTTTATCAAGGGTATTTTGTATGGCAAACGATAACAGCCGCAAATTCAAACAAAATCATATAATATTTTGCATACAGCGCTGAATTGTAGAGTTCTCAAGACCTATCGTTTTTGGTGAAGATCGGTTAAGGGAAAGGGGTAGTTTACCAGCAACGTTTTATGTTTTAACAAGGGTATTTTCTATGGCAAACGATAAGAGCCGCAAATTCAAACAGAATCAAATAGGTTTTTGAATACAGCCCTGATTTCTTGTGTACTAAAGACCTATTGTTTTTGGTGAAGATCGTTTAAGGGAAAGGGGTAGTTTACCTGCCACGTTTTTTGTTTTATCAAGGGTATTTTGTATGGCAAACGATAACAGCCGCAAATTCAAACAGAATCAACTAGGTTTTTGCATACCTTTTTGAACTAAAGAGAACTTACGGTCTGTTGATTTTGTTGAAGATTTGTTAAGGGAAGGGGTAGTTTATAAGCAACGTTTTATGTTTTAAAAAGGGTAATTTTTTATGACGAACGATAACTGCCGAAAATTCAATGGGAATCAAATAATTGTTTGCACCCTTTCCTGAGTTGCAGAGAGCCCAAGGTTTATTGATTTTGGTGAAGATCAGTTAAGAGAAAGGGGTAGTTTACCTGAAACATTTTATGATTTAACAAGAGTAAAGTACTTAATTTTTATAAATAAAGTATCCTGATAAGAAGCTCATAGTAATCCACTGTAGAAACGTAGATGAAATATCTATAAATGAAGAGGCTATGTGAACGGGGTGGGGGTAATTTCCTATTATTAAAAATTATAGTTGAAGGTGGAGGGGAGAATTTTTTATATGTGTACTAAGTTATCGGCAACAAAGAAGTAGTTTTTTGTTAAAATTGCTTCCCGGGCTCTTTAGCCGTAGTCCAATGTTTTCTGCAAAACCAGACTTTTCGGCAGTGCCATCGACTGCCATCATCGGTGAAAATCGAGTGCGAAAACGTGAGGTGGTATACGTTAGTGACCACATTACTGTGGTTAATGCTGAAGCAATAAGTAGAAAGACGTAGTTTCTATGGAAATATTTCATTTCGAATATGATTTTAAATATAAATCTTAGAACATGGAAGTCATGTATGGTTCTCCATACCGATATTTTCTATGGCAAACGATAACAGCCGCAAATTCAAACAGATTCAAATAATTTGTTGTATACAGTCCTGATTTGTAGAGTTCTCAAGACCTATTCTTTTTGGTGAAGATCGGTTAAGGGGAAGGGGTAGTCTACCTGCAACTTTTTTTTTAATCAAGGGTAATTTTTTCCTATGGCAAACAATAACAGCCGCAAATTCAAACAGAATCAAATAATGTTTCGCATACAGCCCTGAATTGTAGAGTTTTCAAGACCTATTGCTTTTGTGAAGATCGGTTGAGGGAAAGGGGTAGTTTACCTGCAACGGTTTTTTTTTTTTATCAAGGGTAATTTTGTTTGTTTGGCAAACGATAACAGCCGCAAATTCAAACACAATCAAATAATGTTCCGCATACAGCCCTGAATTGTACAGTTCACAAGATCTGTTGATTTTGGTAAAGATCGTTACGGGAAAGGGGTAGTTTACCAGCAACGTTTTATGTTTTAACAAGGGTATTTTCTATGGCAAACCATAACGGCCGCAAATTCAAACATAATCAAATAATGTTTTGCATACTGCCCTGAATTGTAGAGTACTCAAGATCTTTTGTTTTTGGTGAAGATCGGTTAAGGGAAAGGAGTAGTTTACCTGCAACGTTTTATGTTTTAAAAGGGTATTGTATATGGCAAACGATAAGAGCCACAATTTCAAACAGAATCAAATAAGTTTTTGCATAAAGCCCTGATTTCTTGTGTACTAAAGACCTATTGTTTTTGGTGAAGATCGTTTAAGGAAAAGGGGTAGTTTACCTGCCACGTTTTTTGTTTTATCAAGGGTATTTTGTATGGCAAACGATAACAGCCGCAAATTCAAACAAAATCATATAATATTTTGCATACAGCGCTGAATTGTAGAGTTCTCAAGACCTATCGTTTTTGGTGAAGATCGGTTAAGGGAAAGGGGTAGTTTACCAGCAACGTTTTATGTTTTAACAAGGGTATTTTCTATGGCAAACGATAAGAGCCGCAAATTCAAACAGAATCAAATAGGTTTTTGAATACAGCCCTGATTTCTTGTGTACTAAAGACCTATTGTTTTTGGTGAAGATCGTTTAAGGGAAAGGGGTAGTTTACCTGCCACGTTTTTTGTTTTATCAAGGGTATTTTGTATGGCAAACGATAACAGCCGCAAATTCAAACAGAATCAACTAGGTTTTTGCATACCTTTTTGAACTAAAGAGAACTTACGGTCTGTTGATTTTGTTGAAGATTTGTTAAGGGAAGGGGTAGTTTATAAGCAACGTTTTATGTTTTAAAAAGGGTAATTTTTTATGACGAACGATAACTGCCGAAAATTCAATGGGAATCAAATAATTGTTTGCACCCTTTCCTGAGTTGCAGAGAGCCCAAGGTTTATTGATTTTGGTGAAGATCAGTTAAGAGAAAGGGGTAGTTTACCTGAAACATTTTATGATTTAACAAGAGTAAAGTACTTAATTTTTATAAATAAAGTATCCTGATAAGAAGCTCATAGTAATCCACTGTAGAAACGTAGATGAAATATCTATAAATGAAGAGGCTATGTGAACGGGGTGGGGGTAATTTCCTATTATTAAAAATTATAGTTGAAGGTGGAGGGGAGAATTTTTTATATGTGTACTAAGTTATCGGCAACAAAGAAGTAGTTTTTTGTTAAAATTGCTTCCCGGGCTCTTTAGCCGTAGTCCAATGTTTTCTGCAAAACCAGACTTTTCGGCAGTGCCATCGACTGCCATCATCGGTGAAAATCGAGTGCGAAAACGTGAGGTGGTATACGTTAGTGACCACATTACTGTGGTTAATGCTGAAGCAATAAGTAGAAAGACGTAGTTTCTATGGAAATATTTCATTTCGAATATGATTTTAAATATAAATCTTAGAACATGGAAGTCATGTATGGTTCTCCATACCGATATTTTCTATGGCAAACGATAACAGCCGCAAATTCAAACAGATTCAAATAATTTGTTGTATACAGTCCTGATTTGTAGAGTTCTCAAGACCTATTCTTTTTGGTGAAGATCGGTTAAGGGGAAGGGGTAGTCTACCTGCAACTTTTTTTTTAATCAAGGGTAATTTTTTCCTATGGCAAACAATAACAGCCGCAAATTCAAACAGAATCAAATAATGTTTCGCATACAGCCCTGAATTGTAGAGTTTTCAAGACCTATTGCTTTTGTGAAGATCGGTTGAGGGAAAGGGGTAGTTTACCTGCAACGGTTTTTTTTTTTTATCAAGGGTAATTTTGTTTGTTTGGCAAACGATAACAGCCGCAAATTCAAACACAATCAAATAATGTTCCGCATACAGCCCTGAATTGTACAGTTCTCAAGATCTGTTGATTTTGGTAAAGATCGTTACGGGAAAGGGGTAGTTTACCAGCAACGTTTTATGTTTTAACAAGGGTATTTTCTATGGCAAACCATAACGGCCGCAAATTCAAACATAATCAAATAATGTTTTGCATACTGCCCTGAATTGTAGAGTAGTCAAGACCTTTTGTTTTTGGTGAAGATCGGTTAAGGGAAAGGGGTAGTTTACCTGCAACGTTTTATATTTTAAAAGGGTATTTTCTATGGCAAACGATAAGAGCCGCAAATTCAAACAGAATCAAATAAGTTTTTGCATACAGCCCTCATTTCTTGTGTACTAAAGACCTATTGTTTTTGGTGAAGATCGTTTAAGGGAAAGGGGTAGTTTACCTGCCACGTTTTTTGTTTTATCAAGGGTATTTTGTATGGCAAACGATAACAGCCGCAAATTCAAACAAAATCATATAATATTTTGCATACAGCCCTGAATTGTAGAGTTTTCAAGACCTGTCGTTTTTGGTGAAGATCGGTTAAGGGAAAGGGGTAGTTTACCTGCAACGGTTTTTTATCAAGGGTAATTTTTTTCTATGGTAAACGATAACAGCCGCAAATTCAAACAGAATCAAATGATGTTTTGCATACAGCCCTGTATTGTAGAGTTCTCAAGACCTATTGTTTTTGGTGAAGATCGGTTAAGGAAAAGGGGTAGTTTACCTGCAACGTTTTTTTAACAAGGTATTTTCTATGGCAAACGATAACAGCCGCAAATTCAAACAGAATCAAAAAATTTTTTGCATACAGGCCTGATTTGTAGAGTTCTCAAGACCTATTGTTTTTGGTGAAGATCGGTTAAGGAAAAGGGGTAGTTTACTTGCAACGTTTTTTTAACAAGGTATTTTCTATGGCAAACGATAACAGCCGCAAATTCAAACAGAATCAAAAAATTTTTTGCATACAGCCCTAATTTGTAGAGTACTCAAGACCTATTGTTTTTGGTGAAGATCGGTTAAGGGGAAGGGGTAGTTTACCTGCAACGTTTTTTTATCAAGTGTATTTTCTATGGCAAAAGATAACAGCCGCAAATTCAAACAGAATCAAATAATTTTTTGCATACGTACCTGAATTGTAGAGGTCTCAAGGACTTTCGATTTTGGTGAAGATCGGTTAAGGGGAAGGGGTAGTTTACCTGCAACCTTTTACGTTTTAACAAGAGTAAAGTACTTGAAAATTCATTTAAACTTTTTGAAACAATGGTAATTGTTAAAAATAAAATAATTTTGTTGCCAGGCAATACAATTATAATTTTTTCATTTTAATGTAAATTATGTATGAGTTAATATCTTTATATATATATAATTCTTCTATACGTGTGTATGTCACTGAACTCCTCCATGTATAAAATAATATATCGTTCGTGGCAGGTAAGCATATCTCAGTTATGTAATGTTTACGTTTCCATTTTATTATTATGCCTACAGCAATAAAAAGGCAGGTAAGACACACACACACAGACACACACAATTCACGTTATTTCTGGCCTCACTCATGTTTATTTTCTTACATTTGCACGCTTTTTAAATGGAAAGTGCCGAAACCCACACCAACATAACGCGTGCAAGCCGAAAAAATGGACATCAATTTGCTTACTGGCGAAGCTAGTAGTTAATGAATGGGTAGGCAAAAATCTTATCTTAAATTTTTTTTAAGGAATCACTAAAAGGACGGTGGTTCAAATCGGACGCTGAGGTAGAGTTTGCTGTAATCGAATGGTTCCACAAACAGCCGTAGGAATTTTACTAGCAGGGAATCTACAGGTTAGCGCAACAGTGGAATTCATGTCTCAATGTTATTGGAGACTTCTTTTAAAATCGTTGAATAAAAAATGCTTTACAGCTCTATACGTGTTTCTATTGAACAATCCTTGTATTAGTCATACACAAAATACAACTGATTGAACTTCAAATTTTTAAACTTGGTTAGTTTCTATATATATGTTTAATGTTACAAATAATTCAAATAACAATCTTGATCATCTGTTAGTTCAGCGGAATAACAGTGACACTTTTAATAACCGCATAAAATAAACACTTAGAAACAACACAGGCGCTTTAACTTAACTGTTTGGACCACAGAAGTGAGGCATGCCTCAACGCTATATGTGTACAGCGCGGTAACTTCGCCACTGATATATATGTGTACAACGTTATCGGCAACAAAGAAGTAGTTTTTGTTAAAATTCCTTCCCGGGATATTTGGCCGTAGTCCAATGTTTTCTACAAAACCAGACATTTCGGCAATGCCATCGACTTCCATCATCAGTGAAAATCGAGTGCGATAACGTGAGGTGGTATACGTTAGTGACCACAGTACTGTGGTTAACGCTGAAGCAGTAAGTAGAAAGAAGTAGTTCCTATGGTAAGATTTCATTTCGAAAATGATTTTAAATATAAATCTTAGAATATGGAAGTCATGTATGGTTCTCCATACCGATTTTTTTTTTACGAACGATAACTGCCGTACATTAAAACAGAATCACCTACTCTTCTGCATATCTTTTTTAATTATACAGAACTCAAGGTCTGTTGATTTTGTTGAAGATCAGTTAAGGGAAAGGGGTAGTTTACCTGCAACGGTTTTTTATCAAAGGTAATTTTTTTCTATAGTAAAGGATAATAGCTGCAAATTCAAACAGAATCAAATGATGTTTTGCATACAGCCCTGTATTGTAGAGTTCTCAATACCTGTTGGTGTTGGTGAAGATCGGTTAAGGGAAAGGGGTAGTTTAATAGCAACATTTTATGTTCTAACAAGGGTACTTTTTTATACGACGAATGATAACTGCCGTAAATTCAAACAGAATCTACTAGGTTTTTGCATACCTTTTTGAACTAAAGAGAACTCAAGGTCTGTTGATTTTGTTGAAGATCGGTTAAGGGAGGGGGTAGTTTATCAGCAACGTTTTATGTTTTAAAAAGGGTAATTTTTCTACAATAAGTAGAAAGACGTAGTTTCTATGGAAATATATCATTTCGAATATGATTTTAAATATAAATCTTAGAACATGGAAGTCATGTATGGTTCTCCATACCGATATTTTCTATGGCAAACGATAACAGCCGCAAATTCTAACAGAATCAAATAATGTTTTGCAAACAGCACTGGATAGTAGGGTTCTCAAGACCTGTTGGTTTTGGTGAAGATCGGTTAAGGGAATAGGGTAGTTTACCTGCAACATTTTATGTTATAACAAGGGTAATTTTTTATATGACGAACGATAACTGCCGTAAATTCAAACAGAATCAACTACTCTTTTGCATACCTTTTTGAATTATACAGAACTCAAGGTGTGTTGATTTTGTTGAAGATCGGTTAAGGGAAAGGGGTAGTTTACCAGCAACGTTTTATATTTTAACAAGGGTATTTTCTATGGCAAATGATAAGAGCCGCAAATTCAAACAGAATTAAATAATATTTTGCATACAGCCCTGAATTGTAGAGTACTAAAGACCTATTGTTTTTGGTGAAGATCGGTTAAGGGAAAGGGGTAGTTTACCTGCAACATTTTATGTTTTAACAAGGGTAATTTTTTATATGACGAACGATAACTGCCGTAAATTCAAACAGAATCAACTACGTTTTTGCATACCTTTTTGAAGTATAGAGAACTCAAGGTCTGTTGATTTTGTTGAAGATCGGTTAAGGGAAAGGGGTAGTTTACCAGCAACATTTTATGTTTTAACAAGGGTAATTTTTTTATGACGAAAGATAACTGCCGTAAATTCAAAGAGAATCAAATAATTTGTTGCATACTTTCCTAAGTTGTAGAGAACTCAAGGCATGTTGATTTTGGTGAAGATCGGTTAAGGGAAAGGGGTAGTTTACCTGCAACATTTTATGTTGTAACAAGAGAAATGTTTTCATGACGAATGATAACTGCTGCACATTCAAACAGAATCAAATATTTGTTTTGCATGCATCCCTGAATTGTAGAGAACTGAAGGTCTATTGATTTTGGTGAAGATCGGTTAAGAGAAAGGGGTAGTTTACCAGCAACGTTTTATGTTTTAACAAGAGTAAAGTACTTAATTTTGATAAATAAAGTATCCTGATAAGAAGCTCATAATAATCCACTGTAGAAACGTAGACGAAATATCTATAAATGAAGAGGTTACGTGAACGGGGTGGGGGGAATTTTCTATTAATGAAAATTATAGTTGAAGGGGAGGGGAGAATTTTTTATATGTGTACTACGTTATCGGCAACAAAGGAGTAGTTCTTTGTTAAAATTCCTTCCCGGGCTGTTTAGCCATAGTCCAATGTTTTCTGCAAAACCAGACTTTTCGGCAGTGCCATCGACTCCCATCATCAGTGAAAATCGAGTGCGAAAACGTGAGGTGGTATACGTTAGTTACCACAGTACTGTGGTTAAGGCTGAAGCAATAAGTAGGAAGAAGTAGTTTCTATGGAAATATTTCAGTTCGAATATGATTTTAAATATAAATCTTTGAACATGGAAGTCAGGTATGGTTCTCCATACCGATATTTACTTCCATGTTCCATAAGGAAATGAAAGTATGGTCATGGCGAAAAAAATCGTGTTCGAAATAATGGCTGATTCTCATTGTACTGCCCTCAAAACATGAAGAAAAGTCGTTTTTAGACAAGTGTCTATGTGTGTGTGTGTCTGTCTGTCTGTCTATGTGTAGAATTTTGTCTATGCCAAACGATAACAGTCGCAAATTCAAACGGAATCAAATAATTTGTTGCCCACATCCCTGAATTATAGAGGACTCAAGGCCTATTGTTTTTGGTAAAGATCGGTTAAGGGAAAGGGGTAGTTTACCTGCAACATTTTATGTTTTAACAAGGGTAATTTTTTCTATGACGAACGATAACTGTCACACATTCACACAGAATCAAATAATATTCTGCATACATCCCTGAATTGTAAAGGACACAAGGCCTATTGATTTTGGTGAAGATCGGTTAAGAGAAAGGGGTAGTTTACCTGCAACATTTTATGTTTTAACAACGGTAATTTTACTTCCATGTTCCATACGGAAATGGAAGTATGGTGATGGCAAAAAAAAATCGTGTTCGAGATTATTGCAGATTCTGATTGTACTACCCTCAACAAAACATGAAAAAGTCATTTTTCGAAAAGTGTATGTGTGTGTGTGTGTGTGTGTGTGTCTGTCTATAGATTTTTTTCAATGGCAAATGATAACAACCGCAAATTCATCCGACGCAACAGTGCCATCGACTCCCATCATTAGTGAAAATCGAATGCGATAACGTGAGGTGGTATACGTTAGTGACCACAGTACTGTGGTTAAGGCTGAAGCAATAAGTAGAAAGAAGTAGTTTCTATGGAAATATTTCATTTCGAAAATGATTTTAAATATAAATCTTAGAACATGGAATTCATGTATGGTTCTCCACACCAATATTTTTGTTTGTTTAAGACACCGTTTATTTTTCACAGGAACACAAATGTTTTGCCCATTCTACAAAGAGGCTTCTCAGTAACCAACATGTGACTGAGATCTTAGTGCAGATACTAAGGTGTTTTGTCGGGCTTTGTTAACATTAAATTGTTTATGGCTTGTTATGATTACACACACACACACACACACACACACACACACACACACACACACACACACACACACACACACACACACACACACACACACACACACACACACACACACACACATACATATTGTAACGAGAAGACTCTGTCATTTTTATAAATGTGCGTTTCGGGTGTTCGCCTCACCCGTTGTAGTCGTTACTTTATGTTTACGCTGACGATGTCCGTAGCGATCTCTCGAATTACCAGTACTCGCGAGCGTTAACCTTACCTGTCCTTTAATAACTGATCGTAAATCCCGGGTGGCACCAAATTGTTTTAACTGTAACCCCTCTTTCCTTTTTATGCTTTATAAAAAAAATAATTCCCCTTTTTTTTTGTATATTTTTTTTTTTTTTTTTGAAAGAGAGGCCACTAGTTATTTAAAACTAGGCAGGAGCCTAGAGAAGCCAAAAATGCGCTGGGTCCAGTATGACGGGACTTGCAATTAAACTCGGTTGTTAATAACAATTTTATTCTTGCCCCATAATTCATAACATGCACAAGTATCACAATCAGAAATAAATAACAATATAAATAATAAATAAGTAGTGTCCACATGTTCCTTAAATTGTATAAATAGACAACATATATACGGCAACATCCCTTAAATTATATAAATTCCCCCCCTCCTTAAATAACACTTAACATTAACATCACATATTGAAACATAAAGACACATAGACCCATAATAGTATCACAATAAACTCATGTTCGACCTGGCAGACAGGCATTATTTCTATAAAGCCCCGAAAACAGCAATCATAAATATTTAACTTCCAGCCACAATTGGAATTAATCCTTTAAGACCACAACCCATTTACTCCATTAAAATGAAACCCAAAAAAAAATTTTAAAAACCCGAAAGGATGATAATGACTAATAATGCAAGATGATAGTGGCCGGGCAGCCCATATGAATTGATAACATCTAATAAATTGCACATTATAAGCATATGAAAATCTTTAAGTTTCTTGAACTGTATACAAGTGGTAAAAACCTTTATCACCTAAGTTTAAACAATCGGCATAATTTTCCAAAATGTTAATTCTTGTGTTACAAATACAGATGTATCCATGTATCAGGAATTTGTTCTTTAATGAAAATGATTTAATACAACAGACAGGTCCAGCAAGCAAGTCAGAACCTAAGTTACAATAATCAGTAGCATCAGTATGCTTTTACAATGTCAAAATTATTAGTATATGCCCACAAAATATAAAATTTCTTTTTTCTTAAAGTCTGACATCTGTGTATAATTAATTTTACAATAACAGCATGTTGTATCCTAGCAGATGTGGAAGCGTGCCAGCATGTGCCAGACTATATGAGACAGGTATCAGACCTGCCTAAAACTGTATCAACGTGTGCTTAACTTGAGGAAAAAAAACTATGTCCATTTTACACCCGAAAACAGCCTGAAAAACGAAACCCCCCAGCCCTTGAATGTTAAACCAAAATAAGAATAAAATATTAACCCCGTCCTGAACCAACCGGAACAGAACCAATAAACACATGACTTAAATTTAGAGTGAAAGTATAATGACTCTAAGGCCTTTGTACATAAAAGAAAAATATATAAAGGAGTAAAAAAAGCTCTGGGACGCTCCCCCAGTGCAGCACACAATTACAATCATAGTACGTTAGTGTTATGGAGTAATATTATAATAGTTCAAATAATGTTCATAATGAATGTCCAGTTGACACACCCCTGATCGGACTATCTAGCGGCGTAAGCACATGGTTTAAAAAGGAAAACGATTTGTAACACAGATGAGCTGCGGGCCAGGCCAACGAAAAATAATAAGAGTTTATATCACCTTAACAGCATGAGTAGTATGCATCCTACAGCTGGTCAGCAAGCTCCCTCCTCAGAACAGATGAGTGTTGGATGGTTCATGGCTGGTGAAGGTGTCGGTACACCAGCCGAGACCAAATCTCCGACTGGGAGCGAGAACCCGGGAAATCTCGAAAATTTAGCTTGCCATCAGGTTGAGAAGAAACTACCCAATTATTGTCTGTCCGAGGTTGGGAGCCTGTAGATTCGATGAAAGCCGGCGTCGAACTGATATGTGCAGTTACAATGCAACAAACGGCAAAATTCAACACGAGATGGCGCGCGCTGTTTCAACAGTGCCATTCCAATCTCACTGTTCCGACGTTAATACTCGATATTATTATTGAAAAACGAAATTTTTATACCTTCGATTGCCGGGTTATGCAAACACCGGCACATAACTGAAAACAATTAAAAAAATAGGGCGATTTGAGCGCTCATTCTATGACGGTATGGTGAACTCAAATTACTCCCGCCACGTGCAGATTTCTTAATCTCGCTGGTAGTTCGCCGAGTTTCCGACGTCGAGCGCTTACCGTCACATTTGCTCGTCGCTAAAATACACAAATCATATAATGCATTTTCCTATGAAATAATGAACAGTGGTTACAACTCTGTACTAATTTATTAAATTGTGATTAGTAGTTATTCAGTATCATACAAAATTATATTAAACAAATCTGCTCCGGCAATAAGAGACAATTTATTCCCAAGGTAGGCGAAGTCGATTCTGAACGATTTAGCTAGACATGGCATCTACTGAATGTTATTTTTAATTTCATTCATTGAATCTGGATTCTCTACTGAATGTTTATTTTTAATTTCGTTCAATGAATCTGGATTCTTGTGGTTTACGAAAAAATATCAATTTGATTACAATAAAGTACACTACCTTACATTAATTGTACTTATATACTATAAGGTGTAATTACAATTTGTTCCTGAAGTGTTAAAAAGTGTCTGTCAAAAGTTCGTAATTTGTATACAGATTATTTTCTAGTTTCATATAAGTTTAGTGTTTAATTTTTAATTAATCGTTGAAAGAAATTTGATTATCAGTTCATAGTGAGAGTTAATAGTGTTGTGATAAAAAGTTCGTAAGAATTTATTCCTTAAATTCGGGTAATTCAGCAATACTTATTAAATCGGTTGAATTACGGTGAATCGTGATTCAGTTGAAATAGGTTGGGTCATTTTTTGGTCATCAATCTTCCATCATTTTGGGATTTAATTACGCCTGGCGTCCTTTTCATATAAGTTGGTCGAAATTATTAATTTTGAATTTAATAATCTGGTCTTTGGCCTCGGTTGGATAGAATAATTCCTCATCAGACTTCTGGTTTCTTCGTGTTATTAATTTTGATTACTTTTTATTGTTTTAAATTAAAATTTGAGTCGATTACGGCTTGGCGTCTATTCATCTTCAGCTTCAATAATGAACTAACAGTTTCTAACGGAATAATAATAAATAACGTTCCGTTGTTATGGTAACGGTCTGTCTCTCATTGGCTATCTATATCTTAAGCCCATTGTTATGATTTTTGAATTTTTATTCAAAATTACTAATATCTTCTGATTGCTATTATTCTTCGGTCTTCTTATCTATGTATGAGATATTATCACAATTGTTCCTATTTTCTTTCAAAGATCATTTTGACATCCCTCAAAGCTGGGTTTGCTTGTGTATTAATTTTTTGACAATTATGTTGATGTTATGTAATTACATTTCTTTCTTAGTTTATGTCCTTAATTTAACTTTTACATTTCAATATGATTCACTAATTTTACTTAACTAGTTACTTGCCCTGGATTTTCTAATACAACAGTTAATTTCTTATAATTTGTTGATTTTGGGTTTTTACAGTTAGGCATTTTCTAGGCCTAAGTAGTAATTGGCTATATTGTCTTATTTTACACAAATTAAATATTATTTTACCTTTATACATGTTTTGTTTTGTGTCACAAATGATTTGTTTACTTTTTGAATTGATTTGGGTTGTTTTATAATAATTGTATGTTCTCATTACTTTACAAAATCATGGCCTGTCTATTATTTTATAATGGCTTTTCCAGTATTATTAAGTTCATAAGAATTTATGTCTTTACTTTATAACTTGTCTATTATTTACTATTATTTATAAAACGTAACACAACATTTAGGTTTATGGTCTGTATACTTTTTTCAGCCATATTCCTTTTCATAAACTTACTTGAACAAATCTTTTAACAGTTACTATGCTAATCTTGTTTACATTTTGTTTATTCTTATTTATTTTGGTGACTAACATTATCACACCATTTATTTTATCTTAATAATTATCCCTTTGAACATAAGATGTTTTACTTATTTTGCTCTTCTATTCTTTAGTATATTTTTTCTTTTCTAAACTTTACTATCTAACCATGGTAACACTAATATTTTGACTCATCATGGAATTTTTTCACTGAATACCATTGTATTCCTAATCTACAATCACTCTTAATTCTAATAACTGCAATATTCTTATTTTCTATCACTTTTCACCATTAAACTGTACTGTTTATCACTGTTGTTTAGGTGTCTATACCTATGAGTAGGGTTTTCTATTTATTTTGGGGTTTTACACTGGCACTTTGCACCTTTTTATAGTATTTGAGTGTTACTAGTGGGTGTTCCCTAACATCAATTTCTATTTTATCACTTAATCATGTTCACTATCTCTCTATCTCTCACTTCATAATTGTTAGTTATATGGTTAACAAGTTACATATCATTATACAGTCATTTATAACATTTAATCTCTATTTATTTGGTTAGTGTACTTTAGTTTGTCATTACTTTATTTGATCATAATAATTATCATTTACATTTATTATTTATTTGATTCTTTTTCATTATCATTTGCATTTAATATTTCTCTTTTTCTGTTCTTTATTATTTGTTTGTGTCTTTTTATTTCTTCTCATTTTATTTCATTTAATTTTTGTTTGTTTCCTTTTCATTTTCCTTCTCATTTTAATTCATTTGTTGAATCAATCACTTGGGTTGGGTCATTGTCATTTGTCTCGTCATAGTCATTTTATTTTCATTAGTTATTTAATATAGTTGATTCATAATTTTTTCCCTGGTATTGGGGTGGCTTTTTTATGTTGTAACAATATATATATATATATATATATATTATAACTACACGCACTTTCTAATTCTATGCGTTATTGTTATGTCGTGTAATGTGTGAGTACCCACCTGCTGTCTGATCTTGCAGATTCTTCCGACTAGGGCGTGTGGATTTTGGATTTGAAGTTCGCAAGCTAGTAATCTCAAATTATTACAACAACACACAAAATAAGTTACTTTAAAGGGGGAGAGTTTTGTGAGACTGGTAGGCTTTATCGTACAACAATAAAACACTGTTATATGGGGTAATAAAACGTTGTTTATTACACCAACAACACACAAGAATAGAATGGTTATTATCTTATGAATTTTCTTATAGTCTATACAATGAATCGATGTTTTTCGATTGGTCAATAGTTGAAACAAACTGAACTCGTTCTTTGACGAGTTAATTGCAATTTAAATTTTACTTTATTAATTAATTTGAATTTATTTAATTAAATTGAATCTAAGTGTTCATGAAACAAAATATAAAACTTTGAAATTAATTAGAATGATTAATTAAAATAAATTAGACGTGACAGTCTAGTTCACGTTATTTCATTTCTAGTGATTCTACTTCTGATCTACTGCAGTAAGATCTAAGATTAGATTGTCAGTTAAGATTTGTATAGCGCTTTTATACTACTTCTATTTCTTAACTATAACTTACTAAAGCCTTAAACTGCTATACAGATTATCACAACGAATTTACTTTTTAATTACTAGAGTCTTTGCTTTTTGTTTGGCACCTGAATTATTTGAATTACAATGTTTTAATTGAAAAATAGAAAATTTGATCTGAAAAATAAATAAGTGGATTTTGCTTTCCTGTTACTGAAGAGGTGTCGTCCCGATTTGTCCCTCGTCGATTCAAGTCCTTGGTTAGAGAAAATAATCTGCTTAGAACTGATGGATTCGGTCGTGGAGTTCAAAATTCGGCAACACTCTGCTTCCTTGCTGTGTGTGAATATTTTAACGTCTGCTGCTGTCTGCTGGAACTGCTTCCTGTCCCTCGTCGATTCGCACGTTGCACGTCAGTGTGTGTGTGTGTGCTTCGTTCGAGTGGTCGCTCTGCTCGTCAGCTGTTCACCAATGATTTAGACGGCCTCTCTGCTGTATTCTTGAAGTCTGGTCTTGAAGTCGGGTGGATCTCTTGCGTGCTTATGACTAACTGGTAGTACACAATAAGCTTGGTTGATGTCCTGAAGAGTATCTCGCCTTTACGCAACAATTACGAGCTATACAGATGATCTGTACTTAGTGTGTTCGTAATTGCGTGTGTGTTGACCACGTAGAGTCTTCTTGTTGATCTTCACCACTTTGGTTACTAGACGATCGAAGGACTACGTCTTAACTTCGTGAGTACTGACAGAAGAGTGAGTTTTCAACCATAAAACACCGCACTAGCCGGGGCTCGCGTGAAATGATTTCATTGGTCGACACACTCTCCCTACCACATAAAATTTAGAATTCCCTTGGTCCGTGAGAATGAAGTCTGGTTCCCACAGACGGAGAATTGAATATTATTATCTAATATAATTATCCGGCGGAACCAATTTGTCGCTACGGATATCCTGTACTTATTTAATTTTGCAATAACTTGGTTGCAAACCAAGTTGTGTGAAATCTAAAATATACAATCTGTCAGAAATTATTATCTTTATAACATACTAAAATCTCATTACTGTAACTCTATTTTTACAGAAGTTATTCAATTATTTTAATTAACTCTTTCATTTGTTAATTATATTGCATCAAATTTGCACACGTCATTATTAATATCACGGCAAACATTTTGGCTATATTGGATTTCGCCTTTATTTATTAGTTTCCGAGATATTAATAATTAACAGTTTGGGTGTGGTCGCTTCCTTGTACAGCGAACTGATTACATAATGACCACGTGTGCGTTGCTTTACACAGCATTATTTTCAATGCGCTACATTCAAATGAAGTTTTGACTGTAACTTTTTATTTAAATATGCTTTCAGTATGCGGTAAACATATAACCCCAAATAGTTAATATTTGGTTCTGTTATATGTTCCCACACCCGCTTTAAAAAAAAATGAATGTAATAATTACAGTTATTTATTTTTTTCTTAATCATTACACACATATTCTGTAATCATTATTCTTATTACCTATACATTGTATTACTTATTCTGAAGACACGTACACAAGTGTTAATGTTATTGCATTATATACAATTTAACTCTAAATACATGTATTAAAATATTATACTTAAAATTATCTGTGTTTTTAAAACGGGTAGTATCTTTGTTTGTAAACAATAGCACGTGTACAAAAGAATTTGCTGACAGTATTTACAATCGTTATCGCCGGGCGCGCGTAGCTAATTGCTTAACCTAGTTTTCAAATGTCGGTCAGCAGCTTATCGCGTGACGTAACTATTTCCTGCCGTGTGTTCGTTCGGTTCTATACGCTTATTATTTATCGCGATAGGAAAACATTATTATTAATACACAAGTTATCTATAATTATTATTAATAATATTATAAAACACAAATTATTTATTTTAAATTTAATTATTATAATACAATTATTATTAACTCTAAATACTATTTATTTTTTTAAAGTCTTTTCATTTCGTCGCGACGCGCTTTGGAACGCCATGCTACTCAAAGTATTTTCTCAAAGAGCTCGCATGGTATTTACCGATCGTTTTCGTTCGGTTGAGCGTCGTAACGATAAACGTGTGAGGCGCGAGTTGTTGAGCCAACAGATAGGGACCATTATATAAACGAAAAAACTTCGCGGCCACATTTATGTCTCTTCGGCCTACAGGATTCGCCTTGAGCAGTATTTTCTCGCCTACTACAAAGTTCGTTAGTTTATGAGTCGTATTAAATTTGTCTGCCCTTTTTCAACTATTCTTTCCCTCACAAGTTGATTTTTACATTGCACCGGCAGAGGTAGATTATAAGTCTTTGGCCTACTTAAATAATTATTCCAAAATCTCTCTGGCGTGGTTCCAGAGTCTAATTCTGCTGGTGTGTATTCCGTGGTATCGTGATAACTCTCATTTATTGCCTTTTCGAAGAATGGTAAGAACTCGGGCCATTTACTTTGTTCTTTATAGCAATAGATACGGAACATTTTACCGATTTCCCGATTCACCCTTTCGGCAAGGTTTCCCTGTGGTCGTCGTATCGAGGTTAGGACTGCTTTGATACCGTTACGTTCCAGGGTGGCTGCCCAGTGTTTGTTTTGGAATTGCTTTCCCTGGTCACTAAGTACGTTCCTTATTGGTCCATGTTGTGGGATATACTTATTAAGTATAATATTTAAAACGGACTTTGTGGTGGGCCTAGGGATCGCATAAAGGCTAACTTTTTTAGTAAACACATCGACGCAAACTACCATGTGTTTTAGATTTCTGGTAGCCTTGGGTAATGGTCCCAGAAAGTCGATGGCGATCATCTGTCCCTTACCTTCCGTTATCACATTGGCCATGGGAACGTAAGTGTGCAAGTTTGGTACTTTCGCTGTCTGGCATGGATAACATGTTTTTAGCAATTTCTTTACCCTACGGTACATGTTGGTAATTGTAAAATCCTCCTGCAATATTTTGACACATTTTACAGGAGATGCGTGCGCCATTTTTATATGTAAAGATTGTGTTATACACGCAAGCATCGCTGGAGACAATACCACTTTCCATTCGCCCTGTAACAATTTATACAATATATTGTCTTGTATAAGATAGTGAGGATTTGGGTGAGCTGCTAACATTAGCTTTTTAGCAAGGAGTGCGAGGTTATCGTCCTGCTCGCGTCCTAAGTTCTGTAGCATATTAGTAGCTTCAGGCGCGACAGTGTATTGCATGTTTAACACTCTCAACTCGTCGTCAGCTGCTTCATATACCTCCTCCTTTTCTACGGGCGGATATCTACTTAGAGTGTCTGCGGTGGTATTCTCTGATCCTTTGCAATATTTAATAGTGAATGAGTACTCCTGAATAGCTAACACCCATCGTGTTAGTCGGGAATTTGCTAATCGACATTTTAATATAAACGATAACGCCTGATTATCAGTGTGAATCTCGAAATGGGTACCGTATAGGTAGTGTCTGAATTTTCTGAGTGCGTTTATTATGGCGAGTATTTCTTTCTCAGAAGTACAATAGTGCAACTCAGCGCCTTTGAGCGTTCTATTGGCGTATGCTACAACATGAAGACTACCTTGTTCGTCTTCTTGGTGCAACACGGCGCCGATAGCGTACTCGCTAGCGTCAGTGTACATTACGTACTTCCTACCCTGCTGTGGATGGAACAATTGTAAATTAGATTGGAACAGGCACTTAACCCTCTCAAACGCATCGTTCTGTTCAGAACCCCATTTCCACTTTATATTTTTGCGTACCAGCTGTAGCAACGGGACTGTATATTCGGCGTATTTGCTGGTAAATTTCCTGTAATATCCCGTGAGTCCAAGGAATGCTCGCAGTGCTTTGAGGCTCTTGGGCACCGGGAATTCCACAATACTCCTGAGCTTCTCTGGATCCGTACTGATACCTGTAGCTGAGATTATATGTCCCAGGAACTTCATTTGGGACTTTACAAACTCGCACTTGTGTAGCTTGAGCTTGATGTTTGCTAACCTCAGCTTCTGGAAGACGCTCCGCAGGTGCTCGAAGTGTTCCTCCAACGTGCGGGATATGACAAGGATGTCATCAACGAATATTACAGTGTATGGGTCTACCTCAGGTCCTAGAGCTTTCTCGAGGCATCTTACAATCGCAGCGAGACTCGTGCTAAGGCCAAAAGGTACCACCTTGTGTTGATAGCATTTGTTATTGAATATAAATGCTGTATACTTACGATCTTGATCACACAGCGGGACCTGCCAGAAGCTTGCTGTTAGATCTAACTTCGTGAGGTACCTGGCTCCTTCACATTTAATGAAGAGGTCCTCCGCTGTCGGTGCGCAGTCAAACTCTTTCTCTACTAGACTGTTTAAGTTCCTCATATCCAGGCAGAGTCGGATCTCTCCAGTCTTCTTGCGGACGACCAGCAGTGGGTTGAGGAAGCTGCTATTGGATCTTTCAATAATATCTTCTTCCAACATCCGCTGTATCTCCTGCTGGACCTCGGCCTGGTATTTTATAGGGACCTGGTAGATTCTCCTTATGAACTTCTCCGGCTCTGTGAGGTGGATTCTGTGTTCATACACTGACGAGATTGAATGTTCTTCACTGAAGATATCGCTGAATTCTTCTTGCAGTGACGACAATCTCCGTTCAGTTCGGGAATCTAAGGTGGTCTCCCCCTCTTCACATTCTTTATAATGAATTACTTGTTTTGGTGGCCGTGTGATTTTAATTGGGTCACCATGGTTTTGTGTGTGTGTCTGTGTGTTCAATTTAAAAGTGTAACTAACATTGTCAATGGTACATTTTAATAAGTGTTCACTGGTGTTAATTTCCGCACGTATTTGTTCTAATACATCTACCCCCAATAACATATCACATATTAAATTGTTTATACCCACTACACACACTTCAAATTGCACTTCGTCTAGCATGATAGTTAGATAGTATTGAGTGTCAATTTTTTCTTTTGTATCGGTAGCGGTTCGTATATAAAATTGATTGATTGGGAGTGATGGGGCCGTACGAAAATATTTTTTATTGGTACGCAGGAACCTTTCACTGACGCCGGATACAACGCTACCGGTATCCAACAGAATTCGTGTGGGAACGCTATTGACAAAGGCGTGTAACACCGGACACGCCGCGCTCACGGGACTTTGTCGCGTGGGACCGGATTCTAGCAACGGATCCCTGACATCCGGTGGGAACACATTATTAACGGGCACACAAGTTACATAATTCAAAGTACACATTTCACACAATATATAATCCTTATAATTAACATGCTTATATTTACACAATTTTGCCGAATTTATAGCGCGTCCTTGCTGGATGCGCATTTTGGCACGTTTTTTGTAGCTTGGTAATTTTTCGATTTATTGCTCGAGTTTTTATTGCCCTGGGAGTCGCTGTCTTTTTCAGTTGTATCAGCTTTGGCTAATTCGACCGTTTGAATCGCTCTAATCTGTGCTCCGTCATTGCCCTTACCCTGCCCCTTTGGTCTACCAAAATTTTGTTTACCCTTGTACTCAAAGGTTTTATTTGTCTGTTTTGACGGTGTTTGGGGTGGAGTAGAACTGTTACTCGGTTTTTGATCCGTTTGCTGATGGTACTGTAGTCGCGTATTCTGCCCTTCATTATTTCGGCGAAAATCGGGATTATAACGCCACCCACCAAAATCAAAAACCGTCTCACTTTGGGACACTAGAATGAGGAGTTCGTCTATCGTGCGAATACCCTGCGTAAATACAGCTACTCTAATATTATGATTAAAATGGTAGGCAAGCTTCGTGACTATGTCAATCTCCGCAAATGCTGGGGTTAAATGCTTCGCGCGTTCGACCTGCTGGATTATATAATTTTCGGCGGTAATACCCATTTTCTTATCAAATCGGCCATATTCCAGTTCATTGCGCAGAAGTCGTTGGGTATGCGAGTTCCAGTACCGGCTTTCAAATTTTTGTTTGAACTCCACGTATGTGGACACTCTATCGCGTACAATGTTATACCACTTACGCGCCGAATCACGCATCGCGTTAACCACCCACTGTATTTTGTCTTGATCTTCTAGTCGGACACCTACTCTAGCCATTTCACTCTCACACGCTAATAAAAATTCAATGGGGTTTTCGTTATTTTCCCCCGTAAAATACACGCGATTTTTCTTGTCGACAGGACCTTGTACCAAAATATTTGGAGCAGATCTCCTTCGTACCTCCTGTCGTACTTTCAAAATCTCGTCGTTTAATGTTTGTAAAACACTCTCTTTATTAGAGTCAATGTTAGATCGCGTCTCTACAATTGAAGCGTCTAATTTATCTACTCGTCGTTGCGTTTCGGTCACGTCCGCGTGAATCTTTACCTCTAGTGATTCCATCTTCCTAGAAACGTCTAGGGTTTGCTTTTCACAACGGCTTATGTGATCCTTGAACCGGCCCTCCATACGTGTTACTTGTTCAATAAACGATTTTTGCATAGTGGTCTCAAAAACCTTAAACCGTTCATTGATTTTAGTATCGACCTTATTTACTTTTTCGGCGATTTCCGCGACTTTCACCGTTAACTCGGTTACGCTTTCGTCTATTTTCGCAGTTAATTCTTTACTACTTTCTTTATTACTTTGCTTAATCTCGGCGTTTATGTCAGCGTTACTTTGTTCTAATGCTTCGGTTAGACTAACTTTTTGTGCTTCGATTTGGGACTTTATTTCTGCGTTGCTAAGTTCAAATTTCGCGTCTATTTTCTCAAATTTCGCGTTCATATTTTCGTTCATTTGTTGTATTTGTTTAAGTATTTTATCCATATCCATTTTAAATACACAGCAATTTCAAATATAAACAATTTAAAATACACAGAACAGTTTCAAATACACACAATAACTTCACTGTTGTACACACACCAGTCACAAAACCCTTTGGGGATTGTTTAGTTGGACGCCAGCTGTTTTATAAGTTAAAACAGCAAAGTTTGTTTTAAACGTGAAAATTAAATTTAAATTGAATTTAATTAATTTTCTCGAGCCCCACGAGATTGGAGCGCCATTTATAACTCTACTACAAATGTGGCGTTTCAATCTCGTTGTGATTTAATTAATTTAATTTAATTTGATCGTGCCCCACGTTCCCGGCAAGCCATTTATAACTCTTGTTCGGAACGTGAATTCAATTTGATGTACGTTTGTCGGGCCCCACGTTGGCCGACATTTATAACTACACGCACTTTCTAATTCTATGCGTTATTGTTATGTCGTGTAATGTGTGAGTACCCACCTGCTGTCTGATCTTGCAGATTCTTCCGACTAGGGCGTGTGGATTTTGGATTTGAAGTTCGCAAGCTAGTAATCTCAAATTATTACAACAACACACAAAATAAGTTACTTTAAAGGGGGAGAGTTTTGTGAGACTGGTAGGCTTTATCGTACAACAATAAAACACTGTTATATGGGGTAATAAAACGTTGTTTATTACACCAACAACACACAAGAATAGAATGGTTATTATCTTATGAATTTTCTTATAGTCTATACAATGAATCGATGTTTTTCGATTGGTCAATAGTTGAAACAAACTGAACTCGTTCTTTGACGAGTTAATTGCAATTTAAATTTTACTTTATTAATTGATTTGAATTTAATTAAATTTATTTAATTAAATTGAATCTAAGTGTTCATGAAACAAAATATAAAACTTTGAAATTAATTAGAATGATTAATTAAAATAAATTAGACGTGACAGTCTAGTTCACGTTATTTCATTTCTAGTGATTCTACTTCTGATCTACTGCAGTAAGATCTAAGATTAGATTGTCAGTTAAGATTTGTATAGCGCTTTTATACTACTTCTATTTCTTAACTATAACTTACTAAAGCCTTAAACTGCTATACAGATTATCACAACGAATTTACTTTTTAATTACTAGAGTCTTTGCTTTTTGTTTGGCACCTGAATTATTTGAATTACAATGTTTTAATTGAAAAATAGAAAATTTGATCTGAAAAATAAATAAGTGGATTTTGCTTTCCTGTTACTGAAGAGGTGTCGTCCCGATTTGTCCCTCGTCGATTCGAGTCCTTGGTTAGAGAAAATAATCTGCTTAGAACTGCTGGATTCGGTCGTGGAGTTCAAAATTCGGCAACACTCTGCTTCCTTGCTGTTTGTGAATATTTTAACGTCTGCTGCTGTCTGCTGGAACTGCTTCCTGTCCCTCGTCGATTCGCACGTTGCACGTCAGCGTGTGTGTGTGTGTGCTTCGTTCGAGTGGTCGCTCTGCTCGTCAGCTGTTCACCAATGATTTAGACGGCCTCTCTGCTGTATTCTTGAAGTCTGGTCTTGAAGTCGGGTGGATCTCTTGCGTGCTTATGACTAACTGGTAGTACACAATAAGCTTGGTTGATGTCCTGAAGAGTATCTCGCCTTTACGCAACAATTACGAGCTATACAGATGATCTGTACTTAGTGTGTTCGTAATTGCGTGTGTGTTGACCACGTAGAGTCTTCTTGTTGATCTTCACCACTTTGGTTACTAGACGATCGAAGGACTACGTCTTAACTTCGTGAGTACTGACAGAAGAGTGAGTTTTCAACCATAAAACACCGCACTAGCCGGGGCTCACGTGAAATGATTTCATTGGTCGACACACTCTCCCTACCACATAAAATTTAGAATTCCCTTGGTCCGTGAGAATGAAGTCTGGTTCCCACAGACGGAGAATTGAATATTATTATCTAATATAATTATCCGGCGGAACCAATTTGTCGCTACGGATATCCTGTACTTATTTAATTTTGCAATAACTTGGTTGCAAACCAAGTTGTGTGAAATCTAAAATATACAATCTGTCAGAAATTATTATCTTTATAACATACTAAAATCTCATTACTGTAACTCTATTTTTACAGAAGTTATTCAATTATTTTAATTAACTCTTTCATTTGTTAATTATATTGCATCAAATTTGCACACGTCATTATTAATATCACGGCAAACATTTTGGCTATATTGGATTTCGCCTTTATTTATTAGTTTCCGAGATATTAATAATTAACAGTTTGGGTGTGGTCGCTTCCTTGTACAGCGAACTGATTACATAATGACCACGTGTGCGTTGCTTTACACAGCATTATTTTCAATGCGCTACATTCAAATGAAGTTTTGACTGTAACTTTTTATTTAAATATGCTTTCAGTATGCGGTAAACATATAACCCCAAATAGTTAATATTTGGTTCTGTTATAATATATATATATATATATATATATATATATATATATATACATACATTTTTCTAACATTTTGGCGTCTTTTCAAAATGTACACGTTTTGGCGTCTACACGAAAACGAAGAGTATATTGAAATTTTATTGTAGCATTACGTTCTTGTGATTATGTTATTTGTGTTTTGCATTTTATATTTCAATATACTCTTAAAATAAGCAAATAATTTTTTTCGTACAAAACGCTCTCATTATGGCATCTTTTCATAATTACAACAATAGGGCGTCTTTTCAATTTCCCAACAATTAAGCGTCTGAAATGTATACTTTTTTCGAATTTTCGCCGTGTTTGCTTCCAGCGACGTTGCCAGATTTCAACCCCGGGTATTCCACAGTTTACGTTGACGCTTATTTGTTTGTACGAAAGAGTGACTAACTCCAGGCGAATGAAAATTATTCTTTTCCTTCGTTCACGCGCCAACTTTACATCATAATTTTAACTAAATATTTATCAACAATTTTTAAACTTCACTATCCAATTCTATTAACCATGGTAATATAATTATTGTGTTTTACGAAGCATGCCAATGTAGCGTACTGGCCTTTCGAATTATGTAAAGATTGACCACTTCTCGTCGGATCAAATAACGTAATTAACGGGCATGTTAGTATTTTCTCACATGCATTGACACCGGGCGATAATGTAACTTCGATTTCTTTTACTAAATAAATTTGCTGTGCATATTGGCAATCAGAAATAATAAATGTAATGCCAATCGTTATGAACTTATACTAGTTATATAAACAGTATAATCAGTTATATTTCTGGTCAGTGTTCATCATTATACATACAGTATTTTGAAGTAATACTATAAAACATTTATTTGCATCAGTTTTGCGGTTAACATAATTGTATAATTTTAGTTTGTAGTTCTGTAGTTCTTAATAGTCTATAGCTCTGTTTGGGATTGAGATTGGTAAATAGATAGATAGATAGATAGATAGTGAGTGAGTGAGTGAGTGAGAGAGAGAGAGAGAGAGTGAGAGAGAGAGAGAGAGAGAGAGAGAGAGAGAGAGAGAGAGAGAGAGTGTAAAATGATAAAAGTGCGTAATTAAGAGAGTAGGAGAGAGAGGATGAGTAGGGGGGAGAGAGAGAGAGAGAGAGAGAGAGAGAGAGAGAGAGAGAGAGAGAGAGAGAGAGAGAGAGAGAGAGAGAGAGAGAGAGAGAGAGAGAGAGAGAGGGAAATAGTAAAATGATAAAAGTGCCTAATTAAGAGAGTATGAGAGAGAGGATGAGTAGGGGGAGATATATATATAGAGAGAGAGAGTAAAATGATAAAAGTGCGTAATTAAGAGAGTAAGAGAGAGAGGATGTGTAGAGAGAGAGAGAGAGAGAGAGAGAGAGAGAGAAAGCTAAATGGGAGTAAAGAGTCAGATACACAGACAAACACAGAAAGCTACTGTATGTATTTTTTTGTTAATAAGAGTTCTATTTTTATTATTAAGAAATATAAAAAAGTGGGAGAAAAGAGAGAAAGATAGAAGGAAGGAGAGAGACAGAGGGTTGTGAGATAGCATAAATTTTTATATAAAAATTTTTATAATATTAGTTCTATACGTGTTAGAGATAATAGCTAGATGATGCGATACGCAGGCAGGGAAAGGGAGAGAGATACACGCAATATTAAAATGTTTTGGGCTGAGGGTACTAGAAGTCGTCGGATACCTGCACTTTTTGTAAGACCAGGAAAAGGTTATTTTATTATACTGTTCACTGACATGTTTTTTGTAGTGAGTTGTTATGCTGGAAAGGAGAACTGATAATCATACAGTATTAGCTTTGTATAGATAATGTTAATTGCTGTTCGTATACAGACGAATATATTATTTGCAAAAAAAAAGTTATGTGGGCTAGGTATGTGCAATTTTTCCCGGTTCGACGCAGCGAACGTGTTGATCATCGATGAGTATCTTGAATGTGCGGTTTGTTTTTGGTTTGTGTGTCTTATGGGTATATCTATAATACTTCACGTGTATGACATCATACTAATACTTCATAGATTTTATTTCTTTAAAAGTGAAAACAGTGGAGGGGATCACACAATCTATTACAAGAAAACTTGAGAGTGATGGATTGAATCTTAGCGATTGCAGAGATCTGTCGTATGGCAATCAAACAACAATTGCTAGTATCCATTCAGGAGTTCAATAGAAAATATTAGATTTGAATCCACTAACTATGTTTGTTCTTTGTGACAACCGTTCACTTAACTTGGTTCGAGTTCAGCAGCTCATGTAAATGTTCAGGCAGTGACAATTTTTGGGACAGTAGAATGTCTATTCACCTTCTTTTCCTGTTCCACTTATAAATTGAGTGTTCTTAAAGACTTCGTATATACTCTTAAAAGACATTGTGGAGTTCAGAAGCAGATGTGGTGAAAGCAATATCCACTCAGCTGGATGAAATGATCGCTGCACTGGAGAAAGGAATACACCGACTGAAACAATTGATATGAGGGAAAATGCAGCAATAATAATTAATGCGATAGAAAACTTTAATGTTGTGACCTTGCTCTTTTTCTGGACATATATTCTTTATTCTATAGACAAAATCCAGAAAATCTTGCAGACCAAAGAAATAAGCTTTAGTCAAGCATTAAAATGTCTGGAGAAGCTAACGGTCAATTTAAACGTTTGGAGGAATGAGCTGTGTGACAATGTCATTTCTAAGGCCGAGCAGGTATGTAATGAATGGGATGTCAGTATCACAAAAAGAATAAGAAGGAAGCACACGATGCCAGGGGAGTATCCAGACAATTCTGCCTTAACCGTTCGGCAAGAAATGCTACGTTCTTTAATCGAAATTTTGGACAAACTATCAGTTAAAATTTCAAGTCGTTTCTCTACATTAAAAAGAGTTAGAAAAACGCTGTGGGTTCCTCTATAAATTTGAGGCGTACGTAAATGATGGGGATATACATTTTAAGGAACAGCTTTCCCAAATCAATATTAAGTGCACAGTGCTTGCAAAACTGTATCCACATGACCTAAAGAGTGAAGAATTGTTCAGTGACTTAAAAGACGTCATACTTTTATTAAAAAGGGCAAAGGTTAAAGGAGAACAAATGGACTTTACACTCAGGGACTGCTACAGTACATTTCTTCAATGGGATTAGAAGCCTACAAATCACTAGCGATAGATTTAAAAAAATTTCTTACTTTACCAGTGACTGTGCCTTCTTGTGAAAGATCTTTTAGTAAACTTAAATTGATTAAATCATACCTACGATTAACAATATCTCAAGACAGGGTATCAAATCTACGGATACTCTTAGTTGAAAACGACATTGCTCCGTCTTTAGGTTATACTGATTTAATAACTGACTTTGGAGCAATTAAGACCTGGAAAGTTACATTTAAAATGTCTCGTTTTAAATATTTATTAAATATTACAAATAAATATTAAGTCTTTATTGATAGAAGATAGAACCATACACCTGTAATGGTAAGTGATTTATTGTATTACTTTTAATTTAGTTCTTTGTTTAACTTTACATTGCTTTAGGATATTGTTTTGAAGATACGGTTTATACCTATAAGGAATTTGTATGTTCATTAGAACATTTTTATGTTATAAATTTGTTATATTACTACATTTTTTATAGTCTAAATAATAAATGTTAGAAACTGAATACCGGTAATATTATAATATGTAATTTCTTAATTCTGACAACAAATATTCTTACGACGTTTGCTGGACGGGTTTCATAAAAAAATCTACATATTTGCATTTATTAAGTACTTTGTTCAGTGGATGGGTCTTCATTTTTGTTCTTTTGTTCCCTTTTAATTGTGAAGGCGAGACAGCCGACGATCTCCTTGCTCCGGGCACCAAAAAGCCTAGCTACGCCACTGGTGTAGCATTATATGTAGAGTGCGACGTACTGGCCGCTCGTTTAATTGATGGTCTATGCAAATTATGTCATGCGACTTCTAAATAAAGTATGGTGAAAAATGTATACAGCTAACCTCTGTCTGTGTACCTCTCTCATTTTCTTACTCTCCCCCCTCGCCATTTCTCTCTCTCTTTCTTTCCTTATTAGTTTTATTTTTGTCCTCATTTTTGTTAAAGATGAGCCAAGGATCTTATGTGCATTTACACCTGCTGGACACCCCTAAGGGTGCCTCTGTAAGAAACAATAAAATTTCTCAAGTGTTTATGAACTATGAAGGACACTGGTACATGGTAAACGCACAGTAATGTTTATTTTGATGAGAAAAAATAAACAAGAAACGTGATTAAATTTCTGGCGGGAATGAAAGATGCATTTTGCAAACTGGCGTCTACATCACACACGTCAGTATTTTCTACAAATATTGTGCACAGTTTAGTCTGAGCTGTTGTATCGCAAACTCATAAATGGTTAATACATGTCAGCCACTGCTGTGTAGCATGATAATGTGTTGTGTCTATTCAGCGTAACACCACAGGTCACCAGCACAGAGATTTTTCATTCATCAGATTCCCGCCAACAGAGTATTCAAGGACAAATAGCAATCCTAATGTTTACTAGCTCAGCAGCGTATGTTTACAAAACGTACTACTGTTTTGGCTGACACATATAAACAGATCTACGTCTGAACTAATGCAACCTCTTATTTATATGTACTGTACATCTGTCTGTTTTTACGTTTCCACCAAACGTGTTGGTAGGCTGATGTGTTCGTACTCCTTAAGAAAATAATATTAAAATAATATGAATGTTTTATAGTAAAAACATAACAACAATAGTAATAACAATAACAATTTGTAGGCTTAAGCATTCATAACATAAAGCATTTTTGTAACGTTCCCTTCTCCCCCTCCCACCTAAAACACGCACGCACGCACACACAAATAAAATACGTATTAGACTACATTATTGTGTGGTGTCCAATGATCAATCACCTATCGCGGTGGTCCTCAAAGCCCCTTTCAGTTTCGAGTCTATACTACCTCTCCAGCTACTTCTTGGCCTGCCTGGTTCCTTCTTCCCTTGTTTTTCCACTTTAACATGTGTTTTTGGAATCTCTGCCCACTCACTGTATATGTCCGAAGTAGATTAGCTGTTTGTTATCTGATCTGTCTACAGTCGTTCCTTTGTCTTATATTTCTGTATTTTGTAACATTGCATCGTTGTTGGCATTTTCATTCTTTACTTGCGTCTGGAAGTACTATGTAATCATGATATTATAGATTGCAAACCTTCTTACTTAACATTGCGATACCTCCTTCCCATTCATCCGTGGCTCCTGTCTATTTAAACCCTTAGAAATTAAATCGTATAAGATTGAGAATGCATCCTTGTCATACCCCTTCTTTACGATGAGAAATTCTGTGAAACCTTCCGTGAGAACCCTGATTTACCTTTCCTGTTGTGATGATAGTGATACTGGTTTCTTGTAACCCTTCCATGTTTACGTAAAGTGATTATGTGTTAAAGGTGTCCTAATGTAGGCTAGAATTATCCACATTTTCTAGCCTCTAAAATAATCTTAAGTTTTATTGTATTTTGAAAAACAATGTGTGATTACCTACATTTTTTAAAAATCTTTCTAGTATTCAATAATATGGCAAAACGTTTGCTTGCTTACGTTGTATTTGGGGTAGTAGGTATACTTTAATTGTTACAGAATTCTTGTAACTAAACTTTAATAGTAGGTGAAAAATAAGATTATTCTGTCACAGTGATCTTTAAGTACTTTTATGTATTGGGACATATACTGAACTTCTTCAATCATGTAGCCTGTTTCAGAATTTCATTGTTTGTATCAAAATTGTTAACACCACTTAGATTTCCATTTCACCGAGACATAATCATTGCTATTACTATGCAGTCTTTCTCAGCAGCTTTCTTTTGTTTTATTTTTTTTCTAATGTAGTTATTAATATTGCATGGTAATGTTGACTTCCAGGTCAAACGCAACGTTGCCTGTATTCTCTCTCTCTATAGGCTACATTTATCTTTGAATAGGTTTTTATGCAGTAGCTTCTCCGTCGTTCATTTATATTGGCATCGTATGTTCTTTAATTTGTTACAAATTTTCTTGTACTGTTTTAAATTTGAAGACAAATAATTGATACTTGTTTCTATTTGTTTTTAATATTTCTAGATTTTATTTACGTATTTATTCGTGTCGTACCTACATTGCTGTATTCTGGCTTTGCTTATTTGAGGATACTTGTCTCTTAATTGTGTAGTCCCGTTTGCTGTTTGTATGTGTTAAACGTATCTTTATTTATCCATTTTTACACTATTTTTACTGAAATTACAGGTTTGTGGTTACTCTAGAAGTTTCTTCTTATAATATAATTTTTACTTTCAGCTAGGCGCTATCTGCATGCCTCATAGGTTCATTGCCGACCAACAATTTTCCTCTTCACTTCACAGAACTGAACAATTTTCCTCTTCACATTGTTATCAGAACTGAAGTAAATTTATTGTTCACCTATTCATTTCGTGACCTTAATCCAGTTTTCCATAATTTTGATTCTCTAGCCGTTCTTTTATTATTTTTTTATTTAAGTCTGTAAGTATAGTTACTCTTTGCGTTAACAGTTTGTTTACTGTCTCTTTTCAGTATTGCATAAAATTCTTCTTAATGTGTGTCATCAAACTCCAAAAATGAGTCGTTTACTTGCTCTGTATGTATTCATGTTAAAGAGTTGAGAGGGCATAGTTCAACAACTACTGAACTTCCGCTGGTAACTTAATACTGCGTTACTTACGTTTTTATTTTCCATGATAGCTACACCAGTTCTTGAGCATTTTAAATTTTATAAATAAAGCATTATTATCTACAGAATCGTTGTATAGACGAGACTAACACACGTGAACATTGGTTTGCAAGGGGGTACGGCATGGGAATCCTCGGTACTTCTTAAAATAAAATTAGGCAGTGGCATATCTACGGGCAATGTCAAGGGATCAATTCCCTCTCCAAAGCTAGTTATTAGTTTTTCACTCAACACAGGCAAATATCTGAGCCTGCTGCATGTATCAAACTGCAACTGTCAAACTGCTCACAAATAGCTGTTGAAATAAAGGCATTAACAATATTTTATAAATTTGTGAAAGTAAATAAAAGTTTCACTAATAATGACTATAAATTAAAATGAAGTAATTAATGTTGAATTCAAAAAACATATTACTGAATAGCTTCACGTAGCGAATTGTGTTAAACAAACGGGGACATGAATTTTCTAGATATGGTGTCGATTAGAGGATTTGAACCACAAAAAGTATAACTAGTCTAAAATTTCCTAACTAAAGAGGACTCTCTGGGGTAACACGTTTTGTACTGAAGAATCCGCTCTTTCGCTTTTATTGTTGCCTAATACAAGACCTCACTTATAATTTTAAAAAAATTGTTAGTTTTATTGTGTTTGATGCAGTTTCATGTGTTATTCCCTGATAGTAAATAATATATTACCTTCCAACATCTATGTTTGTATCTTCGAATCGGTCTTCCTTATTTATCTTTGCTTTATTTCTCTTCTACCTTCAACATTTGTTTTAGCCTTTTGCATGCTCGTTTTACATCTCGTCACGCCCATAATTTTGAATTGTCTTGAATTTTTCTTTCTGTTTTGTTAATTTACTTTCAATTATATAAAACTATTATTTATAGGAAAACAAATATTTAAAAATGTCATAGAAACAACAGTGTTTTTTAGACACATTAAAATACACATTTTCTATCATCATATCTTTGTTTACAAATTTCCATGGCAAGTAAATGTGCAATGTCATTATAGGCTAATTGAGATTTTTTTAAATATGAATTACGGTTTGCGAACACAATGAGAGAAACTTTATAAACAATGTGAGTGAAATATAGGTTTTCTGTTAGAGCATTCCATTACAAATTTATTCTAATTTCCTTACTTAATAAATACGCAAAATTAAAATTTTTTGGAAGACACGTTTGACATTTTCCCTCCGGTTACATCTTGCTTGCGACCGTTTGATAACTAATATGTCTCCTGAACATGTTACTTGCATATCGCACGGCAATGCGATAGTGGGGTTGCTACCTTTGGGCTTAACGTCCAGTCCGATTTCTGTAGGTTGTCTCCCATAAACTGACTATCTTATCATACTAAAGAGACCAAATTTCCCTGTACACAATAGTACAACCCATTAAATCCAACTTAATTTGCGCCTGTAATATTCCAACGATAAGACAGTCCAGAATCATTTCCCTTACGCCTCAACTTGGTACTGTTGGCTACTACTGATCTCCAAAGAATATTTATCGACTTCCGGTCTAAATCTATACTGTTCAGCATCAAAAGGGTAACCTCTTATAAGATATGGCACTTCACCCCGCAGAACCGTCTTGGCTGGAGAGAGGTGAAGGTTTCTTTGAAAGCTAACATTACTTCATCCAACACTAAGAATATGAGGACCAATGCCTAGTTAACCCAGTACAACTAGTACCCAACCTATTTTTTTAATCAACGAGTAAAGAAACACGCTTGAAGTTCTTCCTTGTCTATGGGTTTGAGAATTCCGATTACTAAGGACGAAATCGCAGAGCAGTCGTTTTCACGAGGTCTCGGAAGTGTAATATGATATACTCTTCACAAATACTGATACCAAAAGAAATCTCGATGTACGGAAGAAACTGAATGTTATGTGAATATTTGATAGGACTGCCGATTATAGGCTAAAATGTTTGGAACTTTTAACCAAAACGATGACTGAAGCATTCTCAAACATCAATTCAACTATAAGCCGAAATCGACGGAGAGGTATGGGGCGTCCCAAGAAGCATTAGAATGACCAGTTCTAGTTCCAGTTCTAGATGACCGGGTCGATCTGCTTAGGCCCGGAACAAACCACTTTTGTATAACCCTTGCTGATGATGATGATGATGATGATGATGATGATGATGATGATGAGTAGTACTTTTGACGTTTTCATTCATTTGCTTTTCCTCTAATTTATGGTGTGGTAAATGAGTTTAGTGAAGATATCCAATATGGTTCTTATTAATAGACCGTATTAATAAAAAATAGTTACTGAAATGTCCTTGATTTGATGAATTATTAGAAAGCTAAATTATGTGTAGAGAGAACATATCAGTATAGATCATTACAAGCAGAGTACATAATTATATCAATTTAAACCAAAATATTTATTTTGAGAAAGGAATCAATGCTAAACTTTGTGATTAAAAAGAATTATAAACGAAAAATTTTGAAATTCAAAATTCTAATAAAATGAAGTATTCAAAAGTTCAAAATAAAGGTAGCTAATTAAACGTTAAACTGATTGCATAAGTCAGCATTTTTTATCTATTTGAGAATTATAAAATGTTAATAATTACGATAACTTGGTTAATCAGTAGCATTAATCTTTTGAAATTTAAAAATCTTATGGGCACATTCAAGTTAGAATTTTAAAGCCTAAGAGTGGTGTTACAGGTAATAATAAGAAAACAACAGAGTAAAAACCCTTTTCAATTAAAAAATCATAAGGCGGAAAAAATAAGTTATGCACACACAAATGTCTTGATAGCGATCTGCATCAAAGTAGAGCATCAGTATCATAATAAATTGGGATCGAGAGTCATTCGGGTACAAGAATATTTGGATGTCCAAACGGACATAAAATTTGTAATAAAATATATTAAAAACTGAGGTTGGCTTCATACACTGTTCAGATATATGCTTCAGTAGTGTCAACACTGTCAAATACTGATTTACGGTTTCTTTAATATACGTTTTCAGTACACTTATCACACTCTACACAAAAAGTGCAAGTCGTAATAAAATGCTCAGTGTAAAAACGGAATGTTTTAAAAATGTATTTATAACTTTTAATGTTGGGATGTAACAAGCACAGTAACAAATTGTTACAAAATATAAAGTTATAATAAGCTAACAGTTCTTGTATTTATTTGGTGCTAATTCTGTGCATGCTACATATTTTGTAATAAAACATTTTGGACATATATTATTAGAGGGAACAGCTATGTAATTAGGTCTACACAAAATTACAATCTAATCCCAAAAAAAGACATAATTATCAATTGCAGTACTTTCATTGCCAAATCGGTATGTAAAAAAGATCGTTGTGTATGTGTAAACAGTTAAAAATCTAATACATCCTCGATCAAAAGGATGGGAGTCGTCATCAGTGGTTATTAATTTATATGTGTAGTTCGTTTTTGTCATGTTTCTGTACATTAATACACAACGACTATACCGACAGCAAAATGATGACGACACGATAGGCCGATTCACTTCAAGCTGCGTTTCATGAATACTAATTGTGAATACACAGCGTCAACGTGCACTCAATACGGTAATCTAATCTTACTAAAGGTCTAATCTGATTGGTGCACAGATATAGTGTCGGAAAGTGCTGCGTAATTAAATACAAGTTATTACATGAAAGGCTTCTGATTGTCATGCTTCTGCACAAACGAGTACTACATCCACATCTAGTGAATGCACAGTATTGATTTTACTTCCATGTTCCTTAAGGAAATGGAAGTATGGTGATGGCAAAAAAAATCATGTTCGAGATTATTGCAGATTCTGATTGTACTACACTCGAAACATGAAAAAAAGTCATTTTTCGAAAAGTGTCTGTGTGCGTGTCTGTCTGTCTATAGATTGTTTTTCTATGACAAACGATAACAGCCGCAAATTCACACAGAATCAAATAATTTTTTGCATACAGACCTTATTTGTAGAGTACTCAAGACATATTGTTTTTGGTGAAGATCGTTTAAGGGAAAGGGGCAGTTTACCTGCAACTTTTTTTTAAATCAAGGGTAATGTTTTTCTATGGCAAACGATAACAGCCGCAAATTCAATCAGAGTCAAATAACTTTTTCCATACAGCCCTTATTTGTAGACTACTCAGGACCTATTGTTTTTGGTGAAGATCGGATAAGGGAAAGGGGTAGTTTACCGGCAACGTTTTATGTTTTAACAAGGGTACTCTCTATGGCAAACAATAACAGCCGCACATTCAAACAGAAACAAATAATTTTCTGCATACAGCCCAGAATTGTAGAGTTGTCAGGATCTATTGCTTTTGGTGAAGATCAGTTAAGGGAAAGGGGTAGCTTACCTGCAACATTTTATGTTTTAAAAGAGTATTTTCTATGGCAAAC
Source organism: Magicicada septendecula (assembly GCA_034769895.1). Taxonomy (NCBI): domain Eukaryota; kingdom Metazoa; phylum Arthropoda; class Insecta; order Hemiptera; family Cicadidae; genus Magicicada; species Magicicada septendecula. Next base: position 94,792,027 of record CM068373.1, read on the forward strand.
GATAACAGCCGCAAATTCAAACAGAATCAAATAATTATTTGCATACAGCCCTGATTTGTAAAGTACTCAAGACCTATTGTTTTTGGTGAAGATCGGATAAGGGAAAGGGGTAGTTTACTGGCAACGTTTTATGTTTTAACAAGGGTACTCTCTATGGCAAAAAATAACAGCCGCACATTCAAACAGAAACAAATAATTTTCTGCATACAGCCCTGAATTGTAGAGTTCTCAGGATCTATTGCTTTTGGTGAAGATCGGTTAAGGGAAAGGGGTAGCTTACCTGCAACGTTTTATGTTTTAAAAGTATATTTTCTATGGCAAACGATAACAGCCGCAAATTCAAACAGAATCAAATAATTATTTGCATACAGCCCTGATTTGTAAAGTACTCAAGACCTATTGTTTTTGGTGAAGATCGGTTAAGGGGAAGGGGTAGTTTACATACGACGTGTTTTTTATCAAGGGTAACTTTTTCTATGGCATACGATAACTGCCGTAAATTCAAAAAAAATCAAATAATGTTTTCCATACAGCCCTGAATTGTAGAGTTCTCAAGACCTATTGTTTTTGGTGAAGATCGGTTAAGGGAAAGTGGTAGTTTACCAGCAACGTTTTATGTTTTAACAAGGGTATTTTCTATGGCAAATGATAAGAGCCGCAAATTCAAACAGAATCAAATAATTTTTTGCATGCAGTCCTGAATTGTAGAGGACTGAAGGCGGATTTTGGTGAAGATCGGTTAAGAGAAAGGGGTAGTTTACCTGCAACATTTTATGTTTTAACAAGAGTAAAGTACTTAATGTTGATAAACAAAGTATCCTGATAATAAGATCATAATTATCCACTGTAGAAACGTAGATGAAATATCTATAAATGAAAGGCTAGTTGAACGGGGTGGGGGTAATTTTCTATTAATGAAAATTATAGTTGAAGAGGGAGGTAAGAATTTTTTATATGTGTACAAGGTTATCGATAACAAAGAAGTAGTTTTTGTTAAAACTCCTTCCCGGGCTGTTTAGCCGTAGTCCCATGTTTTCAGCAAAACCAGACGTTTCGGCAGTGCCATCGACTGCTGTCATCAGTGAAAATCGAGTGCGAAAACGTGAGGTGGTATATGTTAGTGACCACAGTACTGTGGTTAAGGCTGCAGCAATAGATAGAAGTAGTTTCTATGGAAATATTTCATGTCGAATATGATTTTAAATATAAATCTTAGAACATGGAAGTCATGTATGGTTCTCCATACCGATATTTTTGTATGGCAAACGATAACAGCCGCAAATTCAAACAGAATCAAATAATTTTTTCATACAGTCCTTATTTGTAGAGTGCTCAAGACATATTGTTTTTGGTTGAAGATCGGTTAAGGGAAAGGGTAGTTTACCTGCAACATTTTATGTTTTAACAAGAGTAAAGTACTTAATGTTGATAAACAAAGTATCCTGATAATAAGATCGTAATAATCCACTGTAGAAACGTAGATGAAATATCTATACATGAAAGGCTAGTTGAATGGGGTGGGGGTAATTTTCTATTAATGAAAATTATAGTTGAAGAGGGAGGGGAGAATTTTTTATATGTGTACAAGGTTATCGATAACAAAGAAGTAGTTTTTGTTAAAACTCCTTCCCGGGCTGTTTAGCCGTAGTCCCATGTTTTCAGCAAAACCAGACGTTTCGGCAGTGCCATCGACTGCTGTCATCAGTGAAAATCGAGTGCGAAAACGTGAGGTGGTATATGTTAGTGACCACAGTACTGTGGTTAAGGCTGCAGCAATAGATAGAAGTAGTTTCTATGGAAATATTTCATGTCGAATATGATTTTAAATATAAATCTTAGAACATGGAAGTCATGTATGGTTCTCCATACCGATATTTTTCTATGGCAAACGATAACAGCCGCAAATTCAAACAGAATCAAATAATTTTTTCATACAGTCCTTATTTGTAGAGTGCTCAAGACATATTGTTTTTGGTGAAGATCGGTTAAGGGAAAGGATAGTTTACCTGCAACATTTTATGTTTTAACAAGAGTAAAGTACTTAATGTTGATAAACAAAGTATCCTGATAATAAGATCATAATAATCTACTGTAGAAACGTAGATGAAATATCTATAAATGAAAGGCTAGTTGAACGGGGTGGGGGTAATTTTCTATTAATGAAAATTATAGTTGAAGAGGGAGGGGAAATTTTTTATATGTGTACTATGTTATCGGCAACAAAGAAGTAGTTTTTGTTAAAACTCCTTCCCGGGCTGTTTAGCCGTAGTCCCATGTTTTCAGAAAACCCAGACGTTTCGGCAGTGCCATCGACTGCAATCATCAGTGAAAATCAAGTGCGAAAACATGAGGTGGTATACGCTAGTGACCACAGTACTGTGGTTAAGGCTGCAGCATTAGATAGAAGTAGTTTCTATAGAAATATTTCATTTCGAATATGATTTTAAATGTAAATCTTAGAACATGGAAGTCATGTATGGTTCTCCATACCGATATTTTTCTATGACAAACGAGAACAGCCGCAAATTCAAACAGAATCATATAATTTTTTTCATACAGCCCTTATTTGTAGAGTACTCAAGACCTATTGGTTTTGGTGAAGATCGGTTAAGGGAAAGGGGTAGTTTAGAGGCAACATTTTTTTTTTAAGCAAGGGTAATTTTTTTCTATGGCAAACGATAACAGCCGCAAATTCACAGAATCAAATAATGTTTTGCATACAGTCCTGAATTGTAGAGTTCTCAAGACCTATTCTTTTTGGTGAAGATCGGTTAAGGGAAAGGGGTAGTTTACCTGCAACATTTTGTTTTAAATGGGTATTTTCTATGACGAATGATAACTGCCGTAAATTCAATCAGAATCAAATAATATTTTGCACACCTTCCTTGCCTATAGATAACTCAATGTATATTGATTTTGGTGAAGATCGGTTAAGGAAAAGGAGTAGTTTACCTGCAATATTGTATGTTTTTAACAACGGTAATTTTTTCTATGACGAACGATAACTGCCGCAGATTCAAACAGAATCAAATATTTTTTTGCATACGTTCATCAATAGTAAAAGACTGAAGGCCTGTTGATTTTGGTGAAGATCGGTAAAGCAAAAGGGGTAGTTTACCTGCTACAATTTTATGTTTTAACAAGAGTAATTGTTTCTATGACAAACGATAACTGCCACATATTTAAACAGAATAAAATAATTTTGTGCATACCTACCTCAATTGTAGATAACTCAATGTCTGTTGATTTTGTTGAAGATCAGTTATGGGAAAGGGGTAGTTTACCTGCAACATTTTATGTTGTAACAAGAGAACGTTTTCCATGAAGAACGATAACTGCCGTAAATTCAAACAGAATCAAATAATTTTTTACATATGTGCCTAAGTTGTAGAGGACTCATGGCCTATTGATTCTGGTGAATATCGGTTAAGGGAAAGGGGTAGTTTACCTGCCACTTTTCATGTGATAACAAGAGTAATTGTTTCTACGACCAACGATAACTGCCGCACATTGAAACAGAATCAAATAATGTTTTGCATGCATCCCTAGATTATAGAGTACTCAAGGCCTGTTGATTTTTGTGAAGAGGGAAAGGGGTAGTTTACCTCCAACATTTTATGTTGTAACAAGAGACATTTTTCCATGATGAAGGATAACTGCCGTAAATGCAAACAGAATCAAATAAGTATTTACATATGTACCTGAGTTGTAGAGTACTCAAGGACTTTTGATTTTGGTGAAGATCGGTTACGGGGTAAGGGTAGTTTACCTGAAACATTTTTTGTTGTAACAAGAGTAAAGTACTTAATTTTGAATAATAAAGTATCCTGATAAGATCTTAATAATCCACTGTAGAAACGTAGATGAAATATCTATAAATGAAGAGGCTAGTTGAACGGGGTTGGAGAAATTTTCTATAAATGAAAATTATAGTTGAATGTGGAGGGGATAATTTGGTATATATGTACTACGTTATCGGCAACAAAGAAGTAGTTTGTTGTTAAAATTCCTTCCCATTCTGTTTGGCCGTAGACCAAAGATTTCTGCAAAACCAGACGTTTTGGCATTGCCATCGACTACCATCATCAGTGAAAATCGAGTGTGATAACGTGAGGTGGCATACGTTAGTGACCACAGTACTGTGGTTAAGGCTGAAGCAATAAGTGGAAAGAAGTAGTTTCTATGGAAACATTTCATTTCGTAAATGATTTTAAATATAAATCTTTGGACATGGAAGTCGCTGAAGCAATAAGTGGAAAGAAGTAGTTTCTATGGAAACATTTCATTTCGTAAATGATTTTAAATATAAATCTTTGAACATGGAAGTCATGTATGGTTCTCCATACCGATATTTTTGAGAATGTAAACAAATTGGCATTCATAACACAGACTGTATTGCCCTTATTTTTCAAAAGAACAATATTGACAACTACTCGAACCGTTTTAAAAACTTCCTCGCGAGTGTTCTTTTTTTGAAGGAATTAAATACAAAATGTTAGCGAATGTTTTTAACTTGATTATAAACAGTATGAACTGAATGACAAGGAACCTACAAATTGTAAAAAACATTTTGATTATTTACTTACCATCTAGTAATACTAGGTCTAAAAAGCTTCATTATTTGTAATAGGAATTATGTTCCTTCTTTAATAGTGACACATCGAGAACTGGACTGGATTACTACCTGATTTGACCTGAATTGTAAATTTAAAAATGTGAGTTGTCGTTATTTAAAGCGTATCAGAGAAGAACACATGACAGTAAATTCTTGTAAAGCAAAGGCACTTTCATTCTTAATTTAAATTAAAACTTTGTAGTTCATACTTAATACAAATACATTACAAAACGCAATCAAATTTAAGTATCTTATTTTAACAGCTGAATAAAGTAATACATTTCGTTTAAAGTTACGGTATTCTATTCAATATGTTTCCCACAATAACCAAAGACTAAAAAAGCTGTATCTATAAAATATCCACGATTGGAGTTTTCATCATCAGATTGTCGAAATCTCATGAGTTAATATGTGTGTATGCGTGTGGGTACGCGTGTTTGTATTGCACGTTTATGCCACGTCATAAAATTAATAGCAATAATACAATACAGTTTTATTTGCTATGCTTATTAAATTTTGGGGAATCTCAGGGGGTTGTTAATAACAACACTTATGTTCAGATGCTAATTAATAGATATTATATTTACCCTTTTAATACATTTAAATATATATATCATCTGATATTATCCGCATTTCAATTTGACAGGTTAATTACTTCTCAATTACTACTAACTTCTTATCCTTAGCTAATCATTACAAGAAATTCATGAATACAGTTAATATCATTTACTGTTTATGACCACTTAATTAGTCCATTGACTATGCTTTCAGATTTATGATCTTAACCACACATTAAATATTATTAATCATCAATAAAAGATTAATGAACACATAAACATTATTTGTCATCAACAAAAGATTAATAAACAAATGTGAAATATTATTTATCATTAACAAGATATTAATGAAACTAGAAAATCTCCTTCTTTCTCAACATAAATAAACATTAATCAATAACATGACTTAATATCTAACATTTCAGAACTATCAAACTATCATTCAAAATTTATATTAAATATTTATACTTCGTACTCCTATTCTAAGTCGTAAGATATAAAACTCTACAGCATCTGAACAATTCGTCGGTTCTTTTAGAATGAAACGGGTTAACTGAGTAGACAAATATATTACATACAATTATTTGATTAAAACGTTTAATGTGATACAGTTACTTGAAATCGCTTATCCATTCCTCCGTCTCGCTCATTCCACACTTTACACATCACAACACAATTTATATTACTCTGCTTTTTATCGTATCCACCACACTCGCGATAATCATTTGTCTCCACGTCCTCCGAAACTCTGACTTTTCATACGGTCGCGCACATAATAAATAAAACTTCTTCGCACTTGATGCCGCGCACAGAATAAATAATACTACTTGGCTGTTGATTGACGATTGGCTAATTTACTGTACGACTGAGTAATTAACTAACCAACTGATTGATTTCACGGACTGACTCTCTTGATTTCACTGACTGACTCCTTAGCGTTCCTGCATCAGTTACTTTTATAGTTTCACCGAAACTTCCCTTACTGCCGCTACTCTTAAAATTACCATCATTGGCTGAGATTCGAACTTGTTGCCGGTAAGTTTGAAATTGACCAGTAACCACTCGAAATACTTCGCGCGCAGAGGTGACGCTTTTTGTAATTGGTGAATTCTTATAGACGCGAACTTTTTGCCGCGAGACCTTTTTCTCGTTAAAAATGGAAATCTGCTTTCTCCACCACCCTCGTTTATGACGTTTCACTCATTGTATTTTGAAGGCCGAAAACACCCTAAATCTAACGGTACTGCCTATTTTTTGCTGTTTTTTATCAAACAAAGAGTTTTACATCTTTACGACATAGAAAGTTGTACTCACAATACAATTTTACTTTGGGTCGGCGTCAATGTGTCGCCTCGCCCATACACACCTCTCACTTATATACCGACTATGCAGTATAATTCTTATCTGTATGTTGATTTATTAACGATACTAATATTAATATTAATAGTTTACATCGAAATATGTAACTGATCTAAGTGTGTTTTACTAGACAACGAACTGTAACCGATAGTGTTGTGTTACATTGTCCCCAAAAATGATTTGTTCATAATTATTATCAGAATTATGGCAAATCATTTTTTATGCCTCTAAATTCACTTATTTACTATTCACAACATAGTTTGTTTACATTCTTTCACTTGACCCACTTTTCGTGTTGACAACAACTAAATTGCCACTAACCTTTCGTTTACTACCTGCGCCTAGTCCCCACTTCGGTCATTCACACCACACATGTGTTCTTACCGTACTTACTATGATTCAACCCTTCTCCATTCATTTCGCTTCTTATAACTACTTTACAAAAGTCTTTACTCTATTACATTGTTACAATTTTATTATTAAGGAAATCTAAACGTATTTAAATCCCCATTGATTAATTTCTCTGACAATTAAAATTTCTACATGTTTTTTTACAAATCCCCATTTCTCATTCTCCCCGGGACCCATGGTGGTATTGTTTTAATTGCCGAACATTAAATATACCTCGTACTGTGTTAGGTTTGTTGACCTCTGAGATCTCGTACGTAGCGGCTCCCTTAATGCTGGTTACCTCATATGGTCCTTGGTACAACTCACAAAATTTTGCTGTTATTTTATTTACCGCGTCTGAAATTGTGTTTGTCCTAACCAGGACTAAGTCTCCTACCTTACACTTTAATTTATTACTTTCTTCATTCTTCCTTTGTGCTCTTTGTTCACCCTTTCTTTTCATTTATCTCTGGAGTCCATTTAAATCGTACCCCCTTTTTCAATAACTGTAAAAGTGGTCGTGTCTCCTCAGCATATCGGCTGGTAAACTTATTATAGAAGTTGGTCAACCCAAGAAATCCCTTTAATTGCTTTGGGTTATTTGGCTTCGGGAACTCTAAAATTGCCGCTACCTTTTCTGCTGACGCACTGATGCCCTTCGTTGATAACTCGTACCCTAGGTATTCTATTTTTTTCTCAGAAAAACTTCGATTTACGCAGGTTTACTATGAGGTTCGCTTTCTTGAGATCTTGTAGTAACTGCAGGTGGATGAGATGTTCTTCTATGCTTCCAGATACGCACAAGCAATCATCAACGTAAATAATCATGAACTTCTTCATCCTTTCTGATAGCACGTGATCCAATCCCCTTGTTAAGCTCGCCAGACTAGTTTTCAAACCAAACGGAGTGACAGTGTATCGACAGCAACGCCCCTTATATAAGAACCCGGTGAAATCACGGCATTCTTCTGCTAACGGTATTTGCCAGAAGCTACTCGTCAGGTCGATACTGCTCATCACTTTGATGTTTCCACAGCTCGCCAACACTTCATTAATCGGCATCGCTCCTTCATAGTCTGGAACAGTCACGGCGTTGATTCTCCGCGCATCCAGGCATAGTCGTACCGACTGATCCTTTTTGATGACGGTTACGATCGGATTAATAAATGGACTTGCAGCTCGTTCGATCACTCCGCACGCCTCCATCTTCTTGATTTCTTCGTCTACGGCTTGTTGATATTTTAGAGGAATTGGCCAACCTTTCATACAATATGGTGTGGTATTTGTCACAATAAATTTATGTTCATACCTCGTAATCCTTCCTGGTTGCTCCCTGAAGATCTGGCGGTTTCTTATCAACACTTCCTCTAATTCCTTCTTCACCTGCGTCTCGACTCCTGTAATTTCTTCCATCTTCTCACGAATCATCTCCCCAATCCGCTTCTCTTCTTGATCAACTTCTATAGCTAGAATTTCAACATATTCAGGTGCATCTTCCCCTGCTTCATGTCTATTAAATGTTATCTGGTTCTCCTTTAAATCAATGACACATCCACTCTCTCGCAGCAACCCGATTCCAATTATGCATTCCCGGATTAGATCAGGTATTATTAAGATACCCCGTCAATGCTATACTGACCAATCTTCACTTCTAACAATAATTGCTGAGTTATTTGTTTAGATTTTCTACCGACCGCTCCTTTTACTATCATATTCGTTACTTTTAATATATTTAGTTTTCCCATCTGGCATTTGTGTTTGTGATACCACTCTGCCGAGATTGCATTAATTTGGCTACATGAGTCAATTAAGGCGACCACCAGTATTCCATTTATGCATATGCTTAGCTCTGGGCATTTAAATTTACGTGCCTTGTTAATTTCTAAATCTTCTTCTAACAAAGCGTCCCTTATTTCTATGAAAGTGGTGCTAATTTCTGAATATTTACAACTTACATCTACCTTATTTCTAGTAGTAAACTTACTTAGTTTTTTGAACTTGTTGCTGGGGTGTCAACAATCTGTGAGTGTCTTTGTGTACCGCTCGTTCCGGCAATAGCGCTGACCTGAGCTTCGTAAACACGTTTGTTTTGTGTTTTTGCGCTCTCTCTCGGCTCGGGCCCATTTGTCTGCCTCCACCCTACTTTCTGTCGATAAGTCGGCTGTCTGTCACTTTTGTTGTGATGCCAAGGTCGACTCTCGTTCTCATGCTGTTCCGGTTTTACCGCTACCTGCGTCCTATAGTTGTCAGAACTATCTTCCTTCTTCTTACGTAACGTCGCAAATTCCATTAGCAACATTTGAAATTCGATAATATTTTCTACTCCCCTTGTAATGCATGCTACTGCTATATTATGGTGGTAGTGTCGCGCCAATTTCTGTATCAGATGTCGATCAGATATCGGTGGTATCAGCTGTCGATTTTGGAGTATGCACCTCTCCATGTATTGTACCATACTAAGTCCACTCTCCGGCCGATATCTTCCGAACTCTAATCGGTCGCGTACACCCTCTTGTACCATCTGGTTCCAGTATTTAGCTATGAATGCATCCTGGAATTCATTGAAGGTGTTAATATTATTCTTAACCAATTTCCACCAAATGGCGGCTTCTCCTTCTAAGTGTCTGGATACCCAGCTCACTCCTTCGCTCATGTAATATTCTTTATGAATCTCGTCCAGTTCCTTGACAAACTCCATGGGGTATTCCCCTTCTCCATTAAATGTAACGTTCTTGAGGTGTTCTGTCATCATCGCACGTTGCATCGGTGACCTCTCCATTTGTATAATTCTTGCTCGCACGTCCTCCCTTATCTGCGTCAGTTGACCGTCTATCGAAGTACAATTGTTTTCGTATAACTCGCTGAGTTTCTGGATCTGCTCTACATTCTTTTTGTTATTATTATTGAGTTTGGTATTTAAGGTTTTTATTTCTTGAGCTACTACGATTTGGTGCTTTCTGAACACTTGGTCGCTGTTTTCTAAGTGCTCCTTCACCTCTGCCTGGATCGTCTCCATTTCCTCCCTGACGATCTCCTTTGTTTCGGCTCTTATCTTCGTTGTGAACTCCTGGTTTTCTTGTCTTAATTCAGTAATCTGTTGTTCTACGTGTGTTCTGTGTTCATTTAACTGTTGTGTGAATTTTAGTTCCATATTCTTTTCGATTTTGTCGATTCTTTCTGCTAATTGTTTTAACTGTTCATTGTTTTCTGTGACTTGCTTATTGTTTTCTGTCAATTTTTGTTCTAATCGTCGACTGTTTTCTGTCATTTGTTTATTATTTTCCGTTATTTTTTCTGTCAAGCTTTCTGTCATTTGTTGTAATAACGTTACTATATCTATATTTGTTTGTGTTTGTTGTACTTCGCTGCGGACGTCTTCTTCTCGCAGTCCCCTTGCCTCTGAAAGAACCGTCGGGGTCTCATTGTCGGTCGATTCTTCACCTATTCTGGTCTCTCCCATTTGGTTGTTGACCTCGAATACCACCTCATTATCACTATTATGCCCGTTATTCGTTGCCATTTCTCTTTTATGATTATTATTCAATTTAAATTTCCTTAATTGTCTACTCTTACTACGAGTTAACATCTACTTACATTAACATATATCTTATTTATTGTCTACCCCGTTTCATTCTACCGAGCTTATTAACTGTTTATTAAGTTACTAAATTAAGCTCCACCAGTTGGGCATCAAATATTAAATTTTGGGGAATCTCAGGGGGTTGTTAATAACAACACTTATGTTCAGATGCTAATTAATAGATATTATATTTACCCTATTAATGCATTTGAATATATATATCATCTGATATTATCCGCATTTCAATTTGACAGGTTAATTACTTCTCAATTACTACTAACTTCTTATCCTTAGCTAATCATTACAAGAAATTCATGAATACAGTTAATATCATTTACTGTTTATGACCACTTAATTAGTCCATTGACTATGCTTTCAGATTTATGATCTTAACTACACATTAAATATTATTAATCATCAATAAAAGATTAATGAACACATAAACATTATTTGTCATCAACAAAAGATTAATAAACAAATGTGAAATATTATTTATCATTAACAAGATATTAATGAAACTAGAAAATCTCCTTCTTTCTCAACATAAATAAACATTAATCAATAACATGACTTAATATCTAACATTTCAGAACTATCAAACTATCATTCAAAATTTATATTAAATATTTATACTTCGTACTCCTATTCTAAGTCGTAAGATATAAAACTCTACAGCATCTGAACAATTCGTCGGTTCTTTTAGAATGAAACGGGTTAACTGAGTAGACAAATATATTACATACAATTATTTGATTAAAACGTTTAATGTGATACAGTTACTTGAAATCGCTTATCCATTCCTCCGTCTCGCTCATTCCACACTTTACACATCACAACACAATTTATATTACTCTGCTTTTTATCGTATCCACCACACTCGCGATAATCATTTGTCTCCACGTCCTCCGAAACTCTGACTTTTCATACGGTCGCGCACATAATAAATAAAACTTCTTCGCACTTGATGCCGCGCACAGAATAAATAATACTACTTGGCTGTTGATTGACGATTGGCTAATTTACTGTACGACTGAGTAATTAACTAACCAACTGATTGATTTCACGGACTGACTCCCTTGATTTCACTGACTGACTCCTTAGCGTTCCTGCATCAGTTACTTTTATAGTTTCACCGAAACTTCCCTTACTGCCGCTACTCTTAAAATTACCATCATTGGCTGAGATTCGAACTTGTTGCCGGTAAGTTTGAAATTGACCAGTAACCACTCGAAATACTTCGCGCGCAGAGGTGACGCTTTTTGTAATTGGTGAATTCTTATAGACGCGAACTTTTTGCCGCGAGACCTTTTTCTCGTTAAAAACGGAAATCTGCTTTCTCCACCACCCTCGTTTATGACGTTTCACTCATTGTATTTTGAAGGCCGAAAACACCCTAAATCTAACGGTACTGCCTATTTTTTGCTGTTTTTTAGCAAACAAAGAGTTTTACATCTTTACGACATAGAAAGTTGTACTCACAATACAATTTTACTTTGGGTAGGCGTCCATGTGTCGCCTCGCCCATACACACCTCTCACTTATATACCGACTATGCAGTATAATTCTTATCTGTATGTTGATTTATTAACGATACTAATATTAATATTAATAGTTTACATCGAAATATGTAATTGATCTAAGTGTGTTTTACTAGACAACGAACTGTAACCGATAGTGTTATGTTACATGCTTAAAGCATTTTAAACTGATAAACACTAAATTAATAGAACATTACTTTTGTTCTTATAAAACTTACGTGAACACTGAAATATTTCTAGAGTATTTGTGTAAATATCTAATAAAGTAGGAGTAGTAATGTAAATACTTGTTAGTCTGTTACGTATAATTTACGTATAGGTTTATCAGAAAATGTAAATAAATGATCTAAAATGGACATTATTTTAAAATATCACTCGTTTTTACGAGAATATAAAGCATGGCTCCTTTCGTTCATCAACCTGTCTGGTGTTTATAATCACGTAACAGTTAGTTATGAGTAGGTACTTATGCAAGATCGCACTGTAACTTTTATCTTTTCGGTATTTTATTTATTCAAATTAAATTAACACTCCCACTTACCTTACGACTTGGATCTGGCCGGATCGCGTAGTGTAAGGAAACCCATTTCGTTCGACGAACTCTGACGATACACATAACGAAATAAGGCATTGAAAGAATGTAACTCTCAATTGAGTGGAAGAGAAATCATATTTTATTATTGAAATGTTCTTATAATATTCAGAAATATTGAAAAGTTGAGTCTTCTTATTACATGTTGTGCAATTGTTTTATCTTACATACTATAGCTTACCTTATGTTTCACCAGACACAAACGCAAATATAAACACAAAAATACACAAAAGCCGCCCAGCTTTGCCACACACACATTCATGCCTCATTTATAACACCCTTAACATTTTGAATTATAAATTCCCCATGTCCACCACGCGGTCATCCCGCCCGTACACAGTCCTCGTTCACGTGCCCGGAAAAGAAACTATTAGTTCACTTGGATTTACTGATTACTGTTAGTATTCCATTTGCGCACTGTTGGTTAATATTTCAGATTTTAACTGTGAGGTCGGCCGATGTAATTATATTTTGTAATATAAAATTTTAACCAGACCGCAAGCGGTCGGTAGGTGAGACGCACTGGGCAGAAGTTGGTTCTCTGTTCCCTCTCCACAGTTTTTAATACGGGAACTCACTGCCTTGGGCGTCGTCGCCGAAGCTTCAGCCCATGCCATGCATGTAGCTTTTTTAAGTCAATGCCGCATATGATCTTCTGTAGGCATTGGCTGACGTCATTTAAGTGGGCTTGGTCTAAACGACACTTCCGTAGTGAACCCAACGGAACGATGAAAATTTCACTATATGGCCATCTTACTTTTTTGCCAACGCTTGGGTAGGCGCCCATGCTTGGTGTGCGCATGGGAGCGCAATGCCACACTCTCGCATAGTTCTTGGAAATTTGTGGAGGTGAATTCTTTGCTCGTTGCGTTGCACAATGGAAATTGCGTATCGCCTTTGTCTCAACCAATCTTGCTCAACACCGTTCTGTTAACACGTGGTCCATTATAAATGAAATGAATTCGGTTGCACAATGATTTTATGAAAAGTCCGCCCAAAATGAAATACATAAAAATACATATGCCCCTAACTGTTAAAAATAAAAACACCCAAAAATGACCCGCTACAATACCCCCTCGATGAGAATTCTGCTGTCCGCAACAGAAGAAATCTCATCGATAACCCCGAAGAGGACCGGTGAGGAACTGGTGCCAACAACCCCCTGGTTCTTAATCTGCATGGGTACACGACCCCCCTGGCTCAGCGACCATGGACTCATCTGAACGAGATCACTGGACTTCTCCGTAAGAGATCCCAACACCGAGAAATCGACAGATTCGCACCACGGCGCACCTCGCCTTTTACCATGCTACCCCCGAAAATCCTCAACCCCTGGCTAAAATTATTCCAGCTCCTCCGCCGATAGGTTTCCCCTTTTTGCAAGCTGGGCTGCCTTTAGCAAATACTGGGCGCACACACACTCACGTTACATGTTACACGTTACACACATAAAAAAAATAAAAATTTCTTTTAAAATTTACTAAAAATTTAAAAAATTCAAAAAAAAATAATCTTTTATCAAAAAATTCTCTTCCTCTTTTTTCTAATTTTTGTTTCAAATGACAACCTAGACATTTCTGATAATATAAACACATCCTTACTCTAACATGAGAACCACTTATAGTCTACCAATACAACACGATACAATAAAAGAAACATGGTTAATGCACATATAATAAAATCCTTATCTGAAATATTCACTCGCTGGCAGGCGAAAAAACAAGTTTTTTTTTTTTTTCAAAAAAAATTTAAAATTTTCAAAATTTTAAAATTCAAAAAAAATTTAAATTTATTCATTAAAAAATTTTATTAAATTTATTTATTCAATAACGTTTATTAAAATTATTCAAATATTGGTTTGCATTAATTAAACAAACAAATTACAATTGGCTTCCTACTATACACAAGCTTAGTAGGTGTATGACCTCATCAGCTGATCTTAACTAGGTCAAGTCCAAAACCCTTGACCTACATATGTTATATATAAGTTCTGAAAACACTTTGAATATCTGTAATATCCTACCTTGAAATACAAAACATAGTAACATAAAATATTTAAAATAAACAAAATATTAATATAATTAATCATCAACTTGACATTTAAATTATTTAAAATAAACACTTCTTGACTTTACCTTATTTTCACTTCTATCAAAATTCTGTCACTGGTTGAAAAAACAATTGTACATTCTTTATTATAAATTCCTCTCTTTAGTTAACAGTTAATTCTACCTTACTGGGGGTGATGTAAATTATTTATTCTCAATTACCGTATTAGATCTCTATACATATATAAACTTTCTCCCTCTGACTCTAATATTAATCAACTACAACTCCCATGACACCCATCTCTACCAAAATCTCTACTACTCAGGACACTCTAAACACCAACTTACCATTTAACACAATTCGCCACCTTCTCTCAATATATAAAATACTCTCTAACCCTTTGTATATAGGATACGTGTTTCCCCTCCCCCAAAAAACTCATTTCCCTTATTTGGCCCCTGGTCTTTACCTAAGGCGGCCCCTCCCCACTAAAATCTATTCCTATCCCGTCCCAACCCTTGTTGCGGACTCCTACATTACACTACCCTCTGATACAAAATTGCCATCCCCAAAATTCTCAATCTCATTACCTCACTACAAATACACAAAATAACCTCATTAATTATAAACATATATCACTCAAAATCTACATAAAGTCTCCATTACCACTGTGTCAACATCCATATTTCACAAAATTCTGTTATATCACATCAACTCAAAAACAACATTACATTATATTCATCTCCATCATTTCACATTCAACTTTTAATTCAACTTGGACAGGTCTACGTGTCCCATATAACATTTATCACCCATGAATTATCTTTTATTAATTGGCATAAATTACTGTCATTTTATTTCTCATATTCTTTTTATCTTTACTTCAAAATATCTGTAGTACATCAAACATAGCATTGAACATTAATAACTTGTAACCTTTATAACTAACCTACCAGTGACATCATTGCTGATCAGCTGATCTCCGGACATAATAAAAATACCTCTTAAAATAGAACAAATTACATGGAATATACATATTTATTTTTATTTATTCTCCCTTCTCACCTCATTGTTTCCCATTTCTCTGATTCTGATGCTTATGTTAACCTGCCAGACGATTTACTTATTGGCTTAAACAAATACACACATAATAAAATTACATATTCTTATCAATGCTTATCTAATAGACAACAATAATATAATACACTTAAAATTATAGCATGAACACCTTAATTTACGAGTCTGAGCATATAATTATGTGGACAGAGCACAAGCATTTTTGATTGGATTAAACCTTGAATAAGCAAAACTTTATGTCATAAAATTTTAAATTCGTGACTCCTTTGCGTCACCTCCCAGCCACACACACTATTTCAGGTTATGGAGGACTGTCTCGCCCTTTCGCTTCCACAGAGACTGTATATTTTGGAGCAGGGTTTACCTCTCCGTGTCTCTGCTTCCGCTGTTAAGTTTAAAATTTGTGAACATCATAATGTTCTTGTTATAAAATCATGCACCCTTAAAAACGGATCTGCCACCGGTCTTGCTGTTCCTCCTCGAACAGAGTGGCAGCCGCTGTTCCCTAGTTCCGGAGATTTCCTATAATTTTCCCCCCATTGAATTTCAAATATATACCAATTTCAAGCCAGCTATGGTCAAGGGACTTGGTATGACCATAGCTGGCCGCTAGCCAAAACCACGGTTAGTGCTGGTAAGACAGTAACCGCCCGAAAAGTCGAGGAAATCTAACTCTAATTTCACTGCCTGTTAAACATCAATATTTTTATGTGCGACACTGTCATTTAGTAATGTGTGTAAAATATTTTTTATTTACACGTATAAGGTGTGCCGCACATTCATCGCCAGCTTGGCCTCCGATGGAGGTAACACTCACTGCTACCCCCAACCCATTTCGCTACTTGTGAGAGCACAGGCCACCCCCTCAATAGCCACTTAATAACTAATTACAATTAAAACTAATTAAAAAATTTCTTTTGTATACATTATCATATAATATTTGCATCAACAACCATTTAACCCATTCATAACCTTTTACCGTTTGACTTTCTTGAAATTTTCAAAATTTATTATTAATAATTATTAAATATCACGTTTCATTTATTATTAAAATTTTTAATTATCATATTTATTCAACACAATGATTGCATTAAAATTTCACTATTGCATTAACACCTCAATCACGCCTGTAAACATTTTTGTTACACATGATTATAAAATTTTCATACTTACACTCCATTTAACACGATATACCCACAAAACATAATCACTACCATCTCTGAAACATTTTACACAAAATTAGTTTAAAGTAAATAATTAATCATTCATTGCCAACTTTCCATCTCGTAAAACAAATTGAATTTATACAAAATTTAATTATACAACATTTACATAATCAATTAAAATATTCAAAATATATCAAATTATTTTAATTAAATTAATTATTAACAATATAGAATTCATTACCATCCAAACAAATATAATTCTCTGATTACTTGTTTTCAAAATTAATTTGGTTTATTTATTTAAATTGCAAGTATTTCAATATTATTATCACAACAATCATCTTACATACACACATATAAATTCACTATATTTTATTTACAAACTCTTATTTATTGTTCAGTTTTTCCGCACTTCATTTGTCCAGATTTGCCATGTCAGAACCATTAAAACAAAATATTTATACTGTCTTTTATTGTTTTAATAGTTTAACCTCCATCGTTCCAAATCAACCTTGGTTCTACATAACATCGTTCAATATTATCAGCACACAAATGACTGTTTTGTGTGTTGTAACCAGAAAAACTAACTTCAATCAACTTATTCAAATATTCGTTAAACCAGTCTACGTTAGGTATTTTTGTCAAGTCTCCATCATTAAATTCATTAACTATTGGGTTAATCATTTTTATTAAATCATTGTAGTCGTTATCATTCACATATACTTCTAAACTTTCCTTCCATTCATCATACTTTCTATTTAAATTATATATTTCTGTTTCTTTACAAACATACAATTCTCCCCCTATATCTCTCTCATCATAACCCCAAATCACACTCTCAAAAGTATTACAGACAGAGGGTATACATTCAATTAAATCTTTCCTGACTTCTACAGGAAAAGCAAAAAACTTCAAAAAACAATTATTTGTAGCACATTTGTCTACACAATATATACGTGAAGGCCTTCCTTCACCCCCCATTCTACCTCGTAAACAATTTACCCCCTGTTTCATGCCTGTAATATAACTCTCTTTCCACTCTCTCTCTAACTCATTAACACACATTAACATCTCATAATCACATTCTACAACTTCATTAGTACTCTCAGATACCAATTTTTCGACTACATTATTATTCTCGTTATTATCAACATCATTATTATTTATTAATTCATTACCTAACACAACATTGTCATTACAACTTTCGTTTGTATTATTCTTACTCTGTTCTACTTTATTCGAACTGTTTCTTGTCATTTCATTGGCATTTTCAAGACATACATTCTTGTCTTGTATGTTATTTATCAACTCGTCAAATTTTATATTTATATTTTGCTGAAACTGAATATTCTGTTCTTTAATTTCATTAAAAATAATATCATTTTTAATATTCTGCTGTTCGCATTTTATTTTCTGCTCTTTGAATTCATTACTTAAAATCTCAAGTTTCTCGTCATTTCTATCAAAACGTTTATTGAGGTCATTATTCTGTTTATCGAAATTAACTTTCATAAAATCTAATAGGTCATCTAATGACAATTTTTTCTCTTTCGTTTTATTCGATTTACTCAATATTGGGGTAGATTTCGCTTCTGCGTGATCGACCATAATTGATCCAGTTAGGTCATCGTTAACTATTTATTGCACGCTCAACTCAGCTGTTGGCCTTGACTGACTTACTTCGCTCACACTTGGTGACGGGTTCATCGAACCAATGCCACTCTCACTCATAATTGAATCTACTATACTGCTCTTCTCTGTGTTTTCAGACATTTTTATTTAATCTATTTTGTCTTACGTAACAACTACCAATGATCAGTCTTTTTTCAAAACTGATATTACAACATCAATTTACTTTCACAACCCTACTTCGCTATGCATCGTCAGATGTAGGCCGGCGTTAAGATAACCCCTCTTCAGTTATATTAAATCCTAGTCACGCTGCACCAACTGTAACTTTTATCTTTTCGGTATTTTATTTATTCAAATTAAATTAACACTCCCACTTACCTTACGACTTGGATCTGGCCGGATCGCGTAGTGTAAGGAAACCCATTTCGTTCGACGAACTCTGACGATACACATAACGAAATAAGGCATTGAAAGAATGTAACTCTCAATTGAGTGGAAGAGAAATCATATTTTATTATTGAAATGTTCTTATAATATTCAGAAATATTGAAAAGTTGAGTCTTCTTATTACATGTTGTGCAATTGTTTTATCTTACATACTATAGCTTACCTTATGTTTCACCAGACACAAACGCAAATATAAACACAAAAATACACAAAAGCCGCCCAGCTTTGCCACACACACATTCATGCCTTATTTATAACACCCTTAACATTTTGAATTATAAATTCCCCATGTCCACCACGCGGTCATCCCGCCCGTACACAGTCCTCGTTCACGTGCCCGGAAAAGAAACTATTAGTTCACTTGGATTTACTGATTACTGTTAGTATTCCATTTGCGCACTGTTGGTTAATATTTCAGATTTTAACTGTGAGGTCGGCCGATGTAATTATATTTTGTAATATAAAATTTTAACCAGACCGCAAGCGGTCGGTAGGTGAGACGCACTGGGCAGAAGTTGGTTCTCTGTTCCCTCTCCACAGTTTTTAATACGGGAACTCACTGCCTTGGGCGTCGTCGCCGAAGCTTCAGCCCATGCCATGCATGTAGCTTTTTTAAGTCAATGCCGCATATGATCTTCTGTAGGCATTGGCTGACGTCATTTAAGTGGGCTTGGTCTAAACGACACTTCCGTAGTGAACCCAACGGAACGATGAAAATTTCACTATATGGCCATCTTACTTTTTTGCCAACGCTTGGGTAGGCGCCCATGCTTGGTGTGCGCATGGGAGCGCAATGCCACACTCTCGCATAGTTCTTGGAAATTTGTGGAGGTGAATTCTTTGCTCGTTGCGTTGCACAATGGAAATTGCGTATCGCCTTTGTCTCAACCAATCTTGCTCAACACCGTTCTGTTAACACGTGGTCCATTATAAATGAAATGAATTCGGTTGCACAATGATTTTATGAAAAGTCCGCCCAAAATGAAATACATAAAAATACATATGCCCCTAACTGTTAAAAATAAAAACACCCAAAAATGACCCGCTACAGCACGCTGAGAGAATACGAGTTTGTTTATTTGAACAGGATTGCATATTATGTCTTCAACTGCCTCGTGTGCGTATACACAAGACAGCTGATGTCTGTTATTAGATAGTTCTCCTTGATAGTACCACAGCTGACAACAATTGCTGCATACCTTAATAAAACAATTTTGTTAGTCACCAATATGAAAACTTTTACACATGACAATTGTAGTAAGCAACTGATACTTTCGGGACAAAAATCTCGTAACAAATAGAATTTACGTAAGAATGTTTGCAACTATTTCTTCAGGTTACAAATAAAACTTTTCTGTGAGAGATTACTGTCTATTATGAAGTCAAGATATTTCATTTGTTTAGTTTGTTCAGTCACCAAGCAGCTATACATGTTTGACATGATGATTCATAAAAAACATTATGAAAATTCAACCTCGTCTCTCAAAAAGAAAATCATATATTTTTTCACGTAAAACCATACTGTATTTTACTAAATCAATACTGTAATAAATCTAATTCAACAATCACTTAAATGGGAAATAAACAAATACATACAATAGTTATTTATTTTTAATTTACTGTTTTAATAAACGTCATGCCATGGCTGACACCTCTCTGAAGAGTGCTCGGCGGGAAAAGTTGCGACAGGACTACTTGCCCAAACTTAGTCTAGTGTAAACGGAGTTTCATACATCTGTTGGAACAAATTACGATAATAGCTCGCGCAAGCACGTAGTGAACACTTGGACTATCTCTCGCGGTAGAAACTGCGTCTTAGTGCAAACACCTACTGGACACTGCTTGCGTATTTGCTGTCAAAATTTTCTCGCAGTGTAAACGTAGCATAGTCACATATTCATTCACAAGCCTCTCCCCCTCTCAGGCGTCTCGGTAGGAACGCTAATGCACGTATTACGCGTTCTATTTTCTATCTCTCTCCCTGCTCTCTCTTTCTCGTTCTCTCTCTCTCTCTCTTTCTCTCCCCCGTCTCACTCTAATAGAAATTAAATTGCAAATGACAATCAAATTTTTAATATCTTTACCCTGTCGCCAACCACTCTCACTCACTCTTTCTCTTTCCTTCCCTGTTGCTCGCTCACACTCACTCTTTCCCACACCATGTATCCTTTTGTTTTACCTCTCTCTAACCCTTCGACAGAAGGATATAACTTTTTAATATAAGTGTTATTCACACACACACACACGCACGCATGCACGCACGCACGCACGCACGCACGCACACGCTTTCTCTTTATTCAAACAAAAATTAAACTGTTGTGAAGAATCAAATTTTTAACGTTTTTGCCCCGAACACTTTTTCTCTGTTGATTCAAAACATAAACTATTGTAAAGCACATATCAAACGGATTATAAAGAGAATAAAATCAAAAGTGTGAAAGGTAGGAGAAAGTAAAATGAGGTTAAGTGTGAAAATGAACTGATAAGTGAACATGAGAATATCAGAAAAACGAAGCGAATCATTAAAAAAGGACATAATCTTTGACCCACTTAGCACAGTCTGCATCAGGCTTGGATTGCTTTTGTCATTTGACCTGTGCGTTTATGCTATGTCAGTGTTGCCAAATCTACGGATTCCATAATGATTGCAAACTAAATGAAAAAAAGCGCGCAGAGTATATACAGACGATGGTAGTACTACGTGGTGGACAAACCATGAACTACATATTGAATATCAATTTTCAAAAGTCTGTCAATTTGGCACCCGCAGGTAAAAATTTAAAAATTCGTGGTGCCAAAATAACGAGTTGAAAGTTAAAAAAATTAAGATGTTTTATTAACGATGTGCTCATAAAGGATTTTTGTGGAACTTATAAACTTTTATTCCACAGAACACATTTTCTATAAAGGATTACATTTTGACGTCCGATATACGGACGTCAAAATCTAACAGACGCCTCAATGATGATAAAATTTGTTAAGACGGACGCACAAATGTTAATAAAACATATATATACATAAGTCATAACTGAAAATCTCCAAAATGAACAGCTTAATTAAAATACACAAAACAAACAACCTAATCCCGTCATTAAACAACTTCACAGAAACTTAGTCATAACCAGCAACAATTTAGTCATAACAAAGGCAGACAAAACTCAAGCCACAGTTACTGAAAAAACTGATTACATTAAAAAACGATAAGAATAAACAATAATAACTGCTTCTTATTAAATAAAATCCACCAGATAAATATATTAACCAGACAATAAAACTACTGAAAACATCTGAAACATATTTAAGAATAAACACGCGCGCGCGCATACACACACATGCACGCACACGCGCACGCGCACGCGCGCACACACACACACACACAGTGTGTGTGTAGTATGCAAACTGAAAAAAATAAATATAAATGAAAATAGTCTTTACATCAAATGATATAACAAATATGCGTAGGCCTACCAGTAGTATACCAATTAGAAGAACCAATACACTTAATTATCAATAAACATAAGGAACAAAATCAAGGTATCCAATTTGTAACTGAAATTAAAAAAAAAAAACAGCCTCTAATAATAAAACAGAACTATTTTGAATTTAACAATAATAAGATTTACCAGCAACACAAAGGATTGGCAATAGGATCATATGTATTATGACACAGACTTAACATTGTTCAAAAATAATTTTGTACCAGTATGTATAAATCATGTCTGTGACAATGACATTATTTATACCATAGCGAATAGAAGAGAAAGTGAGATCACTCTGGCCACGCGCTATAGTTGTGAATAGGGCTAGCGGTGACCACATTTAACTTCGGCGCTGCGATCACAGGTTGTTGTAGTTGAGACGGTAAGCCTATATTAGCCACGTGCATAAAAGAGCTGTGTTTTATGTGTTGTAGAAAGTGTGTTTGTGTGTCTTATTACTTATATAGTGTTCAGTTGCAATTAATTACAGCATAGGTTTGAGTGATTTACAAACATTTTGAGTAATAAACGTGTGATAACATATAGTAAAAATCCTCAGAATGTATGAATGGTTACAGTAATGATTTGTGTGTGTTATTTTTCATATACGGGTAGTTTTTAGTTTCAGTTACCAGTGCGTGTGAAAAATTTATGTAGTAGTGCAGTTATATAGAAGTTGTGTGTTAAAATATATAATAGAAATGCCGTCCTTTTTTGTACCTGGATGTAAGAATGGCTATGGTAAAAATTCCTACAAAGGAAATCATTTCTTTAGACCTCCCAGGGACGAAGATCAGTTTGCAAATTGGGCAAGGGCAATTCCCAGGAAGGACAAATGTCTTACCATAAATCTTATATCTGTCAAGTACATTTTTCTGATGATTTGATTTTGAAAGTAGATTCATTTGTTGTAAACAATAAAAAGGTCGAAATTCCAAGACTGAGATGGAACTTAAAGCCTGGCGTGGTACCTCATATCTTTCCGAATGTGCCTACATATTTGACAAAGCCTCTAAAACTCCGAAAGTCACCCACAAAAAGGCAAATATAGCAAGTACAAACAGGCCAAGAAAAAAGCAATTCGACAAACTCTTCTGTGACAGCAGTGGCGGCTCTAGCATAGGTCACATGGGTGGGCCGAGGGTGGGCCAGGTTATAAAATGGGTGGGCCTAACCTTGAGTTCCCTGGTATAAATTTGAAGTTTAAAATAGTTTTATCAATGACAGACAGCCAAATTTGAACTGTAATTCCGATTTAATTTATATGTTTGTGTTGTGTGAATGTAGTTACTGTATATATTTATGTATATGTGTATATTATTTGTACAAAATGACAATATCTTAACTGTACAATGTTTAAATCAGTGCTGACAATAAAGATGATAATTGATAGGCCAAAACTGAATAGCTGAAATATTAAGCAAAATGCAAAACTATGAATGCAAAATAGTAAACAGGCTTTTACTTAATTTTAAAACAGATTAATTCTTCGATTGTTGTGATTAACAGCAAAATCATCAACGACTCTTTTCAAGTCAATGTTCTTGGTCAAAGTCCTTTCTATTGCAAGCACAGACAAATAGCTAAGACGTTCATCAGACATCGAATTTCGTAAATAACTCTTAACATGTTGCATACACGAAAATGTTCTCTCACATGATGCAGAAGAAGCTGGAATAGTCATTGCTATTTGAGTCAATTTGTACAAGTCATTGAACGCTAGTTTGTATTGCTCTAACAACTTGAGCAATGCAAGTAGATTCACAGTCTCCACTCCGGTTTGTTGTTCATGCCTTAGGATGAGATTTTTTAATATTTTTATTTCTGCCTCCAACGAATTAGTGTTGCATGAATAATTTTGTGCCAACGGCATTAACATTTCTTTATTCAGGAACATTTTACTTTTGGGATTCAGACAAGAGTTTCCTTTAATTATTGCAGAATTTGAAATAAAACGTCTCTCAAGTTCGCTATCTATGATATGTAGAATTTCATCAAATACTAGAGACTTGAAATCAGTTGGGTGTACAGGTTTCAACCTGTCTTTATTTGGCATATCACAAACATATTCCACAAGATGTTTTGGTAACTTTCGAATTCTCCCAATAGTAGAGGAATCAGTGGGAATATCAGCGCCTATTTTTTTTGCTACATCTACACTTTCTTTCCACACAGAAGTGAAACCTGTATCAGATTCACGCATTTGGTTGAAAAGATACCTTGTAGTTTCGACCAAATCGATCGCAGCAACAATATCACAATCTTTGCCCTGGAGGAAATCAGACAGTGACTTGTATTTTTTTCAACAAATGTGTGAACAGGCATAAATGAAAAATAAAAGGAAAGTTCAACTTGGCACTGAATCCTGACGCTTCTGCAGCTCGTTCTGAATTTTCACTCTGGATATTTACTAGTGTTACAATAATAGCTTCAATTGTCTTCTTCACAGCCAAACATGTAGCGAACTGACAGGCCCATCGGGTGTCACTTAACGTTTTCAATTCCACTTTTCCTATCTTCATTTTCATTTGTGTATCTATAAACATTTGATGGACTACCGACCCACTCATGAAAACATACAGTCCCTCCAGTGTCATAAAAAAATATGTAGCTGACTTAATCCCTCTACTATAACGAGATTCAATTTATGGTTCATACAGTGTGTGTAGATGGCTTGTGGAAATTCCCTGCTTAAAAGAGCTTGAACACCTGCACAAGAGCCACTCATGACTGCAGCTCCATCATACGTTTGTGCAACACAGTAGTTTAAATCAACTCCACAGTTTGCTAGTTTTTGTTTAATACAAATTAATAAAGAAGCATCCAATTTTTTTGCAGGTTCAAAGCCTAGAAATCTTTCATATATATTCCCATCTAAATAGTAACGAATCATTATAGAAAGACATGTTTGAAATGGTATCCAAGTCACTTATTGACAAATCTGTATAATATTTACCTTATTTCTTCTGTCGTGTGACTTCGTTTTGCGTTTTGATTTGATTTTACACGTTTTGAGACATATGTCTCGTCATCAGAAATAAATAAAATAAAAATTCACTCTTGCGAGGTCGTTACATATTAAAATACAAATATTCGAAAACGATTACACACATACCCGCTTTACTTGAGTGCGCACTCGAGTCGGACCGATCGGACACTGATTATCAATAGCTACTGTGTAGACAGGTTTATTGCGGTATCGTAGAGCGGGTTTGATTTAAAATTTAAATGATCGTTTAACACGAAGTCACGACTGTGTGCGTCATTGTACGCCCTATATATCTCAAATTCTTCCAAGGCATTCATGTAAGTGCCTTTATTATAAAAATGCATGGGTTTCAAGTTGGAAACAAAGCTTGTATATTTATGATTTTCGTTTATCAAGTGACGTGCATAGTTGGATTTTACGTTTGATGGTGTTGTCTGACCCTTCAGATTGTGCTTAGGTGTATGTTCAATAAAACGTTTTTGGAAACCCCTTCCCGTCTGGCCGATATAGAAGCATTCACAATCGTCGCACGATAATGTATACACCTCTGTTTTCTTTTCTAAAGGGATAGTTATTTTATTACCGAGTATGTTCATAAGATTATTGTTAGTTTTAAATATTACGGTTCTATTGTTATTATTTAACACACTAGTTAAAATTTTTGGCATTATGTTGGTGTACGTCGTTGAAATAAAAAAGGTTTTAATGTCTTTTTCTATACGAGGTTTAGATAGCTTGTGCCTTTGTTTCCTGAGGAGGGTGTCAATCAAGGAACTATTGTAGCCATTGGCTTGAGCTATGTATTTTAATGTGTTCAGTTCGTCATTAAAATCCTCGTCGTCAAGAGGTACTGTTAAAAGTCTGTGTATAAAGTGTAACATCTGCTCTCCGGTACCAGCGGTGGACACAGCGAGCCAATCCGGCATCAGCAGCCGCCGAGACGTGACCAACTACGTGTTCGGAGCTAGCCAATCAGCGATCCCGGTTAGTTAATAAAACCCGGGCCGGCAGAAAATTTTGGCGCACTCTTCATCGCCACGCCATCGGACGCACTTCATCTCCTCTCCTCTCTCGGACGACATCGGCGCGGGGTCAGCCGGAAGGAACAGCCGAAGAATAGAACCGTCGCCGTTCTTGCGTCTTCGCACTCCCGTTCCGCGCCAGCGATGGATTTCGCTGGGCCGGCAGCCGACTCTACAACCGGTGCCGGAAGAAGAGGAGGACTGCAGTACGCCACGAACAGCGGGCGCAGCCGCTGAACATCTCAGCGCGGCAATACCAACATCACCGTTCTCACCACTCGGTCCTTTTTAGGGCCACCAATATAACTAGAGTGTACGATTGGTACCATTTGTCATGCGGCAAGCCTTTTTGTCCGGTGATGAAGTCTGTGTATAAAGTAATTAAAGGCTGCCATTTTTTGCGAAAAGGGGTGATGTGAGTCGACAGGTATGGTTACATCGGTGGTGGTTGGTGTCCTATAGATATTGAATTTCAGTTTATCAATGTGTTTACTAACTGTTAAGTCCAAAAAGTTTAATTTATTATTTGTTTCAGTCTCAAGAGTGAACTGAATGTTCCTATTTATATTATTCATAAAGTTTTTAAAATTTTCGATCTGTCGTAAAGTACCTTTATATATTATAAATGTGTCATCAACATAACGTGCATAAAATATATTATTTTTGTAAATGTTGTTAGAAAACATGAATGTGATTTTATAAAAATTCAAATAAATGTCAGCAAGCAAACCAGACAGCGGTGAGCCCATTGCTAAACCATCTTCAAAATCAGCAAAAGTGACAATTAAACATGCCCAAACTTTCTATATCAAAGAAGAAATTAAATCGTTATACACCAAAAAATCTATTCTTAAACCATACCTGTCGACTCACATCACCCCTTTTCGCAAAAAATGGCAGCCTTTAATTACTTTATACACAGACTTTTAACAGTATCTCTTGACGACGACGATTTTAATGACGAACTAAACACAATAAAATACATAGCTCAAGCCAATGGCTACAATAGTTCCTTGATTGACAACCTCCTCAGGAAACAAAAACACAAGCTATCTAAACCTCGTATATAAAAAGACACTAAAACCTTTTTTATTTCAATGACGTACACCAACATAATGCCAAAAATTTTAACTAGTGTGTTAAATAATAACAATAGAACCGTAATATTTAAAACTAACAATAATCTTATGAACATACTCCGTAATAAAATAACTATCCCTTTAGAAAAGAAAACGGGGGTGTATAAATTATCGTGCGACGATTGTGAATGCTTCTATATCGGCCAGACGGGAAGGGGTTTCCAAAAACGTTTTATTGAACATACACCTAAGCACAATCTGAAGGGTCAGACAACACCATCAAACGTACAATCCAACTATGCACGTCACTTGATAAACGAAAATCATAAATACACAAGCTTTGTTTCCAACTTGAAACCCATGCATTTTTATAATAAAGGCACTTACATGAATGCCTTGGAAGAATTTGAGATATATAGGGCGTACAATGATGCACACAGTCGTGACTTCGTGTTAAACGATCATTTAAATTTTAAATCAAACCCGCTCTACGGTACCGCAATAAACCTGTCTACATGGTAGCTATTGATAATCAGTGGCTGATCGGTCCGACTCAAGTGCGCACTCAAGTAAAGCGGGTATGTGTGTAATCGTTTTCAAATATTTGTATTTTATTATGTAACGACCTCGCAAGAGTGAATTTTTATTTTATTTATTTCTGATAACGAGACATATGTCTCGAAACGCGTAAAATTAAATCAAAACGCAAAACGAAGTCACACGATGGAAAAAATAAGGTAAATATTATACAGATTTTGAATCATTATTGATAATTGCTCAGTTTTTGAACAATCTTTTGACTCGTCAACCATTAGAGCAAAACACTGAGCTTTTTTTACTTCATCTGTTATATGTTCTAGCACAATATTGTTCATGGTGCTAAGAATTTAATTTTGAATACCATGATGAGTGTACTTTTCTCTTTTATATTCAAGCTTTTTTTTAACAGTTGGATTTTTTTTCCCTATTAGTTCCATTAATTCTAAAAAATTTCCCTTGCTTTCACGCTGTTTTGATTCATTATGACCTCTTTGACCAATTCCTTGTAGGGCTGTGAATCGAAGTACATCAGCAATTGTTTCAATGTATCCTCAATTTTCTTGAACTTCAAGAGCATACGTTTCATCTAGAAGAGCAGCAACTGATGCTTCCTCCCCAAACTTACTTTTTAAATTTTTGAAAGACTCCCAAGCAACTAAAGAATGTTTGTGGGATGAGCTGTTCTCATGCTGCTTAAACCGGAATTAGATTCTGTTGCTCTTTTCCAATTAGTGTAACCTTCATTTACAAAACTAAGCAATTCACTTTTTGTGCCTTGAGTTTAGGGACGAAAAATCAACAGGCAAAACAAAATGCAGCATCATTTATAATACTGTATTCAAGCCATGGGTGGATTTTGTACCAACCTGGCTGGAAATTCCTTTTTCTATATCTCCAAACTGGCGAAACGAAAAATGTCGTAATAGTGGTTGTTTTGGTTCATCAGTAGGTTTTGTAGCTATATCACTAATTGAACCAGATGCATTAGTGCTGTTGGTGCTACTGCTAGGAATAGAAAATAAATCAGTACCTTTATTTTCACCGAGTTCTTCTTCATTTTCTGACTGTTTTCCTTCTTTCCCTACTTCCGTATCATCATCATCGAACATAATTTTTTCAGGTTCAGTTTCAGGATCCTGAAAACTAACCTCAGCAGTTACAGGTGTAAACGTTGTAGGCATTGTAATGTCCTCTTCATTTGGTTTAACAATTTTTTGTTGCAGAATGAAGAAGTCCGAAATGCTAGGACGTTTTGCCATTTTTATTGTCACTTTCCACATTCACTTTCAATAAGACACACAATATTCTACACAAACGGTCAAACACGAAACACAGATTACTGTCATGAGACCTTTTAATTTTTATATGCAAATTAACCTCAAATGTATTGAAACATACATAACATAAAAACCGAAAGAATGAATCGAACATGAGACAAACTGCTGTTCATATTTAAATAAAATTTGCAGTTAAACACTTTAACTCTGCTTATGCAAACCACAGACACAAAAATAAAATCGTTGACTTAACGAAAACGAAAGTACGACCGCAGCCGAGAAACCAAGACTGACCGACCGAAGGTTTGTGTACACTCTGACGGTTGTTTGTTTCATGTTTCCGTTCTAAAGCTCTTTTAGTTTCGGTCTAAACACGTGGAAAACATATTTCTTGTTGGATTTTATAAAAGATAGTTTGACTTTGACCTCTGAAATTTCTCCGGCTTATCTGGGTGGGCCAAGAAAGTTTTGGGTGGGCCCGGGCCCACCCGTAGCGCCGCCACTGTGTGACAGAAACAGTGAGTTCACACCACCCACAGACTAGAACACACAAAGACGATCAACTGGATGAACAAAACCAAATCATGTTGCTGAAACAGAAAATACAAAATCTAACTCGTACTTTGATACGAACTAAAAAATAAAATGCGTTGTGAGAAAGCAAAAGTTGTTTTACTAGAAAAGAAACTTGCCAGGAAGGAATGTGACTCATATGAAAGAGGGATGAAGAATTTAAGTAAAAAGCAGAACATGATTGTAGATGCTATGGTTAAAAAGTCTAATTTGTCAAATTCCAAAGGAATGAGGTATTGTAATGAGCTAATACTGGAAAGTTTGCTGCTTAAAATCAAATCCCCAAAGGGATACAGACATTGGTTGCAACATGATTTATTGCCACTTCCGTCGGAAAGCCACCTGAAAAGACTGTGTAAAGGTTTAAAATGCCCATACGGGGTAAACACTAATGCTGTAAATGCCATATCAGACTTTCTGCAAGAAGAAACTGATGAAAATAGACGTCTTGGAATAGTAATATTCGACTAAATATCACTATAATATTGACGACTCGGAACACTAAGTTTTTTATAAGTAAAAACGTAAAGTTTTACCTTACAGCCTAAACCGGCTTTCACCTATAGAAGGCTTCATCAGAGGCTGTCGTTAGTAGCGCTGCTCGTCTTGTTGTTGGCAACGAGATAGTGTTTCGAAAGATTGAAGCTGTGTGTGTGTGGTGAGATGTGTTCGAATAATGCGTGCGATTTGAATTGTGTCTGTTCGTTTAGGATGTCGTTTTTATTTGTTTTTGTGTGTTTGTATATTTCTAATTGTTCTAGAGTGCCTAGTTTTCGGCCTTTTGTGTGTACGTGTAGTATGTTCATGTTATTGTCGATGTTTTTATATGTGTGGTTTGCTTCAATGAGGTGGTTTGCGAAGGTAGATTCTGTAGTGGTGTGGAGTGCTTTTGTGTGTTCAATGTATCTCTGTTTGAAGCTACGTCCTGTCTGGCCTATGTAGAATTTACTGCAATTTGAACAATTTAGTTTATACACACCGGGTAGATCGAATTTGTTTTGTGCTTTGGGCATGCGTTTTGATAGTGTGTGTTCTGTTTTGTTAGTGGTTTTGTAAGCGATTCTGTATCCTGCTTTTTTGAATTTGTGGGCAATTTTTTCTGTTTGTTTGTTGATGTATGTTAGTGTTATGAATTTGTTGTTTTCTGTCTTTGTCTGTTGTTTGTTTTGTGTTTTGTGTAGGAGTTTACTGACTATTGTTCTGTCATAACCGTTAGATTCTGCTAGATATTTTATCGTGTTTAGTTCGTCTTTGTAGTCTATTTCATCTAAGGGGATGTTGTTAAGTCTATGTATCATGGTTCTAAAAGCAGCTAGTTTGTGTTGTATTGGGTGATTGGAGGTGTTGTGTATTAGTGTGTCAGTTGTAGTTGGTTTTCTGTATATACTGAATTTGTGCCTGTGTTCTAGTTTTGTGATGGAGAGGTCTAAGAAGTTTATGGTATTGTTGTGTTCGTATTCGGCAGTGAAGGTTATGTTTTTATGTATTTTGTTTATGTGCGTTAGTAACTGTTCACATTGTCTTTTGTTTCCCCTGTATAGTATTAGAATGTCATCAACGTATCTGTGCCAATATAGTATTTTATGTGAGTGTCTGTCATTGTTTGTGAGTATTTTTGTTTTTTCTAAGTGTTGGAGGAAGACTTCTGCTAGAATGCTGGATATGGGGGAGCCCATGGGTAGGCCATCGTTCTGTGTGTAGTATTTATTGTTATAAGTAAAGTAGTTTTGTTTTGTGACAATGTTCAGAGTTTCTGTTATTTCATTGATAAGTTCGTCTGGTGTGTTGTTCTGTTTGAGTTTGTTTTGTAGGATGGTGATTGTTTCAGAGATGGGGATGTTTGTGTACAGGTTTTTAATGTCAAAGGAGGTTAATGTGGCGTTATGGGGGATGTGTATGTCTTTTATTTTTGTTACTAGGTCAGTGTTGTTTTTTACTGCAATGTTGTTGTCTATTTGTGTGTGTTGTCTAATAATTTTGTCTAGATATTTTGCCAGTTTGTGTGCAGGGGCATTACGGTAGTTGATAATGGGGCGGATCGGAATGTCTTCTTTATGGATTTTGGGAAGCGCTTGGAGTGTAGGTGCTGATGGTCGGATTTGTTTCATGTAGGGCTTTTGTTTATGTGTCATAATGTGTTTGGCTTTGTTGACTATTTGTTTTACTGAGTTTTGGTATCTGTCGGTGGGGTCGTGTTTTAGTTCTGTGATGTTGTTCTGTTCTATGAAGTCTTGTACTTTTTTGTGTAGGTTGTCTGTGGGGATAATTACAGTCGTGTTGCCTTTGTCAGCTTTTACAAATGTGATGTTGTGTTTGTGTGCCTTTTCCCTCAGTTTGATGGCTGTGTGTATTTCTGAGTTGTGGTTGTTGTTGTCTGGTATCTTATGTACTCCTACTGTGTTGTTTATATTATGTCTTAATGTGTCTTGATGTTCTGGTGCTGTGTTTTGTATATTTGTTTCTGTGTCAATTATGAGCTTTGTTAGTGTTTGGTTGTTATGTTTGTAATGTATGTTATGTTTTAGGCCTTTATCAAGGAGTGTTTGTTCGTTTTTTGTGAGTGTGACGTTCGTGAGGTTTACTGTACGTGGGTAGAATTTGTGCGAGGGAATTATATCTGTTTTGATTGGTGTCACGTTTTTTATTTTTCTGTCGTGTTTTGTCTGTATGTTGTGTATTTGTTTTTTTGTCCATTCATTTGTGTGATGTATTAGTTCAGTCATGATCTAACATACATCAACAAACAAACAGAAAAAATTGCCCACAAATTCAAAAAAGCAGGATACAGAATCGCTTACAAAACCACTAACAAAACAGAACACACACTATCAAAACGCATGCCCAAAGCATAAAACAAATTCGATCTACCCGGTGTATATAAACTAAATTGTTCAAATTGCAGTAAATTCTACATAGGCCAGACAGGACGTAGCTTCAAACAGAGATACATTGAACACACAAAAGCACTCCACACCACTACAGAATCTACCTTCGCAAACCACCTCATTGAAGCAAACCACACATATAAAAACATCGACAATAACATGAACATACTACACGTACACACAAAAGGCCGAAAACTAGACACTCTAGAACAATTAGAAATATACAAACACACAAAAACAAATAAAAACGACATCCTAAACGAACAGACACAATTCAAATCGCACGCATTATTCGAACATATCTCTCCCCACACACACAGCATCGATCTTTTGAAACTCGATTCAGTCGCCCACAACAAGACAAAACAACCAACGCAACCAACGGCAGCCTCTGATGAAGCCTTCTATAGGTGAAAGCCGGTTTAGGCTGTAAGGTAAAACTTTACGTTTTTACTTATAAAAAACTTAGTGTTCCGAGTCGTCAATATTATAGTGATATTTAGTTAAGTAACGGACACGTCATGGACAACGAAATCCAAGAAGTAATATTCGACGAAGTGAAGCTAAGGGAGGAAATTCAGCTTAATGGAACTTCTTTAAAAGTTGATGGCTTTGTAGACTTTGGTGATTATACACCTTCGGACATTAAAAATTCTCTGGCAAACCATGCCCTGGTATTCATGTTTGTGCCTCTGTTATTCGACTGGGTACAGCCTGTAGCAGTGTACGTAAGCAGGAATGCAACCCCAGGTGATATTCTGCCAACAATTTTGATACAGGTTATCTTGCAGTTAGAGCAGCGAGGTATTCTTATCCGATATTCTTACATAATTGGATTTACATCAGATGGTAGTCAATCTAATAAAAAGGTGTGGGCGAACTTAGGAATCTGTGGGAAAAGAGGTATGATCAAATGTATTCCGAATCTAGTGGACGAAGACAGGAGGATTTGGGCATTCTCAGATGCTGTCCATATAATAAAATGTGCGAGAAACTTTTTCCATGACAAAGTGTTCGTATTGTACAACAATGACATTGTCAGCTACAAATTCTTTAGACTAGTTTACAAACTGGACACTACTGCTGAAAACACAGGACTTAGGACATGCCCTAAAGTGACAGCAGCCCATCTTGATCCTACATCATTCCAACGTATGAATGCAAGGTTGGCGTTCCAGTTATTTAGTAACAGCATAGCCAACGCAATTAAATTTTATCGTGCCACGAACTGTGAAGGGTTTGTAGGTAGTGAGAAAACAGAAAGCTTCAGCAGGGACATGAATGACCTTGTCGATGCATTAAATTCATCAATTCCTACAAAGGGACTTCACAGTGGATCAGCGTCTCATCATATATTATTGAAATTTCTACAAATTCTTAATTCAGAAAGCAACACTTTCACCTCAGAGAGAACTCTAAAATCACTCAGGGTTACTCTAAAAAGTACTCTGGAAGCATCCGAATATTTGTGGAGCAAGAAATTTAAATATGTACTTACTCCAAAATTCAATCAGGATCCTCTAGAACGCCATTTCGGGATTCTCCGCTCTTTGCCATGTGATGACCATCCATCTACAGTTGACTTTCTACATCTTCGTATGTTGCAGTCTGTATATGTTCCACTTAAACTTATGTTGGCAAAAGGAGCAAACTGTGAACCGAAAAGTGAATCTCCACTCACTACTTTTGTAAATCAAATCCGTGAAATGTGTAAGGAGGTAGAAAATGAAAACAAAGCCCTCAAGAAATCAATGGAGTTGCTCATCAAGGAAAAGGTAGTTTTAAAGGACTCGGAATGCTACAATTGGGCTGAGGAACTACCTGAGCTTAAAACTGGTGCTCCGAATGAATTTCTCATGTATCATTTGGCAGGGTACATAGTGAGAAAACCATCTAGAATTACTGACTGTGCTGTTACACTGAGGAACGATCGTCCTCCTAATCTACCTGCTGCTGTGTGGACAAAAATAAAAGATTATGGAACTATTGAAGAAACATCTCATTTAAACGCACCCTTCAAATGGTGTTTATCATGTACTAGGCCTATTCCAAGCAGAAACAACTGTTATAATAAAACTTAGTTCACCAAACAGTATGTGGGGGGATATTTTTTATGAATGTTTGGACAAAATCAAAGAAATTAATGTGGCCGCAATGGACAGTGTAGGATGTTGCCGTGAACACACACTAGACATTGTAGGCAAGCTAATTTTCAAATATATCCACTGCCGATTTCTTTTCCATACGAAGTAAATACGTAGAGAAATGACCATTACAAAATCGGCTAAATCTTCTCAGAAAATTTCGGAGGTTTCAAACTGCTGACATTTTAGGGTGAGTACATTGTTTAATTCTTATATCCTTTTGTATTTGTACGCACTGCAGTGTATCGTAAATATAATTTTAATTGTACATGTAAAAACATTTCACGACAGTTTCAAATAAGTATTATTTAATATAGAATTGTGTTTGTATTAAAACTTATTTGTGTGCTTCACACTGGCGTACACAACAACGGGTGATGCTAGCGCCATGCTGCGGTGAACCACAGTAACTAGCTAAGTGATCTCACTTTCTCTTATATTTGCTATGTTTATACTGACAAATGTGTAATTTGTATATGGTACACAGCTATAAGAATTCCCAGGAAAATACCCAGATTAAAAACCCAGTTTTTGATTCCAAGAATTTTTGAAAATGTACCAAGACAATTATGTGCTATTTCAAGCCCCTCAAAAGCAGTAAAAAGACTTCATCAAGCTGAGGAAGAAAATTCTGAAAGGACACATTGAGGCAGTTTGCTCACACCAAAAACATACATAGAAGAGATACATAGATGGGAGAAAACTCAACAGACTGAAGAATATTTTAATTTATTAGGCCTACTATATTTATGCCAACCAAACTTTTGGAATGAATTTAAATTCGTGCAAATGAGAAAGTTTATCTAAGTTAAATAGCGCTATTACATTAATGACTCGGAACACTAGGTTTTTATAAGTAAAAGCATAAAGTTTTACCTTACAGCCTAAACCGGTTTTCTCCTTTAAAAGGCTTCTTCAGAGGCTGCCGTTGGTTGCGTTGGTTGTTTTGTCTTGTTGTGGGCGACTGAATCGAGTTTCGAAAGATCGATGCTGTGTGTGTGGGGAGAGATATGTTAGAATAATGCGTACGATTTGAATTGTGTCTGTTCGTTTAGGATGTCGTTTTTATTTGTTTTTGTGTGTTTGTATATTTACAATTGTTCTAGAGTGTCTAGTTTTCGGCCTTTTGTGTGTACGTGTAGAATGTTCATGTTATTGTCGAGGTTTTTATATGTGTGGTTTACTTCAATGAGGTCGTTTGCAAAGGTGGATTCTGTAGTGGAATGGAGTGCTTTTGTGGGTTCAATGTATCTCTGTTTGAAGCTACGTCCTGTCTGGCCTATGTAGAATTTATTGCAATTTGAGCAATTTAGCTTGTAAACACCGGGTAGATCGAATTTGTTTTGTGCTTTGTGTGTGTGTTTTGATAATCTGTGATCTGTTTTGTTAGTAGTTTTGTAAGCGATTCTCTACCCTGCTTTTTTGAATGTATGGGCTATTTTTTCAGTTTGTTTGTTGATGTATGTTAGTGTTATGAATTTGTTGTTTTGTGTCTTTGTCTGTTGTTTGTTTAGTGTAGGAGTTTACTGACTATTGTTCTGTCATATCCGTTAGATTCTGCTAGATATTTTATCGTGTTTAGTTCGTCTTTGTAGTCTTTTTCATCTAAGGGGATGTTGTTAAGTCTATGTATCATGGTTCTGAAGGCAGCTAGTTTGTGTTGTATTGGGTGATTGGAGGAGTTGTGTATTATTATGTCAGTTGTAGTTGGTTTTCTGTATATACTGAATTTGTGCCTGTGTTCTAGTTTTGTGATGGAGAGGTCTAAGAAGTTTATGGTATTGTTGTGTTCGTATTCGGCAGTAAAGGTTATGTTTTTATGTATTTTGTTTATGTGCGTTAGTGACTGTTCACATTGTCTTTTGTTTCCCCTGTATAGTATTAGAATGTCGTCAACGTATCTGTGCCAATATAGTATTTTATGTGAGTGCCTGTCATTGTTTGTGAGTATTTTTGTTTTTTCTAAGTGTTGGAGGAAGACATCTGCTACAATGCTGGATATGGGGGAGCCCATGGGTAAGCCATTGTTCTGTGTATAGTATTTATTGCTATAAGTAAAGTAGTTTTGTTTTGTGATAATGTTCAGAGTTTCTGTTATTTCCTTGATAAGTTCGTCTGGTGTCTTGTTCTGTTTGAGTTTGTTTTGTAGGATGGTGATTGTTTCAGAGATGGGGATGTTTGTGTACAGGTTTTTGTCTTGATGTTCTGGTGCTGTGACACACTAAGACATAATATAAACAATATAATAGGAGCACATAAGACACCAAACAACAACAACCACAACTCAGAAATACACACAGCCATCAAACTAAGGGAAAAGGCACACAAACACAACATCACATTTATAAAAGCAGACAAAGGCAACACAACTGTAATCATCCCCACAGACAACCTACACAAAAAAGTACAAAACTTCATGGAACAGAACAACATCACAGAACTAAAACACGACCCCACTGACAGATACCAAAACACAGTAAAACAACTAGTCAACAAAGCCAAACACATAATGACAACCAAAAAAAAGCCCTACATGAAACAAATCCGACCATCAGCCCCTACCCTCCAAGCGCTTCCCAAAATCCATAAAGAAGATATTCCGATCCGCCCCATTATCTACTACCGTAATGCCCCTGCACACAAAATCGCAAAATATCTAGACAAAATTATCAGACAACACACACAACTAGACAACAACCTTGCAGTAAAAAACAACACAGACCTAGTAACAAAAATAAAAGACATATACACATCCCCCATAATGCCACATTAGCCTCCTTTGACTTTAAAAACCTGTACACAAACATCCCTATCTCTGAAACAATCACCATCCTACAAAACAAACTCAAACAGAACAACACACCAGACGAACTTATCAACGAAATAACAGAAACTCTGAACATTATCACAAAACAAAACTACTTTACTTATAACAATAAATACTACACACAGAACAATGGCTTACGCATGGGCTCCCCCATATCCAGCATTCTAGCAGAAGTCTTCCTCCAACACTTAGAAAAAACAAAAATACTCACAAACAATGACAGGCACTCACATAAAATACTATATTGGCACAGATACGTTGATGACATTCTAATACTATACAGGGGAAACAAAAGACAATGTGAACAGTCACTAACGCACATAAACAAAATACATAAAAACATAACCTTTACTGCCGAATATGAACACAACAATACCATAAACTTCTTAGACCTCTCCATCACAAAACTAGAACACAGGCACAAATTCAGTATATACAGAAAACCAACTACAACTGACACAATAATACACAACTCCTCCAATCACCCAATACAACACAGACTAGCTGCCTTCAGAACCATGATACATAGACTTAACAACATCCCCTTAGATGAAAAAGACTACAAAGATGAACTAAACACGATAAAATATCTAGCAGAATCTAACGGATATGACAGAACAATAGTCAGTAAACTCCTACACAAAACAAACAACAAAGACACAAAACAACAAATTCATAACACTAACATACATCAACAAACAAACTGAAAAAATAGCCCACAAATTCAAAAAAGTAGGATAGAGAATCGCTTACAAAACTACTAACAAAACAGAACACACACAAAGCACAAAACAAATTCGATCTACCCGGTGTTTACAAGCTAAATTGCTCAAATTGCAATAAATTCTACATCGGCCAGACAGGACGTAGCTTCAAACAGAGATACATTGAACACACAAAAGCACTCCACTCCACTACAGAATCCATCTTTGCAAACCACCTCATTGAAGCAAACCACACATATAAAAACATCGACAATAACATGAACATTCTACACGTACACACAAAAGGCCGAAACTAGACACTCTAGAACAATTGGAAATATACAAACACACAAAAACAAATAAAAACGACATCCTAAACGAACACACACAATTCAAATCGCACGCATTATTCGAACATATCTCACCCCACACAAACAGCATCGATCTTTCGAAACTCGATTCCGTCGCCCACAACAAGACGGACAGCGCTACCAACGGCAGCCTCTGAAGAAGCCTTTTTAAAGGAGAAAACCGGTTTAGGCTGTAAAGTAAAACTTTATGCTTTTACTTATAAAAAACCTAGTGTTCCGAGTCGTTAATGTAATAGTGCTATTTAGTTAAGTAACGGACACGTCATGGACAACGAAATCCAAGAATTTATCTTAGTATTGTCAGTTTAAATAAGAGTGCTCCATTTACACTGTGTCCCCAGTGATATTCAAAATTTGGATTATGATTAGCATATAAAAAATGAGAAGCTTTCAGTGAACAAAATTCCCACAAGACTGCAAAATAAAATTCTGTGAATGTTTTCAAATGATGTTCCTGGAGAATGCTAACAGTGTTAAAGAGTATTGGTCAAAATAAAATAGAAATACCTAGCCTATAGAAACTATTATCATAAGTAAAACAGTGAAGACAATTTTCAGCTCACTTTTAATTTTTGAGCAGCTACGATATAAGCTGCTACCCACTACTAAAAATATGCTGGATATGCATTAATTATGGCATACATTTTTTCTCAAATCACGTGTTTTATTTTGCTTTGTACATTTCTTTAAGATCTATCTTTTTCAACATATCACTCTCATTAGCATTACTAGCTACAAAGGTATAAATTATCATTATTGTCATAAACGATCAGCCACATGCTTATACATTTTTAAGAAATGTTGGTTCTCTGATGTTAATTTACTCTAGAACTCTTAAGACAAATGTAGGCCTAATACAATTAAAATAGAGACTACAACAGATGAAAAGCAGTAACTCTTATCCACATCGTAACCTACATTCATTTTAATTGAACACAAAAGAATAGATTCTTTTAATGGATGAAATTCATACACACCCATACTTAGAATATAAAGAAGGCCATACTGAAGGCATCACTTCCAGTCAAAACAAACATAGCAATATTAGCATATCTCTTTGGGATACCCAGCCTTTGGGACATGTCAGTTTAAACAAGTAATTCATGTAGCTCTTGATTCAGAACTTATTGTGTCTTGATGTAAGAACATTAGTCATAAAATTATAATAAACAGAATACAAAATTTTGTGCACAGTTAGCACCAATAATTCAGAGTAGTAAAACAGTTGCATTCCCAAATATAAAAACTAGATTGGTAAATACTATGGTAATACTGTACAAGACTTTCTCTGGAGGACAACATTTAAAGGTTAATGAAGAAAGTTGTGTTAGTGGTTGAAATCACAAGCAGAATATCACTGTTGCACACCATTATATAAAAATTATCCCGATTACCGCTTTCAAGCTTCACAGCTCATCGTCTCACAGAATTCCGATCTGACGATGAGCTGTGAAGCTTGAAAGCGCTAATAGGGATAATTTTTAAATAGTGGTGTGCAACAGTGATATTCTGCTTGTTATTTAAAGGTTAGTTAATACCTTCTAAGCTGTGATGATACTGTCAAAATATTAGTGTTTACTTACCTTATTGTTTACTATGACACCCTCTGTTAGAATTAATTTTCAATTCTGTTGACCTAACCTAAAAATACATCAAAACGTATAGTTCAACCGACATGCAGGTAACTATTTTCGCTTAATTCATTATTATAATGATGCCAATTTTGAATACCAGACAAAATAAGCAAGCAGACATTCAGTAATCAACAAACAAAAATTCTAATATCCAATGGTAGTCAAACTCCACGAAATATTAATCGATTATCGATAATCGACTCCAGGGTAACAAAAATATCTTGGCTTTGTAATCCACAAAATAAATTATAATTGTATATATGTATTATGATGTAAATATTGTAGATATTTATATCACAAACATATTTTTTCTATATAACACTTGATGTTTCTTGCAGTACTTGTATGTTATGTTATATTATCATATAATAATTTCCTTCGGCAAGCACTATTCCTCTTACTGTTTATCATTATATTTCCATGTAACGCACATTACACAGATTAAATCTGTATCTTCAGAGGTTTCTATATAAATGAACGCATAATCGATCTTGTTTCGATTGTTGTAATAGTTATTTATGTAATCAGATGTTTGATTGTAGGTTAAAAAATGGGATCTAAAATTGGATGTGGATCTGTCCCAATATCTGTACCCGCACATTTTCAACGTTTTGAATATGCGATTGTATCGAAAAAGTACTCAGTGTACTAAGTACTATCAATAATTACCATAAATGGTTCTATTTATTAATCTATTGTGTTGATTTCATGGTAATCATTTGTGAGGTTAGATAATAATGGTTTTTGGTTTTTAGCTGTTTAAAGGAATCAAAGCCAATGTTAGGAAGTATATGACGTTTAATGTAGGCGTTCAACAAAAGTTCCAAGCAAATAACACACTGTGGCCTTGTCATTTTAAGAGGCTACAAATGTAAGTATTCACCGTTATATTTTCTTACTGTCGTACTTCCGCTGCACGTTGATCGCTCATTTTTAAGGTTCATCACTTATGTGTAAATCGCTTGGAGTTTCTTCCTCTTCAAATTCATGTATTGTTCTGTTAAGTGAACCACTTCTAATTAAAAAAAAACACAAAAATAATAAAACGTGACACAAGAACGTGAACAAATATGACGATTTGTCTCGCATCAGTATGAAACCTGAACAGTGGAGGTCGGGGGGGGGGGGGTGCAGTAATCATTGCGCAGGTTGGTGAGGGAGTCAACTGCTTTTGCAGTGGAGCGACCTAAAGTATAACTTGAGTGTCTGATCTGCATACTCAAATTCCACATGAATTACAAATTGACAGAAATTTTACTGAAGCATGGTGCTGGACTCCCTAGGAACAGCTGGTAGACCACCATTTGAGAACCACTGTACTATTCTGCACATGTGCAAAAAGAGTGAACATTTTGTTAGCCTCACAATGAGGTGTTTGTTCACTGTGCATCTCAACTTCACTGTTGTCTGGTCAATACTACTTCCTGGCCGCAGTCACAAGTCAGAATGTTATTGAATTATTTATAGACACATTATAAAGAATTTTTGGAACCCTTATGCAGTTAATATTTCTTTCTACTTAACCTAGATTTGTAACATTTTACCAAGTTAATATTTTACAGAGGAATCGTTAATTATTCTCAATTATTATTAAT
Source organism: Magicicada septendecula (assembly GCA_034769895.1). Taxonomy (NCBI): domain Eukaryota; kingdom Metazoa; phylum Arthropoda; class Insecta; order Hemiptera; family Cicadidae; genus Magicicada; species Magicicada septendecula. The sequence goes on from CM068373.1 coordinate 94,834,148, forward strand.
TTTGTACATATAGCTCACGTCACCACATTACCATCACAACATTGTCACACCAAATTTCAATTTTAACGTGTTTCTCCACTATTCCTCATATAGACTGAATTCTCCATTGTGTCATCATACCATCATTCCAAGATAACTTTGGCTGCCATTCCCATGATTTTTGAGAGTAACTTATAGCATAAGTTAATAGCATAGTTTGGACACATATAGAAAATAGATTTAAAAAAAGACAGGAGTGCACCGGTCATTAACTTTTTTTTTCATTCAAACAGTACACAGCTATTGCTTATTTACTTACTCTTTTAGCAAAAGAACATTATGTCTTAACACATTTAAATAGTGCCAACCATGCATTGTGTTACATTTATGGCCCTTAAGAGGTCTGTAGTTCCTGTTGTTGCAGCACGTGTTCTGCTTGGGCCACGGTATAGTGTTCAGTGACTGCCCTGACTGTTGGTTTTCTGCCACAGTTCACTTCACTTGGCAGTGGGATGTAGAGCCCCCCGTTATCCCAATCGATGAACATTGTTTCTTCTTTCTTTTCCATTTCCTGCTGCTTCCTCTCCAGTTTTGCATCATATTCATCGTATGCCAGAATGAATTTGTCACCTAGCCATGCTCTTTTTATTCCTCAAATTTGGTCTTTGCAGGAGGTCTATCAGAGGGTATCTGGCTCCTGATTGGCTCACTGTGAGCACTCCAGTTTCCTGTCAGGGGTTTGCAGCGAACCTATCAGATGGCTCCCACCTTAGGATAGGCTCGCTGTGATTACTCCAGGCTGGTACAGGGAGCAGAGGCTGTCGCTGCAGTTATAGTCTATATACACTACCTACCCACTGTGCTACATTAGCTATACTTTAAGCATTCCTTATATGAATATTTGAAGTGAAATTTTTTTTATTCTTTTGGCAATATGATTAATATCTGTGATTACAAATTTTGACCATGTGTGCAATAATGTCTGAGCATCAAAGAAGATGCGAACCAAGAGGTGGAGAACCTCCTACAAAAGGAGGAACCAGGTGCTGCCCAATAAAGTCCATACGGATCAGAGAACACACACCCAAACCCTGAACTCCAAGAAAGAACAGTTTTAGGCAAAATCTACCCTAGCTGGGTCAACCACAGCCATCAAGAAACAATTCCTCAACTAATGAACACCAGAACACGGGGGGGAATCCCACCAGGAATGGTTCACGATTCCATGGTACCATTTCTGAGTATGTCGCTGATCAACATGACAACCCCCAAACCCCAGAATGGTTGCAGGCCCGACCTCTGGGGTCGATCTACAAGATCTCCCGTGGAAGTCAACAGTCAGTTATAAGGCAGGTTGCTGTATCCTCCTCCTCTTGCTCTGTCCAACTTAGGACTCCGCTGACTCAAAAGACGCCAGTCTGCCGATGAGGGGAGAAGCGGCTCGAGCCTGATGTTACTAGGGTTCATCTATGTACTTAATGGACATCACAGACTGGCATGAGAGGTCTGACACAGCTACTGACCAGGGACTGTGCACCCTTCTACCTTTTCGCAATGTGCTACTAATGGTAAGGCTGTTGACACAATTGTTATGCACTTTCCCCAACCATCACTGCCGATGCCACTAAAGGAAGGGGTACCCCCTGTGCTTGAAAGCAGTGCATATCTCTTTTACCCACCGGAGGCCACCCGCAATCGGCGGTGATAACCAACTTAAGTGCTTGGGACCCCTCCCAGGCCACACACATTGTAACGGAATAAACGTGTTCTTCACAAATAACCACCAGAATATTACTTACCCATGCGATCTTTTCTCCGCACTTACCTTAACTCCACCAGAAATTTACAGGGCCGCCAATATATCGTGAGGATCAGACATATAAACCTTAACACTCTTTCCCTTAAAAAAAAAACACTTGAATAATTTTGATAAATATTTAATTCATTAACTCAGAAGTTCGATTAGGCGAGTTTTTTCAACACAGAAAACTAGGATATGGTTATGGCAAAATAATTCAGCTAACACATGGTTATGCTATTACAACAAACTACTTACTTTATTTTTACTCAGTATTAAACTCTTTCTTTCTATCTCTTTCTTTTCATATGTTATTTCAACTAATCTCTATTATATAAAAATTCTCTATACTAATTTCTATTTACAAACCAGAACTCTTTTACTTTTTATTTCCCCCCTTTTCCCTCTCTCACACACACACACACACTCTCTCTCTCTCTCTCTCTCTCTCTCTCTCTCTCTCTCTCTCTCTCTCTCTCTCTCTCACGCTCTTTACATTTCTGAATACCCCCCGTTTTATTTATTAAGCTCATTAGTTATTGGTTACCTTAAAAACTTTTGGCCGACTTATGTATTTTATCACTGTACTTAACTTCCCTCGTTATCCAAGTTGTTCCGCCATCACGCGCCGTTCACTTTCACTTTCACCACCTCACAATGAACTTTTCTTATTTATGTAAATTAACTCATTCGTCTGCTGTATCTATCTCTTCCTTCATTTTAATCTTCTTTCCCACACTTTAATAAGTTTCGGTAGGCCTCCACTACTGTAATCGCTTCTTGCCTACCGAAATTTCTGAGGCTACGATTATAACGTCTGACTAGGTTGAATGTATGCTGCCGAATGGCCCCGCTATGCTGGCGTGGTGACGCTCTTCATCCTTTGTGTAACTCGCCACATGGCCACCAAACGGATGTCTCCATCGTAACTCCTTTTCTCGTTGGTTTGTCATAAGTCTGAGATCTTGCAAGAGGCCGGAAAGTCATTGTACATTGCCAACATGTGGTGGATTTTACGCAGCACCGCCACGCACTTTTACCATGACTCACGCATCCTTTGTCCCAACTCCCAATGTGGACCGGGCACTGGCTGTCACCAAACATTACATAGGCGGGTTTATTATTAAAATGATCAAAAAATGGTTCTACACTTTTTGCGCTGTTACAATACCCCCCCCCAATGAGAGGTTTTATGCCAAAGCATGAAAACTCTCATTGCCTAAACCTAAGAGGATCAGCTTGGATCTGGCGCCACGACCCCCCTTACTTCCTTATTAAATCATGGGTTACTCCCCCCCCCCCCCGAATCCAGTGGCTCTGGCTGCACCTGCATGACTTTACTGGACTTCCTTCATCAGGATCCCAACACCATAAAATCAGACAGGCACTAGACGCCCCTGCCCTGACGCGCTGGCCAGCACATGCACGCCTCCATAGTACCACCAGACTCTGTAACAATCAATAAAAATATTAATAAATGGCCTTTCACAATTCCATATCCTTAACTGATTTGGTTTCCTCTTACCCGTACTGGTTTTCTATCTTAAATTTTAATACACAAATACATTATTTGTCTACAGTATATATCCCTAATACAACACACACACAATACTCACACATTTTATTTAAAAGACATAACCTTAACATACTCTTGTAAGTCATAATTCAAACTCCAAAAAATGATTCACCAATTCAATTATGAATTCAATTTAACCACAATTCCATCTTACTTTTCCATTGAAAAATTACATTTTATATCTCAATTTCCTCATTATTAACGCAGATTACTACTGCTATCTTTATACAATACACAACATGATCAATACAAAATAGAAAATTATTCAATATAACAGACACATAGATAATCAAAAAATCTACTCCAATACTTCATTACTAACCACATTATATAGGTTATATATTTCACAAATACTTCAACTCTGAATATTCAATACAAGCATGATGCATTTCCCATAATTTAATCTCAAAAGAAACATTACCCTCATCACATTAAATAAACTTTTCAAATCTGAATTTTAATCAACAACTACAAACATTACATAACTTTTAGTTTTAACTCTCTATTCAATATTCCCATCGTCACATTATAACTCCAACTCTGAATTTCTATTAATTACTTTAACCATCAAATTTTAATCATGTACCATTTATTATACATTCAAATAAAAAAATAAAATAAAAAAAAATTATTCAAATTTATTACCAAAATCTCCACCTTTAAAATAATTCAATCGTCTAAAATTAATTTAATTACATTATAAAAATTCATAATTACCTCAATGTCAATTATTCAATCAAATTAAAATTATAAACATTGCTGCACACAATACAATGTATACACAACACAATGTATCCTCCGATACCTTATCATACTAACATAACCTTATACTCGTACATAGCACATGTAAACACAATACAAATTTATATACAATGTACGTCATATCCAATGTCATTGTTTACCAAAACTCATTACATAATTTAGCCAACTATTTAAACCATTAACTAAAATAATTAAATGTTATTTTGAATGTTCATCTTCTTCATTCACAGCACTTAATGAATAATAATTGTTGTTTTGATAGTTCATCTCCTTTTTTCACATTAATACAGATTATTGAACTTTCACTTGTGTAACTTACTTGTTTTCTCACGTACGCGTTTCGGCGTGATGTGCGCCTTGATCAGCAGTGTGAGACAGACTGCCAGTAACTTGTAACGGTTTTATTTGGTAGGTTGAGTGGGGGTGGTGTGTGGGGGAAGGGGATTGGCGCGGGGATACGAATTATTGTTTGTTTGATGTATAATTGTGTCAAAAAGTGTTTGTTATTTATAATGTAATTGGTCGTTAAGTATGCTGTTTGGTTGTGTTGTGTAGTGTTTGTATATTTCATATTGTTCTGCTGTGTTAAGTTTTCGACTTTTGGGTAAGTAGTGTAATATCTCAAGATTAGTGTCTATGTTGGTGTAGCTGTGGTTTTTTGTGTGTATGTGTGTGGCAAACGCGGAATGTATGTTGTTGTTGGATAAAGCTTTTAGGTGTTCCGAGTAATGAGATGAAAAGGATCTTCCCGTCTGGCCTATATAGAAACTATTGCAATCATTACAGTTTAATTTGTAAACACCTGTTTTGTTGTATTTGTCTATGTCCGTGTTTGTATCATTGATGTGTTTTTTGATGGTATTGTTTGTTCTGTATGCTATTTTATACTTGTGTTTCCTGAATGTGTTGGCGATTTTGTGTGTGTTGGAGTTATGGTATGTGAGTGTGATGTATTTAGTTTGTTGTGTGTTGTTGATATTTAGTGTTTTGTTGTTTTTGTTTATGATGTGTTTGTGTAGTTTGTTTATTAAATTGGGGTTGTAGCCATTTTTTATTGCTATATATTTGATTGTGTTGAGTTCATCGTTATAATCCTGTTTATTTAATGGTATTTTTGTTAGTCTATGGAGCATATGGTTGAAGGCTGCATGTTTGTGTTGCGTTGGATGGTTTGATGTGTTGTGTATAACCATGTCAGTTGTGGTTGGTTTTCTGTATATTTTATAAGTGTGTGTATTGTTTGTTTTGTTAATTGTTAGGTCCAGAAAATTTATACTATTGTCTTGTTCTATTTCCAGTGTAAATTTTAGTTTGTGGTGTATTGTGTTTATGTATTTGTGGAAGTTTTCGACCTGCCTTGTATTGCCATTGAATAAAAGTAATATATCATCCACATACCTGTGTCAATAAATGATTTTGTTGGTGTATTTGTTGTTGTTTATTATGTGGTTCTGTTCTATGTTGTGTATGAATATTTCAGCCAGTATTCCTGATATGGGGGATCCCATCGGGAGACCGTCTGTTTGTGTGTATATCTTGTTGTTGTATGTGAAGTAATTTTGTTCTGTAATTATTTTGGTGAGTGTGATGATCTCATGTATGTGTGTTTCGGGCGTGTTGTTTTGTCTGAGTAAATGTTCTAGTGTTTGTATGGTGTCTTTAATGGGTACATTGGTGTATAAATTGGTTATGTCAAAAGATGCTAATGTTGAATTGTGTGGGATGTGGATGTGTTCGGTTTTCTTGAGTAGTTCTATGTTGTTTTTGACAGAAGCATTGTTACTGAGATTAATGTTTTTCCTGATTATTTTGTCTAGGTGTTTTGCGATTTTGTGGGAGGGAGCTTGTGTGTTGTTTATTAAGGGTCTGATGGGAATGTTAGGTTTGTGTATTTTCGGTAAAGCATTTAGTTTTGGGGGGTTAGATTTGATTTGTTTGAGGTATTTGGTGTTTTCTGGTTGGATTATGTGTTTTGTGTTATTTATAAATTTGTTAATTTGTTTTTGATATTTTAGTGTGGGGTCTTTATTTATTTTTGTTATATTATTTTCGTTGAAGAATTTGTCGACTTTAGTGTTTAGTTCTTGTTTGTCCATTATGACTTTTATGTTCCCTTTATCAGCTTTTAATATTGTTATGTTGTGTTCAAGTAACTTTTGTTTTACATTATTAAGCGTTTTAATTTCGTTGTTGTGTCTTTTTGGTTGTGTTTGTGTGCGTTGTAGTTTTCGTTTTATGTCATGTCATATGGAATCTTGATCGTTAATGTGCGTGTTTTGTACAGGTGTTTCTGTGTCTATGATTATCGCGTATATGTCTATTGTGGTTGTTGTTGTTGGATGTATTGTTTTTCAAATTATGTTTTAGTCCTTTGTTTAATAAAGCCAATTCAGTTGTGAAATTAACGTAAGTTGTGTTTACTGTGCGTGTGTGGAATTTCTGTGTCGGTTTGGAAATTGTTTCTATTGTACATGTTGTGAGGTTTGTTATTTTTTTGTTGTGTCGATCTTGTATTATCGATTTGAGTTTGTTTATATTGTCTTGTGTGTGTTGTATTACATTTTCGAGTTCTATGTGGTGTAATATTTGTGTAAGTTTTACGTGTAAATTGTATGTGTAACAATGAAATTAAAACGCTTAATAATGTAAAACAAAAGTTACTTGAACACAACATAACAATATTAAAAGCTGATAAAGGGAACATAAAAGTCATAATGGTCAAACAAGAACTAAACACTAAAGTCGACAAATTCTTCAACGAAAATAATATAACAAAAATAAATAAAGACCCCACACTAAAATATCAAAAACAAATTAACAAATTTATAAATAACACAAAACACATAGGGTAAGACTGCCTAAGAGTACGTACTTTTTATTTGTAATAACATTTCTTTAACTTTAGTCCAAATTAGAGTTGCGGAAATCAGCTTAATCTCTTCCTTGTTAAGTTAGTGAAACAATATTAAGGTGTTAACTCAATGAAAAGACCTATTTAAATACTAGGCTGCTTTTAGTTAAAATATGCAAATGCGTACTCTTAGGCATACAGCGTCCCAAGAGTACGCATTTAGTGAGCACAAGAGTACGCACTAAATAAAAACAATAAAAATGAAGTTCTATAAGGAAGAAAATTATTTATTATTGAAACCAAAAACTTTTACATACACAGTTCACATTTATACATTTTTGTTCGACGTTCAACGCCGGCACATTCAGTATGGGCCCACAATTGGCAGCTCTGGCACTGGATTCAACCTTCGCGAAACTCGGATTTAGAATACAGACTGTTACAATAAATGCAGGCTGGATCATCATGTTGTTCGTCGTCGAAACATTCCCCATCATCATCGTTGTCACCTTCTTCCAATGTGAAAGTTAGTTTTTTTGCCGCATTTCTCTTGGGTTTCTTTTTTGCAATAGTTTCTTCCTCAAGAGTCTTCTTGAAAGGGGTGGAAGTCATTATTGTGGATGATTTTGATCTTCCCCCTCTTTTATTTCCTCTACATCCTTTGGGGCTAGGAAGAAGGTCTTTAGCTGATGTACTACTTGTAGGACTTTGAATTTCTGTGGCTGCAGACTTGGTTTGATCTTGAAATCCATTCTGGTTTCTTGGTGGAATGTTGGCTTCCTGATTTTGGCCATTTGTTACATTATTCTCCCTCTCATACGATGGCCCAGCCTCGTTTCCCAAATCAGATTCTTGAGAGGGCATTGGACCTTCTAACTCCCTCTCAGTCACTGATGCAGGCATGAAGTCTTCATCCCTAAAAACTGAGGGATTTTGTGGGAAAACTCCAGTGCATTGGAATGATTTTACAGCTCTTTCAACAGAAGCAGTCTTGGAGTAGGCCGAGCAAAAAATCTCACCCACTTGATAAATTGGTATAGGTCGACCTGGATGTTCCGTGACCTACCGATCACATTCTTCTGACAGGAACTTCTTCAAGGGTCCGAAAAATGCCACATCAAGGGGCTGTAGTTTGTGGCTGGCATGAGGTGGCAAAGACAACAACATGATGCCTTTTCCTCGGCAATATTCAATTGCTGACAAAGTATAATGTGATATATGGTTGTCAAGTAGTAACAATTTCTTCTTTTCGAGAGATGGATTCACATATTTTGTGAAGTGTTGTAACCAGGTCATAAACAACTCTGAATTTATGAAACCTGAATCAGATACCATTCCCAAAGTGTCTGGTGGTATTCTATCACAAAATTCTGGTTTGAATCTCTTTCGTGGAAAGATGAGAGCAGGTGGAACATAGTAACCCGCAGCGCTGACACAGCAAACTGCAGTCACCGACTCTCCTCGTTCTTGGGAGACAACCTTTGACATGAGCCGTTTCCCTTTTGGAGAAATTACTTTCGGAAGCTTGTTGGGAACAGTTGACACATTTGTTTCGTCCATATTAAAGATGTCGCTTGCAGAAAGTGCAGGGTTCTCATCTAAGATTATTTTAAGGTTTTTATGGAACTTGTCAAATTGTACTCTATTAAACCCAATGGCTCTTCCTAGAGAGCATTTCTCCGGCTGCCGTAATGTTAAGGAGTGCCTTTCGCAGAAATTTCTCACCCATTTATCACCTGCCATCTTCTTATTCTTGTTGAATGGATGAACAATATTATTCTTTGTAGCATATTGGAACACTACAGCCATTAATTGTTTACTTGTTATGCCAGAAAATTTGCTGTCTAAAATCTTAATACGAGCTACCAAGGATTCCTCTTCCTGTTTCGAAAATGTTTGTTTAAATCTGCCCAAGGAAGTTTGTATTGTTCCCTGAAAATAACATTTAAAAATTAATATTCATTCCTAAAGGATACATTTGTTATTATTATTATTATTATTATTAAAAATCTGTGGCCAGGTTGCCACCACTGTCTAGCAGCTGGTGGATAGAGGGGTGATGTGGTTAGCACCACGCACCTCTCAACCTGTTAAGATGCCAACCTTCTTAACCAGATCCGCTACCAATCGGTCAAGTAGCTACCCATTTGTCCTCACTAGGCTGGGTGGACCCCGTTCCAGATCCATTTCCCTCGGAAAAATTTCCGGGGGTGCCAGGGATCGAACGCGGAACCTCTGGATTAGTAGTCAGACGTGCTGACCACTACATCACGGAGGCGGTCATTATTATTATTATTATTATTATCATCAAAAATAATTAATAGGCTATCACCATAATTATTATTAGGCCTTTTTATTATTTTAGGGATAGTAGGCCTAGGCCTACTATTGTTAGTATGCCATAAGACGACCAAATGAATAAATATATTGAACTTACTGATTTCAATCTCTTTCGCAGCGTTGCCTCATGTACTCCCACAAATTTTGCTGCAGCTCTCACACTACTGCCTGCTGCAATTTTATCTTGAGCTGTGGTCAATTGCGCTTGAGTGAACAACTGCCTATCACTTTTACGTTTATATTTTGATGACATGGTACCTGGAATGAAGAAAACTCATTGAAGGCACAATCTCATATGAAGTGTCCCAAGAGTACGCATTAAAGAAGCCAGTGCGTACTCTTACGACATCGTGCCATTTTCATTTTTGGACATCTTAATATCGAAACTACTTCATGTATTAAATAAATTTCCCAATAAATATGAACCAGGAACATGTAATAATAAAATATAAAAAATACAATTTAAAATATTAACATTTACATGTAAAAACAATATACTACTTTGCTACAAATATAAGAACAAAATAGTAGTAACGCAACAAATTCAACATACCTTCTCTCTTGGTGAAAGAATCTCGACTGCCGCATGCCAACGGGATTCGGCTGGTTAAGAAGCATATCCCCTGCTTGCGACAGATGCTGAAATCTATCGGTCAAAAGTTGAAGCTCAATGCGTACTCATGAGCAGTGCGTACTCTTGGGCAGTCTTACCCTAATCCAACCAGAAAACACCAAATACCTCAAACAAATCAAATCTAACCCCCCAAAACTAAATGCTTTACCGAAAATACACAAACCTAACATTCCCATCAGACCCTTAATAAACAACACACAAGCTCCCTCCCACAAAATCGCAAAACACCTAGACAAAATAATCAGGAAAAACATTAATCTCAGTAACAATGCTTCTGTCAAAAACAACATAGAACTACTCAAGAAAACCGAACACATCCACATCCCACACAATTCAACATTAGCATCTTTTGACATAACCAATTTATACACCAATGTACCCATTAAAGACACCATACAAACACTAGAACATTTACTCAGACAAAACAACACGCCCGAAACACACATACATGAGATCATCACACTCACCAAAATAATTACAGAACAAAATTACTTCACATACAACAACAAGATATACACACAAACAGACGGTCTCCCGATGGGATCCCCCATATCAGGAATACTGGCTGAAATATTCATACACAACATAGATCAGAACCACATAATAAACAACAACAAATACACCAACAAAATCATTTATTGACACAGGTATGTGGATGATATATTACTTTTATTCAATGGCAATACAAGGCAGGTCGAAAACTTCCACAAATACATAAACACAATACACCACAAACTAAAATTTACACTGGAAATAGAACAAGACAATAGTATAAATTTTCTGGACCTAACAATTAACAAAACAAACAATACACACACTTATAAAATATACAGAAAACCAACCACAACTGACATGGTTATACACAACACATCAAACCATCCAACGCAACACAAACATGCAGCCTTCAACCATATGCTCCATAGACTAACAAAAATACCATTAAGTAAACAGGATTATAACGATGAACTCAACACAATCAAATATATAGCAATAAAAAAACGGCTACAACCCCAATTTAATAAACAAACTACACAAACACATCTTAAACAAAAACAACAAAACACTAAATACCAACAACACACAACAAACTAAATACATCACACTCACATACCATAACTCCAACACACACAAAATCACCAACACATTCAGGAAACACAAGTATAAAATAGCATACAGAACAAACAATACCATCAAAAAACACATCAATGATACAAACACGGACATAGACAAATACAACAAAACAGGTGTTTACAAATTAAACTGTACTGATTGCAATAGTTTCTATATAGGCCAGACGGGAAGATCTTTTTCATCTCGTTACTCAGAACACCTAAAAGCTTTATCCAACAACAACATACATTCCGAGTTTGCCACACACATACACACAAAAAACCACAGCTACACCAACATAGATACTAATCTTGAGATATTACACTACTTACCCAAAAGGTCGAAAACTTAACACAGCAGAACAATATGAAATATACAAACACTACACAACACAACCAAACAGCATACTTAACGACCAATTACATTATAAATAACACACACTTTTTGACACAATTATACATAAAACAAACAATAATTCGGATCCCCGTGCCAATCCCCTTCCCCCACACACCACCCTCACTCAACCTACCAAATAAAACCGTTACGAGTTACTGGCAGTCTGTCTCACACCGCTGATGATGGCGCACATCACACCGAAACGCGTACGTGAGAAAACAAGTAAGTTTCACAAGTGAAAGTTCAATAATCTAGAATAATAATTGTTAAACTTTCACTTGTGAACTTACTTTGTTTTTTCCCATACACGTTTTGGTGTGATGTATGCCTTCTTCAGAAATTCTGTATCACACCGTTGAAGAAGGCGCACATCACGCCGAAACGCTTACGGGAAAAACAAAGTAAGTTCACAAGTCAAAGTTTAACAATTAATATTCAATAATTAAATGTCCATCAACACTAAATGTCTAACCTCCATCATCAAAAATCAGTCTGATATTATTATAACACAATTCATTTTTGTTTACATACATTATATCATCTTTTTTAATATAATAACTATTTAAATCTGTTTTATCCATTATACCGTCATAATACTTCACCGACTCCATATTATTCTATCATAAATCTTGTCAACATTAGGTATGGTCAATTCGCCCTTAGTATTATTTGTCATCCCCAAGTACATCATCATTTCATCATTATTCTCATCATCTGTTACTAGTACACCAATTTTATCGCCAGGTGTTTATTCTCAATATCATCAAAATAATCATCATTTGCTTCTCTAATTACTTGGCAAGGTAAGTACTCATTATTAACCATTCTCTCAATATTTATTCTCTCTACTAATCCTTCATAACCTCTATTTAACTTGAACATCTCTCTCTCTCTCTCTCTCTCTCTCTCTCTCTCTCTCTCTCTCTCTCTCTCTCTCTCTCTCTCTCTCTCTCTCTCTCTCTCTCTCATCATACCTTTCCCAACCCCCTTTAACTCTCTCATTCCACGCAGAGGCCAATACAACATTATTTAAACACCATCTGGCTTTACTAGGTACACTACAACAACTGAAGAGACTATTTGAAGACCATTTGTCTATCCCGGAGGAACTTACATCCTCAAAAAACAAATGTGGAGCGTTTACTCCACATACACCATTGGGAAAATTTGCCCTCTGCCCCCCATATTCACTTAAACTCTCCTCCCATTCTCTCTCAAGCTCATTAACACTTATTAATACCTCATCTCTAACCTCTACTAACTTTATACTTACATCATCACTACTATTACTTAGTGTATCATTCTTAGATACCCCATTTTCATTTATATCCCCATTATTCTTATTCAACATTATCTCACTATTATAGTTATCATCATTTTCACTACCACTTACATTGTCAACTTTCACCTGATTATTATTCGTCATCATCTCACCATTATGATTATCACTTATATTTTCACTATCACCACTTACCTTGTCTATTATTTCATTTGGTTTATTTTTATTCCCCTGACACTTAACTGTATCTTGTTTCCATTTCTCATTTCTTTTTCTAATGTTATTTACATTCTCTTTTATTTGTTTTTTTATTTCATTAATATCATGCTTCATGCCCTCCCTTAAATTAGCATTTTGTTGTTTCACTTCATTAATGTCACCCCTCAATTCATTAAACTGCTTTTGTATTCGTTAATTTTTTCGTCACTTTCGTCAAAACATTTATTCATATTATTCAAATCACCCCTTACTTCATCAAATCTTATGTTTTGTTCATCGAATTTTACGTTTTGTTCACTAAATTTACATCTAACATCCATCTTACATCTTACATTTTCATCATCTTATCATCAAATTCACTAATAATTTTTGATGTAGAATTTTTTCTATGGCAAACGATAACAGCCGCAAATTCAAACAGAATCAAATAATGTTTTGCATACAGGCCTGAATTGTAGAGGACTCAAGGCCTATTGTTTTTGGTGAAGATCGGTCAAGGGAAAGGGGTAGTTTACCTGCAATGTTTTACGTTTTAACAAGAGTAAAGTGCTTAATTTTGATAAATAAACTATCCTGAAAAGAAGGTCATAATAATAAACTGTAGAAAGGTAGATGAAATATCTATAAATGAAAAGGGTAGTTGAATGGGGGAGAGGGTAATTTTTTTTTATAAATTAAAATTGTAGTTGATGGAGGAAATAAATTTTTATAAGTTTTATATGTGTAGTACGTTATTGACAACAAAGAAGTAGTTTCTATGGAAACATTTCATTTCATTTTAACAAAATTGTATATTTTTCATTTTAATTTAAATCACGTATGAGTTAAAATATATTGTTCCTGGCAGGCAAGCATATCTCAATTATGTAATGTTTACTTTTCTAAAGTTTTATTATTATGATTACCGCAACAAAAAGGCTGGCAGGACACACACACACACACACACAAAATTCTTGTTTTTTCTGGCCTCACTCACGTTTATTTTCTTATGTTTGCACGCTTTTTAAATGGAAAGTGCCGAAACCCACGCCAACACAACGCGTTGAGAAGCTACTGACTAATAACAAAATAATATTTAATAAACAGACACATTTCTACATCTCGTACCTTGTCTTGGGTCCCAGAGTCTTCACGTGAACTCATGACCTATAAGTGATTTAGGGTTTTATGCCGTAATAATTACTCTCATTTGCTGTTAACTATTTCAACTTCATTTATTATTCTTTTTTATTTTTCTCTTTTTTGGTGAACCAAATAAAATTATGACTTCTCCTTTTACATTCTCCAACATTTAAATCAAACAAATATCAGCATTGAGGTAAAGACCCCATTTAATCAAAACAAATACAATTTCTACATTCTTAATCCTTATAATTAAAATAACTGATTAATTAAATTAATTAAAGACAACCCAGCATTTGATAACGTTCGTACTTGCCTTTCATACTTTTATCCCATTTTCATTTTATTTGTTTAGAGCTCTTTGTACAAAATTTTTATTTTTATTTAAAATGAGTTAAAGCAGTTACTTCCCTTTTGCCGCCATGAATACCAAGTGTTGTAATTAGTCCGTTTTGTTTGTTCACTGTTTTAGTCCGAAAGATGTTCTCACTTGTTGAATTTTGGTCACGTTCTCACTTGTTAAGATTTCACTATTTTTTATATTATTTTATATCATGTTAATTTTATAGTTTAGATCACATTTTCCATACTTTCAATAAAACTTTGGCTCGAGAACCTTTTTACTGAACCGTGTCTATTTTATTGTTGTTTACACTTTTACTGTTATAACTATCACATTTTTCGGTCCTTCGGCCGGTCCGTCTACATTATTTAATGTATTTTCATGCGGACCGCGTGCCAACTCAATTGCGCGCTTTAGATGTTATTAGCTGACTCACGCCGAAGCCGACGTTTCCACGATGGCCAAACGTCATACTGCCCGTGGCAACTTGCGTTTTCATTGGACGAGCACCTCTCGAGGAGTTTTATGTCATCTAGTACCGGGTGAGAAGGAATTTTGAAACGTGACATTTCCGTGTGAACATTGGCCGACACATGCACGCATACGCGTGAATACGCACCCTTGCTGATAACTTGCGCTTTGGTAATATGCTGTGCCTTACACGGAGCTATAGTCGGTGACCCATTGTTATACTCTGGTTAAATAAAATTAAAAACTTTAAATTATAAATCCCTTCATGCTGTACCATTACAATACCCCCCCCCCCCGATGAGAGGTTCTCTGCCGAAACAGAAAAACTCTCATTGCTAAAACCTAAGAGGACCAGAGAGGATAAGGTGCCAACAACCCCCCTTAATTCCTTAATAAATCATCGGTAAACTACCCCCCTAGTTCGGCGACACCGTAAAATCAGACAGGCACTCACCACAGTATCACCTAACCTTGTAAAATTTCACAAAAAAATCAATAACCTGCCTTACACCAAACCAAATCCTCAACTGATATATCTCTCCTTATACATACTGGATTGCCTTTAGCAAAGTACTGGGTGCGTACATATGTGCCTTCTTATCTTAAAATTAATAAAACCCTAACCTCAAAACAAGTATAATAATTTTAAATTAACATGAACATTTCATCCTTACATATAAATACAATTCCCTCACATTACTCAACTTTTAACTGTTTGTCTGGTATTATCCTTTCAAATACAAAATAAATTATTTGCATTTCATTCATTTATTGAAATAAATCTAAGCTTATTATCAAAAATTCACTTTAAGTTAATTCACCTTATCTCTTTTAATTAATCATCTTATTTGCAACTTTCAAAATTCAAAAAGCTTTTAAATGAATTTAATTTCCCTTATAAATCTTTATACTTATATGCTGACAATTATTATAAACTAAACAACTTATTACTATCATTAATTCAATTACAACTACACTTGGTTACAAACATATAATATAGACACTATTAATCAGCTGATACATTACCAGGTGAACGACCTTACTCTAGGTACCCTGAATACAAACAACCATAATACAACATAAACATTCATACAGAACATAAATCTCATTTAAATCTGAATAAAATTTACAAACATTTCAACTTTAATTTTAGTTTCAAATTCTATTAACTCTTTAACTTGTTACATTTATTATTACATTTCAATCATGAATTTCTATTAAGTATTTTCATCATCAATTGGTTCGGGTCATTCTCAGTCGTTCACAATGATTTGATTTATTGAATGAGCATTAAAATATAACCTTACCCCCCCTTCTTCCTTCTAGCGACCACTAATGGACTTGCATAGGGTGACACCGATCTTTCAATAATATTTACCTCCACTAATTTCTCTAACTCCACTTAAATCATTCTCCTCTTATTACAAAATACCTGATACCCTCTTTGTACCTAGGATGTGTGTTCCCTTCCCTTATTAGTTCCTGGCCTCTCCCAGGTAACTCCGCCAAACCTCATTTAAAACTATTCACCTCCCGCCACAACGCCTTGCGTTGAGAACTCCTTACCACCCCATCCTCACTACAAAATTTATGTACCCTGCTCCCATCTGTTTACTCTCCATTTACATCACTCTCGCTTTCTCTACATACATGCACTCCCGCTACTGTGTCCCTACTAATACTCCGTTTCTGTATTACTGTTTATTCAAAAAATTCTTGTTTTGTCTAATACCCGTTTAAAATTAACTCTGACTGATTTAAATACCTTACTGAAATAATTATCACCCAAACTCCAGCTTTTTCCACATTTTAATTAAGTTAACCATTGAAAATTAAACTAGAAAATTCATAATTACCTCACATTAATTTAATCACCTAATTTTAAACCTTTTAAACTCATTTAGTTATTAGAACATTAAAACATTTTACTTTACTTCAATTGCATTACAAAATTTCTACCTACATATGGTCAATCATTCAATCAAATAAACACATGATTACTGTCATAATCTCAACTAAATATAAACATTCATCACCACAAATATAACTTACATAACCATTATGTACTTTCTGATACATTATAACAACAATATGACTCAACAATTAAACACCTTCTACACTTACTCATTTGTTATTTATTATAAAGTTCAGTAAAATCATTTAAATTTATTATCAAAGTTCCTTTATACAACATTAATTAATTAGTCAATTCCTCTCAAATTATTTAATTCAATCAGTTTCTTTTTAGAACACTAAGTTATTTTAATTACATTATACCAAAATAATTACAATTCATTTGCATTATAAACTCTCATTATTTATTTAGTCTGATAAACTATTATTATTATTAAAATCAATTTCTAATACATACACACATTGTTTACATGAACTACATAGTACAACATAACATCTTACACAAACACAATTAACCTCACTATAAATTTTTCTACAATTTTTCATCATATCATTATTGTTTACCACACCTCATTACATAAGTTAGCCAAGTCATTACCATAAACTAAAATAATTAAATGTTCATTCACTGTTTATTTAACCACCATCATCGTAAATTAGTCTTATTTTCACATAACAATTCTCACCTTTATGTATACTCATTACATTATTTTTATTTATATAATAACTTTTCAATATTTCAAATTGTTCCTTTATACCCACATAATAATCTCCGAGACTATCCCACATTATTATCAAATCATATAACGTGGTATACATCATTATTTCTGGTCTTGTTACCGTCAGTAATATTATCTGTCTCAATGAAGCATTTTACTATATCCTTACTATCCAAATCAGCTGCTATTAATATTCCATGTCTATGTATAGGTAAGCTTTGAATATAATTATTAATGTTATCATCATTTATTTCTGCACTATCTTCACAACAAGGTAAGTCAACAATATTACTACTTCTCTCTCTCTCTTAATTTTCTCTAATAGCTCTTCGTAACTTCTAACAACATAAAATAATATTTTCTCTCTCTCTCTCTCTCTCTCTCTCTCTCTCTCTCTCTCTCTCTCTCTCTCTCTCTCTCTCTCTCTCTCTTTCTCTCTCTCTCTCTCTCTCTCAATGTGAATAATCCTACCACTCTCTCACAATACCTCTCATCATAACAACATCTCACTTTTTCTCTCTCAATCCACCCCACAGGCAACATAACGTTATCATAACACATCCTGGTTCTTCCAGGGAACTTATGATACACAAAAGGGGACCTACTTAGAGACACCTCGTCACTATAACCACGGGAGGAAACTGTGTCCTCATAACTCACGATTGGAGTCTTTACTCCATTTATATCATGGGGAAAATTTGCCCTTTGTAAACCTAACCTCTCAATTTCATCCACAATTACTAACACTTTGTTATTAAATTCTACTTCAACAAAAACTTCATCACTCCTATTATTATTCACCTTACTCTCTAACACCACATTTTTAATTATATCGCTGTTATCACTCTTTATTTTGCTATTAATTGTTAACTCATTATTAGAATCATCGTTATTACTCACCTTGTCTACCGCCACCTGTTTTGTATTTAAACTAACACCATTACTATCAACACATATCTCCGTTATTTTCGCTTGTATTAACCATATTTCTTACCTTGTCATTTATTTCTGCATTATTTTCGTTTACATTGCACTTACCTGTATTTATTCCCCACACTCCCATTCTCTCAATACTCTGTTCTAATTCGTTAAATTTACTTTCAAATATCTCATTTGTATTTTCAAAACATTTATTGATTTCATTTATATTGTTTTGAAATCATTATTTTGTTCTTTTAGTTCCTTGAAATTGCTTTCACATTTTATGTTTTGCTCATGTATCTCACTTTTTAATTCGTTATTTTGCTCTTCCAATTTATTAAAATTACTATTTACTTCATCAAATTTAACATTAAAATTATTATTTTGCTCTTTGAGTTTTTCATTAAAATTATTATTTACTTCCTTGTGTCGCTTTTCTGCACTTTCTTGCATACTACATATTTTACTATACAAATTTTTAACATACTACTGTCATCAGCTTTTTTAGTTTGATTAATTGAAATAGGTGTTGAATGAATTTCAACTTCATTCATTATTTTTGATTCATCAAAATTGCTTTTATTCGTTATCATTTCATTTGTCTGAATTCCTGAGTCGCTTCTATTAGTCGACTCAGTCAACGCACTTTCTTTGTTTTCAAACATCGATTTATTTTCGGCTTCACCGCCGACAATTACGTCAGTCTCATTTATTTTGTTCTCCATATCTTATAAAATTTTCGTACATTAACAAAAAACTCACTTAACCTAACATCATTTTATGTACATAATTTATACGTATTACTCCTTAACCTCTAAATCACCTTACATTCACGAGTAAACGTGGTGTGTACAAAATTTAAATTTGCACAAACTGTCCCTGTTCTGGTGCGCCATTGAGAAGTTACTGTCTAATAACAAAATAATATTTAATAAACAGACACATTTCTACATCTCTTACCTTGTCTTGTGTCCCAGAGTCTTCACGTGAACTCATGACCTATAAGTGATTTAGGGTTTTATGCCGTAATAATTACTCTCATTTGCTGTTAACTGTTTCAACTTCATTTATTATTCTTTTTTATTTTTCTCTTTTTTGGTGAACCAAATAAAATTATGACTTCTCCTTTTACATTCTCCAACATTTAAATCAAACAAATATCAACATTGAGGTAAAGACCCCATTTAATCAAAACAAATACAATTTCTACATTCTTAATCCTTATAATTAAAATAACTGATTAATTAAATTAATTAAAGGCAACCAGCATTTGCTCACATTCGTACTTGCCTTTCATACTTTTATCCCATTTTCGTTTTATTTGTTTAGAGCTCTTTTTATAAAATTTTTATATTTATTTAAAATGAGTTTAAAGCAGTTACTTCCCTTTTGCTGCCATGAATACCAAGTGTTGTAATTAGTCCGTTTTGTTTGTTCACTGTTTTAGTCCGAAAGATGTTCTCACTTGTTGAATTCTGGTCACGTTCTCACTTGTTAAGATTTCACTATTTTTTATATTATTTTATATCATGTTAATTTTATAGTTTAGATCACATTTACCGTACTTTTAAAAAAATTTGGCTCGAGAGCCTTTTACTGAACCGTGTCTATTTTATTGTTGTTTACACTTTTACTGTTATAACTATCACATTTTTCGGTCCTTCTGCCGGTCCGTCTACATTATTTAATGTATTTTCAGGCGGACCGCGTGCCAACTCAATTGCGCGCTTTAGATGTTATTAGCCGACTCACGCCAAAGCCGACGTTTCCACGATGGCCAAACATCATACTGCCCGTGGCAACTTGCGTTTTCATTGGACGAGCACCTCTCGAGGAGTTTTATGTCATCTAGTACCGGGTGAGAAGGAATTTTGAAACGTGACATTTCCGTGTGAACGTTGGCCGACACATGCGCACATACGCGTGAATACGCACCCTTGCTGATAACTTGCGCTTTGGTAATATGCTGTGCCTTACACGGAGCTATAGTCGGTGACCCATTGTTATACTCTGGTTAAATAAAATGAAAAACTTTAAATTATAAATCCCTTCATTCTGTACCATTACAGTACCCCCCCCCCCCCCCGATGAGAGGTTCTCTGCCGAAACAGAAAAACTCTCATTGCTAAAACCTAAGAGGACCAGAGAGGATAAGGTGCCAACAACCCCCCTTAATTCCTTAATAAATCATCGGTAAACTACCCCCCTAGTTCGGCGACACCGTAAAATCAGACAGGCACTCACCACAGTATCACCTAACCTTGTAACATTTCACAAAAAAATCAATAACCTGCCTTACACCAAACCAAATCCTCAACTGATATATCTCTCCTTATACATACTGGATTGCCTTTAGCAAAGTACTGGGTGCGTACATATGTGCCTTCTTATCTTAAAATTAATAAAACCCTAACCTCAAAACAAGTATAATCATTTTTAAATTAATATGAACATTTCATCCTTACATATAAATACAATTCCCTCACATTACTCAACTTTTAACTGTTTGTCTGGTATTATCCTTTCAAATCCAAAATAAATTATTTGCATTTCATTCATTTATTGAAATAAATCTAAGCTTATTATCAAAAATTCACTTTAAGTTAATTCACCTTATCTCTTTTAATTAATCATCTTAATTGCAACTTTCA
This sequence comes from Magicicada septendecula, assembly GCA_034769895.1. Lineage (NCBI taxonomy): Eukaryota > Metazoa > Arthropoda > Insecta > Hemiptera > Cicadidae > Magicicada > Magicicada septendecula. The sequence continues at coordinate 94,855,233 of CM068373.1, forward strand.
AAATTCAAAAATCTTTTAAATGAATTTAATTTCCCTTATAAATCTTTATACTTATATGCTGACAATTATTATAAACTAAACAACTTATTACTATCATTAATTCAATTACAACTACACTTGGTTACAAACATATAATATAGACACTATTAATCAGCTGATACATTACCAGGTGAACGACCTTACTCTAGGTACCCTGAATACAAACAACCATAATACAACATAAACATTCATACAGAACATAAATCTCATTTAAATCTGAATAAAATTTACAAACATTTCAACTTTAATTTTAGTTTCAAATTCTATTAACTCTTTAACTTGTTACATTTATTATTATATTTCAATCATGAATTTCTATTAAGTATTTTCATCATCAATTGGTTCGGGTCATTCTCAGTCGTTCACAATGATTTGATTTATTGAATGAGCATTAAAATATAACCTTACCCCCCCTTCTTCCTTCTAGCGACCACTAACGGACTTGCATAGGGTGACACCGATCTTTCAATAATATTTACCTCCACTAATTTCTCTAACTCCACTTAAATCATTCTCCTCTTATTACAAAATACCTGATACCCTCTTTGTACCTAGGATGTGTGTTCCCTTCCGTGAATACGCATGAATACGCACCCTTGCTGATAACTTGCGCTTTGGTAATATGCTGTGCCTTACACGGAGCTATAGTCGATGACCCATTGTTATACTCTGTTTAAATAAAATGAAAAACTTTAAATTATAAACCCCTTCATTCTGTACCGTTACAGCGTGCAAACCGAAAAGATGGACGTTGATTTGCTTCCTGTGGATCGCTGGGCAGTGTTGTTGTATTAAAGTAATTAATACAATCTGTGTACTTATTTCTATTATGATATGAGAATTATAAACTAATATGTGCATGTGTGTGTGTATGAAAAATATATAAATATTTTTCTCCATTGTAATATTGTTTTCCCCTCCTTGAAATTATTTTGACCTCCCTTATGGCTAGTTATTTACTAGCCTGTGTGGAATATAGCATTATGACATGGATCAGAACGGTGGGTGTTAAACAGGAGACAGAAACATATTAAAGAAGAAATGTTTTGCTGAGAAATTTATAATTATACGGGTGAACAGAATAGTCATTCAGGAAATCAGAAGACAAATGGAAAGAAAGAAATCAAGACTCGATTTTAAAAAAGAAAAATGAGTAGTATAGTATTGACAGGAAAGACTTTGATAACACTATAGACATCCCTCGGCCCCTCACAGCGAGAGTCCAGTTTCATTACAGGAATCAGATCACAGCTACCTTTAGCTAGCTCTTCATTAGACCTACAGACATTTTATCCAAAGTACAGTCCTTCCTCACGAAGGTTGAGGATAGTCTTAATCCACCTGACATGGTGGTACCATTTTAGCTGATGCGTAATTTCTTCAGAACTCAAGCATCCACTTATTTAATTAATATTTAAATGAATTTAAATATAAATTTTAGGACATGGAAGTCATGTATGGTTCTCCATAACGATTTTTTTATTTGATGTGTTGTAAGAGACTATCTTGTTGATTACAAACTGTTTACTTGTGATAATTAAAGCTGGCGATTAGTGACTTAATTGGTGTCTTGTATTTTGTTTTCCACTGTACCATACGACGATAAGTAGACCGTCATAACAATATACTATTTTTTCAGTGAAAAAAATAATACAATGAATAATTGTAGTTACATAAAATTATTCTAATTTTAGGAGCTGAAAACAACAGGAAATACATTTATTTTAGATTTTCAGCTAAGGCAAAACACCACAGTGGAACAATTGTGTACTGATTCAAAAACACAACTAAGGATAGACTATAGTGTTACTAGCGGAGCCTCGCAGAGTTATTAGGAAAATAAACTTTGACATTCCAATTGATTCTTGGCAGTGCCTAAGTCTCAGAGGAGGTAGTATTCATCATATAAGAGGAAACAGAAGCTTAGAACAACCCATGATCTGATGAGTTTTAAATGGTCTGGTCAGGAGGATACATTTAATTATACAGTTTAATTGTAGTTATATAATTTTTAAGCAAACATAAGCAAATTTACATTTTATCCAATATTTAAAAATTCTGAACATAATTTCTAAAAACATGAGTAAATTAATAACATTCTCGGATTTTGTTGGTCATGTCATATCCAAGTATTAATAATACTTATTGCAAGATTTCTGGCTATAGAGCTGTAATTTCTCAACACAAATTTTCAATAAAATTCTATATATGCTATGTCGGATGCAGCCTTAAACAAATATACTGAAGGACTGAATACACTTCCGTGTTTATTCACACCTCATTCACTTGTGTAAAGTATATGAATTCACACGTGTAAACAGTATTCACTGAATACACTTTACACCTCATTCACACATACACAAATGTTAAAAACACGATGGAAATCATACACATAAACACAAATGGTTGTAAACTAGACATCTACACATACCACAGATAAATGGGGTTTTTCTAGATTTGAACATCTAGAAATATACAAACAACAGAAACAGGCACAGTTTAAATCACATAGGCCTATTATACTCTTTTAACACATCACACACATAACAGAAATCTAATAAGTGTTTCAAACAACTGCGTAACTCCCAACTCTAGAACTGACAGCCTTCTAGGGGCATGAAGCTTGCAGTAAGCGAAGCAAACTCAGGGAAGATAAAAAGTTATATCTAAAAGTTTGTGTTCCGTAGCCAGAAATTGTGTAATAACTATTAATTAGCTTACGTATATCGCACTGAGATATCGTGAAGAGCAAGTGTTGCACTCATATTTGTTTGCACAATGAGTTCTGCCATTCATTGTTGCAGCTGCAGATCATCTGTGCATCACCAGCCTATGGGCCATATTCGGACTGTATATGAGTGTTGTCATATAGAAACTAACACAGTTTGCATTGAAATCAATTATGCTTTTTACTGCTTAATGTTTTCGTATTTTATTTTATAACTTAATTTATGTGAACAGATGAAACCATAACACCAGCTGCCATCAATTCATATCTCTGTTGGAATTCATTCAGTATCTTTCTGTTTTCTCTACAGCTTTTATGCATTTTAAAGTTGTACGTGTTTCCATACATTATGGACTGTTCTGAGTATAGGAATTCAAGTAAATAAAGAAATAGTCCTAACATGAAAACCTTTATAGAATGATAAAGGTCCTATTACAGTCTATAATCATTCTATAACAGTCCTTTATGGACTGTTTATAGAATGATGTACAAAACAAAATCTTTTATTTAAATAAAAGATAAAAGATTAAATAAAATAAAAGATTCTATAAAATTCTTTTATAGAATATATTTTACAGTCTATAATCATTCTATAACAGTCCTTTATGGACTGTTTATAGAATGATGTACAAAACAAAATCTTTTATTTCAGTCCTATTTTTAAATAGCCACACCTTATATATTTTTTATAAAGAAATTTGTGTTAGTGGTTGAAATCACAATCAGAATGATCACTGTTGCACACCACTATATAAAAATTATTCCGATTAGCGCTTTCAAGCTTCACAGCCCATCGTCAGATCGAAATGTGAAACGGTATTTGATAAGATAAGGAATAAGAATATAGAAAAAATTCCAGTATTACAGAAAAGCGGAATTTATAAATTAAAATGTAAAGACTGCAACAAAGTGTACCTAGGTGAGACAGGACAGAAATTCGTATGCAGGTTGTCTGACCACAAACGTTTAGAAGGTAACAGAACAACCAATTCGTTATATGCAAGACATTTCATAGAAGACAACCATAAGTTTGTTAATCCTTTGGAAGAATACGAAATTGTAAAAGTAGTAAATAACACAGTTGAAAGGAAGCTTAGAGAGGAGTTAGAAATATTGAAAGAAAGAGAAAAAGGGTTAGACAATTTAATTAATATTAAAATTAAATTTGATAATGAAGAAATATTTTATAACATGATTAAGAAGTAAATGAGAGAGGACAGATAGATAAGATTAAGAATTATATTGCATAGTACTAATTGGTTGTTTTAAAATAAGGGTGTGTGACTGACCCACGTGTGTGGAGAGGAAGAGGGTAGTTTAAAAGGATGCACACACACACACACACTGAAACACAAAGAATTTGCTAGAAAAATATGTAACTGTACAGATGGTGGGACAGGGTTTAGGGGGTGAGGAAGGGTCATTAATTTATAGCTTGTTGTGTGTGAGCAGGGTGGTGGAGAGGGGTGAAGGGTTTGTTTTTACATATTTCCTGTCTATTTCGATCTGACGATGGGCTGTGAAGCTTGAAAGCGCTAATCGGAGTAATTTTTATATAGTGGTGTGCAACAGTGATCATTCTGATTATATATTTTTTGCAGTCAAGTAGCTTCTATTTGTGTAAGATACGAATTCAGCTGGTAAATTATTCTATTTTCACCTAGTAATATTTATTTTAATTTATATACTTACTATAGCAAAATAATAAACAATAATTCAGACTATACAGGGTGATGCTGGGTCTGAATTAGAAAATAATCTGAAGTATACAGGGCCGGATTAACCATTAGCCTGACTAGGCTGTAGCCTAGGGCGTGGCACTTTAGGGGGCGCAAAATTTTAGCTAAAAATAATAAAATTTTACAGCTAAATGTAAAATTGGTAATAAATTACAAGGATAAAAATTTGAGTTCATTTTGAACACAGGCGCCTGTTTGTGAGAAATTATGGTAAAACTGTACATAAATAATAGAAGTGATTTCCAAACCGTTTTCTCCGGTTATGAGTCATCAGCGGTTATGAGACATAGAACTATGCTGCCACCCGACTTCCGTGAAATTGCCGACCACGTTATCTATTCCATCCACCTCCACCCTACCCCTTCATCTTCCCCTCCATCCCTTTTCATTGCAGATAAGTTCAATATCGCTCATATTTGCGCATTCAAAACAAACATTTTGGTTATGGTTATGTCGATGTCGTTATGTCGTAGTCACGGTCGTATATATAGGTCTGGAAACTCCCGTGGTGGGGGGAGGGTTGCTTATGAAGTCCAAAAATACAGCCACCCGATCCTGAGGTAAGGTCTATTGAAAAAGTTGATTTTAATGATCCTGCAAAGTGGGTTGTTAATGATAATTTACGGGACTATATTGTTGAACAGGGCATAAACCAAAATGACAATTTAGATTTTTGAAAATCTGCACGTCAATATGCCAATCAAAAAAGATTTTTATCCAAAAGTTTGTTTTATAAAAACCTTAAGAATGGCGAAACTGTCAAACGTAGTTAGTTATGGTTTTACCCATCAACTGGGAACATATTTTGTGTTCCATGCAAAACTTTATGGCGGTCCCACTTCATTAGCAACTAGTGGACTTAATGATTGGAAGAACCCTAACATAGTGTACAGCCGTGACAATAATAAAGAACATATCAATTGTTTGAAACAATATTTGTCCAGAGGAACTGTATTAGGAAGTGTTGACAAAAGCCTGATGGTGCAATATCAAGAAGAAGTGGCTCATTGGCGAAAGGATTTAGAGTGCGTGGTTGAAACAATCTAGTTTTTAGTATCAAGGGGGCTACCGTTCTGTGGTGAAAATGAAACTATAGAATCGGTAAAAAATGAGAATTTCCTAGGCTGTATTGAGCTCATTGCTAAGTTTGACCACTTAGCCAGGTATGGAAACAAAGGGCGAGGTCAGCGGCAGCCCTAGCCCTTTATTAGGGTGGAGTGAGAATCCTGTTCAGCGCCCCTTTGTACCTTTCAAATCAATTAAAATTCAGTTTCTGTTAAGTACAACACCAACTTTTCAAAAATCAATACATTTATTGAATCAAAATTAAGTTGCTATATATATTGCACTCTTGCTGCAACATAAACAAAATTACTATTAGCTAGTATTTGGTATTTAACATTTGGATCAGTTTGAATAATTCTAAAACTAAAAACTAATCAGATAACATAATACAAAAAACAGGAACATCTTTATTCTATGTAGTATTTTACATACTATTGTGACAATGATAATAAAAATAATAAAAAATACTAAAAACTCCATGTATCTAATTATAAACGGACCGTGCAAGGCCGAGATTGTATTCAAACTTGCTCATCAATCGTATTATAAATGTCGCTAAAAATAAATTTAAATAAAATTTACCCTCCTTGCTTTGGCACTTGCAAATTTGGTAATTAAATCCACACTTGAAATGGATTAAGCAATATCATTTTCAATTGATAAAATTGCCAGATTTGACAATTTTTCCTCGGCCATTGTTGATCTTAGGTATGTTTTTATTAGTTTTAGTTTACTAAAACTACGCTCTTCTTTTGCGATCGTTACTGGAATAGTTTGTAGTATCCGAAGGGCAGTCCGAGCGTTTGGAAATAAGTCACACCAATAATTTCTCTTCCAAACTTCAAGAACATCTTTCAGCTATCCCTTGCTTGCGTCTAAGAAATTTCATTTCGGTAGCTAAGAGCGAAATTTGGCAAAAAGGCACCAACAAAATTTTATTTTTTTCACAATCGGATTTTGGTGGCACTTCTCACCTGGCGCCTAGAGTGGTCGCTCTTCTCGCTCTACCCCAGGCCAGCCCTGGGTGAGGTGTTACATCGTACTTGTCCTGAACTACTGTGGATGAGCTTGTGATACAGCTAGAGGGACAAGTGAAAATGAAGATCAAAGAAGAGGTTGTGCAAGCTAAATACTTCTCGATAATTGTGGATTCAATGCCTGATGTTTCGCACACTGATTAGTTAACCTTTATCGCTCGCTATGTTCTTCCAGATGGCACTCCTGTGGAGCACTTTATCACGTTTTTACCAAATACTGGGCATAAAGGTGAAAACCTAGTGGAAACTGTAACTACACTTATTGAATCTTCAGGTCTTGATTTGAACAACTGTAGGGAGCAAAGTTACGACAATGCCAGTAATATATCGGGTTGCTACAAAGGTCTACAATCAATAATTATTGAATTGAATCCTTTGGCGACCTATGTCCCTTGTGCAGGCCACTCTTTACAAGTAGTAGGCTCTGCAGCAGCGAACAGCAGTGACTATTCAGTTGCTTTTTTTTCTTTTGAACAGCAGCTTTACAATTTCTTTTCCTCTTCTACAAGCAGATGGGTTAGTTGTTGTCTCACTTGAAAAAGGACTCTCTTGTGCTAGAAACGTCTAAAACTCGTTTTTATCGTAAGTTGGACGATAGTGGGGGAACTGACGCCACTGAGCAATTCCTGACATGCTGAATTCTGTTCCAACAGGTGCAGTAAGATGCTCGAATATAAATAAGGGCACAAATGAAGCCAAATTACTCTCAATCAGTCTTCAGAAGCGGTGGGACGCTATGCCCAGGATTGATGTGATTTTTAAATTTTGTTAAGTGAACTGTAAAGTCGGATGGACGATATGTTCATCTAAGTAGCAAACTGTAACTCTTAATTTAGTTACTAATACAATTATAGAACATACTCTACAATGTCTACATCCACAAAAGTCCGTCACTCAAGACAAGCAGCAAGGTTACATCAGGCAGAGGAACGCTATGCAGAACAATAGAGGCTTCTACTAGCACAACAGCAGCAGGTGCAGAGCAATATATCACTCTACACTACAGCAACCAGAGAGACCATAAGGAACGAGTAACTGGAGGACGATGAGTGGAACCGAGGAACGGACAGGGAACTCCATCAGAAGAGGACCTACGGATCAACGGAGGACATGGGTATGCGCTACAGAATCAGGGTGACAAATAATTTATAAATTTTATGCGAAAGACTAAAGACAGTTAAAAGACAATTTGAAATTTATAAAAATAAACAAGAGATGTAAAATGTAGATACAGAGATTCAAAGAATCAAATTTAAATATAATAAGTATTTTCTTTGATGATTAATAATTAATTGAGTCAATTTAAATTTTATCAATAATTAACGTGTATGCAATGTATAATCAATGAGTAATATGTATGCAATGCATAAAGTAAAATAGTAAAAGTTATATAAAGAAAATAAAACAAAACTATAGTAAAGCACACAAATCAGACAGCAGTCGAAATTTTAAGATTAACAAATAAAGACGTAGAATATAATTTTGTTACTGTAGGTTATAAGATTTATTTATGATAAATGTACTGCAACAATTAAATGTTAAGCAAACAATAATGAAGGTTTATGATGAAGTAATTGAGATTTTTAAAAATGCTTTCTTTTTTTTTAAATAAATTGATGAAAACTTGTTAAAATTCAATAAATGACTACTCTTATTACTATTACACCTACACCCCAGTAGTTGGTACATATTAACAGTAATGTTAGATACAGGTTAGCACAGCACAAATTAATGTATACATTTGTTGTGTTAAAAAAATATATATAATGCGACAGTACAAATAAGTGATGTACTGAGCATGGAATATAAAAATTTTAATTTACTTAATAAACTGTAAATAATTAATAATATATTAGAAATAATCTTGTCAGGGATTGCAAGCTTGGCTCAGACAAAAATATGAACAGGTGTTTCGACCTGAATCGACGTGCACACACACACAAATGTAACTGAAAGTGTGTACACCAGTATTTTGCTAGTGTGTGTGAACGCAGGTCTCTGCAGGCGAGTTTGCCACCCCAAGATGAATAATTGCACAATTACTGTTTTTCCGTAATTATTCATAAACTAGAATTAAGAATTAAAATCTAAAAGCACCATAAAATGTAATAAAATTTACTAAATACTGTGTACGAAAACCACGCGAAAGTGACACACCGTACAAGTGCAATAGTGAAATAATTGTGTACAAATCGAAAGGGTTAAGTTGAAATGTCCAAAATTACAGTGAACATGTGTTGTAAAAATAGTTATAAGATAAGTATAAGAGTATACTTACAGGACTCTGCAATTCGCAGAAATATAAAAAATAGCGAATTTGACAAAGAGTGGGGGAACTGAAGCCAGAGACAGTTTCTAACATGTCGATTTCGTACCACTGCAGGGTGTCGACCAAGACATGGGTATAAATAGGACACGCAAGCTACAGTGGTTCTCTTTCTTGAATCATCCACGGTGCAGCGGGAGCTTATGCCCGTCAGCACGGCGTATTTATTTTTGTTTCATAAACAGTTTAAATTTGCCAGTTACGTACAAATACGTAACTAAGCTGTAAAGACAATCATTTTAATTAATAACAGCACTACTTAAGAAGATCCATTAATGATTCGACACTAGACAAGAGAAGAGTTCCAGAGAGAGATACGACGCTGGACAAGAGGAGAGTTCCAGAGAGCGATACGACGCTGGACAAGAGGAGAGTTCCAGAGAGAGAGACAGCTGACGCTGGACAAGAGGAGAAGAGAGACAGCCGACGCTGGAGGTGAGACGAGGACGAATACCGATGGAAAATAAGAGCAATGTTTCTTGTATAGTAGAGTTAAAATCATAGATGTTTTAGAAATACGATTAACGTAACAAGAGCTCAAATTAATATGATATAAAATGATTACAAAGCATTTAAATGAAAACAATTAGTATTTGAGAAAACAGTACTGAGAAACAATAACTATTAATATTTTGAGTACGTTACAATATAGAAAAAAAGATTTAAAAATTGATATTTTGAAACATATTAATAGACTGAGTAGTCTGAAAATGAGATTTTTCTTTTATATAATAATTAGTACCATAGAATATTTAGTCAGTAAGGATGTATATATCTTAAGCCTTACGGCATAATAACAAATAATAACTAATGTTTTAAAATCGAAGTCAGTGCCATGTGCACATATTTTTTTATAGTATCAAATAAATTTTAATTACCGTTTCAAGTTACATAGAGTTCTTATTGCAGATACATCTGACACCCAATTTAAATGTTACATTGTTTAAAGAATTTGTCAATCTTGAACGTGAGATCGTTCACGCCTATTTATGTATAAGTAACGTTGCATAAATTTGGTGCTCCAAGATCGTGGGGCTCCACAAATTTAAATTATATTAAATTCGAAATTTATTACGTTGCATAGATTTGTCGCCCTCCACGTGGGGCACGACATGCCTAAATTTATGTACAAAAATTTGTGACATAAATTGTAGATCATGAATGTATAACCCGATCCCCATCATTTAACTATTAAAATTTTTTATGTAGCTAAATGGTTGCTCTAAAAATAAAGAGTGTGTTAAATGAAAAATGTATAATATGTAATTATTATTTATATTAAACAGTAACTGAATGTAATGTTAATTGTTGTGTAATCACACAGCTGGCGCCCACAAATAATATTGTTGTCTATGTAACAGGTGTAACTGTAATGAGTATTAATAATAACTATTAATAAAAATACAGAAATAAATAAATAAGTAGAGAACGGTTATCAATAATAATTTTTAAAGAATTACTATTAAATAAATATTTTAATAATACTTCAACATGACGACTCCAGGAAATTTAGACGTCGAAGCATTCCAGATGATGATGCGTGCCTGGGTCGATGAATTAAGCACAAAACAGACAGAAAATTTAAATGCTAAATTAGACGAATTAAAAGAATCTAATAAGAAACAAACAGAAAGTTTAGAAAATAAATTATCAAAACAAACAGAAAGTTTAGAAAATAAATTAGAGCTACAGTCCGAAAATTTTAGACAGGACACCATAAAAATTACAGAGAGTCTAGAAGAGTTAAAAATTGATAATATTGAAATAAAACAAAGTATAATCTACAGTAATGCACAATTAACCGAAAAAATTGTTAATACAAACATACGTATTGACACGATCGCAGAAAATGTCTGTGGAATAATTAATAAACAAACGGAGCTAATATGTGAAAAGATAGTATGTGAAGAATTCATACAAATTGAAAATACATGTGTAATTACTAATGATAATTATAAAAAAGTAATTAACATTAAGGAGGAGAAGCAAATAAAGGTTAATAAAACATACCTTATTAATAGCGATATTCCAAGTGTGGAGGCACACACACAATGGTAAGTCACACAAGATGACACATTTGAAACACATAAGACACCACACTTACGGAGACAAATATCACTGTAGGCCTAACAAGAAACGTAGTAAGTTATCTGACGAAACACTACGCAAAATTGTGGTAAATATGATGTTAGATATACGCACGATAATTATAATAACGATAATTATAACTGTAAGTATGAAAACTACAGAGGTTATCATAAACGACGAATGAAAAAGCCGTCGACAGCTGTTCACGTCAGTTCACTCAACCAAACTAGGGATGAGAGAATTGAGAAAGAGCGAAGCATTTGTAACGAGAGAAAGAGAGTAGATTTTAAGTGGCCGACAGGCAAAATGAAAACGTTGCACTATAAGCAGGTGACTTATACGATCAAAACAATCGTTCACAAGGTAAGTACGCACACAAACGAGGGGATAATACAATGGAACGCGGACGTTGTTTACACGAGGGTGAACACAATGAATTTCCTGTGTACAACAACCAATTGTATAATGAGGGGTGTCAGTTCAAACGACACACCGAACCGAACTTAATACCCGAAAATAAATAATTATTTTTAAATGAGAAATGATATGTGTAATAATAATATAAGAGAGTATAATTAAGAAATGTATTAGTGATGGTAAGGAATGAAATGTGTAGAGAAATATTTAAGAAAGTAATGGTAAAAGGAATGTTATGATTGATATGTTATAAATATGAAGAAATGATTAAGATGAGCAATAATTGCCATAATTGTTAGAACGACTGATCAAGCGAACACTTAATGGAGATACAAGGACACAGAAGAAAGCGAGAGTGAAAAGTCATAAGGGCAGAGACTACTTAGGATTAAGGACTTCGAGAAAAATATCGTTGTTTTCCAAGACAGTTCCTCTGTAACCGATCATGCGACACACTACAAGCTAAAAGATTATTCTGTTACGGAAGTGTATTTCAAGAAAGTAGTAGCGATCAGAAAGGTAATGTTAAAGAAATGTAATAAAAGGTAATGACTGTTAATGTATTGTATAAGTAATGTATTAGATAAAGTAATGTCATGTTAAGAAATGAGCTAAGGAAGATTAGAAGCGAAGGTAAGAATGTATGAGTAAGATAATGTGAAATTAAGGACCGAATTTACACACATATGTAGGAATGCAGAGTATACAGAAGGAGGACAAAGGAGAGCTAATTGCAGTGGATTTTCTGGGACCATTACCACGATCAAGTCGAGGTGTGAAGCACATATTGGTATGTATCGATGTGTTTTCCAAGGCAGTCCGACTGTACCCAATTATGCGATCCACAACCAAAGTTGTTCTTAAGATACACAAAGCAAATCCAGTGGGAAAACGGAGTGATAATACGGCGAAGAAATTCTTCAGACTTCATAATGGACCGTATACATTAAGACAGCAAGTAGGACAGAACACTTTCATCGTATATGATGAGATACAGATGAAAGAAATTGGTAAATTCCACGCAACGTCATTTAGGAAGTTCTACACATGAAAACAGAGGTCAATGAAACCAGTAAAATCAGCTGTTTGTAAAGCCACCCTACTACAAGGTCGCGAGCAGAGAGCGTACGAAGAGGGGAGGTGAGACATTTGTTTACACTCCAATTAAGGGTGAAATGACGAATACTATTCTTTATTATTTGTTACATTTTTTTTGCAAATAATAATAATAAATAAATAAAAAATTGTAATAAATAAATTTATTAAATTTTTTTTTGTTACCAAGCAGAGGAATAATGCGACAGTACAAATAAGTGATGTACTGAGCATGGAATATAAAAATTTAAATTTACTTAATAAACTGTAAATAATTAATAATATATTAGAAATAATCATGTCAGGGATTGCAAGCTTGGCTCAGACAAAAATATGAACAGGTGTTTCGACCTGAATCGACGTGCACACACACACAAATGTAACTGAAAGTGTGTACACCAGTATTTTGCTAGTGTGTGTGAACGCAGGTCTCTGCAGGCGAGTTTGCCACCCCAAGATGAATAATTGCACAATTACTGTTTTTCCGTAATTATTCATAAACTAGAATTAAGAATTAAAATCCAAAAGCACCATAAAATGTAATAAAATTTACTAAATACTGTGTACGAAAACCACGCGAAAGTGACACACCGTACAAGTGCAATAGTGAAATAACTGTGTACAAATCGAAAGGGTTAAGTTGCAATGTCCAAAATTACAGTGAACATGTGTTGTAAAAATAATTATAAGATAAGTATAAGAGTATACTTACAGGACTCTGCAATTCGCAGAAATATAAAAAATAGCGAATTTGACAAAGAGTGGGGGAACTGAAGCCAGAGACAGTTTCTAACATGTCGATTTCGTACCACTGCAGGGTGTCGACCAAGACATGGGTATAAATAGGACACGCAAGCTACAGTGGTTCTCTTTCTTGAATCATCCACGGTGCAGCGGGAGCTTATGCCCGTCAGCACGGCGTATTTATTTTTGTTTCATAAACAGTTTAAATTTGCCAGTTACGTACAAATACGTAACTAAGCTGTAAAGACAATCATTTTAATTAATAACGGCACTACTTCAGAAGATCCATTAATGATTCGACACTAGACAAGAGAAGAGTTCCAGAGAGAGATACGACGCTGGACAAGAGGAGAGTTCCAGAGAGCGATACGACGCTGGACAAGAGGAGAGTTCCAGAGAGAGATACGACGCTGGACAAGAGGAGAGTTCCAGAGAGAGAGACAGGCGACGCTGGGCAAGAGGAGAAGAGAGACAGCCGACGCTGGAGGCGAGACGAGGACGAATACCGATGGAACAAAAATGATCGAGTATGATTGACGACAATAAGGTGATAGACAACTTATTCATATCTTAATCATACAAAGAATTCAAAGACAGTTAAAGACATTAATATTTTATTTAAAAATAAGAGCAATGTTTCTTGTATAGTAGAGTTAAAATCATAGATGTTTTAGAAATACGATTAACGTAACAAGAGCTCAAATTAATATGATATAAAATGATTACAAAGCATTTAAATGAAAACAATTAGTATTTGGGAAAACAGTACTGAGAAACAATAACTATTAATATTTTGAGTACGTTACAATATAGAAAAAAAGATTTAAAAATTGATATTTTGAAACATATTAATAGACTGAGTAGTCTGAAAATGAGATTTTTCTTTTATATAATAATTAGTAGCATAGAATATTTAGTCAGTAAGGATGTATATATCTTAAGCCTTACGGCATAATAACAAATAATAACTAATGTTTTAAAATCGAAGTCAGTGCCATGTGCACATATTTTTTATAGTATCAAATAAATTTTAATTACCGTTTCAAGTTACATAGAGTTCTTATTGCAGATACACCTGACACCCAATTTAAATATTATATTGTTTAAAGAATTTGTCAATCTTGAACGTGAGATCGTTCACGCCTATTTATGTATATGTAACGTTGCATAAATTTGGTGCTCCAAGATCGTGGGGCTCCACAAATTTAAATTATATTAAAATTGAAATTTATTACGTTGAAATATATATATATATATATAAATATATAAATATGTATAGATATAGCAGCCCATCAGTTTAACCAATACCACATAGAAATTAGCTGTGATTGTAGAACATTTTTGATGCAGAATAATTAACCATCAGATCGGTGTTCAACAATAGATGACGTTGAACTGATGCCCTAAATTGAAGAAAATATATACAAACGTTTATACAAGTAACAATTCACCCATCAATTCAAACTCGTTTTATACACTTTTACCCGTTATGTATATATATATATATATATATATGTATATATATATATATAAATTGTATATATGAATCTACATATTGCACTCAGAATCTTGACGGCTTATCTTAATATAAATAAAAGTCATGGTATGTATGTAAGTATGTTCCACATCTCCTCCTAAACCACTGGACCGATTTCAACCAAACTTGGCACAAATATTTTACGCAACCTAAGAACCAACATAGGACAGGTGTTTTTTTCGATACGATCCTTTGGGGGGTCCTTTGGGGTCTTCTATATCTCCTCCTGAACCACTGGACCGATTTCAACCAAACTTGGCACAAATATTTTACGCAACGGGAGAACCAACACAGGATAGGTGTTTTTTTTCGATACGATCGTTTGGGGGGTCCTTTGGGGTCTTAAATAACTATTAGATCTGGTTACCATGGCAGCCCAATAGAATACATTCTGGTTGCCATAGCATCGGTGGAAGCCTCCCGCGTAGGGAATAGCGCGGGAGTCGTCCGACGGGCCTTCCCCGGAGTCCGTCGACGGAACCCGGGGGTCTTAAGTCGGATCTCGCGTAAAACGGCCGGGCCAGAGTCCCAGCGCCTCGCCCGCCATGTCGACGGCTTTTCCGGGCTTCGGAGGACCTTCCGTACCCCGGGGAGGTCTCTCACCAAGTCCTACCGCGGGAGTTCGACCGGCCTTAATGCCGGAAAAAGCAGGCGGTGTCCCGGAATAGGTAGAAGCCTCCCGCGTAGGGAATAGCGCGGGAGTCGTCCGACGGGCCTTCCTCGGAGCCCGTTCACGGAACCCCGGGAGTCTTAGATCGGATCTCGCGAAAAACGGCTGGGCGAGAGTCCCAGCTCCTCGCACGGCATGTTGACGGCTTTTTCGGGCTTCGGAGAAACTTTCTTACCCCGGGGAAGTCTCTGACCAAGTCCTAGCGCAGGAGTTCGACCGGCCTGGATGCCGGAAAAACAGGCGGTGTCCCGGCATAGTTAGAAGCCTTCTGAGTAGGGAACAGCGCGGGAATCGTCCGACGGGCCTTCTCCGTAGTCCGTCCACAGAACCCGGGGAGTCTTAGGACGGATCTCGCGAAAGACGGCCGGGCGAGAGTCCCCTCGCACGGCATGTTGACGGCTTTCTCGGGCTTCGGAGAACCTTCCGTATTCCGGGGAGGTCTCTGACAAAGTCCTAGCGCGGGAGTTCGACCGACCTGGATGTCGGGAAAACAGGCGGTGTCACGGTATAGGTGGAAACGTCCCGCGTAGGGAACAGCGCGGGAGTCGTCCGACAGACCTTCCCCGGAGTCCGTCCACGGAACCCGGGGAGTCATAGGTCGGATCCAGCGAAAGACACCGGGCAGAGTCCACGGTTTTTATAAATAAAGATATATGTTATGATATCGAAGGTGGTGTATGCATCTTAAGAAACTTCTTAATAGTGCGTGAATACAGAGTTGTTTCAGTTTGAATTTAAAAGTGGATAAGTTAAGATGGAAGTAAGTTATAAGCGAGTACAAAAAAACGTTTTGATAGCGAATGTATTCAGATCGTAGTGTTCAGACAATATAAATGCGCTTGCTTCAGTTTGAATTTAAAAATTTATAAGCTGAAATCTATAGAGGTATTGTATTGTTAGAATAAGTTTAGGAGACACTAATTTAACTAATACCTTATTTCACCATTAATACAATGAATTATAAAATGACAGTTAAGTACGCAGCGTATGCAAGTATTGTAGACATTTTATTGAAAACTAATTTAGTTGTTCGCCCTCTCCCAGAGTTAGAAATCGAGCAGGAGCATCACGCGCAACAGAATTCTTCTCCAGATATAAGAATAAAGTTTATGACATGTTCTTAAACAGGTGCGCTACAGAGTAGTCTATTCCTCCAGTGAGAATGTGAACGTAACAGTATAAGGAAGATTATACAATATAGAAGTAATATAACGTTAGAACAAGAACAGGTGCCTATGAGCCTATGAATGAATTATGAACCCGAGCAACGCTGGGTAAATCGGCTAGTCTTAATATAAATAAAAGTCATTGTATGAATGTATGTTCCACATCTTCTCCTAAACCACTGGACCGATTTCAACCAAACTTGGCACAAATATTTTACGTAACGGGAGAACCAACTTAGGACAGGCGTTTTTTTTTTTCGATACGATCCTTTGCGGGGTCCTTTGGGGTCTTAAAAACTATTAGATTTGGTTACCATGGAAATCCAATAGAATACATTCTGGTTACCATAGCATCGGTGGAAGCTTCCCGCGTAGGGAATAGCGCGGGAGTCGTCCTACGGGCATTCCCCGGAGTCCGTCCACGGAGCCCGGGGAATCTTAGTTCGGATCTCGCGAAAAACGGCCGGGCCAGAGTTCCAGTGCCTCGCCCGACATGTCGATGGCTTTTCCGGGCTTCGGAGAACCTTCCGTACCCAGGGGAGGCCTCTGACAAAGTCCTAGCGCGGGAGTTCGACCGACCTGGATGCCGGAAAAAGCAGGCGGTGTCCCGGCATAGATAGAAGCCTCCCGCTTAGGGAATAGCGCGGGAGTCGTCCGACGGGCCTTCCCCGGAGTTCTTCCACGGAACACGGGGAGTCATAGGTTGGATCTCGCGAAAAACGGCCGGGCCAGATTTCCAGCGCCTCGCCCAGCATGTCGATGGCTTTTCCGGGCTTCGGAGAAACTTCCGTACCCCGAGGAGGACTCTGACTAAGTCCTAACGCGGGAGTTACAGCGGCCTGGATGCCGGAAAAAGCAGGCGGTGTCCCGGCATAGTTAGAAGCCTCCCGCGTAGGGAATAGCGCGGGAGTCGTCCGACTGGGCTTCCCCGGAGTCCGTCCATGGAACCCGGGGAGTCTTAGGTCGGATCCCGCGAAAGACACCGGGCAGAGTCCACGGTTCTTATAAATAAAGATATAGGTTACGATATCGTAGGTGGTGTATGCACCTTAAGAAACTTCTTAATAGTGCGTGAATTCAGAGTTGTTTCAGTTTGAATTTGAAAGTGGATTAAGTTAAGATAGAAGTAAGTTATAAGCGAGTATAAAAAACAACGTTTTGATAGCAAATGTATTCAGATCGTAGTGTTCAGACAATATAAATGCGCTTGCTTCAGTTTGAATTTAAAAATTGATAAGCTGAAATCTATAGAAGTATTGTATTGTTAGAATAAGTCTAGGAGACACTAATTTAACAAATAGACCTACCTTATTTCACCATTAACACAATGAATTATAAAATGGCAGTTAAATACGCAGCGCGTGCAAGTACTGTAGACATTTTATTGAAAACTAATTTAGCTGTTCGCCCTCTCCCAGAGTTAGAAATCGAGCAGGAGCATCACGCGCAACAGAATTCCTCTCCAGATATAAGAACAAAGATTATGACATTTTCTTAAACAGGTGCGCTACAGAGTGTAGTGTAGTGTACAAATGTTTATAGGACCGCTAGCGAATTATATTACTTCTACAGAGTTGGCAAACAGCGGATAGTCAGACGTGCAGTCAGGTGTCTAATGAAGCATATATAAGATCGGCGCTTAGAGCAAGCTACCCATGAAATACATGGTTTGATTTTTTGTAGAATTTCTATTGCTAATTGTAAGAAATTATAGTGATCGAAATTTTAAAAATTTATAATTTCATTATCAAGAGACACGCTCGCACACTCGAGTTGACAAACCCAGGCCCGAGTCGTAAATAAGAACGATTAGAGACACGTCAGACCCGACGCCAGTGGGAAAACAATGAAAAAACGTCTGAGTACACGCAACAATAGGAAACAGTGAACATCGTTGACAGCACGAAGTTAGCTACGATTTACAACGCCAAACAAACCAAACAAAAAAAGGCATAGTCCAGTAGCCTGGTTACGCAGAAGTGAGATGGAACACATGCTGTGGGGTTAAGTTGTAACGAGCACACGTATGAACGCAACACCCAGTAACAAAGGGTGCAGAGAAATCTTGACAAATATGTAGACAATAGGACGGATATTCAATGAATACTAGAGATATACACAGCCCAGCAGGAAAGCACGCCCTGACGTCAAGTCAGATTTACAACTAGAAAGCGTGGGACCCGTCCAGGGATGACGCCCAACGAAGAGTTGGTAATTGGCGGAACGAGCGAAGGGTAAATGAACAATTGACCAAGACACTGCATACTCTTAAGAAAAACTATATCAGAGTGCCTCGACAACGTGGAAACAAAAGGTTGATAGACAGGCGGGCACTTGCTCTAGTTTCTGAGAATCAGCACAACGTTCGTCGCTGGGATATTCCGGGGATGCCCGACGACCAACCAGAGTTTGGCATCTTCCAAAGGAACTGGTGGAAAGAGTAGTGACGACTTGAACGACGAATCAGGAAACCGATGACAAAAATCTACAAGGTGGTAGGAAATTATGAACCTATCAACAACGGCCGTAGGCGTAGAGATGAGGAAATTGCCTTGTGGTAGAGAATGATTGATAAAAACTGTTTACAAGGACGCGGAGCCCAGTAGTAGTAGCAGTAATAGCAGTAGTAGTAGTAGTAGTAGTAGCTGAGTAGTAGTAGTGGCGACGGTAATAACAGAAACGGTAATAGTCGACCCAGTAATTTACCAATAGTTTACTTTACTTACTCAACTTTCAATTCGGTTAATCAATCAGTGAAATTGTAACCAAGTCTCGGTCTTAATCGAACTTAGATATTCATCTCAATCGCAATTCTACAAAACGTATGTTCGATAGTTTATATGAGTTACCGAACTTTCCGTAGTAATCAACAGTGCGAATAGACATAACTATCGTTAAATACCAGTGTATACGTGACTCTAGACTATGACCGACACGCAACATAATGCAATACGAGTGAGTAACAATCCGATAGTAAAACAGTGGGTGACGATTTCAGACACTATTCAACCATAATGATTCTCAATTTTGGGCATATGAATTAAGTGAATTAACACGAACACTAATACGCACATTGCATACATTACGTCCAAGGTAGACAAAGTAGTTAGCTACGTGAACACGCACACAGCAAACTATAAAGCAAACCACTTCAATGTCGATGATTGCATCTTAACGCATGAAGCCGTAAAACACTTAACGCCAGCGGAGAAAGTCCAACACCGCACTATACATAACGCGAGGGGGAAATTCATTGAGTGAAAGTGAAGTGTTCTTCGATCAATAGTGATTACCATGTACAAGGAACCCACCAACGGATGTAATCTTACACCGATGGAATTTGTGGATAAGCCTTTTGCAAGATAAGTCCTTATGTTTCTTAAATGATAGTTGATACATACTACTGCACTGTCTCTTCTTTTCAAAGAACTACTCCCAAGAGATCTATATAAATCATAAATTTAATAATATTAATATAAAGTCATTCATCTGGGGCATTAATGAACGCATTTAGCTAGGAATAAAATATATTTGATTGCTTATTGTTTGTATATATATTATCGTGTTGTATTTGATAGTATTGTATGTCTTGTTTTCAGGAAACAACGAACGAATATTATTGTGATTTATGTTATTATGTGTTTTGTTATGTATTTACAGGACATAATTTCATTTGTGGTTCAGTAATTTACTTAATCAATGATATAATAAATAAGTAATTATTACATATACACATATATCTTGCGTTCATTATTGCAATTAACCTTAACAAATAATTTATCACGTTCCAAGTGATTTTATCTTGTTACTTACAAAGAGTCTCAAGAGTTATGCTAATTATCAGTGGACACACCCAAATCGCCCATTGGAATGTCAGATTAACATGCTCATGTAAATCATATTGATTTGATAACTATATTGAGTCAAATCCGACAAATATAATTTACTTTTCCATATGTATATTAAATATAAATGACACCCAAGGAAAGTAGGGCTCTACAAATGTCAATTACAACCCCCATTCAGTTAAACATAAATGGCGCGGCCAATCGTGGGGGCATACAAATTTAATTAGACCCCAATTCATTAATTTATAATTGGATAATTTAATAATTCATAATAATTAGCATAATTGCACTAAACATAAATGGCGCTCCAAGATCGTGGGGCACGGCAAACACAATTAAATAATTAATTGCCACAAATAAATTAATTAATTCCATTAAATATATATAAAATACAGTCAACATAAAGCAGAGTACAAGGAGTGATGCTTACGCCTGATTTTACATACTATGAATTACGACAGATAATAGTTGCTTTGATGCCTGTCATTCTTTTAAACGGGAGAGTAATAAGTGGTATTGATCCGCTTTTACTATTAATCTCTGTACTATCATTAAGAGCCGTCGCTCTAATTTATGCGAACTGGCAACTCGAAATCAAAGTGGCGGCCGTACTATTGCTCGTAAATAAAGATTGCATTGTGGATGCGGGGTGTCTTTGCACCCGTGGCTTATTTGCAGCATCTGGAGCGTGTCCAATGGCTGCCAGAAGTGAACATAGTGCTGGTACATTTTCGACTGGTAACCTAAACCTGGAAAGGGAAACCGCCAACCAGTTAACTGGGAAGGTGGGGGAGTATAAATTTTATTTTGATTTGTGCACTGCCGCTGGTACCGATTCGAGCAACAGATGTTGCCCGTTTCAAGTCCAGTCAGCAGACGCCCTGAGGGCGTCGGTCGCTCCCCTCGAGGCGGAGAGCCTCCGTGCCAATGATTGATGACAGCGACAAGCAGCCGACTCAGCGTGCTAGGAAGTGGTCAGGAAGGAGAGAAGGACAGTTTAAGTGAAAAAACTCTGGTCTAGGACTGATGATTACATTTTTAGTTTAACTGAAAGAGGATGGCGTTATGGCGGGTCACCAAGAAGCGCCCGATGGCGCTTGATCCGAATGGTGGTTCTGATGCACTGATGGTTCGTAGGTATGGGAAGGTGGAGGTCGAGGCTTTAGTAAACAGAGTTAGAGCCAGCGACCGGACAAAGGCAGACAAGGTAGGAACACGGAGACCCCTTCGAAACACGTCGTTCCTTACAAACCAAGGGGACCCCGTCAAGGATCGGAGGGTTCGGGACTGGAACGCTTCCAGCCTACACCTGTTGGTGGTGGATAAAAGAGACCACCAAGCGGGAGCCGCATAGGTCAGTACAGACCTGAGAAAAAGAAGATAGATGGTAAACTTCGTGCGCATGGCCAGGCGGCTGCAACACGAGAGGAAAGGAGATAATTTGGCTCGGGCCGCGAGTCTTGGCAAGGGTTTCCGTCACGTGGGCGTTGAAGCAAAGTCGACGATCTAGCCGATAATACTTCGCCGATTCTTTGTAGGCGATGGGCCTCCCTCCCAGGGAGAGGGGCTGGCATCGGGAGATGGACTTACGTGTGAAGCAGATCGCATAGGATTTCTCCGTGTTGATCGTCACCCGCCATTTCCGTAGCCAGTCCGGAAGCTGGTTCAACTGACGCTGCAGCTTTGTACTCGCAAATCGCGGGGACAGGGAGCTGCAGCGATCACAGCGTCGTCAGCGAACAAAGACAACGTGACTCCGGGCAATACAGTCAGGTCATTCGTGTACACAAGGTACACAACGGGCCGAGGACAGATCCCTGTGGTACGCCTGCGGCGACGGGTCGAACTGTAGAACAGGACCCGTCGACGCTCACCCTGAAGGTTCGGTCGCTGAGATACGACCGGAGGAAAAACACTATGGACGATGGTAGAGGGGAATTGGCAAGTTTGAAGAAGACCTTCGTGCCAGTCTTTATCGAAGGTGGAATTTATCACGTCCAACAGTACGGCGAGCGTAGCCGCTCGCCTGTTGGTGGCGTCTGACAAGTGCGTAACAACGCGGACCAATTGAAGCGTGGTCGAGTGCTCTCTGCGAAAACCGAACTTTTCGCTGCGGATGAAACCATTTAGCAGCGGCGAGATGCGAGCCAGCAGGAGACGCTCGAAAACCTTCGAGATGACTGGTAAGAGAGAGATTGGGCGATAGCTTTCAGGAAGCATTCGCGGCTTGCAAGGCTTCGGAATCATTACGATATTGGCTGTTTTCCACAGGCGGGGAAAGTACTGTTGCCGGAGACAGTAGTTAAACAGCTCAAGAACGAGGTCAACGCCTGAGGCCGGTAGATTTTGTAGAGCAGCGGCCCCGATCCGGTCAGGACCGGGGGCGCGTCGGCGATTTAGTCGGCAGATAGATGAAACTAGTTCACCCCTGTCGAACGGGAGGGCTGGGACATCGGGAGGGCGAGAAAAATGTCCAGATAGGAAGTCACGGACTGCTGCTGAGTGGGCAGGGTCCGAGACGCCTTGGTGAACAGTAAATTGCACCTCCATGCAGTCGGCGAAGACCTCAGCCTTGCCTTCTGACGAAGATACAACCCCGTTCAGAGTTTCAAGCGGGTTGCGAGTTCTCTTCTCGCGGGTCAGTCTACTCGCCGCTCTCCAGACGGAGGCGTGGTCGACTTCAAGAGACTCAAGATATGAGTCCCATCGATCAGAGTTTACGTCCCGCAGTAGCTGCTGGACGTAAAGAGACTGGGCCTGAAAGCGCCTTTTGACGCCGGGGTCACGGGTCCTTTGCCATCTGCGGCGGAGCTTGCGCCGTAACCAGATGGCGTGGAGAGCTTCCGGAGGTCGGGCCGAGCGTGGATGGTTCACCTCGAGAGCATAGGTGTGTCGATCCATGACACCTTGGACCAACTCCTGAAGATGAGTGGCTCGGAGATCCAAATCGTTATTGTGATCGGATGAGAGATCCGACACTGACGAGACCTGGATGTGATGGGTCAAGTCCTTGGCTATGACAATGTCAAGGACGTCCGGTCGATGACCGGAAAAGGGGAAGTGAGTAGGGTCTTCTGGGCCGATGACTTGAAGTACCGGGTCGTCGGAGACGAACTGATACAGAGATTTTCCGTAGGCGTTGGCTACTTTGCTGTTCCAAGAGGGATGCTTGGCATTTAAGTCGCCGGCTACAATGGTTGGTAGGGGATGATCGAGGAGAGCGTCCCACTCCTCGGGCGGTGGAGGTATCCGCAGGCTGGGCCGGAGATACGCCGCAACAACGCGCAACTCCGATCCGCCTGCGTCTATCGCCACCGCACAACCTTCAACAAGAGATGTATCGAAAGGGGGTAGTGGCCTGTGGGATAATCCGCCTGTGGACTAAGACGGCTGTCCCCCCCCCCCCACCGAGGGCCGACAGCCAGGCCGCTGGGGACGATCCTGACGAAAACAGATGTAAGATGGCAGGTTGAAGGTATGGTAGCGAGCCAGATGAGTCTGGCAAAGGAGGACGACATCAGCGTCTTACTCCGTTACGAAAGTCATCAGTTCAGATCGTTGAGGGACTACCCCATGGGCATTCCACGCAACGATCCTAAGACTCCTAGCCATTCAAAGGAAGAAGAGGAAAGAGGGTAGACAAGGATTGAAACACCAGGGCGAGAACCGTGGTTGTATCTGGAGCAGAGCGTAAATAAAGAAGTCAAGTTTATATCAGCGATACTGTAAAATTACATTAATGTTTATTGAATTGCTATGTGCATTTGTTTGTTAGCATTGGCACACCATAATCAACGCTTAGCACTGTCTTCGTTTCAACATCAGTCTTTTTTCTATTTCCCTAGAAAATGTATAGATATTGTTGAACTACATTTTTTTTCTATGCTGTGTTGTACAGTGGTCTCTTTATACTTTAAAACCTGCGCGATAAGAAATTTTTATTCCTCGTTTGTTTTGGCAAACTAGAACCTATATCAGCTTGTGTTGAAAAAAAAAACATGACAGTGGTCACGTCACGTTCAAGTGTTCAGTGTATTGTTTTGTAAGAGTGTCATAAGATTCAAGGTCAGTAGGCCCTGCTGTGTATCGCCTTCCACTTCACTCATGCGCGTTACACTAAGAACACAAACAACAACGTCAGCACATTCTCGTACGATAGCCATAACACACACACACACACACACACACCATGCTACTACGAACAAAGAAAGAAAGAAATCATCTCTTTTCCTCTATTTTTTCTGTCTTTATATAATGTTTTTGTTGTTTTCAATTTTATAAGTAGGAGTTCGAGGAGCCTCAACAGTTTGAAAATTAGTATCATCATTCATCGTGAATAGGCCTTATATAATTATCAAATAACAATAACAATACAATAAAATAAAAATAATTAGTAAAAACTTTACACGCGTAATCTTGGAACTACCGAATGTAACATGTACGTGGGTAATGTAGAAAAGACGGAAATGATTAACGCAGTAGTAAGGTGAAACTCGAACTGTCAATGGATGTGAAGTGTTTGCAAGAGACCTCCCCTCACCACCGTTGCAAGCGCATACTGTATAACGCACAATGACTATTGTTACTGTAAGCTGTTACTACTGCGTGACTTTGAAACTTATTACGGTTCTATCATTTTTTTTAGTACATGTCATTTATCGCACATTAGGTCGTCAATTGTTTTGTTGCGGTCTGTCTGATTTCATGGGTTTGACTTCTGTAGAATGCCGAATAGAAAGAAAGTTGTTTTGTCACTTAAAAATAAACTGGAAATTGTAAAGTGGTTAAAAAATTGTGAATCCAGTCGTATTTTAGTTGATCGATACGACGTAGGGACCCCCACCATTTCAGATGTAACGAAAAATTCCGATTAGTTGATGCAATTTTGACAGTAAGGATGTAAGTGTACATGGAAAATTATGGAAAAAACAAAATATGAGGCTGTGTTTTTACACGGTTCCTATAGAAACGAGCAAGCGGTGAAGTAGTATCTGACCCTCTATTATTCAAAAAAATTGTGGATTTTAACCAAAAACTTGGCGGAGACTCTTCTTTTATAGCAAGTGCTGGGTGGCTAGGCAAGTTTACTAAATGATACGGGGTTCGTGAGCTCGAAAGTCTCTTCTACTTCTTCTTCACGCCTTACACTGTTTAGCCTGTTCCGGCTCCAAACTGGTCGGACCATCTCTTTTTGGGTCTTCCCAGGCTTCTCTTCCCTATAGGCTGATACAATAAGGCTATTTTGGGGAATCTGTCACTGGCCATTCTGCTAATGTGTTGTTTCCAACTTTCTCGATACTTATTGATAATTTTGTTTAATTCTTCAACTTTCAGTTCCTCTCTTATCTGATTGTTTCTTTTCATATCTAATTTTGTGTATCTATGGAACGCAAAAATTTCATTTCTGTAGCCTGAATTCTTGATATTCGTCTAGCAGAAATTGTCCACGTTTCTGAGCCATAAGTAAGGGTAGAAAGTGCCATGGCTTTGTATAATTTTATTATGGACTATTTCCTTGCCTTGTGTTTTAGAACACGTCGCAGAGTTCCTGTTATCTGGTTAAATTTACACTGTTAAGACAAATTCTAACAATTCCGTACAAAAACAAGTTGAAGAAGATCAATTCTGTTCTGCTCCGTTCTGTTGTTAATGAATTTTAAGTAGGCTTCCTTCTTCTCTTTCATTAAAGAATATATTTTCCTATTAATATATTCTTTGTATAGGCCTACGAGAGGTTACAGCGTAAACAGTTAAATTCTGAGACTTGTTCTACAATTTTACTATCCAAAACAATTTTTGATCTAACCGACTATGTTCCTTTAAAAGACATACATTTTTTTTGTCAGATATTTCCACATTAAATTCTTTCGCAGTGTTATTTAACGAGTGGAGCATCCTTTGCAGGTCATCTTCATTTGTGGCCAATAAAATCTGATAATCTGCAAACATCAGTCTTAAGCATTTTGCCCGCAACTATGATTCCTCCATTTACACTGTTAAGACAAACTAACAATTCAGTCCAAAAACAAGTTGAAGAGAATCAATTATGTTCTGCTCCGTTCTATTGTTAATGAATTTTAAATAGGCTTCCTTCGTCTCTTTCACTAATGTTTATAATTCAGGATCCCATGTCTTAGACCACGCTTAGGATTTGATATTTTCTTTGCTCCCAACACTTCTCTTGCGGGGTTTTGTACTACACCTTTTATATATTCCCACTCGGTCTCAATTTCAGGATTGTGGTCTATTTATATTCTTCTTTGATACAAATCTTTTATGGGGTCCTCTTTCCGGTTATCCTGCGATAACGAGGAAGTCATTTTTATTTACCTTATCAATTACTCTTTGCAGTTGTTGGTAGAATTCATCAGATTCTTTTGCCTTCCTTCCTCCGGTGCATAAACTCCCACCACTGTTAGACTCGCTCTTTCCACTCTTAATTTTACTGAAATTATTCTTTGGCTTATCTATTCATAGCATCTTATAGTCCTTTTAAATTCTTCATTTATTAAGTGGCCACTCCTGCTTGAGCTCCTCGCATATTTATGTTGACACCAGTATATAACACTATATAGTATTTTACGTTTGTACTTCCTTTCTGTTTTTCTTTTTGGTTTCTGTTAATACTGATACATCCACTTTCCTTTCTTTTAGTTCTGTTTTCAATTCGTCTGTTTTATATTGTATGTCTCTTACGTTCCAGGCAGCATTTTTTATTTTCCTAAAGGAAATAATTTTAAATAATTTTTAAATTAATTTTCCTAATGCCTTCTTCTTGTCCTTCTTCTTTGCCTGGTCATTATCCGTAATATCCGTCCGGCTATTAATTTCCCTTTGGAGCTTGCGAGTAATATAAGTGTCCCTTGGATATACTACCAACATTTCGCAAGGCAAGCTGAGCGCGGGGCTGCCTAGTCAAGCCGAAAAAATAACCGCAGATGTTGCAAGTACGACTTCATTTGTCAACAAATTCGCAGAAATTTTTAAAGACGGCAAGTACGATTTAGACGTTCTGTACAACGCGGGCGAAGCGGGTCTTTTTCTGAAAATCCTATCATCTAAAACATTGGAATCTAAACGTGAACATTAGGGCCCAGGGTATAGCCTAAAGTAAGTAAGGACCGGGTCATTCTGATGGTTTGTGCTATTGCCCAAGGAACACACAAAATCCCAAATGTTCCTAATGGGTAATTAAAAAAACCTCGATGTTTTAAAAATGCAAAAATCTTTTTAATTTACAAAATTCAGAGAAAGGAGTGGATGAACACCGAAGTGTTTGTCGACTGGTGTGACAACACTTTAATACCCCAAGTGAAGAATTTCGTAAAAACGTCGGCAAAGAAAATGGAAAACTGCTGTTGGTGATAGATAATGCACCGGCACATCCTTCCACGGAAATGTTGGAGCAAGAAAATGATTTATTCACTGTTGAATTCTGGCACCACCACTGGCTCCACTCAGCCGATTGATCAAAGCGTTATTGCAGCTTTAAAGAAAGTTTGCAGAAAGCAACATTTTACGTCGGCTGCTCTGCTGAAAACGATCATGTTGATAGTGTTTTGTCTTTTTTTTCTTTAAATTAATTTGAAAGATTGTTGCTACATGATCGTGGACGCGTTGTATTCAACTGAGACTTGCAATTTAAAACGAGGATGGAATAAATCGATAAAGGAGGAAAACAAATACGAAGAAAAACAAAAGGACAACGCTGCAGCACAAGAAGAGGAAGCAGGAAATGATATAGTAATAAATAAAATTTCAGAGTCTCTGGTCGCTTCAAAAGTCAACTACTCAATCAATAAGAGTGATAATAATGATATCGTGAACTGGTTTGAATAGTGTGCCAACGATGGCGGTTTTCAAATGATGGCGGACGAAGATACCGTTCAGGCAATATTTAACGTAAACAACGAAAAAACTGAGGATGAAGAGGAAGAACCTGAAAATTCTGGAGCATCTCATGCGAAAGCCTTTGAGACCCTTAAGGTAGCATGTAAATGGTTTGAAAAGCGAAAGGAATCCAACGCCATCCAATTTTTGGAGATCAAAGAAATTCGCGATTTAGCGGAGGTAGTAAGAATTGTTTGCGCCAAAAGACAATTAACTTTTTCACGAGTCAAAATGTATAATGATACTGCCGCCACCGTTATTTACAAACTTTAAACCCAAAAATCGTTATAGTTATTATTATTATTATTATATTATTACCATAAAACATCTGTAGTATTACTTCCATGTTCCTTAAGGAAATGGAAGTATGGTGATGGCAAAAAAAATCGTGTTCGAGATTATTGCAGAATATGATTGTACTACACTCAAAACATGAAAAAAAGTCATTTTTCGAAAAGTGTCTGTGTGTGTGTCTGTCTGTGTGTGTCTGTCTGTAGATTTTTTTCCTATGGCAAACGATAACTGCCGCAAATTCAAACAGAATCAAATAATTTTTGCATACAGCCCTGATTTGTAGAGTACTCACGACCTATTGTTTTTGGTGAAGATCGGTTGAGGGAAAGGGGTAGTTTACCTGCAACGGTTTTTTTTATCAAGGGAAATTTTTTTTTTTTTTTGGCAAACGATCACAGCCGCAAATTCAAACAGAATTAAATAATGTTTCGCATACAGCCCTGAATTGTAGAGTTCTAAAGACCTATGGTTTTTGGTGAAGATCGGTTAAGGGAAAGGGGTAGTTTACCTGCAACGTTTTATGTTTTAACAAGGGTGTTTCCTATGGCAAACTATAACAGCCGAAAATTCAAACAGAATCAAAAGATTATTTGCATACAGCCCTAAATTGTAGAGTTTTCAAGACCTATTGTTTTTGGTTAAGATCGGTTAAGGGAAAGGGGTAGTTTACCTGGAACGTTTTTTTAACAAGGGTATTTTCTATGGCAAACGATAACAGCCGCAAATTCAAACAGAATCAAATAATTTTTTCATACAGCCCTGATTTGTAGAGTGCTCAAGACCTATTGTTTTTGGTGAAGATCGGTTAAGGGCAAGGGGTAGTTTACCTGCAACGTTTTTTTATCAAGCGTATTTTCTATGGCAAACGATAACAGCCGCAAAATCAAACAGAATCAAATAATTTTTTGCATACGTCCCTGAATTGTAGAGGTCTCAAGGCCTTTTGATTTTGGTGAAGATCGGTTAAGGGGAAGGGGTAGTTTACCTGCAACCTTTTACGTTTTAACAAGAGTAAAGTACTTGAAAATTCATTTAAACTTTTGGAACAATGGTAATTGTTAAAAATAAAATAATTTTGTTGCCAGGCAATAAAATTATAATTTTTTCATTTTAATGTAAATCTGTACATAGTATAAAGTAAAGTCGGGCCGTTTTCTCTCTGTGTTTGAAATCGCTAATCTCAGGAAGTACTGAACGGATTTTATTCAAGTTTTCGCCAATAGATAGAATGTCTATCGAGGAACATTTATGTGTATAATTAATACATATATGTTGTACATTAGCTTAGCTATCACGGTTTATGTCAAGTAAGTGGTATAGTTTACATCTTATATATAAAAATGAATGTTTCTTTGTTTGTCCCGTATGCGTTCCTATACCACTCATCCGATTGCGATGAAACTTCGGTGAGTTGTGCGCACGTCCGCGAAGGTTTCTTCCACATCTCCTCCTAAACCACTGTACCGATTTCAACCAAACTTGGCACAAATATTTTACGCAATGGGAGAACCAACATAGGATAGGTGTTTTTTCGATGGGGTCCTTTTGGGGGTTCTTTGGGGTCTTCCACATCGCCTCCTAAACCACTGGACCGATTTCAACCAAACTTGGCACAAATATTTTACGCAAAGGGAGAACAAACATAGGACAAGTGTTTTTTTTTCGATACGATCCTTTGGGGGGTCCTTTGGGGTCTTCCACGTCTCCACCTAAACCATTGGACCGATTTCAACCAAACTTGGCACAAATATTTTACGCAACGGGAGAACCAACATAGGACAGGTGTTTTTTCGATACGATCCTCTGGGGGGTCCTTTGCTGTCTTAAAAAACTATTCGATCTGGTTACTATGGCAACCCAATAGAATAGATTCTGTTCTAAATATATTATCGCATTAAATTGAAGACCACGCGAACGAAGTTGTGGGCAACAGCTATTTATTTTTAAGAAGCCTACTTTAATTAAACTTTATTAATTAAACTAACATTTTCATTACGTACAACGTGAAACTCCGTAGCGAAGCACGGGTATTCTGCTAGTCATGTATAAGAGAAAATATATCGTGCGTGGCAGGCAAGCATATCTCAGTTATGTACTGCTTACGTTTCCATTTTATTATTAT
The DNA here is from genome assembly GCA_034769895.1 of Magicicada septendecula. NCBI lineage: Eukaryota > Metazoa > Arthropoda > Insecta > Hemiptera > Cicadidae > Magicicada > Magicicada septendecula. Next base: position 94,886,038 of record CM068373.1, read on the forward strand.
CACTACCGCAATAAAAAGGCAGGGAAGACACACACACACACACACACACACACACACACACACACACACACACACACACACAATTCGCGTTATTTCTGGCCTCATTCACGTTTATTTTCTTACATTTGCACGGTTTTTAAATGGAAAGTGCCGAACCCATACCAACATAACGCATGCAAGCCGAAAAAGTGTCCAGCGTGGATAGCGATTTGCTTCCTGTGGATCGCTGGGCAGTGTAACTGCACGTGTTTACAGAGGAACGATTCATAGACAGACTTTTCGTCTTTAGGGAATGAACCCTCTGCAAGATGCTGAGGGTCCATGAGTGACTTCGGAGCGCTCCTTCTTTTCCTTTTTGTTGCCGATATTTGGCCATAGTCCAATGTTTTCTACAAAACCAGACGTTTCGGCAATGCCATCGACTTCCATCATCAGTGAAAATCGAGTGCGATAACGTGAGGTGGTATACGTTAGTGACCACAGTACTGTGGTTAAGGCTGAAGCAGTAAGTAGAAAGCAGTAGTTTCTATGGTAATATTTCATTTCGAAAATGATTTTAAATATAAATCTTAGAATATGGAAGTCATGTATGGTTCTCCATACCGATATTTTTAATATGGTTTCCTTAAGAATACAAACAGCCTTCGAATGAATTAGTAGTACGAACGTCGAACACGTCAGCCTATCAACACGTTTGATTTTTTTTAATTTATTTTATTTTTCCAAATTGTTTACAAAATAAACATTTGGCAAATATATATATATGACATGTAGAGGGTGGTCCAGTGATCACTCCTCCTTAACCACTAATATTACATAAATCTAGCCGCAATGTCCACTTGTTTGTGGCGTTTGAGTCTTCTTTTGTTGGTGCCTGCATCTTCCATGAGCTTTTGAGCTAGTTCGTTAGGGTGCGCTGCTAGTCTCTTACTCTACTTAACGAAGAATCGTTTGATTTCATGTCGGACAGAAGTCACTTGGAGGTCGTTCTCGATGACGACATTATTCAGTACGTACCTACCAAGGAGCGTTGACCATAGCTCGGAGCACCACATTCTGGAATTGTTGTAAAATCTCGATATTTGAAGTACTCGCTGTCCCCCACAGCTGGATGCCGTATGTCCAGATTGGCTTAAGTATGGCTTTGTAGATAAGGAGTTTGCTTTCCAGAGTTACAGGGGATCTCCTTCCGAGTAGCCAATACATTTGCCTGTACTGTAGTCTGAGCTGTTTGTTTTTTGTAATTATGTGCTTTCGCCAGGTAAGGTGGCGGTCCAGATATATACCGAGGTAATTTACATCTTCCTTTTGCGGTAGTTGGCAGTTATTGAGTATTACCGGCGGGCAGCTGTCACGTCTCATAGTTAAGGTAACGTGTGATGATTTAGTTCCGTTCGCCTTTATCCGCCACTTCTTTAACCATTGAGTTCAGACGTTAGCTTTGTATATGTTTCAGCCAAAACAGTAGTACTTTTTGTAAACATTCACTGCTGTGTCATTAAAAGAATGTTGTTGGCGGGAATTTGATTAATGACAAATCTTATCTCTGTGCTGGAGACCTGTTGCTGAATATTGGTAGACACAACACATTATCACTACACATTCGTATAAATAAATGCCTGTTTTGAATTACTTAGTACATGTTCTCTTGCGATTGCACGCGGTTGGGTAGCGTGCTCAGAGCGCCGATGCTGATAAGCCCGTGTTCTGTGCGCCGAGCTTATCTATGCATCATTAGACACCTGGCTTCATATCTGTATATCTGCTGTTCGCCAACTTCGTAGCAAACACTAGCGGTCCAATGAAAATTTGTACAAGTCATTACTAAAACCATTATCACAGCACTAGTAAGGTCCCAGAACAAAATACATTTATTATTAAGTTAGTTATATTCCAATATTAGACAATTTTTCATATTATCTAAAATATTACGAAAACTCAACTATTCTACTATTTTATTAGTAACATAACTGTAGAGCAGGCAATCATAAAACAAGTACTAAAATTTTTGGACTACTGCGTCAGTTTTTTTAGTTAAATATGTAACCATAATACCTAAATGACAAATAATTTAGTCATAGCTTTCCAGTGTATGTATGTTTCCATCGATCTCTGTATCTAACATTATTCGCAAATATACATAAATGATAACAAAATATAAAGCTTTTTTGAAACATAGTTTACAAACTATTTGAAAGCGATCCAAAATTTGCAATGAGTGTTGAGACACATTATTTCTGTCACATTACAAAATACAGAAACTACAGATACAGATTTTGTATTTTCAATAAATTCCTCATAACTTCACCCCCAAATAAACTATAACAATTTTATAAAAATGTTGAGTTTTATTTTAGGCTTTTGGTGCTTCCAGATTTAGGTATTTGCTTTGATGTACCTTTGACTGATGTTTTTCCTTCGCACACAACCAGAACATAATACATTCATTTGAACGTTTCATCCTGTACTGATATCACTCGTGAAGAAATAGAGGATCATTCTTACTTACTTTCTTGGAAGTAATGACTTCATTTAGATCAAAATTTACGACTTTAGTACTACTGTGTCACATCGATTGTCAAATCACAACTAAGGAAAAGTCGGCGTAACAAGCTCATTTACGGGTCATATGGTCAACAAATTTAAGGTATGCGGCTATCTAGTATAAAGATTTGCCTTCTTATCAAAAACCCGCTTACGTTGTGCATCCCGTGTTTACACATAGGCCTATATACATACAGCTCAGGTCTCCGTCTCATAATAGTATTCTCCTTTATTATTTACAGTTGTATTTAACTTAATTAATTTCTTCTCAAATGTGTTCGTCCCAACCAAAAAAAGCACTATTACAGGCATAATACAAAATTTCGAAATGAAATTTTGCAGACTTCTGAAAAAGGTAAAGGAATAAGATAATAATATTCATCCGTTCCCTTTAAACAGCAGTAGACCTTAAGTATTTAACTCCTTTTAAGACTTCCGGGGAAATAAGTTATTTTACTTCTCTTTGACTCGCGCGCGCGCGGGCACACACAAACAAACGCATGTGTATATAGAGTCTGTTCTAGTATGTGTAGATGCGTGAAGCATTCGTATAGGCCTACCTGGCTGCTAAAACGTAAAGAACCCTAGATGAATATTATCTGTACCTACGATATGTGGAATATGCGTAATTGTGATTTGATTGTGAAGGGGGGGGATCTCTTGTGTTTTTGATAGGAGAGAGAGAGAGAGAGAGAGAGAGAGTATGCGAGTGAGAGGGAGGAAGAGTGTGAATGACAACGTCTGCATAATTTACCAATAGACTATATTACTCTATATACTACTCTGTATAGACGATGTACTCGGTAAATATTACTTTAAAACAATATAAATAATAAGTAATAACCATTGTCACATGATTAATTTGTTTACCATAATTTTGTGTTTGTAATATCAGTAGTCCTGTTATTTTGTACCTAATTCTCAAAATTTATGGGTAAGTGTGTTCAGTACTAGTAGTAATAATAACTTTTAATAATATACATTATTGAACATCTTACCATCTGCATTCAGCTATAACATATTTTTAGACATGTATTGCTATTTGCACCAGTTCCAATAAACATTCAATTATTACTGGATCTATAATTATTTACAAACATAATTAAGGGATTATTATATTATCAATAATTTAAATTGTAATACTGTATTAATTAGGTTTTTGGAATATTGTAATTATGTCTACCTATTTAAGTAAAATAATGCGTAAGGAATGTTATTATTTTGCCAACGTAAAACAAAACTGTCACACACACACACACACACACACACACACACACACACACACACACACACACACACACACACACACACACACACACACACACACACACACACACACACACACACACACACACACACACACAGATGAATATGATTAGATAAAACTTCCGGGCTGAGAGGCCGTGGTCGATTGCTTGATGTATTGGAGCTATACGTTTCGGCCGCACCACCGGTGGCCATCTTCAGTAGCTAAATTGTGTTCGAATAGATGATACGCCGAACACGTCCCCAATGAACTGGGAACAAGCAAATGTTCCCAGTTCATTGGGGACGTGTTCGGCGTATCATCTATTCGAACACAATTTAGCTACTGAAGATGGCCACCGGTGATGCGGCCGAAACGTATAGCTCCAATACATCAAGCAATCGACCACGGCCTCTCAGCCCGGAAGTTTTATCTAATCATATTGACACCGGCCGTGAAAGCCTACGCACTAAGACACAGATGAATGTTTATAAACTCTCTACGTAAGCGTAAAATATGAAAGACGCGGATTGACAACTGCACCGAGTTTAAAACCAATCGAATATGTGTTATTATTAGCCTAATTACACATACCTACTTTGAAACTAACTAATACTAGATAATATTATGACTGTCTACAATTGTAAGGTACCTACAATACACACCCTATTTATAAACATAAACCGGAAGACATTTGTACAGAGTCCTTTTGACCTCTAAAGGTAATTAAAAGAACACATGTTTAGAAGGCAGTAGGGTGTTGGTTCTAGTTGGTAGTTATGTGTTTGACTTTTTCTGTATTGTCCGTACACAGATCCTGATGATGACAATAAATATTGTCAAAACGTCGATACAAACAATGTAAAATTTGTGTTATATTTATTGACCGACCCTCACCTTCCATCGTTAAAATTTATTGATCGACGATCACTACTAAAATTAAGAATTTTATTATTACTTTTGTTTTCAGTTTTTAATATTTTTTATTAATTGTAAATCACACTTAACTACAGAAATCACAGGTTTGTTCTCAAACTACAGGTCGGTGTGTGTGTGTGTGTGTTTGTGTTTGTGCCTGTCAATGAGAAATAAAATAACATATCAGCCGAAGTCAAGTATTTCAGGTCTACTTCTGTTTAAAGGTAACGGATGAATATTGCCTTACACATTTTTCAGAAGCCTGCAACTTTCACATTGCAATTTTTTATTATGCATGTAATGATGCCTTTGGACGTCGATCATTAGCGAATAATCCTATTTATTGTCCCAGGATTTCTCATTTGGTTGGGAAGAACAAATCTGAGGAGAGAATAAAAGAAAGTAATTAAATACAACTGTAATTAAGAAAATGAAAATACGATTATGAGACGGAGAGCTGAGCTGCATATTTGCGTAAACACAGGATGTGCAATGTAAGGGATTGACAAGGAAGACAAAACTCACTAGTGAGGTTATCTAGCCGTATACCTTAAATCCGCTGACATACGATTCGTAGATGAGCTTGTTATTTGCACCTTTCCTTAGTTGTGGTTTGACAATCGTTGTGACACAGTAGTATTAAAGTCGTGAATTTTGATGTAGAATTTTTCTGATAATATAAGAAATTGTCTAATATTGAAATTTAACTAACTTATTAATAAATCTATTCGTTCAAAACAGTTAGAGAGGTCTGCAGCTCCGGGAGTTTACTAGTGGTGTGATAATTCCTTTTAGCAATGAATTGTATAAATTTTCATAGGACCGCTAATGTTGGCTACGGAGTTGAACAACAGATATGCAACCACGTGTTACCGCGTCTAATTATGCATAGATCAGCTCGGCGCACAGAACACGGGCTTATCAGTATCGGCGCTCAGAGCACGATTTCAGCGTTGGCGCTCAGAGCAGAGCACGGAGCCCGCAGTTGTCCGACAATATCCATCTCTTCACACACACACACACACACACACACACACACACACACACACACACACACACACACACACACACACACACACACACACACACACACACACTCGCGCGCACGCACGCAACATTGTCCGACAATTATCTTATCTCTCCCGTCACACACACACACACGCTCTGACTTAAACATTCACAACTGTTATGTGACCTTGCACACTTTTGTTGGCGGGAGTTTCATTTGCTTGCTTTTTAAATGGGATTATCCATACCTACTGCACTTGCAGGCTTAACAATAACGTTTTGCCTGAACTGTGCTGACATACTCTTTCAAATACTGTCTTTTTCTCTCTGTCAGTCTGTATGTCTCTCTCTCTCTCTCTCTCTCGCGCGCGCGCGCGCGCGCGCACACACACAGAGGCGTAGCAAGGGGGGCAGCCGCCCGGGGCGGCATAGCCAGGAGGGCGGCAAAGTGAGCATACACTAAAAAATTTGTTATCAGTTTATAAAACTACAAACAATTTGTTTCATTGATATGTCTATTCCTTTCATAAAAGAAGCATAACCAGGCAGCTTCTCCGTTGTCATAAACCTCGCGTGGTAAACAGTATTAGTCTATTTATACTCAACCATCGTAATTACTGTTCATTATGATAAGCTAAACCGCACTTGTGTGTATTTTTCTCCAACTAAAAAATCCCTTTTTGATTTTGTTGCACTTCATTTCCACACAAAAAATTATCAAAGAACCCAATTCAATAGCGAAAATGTGTTTTCATCGTGACGAAATTTATATTCCCGTATTCAGGATTATGAAAATAGTCCTGCTCATCGTTCTGCGTTTTTAGATTGGAAGGAATTGGAAAGTTCTTTAAACGAATGAGAACTTATTGGTGATCTACCTTAGGAACAAATGAGTAAAGCAGCTAAGTCATGAAAAACGTTCTCGAACAGGTCGTTGCCGCAGTACAAACTTTTGCATAATAAAATCTGGCACTGAGAGGACATCGAGAGTCAGTTACTAACGATCCAAATCCTGGAAACTTTCTGGCTTTGCTAAAATACTTTGCTAAATTTGTACCTTGTCATGAGATCTCATTTAGATTCAGTCTCTCGTAAATCTGGGTGTATATCGTATCTATCGCCAGCCATTCAAAATGAAATAATAAGCCTGTTAGGAGAAGGAGCGCACAAATATATTATTACTGCATGTAAGAAGGCGAAGTACTTTAGTATTATATTTGACACAACACCAGATGCTTCACATGTAGAACAAATATCTTAGATTATAAGATTTGTTGAAATTAAACGCATTTCTGTTGATATCAAGGAAGCCTTCATAGATTTTATTCCTGTAGAAGTGAAAACAGCGGAGGGGATCACAGAAGCTATTACAAGTAAGCTTGGGAGAGATGGATTGAATCTTAGCGGTTGCAGAGGTCAGTCTTATGACAATCAATCAACAATGGCTGGTATCCATTCAGGAGTTCAGAAGAGAATATTAGATTTCAATCCACTATCTTTGTTTGTTCCTTGTGACAACCATTCACTTAACTTGGTTGGAGTTCACGCAGCTCATGAAAATGTTCAGGCAGTGACATTTTTTGGGACAGTAGAACGTCTATTCACCTTCTTTTCCTGTTCCACTCATAAATGGAGTGTTTTTAAAGACTTCGTAAATATTACTCTAAAAAGACATTGTGATACCAGGTGGAGTTCAAAAACTGATGCGGTGAAAGCAATATCCACTCAGCTGGATGAAGTGATCGCTGCGGTGGAGAAACTGATAAATACACCGACTGAAACAGTTGATACGAAGGAAGATGCACCATTAATAATTAATGTGATAGAAAACTTTCATTTTGTAACCTTGCTCTTTTTCTGGACAGATATTCTTTCTTCTATAGACACAATCCAGAAAATCTTGCAGACCAAATGAACAAGCTTTATTCAAGCATTGACACTTCTGGAGACGCTAACGGGCAAATTAAAAGTTTGGAGGAATGAGTCGTGTAACAATGTCATTACTAAGGCAGAGCAGGTACGTAATGAATGGGGTGCCAGTATTACATAAAGGATAAGAAGAAAGCGCAGGATGCCAGGAGAGTATGCAGACGATTCTGCATTAAATGCGAACTGTTCGGCAAGAAATGCGACGTCCTCTTATAAAAATTTTGGACAAACTGTCAGTTGAAATTTCAAGCCGTTTCTCTAACATAAAAGAGTTAAGAAAACGCTTTGGATTCCTCTGTAAATTTGAGGCGTACGTAAATTATGGGGATATACATTTTAAGGAACAGCTTTCCCAAATCAATATTAAGTGCACAGTGCTTGCAAAACTGTATCCACATGACCTAAACAGTGTAGAATTGTTCAGTGACTTAAAAAAAGTTATACTTTTATTAAAAAGGGCAACAGTTGATGGAGAATAAATAAACTTTACACCTCAGGGCCTGTTACAATACATTTCTTCAATGGGATTAGAAGCCTACAAAACACTAGCAACAGCTTTAAAACATTTTCTTACATTACCAGTGTCTGCGGTTTCTTGGTAAAGATCGTTTAGTAAACTTAAATTGATTAAATCGTACCAACAATCAACAATATCTCAAGACAGGGTATCAAATCTAGGAATACTTTCAATTGAAAACGACATTCCTTTGTCTTTAGATTATAGTGATTTAATAACCAACTATGAAGCAATTAAGACCAAGAAAGTTACATTTTAAAATATTTCGTTTTAAATATTTATTAAATATTAAAAACAAATATTAAGTGTTTATTAATAAAAGACATAAGCATTAACCTGTAATTGTAAGTTATTAAGTCTATTATTTTTAGTGTAGTTTTTTGTTTAACTTTATGTTGCTTTAGGATATTGTTTTGACGATGCGCTTTAGACCTACAATGAATTTGCATGTTTATTAGAAAATTTTTATGTTAAAAATTTTTTATTTTACTACATTTTATAGTCTCTACATTTGTTACTAATAAATGTATACAAACCAGCTACCAGTAATATTATAATATGTAATTTCTTAATTTTGACTTAACAAATATTCTTAAGACGTTTGCTGGACGTGTTTTCTTACAAAAAGCTACACATTTGTATTTATTAAGTACTTTGTTCACTGGATTGGCCGTCATTTTTGCTCTTTTGTCCCCTTTTAATTATAAAGGAGAGGCGGCCGACGATCTCCTTGCCCCGGGCGCCATAAAGCCTAGCTACGCCACTGATGATACATTCAGGTAGGCCTATTATAAAAATTTATTTTTGAATGTAGCCTATCTTTTTTTGTGATGTATGCAAATAATGTACAGCATAGTGTTTTCTCATTTCTTTGGGCCTTCCCTATTTTTGTAATTCTCATATCAGCATTTTATATCATCCACATTGGCTCCAATTGACCCGGATAAGGGAGTTTTTGCAACGTATTTTAAGTGAGTTAGCTTCAATTCAATTAACATCTGTAGATTATACACAGCACAAAATTAGTATGTATAAAGCTAACCACTTATACTAAAACCTAATACTCATTTAATATACATTTAATAATTATTTAGGCGGTTACTATGCAAGAATGTCCACATTTTTTGGAAAATAAATAATTTTCTTTGTATCCATATCTCTATATGTTATATAACAGAGGTATGAATAAAGCTGAGTTTGGTTAGTTTTTTCGCATTCACGCCTGTTGCGACGTTTAACGGCGGTCCATAATGACTTGATCGATTGCGTATGTATAGGCCCGCCAGTGATTCCTGAACAGTCATCGGCGCAGACCCAATGTATGAATTACCCCCACTCAAAAAGTACTCGAGAGAGGAGAGTATGCGATAACAGCGTCGCTCTAACACGTACAGTCCCTTCAAAACAAAACAAAACTTGCACGCTTATGATGTTCTTGCCAGAATTCTATTTACATTTTAACTTTATCTATTTTGTTACTTAACATCACTGATGTTACTTAGTATGTGTAACATAGTACTACATGTACTCATTACTTTGAAAACAGTTATTTACAGTTTTTGATATATTTGTTAGTTGCGTTGTTTTAATGTACGTAACCTAAATTTATTTTAAAATTATAAATTCGAGAACATTTTGAGTTATTCATATTTAATTATTTTTTAATATTATTAACGATAAATACAACTTTTCTTACAAGAATATATTTTTTTGTATTTTTTTAATAAGGCACTGTTTCGATAGTATAAACTATCATCATCATAGTTTTGATGATGATAATTTATACTATCGAAATAGTGTTATATATTCAAAAAATATATTGTAAGAAAAGTTTTATTTATTAATAATAATAAAAAATATAAACAAGAATAACTGAGCAAATATTGGCGGGCAAATTCGGGACCAATTTTTCTTCAATCCAACGTCTGTAGTTGTCAGCGTTCATGTTATCGTGGTAATCTCGTGTCTTTTGGTTAGATTTAAAAATCAGCAGTGTGTTTGGAACAAACCCGTATTGACTGCCGGCGTGAACAATAATTAATCTTTCTCCTTTCGCAACTGGAACAGCGTAGCCACCATGCTGAATATGATCGTTCCAGGAGTACGGAAGTGTGTGGCTGCTATGAATGTATGTTTCGTCCTGATATACTACGGTTCTGTCTTCTTCTCTAAATTTTTTTATGTTTTGTAAATAATGTATTCTCATAGCTCTTATTTCGTGAATTTCTGTTAACAAAGGTCGATTATTTTTAGTTTTTACCCATCTAAAGCCTACTTCCTTCAAGATAATTTTTAGGCTGCTACTGCTGCCTTTAAAGTTGATAGATTCTTTTAATTTTTCTAACAGCTTTTTTTACCGTTGGGAGACACTTTTCTTCAATGTAAAAATTCCGAACTGTTCTCCTAATTACACCTTTATCAAAATCGTCAAGCCCGGTTATAGGTTTACGAACGCGGTGTTTCTTTCCCGGTGTGCTAAATGACGTTCCCGCTTCTGAATCTGGACTGTGTAGTTTCTGACCTTCCTTTATTATTCTCCTTACGGAGCTATGAGAAATACCCGTCGCTTTTGCAACACGCTCTTTGTACTTCATGGAAATCTAAGAGAGGTTTCCCACTTTCAGCCTCAATCTTCATGAAATTATACACATTCCACACCACCTCACTCTATGCAGAGTTTTTGAACTCAATTTGGAACTTTTGGGGGACATATTAATGTACGTTTCACACTAATATTTAAAACATATACGCGTAATTATGAAATAGTGTATTAACATTTTTCTAAAATATAATAATACGTTCTCTAATAAAATGTAAATAGGTAGCCTACAACTAATTTCACTGATTAACACAAATAGTTTTGTCGTCACAGTATAATTTGTAAATGACTATACACCACGCTTGCAAAGCCCGATGTGCACATTCCGAAACACTGCACAAAACTATTCTGCGCATGTGCGAACTGAAAGAAAATTTTGTTAGCCTCGCAGCGAGGCGTTTGTCTACTGCGCATCGAGACCTTAGCGTTCAGTTTTCACTGTCCGGCCTCTACCCCACACAGGATCTAAAAATCCGGACCGTGACTGACCGTTCCGTACTACTACGGGATTATGGAGCAGAGATTTAACGCGTAATAACGCTTTCAGTCTTGTAGCAGTACGGGGAGACATCGACCTTGTTAGCGCAAAACTTTGTGGTTGTATACTCACCACCATAAGTGTAGGTAAAAACTATAGTCCTAACTGTATCAAACAGTAATTTCGATTTTTGTGACCAAGTACCCTTGCGCAATGCAATTTACGTGTGACAATCTTATTTCGTACACTGCCACCCATCTGTCAGAATTATTCTCGTGTGTATATAACATCGTCGAATGACCGCGATCGCACTGGTAATTGTGATAACGAATGTGCTTATTTTGCAAAAATTCATTGGAACTGGGATCTGTTGGGAATATGGCGAATTAATGTTAACTACGACACTGTTACACTGGAATAGTTAAACATAACTGAGGTTGTATAAGATTCTGCATGTAATGTGTCGTATAACGTGTTACTTATGAAGCTGTTGAGACTTTCTGGTTTACGTTTAGGCAGAGAGAGTGAGTGAGAGAGAAAGACAGACATCGTGTGATAAGCAATACCGTTTATAGTACGATAGCCTAAAAACAGGATGTTTACTGCAGGTGGCTTCTGAGAAAGTCCTTGAAAATAATGAACGAATAAGTTAGTGGTGGGGGGGACCAAAGTGTATAAAATAATTATACAGCCCAATTCTACATCATTGACTCATCAATTCTTATACCTGAATACAGAGTAACAATTGGACCGACCTGTTAAAGGTTTAGAATCTTATGTTGCGCAATTGATGTGTATAACTGAAGAAAACTGTTGTGTTAGAATTGGAGGTTATTGTTATGAATGTATAAACAAAAAATGTGGTACTTTTCTTATGCGGTTTTTATCACTGAATCTGATGGTGGTAAAATAAAATGCCTCTGATAATTAGTACTTTTTATATAGTGGGGCCGAAAAAATTCAAGAATTGATGCCTCCTGTAACATGATGGTGAACTGATGGGAAGATACGTTTATATGTATATATATATATATATAGATATATATATATATATATATATATATATATATATAGAGAGAGAGAGAGAGAGAGACAGACAGACAGAGACAGACTGACTGAGTGCGCGCGCGGGTGTTTGCGTCAGTCAGAAGTAGTTAAGTTTTTCAGGTATGCTGCTGTTTAAAGGAACTGATAAATATTGTTTGTACATTTTTCAGAAACCTCCATCTTTCTCTTGAAGTTTTTTATTATGCATGTACTAGTCCTTTCTCACATGCCTATGTGGTGAATAAGCCTTTTTATTATCAGGGGTGGGTAGTATTGCCTGCAATCAGACCACACTAAACACCAATTCCTCACTCATTTGCAGACAACTGTCAAAAACTGTAGTATAATTCTTCAGTAGGAATATGATATAATCTTTTCTCTGAGATGTTGACAGTCTTAGCAGTTTCTGACTTCTTCAAACAGATGTCTTCCAAAACAATATCTTGCACTTTATTGATGATTTCTGGTATAGTTGCACTTTTCGGCCACACACGATGGTGGGGGGGGGGCATGTTCCAAATTTGTGTGACCATGTTTAAATTCAGAAAACTCCTTTTTTGACTGAGTAAATAAAGGTGCAGCATCACCCAACACGTCTCTCACCTCACTAAAGTTTCGAGTGGCGTTAATCCTTTTTCCAAAAAAAAAAAAAATTGATGACTGCACAATATAAAATCTTCCCTAGTTTGAACAGTGCACTGAGCAATAACCTTGAAAAATGTATTTGTTTACACAACTGTTTGTAAATAACAATGTAGCATAGTGACCTCAGTGCTTCATGAGGCAAATGTGGTGTCGCAATCCAGTGAAAAACACAAAAGTGACACATACCCCTAGACAGTAGACCATGAAGTTTTCAAACTGCTCTTGTATTAAGCGCACTAGATGCAGAAATTTCTTTAATGAAGAAAGTTGTGTTAATGGTTATAATCACAAACAGAATTATCACTGTTGCACACCACTATAGAAAAATTATTCCGATTAGTGCTTTCAGGCTTCTCAGCTCATCGTCAGATCGGAAATCTACGATTGGATTTCCATTCTGACGATGAGCTGAGAAGCTTGAAAGCGCTAATCGGAATAATTTGTCTAGCGGTGTGCAACAGTGATAATTCTCTTTGCAGAAATTTCTGTCTGGGAAAGGCAATAATGAATATTTTTAAGATACACCATTCATTTATCTCTCTTATATAATCAATATGTGATTGGTTTGATATGGTTCTTTGTATTCTGTGGCTGCTTCTTTATCTGTGAGTGCCTATGGCATCCCACAACCTCAACAGTCAACCTGGGTACTTCTTCTCTGCCCTCCTATGGAGGTCTTCCTATCACCACAACCATTACTCCTGGGTGTCTCAACCAATGACCGACCACACTGACTCATCTGCATAAATCTCTCTATTCTCCCTTGTTTTCAGAACCTATTCACTTTTGGTTTTTAATTACTTTGTCCGTCCAATGTATTGTTAATATACTTCTGCTGCGTCTTAGAAGCTCTTGAGTTGTTCTTAGGAACGCTATTGGAGTTTGCTGGTTTGAGATGAAATAATTGAGTGGACTGTATAATGTTTCAGAAAATGATGGTTTATTGAGTTAAAGCGACATATTTGATTTCTTATTAAAATTTAGATTGACATAATTGATTGCTGAAGCGTGCAGATTTTAACACGGAATGAGTGCCGGAGAATTGAATAGAAATAAAACGGGGGCGTGCATTACAACCCGTAAGCCGAAATGGTCTAAATAAATAGTCGCATGGTGATCATGCTAATATAATTAAATACTGAAAAAAGAACTGTAAGTAGCCGCTGCGGCGAGTGAAAACGAGTGATCAGCTCGGAGTCTTTAGTAGAACTAACGTAATTTTGTCTGTAGTCAGCCGGTCTGAATCCCGGCTGGCGATAACAAAACAAACGTGACGTCATCTACACGCTTCGCAATATAGTATTTAGATTACAAAGTAGACATGGGTACAAAGTTTGACCATACTGCCCGCACAAAATCGGGGCGATTTTGTAACTTAATTAACTGTGAAAAGTACATTACAAATTATTATCAAATGTTATATACAAAAACAATACATAATATACTTGTGCGATATTATTTTAAATGATTGACAATCTGAAGTTGTAAGAAGTTTATTCTTACGGTATAATTTATCCTCTGGTGAGCTCTTTAAGCAGTGCAACATGCAGAATTGCTAGCAATCAAATAATTAGGATAACATGACTTACCGAAATCTCATGAATGGTTGTTCTTGACACACAGGCAGAAAAGACTGGTTGGAATAAAGGATAGGTTACATGAGATGGATTCTACCTGACAAAAATCCGGCCCATGGATGTGTACACAACAGTGGTTGAAGCATGACAAAAAAGGTTCAGGCCCGATGCATGTATCGACTTTACAAAAGCCATAGTGCCAACCTCGGAAAATTAATAATTGACCGGTTCGATATTCGAAATATCGAACACCGGCCCCCGTTAACCACGATGGGTCAACAAACAAGTACACCAAGAGAACTGCACAAAATACATTACAAAAATTTTTTAGTGAACATGAACACACTCTGAAAAATTACCCTCCAACATAGGAGGGGGTCACACGCAAACACGAGAAAATTCAAAACATGCAATTAATTAGAAAAAAACCGAATAACTCCGCCTCGGGCGCATCGACCAGGCGAGCAATCCGAAAGGTTCGGGTAGAGCAGACAAAAACCAAACAACATGCATAAACAATTGCCCAGCCAAACACAACTTAAAACTCAGCAAATCAACTTAGTTAACATTCCCTAGTTTTTTACAATTTTTTCCTTTTTTATTTTTTGTTTCCTTTATTTTTTATCATTTTTTTTCACTTATTTTTTGTTGTTGTTGATTTGCTGAGCATCCATAACTCACAATAGACTGGCCCAACGCCCTGCCAGAAACATCCCACAATGTAAACTTCAATGCGGACAACAGCTGGAAGGAACCACCTGGGAAATCCCGGAAAAGTGTCAAGTAAGTCCACAACACAATCATTAAAACTAATTCTGCTCACCCGAAAACAAGACAAACACAGTCAAGAAGCTATAGGCAACCTGTATAATTTAATAGCAGGTCGTTCAAAAGAACCTGCGGAAGTTTTAACTAAAACGCGACGAACAATCCCGTCGCTCCCCGGAAACAGCTGAAACTCGGCCAAGAGGCCACATCAGGGGAGGAGAATTCTGTTCCTCCAAAACAACCAGGTCCCCAACCATTAAGTTTCTGGACTTAGACGACCACTTCGATCTGGCATGAAGTGCCGTCAAGTATTCCAAACGCCACCTTTTCCAAAATGCTTGGAGCAAAGCGGCAATTTGTTTGTAATGGCGGACCGTCCCTTCATTTAACGAGACTTCAGCTTCCGGGGGCGCGGTAATGGAGCGGCCAACCAAAAAGTGACCAGGCGTTAGAGCCTGGCAATCACTTGGATCTGAAGATAGGGCAGTTAAAGGACTGGAATTTAAGATTGCTTCTATACGAATACATAACGATGAAAATTCCGCTACAGTCAACGACCTGGTCCCAATCATGCGTTTCATATGAAACTTGGCCGACTGGACAGCCCGTTCCCACAAGCCACCCTGATGAGGGGCAGACGGAGGGATAAATTTAAAATCAATATTGTTATCGACAGCAAAAGCTGTTATCTGAGCTGACATGTCAGGATTAGAAAGAACATTTTTTAGCTCCCGTTTAAGTTCGGAGCGCGACCCCACAAAATTCCTGCCACAATCCGAATACAGTGTTTGAGGAGCTCCACGACGACTAATAAATCGCCTCAACACATCAATAAACTGTGAAGTAGAAAGATCCATAGCTACTTCAAAGTGAACTGCTTTAGTGGCTAAGCAGATGAAAATACATAGGTAAGTTTTGACTATAGGCGCCTTCCGAACAGCGTAAGCCCGTACCAAAAAAGGGCCAGCATAATCCATGCCGGAAGAATAAAATGGAGGTGCCGGATTAACCCTAGGGATTGGCAGATCCCCCATTAACGGATTGGTGGGGCGAGGACGCGCCCTGAAACAAGGAAGACATTTCCAAATTATGGTTCTTATGACCTGAGGTGCGGACAAAATCCAATAATTTTGAGCCAGCTGAAATTGAACTTGCAAAGGACCAGCATGATCTGTGATGAATTAGCAACCCGACTAGATGGTGATGCTTGGGCAGTAAAACCGGAAAACGATTTCTAGCTACCATCGAGTTGGTCAAGCGACCGCGTACTCGAATGAGGCCAAAATCATCAATAGACGGAACCAGGCGCTGAATGCGGACCGGGAGCCGCTTACCTAAACGAATAGCCGCGAGCTCCTGTCCAAACACGCTGCGCTGAATGTAGCGTAAAATATAGTTAACAGCTAACCTCTTCCAACCCACGGCTATGGAAGGTTCAACCCCCGAAGGCATAGCCCACCTTAAGATAACTGAGGTTACCCCCACCACTAAGGGCCACGAGGACAAGTGATCGAACAATTCCACCCGGGGCTCCTGAGTAAGAAACGAAGAGACCTTGGTCTCCAAGGCAACATCTTGCACGTCGTGATTCGGTCGATAATTAATAGGGGGCCAGTACACAGAATCAAGCTTTAGCCAATCTGGCCCTGACCACCACAATGTCGACGACTGGAGGCTGGTGATTGAAGTACCTCTAGAGGCCAAATCAGCGGAGTTAGAAACACCATGAACATGACGCCAAGACTTAGTATTGGTCCACTCGGTAATGGGAGCCGCCCAATTAGCAATAAACGTTTTTAGTTTAAAAGTAAACTAAAAAGCCAATCCAAAACAATCGTCGAATCTGTCCATAAGAAAATTTGACTCATTTGAAAACATGAAGAGAATAAGCCAACATAATGACAAACTACTTTGGCTAAAAGATACGCTCCCAACAACTCCAAACGTGGGATTGATAAAGTTTTAAGAGGTGCCACTTTAGTTTTAGAAGACACCAACGAAACCACCGGAGGACCAGAGTCAGTATAAATGGACAGGTAAAGGACTGCCCCGTAACCCAACTGGGAAGCATCACAGAAACCATGTAATATAACCTTTTCAATACGCCCACCTTTAGGGAGGAATGGCCGAGAAATAGTGATTACCGGAAGATGATTCAGAGAGGACAGCAATTGACTCCAATCATTTAAGTCATCATTGAGAGGAGCATCCCATTCCAAGCCCTCAGCCCAGAGTTTTTGGAAAAAGGCCTTAGCCCTGAAAATCACTGGCGAAAGCCAACCACATGGGTCAAATAATTGTGCCATCTGGGATAACACGACATGTTTGGTGAATTGTACCTGAGCATTACTGCAACAGGCCAAAGGAGGAAATGAGAAGCAATCGGTTGAATGGTCCCAACTTAAACCCAGAATATCCTTAGAAACGACGGAATCACTCTGAGCGGCTGATTCAGGCAGACAGTCAGGTTGATTCGTACACCTTTTTTTCAAATTGAAACCTCCTGACGATAACAACAGGATTAATTCCTGTTGTAATTTGCAAAGCTCTGGTTTTGAATCAGCACCAGCAGCAATATCATCAACAAAAATATAACGGCTAAGTACCGCCGCTCCCGCAGGAAAATTAACTGCCTCATCCTGAGCCAGCCGCTGCAAGGTTCGCAACGCCTGAAAAGGGGCGCAAGCCAGCCCGTAAGTAACGGTACGCAAAGCGAAAACCCTTAGTGGGGCGGTAACCTCCTCACGCCATAAAATACATAGGTACGCCGAGTCATCAGGATGCATGGCAATTTGGCGATACATCTGTTCGATGTCGCACGTGAAGACATTGCTAAAACGCCGAAACAAAGTCAAAACATCGGACAGTAACTTAGGGCCGACATATAACACGTCATTTAAGGAAATCTCGGAGGACGTCTTCATGCTGGCGTCAAACACCACTCTTATTTTTGAAGTATCGCCTCTAACCTTAAAGATATCATGATGTGGGATGAAATATTTTGGAAAATTGGGGTCCGACACCAGCGACATATGCCCCTGAGCAACATAATCAGTTGTAAATTGTACATATTGGCTCTTAAACTGATTGTTAGACGCAAATTTCCTTTCTAATGCGAAAAACCGAGACATAGCTCCCTTAAGGGAATTTCCCAAACTGTGAGAAGAGTTTTTGAAAAACGGCAAGCGCACCTGGTAACGACCCGACGGCAACCGACTTGTTGACTCCATATCAAACTTTTCAGCAAAGCGATACTCTTCAGATAACTGGTGGGGCAAAGCTGGAGGCTCTTCGACCTCCCAAAACCGATAAACTTGCTCAAGTAGGTTGGTTGTATCAGTTGATAATGTTGTGACTGAAGGATAAAGGTGGTGGAAATGACAGTGAAGCTGATGTGCAGACACCAGATCCAAAGAAAGACCAGTAAGACCGCTAGCACAAGTCAATGCACAATTAAGTGAAATTGGGGCTCTACCCATAATTACAAACCCAAAACGTGTCCTAACTGCAACAGGCAAACCTGCACCCAAGGGAATAGTCTCTCCCAAAAGAATAGCCGCTACAATATCGGCTCCAAACAACGCATCAATTGGGGCTGCTACATCGAAGGTAGGGTCAGCTAACAGAAGGTCTTTCGTAGCCTGCTTAACTTCAGGCAACACCTGGAACCTAGGTGAGTCCGATGAGATCTTTGAAAGAATTACAAAAGCATGGTTAGACGCCACAACCTCGCGTTTTTAAGTTTCCAAGGAAAGATGGCACACCCTTTTAGCTTTGGTGGCAATATCACCTACCCCATTGACACTTATTGAAGCGTCAAAACAAGCGCACTTTAAGCGAGATGCACACGCTTCAGTGATGAAAGAAGCATGGGACGCGCTATCCAGGATGGCCCTAACTACGATATAACCACCATTGGGAGACGCCAAGTCTGCTAGACATGTGGCTAACAGAACCCCTGAAGAATGGGGCAGAGACACGGTCAAAGTAGTGCTAGACAGATCAACTTGGTCAGCAAGCGATGACCCCGAAGCCTTGAGTTCAGCTGTTTCAGAAATCTGTGAACGAGACGGAGACGGACGGGCATTTTTGAAATGAAATAAAGTGTGGTGGTACTTAGAGCCACACTTTTTGCACCTATTTTTGCACCATCCAGAATGTTTATGTTGGAGGCACGAAAGACAACATTTTTATTCTTGAGACTTTGAAATCGAGCCCTAGGGTCCTTACTCAGCCACGCCGGACACTTGAGAAGCACATGGGTCCGGGAATCGCAATGAAGGCAACGTGAATTAGATGAATCCCATTGCGTAACCTCCGCAGATAACGTGGACACAGCAAGAGGAGTAGCCTTAGAAAAGGAAACCTTCTGAGTTTTCTGGTGGCTAATGCTGGGAAGAGCAGGTAAAGCCGATTCCAAAGATGCCTGTTATTTTTGTTCCGCCATGGCGGTTAAAAACGTCATAATTTCTTTTAGAGAAGGGAGATTTTCTTTGTCCGTAACAGACGCCTCAAAGCGTTCACGTAATGATAAATCCAGCCTTGACAATACAAACGACGCATATATTGCTTGATATATATCAGCAATGTTTAGAGCTGACAACGCTAAAAAGTTAGCATTGAAGCTGTCCACCAATTTTCTAATGGACGCAGCTGATCGCATAGAAGCGGCTGGTAATTGAAGCAGATTGGTACATGGACCCGGGCGGCCAAACGAGGGTTGTGATAACGGCTTTTAAGAGTTGACAGTGCAAGCTGATAACTATCGTCAACTATGGGAAGCGCGGCAACCTTCTCATAAGCCTCACCCTTAAGATGAGTCAATAAATATAACAATTTCTGCTTTGGGGTGAGGGCAGGACTTTCGTCCACTAATGTGGTAAACTTCGACCAAAACTCGGACCACCATTTGGACTGGCCATCAAAAAAAGGTAAAGAAAGCTTCGGCAACTCATGAACGAGAACACCTGAGTGCCCGCCACTTGCCGATGAAGACTGACTGGAACCAACCGGTATCTCTGGTTTAGTTAGTTTTGACGCTAAAACGCTTCCCCGGACGTAAATATCTTTAATTTGCGCTACCACCGAAAAAATGTGGTCCTCGTCCAATCCCTGGGGCAATGACTCTGCCGATAGGTAAGGATCTACCTTACCTAGAAGATCCTGATATTCTTCGGACAACCTGGAGGCCAAGATACCGGCTTCATGTTGATCCACGACTCTCAATTGCGGCAACCCTTCCAACCTATTTATTAAGTGTTGCAACGCAAGTATTCCCACCGAAGTGGTCCGGTCAAAAGCTGCCAGCGACAATTTAGCAGGCATTATGATTTAAAGAATTTCGCGCAACCGACAACCACCCTGGACGAGAGAATTAGAAATTAAACAATATAGTCACGACCCAGACCTAGCCTAACAGTAATCTAGATAAATCGGCCACTGAAATAAACTAGTTTTCATGAACAATACCGAACATAGTAAATACAAAAGTAAATTAGTGCAAGCCAAAATACAATTTACACAAACCGAAAGGCTAATAGTACAAAACACAATAAATCACATACTCAAAAAATGCAAAAGATTAATTTGCACAGTGCAAAAGCACGAAAAAACAGGTTGCACAATATTAAAGCACATACGGTGCAAAATAATGGTACACAAAATTGTACACAAAGAACATGTGTAATACCAAATAGAATAAATGCACAAAAATACACTAATGCACAACAAGGTACAATATACAAAAATTCCACAGTTAAAGATACAAACACAAGAACAGACACATTAAATGCAAAAATTTATCATGGTCAACGCGGCGTGTATGGACAGGATATCGCGCATATGCCAAATATAAACCGCACCAAAAAGGTAATAGTCAATTCCAAAACAAATTAAATATAAATGGAGGCTATACCGAAAAAACCGGGTAACCTAAAAACCAAACGTCCCCACACGCCTAACACATTCGCAAGCACGTAACTAGTCGACTTCACGTGTAAAGCAGACCATAACAGGACGGGTACAAACTTTCATGAATTGACCGAGTAATCAAACGATTACCAAAAAATCAAGGTGCAAAAATTTGACACAATATTCGCTCACCTGGCCCACGCACACGTTACGAAACTGCCCAACATAACCAACCAACAGCCTTAGACGCAAAATAATGGTCCACATGCCTATCGTATCAACGTGTATCCGTGCCACAACATACAAATAACGAACACTGTTATAATTTTGAAACTAACAGCATGCAAAAATCCACGAGCAGGCACACAAAAACGAAACAGCACGGCACGTTGGTGATTAGAATAACAATCGCAAAGCCAAAGCTGGCTTGTAACCCATTTACCCAACACGGCCAGCATCAACATGAAAAATTACAAAGCACGTGTTCCCATTCGAAACGGCAAGCAATTAAATTGAAAAACCAGCAAATTCATTGTCCTCTGGTAGTATAATATGTGCGATATTATTTTAAATGATTGACAATCTGAAGGTAAGAAGTTTATTCTTACGGTATAATTTATCCTCTGGTGAGCTCTTTAAGCAGTGCAACATGCAGAATTGCTAGCAATCAAATAATTAGGATAACGTGACTTACCGAAATCTCACGAATGGTTGTTCTTGACACACAGGCAGAAAAGACTGGTTGGAATAAAGGATAGGTTACATGAGATGGATTCTACCTGACAAAAATCCGGCCCATGGATGTGTACACTACAGTGGTTGAAGCATGACAAAAAAACGTTCAGGCCCGATGCATGAATCGACTTTACAAAAGCCATAGTGCCAACCTCGGAAAATTAATAATTGACCGGTTCGATATTCGAAATATCGAACAATACTTAAAAGCCTTATACATTAAATTGACCCTTGGATTAAAGTAAATCACTTCTAACATAAAAATCTGTAAATAACAAAATTCATTAAGCTATCAGAAAAGCTCAAAGGCAAAACAAAACAATTTCTGTGCTAGAAAATGTACAAAATAAAAACTCATGATAAAAACAAGCCTTTACATAACTAAACATGGTCTCTCTTGAAGCACGAACATATGGACATTAAATACATATATTTAATTTTTAACAAAACCTAAGTGACAACCCTTAATTTATATAAAAGAAAACATCCTCAAAACTGCTTCAATATAGTAATACAAATAATAGAGACATAATAATGTACATGTGTAGTATTAGTATCATGATATCAAAGTTCAATAGTACATGGAGATATGGTAGACATATCCAATTGATGCAAAAATGCATAACATGAGTGTATGAGTATACATAATACATAAGGACTGACATAATAGTTAAAAGTACATAATAGTTAAAAGTACATAATAGTATAATAAAGATCACAAAATTCAATAATATGTACTGTAACAATTAACAATACAATGACAAAGATATAATAATTTACATGCATAATGTTGGAATAACAATTCCCAAAAATTCAAAAAATAATAAAAACTTAATAATAATATAATACAAACAAAAAATAGAGAGCATGATAAATGTTACAATGATGCATGTCGCATGAATGCATGCAATTAGTCGGAGTCCACTGGAAGTGGACATAATTTATGGATGGGTCGACGTAGAATACCATGTGAGGGTGCGAACGTCCGCGACGCGCACTATTGAGTCCTGACCCGAGTAAACATTCGTGACTACCCCGCGTTTCCACTGAAGGGGGGGGAATTGTCATCCTGAATGAGGACGAGTTGTCCGGGAGTCAAATGTTTTGACGTAACGCGCCATTTGTTGCGCTGTTGCAACTGGTGCAAGTAATCCTTTGACCACCTGTTCCAAATGGATTGGGTTAATCTTTGGAGCAGTTGCCATCTGCCCAAAAGAGTAATATTGACTTGTGAATAGTCAGGTTCCGGGAGAGCAGTGAGCGGAGAACCAACCAGGAAATGAGCTGGAGTTAAAGGTTCGGGGTCCCTGGAGTCATTGGATATGGCGAACAAGGGGCGTGAGTTAAGGCAAGCCTCTATCTTGGTTAAAATGGTGTAATATTCCTCGAAGGTAAGAATGGTTCCGCCTACCACGCGTCGCAAGTGAAACTTGACGCTCTTGACTCCGCTTTCACACAGGCCGCCAAAATGCGGTGCTGAGGGAGGAATAAAGGACCAATTAATGCCTTGGGCACTGGTAAAACCCTGGACGGACTGCTCAAAACCCTTAGACTGCAAAAGTTTATATAATTCGTGAAGCGTGCTACTTGCACGACGAAAATTTGTTCCGTTGTCGGAAAATATCTGATCAGGGATACCTCTACGCGCAATAAACCGTTTTAAGGCACCTATAAAGGAGTCTGATGTCAGATCTGAGACAAGTTCCAAGTGAATGGCCTTAGTAGTCATGCATATAAATAAGGCAATATAAGCCTTGGAAGTTGATTTTGAACGCTGCCCGCCATGACGTACAAATATCGGACCGGCATAGTCGACCGCCGATTGGGAAAACGGTTTAGCAGGCGTAACACGGGAGGGGGTAATTGTCCTAGTAGTTGGTTTGCGCCCCTAGCACGGAATCTAAAGCAGGTGATACATTTATGTATTACCGAACATATATAAGATTTGTCATTAAGTATCCAATATTTCCGTTGTAGAGAGAACTGAGTCAATTGTACACCAGCGTGTAATAAACGAAGGTGCTCGCTTTGTATAATCAATTTACTGAGATGAGAGTGTGGGTGCAGTATGATTTGGTGTTTGCTCTCGTAATTGAGCTGAGAGTGCTGAAGCCGTCCCCCTACGCGTAGTATTCCTGACTTGTCCAGAAAGGGTGAAGAGAGAGAATTTTACTGTTATTAGGGATGCAGCGCTGTTCCTCAAGTTTCTTAATTTCGACTCCAAAATGCGACTTCTGGGACTGGCGAATAAAAACCAAAAGTGTAAAATGTAACTCATGGGAGGTTAAAAGGAAAGGTTCCTATCTTCTGTGGGAATCCTAGAGTTTCGGATGAATCGACGACAATACGAAAACACGCGAATGAGCTTTGAGAGCGGTGAGTAGTTCTCAACATAATTAGATGCGGATAATGCGACAATCAATGCGGTTTGGACCTGTTTACGTTGTTCCTGCTCAAGCTTAGGATGAGTGCAGGGAGAATGGGCATCGAAGGCACAGATAGGCCATGATGATGACTCGTGGGATAACCAGGATGGACCATGTGAAAAACGGTTACGTTTACGTTTACGTTTCTGCTTGAACTTGGGTTCCCGTGATTGAGACCTGCGGATAGCGCCGTAGAGAGAATCGCCTAAATGACAATTATGTAACCTGCGTGGCAGGGATACCACAAATCTGCCATCCTTATTACGGATAGTATTCGATACAAAATGATTCTCGCAATCCGAATCCTCAATGGAGGGAGCGCGAATCGCAACGTCCTCTAACTTCCAAAAGTCCTTTAGTTGCGAGGAAATGGCGTTATCACCTTCACATACCATGAATGATGAAACCGGTTTTGTCATATCGACATTAAATGGCAAGTTACCTGCAAGAATGAATCCCAACTTAGTCTCCTGTATTATGGGGAAATGTGGGCTACGAATAAATTTGACAGGTTCAATTAATTGCAAGTAATACTGAGCACCGAGCGATATATCGATTTGCGACGAAAAGTTCAGCTGCGGGTCAGCTAGAAATATGCCCTTTGGTAAGTTTAGGGAGGAGAGGTCAAATGATTCAGCAGGGAGATTATTAGTGATACTGGGAAGCACAGCGCAATGTATGTTCAAATTAAAATTTTTATAACGTGAATGCAATCTTACTCTGGTACTGAAATCAGCTTGAGATAATGAATTGTTTATACCCGTGATGGGTAATTGAGATTTAATCAGTTTTAAACCCATGCGGCGAGCGAAACTCATGTTGCAGAAATTAGCTTGCGATCCTGAGTCCAATAAAATCCTAACTGGGTGCTTCCTACCTGCTTGGTCAGTTGTCATGCAGACTGCGGTGGACAACAATATCGAACTGTTTGTTTGTAATTTTAACGAACACTGATTGTTACTTGACGAAGCGTTATTGCTAGATATATGGATCATTGTGTGATGGCGTTTAGCGCACGTTCTGCAAGAGAATTTGGAGGGACAGTGTGCAAAGTCGTGGCCTGGGCGTATGCAGTTTAGGCAAAGTTTATTTTTAATTAGGATATTTTTTCTCTCGAGAGGAGTGATCGCTACAAATTGCGGACACTCAGTAAGACGGTGTTTAGCTTTGCACAGCTGACATATGTTATTGCCGATACGAGCGTGGAATGCAGTTCTATTGATATTAATCGGTTTAATTGCTTTTCGATATGGACTCTTATCGCTAACGTGTACCTTGTTTACGGAACTGGGCACGCTATCTAAGTTTTGCAATACCTGTCTTCGGTTATTTAAAAATTTTTATAAAATTACTAAAATTAGGAAGTCGTTCGTCCGACAAGTCTTCTTTCCAGAGCCGACACGTATGAGTATCGAGTTTCTGCGTTAAGTGTTGAACCAACATCATTTCAAATGTATTTACGGGTAAATTTATTGAATTTAAGGCATTTATATTTGCAGTAATCTCGTCAATGAACCTAGAAATGCTGACCCTGGAATCTGGTTGTACGGACCTGACGCCCAAGACATTCCCTATGTGATGGGCTGACACAATTAATTTACTGTCGTATCTGTTTTTTAATAAGTCAATGGCTACTGCATAATTTTCATGAGTTATTGGAATAGATTTTATTACATTGAATGCCTCGCCACTCAATGAAGAGTGTATGTAGTGTAATTTTTGAATATCTGTCAGATCAGTTCTGACGTGTATTAACTCGACAAATATATTGTAATAGTGTCGCCAATCAATAATGTTTCCTGAGAAGGAAGGCAATTTAATCGGTTCTAATTGTATCGGGGGGGGGGGGTTTAATTGGCGTAGTTTCGGTTTGAATTAACGGTTTTTGGTTCACCTCCTCTACTTGTTTCAATAAATGGTGTAATTTGCATTCGATATTGCAGAGATCATCCTCGGTTTGAACTCTGTCACTGACTGGAGCGAAATCTGAATCGTCAGCCTCGATTTGAGTCTGAATATCGTCATATTTAGCGGACAATTCCATTAAATGGCGGAGCTTTATTTTTAACGCATGATGATCGCTTATGTCTGGATCAAAGTTATCCGCGAAAGTATTCACGCGAGATATGGAGGCCTTAATTGTGCCGCGTTTCTTTATCAAGGCCTTCACATCAGCCATGACCAAAATTTTAAAATACAAATTGAAACCGAAAACTAGATATAGGGAAGGTGAACAGTTGTTGCAATTTAGAATAATTTACTACAATTTGATATAATGCGGGAGCCAGTGATCTATGTACCTTAATATATAACTGACTATAATAGGCACTTAATTTGCTTAAAACTAGTTGTGAATGTTATCGACAATATAAATCATTCGACATGATAATATAAGTTTATGGCCACTACTTAACAATGATATCTGTTTCTGCAGAACTTATTAATAATGCTGTATTAAATGTTATTAACTGTGTACCAAAAAAGTTACTTAGATTATCATAATTATATGAAAAGATTATAAAAAATAAAAGTTCATAATCACGTGGACGTTGATCCAGGCGTGCTGAAGCTGGCTTCGATCCCGCTGCTCGATCCTGTTAGGAGTTGTTGCAACTCTTGTCTCTACCGGTCAGATGACGCCTGATGTTGCAGTTCTCCATAATTTTAAAGCTGTGGAACTTTTTCAATGTAGAATGACTAATGCTGTCCTGCCGTGTCCCGTCGTCTCTGGTTTACTGCTCTGCAGAATCTTGTAGCGTTGATTGTGACGTAGTTTTTTGAAAATAATAGAGGCACGCAACTGTCAGCAATCCAAAGTTGAGAATGTTGGGGCCCATTGAATGAAATATTAATGTTGTCCCGTGGGGACCAAAAATGTTGGACGAAAATCCAGATCCAGGAGGACCAAAAATGCTGTCGCTGTGGACAAAAATGCGGTCGCTTGTGGACCAAGAAATGCGGTCGCTTGTGGACCAAGAAATGCGAAATCCGTCCCGTGAGGACCAAAAATGTTGCGTCTTAGAAGCTCTTGAGTTGTTCTTAGGAACGCTATTGGAGTTTGCTGGTTTGAGATGAAATAATTGAGTGGACTGTATAATGTTTCAGAAAATGATGGTTTATTGAGTTAAAGCGACATATTTGATTTCTTATTAAAATTTAGATTGACACAATTGATTGCTGAAGCGTGCAGATTTTAACACGGCATGAGTGCCGGAGAATTGAATAGAAATAAAACGGGGGCGTGCATTACAACCCGTAAGCCGAAATGGCCTAAATAAATAGTCGCATGGTGATCATGCTAATATAATTAAATACTGAAAAAAGAAATGTAAGTACCCGCTGCGGTTAGTGAAAACGAGTGATCAGCTCGGAGTCTTTAGTAGAACTAACGTAATTTTGTCAGCCGGTCTGAATCCCGGCTGGCGATAACAAGAACAAACGTGACGTCATCTACACGCTTCGCAATATAGTATTTAGATTACAAAGTACACATGGGTACAAAGTTTGACCAACTTGTATAGCAGCACATTTCAAATGCTTATGTGGTTGTGTCTTCTGCCTCTCCCTTTTTGTCCACGGTTCACATCTGACTTGTATAATGTGATGCTACAAACATAACTTGAGGAATTTCTTCCTAATTTCTAATCTAGTATTTGACAAAAGCAAATGTTTTTCTCAATTTGGCTTGTGCCATGATGCTGATTCCTCTGAGTTATCTTTATTGGTTTTTAATATTTATAGAATCCCTACTTTTCTTTCCTACTTTTTTCTTCTCATAATAGTTTTTCTATAATATTCAATGTGGTTTCTAAATTTACCTTCTTTTCTACAAGTAGAAACCACATCGGTAGTAGTAATTCTTAAACATTTATATACTCTTTCTATGAAATGTTATTACAATCTTAAACATCTTTAATATTTTCTTTACAGCCTCTTGCAATGGTATTATCCTGTAGTGGTAATAAATTTGGATAAAAGTTGTAACGGTACACAATTGTATGTAATGGCAGATAATAATTTAAATCAGTTTTAATTTTAAAGTAGTCAGTATTCACCTGTGGGGTACCCCATAATAACCACCCACACACACACAATGTTGTTGCAGACTTTTTATGTTGATGTCTAGAGTCAACTAGTCTAGACGGATTACGTAACCGCTGGCAAGCAGTCTCTTTGTGAATCACAGTAAAAAACTTTTATCACCCCAGTTTGCATCAGACAGTAGCAGAGAGCAGTGCATTAACAAGTTAAACGGTGGCCTCGGGTGTGTAAGATAGGCCGAAATTAAATCCAATAAAATATCTATAAAAGTGTACAAACAATATAGCGCGGTCAAGTTAGTCAACTCGTAACTCTGACCGCGCGGTCAACTCACTAAAAACCCAAGTAGTCCTCGAGCAAAAGTTACGTCAGCCGACGAAAAAATTATATTGCAAAGTGAGTTAAAATGACAGTGAAGTATACGATCTGAACCAGTCAATAACAGTATCACAGTTAAACAGTGAAAACAAATTTACGGTGTGTCAACCAAAAAGAGCGAATTCACAGTAATGGTGCAACACAGCGGAGATCATCACTCGTTAAGTATCGACTGACTTCCACTATAAAATCATTTAAATTTTTTTGAAGTATAATTCATCCTAGATAAATGGTTAAACAAAATTAATTAATAAGAGATCTCTAAGGGGTTTTTATAAAAGAAAGAGGGGGAAGATATTAAAAAGCGTACTGGTTCGTTAAGTAGAATTGATTAAGAAATAGTTGAAGAAAGTTTTTATGTATACTGGTTTTTGTTTGATAATTATTATTAGAGAATAAGCGGTTAACCTGGAACCCTATGATTTTTGTTTGGTAATATAAGAGTCAAGTTTGTAACAGCAAGAAGAAGTAGAGTAGGTAAAAATACAATAAAATGTTATGTCAGTAGTTCACAAAGTAAATTGAAGACATTTTGCTCAATTAAAGAGAAATAATTTGTTAGAACCAAAAGACTGGGTTACCGTAATTATTTCGCACTCAAACCCAGATAACCTTCCTGTGTAATGGTACAGAATTGTGTGCTACAAGGGTTTCAATTTAAATCAGTTAATTTTAAAGTAGTCAGTATTCACCTGTGAGGTACCCTATAGTAACCAGCTAAACATACAATGTTATTGCAGACTGTTTATGCTTGATGTCTGAGTCTGCCCAGCACAGACGTATTACGTTACAGCTTGCCAGCTCAGTCTCTGTGTAAATCACAGTAAGAACACATTGTCACCCCAGTTTGCATCAGACAGTAGCAGATAGCAGTCATCTATAAGTTAAACTTTATATCAGTGGCCTCGGAAATTTCGGTAGGTCGAAGCGGAAAGTGTAGCCTAGACCTACCGAAATGTATTGAAACTTCAATGAAGAATACTATAAAGAAACAGTGAACGTGATATACGATGAATTCTTAAAGTAAAGTAATTAGGACAGGGTAAGTGTGGTTTAAGTGAAAGTGCACGGGCAGATGGCAGAATAAGTGGAATAGCGAGAAAGATAAGTACAGTAAATACATTGGCCAGTAAGTTTTTGAATTGTAAAACAGTAAAGCGCTTAGTAAAAGGGGGATAAAAAGCATATGTAGCAATTGTAAAGAGTGAGAGAGTGTATGCGAGGGAAAAGGGGAGCAATAATTAATCAAAGCACTGGATCCTAGCCAAAAGTAGTTGTTCAAAGAATTTTGATTAAATAGGTTTGTTTCTAGTTGTTGAGAAAGAAGGGAGTATGGTATGGTGAAGAAAATAAGATTTGGTTTAATATATAACATGTGGTAGAGTAAGTTATTACGCCATAACCATTTCCTATTCTGTGCTGAAAACTTCGTCTAACGTTCTGTAGGATTTTCTAAGGGTGGTCAGATAGCGGGATTATGTTAATTTTTGTAAGGGCAAGAGTGTAAAGGTTTCGATATTAAACCATAAAATATCGTGGCGACCTGGGCAGTTTAATAAGGTAAGTTTAACGGGATTATGACGGTGAGTAAAATTCTGGCAGCAGTGAGTTTTAGTAATATTAAATGATGGTATTATTTTAATAATGGTAAAAGAGCAATAACGTTACAGTGGCGCCGCTGCCAAGATGTTCGTATAAATACTATATGAATTAGACCTGTTTTGAGGCACAGAAAACAGGTTGTGGTAATGGCGTATGTGGGAATAATTATTGTAGTTTTTATAAAAGAAATATAATAATATTTCTCAAGTATGGCCAAGGTACCGGAAAACGGGGAGGGTCTAACATGGGCCGATCTGATGAATTATATAAATAAACAATTTGACATAAGGGATCGTAAATTGGATGTACTAAGAATTTAATAAGGGATTAAATAATGAAATGAAAAAACAAGATGAAAATAGATGTAAATTAAAAGAAAATAAAGAAAGCGATCTAAACCAGGTGAGTAGTTCTGATAGTGGAGGTAATAATAACGATGATACTTTTACAAACAACTGTGTTAATTTAAGTGCAGCGGAGATAAAAAACGAGGTAAGTGAGGTCAATATAAATAATAATCAGAAAGAGGTTAGTTTAAATGTAAAACAGGTGGCCGTAAACATGGTGAGTAATAATGTTAGTTATGATGACGTTAACAAGAGTGAAATATTATTGAAGAAAAATAGTAGTGACATATTGAGTAATAGTGGTAATGATAGTGAGAGCAGAAAATTAGTTGAGGTTAGAGGATTGCTAGTTAGTGATCGTAATGATTTAGAAAGGGAGTATAGAGATAGTTTAATTGTAGAGGGTGAACAGGGGGCAAATTTATATGGGGTTAAATGTGAAGCAGAGATTTCACAAGTTGTTTATGGGGATAAGAGATCCTCACTAGGACATTTGGGCGACAATGGGTCGACAAATGGTCAAAATAGATTTTTGTGTATATCTGGTATGGCCAGATGGTGTTTAAATAATTGTGCGGTATTGCCCTCTGAGTTGAGTGAGAATGTGAGATTGGATTGGGAAAGTGATTATGAGAGAGAGAGAGAGAGAGAGAGAGAGAGAGAGTTAGAGTGGTTTAAGCTAAATAGAGGTTATGGAGAGTTTATAGAGAGTTTGAATAATGAGAGAATTATGATAAATAATAGAAACTTATCTTTTAGTACTTGTGTAGTAGCAAAAGATGATTACATTGGGGTTGACAATAATGAACACTTACCTGTTGTTAGGGTCAGCGTATTAGTAACAGCTGACAACTATAGTGGTGAAACTATAAATGATTTAATTGTGACAAATGATACTGACGGAGACTTGACAAAGAATAATAATGTAGACATGACTTATGATAAAATAATAATGGGGGGTAACCCTGAGCATTATTATCATGGTACAATGGGAAAAACAAATTTCTATGGTTACAACACAAAGGATAACCATATGGTGTATATAAATAAAAATGAAAAATGCTATGTGAAATTAAGACTAATTTTTGATGACGGGGGTTTGAAAATCATGAATGAACATTTAATTATTTGAGTCAATGGTAGAATTACTTGGCTGATTTAGGTAATGAAGTGTGGTAAATAATAATTGGATACGACGGAAATTTGTAAATAAATATGTTGGTGTTAAATGTATTGTGTCAAGGTTATATTGTTGAAATGTATACTATATCTTATGTAACACATGTTTGTAGTATGTTATAATAATATTTTATTTTGTTAAATAATTAAGAGGTACTAAGGAATTTTTTTTTGTATTGTGTGTTTAAATTAAAAGTGTTTTAAAAATGTAACTAAAGCTAAATTGTTTTGAGTGGAGGTGGAATTAAAGCAATTTAAAAATGTGAATTTTATTAATGAAGTCAAATTAATTTTGATTTAAATTTTGATGTGAATGGGAATATAAATAGTAATTGATTAACATGTCAACACTAAAAGATTTATAGAAACTAAAAAATTGAAGGAAGTGTTAGTGGTGATGTAATCAGAAATGTTGAGGCTGAGTCAGTGTTTATAAAACAAGTCTAGTATACAACTGTTGATATAAACAGGCATATTGTTTGTTTCGTGTTACTAAGGTTTACAGTCAGTCGTGCTGGAGTTGACAACAACAAGAATGTTGTATTTTGATGAATCATTGCTATGAGTAAATTCTATTATGAAACAACAGAATTACAAGAGGTGATGGAATGAAGGTAATTTTTTTGAATAATGTAATGAAGTAACTTAGTTTTTTGATTGCAATGCAGTTCAATTTTATGCGAGAGGATTTTGTTAATGGAGAATCATTTTGAAAAAATGTAATAAAAATAAATGAAACTGTTAATTAAATAAAATTAAATTTGAGCAGGAATTAAATTAATTGAAGAGGTGAATTTTAATAATGAATTTAAATTTATTTTGGTTTAAATTGTGTATTGAATAAGGCAATAATAATTGAAGGTTTAACAGAAAAGTATAGTAAAAGTGATAATGAAAGGTAAACAGAATGTTGATTTAATGTTGGTGATGATTTATTTGTATTCTGTGTAATCTACTTGTACTTTTGGCGGGGAACCATGTTTTGTCAGGGGAAAAAATTAACAATATATCACTGGTATGTGATTTTTATGTATTCAGTGTAAATAAATGTAAGCAGACAGTAAGGTTATATTACTATGTAGACATATGCATATTGTTTTTTGTATAAAAAAAGAACCAGTACTTTGACAAATAATGAACCGGTATAACTAAGAGGAAACGAATCAGTTGGGGATATGCAGTAATGGAAGGCCCGTTGTTGATATTTTGCTTAAATTTTATAGAGTCAGGTGATACTGTGGCGGGTGCCTATCTGATTTTATGGTGTTGGGATCTCGAGCAGAGAAGTCCAGTAAGGTCGGATGGGTACAGCCACAGCCACCGGACTAGGGGGTAAGTACCCATGATTTTAATAAGGATTTAAAGGGGGTGGTGGCGCCATATCTTCACTGGTCCTCTTAGGTTTAGGCAATGAGAGTTTTTATGCTTCGACATAAAACCTCTCATTGGGGGGGGGGTATTGTAATGGTACAGAATTGTGTGCTACAAGGGTTTCAATTTAAATCAGTTAATTTTAAAGTAGTCAGTATTCACCTGTGAGGTACCCTATAGTAACCAGCTAAACATACAATGTTATTGCAGACTGTTTATGCTTGATGTCTGAGTCTGCCCAGCACAGACGTATTACGTTACAGCTTGCCAGCTCAGTCTCTGTGTAAATCACAGTAAGAACACATTGTCACCCCAGTTTGCATCAGACAGTAGCAGATAGCAGTCATCTATAAGTTAAACTTTATATCAGTGGCCTCGGAAATTTCGGTAGGTCGAAGCAGAAAGTGTAGCCTAGACCTACCGAAATGTATTGAAACTTCAATGAAGAATACTATAAAGAAACAGTGAACGTGATATACGATGAATTCTTAAAGTAAAGTAATTAGGACAGGGTAAGTGTGGTTTAAGTGAAAGTGCACGGGCAGATGGCAGAATAAGTGGAATAGCGAGAAAAGATAAGTACAGTAAATACATTGGCCAGTAAGTTTTTGAATTGTAAAACAGTAAAGCGCTTAGTAAAAGGGGGATAAAAAGTATATGTAGCAATTGTAAAGAGTGAGAGAGTGTATGCGAGGGAAAAGGGGAGCAATAATTAATCAAAGCACTGGATCCTAGCCAAAAGTATTTGTTCAAAGAATTTTGATTAAATAGGTTTGTTTCTAGTTGTTGAGAAAGAAGGGAGTATGGTATGGTGAAGAAAATAAGATTTGGTTTAATATATAACATGTGGTAGAGTAAGTTATTACGCCATAACCATTTCCTATTCTGTGCTGAAAACTTCGTCTAACGTTCTGTAGGATTTTCTGAGGGTGGTCAGATAGCGGGATTATGTTAATTTTTGTAAGGGCAAGAGTGTAAAGGTTTCGATATTAAAATATAAAATATCGTGGCGACCTGGGCAGTTTAATAAGGTAAGTTTAACGGGATTATGACGGTGAGTAAAATTCTGGCAGCAGTGAGTTTTAGTAATATTAAATGATCGTATTATTTTAATAATGGTAAAAGAGCAAGACCATTACATCTGCAACTGATTTCGTCTATACGACTCTGGATCCCAAAGGTAAGAAAAACGCAGTATTATAAATTCAATAAATTTTATTAAATGATTGAAACTTTCAATTGTTTCATAGTAAATTTAATTCCTTTTCATTTGCAGGATGTTTTAGGGGTTGTTGTAAAGAAAGAAGTGGATGTAGAAGAAGCAGAGACTGAACAGTTAATGTGCACAAACCTGATTATTTAATCCATAGCTAACATCTTAGGTTGTTAAGTATTGTTTACCACTTGAGATTAGCATTACATTAATTTATAGATATGTACTTTAAACATCAACAGAATACCAGTATTCTCCTCCTCCTCCCCATTCCCCTCTTGCTCCCCCTCCACCTCCTCCACAGCCTTCGGTGGGCTTTAGCCTTCTCAACAATACTCCTCCATGCTTCCCTATTCTCCGTCCTTCCTTTCCACCATCTGATTCCCATGGTAGCAAGATCTTCTGTTACGCCATCCAACCGTCTCATCCTTGGTCTGCCTCTACGTCTAGTAGTGTATAATCTTCCCTTCAGCACTCTTTTAGGCATTCTTTACTCAGACATTCTTTCCTCAGATATTCTTTCCACATGTCCCAGCCATTGTAACCTCTGTGATTTGATGAATTTCACTATTCATATATTTCTCTATGTCTTTTCCATGCATGGGAGCCTGTAGTTCATTGTATTTCGTATTCTTCAACTGCCTTCTGCTCTTACTGGGGCATAAATTTTATGCAATATTTTGTGTTCATATGGTTTTAAAGCAGTTTTGTCATTACTCTGTTAAAGTCCACTCCTCATTCAAATGTAATAACTGGTCGCACAAGAGAATAATATACCATAAGTTTTAAACCTCTTGTAACAAGATTGTTTGTAAAGATGTTAATATTTTCAAAGTAGGCTCTGTTTGCTGCTTGTATTCTTTCTCTTATACTCATCCTAATGTTATTATCATTTGATACCAAGGCACCTAGATAACTAAAGGAGGACACTCCTTGAAACACTTCCCATTCACATTGAAATCTCTAGGAGCCCTTCTTGTTTCTAAGTTGGACATTACCATGTATTTTGTCTTGCTTTCATTTGCCACAAGACCAATTTTTATTGCTTCTGCTTCCATTAATGCATCCATGTCTTTGAGGCTATCAATGGTTCTTGCTACTATTAAAATGTCATGTGGATATGCACATATTTGAGAAGATTTCATGAATATTGTGCCCTTTGTATAGATTTTATTTACTGCACTATGTAGAGCTATGTTGAACAGAACCACAGAGAGGCCATCTCCATAGTATCCTAGTATTGCATACATTTAAACTACATGGGATTAGGTAAGTGGAATCACACACACACACACACACACACACACTTGCACAATGTATACTCACAAAAATGAAAGTTCAGAGTGTGGGTATTTATTACAAAAAGTTGGATTATAATTCTACGTATGTTATATTTATTTTAAACCGCCTCTTTATATAGGTACTCTACAAAGCACTGAGGAGACAAAGTAAATTTTATAATTTCTAAATTTACAGGATGTATTGCTGGATATAAGTTCTATACTAAATGAAGAACTGCGTGTCAAAGAAGAAATCGTCAAAGAAGAGAATGATGAACAATTTGATGATCAGGTGTAGTACATAATTATACTTTTGTTTATTATTTTTATGTGCGATGTGTATTAAATTGTATGATGAGCCACTGGGCCCAAACAGACATAACACAAAAAATATTTTGACACCAATAACTGTAATGTTACATTGAATGCAATAAATAAGGCATTATAGAAAATGATTAGTACCAAGCTTTAGTGAGCAGAATCAGCATTGCTTTATTTTAGTAGGATTAAGATTTGCCTCTTTATGTGTGAAAATTAAGCCAGCCAGCAGACTGAAATTAATGTCAGTGGATCAATCAGTGTCACAAAATGTTAATAATTAATGTTAAGTTTACAAAATGTTAACAGCTATTTTATACATACTACCAATGAAATCATTATAACAAAAGTTTTTTTGTGTCACATAAACGAATAAACTTGGTTCATATTCTTTTATATCTGAAGTGTTACAAACTTGGAGTTCCAGATGTGCTTTAATTAATAACACAGGCCAATAAAAAAAATGTTTTTAAAAAGTTTTTAAATACTTATAGCTGATTCTTATGATTTTTGACATGCTGAATCCATATCTGGACTTAGATTTTTCTATCACTCACAGTTTTATCACAATATGATTAAGTTTAAACAAGAAAACTGACAAAAATTCAATAGGAATGAAAATTTAAACCAGTATTACAATATGTACAAAGCCTTTATTCAAGTCAAAACTTGAAAATAACATTTAAATATATGGTTTTTATATGTCCATTGGTTTGTATTTTCTTTCTCTCTTCTCTTTAAAGCTTCTGATGTAGCTTTTCCTCCTGTGTGATGCATGTTGAATTTCTCAGTGAAGTGACCAACAGTAATCATCCATCATGTTGATGTTCTATTGGCCCTGATAACGTTTTTCCATCACCTTGATATCTTGGTGGAAACCCTCTCCTTGCTCTTCACTTACATCACCCAAGTTTTCAGGGAAAAAGTCAAGATGGCTGTTCAAAAAGTGAATTTTTAGGCTCATCAGACATCCCAACTTTTTGAATTTGTCCAGCATGCTGGTTATGATAGATGCATAGTTTGGGTCTTTTTTATTACTCAAGAACTTGGTCACAACTTGTTTCAATGAGATTCAAGCCTCCTTTTTATTTAAAGTCATTTTTGATTCAAAGTTGGTATCAAACATACTTTTGTGGATGTCAGGCCCAACGAAGACTCCTTCTTTCAGTTTGTCTTGTGATAAATGAGGAAACTTCTCACATAGATACTTAAAACATTCTCCATCTTTAGACAAGGCTTTTACAAATTGTTTCATCATACTAGTTTGATATGAAGAGGTGGCAGAAGAATTTTTTTCGGATCCACTGGGTTTTGTCGCAAAATGTTCTTCTCTCCTGGCTGTAAGGTTTTTCTTGCAGGTCAGTCTTTCTTGGATCAGTGTTGACCCTTTGGTCTACTATCCCATTCACATATAAAAACATGGGAATTTTGTAAATCGCCAAGGAGCATGCATAAAACTTTCAAATCCCAGCTTATCATCCAACTATGAGCAGAATAGTTTATTTTATTTAGAACTACATATAGGTTTTCATAGCTTTCCTTCATATGCACTGAATGAGCAACAGGCAAAGAAGCATACGTGTTCCCATTGTTTAAAAGAACAGCCTTCAAACTGGTTTTTGAAGAGCCTATAAAAAGCCGCCATTCCTCCTTTTTGTTTTCAATTCCAAATTCACTCATTAGACCAGCAACATCTGAGTAATACGCCAAATCGTTTTCTTGCTTACAAAATTGTGTAAATTGCTGCTCTCTTGTCATATACACATAAATAGAAGTTCCAGCTGCCAACAAGTTTTTTTCTTTTAGTTTAGAGCCAAGCAGTTCAGCTTTTTCCTTAGTTAGGCCCAAATCCCTTACTAATTCATTCAACTTGATTTGCGTAAACAACTGAGGTTCTAAGTTTCCTGCAATACTTTTAAATTCATTCTCCTGTCCATCTTCATCAGATTGGGTATCACTACAAACATCAAGGACAACACCATCAATAGTCTCTGGTACTTGAGGAACAGGAAGACCCGGACCATGGCCTACTGGCTGAATAGCAACGCGAGGTTTGGGTAGAAAATTACTTTTTTATTTTTGGAGTTATAGCCAGTAACATCAATGCTACAAAAGTAACAATCATCAGAATGGTTTCTTGCCGCTCTCCATAACATAGGAACAGCAAATCTAAAGGACTTTTTCTCATTTTTTGACCATTTTCTAAGATCCTCGACCATACATAACATACCTTGTGTAGGCCCAAGACTTATCCTGATCACCAAGTTTCGTTCCAAAATATGAAAAGCACACTTTTTTTAACAAACTCGGTAATATTTCTTTGATGTTTTTTAATAACAAACTCTCCACAAATATAACAAAAACAGTTAGAACCGTTCCTGCAACCACGACTAGCCGTACTTAATCACATGTGCAAACAAATGGAACAGTGAGGTTAGACTAACAGCAACAAAACAAACAGCTCAATCATTGATGAAGAAGAACAAAGGTGCCACTGCCAGTTGAATGTCGCACAATTTTACTTTTTCTTTACGAATGTTGATTTTTTCAAACATTGACTATTCTTTTGTGACAAAATGGTGGGTGATACGACTTTCTTATTGTAATTTTCGGTTTCAGCCACTGAAAAAAGTGTTAGCCTCTCTCTGTATAAGTATGTGCAGGTTACATCAGCGAACGATAGCTTTCTGAAGAAAATCAAAAACTGCTGGTACTC
This sequence comes from Magicicada septendecula, assembly GCA_034769895.1. Lineage (NCBI taxonomy): Eukaryota > Metazoa > Arthropoda > Insecta > Hemiptera > Cicadidae > Magicicada > Magicicada septendecula. The sequence goes on from CM068373.1 coordinate 94,924,830, forward strand.
TTCGACCAAGCCGATGCTTGGTATGTCAAGTTCCCAGAACAAAGGGCAGATTTGAAGAAAATTGGGTTCCTGATTCTGCTCACCCAATTGCGAGGTTGGAACCCAGTAGCTGACTGAGCCAAAAAAGGTCGACCGGCTGAGTACTGAATTAGTTTCATAAAGAAAAGACGGCATGACGTCAAACAACAACAAAAACAAACCTCGGAAGATTACACTACCAACCCAATATGATCGTCACGGTCGCATCATTGTTTGGATTAATAATAACAATGACATATGCGGTGGGGATGCTGAATAACTCCAACATTATAATAAACATTTATTGTTATAATGAACAATATTGTTGTTATTTGTGAACTTATTTGTTAAAACTGTTGGAGACTGTTGAGGGTCTCATAGGAGTTATTATTATATGTCCTTTCTCAGTCTACATGATTTAGTAAAAACACGTTTTTTCAGGTACCATTTTGTAATTTACAAATGGCAATTCGTCATTCATGTTTCCTTACAGCTAAGACTTACTTTAAAGTCTTTATCTAGTCCTCACCTTCAATTATTAGATGTTTATCTTCTTGCTAAATTGGCACATCACTATGTACAGCTCTTCCTACCATTTCTATCCTTTAGTGAAATTTGCCTTTGGACTGACTTCCATGATTGTATTATACTGGAGCATTGATTGTGTTTACTCCATGCAACAATCTTTACACTTTTGTAAGCAATTGGCTTGCTGCCATTAGTGAATGGGTGACCCTGTCATCTTGGTGCTATATTTCTTCTTGTTTGAATCCTGCCGACTATGCTCCCCGAGGTCTTTTGGCCAAAGCTGCTGATCACTATTTGAGGTGGTCTGGTCCGCCATTCCTTATTGAAGACCAGTCCATTTTCTCTTCTGTCAGGGAAATTTTTGTGGTGGCCTAGAACTCAAACCAATCTTGTGTGACAGCAGTTTTGTCTGTCTGTTGTGCAAACATTTCCTCCTAGCCTCATTTGATGGGAGTCTTTTGTTATTTTGTTGTAAGTCCTAATCAGGGACTATACTGCCGCTATGTGATACTATCACTAATACTAGTGATAAGCATACTCAATTTTCAATTTTATTGCCTAAGGATCATCAGTTTGTACTACTAATTAGGTATACTTGTTAGGGTGGGCCGAAAAATAAAAAAATTAATATTTTGAAGTGCTATACCACGGAAAACTTGCCTCTAGAACAGTTATGTGTAAATAAAAAAGGTAAATTATATTACCTTACACCTGGTGGTAGCGCATTAGCCTGAAACTTTGAGAAAGTATACAAATTTCGTACTTTTTCCAAAAAATAAATTAGAGATAAGAACTCCTGGTGCAATCAATTATCGGCTCATTTTAGTAGGACAACATGTAGTAAGGATAAATAAATTGAAAAATAATACATTTTACTTTATTTTATTAGTACATTAAACTTCAAAAACAACATAAAAAACCAAAATTGACATATTTTAAAGAAACAAATAAAAGTTTATTTTCTGTCACTTGGAATGTTTAGTTTGTAAGGCAATGTAGTCTTTTACTTGTCTTACTTGTCTTATTCATAGTTTGAATTTAGATTTGCTTGAAAAACTTGGCATTTATGATCTTGAAAGAAGTGTCGTTCTTATAAAACCATCTCTTGAACTAAATCCAACCACCTTTTGAGATGCCTCGGTGACAAGCTTGACACATCGTTCTACTGTTTGGGTATGACATGGGAATTGATTTGACCTTGATTTGACCTTAGACCAAATCTCTTGATCGGTGACTCTTCGCAGCAAAGGTGGTGGTGAAAGTGTAGTAGTGCCCCAGTGAATCATTTCGATGTGGTCCTTAGCTTGGAAATTGATTTTGGGTGTTTGGAAACTCCTGATTGACTTCCTTTTAGAAGCTACGTTTCTAGCCTTTATAATTCTTCTATAACCCAACTCTCTTATAATCCCTTTTATCTACTATCATACTCAAAAGTAAGTTTTCTGGATGGGCAGAAAATGCGTTTCTCTCAATTACTGGGTCAATGACCTTTAGCAAGTTTTCTGGAAGGAATCTTGACGATTTTATAACTTCAAATACATGTTCTGGTCCATTTGTGAAATATTTACTTGTTTTAATTTGAAACCATACAGGCATATATGATTTTAAGATGAAAGAATCTAAGATCTTGTGTTCATCTGTTGGGTTTTCGATACTTATATACAATCGGAGAACTCTGTTCGCTGTTGTTAACCACCTTGAGTGGGAAAGTGGGCCAGGTTCACGAGCAGATAAATCTTCAGGGCAGTTACCTGCTTTTATAGCACAACTAATGTCCAGCAGGTACTGTTGATCTCTGCTTAGTATTTTTCGGTCAATATCTAGAATCTCACACTCAATACTGTCAAAATTTACCACCGGGAGTTTTTCACATTTACTGAGTTGTGTGCCAATCGGACCACTAAATGATTTTGGTCCCGTTGTTTCACCATCTAAAGCTTGAAACAAATGCGGGAATGGCAATTCATTAAAGTGTGAGAGACACACCCCCCACTGTAGTGGTCTTTTAATGTGTTCTTCGATTTTACGAATGACACCTGTTTTCCAACCCGTATTAGTAATGGTGCCATAACATCCAACTACGTCCAGTTCCTGAAGTGAAAATCCAGTTTCAGTTAAATAAGAGATAATGCTGTTAGCAATGTCTTCAGCAGAACCAGAAGAGGGTGAAACATGGCCGATGTAAACAGAACCTGGTTCTTTTAAAATCGTGTAATGCTCTTCTTTTATTGTTCTTCGAAACTGCTTTGAGTTAACTTTTTCAATCACGAGAGTGTTATCCTTCCTTCCATCAAAATACAGTCCTTGAAGTGGGTTATGCTTTTCCTCGTTTTGCATTTGAAGTACTGAACGGTTAACACTTTTTTCCCTTCTAAGTTTATTTTTGTCAACAACATAGGTGTTGTCTTCATCAGTTACAATACCAAAATCCCGCAACAGACTTGAATCCACAGCTGCCGTTGCTCTATCTGACAATCCAAAGCGATCACTAGTCAGCGCAGTATTTTTCAATTTAACGCGCATCTGCCATGGTGACTTAATTTCAGACTTTGGTAATTTAAAATCTTCATCGCTGTCATTTTCAGTGTCTTCAGACGAATTACTTACTACCTCTTTTGGCAGGCAAGTTTCTGTATCTGTTTGTTTTGAGCAAGATGGCTGTGCTATCGCGTCAATTGTGGAATGAGTTGTTTTATGTTCGATAACCTTTCTTTCAAGTCTTTGAGTAATTGTTTTTGTTTCCTTTACGTCCACACTTCCAATTTTTCCTATGCCATGTTTTCTTTGCAAGTACATGAATTTTAGTTCAATGACTGGTATTTTTTTTGCTTTTTCACACGTACAGGTAATAGACACAGGGCACTCACAAACTTCAGTGGCCTTTTGGCAATTGCAGTCTAAAGTTATTTTGCACTTACAAGCAGAGATATCAAATAGTAACAAAGATTTCTGCTTGAATTCCTCAACTCTCTTTTTGAACTTTTCCTTTTCCTTATCCCGCTTATAAGACTTCATAAGATTACGATACCTGTTATGGTATGCATTAATTAACTGAACAATTCTGTAAAGCGTAACTGTTGGTATTGAAGCTTTATCAAACACGGCTTTAACTTGTGGTGCCACAATATTCGAAACTTGAGATAAACTTACTGACCTGTTGTTTGCTTTCAATGCCAAATTGTAATGTTCATTGAAAAAACACTTGAGAACGTCTTCATACGTCGGGAGTTTACTCGCAGATAACTCCTTTAGGTGACCGAATAACAGACAATTAAACTCGCTTTTAATTTTTTTAGACACAGCCATTAGGACACAGTAATAAAATAATGTTATAAACAAACACTACTAAAACAAACACACTTATCAGTTATAAACTAACATTATTGAAGCAAACACTACTGTAACACCCCGTCACGGTCATTGCCTGGCTCAACACTGACAGATAGTGTTGTGTCACGGAGCTCACAAATGGCAAGAGGCGCGCGTGCTTTGCATTGCATTGTGGGTAAATTCCATAGCAATGATGTGGTGGGGAGTGCAGTACAGGTGCAGAGTGACAACCGGAACTCTAGAAGTGGTGACGGGCTGCAGTAGACACCGTTGCGCGTCGCGTACGGTTGGTAAAAAATACGTTAAATTACAGATTTGTAATGCTTTGCGCTACCCAGAATAAAGTAATTTTTATAGTTATCTTAATCTGTGTTTTTTTGCATTACTTTTAAAGCTTTTTCAATATAGCAATTTTTTATCTTGTATTTTTATAGGTCCAAGATAACCTTGTATTTTTCAATAAATTTCAAATATTTAAGCACAATGCGCTACCGATAGATGTGATATTTTTTGTTTTTTCATCTGCGTTTTACTTAGGTGCCCTAGAGGGAAGTTTTCTGCAGTATAGCGTTTCAAAATAAAAATATTATAAAAATTCGGCCCACCCTAATACTTGTCCTTGGTAAGGAGATACTTTTTATTTTTAACTCAAGATCAGTTATCCAGTGTGTGGATTTTATCTGTGTACATAAGGCAATTAGGAGTTGCCTTAATCACTGCATTGTGTGTTTTCAGGTCATGCCCTGTCCATTAGGGTAGAAAGAAAAATAGGTCAAATTTATACTTGACCCATTAGAACTTTCTAATAGCCACCAAAAGTTGCCTTTTGGTATTTTAAAATAGAGTGCAAAGTTTCATTTACCTATGATAAATATTTAGAGGTACCACAAAAAGCTTGAAAATTCATATTTTGTCTGAAAAATCATGAAAATAAAATCATTAAGAATATGTGTGTTTTAAGTTTTGGTTTTTATATCTGCCTTAACCTACCTTTTGGTATCATAATGCGGACTGCAAATCGGTTTTCTTCTAAGACAGTTTTTATAGGCACTTCAAAGCTTTAATATTCATGTTTCAAGTTTAAAATTACATTTTTTAGGATTTTATGCATCCTCATAACATGTATCCTGGTTTGAAATAAAAGCTACACACATTTTTTACAGTTTTTACTACAGTGAACACACATTTTTTATTGCAAAAATAACATTCTTCTTCTTCAGCAGCGCAACAACCCATTACTGAGTCAAGGCCTCCTTTAACAGCCTCCCCCAGTTGTCCCGTCAAGTGCAGCATCTCTCCAGTTCCGGGTCCCAATGATATGGCACGAATCAAAGTTCACACCGTCTTCCCAACGTAGTTTGGGTCCTGAGTCTACCAAGCTTTATAATTTTCACAATATCTGGTTCATTCAGAAGAGTGTTCAGATCTTGGTTGGTCCTTTTCCTCCATTCACCTCCCATACAATTGGACCAAAAATGCTGCGGAGGATTTTGCATTCATGAACCAACAGGCTTGACTCAGACTTTCTAGAAATGGTCCAGGTCTCTGAATCATAGGTGAGAACTGGGCGGATCAGTGTTTTATACAGAAGCAGCTTGATGGTCCTGGCAATTGTTCTGCTCTGAAACAGGGGTCTGAGACTAAAGAAGCACCTATTAGCTGATGTGATTCTTCGCTTTATTTCTTCTTGTGAGTTAACTTGGCATCCTAAATGAACAAAGTTGTTGACTATTTTGAAGGAATAGATGCCACTTTTGGTTGCATTCTCCTTCTCTAGCTTCCTGCCCTGTGACCATGTATTTTGTCTTGCTTTAGTTTATTATGAGACCCAGCCTCCTTGCAGGACCTTCAAGAGCAAGAAAGGCTTCAGTGACTGCTTGAAGGGACCTTCTGATTATATCTAGGTCATCGGCGTATCCTAGGACCTGTTGAATACAGTCCCGGAGGAATCTATTCCACCATCTCTCATAGCTTTTTCTAAAGCAAGAATGAAGAGGAGGCAAGGAAGCGCATTGCCTTGGAGGACCCTCTTTCCATAGTCAGACTCTCCTGATAAGTCATTCTGTTTCCTCACCATGCCCTTCACTGTCAGCATTGTCATCCTACACAATATTATTAATTTCTTTGGTATGCCTAGTTCTTCAAGAGCCATGTAAAGTTTGTGTCTAGCAATTCTATTGTATGCATCTTTGAAATCTATGAAGAGGTGATGGGTTTGTAGCTTATGTACCCTACCTTTCTCCAGAATTTGTCAGAGTGTGAAAAACTTGGTCTATTGTCGAGTTTCCTCTTCTAAATCCCCACTGACATTGACCAAACACCTGATCAGCATGTGGAAGCTGTTTTTGGTATAGCAAAAATAACATTACATTTTATTAAAAATACAGACGAAATACAAGATTATTGATTTTCAAAAGTATAAGATATAAGATTGCACCAAAATGTTCAATGTCATTATAAAGTCTTACATTCACTTTTCAGGAACTTTAAAATGTTTTTTTTATTTCAAATTTTTGCATATATTTGTGGACTTTATTTTGTCGTATTGGCCTTTTTGTCCTCATCAGTATCAGTACGTTTGATAGTATTTTTTGATGTTGTGATTGTCGCTAAAGAAATTCTTGTTGTCTCTATAATTCTTTGTTTCTTTTAGCAATAAAGGATTAGTAGTAACTTTAACAGTGGTTTTTCCATAGAATTATAATTGATAAAATGGCGGCCACTTGAAAAGTAAATTTTGTTTAAAACTTAACGTTGTGAATGCTTTTTTTGTTAGGTTATCATGAATAAGAAATCATTATACTATGTTTAATATATTTATTACCAATCCTACTTATATGTTAAACTGGGACCTATTAAATATTCCCCAAAATACTGACAAATTATAAAAATAAATTTTATCACACTTGCGGCATCTCAAAACGTATTCCAAATGTCCTAATATTTTAATATTATCATTATGGTGACAAAAGGAAACTTTTGTGCTCTATTACGTTGACAAATTAAAAAACTGATTTTTCTTTTCACCCATTGTGTACTTTTATCTTACCTTCTGGCTGCTCAACTCCTTCATTTCCATTTGTTAGTGTAAGTATGGGTTATGCGGGTCACATGTGCATCTGCCATGACTGTTAGAGAGATCTAATTCTTTTCATTTTATTGTGATTTTTATTCGGGTGTCTGGAATAATTTTTTTTACCTTTGTTAGTACTGAATTCGTTAGTACTTTGATGTACGTAGTCAACTTTATCATTTTTAATCTGTTAACACACTCATCTAATTTAGTGCCTACATGTCCTGTTACTTCACTAAGTTGCATTTCAGTTCGATCATTATTTTGCTAAAGGTGCGTAATAATAAAGCTGTTGTGTGCATGAAACAATAAAGACAAAAATTGATATAGCATATAGTATACAGAAATTTAGCGTTTCTAGAACGTTTTCGTACTGTTGCAGCTTAATGTTTATCTTATTTTCTATTACCTTGAATTAGGTTGCCTTCAATGCATTTACTATCGTAAATTAACAAAAAAAATTATCCTTATGCTCATGAGTCATAGTTCTAAAATCAACTAGGAAATTTAAATTACCCTCACTCTGTTTCTTAGTTATTGTTTTACTGAAATAAAAATAAACATTTAGAATCAAATAACCACATTTTTTCTCTTTAGAGTTTTTTAGATAAAAGTCCCCCGTCCAGTCACTCACACACACACACACACGTGTGTTTGTTTGTTTTTTATAATTCCCACCTCTTGTCATTGACTATGTACATAGATAGTATAAATCATGGTAGGTTGCCTACCTTACACTAGCATTGTACTAAGTACTGTGCCAATACTTAATTGCAACTTTTGAGGTTGGGTGTTGTTCTTTCCATAGTATGCTGTACCGTATTCTCTCTAGCTGTGCCTTGGACTGAACTGGAGACAGAGGAATTGTCCAATGATGATGTCATCAATTACGCCTTAATCGCTCAACATAATAATTAGAATAAAAATGATTTTTACCACTTATACATACATATTCAACCAAGCACTACCTGCCTGTCAATCTACCAATCACACTGTTGATTTTTTAACTGGTATGTTTTTCAAATGTATGACTTCACATGGACTGTACCATTACAAATGGTGCATGTTTTTACCATATATGAGCTGACAGGCAACTCGTTCATGTATCATCTTGGTAACATTTGTATATAATACCTTGTTGAAACGTGCTTAAATTTTTTTTTAACGTAGTTTGCAGCATGTTTGCATACCATTATGCATACTTAAGGTCTCTTTATGTTACAACCAATCATACACATATCTTTGATTATGCACAGTTCTAATATTATGTCCTTCGCTACCTTTGATTACATAATTTGCATTCAGTACATTGGTATCCTAGTTCTGCAGCTGTTGTATAGAAGTCCCATTCGAACAAGTGGACTCGCAGTTATTAACTGCGTTCTTCTTCATAGCACTGTTCAGACAGCTGACCAAAATTTCTCTATAAAATCTCTCATATATATGAGACCAATTTAACACTTTAAGTTCTGTTCACTTATGGTCTGCACACACTGCTGTGTCCTGAGCATTTTTTGTAAAAGTTTAAGGGCTAATAGAAAATATTTGTATTTTCTCTTCACTTACCCCCTTTCTCTAAACAGTGTATTAAAAGTACACATCTTCTTTTAAATATTTTGGTCTATATTTTGTTATAATGTTTTGTAGCTTTTTTATTAAGTTGAAAAAAGTAGGTACACATTTTTATTAAAGTCAATTCATGCGCAGTAAATTGTAAACACAGATTACATCTGTAAACAAAATTACATTGTTTACGCCTAAATATTGTTTTATCAAAAAATTTACTGAACCAGTCAAAAACAAAAGATATTTTATCAATTGAGGTTAGGCTACAACTCTTGAACATGGGTAACTGGTTGTTCATCTATCTCGCACCATGAACTTGAATTTGGTATACAAAATTCACTTGTATTACTATAAGTAATACACTTGCCCATGTGTATATGTTTTAAGTTTTCAGTAATATCAACTAAAAACTGAGAAGCTATTATCATTAGCTTCACTCATCATAGTGTCATTACCATCAACACAAACATTATCACTATTTTCCGAATATGAATTTGACAAATCGATGTCGGAGCCAGAACTGTTTATGATTTCATTAATTTCTTCTTCTGTAACATAATTCCTTGAATCAATTTACAATAAAGAAAAATATAACAACCACGACTACTATCTCATGAACAACCTGTAGGTAAAAAAAAAAAAATGGGCCTCTTGTTCCAGTGCATGATGACATCTACAGTTTAAATGGAGAGCTAAAATATTCCTTTAGACAGAAATCAAGCCTGTGGATGTACAGGTGTCATCTTGTTTAGTTTAAACTACACACCTGGTATGTCCATAGGATTCTGATGCTTGTTTGACTTGGACGTACTAGGTTTTGTAGTGGGGGGTGAAGTTGATCGCCTGCACGTGGTGCCCCCTGCATAAACTAAACGATCAACAAAGGTTCGCCTAAAGCACGCTGACCAAAATGATACAAAAGAACCTTGCCAAAAACAGCAACGGCCCTTTTCAGGGCCTTGACACGGACCTAAGTATCCTGTATTGGAATGCCGGAGGTCTTAGCAACGATAAATTTTTACAATTTAAACGAAGCATCTGCCAAATTGATGTGGATCTATATGTTATAGTAGAAGCAGGCGCTGCGACTGAATTCTCTGAATTTTACCAAACTACCGGATACTGCAGCCATATTTTACCTCGATCACGACAAGTCGCCTCGGGGATAATTGTTGGAATTAAAAATAATCTCTGCTCTAAATTTGAGATAATCCATGAGATGCAAGACGATGACAAAGTGGAAATAATTCTAGCCCATATATGGAAAAATAACAAACATTTCACAGTCATAGGATTATACAACCCTCCTGGCAATATTCCATCCCTTGATGCAATTGAATCAATGATCCAAGCAAATAGCATAATCATAGGTGATTTTAACAGCCAATCACCGAGATGGGGATATGACAGGTTAACACCCGCAGGAAGACGCATAGAACTTTTCATCGACGAAAATTTTCTTGACCTGAAAGACACGCCACCAACCTTCCTGTCATTTGCTGGACAGACTTCCCGACCAGATCTCGTCCTTGCGCACCCTAACATCGCACAGAGGACAAAAGTTCACTTGATGGATGACGCAGGAGGCTGTGGACACCGCTCCATTCTCATCAAATGTGCGACAGGAAAAGCCACATACATTAACAAACGTGCCCCCCGGTGGAACTTTAGAAAAGCCGACTGGAGCGAATACGGCAGGATAACAAATGATATTATACCACACGAAATAAATTGGAAATCACCTGAAACAGCTATAGAGTCCCTGAACGATGCTATACTGAAATCTGCTCTATTATGTGTACCAAGGGGTCAAGTAAAGGGTTTTTGACCGTTCTGGAATAAAAGACTTTCATCCCTCAAGAAAACAAGAGACTCTCTGAGAAGGAAAGCAGAGAAATCTAAAGAACTATCTGACTGTATCCAACTCCGAAAATCCCAGGCCATACTACGTAAAGAAATTAAACAATCTAAAAGATCGGCCTTCAAAACCTTCTTATCGGAGCTGGATTTCCGGCGCGATGGAGCAAAAGCACACCATTTGGTCTCAAGGCTAAATAATGACACTGAAGCCAGAGGACAACAACCTTTCAAAAACGGACTCAATCTTATCACAGATCCCAAAAAAATAGCTAACACCTTTTGCAAGTACTAAGCAAATATAAGCCGAACCCGAAAGACAAGAAACGAACACAGACACCTGAATAAAAAACCTCTAATGCAGTGCCTCAACAAAACCGAACAAAAAATTTGCCTAAGCGATTTTAGCCTCTCCGAACTTGAATTTGCACTATTAAACACAAAGGGCAAGAAGGCAGCAGGAGCCGACGCAATCTACCCAGAACTCCTAAAAAATCTTGGTAACACAGCGAAACTAGCCTTGCTCAATCTCATTAATCTAACGTGGAAAACACGCGTCCCCCAGCAATGGAGGAAAGGGGAGATTATACCTATTACCAAGGAAGGAAAGCCAAGTGATACACCTGAGGGCTACCGCCCCATCACATTAACAAGTGCTTGCTGCAAGGTTGCCGAAAGAATGGTTGTGCGGCGTCTGAACCAGTTCTTTGAAATGAATGCGGTTATTGATGAATGCCAAGCAGGTTTCCGAGCGCACCGATGCACCATGGACCAAGTCGTCTACTTTGCACAAAGTGTTAAGGATGGGTACCACAAGAAAATGTCCTCACTGGCAGTAATGGTTGACCTAAAAAACGCGTACGACACAGTCTGGAGACCCATGTTGCTTCACAAACTTGCTTTGAGTGGCGTCGCAGGTAACCTTTTTAACTGGATAGCGTCCTTCCTGAGTCAAAGACAAATTCGTGTCCGCTATAATGATTGCCTTTCAGAGTACCGAATTCAACGCCAAGGGCTACCCCAAGGTGCCGTTATCAGCTGCAGCCTATTTAACCTTATGGTCAATGACATTCTGGTGGCTGTTCAGTGTGTGCCGGGAGTACAAGCGCTCCTGTATGCCGATGACCTTATCATCTGGGCAACTAGCAGCCATATCATGGGTCTTGAAGCAACTATTAATAGTGCACTTGTTAAACTAGAAGAGTGGGCCAAACTAAATGCCATGATGGTAAATACCACCAAGACGACATACCAACTTTTCTCTCTATCAACAAGGCGGCCTACGGTCAATCTGCGCTATTGTGGATCGGAACTCAAAGAGGTGAACATGTCTAAATACCTGGGTGTTAATATAGACACCAGAATGACGTGGAAGCACCATATAGAACAGTCCGCGAACAGTGCGTCCAGGCGCTGCCGGCTACTTAAACGACTCACTGCGACTACATGGGGAGCAAATCAAGATGTTCTGACAACTGCATATAAGAGCTACATTCGGCCGCTATTGGAATATGGCGCAGAAGCAACTATTACTGCCTCCAATGCAGCATGCCAGAAACTTCACTTGGTCCAAAATGCAGCCCTTAGAACGATAACTGGTGCGCCAAAATCAACTCCTATACTTGCCATGGAGTCACAACTGCAAGTCGAACCTATCCAAGTAAGACGGGAAAAGCTGTGCCTCATATCCTGGGAGAAATGTAAAAGAGCCTACCAACAACGGTGGAATAACTATAAAACAGCGACAGAAAGGCTGAAAACTCAGAAATGCCCGATTGCGATCTATGAAGAACTCCAACGCAAATATGACATAGAACCAAATGAGGCAGCACCATTTATACATCACCGTGAATTCTTTAGCCAACTCCCAAATGCTAACTTGAAACTCTTCGACTATAATAAGACCAAAACTGAGTCGAATGAAGCCGAGCTTCGTCAAGCAGCCTTACACACTGTACAAAAACATTTTCCCGCTGAGCAGTGGATACGAATCTACACAGACGGATCCTCTATACCATCTACAGGGGCAACAGGGGCTGGGTTCTACAGCTCTCTATTTGAAGGCCACCTCGCTGTAGGAGGCCGGCTAAGCAACTATGACGGAGAGGTAGCAGCCATAAAGGCAGCATCTATTGAGCTTGCCAAGATCTCACCACCTAACAAAGCCGTCTTCCTCATAGATTCGACTGCAGCGATTCAAAACGTGACCTCAAATGGTGATACAAACTGCTCCCTGACAATTGAGTGTAGGCGAGAACTGCAGAACCTTGTACAATTAGGCTGGCAGATTGAACTGCAATGGGTACCCAGCCATGTCAACATCATGGGAAATGAAAAAGCCGACATCCTCGCCAAAATGGGCGCAGCACTACCTCAGCCGGAGACCCCCAGCTCATATGCATCTGCGAAAGCACGAATAAATTCCTCAATAAGCCTATGGCTAAAAGAAAAACAATTAAGAGCCTGTGTGGGAAAAAGATGGGCAACATTGGTTACGGACGGCCCCATCAACAGAACTCTACCCCGAGCAACTAGTGTTGCTCTTTTTAGAACTACAACCGGTCATGACTACCTGGCCTCCCACCTGCACCGCATTGGCGTGTTGTCTCCTGAATGTGTTCTCTGTGGATACGCTTCCATGAATGCGGATCACCTAATTGCATGTCCAGCCTTGATCTCAGACACAGAAGTCCAAGACGAAGATGGTACGGCAAGGGTCTCACGTCTCTACTGGTCAGCGCGCCGCCTAATGGCCCAACAGCCAAGGGTGGGCGTTGGCTAGTAAGTAAGTAAGTAAGGTTTTGTAGTTTATAGTTTAAAAAGAAGTACAGGTATAATTCACATACAAATATAAATGTTATGCAACAGTGTCTGTATGCCTTATTTAAATCAAAAGAAAGATTGATGCGACTAATTGTTGGTAACTAATTTTTATTTTGTTACAGCATTTTTTGCAAGACATCAATAATATTATAAAGGATGAAATTGTTTTAGAAGAAGTGGAAAAAGAAGAGAATACACAAGAGGTAAAGTTTTTTTTAAAATTTACAATCAGTCTTCCATATTGCAACGTAACAAATAGAAGGCATAGTAAATTAGAACAAAATAATATCAGTCTTTTATCTGGAGTTAGGTATTTATTTAAAAACAAATTTAATATGGTCTGTGATTTGAATTATTTATTCTTAAATTTAAATAGTGTCTGTAAAATGGTTTGAATGTTTCTCTTTCTTATAGTCTATTTTACTTGTTTGACAAATTCCCTTGACGAGTTGAGGGTCCGCTGCTGCACTCATCCCCTGCTGGATCAGCTGCAATGATGCCACGTAGAACTCTCGTGACTCACGCATGCATGCCGTTTATCACCGATATAGTTTATCTCATTTATCTCAGGGCTCGATAATGGGTTTAACTATTATTAATTCAATTTCGGTGTGTTTTACGTACACCTTCTGGTATCTTGACGTGTCCTCGCATTTACCCAGATGTATTTCGGCGAATACACTGATTCCTATGCGGAAAAATCTTCACATTGCAAGATAGCACTATTTAATTTATAATTAAATTATTTTGAGTTCTAATACACAATTGATCTAGCAAACAGGCAACTCATTGCTAAGACCAAGTACTCTCGTAACCCTTATGAAGAACGTATACTGATACGACAAACTCGCACAGAGTCTGTTAAGGCCAAGCTGTTAGGTTGAACTGAGCCAAACTTCTTCAGCAAAAGACAAAACAGAATGAAAATTGGAGCTTCTGATTGATTAAAACCCATGGCACGTGATAGATGGGTTAGATAGATAAACATATGTCCTGCTCAATTTTGCTGAAGACTGCAAAAGCATGTATAGATTTTATGTAAAAGTTTTATGACTTTCAGAAGATGAGGATTCTTTAGAAAAGTGAATTCTGTTAAAAAATACATATTAAAATAATATGTTTTTAGTATTTGACATATGAAAAATGTAGCGCTAATTCAGAAGTATGAGCTGCCTAAGTTTCAATTCGATACGTTAATTTACTCAAAAGTTATTCATGTAAATACGAATAACACGCGGACTCGCACACTAAATTCGCACTTGACTCTGTGTATCTTTAAATAACAGGTAGGTTAGAGTGAAAATTCCTCTAAGTGAATTGTTAAAAATATTTAAATTAACTTCATAAAATCTTATTGTTACACATAATATTAGCTAATGACACATTTATTAATCATTAACCTTATTGACAGTTATAAATTATTATTGATAATCGAATTGTCTTTCGTTATTGGTTTAGTCAAATCAGCATCTATGTGCGAGTACATTAGTATTGGTTAAGTAATAACCAATACTTTGATTTGCAATTCTTCTTTAAAATTAATAGTATTTTATTTAAAAAATAAAACTTAGAACTTTTGTTCAATAATGTGTTAATTCATAATGATTATTGAAGTTAGTCACGTATGAATGTACTCGACTACCGTGGTATCAACACAAAAATTATTATTTGATAATTGTTTAAAATTCATTTAAATGTTGTTAATTCTAAATACTCCCTTATTATTTCACTCATCATTGCCGATATTATACACTGGCAATGGTATATTTCACTATTTCCTATCACTGTTTACACTTCACACGTTTAACGTTATTAACACATAAGTTAGGTTAGATAAAATTGTTTACTAACTGGGGAATGCGCACATTTTGAAAAAAATACTTTCGTCGAAGAGACATTCTGTCGGCGTTGACAATCAGTTTCTTAATGTCGCTATCCTTAGCTACTTCGACTGGCGTCTGCTGAAATCAGCGTTTCTTATTGGCTGAAAATCGATTAATCTCGTACCCATATGCCATAAGAAATTATTAAATTTTATTTCTCAGCGTTTGGCTTTGGGTTGGAGAGTCTAAAAGTGACGCTATCAATTCTTTTGGAATTTATTGAAAAATTATGATTCTTTATAACTTTGTTAATACATCTCCGATTTGGAAACTAAAGGTATCATGTTATTTCAGATGTTCTGCTCTTTATTTTGAGTCTACGCAAGCACTAATTCCGTCCATGATTTACCCTTTTGTCGATGCACTTTTAGTGGTTCTTATTTAAATATAAGTTTTTTCCACTTTATAGTATCACATGATACTTATATCACTCACTGACAATGGTTCAAGTCATTATTTCTTATCAATTATTCCTTAAATACTAAATATTAACAATATTCCATAATGCACTTTCAGGCGAGTAGGCCTTAAATGTCCATGCATTATTTCTTATTAGTTCTAACATATATATTATTCTAACACAATTCTATTGTGTTTGGTTTGTACATCAAATGATACTACACCTTTTGTGCAGCTTTGTATTTATTAACATAGCTTCGTTTATTTACATTGAATGGTTTTATCCCACCATGTTAGGTGTCCTGTCATATTGACACTCTTATTTTATTAATAGTTCTGTATCAGGGATGTATTTTCATCCATTAATTTGTCTTTAGTGTTTGTCTACATCTTATCTTGGGTATTTAGTATTCACTGCTGTGCTAATTACTCACAATTTTCTGTTGGACTGTTACTTACATCTAGTTTCATGTGACATGTATTATTGGTTTTCTTGGATTTCGTTGTCCATGACGTGTCCGTTACTTAACTAAATATCACTATAATATTGACGACTCGGAACACAAAGTTTGTGTTCTGATGAAGCCTTCTATAGGTGAAAGCCGGTTTAGGCTGTAAGGTAAAACTTTACGTTTTTACTTATAAAAAACTTTGTGTTCCGAGTCGTCAATATTATAGTGATATTTAGTATTGGTTTTCATTATTATTACATAAATTTATGCATTTATTGTTTGGTAATGGTTCTCAAAGAGGTATTGAGTATTCTTGAAACTACTGTTATACTATTTTCCTCTTTCTGACTAAGTTTGATTGAGTTTTTATGTAATTCTGTCATTCACTCGGTGGTTTGGTATTTTGGCTATTATTTGTTTATAAAATTTAAAGTATATAGTTGTGTTTCTTAGTTCATATTGGGTTTATTCTGTTCATTATTTATTCTAGTTTGGTTGTTGCATCATGTAAATACTTTTATCAATGTTTTTCTAATTGTTAGTTATGATTCTTTGTTGCAAATTCTGTTCAGTTGAGGTTATGTGTATACTACTGAATGACAACAATGTCTATATGCATTAGCTTGGTTTCTTGCATATTTTCTTATATATTTACCATGGTTATTATTACTATTATCTAGTACAATGGTTTTCTTTATTTTAATTCTATTATATACTATTTGTTTACATATTATCATCTAATTCTGATTGGTTATTGACATACATATTGTGTGTTTACATTTGGTTTGGGTTGAATGTTTTTTAATCTAATACAGGTTGTCTTATCTCTGATATACTACTAATTACATTCTGTATTGACTTTCCACTCTCCTGATATTTAAATGTATATTTTGAAATGATTTTATATTTAATGTCAGTCATGGTAGTTACTGGTAAGCAGTTCCATTTACTTTCATAATTGAGCAATTATTTCTTTACTTAATTTCAGTTCACTTGTGGTCTTTATTATGTTTTACTTTACCATACTTTGGTCTCATTAATAATACACTTATTGTCTGTGTTGTTTTATTTGAGATTGTTTTATACAACTGTTATCACTTATTATTTTCACTTTCTATAAACACTACACTTTCATTGTTTGTGTTAGTTTGTTTCAACTCGTGGTATATTAGTATTAATTAATTCACTGTAAGTAGCACACTATTATTGTCTGTGGTTGCTTATTGAATTATCATATTGTCCATAGTTTTGTTCGTGGTCACTTTGTTTTCTTTCAGGTTCTTCCTTGTTGTGGTATTATTCCTCACTTACTTGGTACTCTTCATACTGGTAATATTATTTTCTTCATTGTCATATATTTTCTTCATTTATAATATATTTTCCTCACTTGTTGTGTACTCTTCACACTAGTAATATTATTTTATTTGTTTATTATATATTTTCCCTCTTCTTAGCCTATATATTTTCCCTCACTTATTGGATCTATTGGGTCCTGGTTGCTAACGTAGTTGCTTGGTTCACTTTTCCTTTTGTTATAACATTGATGATTCATTTAATTACAACTTCTTCCTTTGGGTGCTTATTTTTTTAACATTATTTCTTCCTGGATATACAAGTTTGGCTTTGACATTTTAGTGTTGTCTTTCCTCTTGTTGGTGTGTTTGGCTATATTAGCTTAGATATGTTCATGGTAGATCTTCATGTGGGTATTTGTGATGATATTTATGTAACGATATTTTTGATGCGTTACAATGTGTATGTATTATATTTTTATAATGTCGAGATTCAAAATATTTGGGATACTACAGTTTTGTTGAGTTATTATGATGAATTTAAATTGAGGGGAAGATATATACATATATATGCGTATGAATAGGTGTATTATGTCCAATTATGTGTTCTATGTCAACTTTATACAAGAAGGGGGATTTAAACAATTTATGGAATTATTGATATTCTGATAGTATGTGATATTTTAATTTGTATGTAATTTCAGACATAATAAATGTTGTTATTGTTGTTTAACAGCGAGTTTTAATTTCAAGTCCCGTCTCACTGGACCCAGCATATTTTATGCTTCTCCTAGGCCTTCTGGCTAGTTTTAAATATCTAGTGGCGAGGTGCTACATAATTATCACCTCCATTTAATAACAAAATAATAAAACTCAAAATAAATAAATAATTTCAAACTAAAAAAATCTCTTCTCCAATAAGTTTGGCATCTGTCGCTTTAAGTGTAAACAAATATATACACGTGGTTGATACCTCAGTTATCATTTGACCCACAAAGATAAGCTAATATAAACAGTTCATGACGTCATACTACCTACTCACAGGCACTAACGCTCTTCACATCTTTTACTAACATTTTTCCAATCATACATGAATTTACAGATTTTCAATTAATTTAACAATTAATTTATTACATTCATTCTTTATATACCCAGATATACATAAACACATTAACTTTTGACATAATATTTTTGTAATGACGATGCATTGTAACAATTGACTTTATTAATAAAATTTTGAAACATAAAACCCACCCAAAACTCAATTTCCCACATTTGCTTATAGCTCTTACTTTTGTGTGGATCCAGGGTTCTTTCTATATACGAACTTGTGACCTGTAAAAGTGGTTACTGGGTTTTGTTACATAATAAATATTAACTCTCATTTACCACATTAAACAAACTCGTTTATTTAAAAAATAACTCTAACATACTTTCTTTCACTCTCTGAGTTCTTTACAAAAAACTATTCCTTCTTATTCCTTATACATCTCCCAAAAGCACTGGTTAATTTATTTATAACATAGGCTCTATTCTATGCATCCATTATGAACATTGTTTTGCCCTATCTATTACATATATTTGAAAAACAAATATTATTCAACTTATTTCTAGACTATATATGTCTAATAAAAGGCGATCCAGTACTTCACTCACTCACTATCTCTCTCTCATACTTGTCACCCCCCTAAATTAGAGATCTCTTTAACTTTTACGCATTTTAGTGGGTCGTTGTATTTGTATATTGTTTTATGGTTATATTAATTGATATTGTTGAAAGTTTAACTGGTACTCATCCTGCACATGTGCTCTGTTGTTACGTTCTGTTTTCCGATTAAAAGTCCAAACGATTACTTGAATTGTTTTGTAATTTTGTTATTGTCCTTCTGATGTTGCTGTTGCCCTCTCCACTATTTGTTTTTAACTATTTATTAACACTTTTCACAAATTTACTAGATCTTGGCCGGTCGGTTTACATTGTCTTGGGTGTGGATTTTTGTGGACCGCATGTTAACGCATCTGTGCGGTTCCGAGTTTAGACACCGACTGAAGCGTCTAAAAATGGCTAGCGTCCCTCTGCACTCGGCAACTTACTTTCTGATTGGACGGCAGTGTCTCGCGGCTTTCTCGTAGTCTCGTAGACGGCGCTAAGGAAATCTCGTACGTGCTTTTCACTCTGCTAAAACCGGCACAACCGCGCTCGTACACATTCCAATGCTCCAAATTACGTCGCACCTTCCTCGGATTGTTAACAGACTGACCACTGGGTGTTCACAAAAGTCAAGCTTTTGTGAACAATACGGGGCTCAGTGTGGGTGACTACAAATTATTAAAATTAGTATGGAATTAAAATAAATCCCCTGGTTTGTCCCGTTACAATACGACCCCCCATGAGAGGTTTTCTGCCGAAACAGAAAAACTCTCATTGGTTAAAAACCTAAGAGGACCAGCAAGAATATGGCGCCACTGACCCCCCCGTAAATCTTTTTAAAATTATGGGTAACTTACCCTCCTAGTCCGGTGATTGCAGCTGCACCTGCATGACCTTACTGGACTTCCCTCTCGAGATCCCAACACCATAAATTCAGACAGGCACGTCACCACAGTATCACCAAACTCTGTAACATTCAATAAAAAATATCAATAACAGGCTTTTCAACCTATCATATCCTTAACTGATTTAGTTCCCTTTTAGACATACTGGATTGCCTTTAGCAAAGTACGGGTTGCGTATATAATGTACCTTCTTAACATAAACATATTACATTCCTAATCAAATAAACATTCCTATTTCACAAAAACCTAGACTCAAAATACATCACTAACCTCAGGTTAACATAAAACATGTCATCTCTGAATCCAAACAAAATTCCCTAGCATTACACATCTTTTAATTTCATGTTCTATTGGTTAAACATTTTAACTGTTTATCTTGCATCATTACTTCAATTTTGTTTTTATATTCAAAATTTCAATCATTGCATTTTCCTCAGTTACCATTTACTTTACAATTCAAACCAAAATAATTTTAAGTTCATTACCGAAATTCACATTTTAAATTAATTAGACCATCTCTTTTAATTAACTACTTTAATTGCATTACTTAAAACCTTTTACATTAATTAAATCCTCTCACAAAATTCATCTATCATTTTCTATAACCTTCAAATAAAAACTTTTAAATTTACCACCAAAATTTCTATCTTTTAAACATTTTACATCAACTTCATTGTCATTATTGAGATTCATTACTACATACTGACAATTATTCAAATATACAAAATTTATTACTATCATAAAATCACCTGCAACTATAAATCAATTACACAAAATATAATATACACATAACACCATACATCAGCTGATATCTTATTGGCATATGAACATAACCTCACTATAAGTACCCTTAACACGTGTAAACCCAAATACAAAATTATCTACAATATACTCCACAAAATCGTTACAGTATGAAGTTCAGTATTCAAAACCATTAACTCTCATAATTGAATGTTCATTAATAACCATTTATCCACCATAATTCTTTCAAACTCATTTAATTTCATTCTTAAAACATCTATTTCATTATAAAATTCATACTGCCATATGGTCAATCATTCAATCAAATAAACCATGATTACTGTCATAAACTCAAAACTATAAACATTTATCACAACAAATATAACGTACATAACCATATGTAGCCTACCTTCTGATACCTTATAATAACAATATAACTCAATACCTAAACACATTCTACGTTTAATCATTTACTATTTCTTATAAAGTCTAAATCTCAGAAAAATCATTTAAATTTATTACCAAAATCCATCTATCCAACATTTTAAATTAATTGATTCACCTCAAATTAATTCAACTATTTTATCAAACACATTTTAATTACTTTACTTATCAAATTGCTTTAATTACTATATCAAAATTCATAATGACTGATTGTCAATCATTAAAGTTGAGTATACTTCATACACCACATTGTATTCTCTCTTACCTTATCATTACAATAACGTAACCTTACTCCATAAGCACATTTAACAACAACACGAAAGTACATACAATCCACATTATTATCTGTTATTATTGACCACAAATCATTTCCTAATTCAGTCCATTTCAAAAACCCACTACACTCACATCATTTAAATGTTCATGAACAATACTATTTACCCTCCATCATCAAACAATAATCTTATTTTACGTATACACAATTAATTTTTAATTAAGTACATTATATTATTTCTATTAATATAACTACCTTTCCATTTCTCAAATTGTTCCCTTACACCAGAATAATACCCCCCCCCCCCCGTATTACTCCATATTATTCTATCAAAAAACCGGTCTACATCAGTATGTTTGGTCAGGTCTCCTTTGTTATCATTTGTCACAATTGAATAGTTTATACTATCATCATCACAGTAATCATCTCTTACCAGTACGCTAATTCTCCTAACAGGTAAGTGTATACATCATCAACATCAATATAATCATCGTTTACTACCACAGTGCTCATTTCTACACAAGGTAAGTTTTTCATATAATTAACTCTCTCCCTATTTATTCTCTCTATTAATTCTTTATAACTTCTATTAACCTCAAACAACACTATCTCTCTCACTCTCTCAAAATCGCTTACACTATATCTTAATTTCTCTCTCTCATTCCACACAAAGGGAAACACAACATTATTATAACACATCCTGACTTTTCCAGGGAAATCATAAAATATTAAAGGACCATTTAGAGACACCTCGTCTCTCACACAACCTCTGGAGGAAACTCTGTCCTCATAAATCACTAGTGGAGTCTTCACTCCACTTAAACAACAGGGAAATTTTGCCCTTTGTACACACTCTACCTTTAAACTCTCTCTCAATTCTTTCTCCAATTCATCAACACTCGCTAACACTCCCTTATTAACCCAAACTGACTTTCTACTCTCATCATCACTATTACTTAATGTATCACCCATAGATATCTCATTTTCACCTACATCACTGTTATCCGTTTTATTTCGCTATTAAACTCGTTACTGTAATTATTACTTACCTTGTTATTATTCGTCATATCGCTAACACTGTCACTTAGGCCTACCTTCTTATTCACTGTCTCATTTGATTTACTTTCTAACTTTTTATTCATTTCGTTAATTTTTTCCTCTACTGATTCTATCACTTGTTCTTTAAATGTCATTAAACATTCGTTAATCTCATTCAGATGTTTATTCAAATTACTTTCACTTTTGATATTTTGTTGTTCCATTTCACTCCTTAATGCATTAAACTTGCTTTCGAATTTATTACTTTGTTCATCAAATTTATTATTCTGTACATCAAATTTTACGTTAATATCAATAATGTCACCCCTTACATCCCTTAATTCATTATTTTGTTCTTGAAATTTTACATCTAACATCGCATTTTGCTTCTCTAGAAGTAACTTACTTGCATCATACTTATTATATCATTATTGTCAAATTGTGTATCTTTATTAGTTGAGGTTGGGGTTAACTGAATTCCCGAGTCATCTGTAGTATCTGACTCGTTTAATTTACTATTTAGAACTACATTCGGAGTTGAATGAATCTCCAGCCCACTCATAACGGCTGACTCATTCACGCCAGTTACATCAATTAGAACTACATCAATTTCATTATTTTCTTCCATCTTTTTAAATTATAAAATTTTCATATACATTAAAAAATCCTAATCTTAAGTGTATTCAGTAATATTCAATCACTTAAATATTACATAACAAAACACAACCTTTCGTCATTTACTTGCACTCGTAATATTCCTTAGCTCAAGTAACCTGACTTTTACATTCACAAGTAGGTACAGCCTGTATACAATAAAGTTATACAAGCCGTCCGTGTTCGAAACGCCATTTGTAACACTTCACTTTATTTAATAAAATTTTGAAACATAAAACCCACCCAAAACTCAATTTCCCACATTTGCTTATAGTTCTTACCTTTTGTGTGGATCCAGGGTTCTACGTATATACGAACTCGTGACCTGTAAAAGTGGTTACTGGGTTTTGTTACGTAATAAATATTAACTCTCATTTACCACATTAAACAAACTCCTTTATTTAAAAAATAAACTCTAAACATACTTTCTTTCACTCTCTGAGTTCTTTACAAAAAACTATTCCTTCTTACTCCTTATACATCTCCCAAAAGCACTGGTTAATTTATTTATAGCATAGGCTCTATTCTATGCATCCTTTATGAACAATGTTTTGCCCTATCTCTTACATATATTTGGAAAACAAATATTATTCAACTTATTTCTAGACTATACATGTCTAATAAAAGGCGATCCAGTACTTCACTCACTCACTATCTCTCTCTTATACTTGTCACCCCCCTAAATTAGAGATCTCTTTAACTTTTACTCATTTTAGTGGGTCGTTGTATTTGTATATTGATTTATGGTTATATTAATTGATATTGTTGAAAGTTTAACTGGTACTCATCCTGCACATGTGCTCCGTTGTTACGTCCTGTTTTCCGATTAAAAGTCCAAACGATTACTTGAATTGTTTTGTAATTTTGTTATTGTCCTTCTGATGTTGCTGTTGCCCTCTCCACTATTTGTTTTTAACTATTTATTAACACTTTTCACAAATTTACTAGATCTTGGCCGGTCGGTTTACATTGTCTTGGGTGTGGATTTTTGTGGACCGTGCGTTAACGCATCTGCGCGGTTCCGTGTTTAGACGCCGACTGAAGCGTCTCAAAATGGCTAGCGTCCCTCTACGCTCGGCAACTTGCTTTCTGATTGGACGGCAGCGTCTCGCGGCTTTCTCGTAGTCTCGTAGACGGCAGTAAGGAAATCTGGTACGTGCTTTTCACTCTGCTAAAACCGGGGCACACGCGCTCGTACACATTCCAATGCTGCAAATTACGTCGCACCTTCCTCGGATTGTTAACAGACTGACCACTGGGTGTTCACAAAAGTCAAGCTTTTGTGAACAATACGGGGCTCAGTGTGGGTGACTACAAATTATTACAATTAGTATGGAATTAAAATAAATCCCCTGGTTTGTCCCGTTACAGCCTGGAACTTCCAAATAGTTTTGTTTGTAACATGATTCGTAAAAATATAAGTATGTTTACCCACCTGTTCAGATAAAATGAATGGACCATTATAGAGTCTATGGAACTTTGCTGTTGTATTTTCAATACTACGACCGACGTTTATACTAATTCACCGACTCTATATGTTTGCAGCTTATGCTCGGAATTGAATTTCTCTGTACGCTGTTCTGCAAGCTTCTTTATCCGCTCTTCGCATCCAAACGCTTAATCTCATTTGGGACAGGCAAATTCTGAGTAGCTATATGTTTTACACACTCACTCCATACACGCTTTGGTTGAACATCCAATTGGAGCTCTAACGGTGTATATCCAGTAGTAGTATTGTAACTACTGTTTATGGTATTCTCGAAGAACTCAAGATACTCCGGCCATTTACTTTGGTTTGTGTTACAATACGTCCTGAATAATCTACCGAGCTCCCTATTGACTCTCTCGGCAAGATTTCCTTGAGGTCTCCTAATGGATGTCAATACCGCTTGTATGTTACTCTTCTCAAACTCAGCTTTCCATTTCTTATTTTGGAATTGTTTGCCTTGGTCGGATAGGATCTTCTTGACATTGCCATACTTAGGGATGTATTTTTCCAGAATTATTATAAGTACAGCATCCGTCGTGGGTCTACCTACGGCATACAGATTTACATTTTTGGTGAAAGCACAGTGCACACAACCAGATTTCTCATACCCCGAGAGGCACGTGGTAATGGACCAAGGAAATCAA
Organism: Magicicada septendecula; assembly: GCA_034769895.1. Taxonomy (NCBI): domain Eukaryota; kingdom Metazoa; phylum Arthropoda; class Insecta; order Hemiptera; family Cicadidae; genus Magicicada; species Magicicada septendecula. The sequence goes on from CM068373.1 coordinate 94,949,891, forward strand.
TACACAATAATTCATTCTTACCATGCATCACTATGTTTCCCATTTTGACATATGTGTGTTGGTTTGGGTATTTGGCTGTCTGGCATGTGTGGCAGGTACGTAGAATTGACTTGACTTTCCTGGCCATGTTCATCCAAATGAAGTCCTCACGCAGCGTCAAGTAACACTTGTATGCTCCTGCATGCGCAAGACTCATGGCACACCCAGGTCAGGTCCTCTAAGAGATGGTCTGGAATCATTACCTTCCATTGTCCGTCTATGAGTGTGTATAAAACGTTAAAAATTTGAAATTTGGGATTCCCTTTAGTTTGAATTTCATTTATAATTTTTTTTATTTTATCGTCTCGTTGTGGTCATTATTAATTATTAACGATCTGAGCTCGTTAGGTAATGCATACTTAACAGCTAAGATTTGAATTTCATTTTTATAGACATATAAGTTTCCTGCTGCACAGGTGGATAACAACTCAGTATCCGCAATTTTGTTGTCACTGGCTTTACAATATTTAATACTGAAATTATACTCTTGCATAGCCATTAGCCCCATTTACACATACACACCAAGCCCGCAAACCTGGCGCGCAGGCCGGGAATGCCGCGCTGGAGCTTGCGCCGAGCGTACGTTCCAGGCGCGTGATACAAAAGACGTCAGCATTCCCGGCGTGCGCGCCAGGTCTGCGTTTTTGGTGTGTACGGTCCAATATTTATATCTTTTTAAGCGGCGCGTGGAACTTCTACCGGGTTGGAAAGTTTTATTGACGCGCCAGCTGGTAGCATAATACTTAAAAATATTTGCGCTTGGTCTTTTGTCAGATGTGTTATGTTCGTGTAGTACTGTTTTCCAGCAATTACTGTTACATTTTACACTACTGTTACAAATTACTGAGTTACATTTTCAAACACCATGTCTTCAAGAAAAAAATTTAGAACTCGTGCAATTGTGTGGGCTCCGCTGTACATACTTTTCAACGAGGAAGAAGAAAAAACCAAGAGTTTATAAACCAAGGTATATAAACGTCTTCTTCACCACTACCAGTCTTGATTGTTGTTTTAATTTTTAAAGTTCTTTACGGAAGGACCCGCGTATTTCTTGTATTTTTTTTATAACAAAATCTTTATTTGCGTTTGGAGAGACGGCACTTTTGCATAACTCAGCTAGTTCACATAAGCCCAATTTTTTACATTTCTATTTTTATTCTCCTCGGATTTTACTTTCCAAAGGCAGGGGTAACTTCTGTATAATTCAATAAACTTTTCCATGTTGTCCTTGGCCCACTCCATTTTTATTTTTCAAATTACGGTAGTTTTAAAATAAAAAATTTTTAAACTCGTACACACACGTCACTGTGGCACAGCCTAAAGGAAACCGACGTGTTGGAGTGTCCGTGTAAATGCAATGCAGGTTCAGACCTGCACGCCTGGCACGTATGTAGAGACCATGCTCCAGGCGTCTGTAAAGGCTGAGAATTCACACTGACAGTTTTGGCGTGCATGCTTGGAGCGAACGCGCCAAAACCGTGGAAAAACCGTGTGTTTAAATGAACCTATTATCCAGAGTGATATACGAGCATTAGCAAGTTTACATTTTAATAAAAACGACAAAGCTTGGTTATGAGACAGAATTTCAAAATGTTTACCTACTAAATAATATCTAAATTTACTAACATAATACACAATCGCTAAAATTTCTTTCTCTGACGGAAAATAATTCCATTCAGCGTCTTTTAATGAACGATTGACATGCACGATAACTTTATGCTCCCCGTTATCATTCCGCTGATATAGAATTCCAATGGCATAATCAGACACGTTGCAATTCGGGATGAAACACATGTAGGTTTTCCTTAAATAACTCTTTTACTGCGTTAAATGCCTCTTCGTGTCTTACCTCCCGTTGCCATTTGGTACTTTTTCTAACCAGTTCCAGCACTGGTTCAATCGTTTTAGCATATGCAGGTGCGAACCGACGGTAATATCCGGTAAGTCCTAGAAAAGCTCTGATATCCTTTGCCTTTTTAGGTGTCGGGAATCCCGTGATTTATTGTATCTTCTCAGGGTCCGTACTAACCCTCTGCGCTGATATGATGTGAATGATGTGACCTAAAAACTTTATTTCGGATTTCCCAAACTCGCACTGTTCGTAGTTTAGCACCAAGTTGGCCTGGTGGAGTTTGCTGAACACTATGTCGAGATGTTTTAGGTGTTCGTCAAACGATTTTGATATCACCAAGATGTCGTCAACAAATACACTAACGAAATCCTCAACCTCGGGACCAAATACTGACTCCAAACATTTCATCATCGCCGCGAGTCTGGGTACTAACCCAAATGGAACTACCTTAAATTGATAGCATTTGTTCTTATATAAGAACGCAGTAAACTTTCTGCTACCTTCAGCTAACGGTATCTGCCAATATCCACTCTTAAGATCTAAAGGAGACATATATTTAACATCTTGGCATTTTGAAAACTAGTTCTCGGCATTAGGTGCACAGTCAAAATATTTTTTTGTTATGCTATTTAAATTACGCATATCTAAACTTATCCTTATTTGATTATTTTTCTTCTTTACAATCACCATAGGATTCAGAAAATTACTGTTGGAACGTTTAATGATGTTATCATCCAACATTTTTTAAATTTTCTCTTCCACAAGTTTTTGGTAATGAAACGGAATTGGATACGTTTTACGCATGAATTTATTTTCGTCAGTAACTTCTATTTCATGTGAGTCACGCGTTGTAGCATGATTGTTTTCAAATTTTGCAGTATGTTTATTTATCAGTTGGTTAAGTTTCTCACGCTGTACTGAGGTTAATTTATCTGTATTATTATTATTATATTTATTATCATCATTATTATTATCCTTATTATTGTTTTTGTTTACCACTAGCTTAGCCGTAGGTTTGGTTATGTGGATGTAATTCGCCTCCAACTCATTATCAATGTCAACATAACCTAACTTGTAACGGTACAAATACTACCGTCCAGAGACTTATTGTGAATATTAATGATTGTATTTGTAAATGTTATTGGGGAAAAGCGGTATACGAGTTAGCGTCAAGGTCGCCGAACTAGCAGCTGAAGGCAGTTATTTTTAGCAACACGAACTTTGAACTATGTGCATTTTGAGTCACGCCACACGACGTCACGAGCCCATCCCATGATGATATAACTCTGGAATGTGTGCCGGGGTCAGCAACGCCTTAAAATCTGGCTACGTAACAGAAATCAAACAAAAGAACGAGACCACGTGATCGCCCCTCCAGCTAAGATTTTTCACCAGTTTCAATCTTCCCAGTTGAATTTATACTCTTGTGCCGTACGGTCACAAAAGGTCCGCGGACAAAATTACGGGCGCGCCCAAATAAAAAAATGTAAAAGTGTGAAATAAATCAGTTTTTGTTTAATAATACAAAATGAACTAACAGTTTCGGGTTTCATGATGAATAAATAAAAAAAACGGTAAAATTGTTAGGAGTGATCTAAAGTGTTGGACAATGTGGAGTCATCTGGACGATCATCAGATAAGTAACATTCGGGAGTAAAAAAAAATGTTAACAATGGCCAACCAAAATCTAATATAATTCTTTTTGATTATATTGAAGGAAAAGTTTTAATTACTAAAATGGAAATCTCCTAAGGGCATGGGGTGCGTGTATGTGTGTGTGTGGGAGTGAAAATTATCTCATAAATTTAAAAAGTGCTGGCTTGCGTCTCTTTATTGATGATTTAAATTAATGTTTTACTGATCAGTCTTTCATGTTTTAATTATATATTATAACGAAACATTGTTATCAATGTTTATCGTTCTAACTGGAGTACGCATAATAAGCGTTATCTGCTACAATTGTACATTTAGAAGGGTACAGATAGGATTTTATATAGCAAACAAAACAGATAACAGTCCACCTGCATAAATATGTATAATTTTGTCGGCACATGTCAGAAGTGTTTTAAAACTTAAATAATAAAAAAATGACAAAAGATTAAGAAGAACTAGGTTGACCAGTGAATAGTGCGGAAATGTAGCTTTATTTAGACACCAAACACATAACGAGATAGTGAGAGTGTCGTGAACTATAAGCGTTTTACTATTTCACACCTTTCGCGGTGCTAATTAAAGATCGCGTGTATACATAGCTAATAACTGTGTTCAAGACACGTCTAACAAACAACTTTGTTACCTAAATAAATAAAGGATTGTTGAGATATTCGCCGATAGAAACTCATTTGCACACGTGGCTTTGCCCTATAAACAGTGAGCCAAAACGAGCATCTGGCTCATTCATAAAGTATTCGTTGAGTCGTACACACGGAACGATACGCTGCAGAAGACGCTTCAATGAGACCGGCAGACACCTGAGTTACTACAACTACGTACTACGGACATCAGACTATACCCGAGGCCAGAGACGCTGTGTCCATGACGATAAAGGAACGACGCCTAGCCTAGCTGTTCATACACCGCTAAGCGACGCTGACGGAGGTTTCGAGAGGAATAGCTGTACTCAACGCCGACGCCTGAGACCCGTGTACATCTGTGTAACATGAAATCATCAAAACAGGTGACCTGATATGGTTCAGGGTTCATAATAATGTTGTAAAACACAAAAAGTAAATGAAAAGCCGCTATAAGCGAAATTGAACAGTTTTAAAAAATTGATAAACATTTAATTATATAGGCGGTATGACTAAAGCCTAAAGACACTTTTAAATGTTGTACTGTATATCATATAGAGACATTTATTCAAAAAGACAGAACATTTAGATAATGTGTGATCATTATAATAATATGTTAATAAGAGTGCAGAAAGACTCTAAGCAAATGTTTTCATGAGATTGTGCACTGTATAAAGAATTATATTTGATAAATTAAATGTGATAAATTAAGGGAGAGTGCAGAGAAGCTCTAAGAGTGTTATCCAGATATTAGATGTCACAAATTTTATTGTTTCATATTAATTATTGTTGATAGCCAAGCAGGCTGAAGATTAGAATAATTAAAAGGGAGTTACCCTTAATAAAAGTGTTTATATTAATAATAATTACCATAGAGATAACGATAACTATAACCCTTGTTATATTCATTTAAAAAGTTCGTATTTTATTTTCTCATGTATAAAGAACAGGGTTACGGATTTCATAGAATGAAATCAATTCAGTATTTCCATTTTATTAAATAATTAAATTCAATATAACAAAAATGATTTTTTATAAATGAATTATAATTACAGGCAGACAGTGTGAAACTGCCCATATATGTGTGTATATTTCCATGTTATATGTTTTGTGTATATACTGTGTATTGTATGTCTTATTTTCAGGAACTTATAAATTATGTACTAAGATATATGATTTTAATATGTGATTGTTAGACGTAAGCATTATAACAATATATCACTAGAGAAAATATGGTAAAGTAATATTCAAGAAAGAATATAAATGGTGGAACCCGCCGTAAATTGTGTTAAATATTTGAAATTCTTTTTATTATTATGATTTGTTTAAAGATAAGCACCTTGAGGGTGACAATTATAATCATTGGAATGATAGACTAAAAAGGTAGTTTTCATTTATTCACAATTTATACAACTCAGCTTCCTAAAATAATTCTTTTGGAAACACATCGTCCCAACTCGTTACCTGATACCTAATAAGCCCAAATCCCACACCTAATAGCCGGCAAAGCAGAAAAGTACCATATACTGCAGGTAAGTGTTGGCATGGTATACCCTAACCAGGTCCATGTAAAACTCATAATCCATAATGAAAGAAATCATAAAAAGATGTGTTGCAAAAGAAAATGTCGCTTCCAACGTGGGGCCCGATTAAATAAATAAAAAAAAAAAAAACATAATACGAAAAAAAAACTAAAAATTAGTAAGAATTTAAATAAATATAAATTCACGTAGAACAAATATTTAGAGTTGATGTGTAATTATTATAAAACGTGCATTTATATGTTGAATGTAGCTGATAAGAACGTACAGTTAGCGTTATCAGTAGAGTAAACAAAGGGGAGCTTAGATAAATATTGTGGTTATCAGAAACTGATACTACAGGCGCCCAAGATAATGGTTGTATGTTGATGAATAAATGACTACCAATACAGTATTTAATAATAATCCAAATAATTAATAATATACAAATTAATAATAAATATTTTAAAATCGGTTCACCAAATTAAAATTAAACATGGCACATAAACAAGAGGTCAGTTTAGCCGACATAATGAAGAAGTTAGAAGCCAGCAACGCTGAAAACGTAAAAAGGTTTGAAGAAATAAAAACTAGTGGTGCTGAAACTATGAGAAGATTGGAAGCAAGCACGTCAGAAATTCAGAAACTATACGCGTATAATGCTGAAAGTAAGGTAGAAATTATGGAACGAATGGAGACCTTAGAAGGTAAAGTTAAAGAGTCTCTAAAACAACAAGCGGTGGTGATGAATGAAAATTTCGAAGAGCAGCGAAAAAGACTACAACAAAATTTTAAATCTATGGCCGACACACTGGACCAGAAACTCGAAAAAATTACGCATCGACAAGATACCAAGATACAAGTCATCAGCGAGTTGGTGCAGAGTAATGTCAGGAAGACCATGAAAATTGAAGAAGAAACAAAAAGTCTCGCCGCAGCAGACGACACCATCAAGAAATCTATCCAACACCATGACAACAGGGTAGATCAGCTGGAAGTCAAGTTAAAAGGTGAAGTAGACCGACTTACACGAGAAGTGAGAAGACTACCAACACAAGCGTTAGTATACTCGACCGTACCTAGAGAAGAGAGACCCATTAACTATTTTAGAGGATCCAGAGGGGAAAATCCCATTGAATTTCGTATCAAATGTGAGAAAGAAATGGATAGTATTGGATCTATTCTCAGTGACAAAGATAAAATAGACTTTGTAAGCCGTTACTTAAAAGATGCAGCAGCCAGTTGGTTCACGATGGTGAATGACGATTTAAAAACGTATGAAGAATTTAAACTAGCATTCGAACGGAGGTATTGGAATGAATACATACAAATGAGAATACGAAATACACTGGAATTTGGTAAATATAATCCAGGTAAGCTGTCTGAAGATGAATACGTCATTATGTTAGTAGAGAGGAGTAAACATTTACGTCCCGCTTTAACACAAAAAGAATTAGTCATTAAGCTTGCTAATCATTTCAGCAGGAACATCCAACTAGCTATACATGTTCAGGGTATAGCTACCATTGAAGATCTATTAATACTTTTAACACAGATGGAGGGTGTAATCCGTGAACGAGACCCACCAAGAGGAGTTCAGCGAGATAACCGGAACCAAAATCAAGATAGAGGTACGTGGTATTCGCAAAGATATCGCCAAGAAGATAAAGGCAGAGAAGATAGACGTACAGACGATGAAAAATATCCGAAAAACAAAAATGTATCATATGATAGACGCCATGAAGATGGAAGAACATATGAGAAGCAGGAGCAAAATAATGAAAGAGGTAATTACAAAGGAGGTTACCGATGGCCGAATTCGTCGAAACGATTTTCGAAACCATGGACATCCGATAGGAATGCAAATACGCAGGCGATTACCGTTGAGAAAAAACAGAAAGAGACACCGAGAAACACTGATGAACGTAATAAACCGTCCACATCGAAGACTGAAAATCAATGACTACATTCTGGAGTCTGTATAGAAACACATGAAGCTAAACCACAAGATGTCAGGGTACTTAGCAACATAACATACAAACCCGAGAGAGAAGTACAAGAATTACTACGTAATCTCGCTAGAGAGCAAGATAAAGATCAGCGATTACAGAATATAAAAAATAATCCGTTACCTATAAATTATTGTGTGAAAGATGGAATTTTATTTAAGCTTATTAATTATGATTGGAAAGTTGTGCTATCTCATGACATGTTACAGCAATTAATTATGCCATGTCATCGTAGTCTAGCTCATGCATCTCCATTGAAGTGCTATTTAACTATGAAAGAAGCCTTCACCTGTAATAATATGTTCAGAAAAATTAAAATAATTGTTAGGAAATGCCATGATTGTCAAACAGCCAAACATCCGAATTTAAACACTTGCGTTGAAATGGGGAGTATCAGAACTAAGAAGAAGGGGGATATAGTTGCACTTGATTTCCTTGGACCACTCCCGCGATCAAGTCGTGGGTACCGCCATATAATTGTGACGGTAGATGTGTTTACCAAGCTAGTAAAGTTATATGCTGTACGAAGACCCACCATGAAATCTGTTCTGAACGTCATCACCCAGAAGTATATACCAAAGTATGGAAAAATGGATAAAGTGTTGACAGATCAAGGTAAGCAGTTTGGTAATAAATTATGGAAGGACGCATTGACAAGACAAGGTATAAAACCTATACTTACATCCATAAGGCATCCACAAACTAATCTTGCTGAAAGAATAAATAGAGAGTTAGGCAAGTACATGAGGTTATATTGCTACAATCAACAGAGTAAATGGCCTGACTATCTACAATTTTTCGAAGATGCAATGAATCACAATTATAGTGAAGCTACAGGATACACACTGTTAGAATTAAGTGAGAATAAAATACCTAAAAGATTCTGGCACAACATGATTAATAAACCGGAAAATTATAATGTAGATTTGCCAATTCAAATAAAAATAAACAGAGCTGAACGACAGTTATATCATCAAGCAGGTAAAAGGAGAGACCGGTATAATAGAACTCACCGATTGACAAGATTCCAGATTGGTGATAAGGTATTGATAAAGACAAATCCTGTGGGAAGTAGTATATTAAACACTTCCAAGAAATTCTTCAGATTATTCTGTGGCCCATATGAACTAAGGAGTCGTCTAGGACCACACACCTACATGGTATATGACCCAGTGAAGCAAAAGGACGTCGGAAAGTACCATGCGTCATCTCTGCGTCATTATATCCAATAATACCCATATGTGATTGTTACTTTAAGAAAAGATTTTATATTCTTTCTAATAAACATGTAATATAACTGACTGTGTATGTACTAAACATAGATAAAAAAAAAAAAAAAAAAAAAATATGTTGTTCTGTAAAGCACAAACAATTTTTTTTTTAAAGCAAGTGGGGGAGTGTTATAACGAAACATTGTTATCAATGTTTATCGTTCTAACTGGAGTACGCATAATAAGCGTTATCTGCTACAATTGTACATTTAGAAGGGTACAGATAGGATTTTATATAGCAAACAAAACAGATAACAGTCCACCTGCATAAATATGTATAATTTTGTCGGCACATGTCAGAAGTGTTTTAAAACTTAAATAATAAAAAAATGACAAAAGATTAAGAAGAACTAGGTTGACCAGTGAATAGTGCGGAAATGTAGCTTTATTTAGACACCAAACACATAACGAGATAGTGAGAGTGTCGTGAACTATAAGCGTTTTACTATTTCACACCTTTCGCGGTGCTAATTAAAGATCGCGTGTATACATAGCTAATAACTGTGTTCAAGACACGTCTAACAAACAACTTTGTTACCTAAATAAATAAAGGATTGTTGAGATATTCGCCGATAGAAACTCATTTGCACACGTGGCTTTGCCCTATAAACAGTGAGCCAAAACGAGCATCTGGCTCATTCATAAAGTATTCGTTGAGTCGTACACACGGAACGATACGCTGCAGAAGACGCTTCAATGAGACCGGCAGACACCTGAGTTACTACAACTACGTACTACGGACATCAGACTATACCCGAGGCCAGAGACGCTGTGTCCATGACGATAAAGGAACGACGCCTAGCCTAGCTGTTCATACACCGCTAAGCGACGCTGACGGAGGTTTCGAGAGGAATAGCTGTACTCAACGCCGACGCCTGAGACCCGTGTACATCTGTGTAACATGAAATCATCAAAACAGGTGACCTGATATGGTTCAGGGTTCATAATAATGTTGTAAAACACAAAAAGTAAATGAAAAGCCGCTATAAGCGAAATTGAACAGTTTTAAAAAATTGATAAACATTTAATTATATAGGCGGTATGACTAAAGCCTAAAGACACTTTTAAATGTTGTACTGTATATCATATAGAGACATTTATTCAAAAAGACAGAACATTTAGATAATGTGTGATCATTATAATAATATGTTAATAAGAGTGCAGAAAGACTCTAAGCAAATGTTTTCATGAGACTGTGCACTGTATAAAGAATTATATTTGATAAATTAAATGTGATAAATTAAGGGAGAGTGCAGAGAAGCTCTAAGAGTGTTATCCAGATATTAGATGTCACAAATTTTATTGTTTCATATTAATTATTGTTGATAGCCAAGCAGGCTGAAGATTAGAATAATTAAAAGGGAGTTACCCTTAATAAAAGTGTTTATATTAATAATAATTACCATAGAGATAACGATAACTATAACCCTTGTTATATTCATTTAAAAAGTTCGTATTTTATTTTCTCATGTATAAAGAACAGGGTTACGGATTTCATAGAATGAAATCAATTCAGTATTTCCATTTTATTAAATAATTAAATTCAATATAACAAAAATGATTTTTTATAAATGAATTATAATTACAGGCAGACAGTGTGAAACTGCCCATATATGTGTGTATATTTCCATGTTATATGTTTTGTGTATATACTGTGTATTGTATGTCTTATTTTCAGGAACTTATAAATTATGTACTAAGATATATGATTTTAATATGTGATTGTTAGACGTAAGCATTATAACAATATATCACTAGAGAAAATATGGTAAAGTAATATTCAAGAAAGAATATAAATGGTGGAACCCGCCGTAAATTGTGTTAAATATTTGAAATTCTTTTTATTATTATGATTTGTTTAAAGATAAGCACCTTGAGGGTGACAATTATAATCATTGGAATGATAGACTAAAAAGGTAGTTTTCATTTATTCACAATTTATACAACTCAGCTTCCTAAAATAATTCTTTTGGAAACACATCGTCCCAACTCGTTACCTGATACCTAATAAGCCCAAATCCCACACCTAATAGCCGGCAAAGCAGAAAAGTACCATATACTGCAGGTAAGTGTTGGCATGGTATACCCTAACCAGGTCCATGTAAAACTCATAATCCATAATGAAAGAAATCATAAAAAGATGTGTTGCAATATATATATATATATATATGTTTTATGAACATTTGTGCGTCCGTCTTAACAAATTTTATCATCGTAGTGGCGTCTGTTAGATTTTGACGTCCGTATATCGGACGCTAAAATGTAATCCCTTATAGAAAATGTGTTCTGTGGAATAAAAGTTTATAAGTTCCACAAAAATCCTTTATGAGCACATTGTTAATGAAACATCTTAATTTTTTTAACTTTCAACTCATTATTTTGGCACCACGAATTTTTAAAGTTTTATCTGCGGGTGCCAAATTGAGAGACTTTTGAAAATTGATATTCAATATGTAGTTCATGGTTTGTCCACCACGTAGTACTACCATCGTCTGTATACACTCTGCGCGCCTTTTTTTCATTTAGTTTGCAATCATTATGGAATCCGTAGATTTGGCAACACTGTCATAGCATAAACGCACAGGTCAAATGACAAACGCAATCCAAGCCTGTTTCAGACTGTGCTAAGTGGGTCAAAGATTATGTCCTTTTTTAATGATTCGCTTCGTTTTTCTGATATTCTCATGTTCACTTATCAGTTCATTTTCCCACTTAACCTCATTTTACTTTCTCCTACCTACCGCACTTTTGATTTTATTCTCTTTATAAACCGTTTGATATGTGCTTTACAACAGTTTAAGTTTTGAATCAACAGAGAAAAAGTGTTCGGGACAAAAACGTTAAAAATTTGATTCATCACAACAGTTTAATTTTTGTGTGAAGAAAGAGAAACTGTATGTTTTGTGTGTGTGTGTGTGTGTGTGTGTGAGAGAGAGAGAGAGAGAGAGAGAGAGTGTGTGTGAGAGAGAGAGAGACAGAGAGAATAACACTTATATTAGAAAGTTATACCTTTCTGTCGAAGGGTTAGAGAGAGGTAAAACAAAAGGATACATGGTGTGGGAAAGAGTGAGTGAGAGGGGTTGGTGACAGGGTAAAAATATTAAAAATTTGATTGTCATTTGCAATTTAATTTCTATTAGAGTGAGACGGGGGAGAGAAAGAGAGAGAGAGTGAGAGAGAGAGAGAGAGAGAGAGAGCAGGCAGAGAGATAGAGAAAATAGAACGCGTAGTACGTGCATTAGCGTTCCTACCGAGAAGCGTTACGCCTGAGGAGGGGGAGAGGCTAGTGAATGAATATGCGACTCTGCTACGTTTACACTGCGAGAAAATTTCGACGGAAATACGCTAGCAGTGTCCAGTCCAGTAGGCGTTTGCACTAAGCCGTAGTTTCTACCGCGAGAGATAGTCCAAGTGTTCACTACGTGCTTGCGCGAGCTATTATCGTAATTTATTCCGACAGATGTATGAAACTCCGTTTACACTAGACTGTAAGTTTGGGCAAGTAGTCCTGTCCCAACTTTTCCCCGCTGAGCACTCTTCAGAGAGGTGTCAGCCATGGCATGACGTTTATTAAAACAGTAAATTAAAAATAAATAACTATTGTATGTATTTGTTTATTTCCCATTTAAATGATTGTCGAATTAGATTTATTACAGTATTGATTTAGTAAAATACAGTATGGTTTTACGTGAAAAAATATATGATTTTCTTTTTGAGAGACAAGGTTGAATTTTCATAATGTTTTTTATGAATCATCATGTCAAACATGTATAGCTGCTTGGTGACTGAACAAACTGAACAAATGAAATATCTTGGCTTCATAATAGACAGTAACCTCTCACAGAAAAGTTTTATTTGTAACCTGAAGAAATAGTTGCATACATTCTTACGTAAATTCTATTTGTTACGAGATTTTTGTCCCGAAAGTAACAATTGCTTACTACAATTGTCATGTGTAAAAGTTTTCGTATTGATGACTAACAAAATTGTTTTATGAAGGTATGCAGCAATAAATTGTTGTCAGCTGTGGTACTATCAAGGAGAACTAGCTAATAACAGACATCAGCTGTCTTGTGTATACGCACACGAGGCAGTTGAAGACATAATACGCAATCCTGTTCAAATAAACAAACTCGTATTCTCTCAGCGTGCGATCTTGCATAAGTAGTCATAACTAACTGTTACGTGATTATAAACACCAGACAGGTTGATGAAAGAAAGAAGCCATGCTTTATATTCTCGTAGAAACGAGTGAAATTTTAAAATAATAATGTCCATTTTAGATCATTTATTTACATTTTCTGATAAACCTATACGTAAATTATACGTAACAGTCTAACAAGTATTTACATTAATACTCCTACTTTATTAGATATTTACACACATACTCTAGAAATATTTCAGTTTTCACGTAAGTTTTATAAGAACAAAAGTAATGTTCTCATAATTTAGTGTTTATTAGTTTAAAATGCTTTAAGCATAGCAAATAAAACAGTATTGTATTCTTGCTATTAATTTTATGACGTGGCATAAACGCGCGAATACAAACACTCGCACCCGCACGCATGCACACATATTATTAACTCATGAGATTTCGACAATCTGATGTTGAAAATTCCAATCGTGGATATTTTATAGATACAACCTTTTTTAGACTTTGGTTATTGTGGGAAACATATTGAATAGAATACCGTAGCGTTAAACGAAATGTATTTACTTTATTCAGCTGTTAAAATAAGATACTTAAATTCGATTACGTTTTTTAATGTATTTGTATTTGTATTAAGTATGAACTACAAACTTCTAATTTAAATTAAGATTGAAAGTGCCTTTGATTCACAAGAATTTACTGTCATGTGTTCTTCTCTGATACGCTTTAAATAACGACAACTCACATTTTAAAATTTACAGTTCAGGTCAAATCACTAGTAATCCAGTCCAGTGTGTCACTATTAAAGAAGGAACATAATTCCTATTACAAATAATGAAGCTTTTTAGACCTGGTATTACTAGATGGTAAGTAAATAATCAAAATGTTTTATACAATTTGTAGGTTCCTTGTCATTCAGTTCATACTATCTATAATCAAGTTAAAACATTCGCCAACATTTTGTATTTAATTCCTTCAAAAAAAGAACACTCGCGAGGAAGTTTTTAAAACGGTTCGAGTAGTTGTCAATATTGTTCTTTTGAAAAATAAGGGCATTACAGTCTGTGTATGAATGCCAATTTGTTTACGTTCTCAAAAATATCGGTATGGAGAACCATACATGACTTCTATGTTCTAAGTTTTATATATAAAATCATTTACGAAATGAAATGTTTCCATAGAAACTACTTCTTTCCACTTATTGCTTCAGCCTTAACAACAGTACTGTGGTCACTAACGCATACTACCTCACGTTATCGCACTCTATTTTCACTGATGATGGTAGTCGATGGCACTGCCGAAACGTCTGGTTTTGCAGAAAACTTTGGTCTACGGCCAAACAGGACGGGAAGGAATTTTAACAACAAACTACTTCTTTGTTGCCGATAACGTAGTACATATATAAAAAATTATCCCCACCCCGTTCAACTAGCCTCATCATTTATAGATATTTCATCTACGTTTCTACAGTGGATTATTAAGATCTTATCAGGATACTTTATTTTTCAAACTTAAGTACTTTACTCTTATTACAACAAAAAATGTTTCAGGTAAACTACCCTTTCCCCCTAACCGATCTTCACCAAAATCAATAGGCCTTGAGTCCTCTACAACTCAGGGACATACGTAAAATATTATTTGATTCTGTTTGAATTTACGGCAGTTATCGTTCGTCATGAAAAAATTTCTCTTGTTACAACATAAAATGTTGCATGTAAACTACCCCTTTCCCCTTAACCGATCTTCACAAAAATCAACAGGCCTTGAGTACTCTATAATTTAGGGATGCATGTAAAACATTATTTGATTCTGTTTCAATGTGCGGCAGTTATCGTTCGTCATAGAAACAATCTTGTTAAAACATTAAAAGTGGCAGGTAAACTACCCCTTTCCCTTAACCGATATTCACCAAAATCAATAGGCCATGAGTCCTCTACAAATTAGGCACATATGTAAAAAATCATTTGATTCTGTTTGAATTTGCGGCAGTTATCGTTCTTCATGGAAAACGTTCTCTTGTTACAACATAAAATGTTGCTGGTAAACAACCCCTTTCCCATAACTGATCTTCAACAAAATCATCAGACATAGAGTTATCTACAATTGAGGAAGGTATGCACAAAATTATTTGATTCTGTTTAAATATGCGGCAGTTATCGTTCGTCATAGAAACAATTACTCTTGTTAAAACATAAAATTGTGACAGGTAAACTATCCCTTTTCCTTAACCGATCTTCACGAAAATCAGTCTTTTATAATTGATGAACGTATGCAAAAAAATATTTGATTCTGTTTGAATGTGCGGCAGTTATCGTTCGTCATAGAAAAAATGACCGTTGTTAAAACATAAAATGTTGCAGGTAAACTACTCCTTTCCCTTAACCGATCTTCACAAAAATCAACAGACATTGAGATATCTATAGTTCAGGAAGGTGTGCAAAACATTATTTGATTCTGATTGAATTTACGGTAGTTATCATTCGTCATAAAAAATACCCTTGTTACAACATAAAACGTTGCAGGTAAACTATCCCTTTCCCTTAACCGATCTTCACCAAACACAAAAGGTCTTGCGTACTCTACAAATAAGGGCTGTATGCAAAACATTATTTGATTTTGATTATCTTCTAAAACTTCCGGGCTGAAAGGCCGTGGTCGAGTGCTTGAAATACTGCTAAACGTTTCGGCCGCACCACCGGTGGCCATCTTCAGTAGCGAAATAATCGTGTTCGAATAGATGATACGCCGAACACGTATTATTCACGTATTATGCGGCTGTTATCGTTTGCCATAGAAAAAAATTACCCTTGATTAAAAAAAAATTTTGCAGGTAAACTATCCCTTTCCCGTAACTGATCTTCACCAAAAACAATAGGTCTTGAGTACTCTACAAATAAAGACTGTATGCAAAAATTATTTGATTGTTTGAATTTGCGGCTGTTATCGTTTGCCATAGAAAAAAATCCACACACACACACACACACACACACACACACACACACACACACACACACACACACACACACACACACACACACACACACACACACACACACACACACACACACACACACACACACACACACACACACACACACACACACACACACACACACACACACACACACACACACACACACACACACACACACACACACACACACACACACACACACACACACACACACACATTTCGAAAAATGTCTTTTTTTCATGTTTTGAGTGTAGTTCAATCAGAATCTGCAATAATCTCGAACACGATTTTTTTTGCCATCATCATACTTCCATTTCCTTAAGGAACATGGAAGTAAAATCAATACTGTGCATTCACTAGATGTGGCTGTAGTACTCGTTTGAGCAGAACCATGACAATCAAAAGCCTTTCATGTAATAACTTGTATTTAATTACGCAGCACTTTCCGACACTATATCTGTGCACCAATCAGATTAGACCTTTAGTAAGATTAGATTACCGTATTGAGTGCACGTTGACGCTATGTAGTCACAATTAGTATTCATGAAACGCAGCTTGAAGTGAATCGGCCTATCGTGTCGTCGTCATTTTGCTGCCGGTATAGTCGTTGTTTATTAATCTACAGAAACATGATAAAAACGAACTACACATATAAATTAATAACCACTGATGACGACTCCCATCCTTTTGATCGAAGGTGTATTAGATTTTTAACTGTTTACACATACACAACGATCTTTTTTACATACCGATTTGGCAATGAAAGTACTGCAATTGATAATTATGTCTTTGTTTGGGATTAGATTGTAATTTTGTGTAGATCTAATTACGTAGCTGTTCCCTCTAATAATATATGTCCAAAATGTTTTATTACAAAATATGTAGCATGCACAGAATTAGCACCAAATAAATACCAGAACAGTTAGCTTATTATAACTTTATACAGTATTTTGTAACAATTTGTTACTGTGCTTGTTACGTTCCAACATTAAAAGTTATAAATACATTTTTAAAACATTCCGTTTTTACACTGAGCATTTTATTACGACTTGCACTTTTTGTGTAGAGTGTGATAAGTGTACTGAAAACGTATATTAAAGAAACCGTAAATCAGTATTTGACAGTATTGACACTACTGAAGTATATATCTGAACAGTGTATGAAGCCAACCTCAGTTTTTAATATATTTTATTACAAATTTTATGTCCGTTTGGACATCCAATTATTCTTGTATCCGAATGACTCTCGATCCCAATTTATTATGATACTGATGCTCTACTTTGATGCAGATCACTATCAAGACATTTGTATGTGCATAACTTATTTTTTCAGCCTTATGATTTTATAATTGAAAAAGGTTTTTACCCTGTTGTTTTCTTATTATTACCTGTAACACCACTCTTAGGCTTTAAAATTCTAACTTGAATGTGCCCATAAGATTTTTAAATTTCAAAAGATTAACGCTACTGATTAACCAAATTATCGTAATTATTAACATTTTATAATTCTCAAATAGTTAAAAAATGCTGACTTATTCAATCAGTTAAACGTTTAATTAGCTACCTTTATTTTGAACTTTTGGATACTTCATTTTATTAGAATTTTGAATCTCAAAATTTTTCGTTTATAATTCTTTTTAATCACAAAGTTTATCATTGATTCCTTTCTCAAAATAAATATTTTTGTTTAAAATTGATATAATTATGTACTCTGCTTGTAATGATCTAAATTGAAATGTTCTCTCTACACTTAATTTAGCTTTCTAATAATTCATCAAATCAAGGACAACATTTCAGTAACTGTTTTTTATTAATACGGTATATTAATAAGAACCATATTGGATATCTTCACTAAACTCATTTACCACTCCATAAATTTGAGGACAAGCAAATAAATGAAAACGTCAAAAGTAGCCTACTACTCATCATCATCATCAGCAAGGGTTATACAAAAGTGGTTTGTTCCGGGCCTAAGCAGATAGACTAGAAATGGTCATTCTAATGCTGCTTGGGACGCCCCATACCTCTCCGTCGATTTCGGCTTATAGTTCAATAGGTGTTTGAGAATGCTTTAGTCATCGTTTCAGTTAAAATTTCTAAACATTTTAGCCTATAATGGGGCAGTCCTATCAAATATTCACATAACATTCAGTTTCTTCCGTACATCGAGATTTATTTTGGGATCAGTATTTGTGAAGAGTATATCATATTACGCTTCCGAGACCTCGTGAAGACGACTGCTCTGCGATTTCGTCCTTAGAAGTCGGAATTCTTAAACCCATAGACAATGAAGAACTTCAAGCGTGTTTCTTTACTCGTTGATTAAAAAAATGGGTTGGGTACTCGTTGTACCGGGTTAACTAGGCACTGGTCCTCATATTCTTAGTGTTGGATGAAGTAATGCTAGCTTTCAAAGAAGCCTTCACCTCTCTCAAGCCAAGACGGTTCTGCGGGGTAAAGTGCAATATCTTATAAGAGGTTACCCTTTTGATGTTGAACAGTAAAGATTTAGACCGGAAAGTCGATAAATATTCTTTGGAGATCAGTAGTAGCCAACAGTACCAAGTTGAGGCGTAAGGGAAATGATTCTGGACTGTTTTATATTTGGAATATTACAGGCGCAAATTAAGTTGGATTTAATGGGTTGTACTATTGTGTACAGGGAAATTTAGTCTCCTTAGTATGATAAGATAGTCAGTTTATGGGAGACAACCTACAGAAATCGGACTGGACGTTAAGCCCAAAGGTGGCAACCCCACTATCGCATTGCCGTGCGATATGCAAGTAACATATTCAGGAGACATATTAGTTATCAAACGGTCGCAAGCAAGATGTAACCGGAGGGAAAACGTCAAAAGTGCTTTCCAACAAATTTTAATTTTGCGTATTTATTAAGTAAGGAAATTAGAATAAATTTGTAATGGAATGCTCTAACAGAAAACCTATATTTCACTCACATTGTTTATAATTTTTTTCTCATTGTGTTCGCAAACCGTAATTCGTATTTTTAAAAATCTCAATTAGCCTATAATGACATTGCACATTTAGTTGCCATGGAAATTTGAAAACAAAGATATGATGAAAAAGATATGTGTATTTTAATGTGTCTAAAAACACTGTTGTTTCTATGACATTTTTAAATATTTGTTTTCCTATAAATAATAGTTTTATATAATTGAAAGTAAATTAACAAAACAGAAAGAAAAATTCAAGACAATACAAAATTATGGGCGTGACGAGATGTAAAACGAGCAGGCAAAAGCTAAAACAAATGTTGAAGGTAGATGAGATATAAAGCAAAGATAAAGAAGGAGGACCGATTCGAAGATACAAACATACATGGGAGAAGGTAGTATATTATTTACCATCAGGGAATAACACACGAAACTGCATCAAACACAATAAAACTAACAATTTTTTTTAAATTATAAGTGAGGTCTTGTATTAGGCAACAATAAAAATGAAAGAGTGGATTCTTCAGTACAAAACGTGTTACCCCAGAGAGTCCTCTTTAGTTAGGAAATTTTAGACTAGTTATACTTTTTGTGGTTCAAATCCTCTAATCGACACCATATCTAGAAGATTCATGTCCCCGTTTGTTTAACACAATCCGCTACGTGAAGCTATTCAGTAATATGTTTTTTGAATTCAACGTTAATTACTACATTTTAATTTATAGTCATTATTAATGAAACTTTGATTTACTTTCACAAATTTACAAAATATTGTTAATGCCTTTATTTCAACAGCTATTTCTGAGAGGTATGACAGTTGCAGTTTGATACATGCAGCAGGCTCAGATATTGGACTGTGTTGAGTGAAAAACTAATTACTAGCTTTGGAGAGGGAATTGATCCCTTGACATTGCCCGTAGATATGCCACTGCCTAATTTTATTTTAAGAAGTACCGAGGATTCCCATGCCGTACCCCCTTGCAAACCAATGTTCACGTGTGTTAGTCTCGTCTATACAACGATTCTATAGATAATAATGCTTATTTTAAAATTTAAAATGCTCAAGAACTGGTGTAGCTATCATGGAAAATAAAAGCGTAAGTAACGCGGTATTAAGTTAGCAGCGGGAGTTCAGTAGTTATTGAACTACGCCCTCTCAACTCTTTAACATGAATACATACAGAGCAAGTAAACGACTCATTTTCGGAGTTTGATGGCACACATTAAGAAGAATTTTATGCAATACTGGAAAGAGACAGTAAAAAAACTGTTAACGCAAAGAGTAACTATACTTACAGACTTAAATAAAAAAATAAAAGAATGGCTAGAGAATCAGAATAATGGAAAAATGGATTAAGGTCACGAAGTGAATAGGTGAACAATAAATTTACTTCAGTTCTGATAACAATCTTTATTACTTGTAAGCCAGAAGTCATCATTACGTAAGATAATATGTTCATGACGTTCCCCTACTGATAGCTTTCGCAATCAAGTAGACTACATCTTAATTATCGTTAGGTGGACTCTACGACCTTTACCTTTCCAAACAATTAAAGACTCTACGAGCTCCCCAGAGAAAGATTTTCACAGTAATCAGATTCTTGCACCTAAAGTAGAACTAAACCTGGAAAGGCGTACATCAAAAGGAAGTCAACAAACATGATGGTGTTTAAAAATAGACATGTCATATTAACAAAATGCGGATATAAGAGTGAAGAGGAAAATTGTTGGTCGGCACTGAACCTATGAGGCATGCAGTAAGCGCCTAGCTAAAAGTAAAAATTATATTATAAGAAGAAACTTCTAGAGTAACCACAAACCTGTAATTTCAGTAAAAATAGTTAAAAATGGATAAATAAAGATACGTTTAACACATACAAACAGCAAACGGGACTACACAATTAAGAGACAAGTATCCTCAAGTAAGCAAAGCCAGAATACAGCAATGTAGGTACGACACGAATAAATACATAAATAAAATCTAGAAAGATTAAAAACAGATAGAAACAAATATCAATTATAATGTCTTCAAATTTAAAACAGTACAAGAAAATTTGTAACAAATTAAAGAACATACGATGCCAATATAAATGAACGACGGAGAAGGTACTGCATAAAAACCTATTCAAAGATAAATGTATAGAGAGAGAATACAGGCAACTTTGCGTTTGACCTGGAAGTCAACATTACCATGCAATATTAATAACCACGTTAGAAAAAATTAAACAAAAGAAAGCTGTTGAGAAAGACTGCATAGTAATAGAAATGATTATGTCTCGGTGAAATGGAAATCTAAGTGGTGTTAACAATTTTGATACAAACAGTGAAATTCTGAAACAGGCTAGATGATTGAAGAAGTTCAGTATATGTCCCTCCCAATACATAAAAGTACTTAAAGATCACTGTGACAGAATAATCTTATTTTTCGCCTACTATTAAAGTTTAGTTACAAGAATTCTATAACAATTAAAGTATACCTATTACCCCAAATACAACGTAAGCTAGCAAACGTTTTGCCATATTATTGAATACTAGCAAGATTTAAAAAAATGTAGGTAATCACACATTATTTTTCAAAATACAATAAAACTTAGATTATTTTAGAAGCTAGAAAATGTGGATAATTGTAGCCGACATTAGGACACCGTAACACATAATCACTTTACGTAAACATGGAAGGGTTACAAGAAATCAGTATCACTATCATCACATCAGGGAAGGTAAATCAGGGTTAACTCCCAGCTCACGGAATTTCTCATCGTAAAGAAGGGGTATGACAAGGATGCATTCTCAATCTTATACGATTTAAATTCTAAGGGTTTAAATAGACAGAAGCCACGGATGAATGGGAAGGAGGTATCGCAATGTTAAGTAAGAAGGTTTGCAATCTATAATATCATGATGACATAGTACTTCCAGATGCAAGTAAAGAATTTCGTTTATCCGCAGAATGAAAAAGCCAACAACGATGCAACGTTACAAAATAAAGGAATATAAGACAAAGTAACGACTGTAGAGAGATCAGATAACAAACAGCTAATCTACTTCGGACATATACAGTGAGTGGGCAGAGATTCCAAAAACACGTGTTAAAGTGGAAACACAAGGGAAGAAGGAACCAGGCTGGCCAAGAAGTAGCTGGAGAGGTAGTATAGACTCGAAACTGAAAGGGGCCTTGAGGACCACCGCGATAGGTGATTGATCATTGGACACCTAGTACTGCAGATAGGTGAAATAATTGTAATAATTGTGCCTTTAATGATAGAAGCATTCAAATTGGGGCACGTATACTAAATATATAAAGGTTTAATTTTGGATATGAGGCCATCGCAGATTTCCCCTATTACAGTAATGGCGGACATTCAAAATGGCGGCCTCTGAATATATTTTATGTGCTCTTTTTTATTGTTATTTGATAATGTTAATAGCGTATTATATGTGATTTTACATGAACTGATGCTATAAATATGTGTGCATGTCATCACACTCCACAAAACTAAAAAACAGAGTACTTGCATACTTTCCTGACATGGAAGCACATAAGCAAGGTCGAGATGTGATGTTAATATTTAATAATGATGTTGGATTAGCTCTGAAGAAAGCTTGTGAATACGATGCAGATAGTGACGCTATTCATCTTGCTAAAGCAGCAAATATAGTTAGAAGAGACATCTTTAAAATGAAAAACCGCTTCAATGGATCATTTGAAAAAACCTGTCAGGAAGACTCCGTACCAGCATCTCTGTTAGCACTGGTTGCTATGGTTACAAATGGTCCAAATATTAAAGCACAGTCAAGTATTTCAACAATACCACAACCTATCCTTACTGTTGCACAGTTACTAATGTATAACAGTTTGGTGAGACGTCGGGAGTGTCATTCTGGAACAATCTACAAGCACAATCGAGGAAGGGAAACACCTTTGCCTATATACTTAGATATTTTAATTCATACAAAAACTCGCAAGCGTGAACTAGTTGAAGACCTTCACGAGCTCGGATTAAGCATATCATATGACCGAGTGGTAGACATTTCATCAGAACTTGGAAATGAAATATGTTATCTGTATCACATGGAAAATGCTGTCGTTCCTCTTCAGTTAAAAGGAGGGCTTTTCACAACTAGTGCGGTTGATAATATTGACCACAATCCAAGTTCTACTACAGCTCATGATTCTTTCCATGGTACAGGAATATCCCTATTTCAACATCCAGATGGTAATTCCAGAGGGACTGATCGAACTAGGACTTCAAGTCCTTTTGTCGTGAAGGCAACCAAACATCTTCCTAAAAGCTACACAAGTGTTACCCCTGTTCCTCTTATTAGAACTGACTGTCCTTTGCCAACAGTACAAGAAAACTTTGTTGACTACCAACTGTCGTCGAAAGATATGGTTAAAGAATACACCTGGCTGAACACGTAAAAACTGTTTTGGCTGCTGACAACCTACAAGGGGATGAAATAATCACCTGGGCAGCATACAACGCTAGTCAACAAGTCAATAAACCTAAAGAATGTGATTTAACAATTTCTTCGTTGCTTCCTGTATTTCCAGACCATGCTACATCAGTGGCCATGATTCGCCATTCAGTGGATATTGTTAAGACAGCAATTTATTGGCTTAATCCGGGGCAGATTCCTATCATTGCATTTGACCAACTACTCTACGCATTGGCAAAACAAATCCAGTGGAACTGGCCAACAACTCATGGTGAAGGTCAATTTGTTATACTGTTTGGTGGGCTTCATATCGAGATGGCAGTTCTCAAGGTTCTTGGAAATCTCTTAGATGAAAGTGGATGGACTGAAGCACTTGTTCAGGCTGATATTACAGCAGCTGGAAAAGAGGATTCATTTGTAAAGGGTTCCCATGTAACTCGTACCCGCAGGGCTCATCAAATCACAGCCAGTAGCCTATATTTACTTATGCAGCAGGCTTACATTGACTACAGCCAACACATAGAGCATAGCAGTCAAGTTAAGTCATTTGAAGAGTGGTGTAAAGAAAGAGTTGATGTATGTCCCAAATTTAGATTCTGGTTTATCGTTCTAAAACTAGAACTCCTTTTGTTGACTTTTGTTAGAGCAATACGAGAAGGAGATTTTCAGCTCTATGTAAAGGGGCTATCCAGTATTGTTCCCTGGTTCTTTTCTCTTCACCATACTCACTATGCGAGATGGATTCCTGTCCACTTACATGACATGATTTCACTTAAACAGAATCACCTTGCCACCTATGAAGAATTCATGAAAGGAAAGTTTGTCATCAAAAAATCAAGTAGGGCATTCTCTGCTATTGCTATTGATCAGGCCCATGAACAAAATAACGCATCAGTCAAAGGTGATGGAGGAGCTGTAGGCCTAACAGAAAACTCAAAAGCTCTGCTTCGTTGGATGGTGTCTGGGCCTGAGATGGGCCGCTTAGTTTGAAGAATTTAATTCTACCAAGACAGAGAGATGGGAAAAAGATGAGCGTCACCACGAAGCTAACAAGCGTTCACAGATGGCATTTGCAAAAGATGTCAAGTCTCTGACTCATGTAATGCAAGATCTGGGAAACCCATTCAGTGAAAACAGCTCTGATCTTCTGGTACTTGACAGCAGAAATATTGTAAATACGGCAGTTTCAGACACATTGTTAAATATTGAAAAAATTGGAATTGAACAGTGTGAGTTATATGTCAGCGAGAGGCTTATTAATAAAACTAAACGTATCCTATTAAGCGGAATAACCTACACCTCTTCAGCCGTCCTCCAGTTCGTGAAAAGTCTAATAAACAGTTACAGTTGACATCACTAAAGAATGACTGCTCGTTGTTCTCTAGATTGTACATTGCATCACAGATACGTAATGGAGATTTGGATGAGTTCTTTAGACACGAGAACCAAGCTTATCCTCCAGCACTGTCGAAGTTGGGGAGTCTAAGAACCGGAACAAAGTCAGATTTATTGACTTGTCTTGAAGGACTCGCACCTACTAGCACTACCAAACCAACAGCAGAAATTACAATCATTGACGGTGCTACAATTGTCAACATGCTGCGACCAGGATTGGCAAAAACATTTGAAGATTATGCCAATACTGTATTCATACCCTACATCAAAGCTCAGCTTCAACATGTAAGAAGGATAGATATCATCTGGGACGTGTACATGCCTGACAGCTTGAAGAGTGACACACACAGCAAAAGGGGAAAAGGTGTTCGAAAGCGTGTTGAACCAAGAAGTTCACTTCCTAAAAACTGGGAGGAGTTTCTCCGGGTTGATGAAAATAAGACTGAATTGTTCTCTTTCTTGGCTACAACATTAGCAGCTATTTCCACGGACAAGCAGGTGATTACCACAATTGGTAGCGATGTTCTTACTATAAATCGTCAAGATGTCTTAGAACCGGCTCCATGCACACATGAAGAAGCTGACACTCGACTCCTACGTCATTTATGTGATGCTGTGCAGCAAGGATATACCAAAGCCGAAATACGCACTGTGGACACCGATGTTTTAGTTCTTGCCATCTTATCAGCACAACGTCTAAACATTGAGGAACTGTGGGTTGCTTTTGGAGTGGGAAAGAACTACCGGATCTTCGCCGCGCATGACTCAGCAAGATCTTTAGGTCGTGATCGTTGTACTGCCTTACCATTGTTTCACACAATAACTGGGTGTGACACTGTATCCTTCTTTTGAGGAAGAGGCAAAACGACCGCATGGAACACCTGGAATGCATATCAAGATATCAGCGCTACTTTTTGTGCATTGGCTGACAGACCTACTCAGCAGACTGTACAAGATATGCTGAAACCATTGGAGAGATTTATAGTTTTGCTATATGACCGTACTAGCAGCGACAAATGTGTTAATGATGCAAGAAAACACCTGTTTACTCAGAAAGGTAGAGCAATTGACAATCTACCTCCTTCACAAGATGCTCTCATTCAGCATACAAAGAGAGCTGTCTACCAGGTTGGTTACTGCTGGGCTCAAATGATGGTCGCAACTCCAGTGCTCCCGTCACCAGGTGATTGGGGTTGGAAGAAGAAGGTTGAAGGTGGATGGGAAATATCTTCGACAACCCTACCAGAGGCTTCGCAAGCATGCAGGGAACTCATACGATGTGGCTGCAAGAAAGGCTGCACACGACAGTGTCAATGGAAGACTGCCCTACAGTGTACCGCTTTTGTGCTTGTGGTGCTCTTTGTACTGAGTGATATCAGATTTTGAATCTAATCATTATCTATTATATCTAATCTATTATGTGTTTATCTATCAGAATTCTATACAATACAGACAATGCAGTATTAGTATTTCCATTAAATAATCCATCAACATTTGTTATAAACAGAATATAAATAAAATATGGTATATATTATTAAAAATAGCAAACTACATGCACAAAACAACAATTACTCGCCATTGCTTTAATAGCTGTCATTTAACATCATCAAATAACATTTAAAAGGAGCACATAAAAAATATTCAGAAGCCGCCATTTTGAATGTCCGCCATTACTGCAATAGGCGAAATCTGAGATGGCCTCATATCCAAAATTAAATCTTCATATATGTAGTATATGTGCATGTGCCCCAAGTTGTATGCTTCAGTTATTGCCCCAAGTTGTAGGCACAATTATTTCACCTATCTGCAGTACTAACCACACAATAATGTAGTCTAATACGTATTTTATTTGTGTGTGTGTGTGTGTGTGCGTTCGCGCGCGCGCGCGTGTCTTAGGTTGGAGGGGGAGAATGGAACGTTAAAAAACTGCTTTATGTTATGAATGCTTAAGCCTACAAATTTTTATTGTTATTACTATTGTTGTTATGTTTTTACTATAAAATATTCATATTATTTTAATATTATTTTCTTAAGGAGTACGAACACATCAGCCTACCAACACGTTTGGTGGAAACGTAAAAACAGACAGAAGTACATATAAATAAGAGGTTGCATTAGTTCAGACATAGATCTGTTTATATGTGTCAGCCAAAACAGTAGTAAACAAACGCTGCTGAGCTATTAAAAATTAGGAATGTCATTTGACCTTGAATACTCTGTTGGCGGGAATCTGATGAATGACAAATCTCTGTGCTGGTAACCTGTGGTGTTACGCTGAATAGACACAACACATTATCACGCTACACAGCAGTGACTGACATGTATTAACCATTTATGAGTTCGCGATACAACAGCTCAGACTAAACTGTGCACAATGTTTGTAGAAAAGACTGACGTGTGTGACGTAACGCTAGGTTACAAAATGCATCTTTCATTCCCGCCAGAAATTTAATAACATTTATTGTTTATTTTGACTCATCAAAATAAACATTACTGTGCGTTTACCATGTTCCAGTGTCCTTCATACTTCATAAACACTTGAGAAATTTTATTGTTTCAGAGGCACCCGTAGGGGTATCCGGCAGGTGTAATTGCACATAAGCTCCTTGGCTCATCTTTAACAAAAATGACAAAAATAAAACGAATAAGGAGAGAGAGAGAGAGAGAGAGAGAGAGAGAGAGAGAGAGAGAGAGAGAGAGAGAGAGAGAGAGAGTGATGGCGAGGGGTGAGAGTAAGAAAATGAGAGAGTTACACAGACAGAGGTTAGCTGTATACATTTTTCGCCATACTTTATTTAGAAGTCGCATGACAATTTGCATAGACCATCAATTAAACGAGCGGCCAGCACGTCGCACTCTACTTATAATGCGACACCAGTGGCGTAGCTAGGCTTTTTGACGCCCGGAGCAAGGAGATCGTCGGCCGTCTTGCCTTCACAATTAATAGGGGACAAAAGAACAAAAATGAAGGCCCATCCACTGAAGAAAGTACTTAATAAATGCAAATATGTAGATTTTTGTATGAAAACCCGTCCAGCAAACGTCTTAAGAATATTTGTTAAGTCAAAATTAAGAAATTACATATTATAATATTACCGGTATTCAGTTTCTAACATTTATTATTTAGACTATAAAAAATGTAGTAATATAACAAATTTATAACATAAAAATGTTCTAATGAACATACAAATTCCTTATAGGTATAAATCGCATCTTCAAAACAATATCCTAAAGCAACATAAAGTTAAACAAAGAACTACATTAAAAGTAATCAAATAAATCACTTACCATTACAGGTTTATGGTTCCGTCTTCTATCAATAAAGACTTAATATTTATTTGTAATATTTAATAAATATTTAAAACGAGACATTTTAAAACGTAACTTTCCAGGTCTTAATTGCTGTAAAGTCGGTTGTTAAATCAGTATAACCTAAAGACGGAGCAATGTCATTTTCAACTAAGAGTATCCGTAGATTTGATCCCTGTCTTGAGATATTGTTAATCGTAGGTATGATTTTTAAGTTTACTAAACGATCTTTCACAAGAAGGCACAATCACTGGTAAAGTATGAAAATTTTTTAAATCTATCGCTAGTGTTTTGTAGGCTTCTAATCCCATTGAAGAAATGTACTGTAGCAGTCCCTGAGTGTAAAGTCCATTTGTTCTCCTTTAACCTTTGCCGTTTTTAATAAAAGTATGACGTCTTTTAAGTCACTGAACAATTCTTCACTGTTTAGGTCATGTGGATACAGTTTTGCAAGCACTGTGCACTTAATTTTGATTTGGGAAAGCTGTTTCTTAAAATGTATATCCCCATCATTTACGTACGCCTCAAATTTATAGAGGAACCCACAGCGTTTTTCTAACTCTTTTTAATGTAGAGAAACGCCTTGAAATTTTAACTGATAGTTTGTCCAAAATTTCTATTAGAGAACGTAGCATTTCTTGCCGAACGGTTAAGGCAGAATTGTCTGGATACTCCTCTGGCATCGTGTGCTCCCTTCTTATTCTTTTTGTGATACTGACATCCCATTCATTGCATACCTGCTCGGCCTTAGAAATGACATTGTCACACAGCTCATTCCTCCAAACGTTTAAATTGTCCGTTAGCTTCTCCAGACGTGTTAATGCTTGACTAAAGCTTATTTCTTTGGTCTGCAAGATTTTATGGTTTTTGTCTATAGAAGAAAGAATATACGTCCAGAAAAAGACCAAGGCCACAAAATTAAAGTATTCTATCGCATTAATTATTATTGCTGCATCTTCCCTCGTATCAATTGTTTCAGTCGGTGTATTCCTTTCTCCAGTGCAGCGATCATTTCATCCAGCTGAGTGGATATTGCTTTCACCACATCTGCTTCTGAACTCCACCTGGTACCACAATATCTTTTAAGAATAATTTATACGAAGTCTTTAAGAACACTCAATTTATAAGTAGTAGGGTAAGAATGAGAGTTCTAACGCGGAAGTGACGTCACAGCCCCCTCTTTTGGCGCGAAATTCAAAAATCCATGTGGTGGGGGTAGACTTCCGGCGCAGCGTGTCGTCATGTGCAGAGGTTATGATGGACCGGGGGGGTAGTGGTGTGTCTCACGTGACCTCGATGGGCGTACCGAAGTTGTCGGCCATGTTGTCGGCGTTCGGCCATGTTGTCGTCGTCGTCCATTTTGTGGGGTTACGTGTGCGTTGATTGGCGGAGGCGTGGCCGCCGTTCGCTGTTCGCTGTTCGCCGTCCGGCGGGGGCTTGGCCGCGGCCAGGTCGTGGCTTGACCGCCGCCAGGAGTGGTGGGGTCGTCGTCCATTTTGTCGGGTGTGTGGTGGCCATGTTGGGAAAGCTGGGATGTTGTCGGATTGTGCGTGTGTGCTGGTTAAGGTTGGGCCACGTTGCCGCATCGTGGTGTGTTATAGTGTATGGTTTGGATATATGATTTGTTTTTCCGGAAGGTTAGCCATGTTGGAAAAGCGTCGACGTTGTCAACTTGTGCCGGCCACGTTGTCGGCTCGTGCATGTGTTATAGTGTACGGGTTTTGTATATGTTTACACTGCCACCATTGTCTGTCGACGTTGTCAACTTGTGCCGGCCACGTTGTCGGCTCGTGCATGTGTTATAGAGTACAGGTTTTGTATATGTTTACACTGCCACCATTGTCCGTTGACATGAAGAGGTGAATTGTGCATTGTTGCCAACTTGAGAACTGTAATAACGTAGGTCACATTGTCAACTCGTGCATGTGGTAAGTATAAATAAAAAAAAGCACATCATCAGTGTGAAATTTTTGTTGACACAGTCTTTCGGTGCAAAATTTAAAATCATTTCACTTGTAAATATTGAATATATGCATTTATGCATATATATTTATGCATAAATAATTATTACTATAGTAATCTATATTGCACGAACGTAAAAAAAATGAGTAGTGTTGTGTACATGTAAGAAAATACACATGATATGCATTGCATAATTGAATGTCTAGTTGTAATGAATTGGCTTCGGCTATCTGAGCATAATATGTACACATGCTGGTGATGATGTAATCAATCCATCTGTGTGCCCATCTGTTACCAAAGCGTGTGAACGAAGGCTTTATTAGTCGTACATAATTTGAAGAACGCGAGTCGTTGGTGATGTAATATTATTAATTGGGCTCCAGCTGTCTGTGCGCGCTTGCGTGTGCGTACATCCATTTGTTTAATAACAGAACCCGTGCCGTTGACTAACTAATGAATAATAATTGGCTTCGGCTATCTGAGCATATGTACACATGCTGGTGATGATGTAATTGTCTAGCCATCTATTACCAAAGCGTGAGAGCTGAGGCTTTAATAGCCGTACATAATTTGAAGAACACAAGTCGTTGGTGATGTAATATTTTAATTGGGCTCCAGCTGTCTGCGCATTTGTTAATGTGTGTGTGTGTGTGTGTGAACGAAGTGATGACCGTACATAAATTATTGTGTGAAACAGAAAGCCAAGCCAAGCTAAGTGATTGTCCTTGACTGCACGTGTAGTAGCTCTAGGTTTTTTTTGTCGTTGAAACAGAAAGGCCAAGCTAAATGGTTGTCCTTGACTGCACGTGTAGCAGCTCTGGTTGATACCAGCTCCTTTCGCGTTCATCCTTGAGATAGCGTATATATACGCTGTACGAATTGCTCACATCATCACATTGTTCAACGAGACTAGAACTCGTACAGTGTGAGTTTTTCATTTTTAAATAAGTTTTCATTTTTTAAATAATTTTTTTAATTTTCGTTCGTTAAGATTCACATTCAGTCGTACAGAGTGAGTTTCATTTTTTTAAAAATAATTTTCATTTTTTAAATAATTTTGTTTAATTTTCGTTCGACGAGATTCACATTCAGTAACTCAACTAGAACTCGTACAAGGTAAGTTTCATTTTTAAATAATTTTTTAATTTCTAAAGTATAATATAATCAAGCAATTCTCAACTAGAGCTCGTACAAGGTAAGTTTCATTTTTAAATAATTTTTGTAATTTCTAAAGTATAATATAATCAAGCAATTATTGTTTAATAATATTGATTTTTTAAATTAGTTATATGTAATAACACATGAATGCACATTGCGCAACATTTCTTTTAGCTTGTATATTGAGTGATGATTAGTGTTAATCTTTCAAGGATTTGTGAAATAAATATAGAATAAAAATGTTAAAGCAATATTATTTAATTAAAATACAAGTAATCAAAATATATTACAATTTAAAATAAATATTATGTAATAGTAAACAGTGGTGACAAGTACAAAATACATAATATGTAAACATATACAATATGACATTTGTGTACAATATTCATCTAAATAAAGTAATTACAAATTAAAATATGATGACGTACACAGTAATGACAAAAATTAATATGTAAACATGTGTGACAATTGTGTATGAATTACAACTAAGTAAAACTAATAAATACAATTGTATACATTTATATTATGTGTAAGCAAATTAGATTTTAATTTATAAATTCATTACGCATAATAATTTATTATTTGTAATTGTTTTAATAATTGTTTTGAATTACATTAAAATAAAATAAGTGTAAGCACATTATATTTACTATTTGTGTACGTGTGCAATAACAATTTTGAACAAATATATTTGTTAATTTTGAAGATGTCTATCCAGGCTTACTCTAAAATGTACACCATGTAAGCCTTGTTTTATTATCTAGATATACAGTAAGTACATTGATAATTAAATATAATTAAATTAAATGAAATATATGTGTAAGCACAATATATTATAAATTAAAATACAACTAAGTACATGTTAATATATAATTGTACGTGCAGCTAATGACAATTATGTGTATTTACAATGAAAATTATACATGGTAAGTGAGTATGTCCATTCGGTCTTACTGTACAATTTCTACTATGTACGCTCTATCCTTTTCTCCACGAAAAATTAGATGCAGCGAACACGGTACTAAATCTTTTAATTCATCATCTTCGAAAACGCTCGCGTATCTTTTAGGTAGATATACGCGATATTTTAGTTTAGGGTCTTTATAATCTTGAAGAGTGACGAGTACGGCTTTCCCGTACTTCGCGTCTATATTCTGCATTTCTTCTATCGGATATTTTACGCCGATTATTAATTCTTTTATTTTTTTATATTCAATTGCGCTAATAGTTGCAAATTTTTCAGTGAATGATGCCATTTTAAAATAAAGAATTTTATATTTGTCTCGCGCGTCTCTCAAGGACTGAACGAATAACGCTCGCGCACAGCGGAATAAATAGGGAGGTAGTTGTGGAGGTGGAACCAGAGAGGGGGAACTACATAACGTACAGTAAGCGTTTATTTTTAACCGTGTGAACAGGATACGACTTGTCTTCTCACGACTCGATGGGTAGGCGGGGAAGAGGAGACGAGTCGGTTATTGTTTTATGAATAGAAAGAATGATGTAATTAACAGCACTCATGCGTGTTAGAACATGTCGCTGAAGCTAATTTTTTTATCGTACAGTAAGCGTTTATTTTTAACCGTGTGAACAGGATACGACTTGACTTCTCACGACTCGATGGGTAGGCGGGGAAGAGGAGACGACTCGGTTATTTTTTTTATGAATAGACAGAATGATTTAATTAACAGCACTCATGCGTGTTAGAACATGTCGGTGAATCTAATTTTTTTTATATGACTATACAGAGTGATGTAATCGTCAGAAAGGTTAATTTGTTTTACGTAAGCGCTAAACAATAATGTTTTCAATTAGTAATTTATCAGAAACATATTGATTACTCTAAAATCTGATACAACCCACTCGCGTAAAGCGTGTACTCTAGTATTTGTACATATTTCTGGAAGTAAGTGGTGCGCGAGACAGACTGTTCCATGTATTGATTGTAATTGATCGAGTTTAGGACAACCGAAATCTTCTAAATTTATAATATTGAAATGCACGATACGCTTCTGTAGAAAATTTTTTTTTTGCAATCCTTTTACGAACACAAATTTAAAAGGAAATGTATATTTTTCTAATATCGGTACAAGATGTTCATACGATGTGTCCCCGTCCGTCCACGCTAGTCCATGATAATGCTCTGTTAACCATCTGTTTGTCCTCGCATGTTTATGATTCGAAACAATCATGTTTGCTGGAGGTGAAAATATCCAATGTCTGCTGGCAAATGCAGTGACATCCATAATGGCTAATTCCTTAACGAGTTCGTTTCCATCGTTGTCGATGAAACAGTGAAAGTCAAGGATGACTGCTAGATTATCCTCGCACATCCTTTTTTCGTTATAAATAATGTGTTTGGTGTTACTAAGAACGCTGCAGATCCGTCCGTCTTACGGAACAGACACGTTGTATGTTGTGAAACGCTCGTAAAGAATTTTTTCGGAACGTTTATTTTGTACCTTATATTTTCGTCACGGATCACTGCAACAAATTTACAGGTCAAAATGTTGTATACAAAAATTTCTATAGGGTATAGTATTGTGTGCTTTAATTCACTACAGCGTATGTACTGGTACGGAGATAACAGCTCCATGCGTCCGTCTTCAACGCGTGCTGTTCAAACACTGAGGTATGCGATATTAGTGGACTCGGATTAAACACTTTTGCCACGGCAGCATATATTTTCAAACCTTGTGTTCACTAATCGATTAAATTAAGGCGTGAAAATGAACTAGAAATACGCTCTCATGTAAGCGGTGCATGTGGTTCTACATAAAGGACAAGTATGTAGGGTTATGGCACAATTCACACATGTGATAAAATGTCGACAGGGAATAAGTACAACTTCCACGTTTTGTGCGTAACAGACTTTGCACATTGTATCACGATTAGAGCTTCCTTCTATGTTTTTTATATTCTCCTTGATCGTGTCGATGCGTTGTTCGTTCTCTGCTGTCGCTATTGCTGTTGGTGCTTGCGCTTCGGTAACGATACCCAGTGCCTTGATGATAAAATTTTTATCTTTCATTAACATTACGTAAGAGCACGCAGGGAAATGACGCGCATGTTCCATCCAAGCATATTCTCCACGTTCCCATTTGTTTAATCCGCCTCCACAGCAAAAACAAATCACTCTATCGTTGCATCCAGTGTAAAAGAAACCCGCTTCTGATAATTCTTTAGGTGTTATCGTTAACGATACAGGCCATTCTTTAAAACTCTTTAAACGATTTTCCAAGCTTCTGTAACGCGGGTACGGAGATGTGATTTTTTGAATTAAGATGACTTGCACTTCTTTATCGTCTGGTGATAAGGACTTGATTGTTGTTGCTGTCGCTTCACCGCATTGTTTGAAATAGCGGTCGTTCTTGGGTTTGGTATCATCATCATCGAAATCGTGTGAAAGCATCTTGTGCGTCCTCTCGCGAGTCGTGTTGATGAAACACTGAGCAAAAAAAAATAGGAAGAAGAGGATAATCGTTTCCCCCTCCACAAAATAAAATACATGAAAAATGATTACATTTTTTTTTAATAAAAAAAATTACATACATGTAAGTCATACATTACATTCTATTTACAGCAAATACATAAAAATTGATTACATTTTTTTTTTAAATAAAAATCGCATACATGTAACGCATACATTACATTCTAAAAAGCAACATTATATTTACAGCAAAAAAAAACAATAATTTATAGTAAATGTTTAATTATGTCTGCGCACTGTGTTGGATAACGGAGTGTACACGTTGAGCGAATCATGCAGTATCAAGCAGTAGGCCGCGGTCTGAGCGGGGAAATTGCTCGATGACTCGAATTCCAATCTGACGTCGACTGGTGAAGACTTGAGCGACTCATCCTGTCTGCTACAATCGAAGACGAATAACGGTGCTTTTGCTATGAACTCAGTAGGCGTTAGAAGTACGTTGGGTTGACTTCTGTGGTAGTATGACTTTTGAAATCGTGTATACATGTCGTACAGCAATGCATAACGTCCGTTATCGATATCCAGGTTCAGGTTATCGTACGGGTAGTATTTGTCGTTCAGAAAGAGTCTCGCATTTGTCACATTGCAGTGATCGAATTCGCCGGCATGTTTTTTCAGATTATTCTTTCTGCTGGTCTGGAAGGTGAGTATCACGTACCGCGGTTTCTCCAGTTGTGTAGTTGTTTTCACTGTCCAAGTCTGTCTGTCAGTCGTTGGTAAAACCGGGTACTCGTGCAGTTCCCAACTACGAAACGGTAAGAATAGTGGTAGGTCTTTGCGTATGATATCCAATAATCGTATCCGTACTTCATTGTTCACGTACACGAACGGAATCATCCAAGAGATTTTTGTTAGTTCTATATCAGCGTTAGCGGGCGCATCCGTAGACGAGAACAGAGCGTTAACGTCAGTGGAAGTGCGTAATAGTATCAGTTCTTGTTTCATGTTTAAAATAACATGTGTGAAATCTTCAGCAAATCCCATCAGCATCCTCAACGGTATGCAAAAGTTGAATTCATTATTTTTACCAGATGGTGTTAGCTCGTCAGCTGTAGGAGCAACCCAACCGGCATTTTGCATCGAAACAATGTCCTGCTTGCTGGCAGATAGTATGGTTTTAATAGTGGACGTGATGCCAACACTCTTGGTACGATCTACTTCCACGCCGGCCAATTCGTAACGGATTTCTTCGAAGAGAAACGCAATCGCATTGTTTATCATTTTCACGTTCACATTACCAGTGGCAGTGGTTTTTTTGCTCAACTTGCCTTCAACGTACAGGAAACTTTCCATCGGTAAAGTGAAGACTTCCTGTTGCAGGATAGGTATGCGTATCTCATCATTATTTCCATATCGTGACGCCGACGCGTACGGTGCATGAGGATGATATTCATAATGTGTGATGTTGTCTTCAAAGAACGGTCGACGTTCAACCGATAAGACTATACCGCTGTCCGTCATGTTACTTGTTTCTCTTGAGTTTGAATCCTAGTGAAATCAGGTAGCGTCGGTTAGTTGCTGTTAATCGTGTCAACGACGAACGTCTACTGATACCTTTTCCAAAAGTGTTGTCCTCTTTTATCTTGCAGTGCAAGCCGTCGCTACCTCCGCTCTTCATCATCATGGAGGTTTCGGTGAAATAAATTCCCATGATTACTACACACGTTTCAAATGTATACGTGCAGTGATGACTTCGCCTTGAAAATTCACAATATCACCGTCCTGATCGTGTACGGACACTGTAACGTTACGCAAGTGTAGTACGTTAAGCGGAAAATAAATGACGTTTCTAGGCGTTTCGACTATCTTGAATCCTGGCTCAACTGTTGGATAGAACGAGTGCAATATATGCTCGTTTCGACCCGCCTTGTATGAACCTTGAACAGCGTTACACCTTATCTCCAAAACGTTCACTTTGTTAATGTTTACAGGCGCATCAGACGTGTGTAATATATACGCTTCTAACTTGCGGCTCTTGGAAAAACCCAACATGGTACCGATCGTATGTTCCGTACATCCGAAATCGATATCGTATGAACAATAAATTTCACATTTCAATGTGTTGTTGTTGGGTCGTAGAGAAAATTTCGGGTCTACTAGTTCTTTTTTCAGGTACGTTTCAATATCACTGATTTCATACACACCGGTCGGTATATTGACAGGGTCTAACGTTTTACGTGCTCCCTTTAGTACAGGAAAGACATTGTTTTTTCCACTCTCCACGTTCGGTATAGAGTTGTACGTGGTAAAGTCCAGCAGTCCTGCGTACCATTCACCGTCCGTCAATTCAAGCGGTGGAAAAAAGTCACAAACCAGTGCGCTCGGATCCGTTCCTGTGACGGTGACCGTAAGCGAAGACATCTTGTAGTTTACTGATCGTTCGATGTCAAAAACTCTAAACATAAATGTCCGCAGATGACCGTATCTGACGGCTGTTTTCGCATGTAATTGTAATGAACGTCGGTCACGTTCGATCCAAAGTACCGCATTAGCTCGACAGGTGGACGTAGATTGCCGAATCCATCAAAGTACCAGACTCTGTCGCCTCGCTTCTTGTAGCATACCCAGTGCGTGCCCGGTCCGCTAGCATCGTCCAGATTCACGATCGCACTTTCGTTCACCCACGGTGATGTACTAGGAAGTGCGTCGCGCATGTACACACCTCTGAAATAGGGTATACGCAATCGTTTCGTGTACTCATAAAGATCATGATCGGACAATGGACGCACGGGTATTTTGATTAGTTTTTTCGGTACGGTCGAAGATAGAGTCATGAAGCCTTTTTACCGCCACTCCTTCTTCGTCGTTTTCCTGTCCCCGTTGTCGTCGTCCTCCTCCTCTTCCTGATTATCGTGCGTCGAACCGGCTTGCGTCGTCTGGTGCGACGTTGACGTTTACGCACACCACCACCACCACTACAGCATAGCCCGCTGCCTAACGCAGATTTCGCCTTCATTGCTGCTGCTACGGCTGCTGCGTACGCTCTTTCACTGATGCCTGAATTCAAAGCTTTAACTCGTTCCCACGCTTTACCGGCTAGCACACGATCCGCTATACCTCGTCGTTCGTTGTCCTTGTACTTGCTGTAAGCGATATCGTGTTCGCGACAGGCTTCGTCCAACTCGTTGATTCCTCGATCACCACGACTCAATCTCTCCTCTAGTTTCGTTCCTGGTCCACAGAACCTGTAGCCAGGCAGATGTAGTTTTACCGGTAATACGTCCACCGCTCGATTGATCAGTGTAGGTACTGACTTCGCGACGAATGGTACCGCGCTTTTAACTATTTTTCCGATAAGACCACGCCCCCCTTTTTTTTTATCAACACGGCTACGTAGTTCATACATGACTACTGTTTCGTTTGCTCTCGATAAAGAGATCTCCAATCTTGCTCGTTGTTGGATTTGTCCAGATCACTAATCAACACGCTCGTCTCCGTCTTGTTCATAAGTAGTAAGTCTGCCTCTTCGGCACCAAGTGAAGTACGCGCTGCGCGCGTATGCAATTTATAGATATACGATACCACTTTCTCCCAACGATGTTGGAACACTTTTGCGAGTTTGTACGTTTCGCTCTTCGCGTACCGCTTCACGTCCTCCAATTGACGCGCGTTCACTGCATCTGTAGCCCGTGCGCCACCATCGCCAACGTTTAGAATGGTTTTTCCTTGCGCGTTGAAATAAGCATCATTTACCGCGGTGATCGTGTGTCGGTTCAAAAATTCCAAATTCACTGCGTCCTTGTTGTTCATGGGTGGAGCTAACTGTGTTATCCGCACATTGCCGACCATTAGGTTAGAGTTCGTATCCTTCGGTATGATTTTCGAGTCCACGTATATTTTGGTCGCGGCGTCTCTCGCACGAATCGGTTCCCTCAGAGACTGTATGCGATGGTCTCGTGCGTCGACGACAGCACCGTTCTTCTTGTTCGGTACCAATTGTGTGAAACGTAAGCACGAGTAGTCTACGTACTGCTTGTTGACAGCATCCCCGAGATCGACAGGAGCGCCGACGTTGACGAGCTTACGACCTTTCGCATCTATTCCTTGCGCCGCCGTCGACGGATCGCCAGCTAACAGACAATTGTCACGCACAAAGCGCAGTGAAACGGCATCGCTATCATCGCGCGGTTCGCCCAAATTATGTATTTTTTTTCCCGCTACATCAAAGTGTCCGTCCTCGGTCATTGTGATACCAATATCCTCTCGCAGACTGCGTCGCGTCTCCCTTCGCGCTCTGACAGCGCTCTGGTGTCTGCCAAACTTGTCGACACTCATCTCGTGAATGATGCGCCTCGTTCGTTGTGCACGGCATTTATACGTATTCACGTAATAAATCGATTAGTTTTGATACGATCGTACTGTCTATGCATTTTATTCCGACAACGGAGAGTGCGTCGTTATGTTTTCCTTTTACAATCGTATCTAGAAATTCATCGTACACGTATACGTGTGTGTCTTTGAAGAAATAAATTTTTCCGTCGATATATCGGAACGCACTATCAACGGCTTCTGGTAAGCCGACAAAACGATCTTTAACATAACCATGTTTCTTGATCGTGAACGTGCACTCGTCTATCTCACTGTAATACATATCGTTGTACAACAGAAGAGTTCGACCCGTGTACGTGTGTATTGCAGCGTTTATTTTCGTCATCGTGCGAACACCGAGCGTTGTGATTGAACGCGGATACCCGTTCACCGGCTGCAGACTGTGTATATCAAACATGTATACATAGTTGTCTATGAAAAGCACCACTTCTTCGGTCCGCGGTCTCTGGTACATCGCCGAAACGTTGGTGAACGTCAGCGGTAAGAAAGTCAACCAATCCGTCAACAGAAGCGGGCTCTCGCCCGTTCGCTTCGACTCGATATCCAATGTCCACAAAAAGTTATCGTGCACGATATACAGATGTCTGTTGATTATTAAAAATTGGTTAACGTTCTTTAGTCGACATAAATCCGTTGTCGTCCGCACGGTCTCGTTCGTTGTCGGTGTCGTCGTCGTCGTTGACGTCGTCGTCGACGTTGACGTTGTCGTCGTCGTCGTAGCGGGCGGCGGCGGCTTCCCGTACAAGCGTTGAATGCCTCTTATATCGTCGTCTCTCAGGTCGAACGGTCCGTCCGAGCGTGGTACGTAGAACGGGTACATGATCGAATCCCACTCGAGGGAATGTGACAGTCCTAACGCGTGTCCGATTTCGTGCGTTAGCACCTGAAGAAAACTGGTCTGATCGTCCGGTATTTCGGTTGCGTTTGTATAATTCCACGACTCGTAGTAGTCCATATGTATTTCAGTAGTGTTATACGGTAAATCGGGCGGGTAGTAAGCGTGAGCGAGTATACCTCCTCGTCCGTCCAAATCGTACCCGCAGATCGTGCACCTGGAAGTCAGACACCTGTGTTTAAAATATTTCATAGCGATAACCATGTCTGCGTTTATGTCGTTGGGTCGATATTCGAATTCCAGATTCAAATGTTTCTGCCACACAGCGAACGCTTGTCGCGACGCTTCTATAGCGCTGACGCTACCGTGAAAGAATCGCCACGACAGACGTTTCTTGGCCCACGGCGTTCGTAAGGTGTACGACACGAAATCTTCGTTACCACATCTCCGCGCACGCATCAGATTCATCGTTTCATTGTTCAATTCTCCATTTACGGTTAAATTGTAATTCACTTGAAACGTGCGAAGGTAGGCGTCCATATCGATGGTAGTGTTGTCCGTGAGTCGTAAACTATCGTCGGGCACGTATCCGTATCGCACCAAATAATCTATAGCGAAATCTACATCGTTAGCGTTAACGGACGATGCGACGACAGCACTTGTGCACGCAATAATAAACAGTAGCACGATATCCATGTTGTCACAACCAAACGTGGAATGTCCCCCGGTGCGTGTACGACAGTATTATTTATACTTTATCGGCTTTCAGAATCGAATAGGGAGCACATGGCATTAACGAGTCCTTTAAGATCGATTCCATGCTGCTGCTGCTGCTAATGTCAGATGATGATATATACCGCTCTTGTTATACGATTATGTCTGCTTCACGTAGTTCTTCGACTATGGAGACGATTTCGTTCGTGTGCCCACTGTTTCCAACACGTTGTGATGCCATTAACAGTCGCAATCTGTCCACCAGTTCGTTCGGATCGTCCCAGTGCACGTAATCGATTTTGTCTTTTTTTCTCGTTAGCGTCATATACGATGTATCAATATTATTATGCCCCTGTCCTGTACGTTTCGGTGGAAACAGTTGCGATATTATTCATTTATACTTTACACCTCTGTTCGCGTTCACCTGTGCGTTCGCTAAGTAATACTGCTTATGCGCGTTGGTGTTACGCAGTATATCTTTGTACGCTTTCAGATCTGATTCCTTGTAAATATTTTCATTAGGATGCTTCATGAATACAAGTTCGTAGAGTCCTGGTGTACCTTTGTATCGTTTACCGTTGATAAGAATCGTATCGTCCTTATCGATTTCGAACTGTGAATCACCAATCATCCATTTTCCGTTTTCATGTCTTACACCGTACGTATAGTCCATCAGACGATCGCGTTCGGACGAAACGATCATACGCATGTACTTGTTCGCTAACGATTCACTGTCGTATTTGTCCTGAAAATATCTACGCGCTTCACGTCTTCCTTCCGGTGTGTCTAACATTTTTTCAATGTTTTGACTAGGATCGTCCTCATCGTCATCACCTGATGTTTCGGCTATCACGGGTGTTTTCAGGAAAGACGGTTTCGTTCGGGAACGAAGTGGTGTTCCTACATCGCTCTTACTAATTGCATCTATTGGATCCTCTTCTTCTTCTTCTTCTTCCTCTTCTTCTTCTCGTTTCATTTTTTTCACTCTTATCGGCTTTTCATTTGTTGTTTTACGTTTCTTTTCAAGCAATGCTTGCGAAATATTTTGTAACGGTTCCAGAATCGGTTTGTAACTTTTGGATAACGTTGCTTCTTCTTCACGAATACCATGTTTTAACGCACGGTATTTCTTCCGTATGTCATCACTGATCGTGTCGATATCACGTGCTAATCGTTTTTTCTTGTCATCCATCTCGATAAACGGTAGTACGACAACTAAAGTCGTTGACAGCAGGACACGTGTATTTAGCTAAACTTTTGACAATTTTTTTTGTTTAATCGTTAGGTGCGACTACTATGAAACGATCGAAACCGACTCTGTACCTACCGGTGTCGATAGAAGAATCCTTGTCCACAACGAGAAAGCCGTAACGATCTTTCCACGCTTCAGCGCACATGTTCTTAAACGTGTCATATTTCATGTCCGTGTTGACATGATCGTTATACACATGCTTCAAGTTACGATCGTCCTGTTTGAACAATACTATTAAATTGGCATTATCACGAACCAACTGTTTTGGCACTTGACTGTACGTCTGACAAAGGTAAAACGCGTCCACACCGCTGTGACGTCCCATAGAGAAATACTTGCGTATATTGTGTTGTCTTTCACAAGACACGTCATCGAACACCATAATAGAATCAGGATCGACCTCGTCGGGAGGCGGTACCTCTTCGTTATCGTTGTAGGCGTGATAACCCATTCCTTCGTTGGAAAGTTGTGTCATCAAGGTCTCCAGCATCTGATATTTGGGTTGAAATAGTGATTTAGAAAACACGTATAAGTTCGCGAATCTTAATCCGTTTACATCGAACAACAGGTTGAACATGACGTTTGTCTTCCCGCACGCAGAAAGTCCGCAGATGATCGAACGAACGGTATCGGGCAGAAGACGTCCGTGTTTACGTTTTTTTCTGCCACAACCACCTCCACCACCATCGCCGCACAATTTCGAATAGTCCACGTCCTTTATTTTTAATCTGTGCGCTTGTTGCAATATTTTCATGTTGACGTTCCGTGCACAGTCTATTTAATAGTCGCACTATATTGCAGCAGTCGGTAGATATGTAACTGCATACACAAGTGTCCGGACCCGTTTCACAGTTCGGATCCGACCAAACACATTCTTTGTAGTGATCGAATCCGGTACCACTTGGTACTATTTCGTTAAGACGGAATCTCTTCACACGATTGATAACCCGTTGCCAGTACTCGTGCACTGTCAAGATCCTACGCATGCGTTCAACGTCGTTTGCAGTCGTGTTCACGATGTACTCATCGTAACCAGGATGTGACACAATGTCTTTTACACTGTACACAGCGTGCATGTTGTCATCATAACGCATCGAAGCATACTGGTTCTATTTCCATGAGTCGAATAGTTGTTATAGCAAGTTCTTCTTGTGTATCCACGAATCGTGTTTACCATCGAATCCTAACCATCTGACTTTTACACGATCGCCTTTACGTTGTACAATCTTTTCTACCAAGTACACGTCACCAACGTTCGATTTACTGATTTCATGTTCATAAAAACCACCTTTCAACACTTCTCCTGTATGATCCTTTAGCGAATAGGTAATGGGTACACTGCCGGTACGCACCGAATGAACGAGAAATATCTCGTTTGTCCAATTTGGTGTGTATCCTTTGGCGAATGTCATTTTGTGTTTGCTTATACGCACACGATCGCCTACTTTGAATTTCGGTCGTTTATAAACGATGCTCCTCGCTGTGTTCTCACGAATCCTTTGTAGCACTGTACGTTCGTTGGATTCTTTCACCTGACACGGTTTCATTCCAATCGTTCTGTGCACGCTGTTGTTGTACGTGTTGACTAGTTCCGGCAACATATCCAACCAACGATAATGACCTTGTTCACTGAACGCACGATACATGTGCGTTTTCAACGTACGGTTAAAACGTTCCACAATGGAGGCCTTTTTTTCACTATACGTGGAATAGAGTGTGATACCGTATCTGCTCAGCAATTTTTGTACGCTACTGTTATAGTACTCTTTCCCGTTGTCTGTCTGCAGATATTTCATTTTATTAGCACGAAGAATCGGTTCCAGAGCTCGTGCGACCTCTACGCCCGTTTTTGTTTTCAACGGAACAGCGTACGCGTACTTGCTA
This sequence comes from Magicicada septendecula, assembly GCA_034769895.1. Taxonomy (NCBI): domain Eukaryota; kingdom Metazoa; phylum Arthropoda; class Insecta; order Hemiptera; family Cicadidae; genus Magicicada; species Magicicada septendecula. The sequence goes on from CM068373.1 coordinate 94,993,718, forward strand.
AACGCGTTAATGATTGTCATAAGGTACTTGAATCCCTTGTTCACCTTCTCGTGCGGTATCATCTCTACCAGGTCCGCTTGGTACAAGTCGTGAAGTCCCTTTAACTCCACCGCACGTCTCGGAAAATTCCTTCTTACCGGTCTGTGCAACTCCTTCGCGATAGTCTTGCGAACGCTCTGCTGTATGTTCTTCACCTGTCGTTTCATTCTCATATCGTACGAACCGTGATTCACAATACGTCGGAACGTGGTAAAGCGTTAACTCAGTGCTGAATGTAACTCTCCTCGGTACCGTTCTGGTACGTCTGCTTTCCATCGCGTGACTGTAGTAAGATTTCCACTCCACGTCCAGTTATATCATCTCGACCGAACGGAAAAACAACGCGTTCTTCTTGTGATTGCGTAAGTACGTTAAAACATGCGCTAAACTGATTTTCATACGTCCATTACGCACGAGACTCATACCGATGTAATATCTCATGAGCGTGTGTTGTTTCATGTCCAACGCTCTTACGGTCTTGACGGAATTCATGTCTTTGAACATGACGCTGCGTATAACGTTGGCACGATACTCGTGCATTTCCGCGACTATGACGTTATCGTTTACGGGTAGATGCTCGCACATGTGTTTAGCTTTGAGTTCTGTGATCGGACGATGACTTCTCGACTCCATATGCAGGTGTATAAGATACGAGTTCAACAACCAAAACTCGTCTGCCATAGCACCTGTACATCGTTGCCACTGTTCGTATAAACGTCGATCTTTCACTGTGTACCCTTTTTCATGTGAATACTGCAGACCGAAGTATTCACAATACTTGCGGAGTGTAGGCAATGATTCCTTCAGAAAGGCTACTGAAAACAATCCCTGCGCCTTGTTGTTCACCAATGTGAACTGTTTCCCTCTCGCAAGTGTCGGTAACGAAGATGGCGGGCAGCGCACGTCAAAACTTACGTTGTAGCTAGGATCCACTGCGCACTTTGGTGCTATCATAATCGCGCTTCTGTATATTTCAATCGCTGTACGTATCGGAATAGTGCGCTCTGTAATGACAATGCAACACAAAGCGTGTGGGATTGAACTTCCGTAGGCGAGCATGTCTGTGTACACAGTCGCATAGTTCATTTGTCCGTGTGAATCATGTAAGCCGTGAACACGTTGAACGGCATGATAGAGTTCAGGAATCGGTCGGAAACGTGAAATAAAATTCCACGCGTGACGTACTGTACACTTGAACATATTCTTTTCATAAACCACGAGTTCAATCGGTACATTGTTTCGATCACACTCTTCGATAAAATGAAGCCATCGTGATTTGTTGTGTATACGATCAGAGATTATCATCAACAGCACGATCGGCGGCAGATAACCGCTACGTTTCTTTATGTGACGCCAACAACGTCCGTGATATTTGTCAACATCAAACTTATAACGTGTACAGTAGTTACCACAAAACCGTTTTTTCTTCACAAAATACATAGAACACAAGTTGGAACGTATCGCGCTTCGTAACGGTTTTGTTAGTGTGAAATGTTTCCCATCATCGTATCGATAAACATCCATTGTGTCATCGATCTGTGATGCAAGTGATACAGCTTCGAAATTGTCATGATATTTAATAGGTATAATTTTTATGAAATCTTTTGTTTTATTTTTTTATCATTGGCGCCATCAGTCAGACATTGAATTGTGTACACACATTTAGTAGTAGTACTAGTAATAGTAATATATATAGTACTATTAGTACTAGTATAGTACTAACACAGAGTACTACTAGTACTACCCAAACGGGTATGTTTGTACATGAGTTTATGTTGGCTCTGAAAAGAGCCGTTTTTGCGTGCGTCGACTTCTACAAGTGTTCACGAACGAAACTACATGTAGGCATTGACGCCTTATGGACTTGGACAGGATCATCACCCGCCATCCAATCCATAATTCGTATTTTACAATTGCAGCATCTTACAACATCATCATCGCCTTCATAAATAAACCCGGCTTTGGCTAGGTCAAAAAATCTCACGTTCGTATTCGGAAATTTACGAACGTAAAATTTAATGTTACCTCGACGATGGATGTTATAAAAGCTTTTTAATCGGCTTGCAAAAGAATATGTGTGCACGTCCATATCTGAAGCAAGAATGTTGGTTTGTTGCGCTGCATTTCACTTCCTCAGTGGTAGCTGCGCGCGCAATCGTAGTGGGGATTGCTGTCGTCAATTGGTCGGTATGAAATAAAGCACAGTAGTGGGAACAAATAGCTGCGCACGCACTCATCATAGATAGTATAAGTGGAGCGATGATCGCTGCCTGCGTTCACCTTCGAGTCTCGCGCAGGCTAACTTTCACGCACTGCTTATAAAATGTTACTTGTTTTCTAACTTTGTATCAGTATTCTAATGTTCTTCAAGTGAGCAAGTAATTGATTTTGCTTTTATCGTTATTCTAACAATGCAGACGTTTTCTGTTGATCGTAAACATTCGTTGCGTGGCTCGTTGGTGTCGTACGTTTACACACCTCTTGTAGAGGAAGAAGAAGAATGTGTCAACGATGTCATTACCTTTTTCGATGAAATTCACGATATGTTACGTACGGACATTCTAAACGAACTGACACGTTTGCTTACTATAAAGTGGCATATAGCGCTAAAAGCGAGATTTGTCAAGTACATTGTAAATGCCAACACGAACGAGGACGAAGAAGTGACGAGTGAAGGCTATTTTCATGGACGATGTCATACGACATTGATCGCTGATCAGAACGTATTGCCTGAACGTTTAGAAGCTTCGTACGAAAAAATCATCGAATCGATTTATAAATTCATTCGTGAGGGTAGCGGTTGGGCGTTGGATCATATAATCTCGTTAGAACTCGTTCTCTCACGATACCAACCGCTGGCCGCCTCCAGTTTCATCCGTACACCTCCTGAATTGTCTTGTACTAAATCCATCATCAATGTAAACAATACAGGCGATCAAATGTGTTTTATATGGTCAGTGTTGGCCGCACTGTTTCCACAACACAGAGACAGCGAGCGTGTATCCAAATACAAATCACATATTCACAGTATCACCACTTCTGGTATAACTTATCCCACCCGCCTATGCGATATTGTGAAGTTCGAACGAGACAATTCTGACATTTCTATAAATGTTTTTGGTTACGAAGAAAATGAAATTTACCCGCTAAGAATAACTCCTTTCAGTGACAGACAACACCATTTTAATCTATTACTTCTCACCACCGCTGACCGAAAACATTACTGTTTAATAAAAAATATTAGCCGCTTACTATCTTCACTAACCAAACACAACGGACGTTCTTTCTATTGCAACTACTGTCTGCATAGATTCTGTGAAGAACGACTCCTTAGTGAACATGTCCCTCGTTGTTCACCGTATGGTGAACAAAGAATTCGTTTACCAACGAAAGAGAAGGAGAAGGTTATGTACTTCAAAAATTACACGTACTGTCATAAAGTCCCTTTCGCTATATATGCAGACTTTGAATCGTTCATTGTACCTTGCCATCGTTGCGATGCTCCTCCACACACATCGTCCACCACAACAGAGTCGTTACATCTTCCTTCAGGTTTTTCCTACCTCATAGTCGACCACGAGGGTAACATTTTCAAACCACAGGTCGTTTATCGCGGTGTGAACGTGATAGAAACCTTTTTAGATAGACTAATCGATGAAGAGCATGAACTGTACAGGATCATGCGTACCAATATCCCTATGACTATGAGTGATCGTGACGTATTATCTTTCACGAATGCTGTCGTATGCCATCTCTGCGAAAAACCGCTGACTGATGATGACGACAAGGTGCGCAACCATTGTCATCTGACTGGACGATACCTTGGCGCAGCTCACAGCGTATGTAACCTCAACTCCAAGTCCGCCCAACATATTCCTGTCTTTTTCCATAACTTACGAGGTTACGACGCACATCACTTGATACAAGGGTTGGGTAAATACAATGATGAAACTCTCACTTGTATCGCTACCACTAGTGAACGCTTCGTATCAGTCACGTTGGGTGCCCTACGTTTCGTAGACACGTTACAATTTTTGAACACGTCCTTGGATACACTTGTTGGAAACTTGCGCGCGAGCGGTGCGGATTTCGCTTTAACAAAGCAATGTTTCGAAGAACACTTCGAGCTACTCTTACGTAAGGGGGTGTACCCTTACGATTACATGACAGGTAGCGAGAAGTTCGACGAAACATGTCTGCCCGCACGCGAACACTTTTTCAATAGGCTGAGTGAATCACCCGTGTTGGACGAAGATTACGCACATGCACAGAATGTGTGGCAGACTTTCGGAATCCGCACGCTGGGTGATTATCACGATCTTTATCTTAAAACAGATGTACTGCTGCTGGCTGACGTCTTCGAGGCGTTTCGTGAGATGGCCATACGGTACTACCAGATTGATCCGGCTCATCTTTACTCGCTTCCCGGCGTTGCTTGGCACGCGATGTTAAAGATGACCGGTGTGCGACTGGAACTGTTGACGGATATAGATCAGCATCTTTTTATTGAATCAGCCGTTCGCGGTGGTGTTAGCATGGTACCCAACCGCTATGCCAAGGCCAACAACCCGCTAATCGCTGATCAGTATGATGCTTCAAAGCCGACCTCTTTCATATTGTACACCGACTGCAACAACCTTTACGGTGCAGCCATGTCACAGCCACTCCCTTACGGTGACTTTAGATGGCTCGATCGTAACGAGATCGACTCACTGGACGTACGTACTCTGAGTGATGACAGTGACATGGGCTACATACTTGAGGTCGACCTACACTATCCATCCGAACTTCATGATCTTCACTCAGATTATCCACTAGCACATGTGCGTTCCTGCGTCAATCCTGACATACTTTCACCGTACTCTCGACGACTTCACACACGACTACACTATACAAAAGGGTATAACGGATCAGAAACGCCCTCATCGTCCGTCCCCAAGTTGCTAACGACTTTGGACGATAAGCAAAAATACGTTCTTCATTTTCGAAATTTAAAGTTGTATCTGAACCTTGGTCTAGAATTGAAAGCGATCCATAGGGTGTTGAGTTTTAAACAGCAATTAACATTATGTATACAAAGCTAATACTGTATGATTATCAGTTCTCCTTTCCAGCATAACAACTCACTACAAAATCACCACAAATTTATTACCATAATGAACCGTAATTACGATGCTTCAGCATAAATAGATTAGTACTGTTTATCACGCAAGGTTTATGACAACAGAGAAGTTGGCTGGTTATGCTTCTTTTATGAAAGGAATAGTCATATCAAAGAAACAAGTTGTTTGTAGTTTTATAAATTGAAAACAATTTTTTCAAGAGTATGTTCACTTTGCCGCCCGGGGTGGCTGGCCCCTTGGCCCCCCTTCATACGCCTCTGTGCGACACAATACGTTAGGTTTGTACAGTTCACATAAGTTTCTTTTTGGTAACTACTGTATTACTTTTTATAATATACTTGAGTACTTTATAATTTATAACAAATGTGTTACATTGCGTTATAATCGTTTATTTAAGTACTAAATAGGCCTGTAATGCGAGCGCTGATGTTGCTTACTGTAGATCTAATGAAGTCTATGTAGACCTACCTGTGCTTCGTATTAGGTTACTAATTAATGACTTTACTGCATGTTCATAATAGTTATGTTATATCTTATAATGTGTATTTTATAATCATTCAAGGAATTTCGTATTCTGTTAAATAACCGTATTTATTTACTTTTGTACGAAAATTGTGTGTTAATGCTTGTTAGTTTGTTTGTTCCCTTGTAACCATAAAACGGCTGGACCAGTTTTGATGCACGAGATATGAAGTCACTTGTCTTGATTTTAGAAGAGTCAGCAAAGATATAAAATTTTGGAAAACAAATTGGCGGACGCTACAAACCATATTATGTAAAATTTAGGCAAACTTGTCAGGCTGCGAGTTATTTTTATTAATAAAGAGCGTATTAAAAGATGGTTACAACAAATGCGTTGCGTTCAGTAATGTGTGTTACACTGATGTTCGTAAGTATGTTACAATTGTTGGACTATGTCTTCATGTCAATGACCTTTACGTTAGTAATTTATTGTTTAAATTGCACAAGAAGAATCTATACACAACAGGTTATACGAATAATTCTTGCTACAGGTTGCATTACGGTAGGCCTACTGAGTACTAATTCATTTTATCGGGTTGACTTCACAGAAGTATTGATGGAATAGGCCAGAGTACAAGACACTCATTTTCTTCGGTTACATTATCATCGTATTCACTGAATATTGCCTTATACGCCTCCCCCTATAAATGCAATAATTGACTATACAGGCCGTCCTCTAGAAAATTTATTCCTTTTTCCTCAAACCAATTCATACTTTTTTCCGTATGAGATGTCGTTGGTAATGCTTTGCATTGAAACGAGACATTCGAGACATTGCCCATAACAAGAACAGAATTGTTTTTAAGATGCGTAAGATGTGGTCTCTACACTATTGTTCAAATTCTGGATCGTCCGTACCATCACTGTATTCGCAAATTTTTTTTTTGGCGGAAAATTGTTAGAAAAGAAGCTTTCTTAAATTCATATCCTTCAGTCCTATTACGACTACAAGACTAGCTTTTAGTGCAGCTTGAGGTGCTTTGATAATCCTCTCCCTCCACATATTCGTCTGAAAGACTCCCATTATCAGTAGTGTTAAATTTATTATGCAGGTTATTAGGCCGCCATTCATTGAATACTGATGTAGAAATATCTAGATGTTTCTACTGTGCCCACTACGGCCATCATTAGTAGTGCAGGAACAAAGACAAAATACACGTTATAAGATGTAACAGAACTTTTATGAACATGTAGCCATCATTAATTACCTAATGCGAAGCACAAGTAGGCCTACATAGACTTATACCAAGCAACATCAGCGTTGACATTACAGGCCTACTTAGTACTTAAATAAACGATTATAACGCGATGTAACACATTTGTTATAAATTATAAAGTATTATACAATATAAAGTGCCCTGAGATTGTGTGACAGTTGCGATGAAACAAGACCTTTGCTTTAAACTAAGAAAAAAAAGGGAAACGAAAAAACATGAGTTAAATGAGACTGACATACACTATCTATACTACCCCTCTCTCTCTTTTTCTCTTTTGCTCTCTTTCTATATATCTATTCACATACTTATCACTTATGTAACTACTTGTATAATTACTCGTATTATAAAGAAACATTTGGGTTGAAGGTATTAGAAGTCGCCGCATACCTGTACTGGTTGTATATCCAGGAAAAGGTTATTTTATGATACTGTTCTCTGACATGTCTATTGTTATATAGGCTTGTGGTTTCTCCAAAGGTTATAAATGTAAGTGGCTACCAACAGTGTCTTGAGAGACATTTTCATGCAACCCGATATTTTTATGCAGAGAATGACGCAAATGATAAGCGAGAAATGTTGTTACTTGTTTCAACAATTGCTTCACTTACTAAAAGCGGCCATAAGGCCTTGTCGTTTTTTTACATGTATGTTTATATCTTTAAATCGATTTAATTTTGTTTAACATTCATTCATCAGCGTTGTTCACATCCGTATCTTACTGAAATCTACGCCTGCAAATCAAACCTCATAATACAAAATTGTTAATAATTTTCGGTGTTTCATTAAAAAAAAAGGTATCAGAAAATGTGTTTGTTACTGAAATATTCTTCCGTTTTCAAAACAATGTGTAAAGTGTGATGGTAATATGTTAACAAATGTAAAAGGACAAATAAACGTCATCTTCAGATGTGGTAGACGGAATTGCAGAGCTACAAAAAACATATATGATGACACTTTTTTCGAAATAGCGCGTGTTCCTGCATTATCTGTATTATGCGTGTTAGTCGCTTGTATTTTGAAATATCAAATTTCAGTCATTTCGAAAGAGATCGACATAAACAGGAAAACTACACAAAAATTAATAAATGAGTTTAGGGAGATCCTTACTGTCTGGCTGATGGATAACAGCTCAAAAATTGACGGCCTGGGAGATACTGAAATTGATGAAAGTGCGTTCGTTTGAAGGAAGTACAACAGGGGTCGAATAACCAAAACTCGTTGGGTACTTGAGGGAATTGGCAGGAGAATAAAGAAGTGTATCCTAAAGGTGGTGGACCCACTAAATTGTGTAATTTTAAATAACATGGAACCAGGAACCACTATAGTTGCAGATATGTGGCGCGGGTACAACTCGCGAGTACCCATACATACCAAAATGTACGGGTATATACTTTTGTCTGTGAACCATTCGCTTAATTTTGTATGTCCTTGCAATTCTGCTGTTCACACCCAAACGATCCAGAACTAATGGTCTAAAATTAAGCGTGTTATGCGGAGAAGAGTCAGCAGAATGTCTGTTAGTACATTTCAGACGCATTTAATTGAATACGTATGGAGAAAACTGTTTTTCTGCAGAAGAATTGTTTAATGATTTTTAGCGGCTATTCATTATTTTTACACGCAATTTTTAAATTGAATATACAGTAATTTGTAGTCAATAAATTTAGCTAAAGTAGAAATAAATTAGAACAAATCTAAAAAATACATAAAATTAAAATATAAAAATAGATGTAAAGATATAAACATAGAGGTAAAAAACGACAAGGCCTCACTGACCACTTTTAGTAAGTGAAGCAATTGTTGTTGAAATAAGTATCAGCATTTCTCTGATACATGTATTAGCGGCCGTGAGCATTCTCTGTATGAAAATGCCTCTCAAGCCACTGGATGTAGCCACTACGTTTATAATCCGTGGAAAAACCCACACGCCTATATAACAATAGACATGTCAGTGAACAGTATAATAAAATAACCTTTTCCTGGTCTTACAAAAAGTGCAGGTATCCGACGACTTCTAGTACCCTCAGCCCAAAATATTTTAATATTGCGTGTATCTCTCTCCCTTTCCTTGCCTGCATATCGCATCATCTAGCTATTATCTCTAACACAAATAGAACTAATATTATAAAAATTTTTATATAAAAATTTATGCTATCTCACAACCCTCTGTCTCTCTCCTTCCTTCTATCTTTCTCTCTTTTCTCCCCTTTTTATATTTCTTAATAATAAAAATAGAACTCTTATTAACAAAAAAATACATACAGTAATTTTCTGTGTTTGTCTGTGTATCTGACTCTTTACTCCCATTTAGCTTTCTCTCTCTCTCTCTCTCTCTCTCTCTCTCTCTCTCTCTCTCTCTCTCTCTCTCTCTCTCTCTCTCTCTCTCTCTCTCTCTCTCTCTCTCTCTCTCTCTCTCTCTCTCTCTCTCTCTCTCTCTCTCTCTACCCCCTACTCATCCTCTCTTTCATACTCTCTTAATTACACACTTTTATCATTTTACTATTTCTCTCTCTCTCTCTCTTTCTCTCTCCCCCCTACTCATCCTCTCTCTCCTACTCTCTTAATTACGCACTTTTATCATTTTACTCTCTCTCTCTCTCTCTCTCTCTCTCTCTCACTCACTATCTCTATCTATCTATCTATTTACCAATCTCAATCCCAAACAGAACTATAGACTATTAAGAACTACAGAACTACAAACTAAAATTATACAATTTTGTTAACCGCAAAACTGATACAAATAAATGTTTTATAGCATTACTTCAAAAGACTGTATGTATAATGATGAACACTGACCAGAAATATAACTGATTATACTTTTTATATAACTAGTATAAGTTCATAACGATTGGCATTACATTTATTATTTCTGACTGCCAATATGCACAGGAAATTTCTTTAGTAAAAGAAATCGAAGTTACATTATCGCCCGGTGTCAATGCATGTGAGAAAATACGCCCGTTAACATGCCCGTTAATTACGTTATTTGATCCGACGAGAAGTGGTCAATCTTTACATAATTCGAAAGGCCAGTACGCTACGTTGGCATGCTTCGTAAAACAAAATAATTATATTACCACGGTTAATAGAATTGGATAGTGAAGTTTAAAAATTGTTGATAAATATTTAGTTAAAATTATGATGTAAAGTTGGCGCGTGCACGAAGGAAAAGAATAATTTTCATTCGCCTGGAGTTAGTCACTCTTTCGTACAAACAAATAAGCGTCAACGTAAACTGTGGGATACCCGGGGTTGAAATCTGGCAACGTCGCTGGAAGCAAAAACGGCGAAAATTCGAAAAAAGTATACATTTCAGACGCTTAATTGTTGGGAAATTGAAAAGACGCCCTATTGTCGTAATTATGAAAAGATGCCATAATGAGAGCGTTTTGTACAAAAAAAATTATTTGCTTATTTTAAGAGTATATTGAAATATAAAATGCAAAACACAAATAACATAATCACAAGAACGTAATGTTACAAAAAAATTTCAATATACTCTTCGTTTTCGGGTAGACGCCAAAACGTATACATTTTGAAAAGACGCCAAAATGTTAGAAAAATGTATATATATATATACATATATTAAAACGATTCATATGTCGTCATATCTGAGCGTTATATGAGCGTATAATAAGCAGCTATCTCACACTAACCTCGTCACAGTGAAGCACGCGGCCGGTTCAGACATGAATTTTACTCAATTCATTTTTGCAGTTCAACCTGCGATAACTTCAAAACTAGTAAATATACAGCAATTCTGAAAACTGTATTGTGTTCAGTAATTAAATCTCTATAAGTAGCCAAAATCTCAATTAATATAATTAACAATTACAGAAGATACACAGAAGAAGAACGCCAAGCGGAATAACGAGAGAATTAGACTACGTACAGATTAAGTGTTTTCACAGACAAAGACCTAAGCAACAATATTCTGTGGTCAGATCGTTGAAAACACGTTTGCAAATACCAGCAATCAAACGATTTGCAAACACAGGAAGTACGATTTTAGCTAGAAATTCTCAGCCGTTACGGACTTGTTAAAGGAGGTTTTCCGACGTGTTGTTACTGTTTCAACTGGCAGAATCCTGCATGATTTGGAACAGCCCATCACAAGGCTGTATTCTGAACTGACGCTCACTGAAAACCGTTGAAAGCTTTACTCTTCGTTCGGGGCTTCAATGCGTTAGACGTGTGTAAATTACATGCATAATTTCACAACATCGCAAAGTTTTATTTAAGCAGTTCGAGAAGTAGTCCGCAGTTGAAGAGGAACGAGTACAGTTCGGCAACAACTCTCACTGTGTAACACCATATTAATTAATTAAAAATATTAATTAATTAATTAATAACCGCTTGTGAAGTGACCTGTGCAACTGAGAGCTACAGCAGCTGTAATTGCCAGATCATCTTTCTACAAGATTGGTCAACATCATTTCTACTGTGCAGTACCATCCAAAGGAGGACCTCAACGGATTCCGATCTTCGGTCAACGCATCAAACAGTAAGAAATCGATTCATTGATCAATGAAATAAATAATCAATAAATAATAAAAGCAATAAACCATTTTAAAGACACTAAGTAAACGCACATTTTGTAATTAATTACTAAGATTAGTTCTAAGTTAGTATAGGAGTGTTGAATGGAAAGTGGAGTGTAGTATTGAAAGTGCAAATTATTGCAGACCTGTTCTTTAGCACTGGTTTGGGAGATATAAAATTTCTCAAGCAAACCAGATAAGAACAATAGGTCGTTTGGATGTTTTAATCTTCACTTTTCACGCACACTCATTAATTATAAGAGTTAGGGTAGTAATAAGTCCTAAACTTGGCAATTTTAAATAATTCACAAAATAATTAAACGTTGATTAAAGAACCTTCAACAAAATCTTTAGTGTTATTTGTAACGATTCCCCTTGAATCCACAATCACTGAACGAATCCTGAGATTGTGTGTCTCTATGCTCTGAGCTAAGCTGTATCCGTGTCATCTGTATCTGGGATTTGTTCTGGGGCCCAGGTAAAGTACAAGTCACGGGTGAGTAACGTTTTATCTGTCATTAAAATATTAGATAAATGTGTTAGATAATAAAGGTAGCGTTAGATATATTTGTCGCCGCAACTAAAGGCCACCCAAACCAAATATATTTAACCCAAGCCAAACGTACGTTATATAAATGGCGCCGCAACTTAATGGGCACGATTAAAGTGACAAATTATATAAAGAAAGTTCTATAATTTGGTGCTGTTTTTATCTAAGTGACTAGTTTAAATTGTAAAATTAATTAATTAGAAACGAAGTGGAATTCAAGGTTACAAATAACAGTTGAAGGGTTAATATTAAAATAAAAAATTGTTAATTGTTATTGATTAATTTGTTAATAATAAAAATTAAAAATGGCTAAATCACCAGCAGTAGATATGGCAGCAATTGAACAAATGTTTAAGCAGTTGACCACTAAAATGGATGAAACTAAAACTGAAATAAAAGAAACTAATAGTAAAATTGAAAGTACAAATAATCACTTATCTAGACAAATAGTGAATTATGAAAGAAAATTGAAGAAAATAATATAAAAGTTTAGAAGAAAGTAATCAAAAATTAATAAATATGTTAATAATAAAATAGAGCAAGCTAATAAATATTTATCTAGCGAAACGGAACAAATAAACGAAAGTTTATCTAGCCAAATAGAACAAAGTAGTAAAGAAGCTACATTTAAAATAGATGAAGAAATGTATAATTTAGCTAGTAAATTAGATAGTACAGTACTAATAATAAAATAGATGAGAGTAATATTGGTTTGATAAACATACCGAAGAGGTTAAAACTACGTTAGAGGAATTTAGAAAACAAGTAAACACTAATTTTCGGCGTCAAGACGAAAAACTTAATAAATTTAGAAATGAATTTCATGAAAGGTTAGAACAAAGGGTAACCCTTATTAACCAACAATTCAGCGAGGTAACTGCTGAATTAAAACACAAACACTTATAAATAAAGAAGAAATCCAGAGTACTAGGGAAGTGTGTACCCAACTGGGTGAGAATATTAAAGAAGTTAAGAAACAGGTAGAAAGTAAGGCTAACAGTGATGAAGTACATCAAAAGGTGGAACAGCAATTGAAGGTAATGCGGGAAGATCTGACTAAAGCAATGAAGTCACAGGAAACCAAAGTCGTGAGGTGTGGCGGCTATAAGGAAGAACCGGAAAACCTTGCATTTTCAGGAAACCCACATGAGAATCCTGTGGAGTTCCTAAAGCTGTTCGAGGCTTATGTAGCTCGTGTAAACCCACTGATGGACGACGAGGACAAGAAGGACATGTTATGCCGATTCCTCAAGAATTGGGCAGGTACGTGGTGGAAAGTCATCTCGGACCGAGTCCAAACCTACTCCGACTTCAGAGAAAAATTCCTTGCTCAGTACTGGAACATTCAAATCCAAAGAAGGGTACGCGATCATCTGGAATTTGGTAATTATGACCCGTCAATGAATATGACAACAACCAACTATGTGCTAAATATTATGGCACAAGTAAAGCATTTAACGCCACCAATGAAGAGAGAGACCTAGTGTATAAGCTAGCGCGTCATTTCTCAGAACGCACTAGAGTAGCAACCACTACGAGAGGTGTGGATACTTTAGAGAAGTTTATAATGGTCGTAGATGAATGTCAAGATCTAGAAAGGGACCTGAAGCGTGTAAATACTCAACAGTGTAACCACCCTAGAGACGATCATCGTGAACCAACTTACTACCCAACGATGAGAAGAGACAATGAACGCCCTAAGAAAAAAAGGTTTACCCCATATCCGGGTAATAAACCCCAAAATCGGCAGGAATTGGAAGAGAAGGGTAGAAGTAGGAGTGTGGAAAACCGACCAAATAAAGGGTATAAGGTATGTAAAACAGCCATATCAACTACCGAACCACAACCGTCTACTAGTAAAGCAAATACGGGAAACGGGAAGCCACTGCAGGTAGAAAAGAAGCAAAATTAAATCTACCAGTACCTGCAGTGAAACAAGCCATTCATACAATAAAAAAGAGAGTAATGAATAATATAAATAAAGTGAATGATAGGGAGTTCTTGTTAAAGGAAGAGCAAGAAGTGGGTAGGAACCATTATCCTGAATGTCCTACATTGTACAATGTAAATAAATTGTGAAATCAGTAATCTACTGGTAAGAGCGTTGATAGACACTGGCAGTGAAGTAACCTGTGTCAGCTCAAAGTTTGTAGATAATTGTCAGTTGCAGAATTGTCCCAGACTACCCGTAAAAAATTGTAATGTACAGGGAGCCACTGGAGCCAAAACGCAAAAGATAACTGAACAAATTTATTTACCTATCAATATAAATGGTACCCAAACCCAAATAGTAGCTCTAATAGTCCCTAAACTCGTTCATAACTGTATTATTGGGGTAGATACGTTACTTCAATGGAAGGCAGAAATAAATTTCAAAAGAAATACCATCCCAATGGAAATTGATACGAAGAAAATCAGTGTAAATATTAAAGAGTTTAAGCATTGGAAGTCTGTAAATGTCATAAAAAGGTACGGAGAGAAACCAGTAGTCGAAGTTAAGAGTGATCAGCACTGTATTGAAGATACTCCAGAAATCAACATCGGGACGGAGTTGAACAATAAGCAACAAAAGCAAATTCAGCAACTCGTCTATGAGTATAGGGAGGTTTTCAGAACAGAGCCTGGAAGAGCTAAGTTTTATGAACATCAGTTGGCACTTACTGAAAACGCATCATTTGTGCAAAGGACTTATCCAATCCCTCTAGATTATAGAGATGAAGTGGAAAAAGAGGTCCAACAGATGTTAGCAAATGGAGTTATTCAGAGGGCAAGTAGTCCCTATATAAACCCTTTAGTAGTTGTCACCAAGCCAAACGGGAGTATCCGATTATGCCTTGATGCTAGGAAATTAAATTCTTTATTAATACCTGATTACGAGTGCGCAAGGAGTGTGGAAGAATTGTTCCAAAAATATAATGGGGTTAAGTACATGACCAAGCTGGACTTAACATCTGGATTTTCGCAAATTCCAATCCGCAAATGTGATAGACAATATACGGAATTTTTGTATAAAAACAAGTGCTACCAATTTAAAGTGGTACCTTTTAGCCTGAGCACCAGTTTAGCTGCAATGGTGAGGTGTTTAGACAGTGCCTTAGGTAATGAGGTAAAGAAGTATACATTAGTGTTCGTAGATGATATTCTATGTGTGTCACAAACCTTCGAGGAGCACTTACAACATCTGAGAAATATTTTTGAAAAGTTAAGGTCAGCAAATATGACGCTGAATCTAAGGAAATCAGAGTTTGGTAAGGAGAAAATTAAGTTTTTAGGTCACCGAATCTCAGTGGAAGGAATAACCACGGACCCAGAGAAGGTAAAAGCTATACAAGAATTTATAACTCCAAAGAACTGCAAGCAGCTAAAGTCATTTCTAGGTTTAGCTAACTACTATCAGAGGTTTACAAGTAAATACGCGGAAAGTACTGTTCCATTGTTGAAGTTGTTAAACAAAGGGATTAAATGGAGGTGGACAAGGGACCACGATGAAGCGCTACAACAAGTGAAATGTCTTTTTATCGATACTGTTATTTTACATCATCCAAGGGTAGGAGAAAGATTTTACTTACAAACAGACGCCAGCAATATAGGAGCACACTTATTTCAGATTGATGAGAAGGGCCAAAAAGCGGTATTAGGATTTGTAAGTCGCACGCTAAAAGGGGCAGAATTAACTTACTTTACGACAGAAAAAGAGCTATTAGCGATAGTGCATAGCTGCATAGCCTGTCAAAGTTTAGAAGTTATGTCCTGGGTGCTAAACTTACTATAATCACCGACAATAAGGCGTTAGTATTTTTATTGAAGTGTAAATTGCTGGGTGCTCGTCTGACTCGCTGGATTTTGGCTATACAAGTGTACCAGTTTGAAATACAGTATTGTAAAGCGAAAGACAACTTGGTAGCAGATGTGCTTAGTAGAAATCCACCATCAGAAAACAACATGGATACAGATAACAATAAAAGTAGTAGCAATGATATAGGTATTTACGCGGTAAAGCATGTAGCAAAACCTGAAGTAGTTAGACGACTTAAGGAAATAGGGTCCCATCAACAACAAGACCCTAGGATTAGTGTAGCTTGGAGGAGTGCAATTACCAACACCAAACCAGGATTTTCAATATATGAAGGAAAACTATATAAGCTATGTTCACATAAGTGGAAATTATTATTACCAAGCTGTATGATAGATGAACTTATTTGGGAATGCTACTTGTCATTGGGCCACGCGGGATTTAAGAAATGCTATCGAGCATTAACAGAAAGCTTCATTGGAAAGGGGTTAGCAAAACGCATGAAACGTTTATTATCTACTTGTAACCTGTGCCAGAAGTGTAAACACCCAAACGTATCTACTAGGGTAGAAATGCAAACAATCCAAGCAAAGGAGAAAGGAGAGTTATTAGCTATAGATTATTATGGGCCTCTACCAAAAGCAAAAGGAGGAGTGAAGCACATTCTTTTAACAGTAGATTTCTTTTCTAAATTCGTTAAACTATACCCAGTCCTAAGAGCCACGACCAAAGCAACCCTTAGAGCACTAACAAAGTTCTATATCCCACAACACGGTAAACCTAAGAAAATATTGTCAGACCAAGGAAAACAGTTCACCCATAACCTATGAAGAGAAACCTTGGAGGAACTCAATATAAAACCCATTCTAACATCTATACGTCACCCTCAAGCGAATTTAGCTGAGCGTATAAATAGAGAATTAGGTAGATATTTTAGGATATTGTGCCATCAAAACCATTCTGCATGGGTAGATTGTTTGAATTTTATTTCTGAGTGTATTAATGGTACTTGTAATGAAACCAAGGGGTACACACCTTCAGAATTATTTCTCAATAAGGAACCAGTACACGTATGGACCAAAACCATAAAAAGTCCACCCAACTACAACCTACCTACATGAGGTAAAAACCAGAATAGCAGGAGAAAGAATACAGAGAGAAGGCCAAAAGAGGATAGAACGATATAATCGCACTCACAAGTTGGTAAGGTTTGTGGAAGGAGAGGAAGTGCTATTGAAAGCGAATCCTGTGTCCTCTGCCATAGATAATACCACGGCCAAATTCTTCCCGTTATTCGTAGGCCCTTATAGAATAGAAGAGCAAGTTGCAGGGTACACGTACATATTAAAAGATGTAGAAAGAAACAAAATAATAGGAAAGTACCATGGGGATAGTTTAAGGAAATATAGAGGAAATATTGAGCAATAAAGAAACAATAGTTTGAGCCAATATGGTATGTGTATCAAACGTGGTCAATCAAACAAAATTTTATAAATGTTTGAGTCAATGTAAATGTTAATAAAAATTATTTAAATAAATGTTAATATTGTTGTCTTAAATTATTGAAATTAATAGAGTCAAAATGGTGATTAAATTATAAATGATCATATAAATCTCTAATATGTGTATGCCATGTTAGGTTAAGTAACACATTGTAATGTTTAGTATAAGGTAGAATTAAGCAAAATTGTATTAGTGAAATTTGTGCGGAAAAACCCAAGAGTGCGAAAGTTATATACGCAAAAGTTTAATGAGTGTAAAGCTATACATTAAAAAAAAAAATTAATGTATTCATAAATAATCAATTTTTTTTATACCGAGGAGGGGTATATATAACGATTCATATGTCGTCATATCTGAGCGTTATATGAAAGGGACAGACTGTGCGCCGTAAGCAAGACAGAGAGCGTATAATAAGCAGCTACCTCGCTCTAACCTCGTCACAGTGAAGCACGCGGCCGGTTCAGACATGAAGTTTACTCAATTCATTTTTGCAGTTCAACCTGCGATAACTTAAAAACTAGTAAATATACAGCAATTCTGAAAACTGCATTGTGTTCAGTAATTAAATTTCTATAAGTAGCCAAAATCTCAATTAATATAATTAACAATTACAGAAGATACACAGAAGAAGAACGCCAAGCGGAATAACGAGAGAATTAGACTACGTACAGATTAAGTGTTTTCACAGATAAAGACCTAAGCAACAATATTCTGTGGTCAGATCGTTGAAAACACGTTTGCAAATACCAGTAATCAAACGATTTGCAAACACAGGAAGTACGATTTTAGCTAGAAATTCTCAGCCGTTACGGACTTGTTAAAGGGGGTTTTCCGACGTGTTGAATACTGTTTCAACTGGCAGAATCCTGCATGATTTGGAACAGCCCATCACAAGGCTGTATTCTGAACTGACGCTCACTGAAAACCGTTGAAAGCTTTACTCTTCGTTCGGGGCTTCAATGCGTTAGACGTGTGTAAATTACATGCATAATTTCACAACATCGCAAAGTTTTATTTAAGCAGTTCGAGAAGTAGTCCGCAGTTGAAGAGGAACGAGTACAGTTCGGCAACAACTCTCACTGTGTAACACCATATTAATTAATTGAAAATATTAATTAATTAATTAATAACCGCTTGTGAAGTGACCTGTGCAACTGAGAGCTACAGCAGCTGTAATTACCAGATCATCTTTCTACAAGATTGGTCAACATCATTTCTACTGTGCAGTACCATCCAAAGGAGGACCTCAACGGATTCCGATCTTCGGTCAACGCATCAAACAGTAAGAAATCGATTCATTGATCAATGAAATAAATAATCAGTAAATAATAAAAGCAATAAACAATTTTAAAGACACTAAGTAAACGCACACTTTGTAATTAATTACTAAGATTAGTTCTAAGTTAGTATAGGAGTGTTGAATGGAAAGTGGAGTGTAGTATTGAAAGTGCAAATTATTGCAGACCTGTTCTTTAGCACTGGTTTGGGAGATATAAAATTTCTCAAGCAAACCAGATAAGAACAATAGGTCGTTTGGATGTTTTAATCTTCACTTTTCACGCACACTCATTAATTATAAGAGTTAGGGTAGTAATAAGTCCTAAACTTGGCAATTTTAAATAATTCACAAAATAATTAAACGTTGATTAAAGAACCTTCAACAAAATCTTTAGTGTTATTTGTAACGATTCCCCTTGAATCCACAATCACTGAACGAATCCTGAGATTGTGTGTCTCTATGCTCTGAGCTAAGCTGTATCCGTGTCATCTGTATCTGGGATTTGTTCTGGGGCCCAGGTAAAGTACAAGTCACGGGTGAGTAACGTTTTATCTGTCATTAAAATATTAGATAAATGTGTTAGATAATAAAGGTAGCGTTAGATATATTTGTCGCCGCAACTAAAGGCCACCGAAACCAAATATATTTAACCCAAGCGAAACGTACGTTATAATATATATATTGCAACATTTAAATACCAAAATTTAAGTCCATTTTAAATTTATGGAGTCCCACGTCCTTTGGGACGCCAAAAGGTGACAAATTACCGTTCATTGTGTATTTTAATCTGTACATTAATTTAACTCATACTCTTTATATAACATTCCTATAATGGCGTGTATGTAGTTGGGGTTCAGGTGTATAAATTTTATAGTTTATGAATAATTACGGAAAAACAGTAATTACCCAATTATTTATACTGGGGTGGCAAACTCGCCTGCATAGACCTGCGTCACACACACATGCAAAATACTGTTGTACACACTTTCAGTTACATCTGTGTGTGTGTGTACAAGTCGATTCAGGTCGAAACACCTGTCCATATTTTTGTCTGAGCCAAGCTTGCAATCCCTGACATGCTTACTTCTAATACATTATTAATTATTTTACAATTTATTATGTATATTTAAATTTTTCCAATCAATTTCTGCTACAGTCCGTTTCCTGATGTATATAATACTTTAATATTTATACTAAATTTACCTCAAGATGTTTTTTCTATTTGGAACATGTTTAAAACATGACACAATATTCAAAGCACTCAACATCGAAAATACACAAAATACAAAAACATATACCACAACCACACACAATAATACAACTTTAAAAGACCAAAGACCAACAAACAACCTTAATAACATCCAGCAGCCAACACACAAATACTTCACCAGAAACAAGATGGCGAAGGCTGAACATGAGAGAACAGGAACTCTCGAAACATGTTCCAAATAGAAAAAACATCTTGAGGTAAATTTAGTATAAATATTAAAGTATTTAAATTTTTATATTCAATGCTCAGTACAGCACTTGTCTGTACTGTCGCATTATTCCTCTGCTTGGTAATAAAAAATTTAATAAATTTATTTATTAAATTTATTATTATTATTATTATTGTTTGTAAAAAAAATATAACAAATAATAAAGAATAGTATTCGTCATTTCACCCTTAATTGGAGTGTACACATACGTCTTCCCTCCCCTCTTCACACGCTCACTGCTCGTGACCTTGTAGGCTGGCTTCAACAAATGCTGATCTGACTGGTTTTATTGACCTCACTACTTTTATGTGTAGAACTTCCTAAATGAATTTGCATTCTTGTACTGATAAACATTTTGCATCTTAACATATTATGCCATTCTTTACTCTGAAAGTTTACTTTACCTTAATTATACATTCCTACCTTCGTTCCTTAACCTTTCTTACTTTACTTATTCCAATTTTCCTTCTTACTTTACTTATCTAATTCATTACTTATTCAATTCCTTATTTCTTGTAACCTTTTATTACATTTCTTTAACATTACCTTTCTGATCGCTACTACTTTCCTGAAATACACTTCCGTAACTGAATACTCTTTTAGCTTTGTAGTGTGTTACAATAATATGTAACTTTCAACGGTATTTCAAATTTATTTAGTAATAATGAAATTGTCCGCAAGGCACTTGATTCGACTTAAAAACATTCATTATTGCTTTGTTACTATGCCGTAAGGCTTACGCTGTATACATCCTTACTGACTAAATATTCTATTGTAATAATTACTTTATTAAAATATCATTTCTTGACTACTCAGACAATTAGTGTGCTTCTAAACATCAATTCTTAACCATCTTTTTTTAAGATATTGTGACGAAATTCAACATATTAATAGCTACTGAATTTATCTTTCATTTTCAGTACTGATTTATAAAACTCTACTTTTTTACTTAAATGCTTTGCATTCTTTTCATTTCAATACTAATTTGAGCTCCTGTTTATGTTAATCCTACTTCGATAATATCTAATATTTTAACTCTATATTTACAAGACACATTGGCTCTTAAATTTAAAATAAAACAATAATGTCTTTAATTTTCTTTGAGTTAATTGTTCGACTAAGAGATAAATAAGTTGTTTATCACCTTATTGTTGTCAATCATACTCCATCGCAATTGATCCATCTGTAATCGTCCTAGTCTCGAACTCCAGCATCAATTCGTCTTGTCCAGCGTCGTTTCCAGACTTCAGTAATGTTCCTCTTGTCCAGCGTCGCTTCCAGAGTTCAGTAATGTTCCTCTTGTCCTGCGCAGCCGCTCTATACTCCAGCGTCGTCTCTCTCTCTGGAACTAAGTCGTCAGCTTTCTCGCTCTCCGGAACTTCATGTTACTTCTTTTCGTGCTTTTTCGGACGTCAGTTGATCATCTTATATGGATTTTCTGCTCGTGTAATTCTGTTACTATTGAAAAGTGATTGTATTTACAACTCAGTTACATAGTTGTATGTAACTGGAAGGATGAAACTATTTACAAAAAAGTAAATACTCCGTGCGGACTGGCAGATGCTACCGCTGGAACTGTGGGTGATCAAAAAAGATACAACGGTAGCGTGTGTGTCCTATTTATACCCACGTCTTGGTTAACACCTGCAGTTGTACCAAATCGACATGTCTGAAATTTTCTCTGGGTTTTGTTCGCCCACTCCTCGTCAATTTCGCTATTTCTTATATTTCTACGAATTGCAGAGTCCTGTAAATATACTCTTATACCCATCTTATAACTATTTTCACTACACATGTTCACTGTACTTTTGCACATTGTAACTTGACCCTTTCGATCTGTACACAGTTATTTCGCCACTACACTCGTACGGTGTGTCCCTTCCACGTGGTTTTCGTATACAGTATGTAGTTAATTTTATTACATTTTATTGTGTCTTTGGATTTTACTACTTATTTATAGTTTATGAATAATTACGGAAAAACAGTAATTACGCAATTATTTATACTGGGGTGGCAAACTCGCCTGCATAGACCTGCGTCACACACACATGCAAAATACTGTTGTACACACTTTCAGTTACATCTGTGTGTGTGTGTACAAGTCGATTCAGGTCGAAACACCTGTCCATATTTTTGTCTGAGCCAAGCTTGCAATCCCTGACATGCTTACTTCTAATACATTATTAATTATTTTACAATTTATTATGTATATTGTAGCGTGACAGAAAATCCACTACATCTTAAGTCATATGAAATCATAAAGTTTAATTACACCAACAAATGTTATAATCATATTGAATGACATTTAAATAAATCAAAGGAATGAACCACGATAAAATAAAAATCCTCATAACATTATATGTAAAAACCACTGTTTGAAAAAACCAAAGAAAGTATCGAAGCAACTCATAGTATTATATCAGAAATTTACACAGGAAGATAGGAGCAGTAAACCAATAATATCAGAAATTTACACAGGAAGATAGGAGCAGTAAACCAATAATATCAGAAATTTACACAGGAAGATAGGAGCAGTAAACCAGTTATATAAGACCATATCAAGGAAAAAATGACTCAACTAAAGAGTTGTGAATACCAAAATACCCCAAAAACAAGAAGAGGGAAGAATAAAGTTGGTGTTCAGGAAGAAAACAATACCCTGACACCTGTAGAGAAGAATAAAGTCAGTATCAGTGAATAATTTAAATGCTCCAAACTAAACCTCAGTCGAGATAACACCAAGTACCTTGGTTTACCCAAGAATGAAGAAGGAAGACAAGAAAACCAGAAGAAGGAAGACAAGAAAACCAGAAGAATGAAAACTAGAAGAGTGACAAGAATGAAGACTAGAAGAAGAACAAGAAGGAAGACCAGAAGGAAGATACGAAGAAGGACAAGAAAGAAGACAGGAGGAGAGGAAGAAATAGTATGAAAGAAACACCGTAGTAAAACCTATTATTATATAAACTACTATCAACCCCAAACCCACAAAAACTATGCAAAAGAAAGTATAACATACCCAAAATCCTATAAAAATGTAATTATTCAGAAAACTAAAGTGCTGTATAGCGTTATAAGAAGTGAACCGACTAAAGCTATTGTGTAATAAAGAAAATAAACTAGTCTTAATAGTCCATGATTACTAAAGGTCTGGTATGAGATAATAAGACTCAAAATATCAGAACCAACAGTGAAAGTGAATTTGTGTAAGTGTTTTTTAGAAATGCAATAAACTTAAAGTTGGTGAAGCTATAACTGAAATAAATAAATACCTTTTTCTTTATCTGTGCTGCGACTACGTCTTTGATGTCTTACGACATGTTTCGGGAACACGTTCCCATCATCAGGTAAAATTGTTTTTTCTTCTAGTTCATAACGAACGTGTCAAGAATATAATAATTAAAACACATCAACACATAAACACATAACACAATGAGTATGATTGTGTTATGTGTTTATGTGTTGATGTGTTTTAATTATTATATTCTTGGCACGTTCGTTATGAACTAGAAGAAAAAACAATTTTACCTGATGATGGGAACGTGTTCCCGAAACATGTCGTAAGACATCAAAGACGTAGTCGCAGCACGGATAAAGAAAAAGGTATTTATTTATTTCAATTTCACTGCGACTGGAGACCAAATATAATGAAGCTATAACTTATCAGTATGCAATATAACAACTTTAATGTCTGATAATAAACAGCATAATAAAATAATAAAATGGAAGATTTCCAGTTTTTTATTATTTTAGTGTAAATATTTATTTACAAGACATTTGTAAAAAATGATAATAAATAGAGTAAGGGAGTTCATGTTTACTGATGTAGGGGATCACAAATAAAAATGGTTTAGACCAGAAAGGACTGGCATTAATATAGTATTAATAAGTGTAAAATGTTTAAATAGACTGTTTATTCACAGTCCTAAAATAAATGTGTTAGTAAAATGTATTTGTAAGGGTTATCAGAAAAATAAGATTTATGTTATGTGTTCTAAAAAGGATTATGTTTGCTAAATAATAGCCTACATATTATTAATAATGTTCAAATAGGTATGCTATGTTAACTCAAAAATAGTTAAAAGATATATGTTCAAACCATGTCTGCAATATGTTCAAATGTGCAGATTGCTAAACAATGTTCATAATTATTTATTTTAATAACCGTAGTGTTAATTAACTACTACACCACACAATAAGTTATAAACCATGTTATTTTCATATAATTGTAATTATGTAAAGTCAGAGGAGGAGTCAAGTTTAAATTTATTTGAGAAAGACAGAAATATAAAATTCTAAAATCTAGGCCATTTGGTGAATTCACAGAAACAATATAAACCAGTATAATTCACTAATAAATCCTGTAAACTAGCAAGATTTATATAAGATAACTCAGTTAACCACTACTAGGAATGATCCTATGAGTTAAAATGATAATAAGGAAATATACCTTAAAACATTGTAAATTTTCAAAATATATAAATTAATTAATTTTAAAGAGCAATGTCAAATTTACAGATTAACACAAAAAACCAGTTCAAAGGTTTAATTTATATGTATTTAAGGAAAGGAAGAGGAATATGACTAATTAAAATTTATTATAATAGTATTACTGATACCTAAAATGGAGGAATTTTGTATAAAAACGGAAATCCAATTTGAGCCTATATTTCCAAAGTGTGAACAAAATTTGTTAATTTCCACAAAATGTCTACAGATATGGACTATAATACATCAGTTTAAAGGGAATGAGATGATTAAACCAATAATAAGGTTCATAATTCATAAAAGTGATGAATAAAATAGATAAATTACAGATATAATGTAATATTTTATCATGTGTACAGGTAATCGAAATATGTTAACAATACTTTTTCAAAGATTAACTGGGCCAGATTTATGACCAAGTTAATTAGTCTTTTGTTGAATATCAAGCTGAATAGTTGTGTGACAAAACGTTCTTTAAATCGAGTCGAAAATGGTACTAGCGTTTAGCCATTAAAATAAGTGAAACGAGAGTTAGACGAATTAGACACTTTTTAAAACTAAAGCTATCAATACGTTCACGACAATAGTGAAAACAAACATCTAACTTCATGATACGAGTGACAGAAAACAGTAAAACATTATATTTAAACTAATTCACTCTACACATCTTAACCATAACTTGAGAACTAACCCCAGAAGTGAACACATACGAAATAAACAAATTAACACAAGTTTACACGGAACACTTCATCAAAATACACCAAATAACTTAATAGACATATTACACCAGTGCGGGAAGATTTCAGACATTCACAAAGGTAATTTTGTCGTGATTTTCGGACATGCCGAATTTGCAGTGAACTCGCCATATCTAGTAGCGGCCATGTTGAAAATTCGAGCCTGCATTCTCGTCATCAAGCAGTGACGTCATCGTCTGCATATTGGTTTGACAACATACATACACATTACTTATTGGAATTATTTAAATTTTATTGAATAATAATTATTGTATTTGTGTTAATTGTTAATGTTATACTTTCTCGTCACCCTTCTCTGACTATTAATCTTAATCGCTCAAAGAACCTGTCTTTTAATATATTAAATATCATAAATTTTGTTCTGTATGACACAATCGATAATTCCCGAGACAGAGTCGATAATTGCTCTCCATCGATAAAAAATCGATTATTTATTTAAATTGTCAATAAATCTTTATATTTCCATTATTTCTTATCTGTTATTTATTTCACCGGTTAATTTAAGAGTATTTATTAAGGCTGAAGGACTTAACTAAGAAGAAAATATTTTAGTTGAACGAGATATTGGACCAGCCAGAAACATCACCAATCGATTGCTAACTGGAGTTAAACTATTTAACTCCAGACTTGGTTCAATTCTTCAAGAAGTGCTCGACGGTCAATAAATACCTGCCTGTTATTGAAATTTTTACAAGAACCTATTAAAACAGATTTATTTCTTATACACACCTCTTAATAAACATAAACAAAATCTTTTACTATTTGAAAATTCTATTTTTTATAAAATTTTCTATCAACTTTTTATCTTTTGTAACGACCGGCATACAGGGTCCCGTTACAATATTTAAATTTTTATATTAAATGCTCAGTACAGCACTTATCTGTACTGTCGCATTATCCCTCTGCTTGGTAATAACAAATTTAATAAATTTATTTAAAAATTTTTATTATTATTATTATTATTTGTAAAAAAAGTATAACAAATAATAAATAATAGTATTCGTCTTTTCACCCTTAATCGGAGTGTAGACATACGTCTTCCCTCCCCTCTTCACTCACTCTCTGCTCGTGACCTTGTAGGGTGGCTTCAACAACAGCTGATCTGACTGGTTTCATTCATTACTTTTATGTGTAGAACTTCCTAAATGAATTTGCATTCTTGTACTGATAAATATTTTGCATCTTAACCAGTGGCGGCTCGTGAGTAAACTCACCAGGGGTTCACACAGATAATATTGTACGTTATTAATCCATGTACCTGCTAATATTTGCACTGACAGTAGCATTTCCTATAATTTTTCAACATTAAAGTAAATGACGTTACTAAGAAATTTTAAATAATTTTAGTAAGTAATATTAACAAAATGAATCTAACATTGTAGTTTACTAAGCTTCAACTGGATTATTTATTTAATTAATCTTAAAAAAATTAAATTTAGTAATAATGATAGCAATCACGTTCTGAAACAATAGTAAAATTATATACATACTATTTACAAGTATCAGTAGGTTAATCGGATCTTTAACAAAAACTAAGTGAATTTCTTGTAAACAAAGTCCATCCTTCGGTCTTTCTTGGAAACAAATCTATCAATCACTATTTCATTAAACTTAGGGAGGGTCTTTACCAGTTCTTTCTCTATTGATAACATGGCTAAGGCATTAAGTCTTTCTTGAGACATCGTACTTCTCAAAAAGGTTTTTATCCTCTTCAGAGTCGAGAAGCATCGTTCGGCTTCAGCGGAAGTCATTGGGATTGTCGATATCATCCTTAAAAGCTTATATGACTCTGAAAAGAATCTTTCAGATCATTTTGTATAAGAAATTGCAGTAAGCTCACAGCACCATTCATACATCTTATGTCTTCACGTCGGTAAAACACTCCAAGTTCGGTTTTTAGCTTTGCTTTGTCCAAAAAGGGGTATTTTTCTATTGTTTCATCTAATGCAGATTGAGGAAATGATTTACTGTACTCACTAAATTTTTGAGGAACAATAAGGGATACGGCTGAATGGTGCGATGTAAATGAAAACCGCTCTTTTATTTGCGTCAAAATTACATCACATACTTCGTTAGCCGCGATCGTCCTATTAGCATGACCGCCTTCTTCATGTCTTGCTCTTTTGCGTTGTAGAGGCATCTGGTCTACAGCACTTTTCACGGAGTTCATTTTTTCTCTTTCTTTATTTATTTCCCTCAGAAAGGTTTCCACGTCCTTTTTTGTTCGCACAGGATCTGTATAGGTAAGCTGTATTTGTCTGTATAAAATGTCGACGTGTGGCATTATATTATGGAAAACTGTAAGCCAAAACACAAAAGTTGGGTCTTCCAGCATTCGCCGGATTGCTCCAGCTTTGGTAATAGAAGATTCTTGTTTAGAGGTTGATTCTATTTCCTCCATACAGGTAATAAGGTCTTCCCGATGTTCGAATACTGTATTTACAGTTCGGCTTTTAAAATTCCATCTAGTGCTTGAAGCTCGAGGGATTCTTTTCCCGACAATATTATCCAAAATTTCTGCTCTTTGAGGTGAATTACTGAAAAAGATTGTTACATCACTCAAATTCGCGAAAAATATCCGCACTTGCTGATTTTGGCTAGCAGCTCGAGTAATCACTAGATTTAATTGATGAGCATAGCAATGGATATAAAAAGCATACTCGTAATGTCGTTGAATAATTGTTTGTACACCGGTTAAGTGTCCACTCATCACGTTTGCTCCATCATAACTCTGAGAGATTAACTTTTCCGGCTTATCAACAACATTTTTTAGGGCGCCAAGAATGCATCCAGCGATCGAGTCTGAGTCGTGTCCGGGGGGATGTATAAACCCCCAAAATCTTTCTACTGGTTCTCCATTAGGTAATACGTAGCGAAAAACAATAGCTAATTGAAATGTCAAACTAACATCTGTGGTCTCATCAGCGATTACAGAGAAGAAATCTGCAAATTTTATTTCCTCCTTAATCTTTTCCTGGCAAACAAGAAGCATACAATCGAGCAGGTCGTTTTGAATTTCTTTTGATGTTCCTTTAAAAACGGTTGCATCACGTAAGTGTTCTCTTAGTGAGGCATCAATCTGAGCAGCAAAATCCACTAAGCCTCGAAAAATCCCAGGATTTGAAGAATCATCTCCTTCCCTGTGTCCCCGAAGTGCCAGTTCAAAAGCGCCGCAAAATTTAATGCAGTCAATTATTTTTGATAATGCATAACGATTTTGCTCTACTTTTTCATTATGTTCTTTTACATTCCTCCGATAAGCGCTGTTAAACTGCTGACGTATGTCGAATTTACCAAGCAAGTTAAACTCTAGCAAAGAGTTCAAATGACTTTGAGAACATTCATGTTTTTTAATTTTCGAGAGTAAATGACCTAAATCATTCACACCATACTTAATCCAGTTTAAGTTTTCAGAGCTTTGTTTTGCAAATAGCAGACAAGGGAAACAATATAGTTTATTTGTAGCTTCACAACCGCAGAGCCAAGAAGTCTTTTCATATAAAGTTTCTTTAAATTCCCTTTTGAAACCTCTATCTTTACCTTTGGTCACTTGTACGATATTAAGCTTTGGGGTCGGACGACCACGTTGTTTTATTTCGAGTTTCTTTTCTAATGAAATACTTGAAAAAATTGTTTCTTTTAACACAGACACAGGGGTAGCAGCCATTGCTAATCGATCACCAAAATTAACACAACACAAACACAACTGCACTGGGCGCGAGCGACACTGGGAGAGCGAGTAACGTGACGCCTACAACGGCTAGAACAGCACTGGTTCACAAACCGAATGTGCGCACATTCTTTACATGGGAGAGGTTTGCCCCCACCACCGCACCAATGCCGCATCACGTCACCGCTTTCATTTGATCCAGCAGCGCACGCACACCTTACACTGCGTCGACTGCACGACTGTTTTACCAGAACGAGCATTTTGTTATTGCATCATAAAACTAAACCAAATTATTTCCCGTTTATTTAGTATTTGTTAAAATTAATTAATTTATATTTATTTATGTAGGGGGTTCACGTGCTCATGTGCACCAATTAAGAAACCGCCACTGATCTTAACATATTACGCCATTCTTTACTCTGAAAGTTTACTTTAACTTAATTATACATTCCTACCTTCGTTCCTTAACCTTTCTTACTTTACTTATTCCAATCTTCCTTCTTACTTGACTTATCTAATACATTACTTATACAATACCTTAACTCTTGTAACCTTTTATTACATTTCTTTAACATTACCTTTCTGATCGCTACTACTTTCCTGAAATACACTTCCGTAACAGAATACTCTTTTAGCTTTGTAGTGTGTCGCATGATCGGTTACAGAGGAACTGTCTTGGAAAACAACGATATTTTTCTCGAAGTCCTTAATCCTAAGTAGTCTCTGCCCTTTTGACTTTTCACTCTCGCTTTCTTCTGTGTCCTTGTATCTCCATTAAGTGTTCGCTTGATCAGCCGTTCTGACAATTATAACAATTATTTCCCATTTCTAACTATTTCTTCATATTAACAACAACATCACTAATAACATTCCTTACCATTTCTTACATTTTTCTTTACACATTTCATTCCTTACCATCTATAATACATTTCCTAAATTTCTTTGAACATACTTTTATTTAGCATAACATTCTTTCTTATTTAATTCCTTATTTCTTTTCACTAATATTTTTTTTATTTGCAATCATAACCATAATAAATATCATTTCTGAATTATACTCTCTTATCTTATTATTAATAATTCTTAGTAATATTATTTTTCATTTAAAAATAATTATTTTTTTTCGGGTATTGAGTTCAGTTCGATGTGTCGTTCGATCCTACACCCTTCTTATTATAACAATTGTTTGGTCCGTCGTTTATCGGACGTACATTGTTCCTTTGTAACATAGTCGCCGACGTGCTTACTATTGTTATTACCCTCGTGTAGACAACGTCCGCATTCCATTGTATTACTCCCTCGTTATTGTGCATACTTACCGTGTGAACGTTTGTTTTGCCTGTGTATTTCACCTGTTCGTACGGCAGGAATTTGTTTTTAGCTGCGACGAATAACCTCTCTCTCTTCTCTCTGCACGTTCCATAATTCTCTCATCATAAATACATTGCGTATTTTCAGTCTGCTTTAGGCCAATATAAACAGCTGTCGACTGTTTTTTCATCCGTCGTTTATGGTAACCTCTGTAGTTTTTATATTTATAGTTATAATTATCGTTATTATAGTTATCGTTCGCTTTCTACTTATTGTGCTTATATCTAATTTTATAATTCTCACAAGTTTGCGTAGTATTTCGTATAAATACTTTACTACGTTTCTCGTTAGGCCTACAGTGATATTTATCTCCGTAAGTGTGGTGCCTTAAGTGTTTCACCTGTATGACCTTATGTGACTTACTAGTGTGTGTGTGTTTCACAATTGGGATATCGGTATTAAGAAGGTACGTTTTATTAACATTTATTTGCTTCTCTTCCTTAATGTTAATTCCATTTTTATATTTGTCTATAGTAATTACAAACGTATTTCCAACTAGTATGAATTCTTCACATATTAGCTCTGTTTGTTTATTAATTATTGCACAGAGATTTTCTTTGATCGTGTCAATACGTAAATTTGTATCAACCATTTTTTCGGTTAACTGTGCAGTACTGTCTATTATTGTTCGTTTTATTTCAAGCTTATCAATTTTTAACTCTTCTACTTTTCCGTAATTTTTAAGGTTTCTTGTTTAAAATTTTCAGTTTGTTCTTCTACTTGTTTCTTATTAGATTCTTTTAATTCGTCTTTTTTAGCATTTATATTTTCCGTTTGTTTTGTGCTTATTTCGTCTATCCAAGCACGCATCATCGTTTGCAACGCCTCTATGTCCAAATTTCCTTGAGTTGAAGTATTATTAAAATTATTTATTTAGTAATTATTCTTTTAGAATTATTATTGATAACCGTTCCCTACTTATTTATTTATTTATTTATTTATTTTATTATTAGTTATTATTAATACTCATTACAGTTACACCTGTTACATAGACAAACAATATTATTTGTGGGTGCCAGGTGTGTTTTAATACACAACAATTAACATAACATTCAGTTAATGTTTAATATAAATAATTAATATTACATATAGTACACTTTTCATTTAACAAACCCTTATTTTTAGAGCACCCATTTAGCTACACAAAAAATTTTAATAGTTAAATGGTGGGGATCGGGCCACACGTTCATGGGCGACAAATATGCAACATTTTAAATACCAACATTTAAGTGCATTTTAAATTTGTGGAGTCCCACGTTCTTTGGGACGCCAAAAGCTGACAAATTACCCTTCTTTGTGTATTTTAATCTGTACATTAATTTAACTCATACTCTTTATATAACATTCCTATAATGGCGTGTATGAAGTTGGGGTTCAGGTGTATCTGAAAAAATACCTCTATGTAACTTGCAACGGTATTTCAAATTTATGTAGTAATAATGACATTGTGCGCAAGGCACTTCATTCGACTTAAAAACATTCATTATTGCTTTGTTACTATGCCTTAAGTCTTACGCTGTATACATCCTTACAGACTAAATATTCTATTGTAATAATTACTTTATTAAAATATAATTTCCTGAATACTCAGACGATTATTCAATTCTTAAATATCTTTTTTTTAGTTATTGTAACGAAATTCAACATATTAATAGCTACTGAATTTTTATCTTTCATTTTCAGTACTGATTTATAAAACTCTACTTTTTTTACTTAAATGTTTTGCATTCTTTTCATTTCAATACTAATTTGAGCTCTTGTTTACGTTAATCCTACTTCGATAATATCTAACATTTTAACTCTATATTTGCAAGAAACATTGGCACTTAACTTTAAAATAAAACAATAATGTCTTTAATTGTCTTTGAGTTAATTGTTCGACTTAGAGACAAATAAGTTGTTTATCACCTTATTGTTGTCAATCATACTCCATCGCAATTGATCCATCTGTAATCGTCCTCGTCTCGAACTCCAACATCAATACCTCTTGTCCAGCGTCGCTTCTCTTGTCCAGCGTTGTTTCCAGACTTCAGTAATGTTCCTCTTGTCCTGCGCAGCCGCTCTAGACTCCAGCGTAGTCTCGCTCTCTGGATCTAAGTCGTCAGCTCCCTCGCTCTCCGGAACTTCATATTACATATTTTTGTACTGTTTCGGGCGTCAGTTAATCATCGTGTATGGATTTTCTTCTCCTGTAATTCTGTTACTATTGAGAAGTGATTGTATTTACAACTCAGTTACATAGTTGTATGTAACTGGAAGGATGAAACTATTTACAAAAAAATAAATACTCCGTGCGGACGGGCAGAAGCTCACGCTGCAACTGTGGGTGATCAAAAAAGATACAACTGTAGAGTGTGTATCCTATTTATACCCACGTCTTGGTTAACACCTGCAGTTGTACAAAATCTACATGTCTGAAATTGTCTGTGGGTTTTGTTCCCCCACTCCTCGTCAATTTCGCTATTTCTTATATTTCTGCGAATTGCAGAGTCTTGTAATTATACTCTTATACCCATCTTATAACTATTGTCACTACACATGTTCACTGTACTTTTGGACATTGTAACTTAACCCTTTCGTTCTGTACACAATTATTTCGCCATTACACTCGTACGGTGTGTCCCTTTCACGTGGTTTCGTACACAGTATGTAGTTAATTTTATTACATTTTATTGAGTCTTTGGATTTTACTCCTTATTTTAGTTTATGAATAATTATGGAAAACATTAATTACGCAATTATTTATACTGGGGTGGCAAACTCGCCTGCATAGACCTGCGTCTCACACACATACAAAATACTGTTGTACATACTTTCAGTTACATCTGTGTGTGTGTGTACAAGTCGATTCAGGTCGAAACACCTGTCCATATTCTTGTCTGAGCCAAGCTTGCAATCCCTGATATGCTTACTTCTAATAAATTTTTAATTATTTTACAATTTATTATGTATATTTAAATTTTTATATTGAATGCTCAGTACAGCATTTATCTGTACTATCACATTATCCCTCTGCTTGGTAATAAAAAATTAATAAATTTATATATTAAATTTATTTTATTATTATTATTATTATTATTATTGATTGTAAAAGAAATGTAACAAATAATAAAAAATAGTATTCGTTATTTCACCCTTAATCGGAGTGTACACATACGTCTTCCCTCCCCTCTTCACTCACTCCCTGCTCGTGACCTTGTAGGTTGGCTTCAACAACAGCTGGTCTGACTGGTTTCTTTGACCTCATTACATTTATGTGTAGAACGTCCTAAATGAATTTGCATTCTTGTACTGATAAACATTTTTTATCTTAACATATTATGCTATTCTTTACTCTGAAAGTTTACTTTAACTTAATTATACATTCCTACCTTCGTTCCTTAACCTTTCTTACTTTACTTATTCCAATCATCCTTCTTACTTTACTTATGTAATACATTACTTATACAATACCTAATCTCTTATAATCTTTTATTACATTTCTTTAACATTACCTTTCTGATCGCTACTACTTTCCTGAAATACACTTCCGTAACAGAATACTCTTTTAGCTTTGTAGTGTGTCGCGTGATCGGTTACAGAGGAACTGTCTTGGAAAACAACGATATTTTTCTCGAAGTCCTTAATCCTAAGTAGTCTCTGCCCTTTTGACTTTTCACTCTCGCTTTCTTCTGTGTCCTTGTGTCTCCATTAAGTGTTCGCTTGATCAGCCGTTATGACAATTATAACAATTATTTTGCATTTCTAACTATTTCTTCATAT
Organism: Magicicada septendecula; assembly: GCA_034769895.1. Lineage (NCBI taxonomy): Eukaryota > Metazoa > Arthropoda > Insecta > Hemiptera > Cicadidae > Magicicada > Magicicada septendecula. The sequence goes on from CM068373.1 coordinate 95,027,812, forward strand.
TAATAACAACATCACTAATAACATTCCTTACCATTTCTTACATTTTTCTTTACACATTTCATTCCTTACCATCTATAATACATTTCCTAACTTTCTTTGAACATACTTTTATTTAGCATAACATTTTTTATTATTTAATTCCTTATTTCTTTTCACTAATATTTCTGTTTTTTATTTGCAATCATAACCTTAATAAATAACATTTCTTAATTATACTCTCTTATCTTATTATTAATAATTCTTAGTAATATTATTTTTCATTTAAAAATAATTATTTTTTTGGGGGTATTGAGTTCGGTTCGGTGTGTCTTTCGATCCTACACCCTTCTTATTATAACAATTGTTTGGTCCGTCGTTTATCGGACGTACATTATTCCTTTGTAACATAGTCGCCAACGTGCTTACTATTGTTATTATCCTCGTGTAGACAACGTCCGCATTCCATTGTATTACTCCCTCGTTATTGTGCATACTTACCGTGTGAACGTTTGTTTTGCCTGTGTATTTCACCTGTTCGTACGGCATGAATTTGTTTCTTAGCTGCGACGAATAACCTCTCTCTCTTCTCTCTGCCCGTTCCATAATTCTCTCATCATAAATACATTCCGTATGTTCAGTCTGCTTGAGGCCCATATAAACAGCTGTCGACTGTTTTTTCATCCGTTGTTTATGATAACCTCTGTAGTTTTTTTAATTATAGTTATGATCATCGTTATTATAGTTATCGTTCGCTTTCTACTTATTGTGCTTATATCTAATTTTATAATTCTCACAAATCTGCGTAGTATTTCGTATAAATACTTTATCATGTTTCTCGTTAGACCTACAGTGATATTTATCTCCGTAAGTGTGGTGCTTTAAGTGTTTCACCTGTGTCATCTTATGTGACTTACTAGTGCAGTACTGTCTATTATCGTTCGTTTTATTTCAAGGTTATCAATTATTAAATCTTCTAGCCTTTCCATATTTTTATGGGTTCTTGTTTAAAATTTTCAGTTTGTTCTTCTAATTGTTTCTTATTAGATTCTTTTAATTCGTCTATTTTAGCATTTATATTTTCCGCTTGTTTTGTGCTTATTTCGTCTATCCAAGCACGCATCATCGTTTGCAACGCCTTTATGTCCAAACTTCCTGGAGTTGAAGTATTATTAAAATACTTAGGTAGTAGTTATTCTGTAACAATTATTATTGATAACCGTTGCCTACTTATTTATTTATTTCTTTATTTTTATTAATAGTTTTTATTAATACTCATTACATTTACACCTGTTACATAGACAAACAATATTAATTGTTGGTGCCAGCTGTGTTTTAATATACAACAATTAACATGACATTTAGTTAATGTTTAATATAAATAATTATTATTACATATAATATATTTTTCATTTAACACACCCTTATTTTTAGAGTACCCATTTAACTACACAAAAAATTTTAATATTCAAATGCTGGGGATCGGGCCAGACGTTCATGGGCGACAAATATGCAACATTTTACATACCAACATTTAAGTGCATTTTAAGTTTGTGGAGTCCCACGTTCTTTGGGACGCTAAAAGGTGAGAAAATTACCCTTCTTTATGCATTTTAATCTGTACATTAATTTAACTCATACTCTGTATATAACATTCCTATAATGGCGTGTATGTATTTGAGTTTCAGGTTTATCTGTAATAATAACGCTATGTAACTTGTAACGGTATTTCAAATTTATTTAGTAATAATGAAATTGTGCTCAAGGCAATTGATTCGACTTAAAAACATTCATTATTGCTTTGTTACTATGCCGTAAGGCTTACGCTGTATACATCCTTACTGACTAAATATTGTATTCTAATAATTACTTTATTAAAATATCATTTCCTGACTACTCAGACAATTAGTGTGCTTCTAAATATCAATGCTTAAATATATATTTTTTTTAGATATTGTAACGAAATTCAACATATTAATAGCTACTGAATTTATCTTTCTTTTTCAGTACTGATTTATAAAACCCTACTTTTTTACTTAAATGCTTTGCATTCTTTTCATTTCAATACTAATTTGAGCTCTTGTTACGTTAATCTTACTTCGATAATATCTACCATTTTAACTCTATATTTACAAGAAATATTGGCTCTTAACTTTAAAATAAAACATTAATGCCTTTAATTTTCTTTCAGTTAATTGTTCGACTAAGAGGTAAATTTGTTGTTTATCACCCTAATGTTGTAAATCATACTCCATCGCAATTGATCCATCTGTAATCGTCCTCGTCTCGAACTCCAGCATCAATTCGTCTTGTCCAGCGTCGTTTCCAGACTTCAGTAATGTTCCTCTTGTCCAGCGTCGTTTCTAGACTTCAGTAATGTTCCTCTTGTCCTGCGCAGCCGTTCTAGACTCCAGCGTCGTCTCGCTGTCTGGAACTAAGTCGTCAGCTCTCTCGCTCTCCGGAACTTCATGTTACTTCTTTTCGTGCTGTTTCGGACGTCAGTTGATCATCTTATATGGATTTTCTTCTCGTGTAATTCTGTTACTATTGAAAAGTGATTGTATTTACAACTCAGTTACATAGTTGTATGTAACTGGAAGGATGAAACTATTTACGAAAAAGTAAATACTCCGTGCGGACGGGCAGAAACTCCCGCTGGAACTGTGGGTGATCAAAGAAGATACAACTGTAGCGTGTGTGTCCTATTTATACCCACGTCTTGGTTAAAACCTGCAGTTGTACGAAATCGACATGTCCGAAATTGTCTCTGGGTTTTGTTCTCCCACTCCTCGTCAATTTCGCTATTTCTTATATTTCTGCGAATTGCAGAGTTCTGTAAATATACTCTTATACCCATCCAAAAACTATTTTCACTACACATGTTCACTGTACTTTTGGACATTGTAACTTAACCCTTTCGATCTGTACACAGTTATTTCGCCACTACACTCGTACGGTGTGTCCCTTTCACGTGGTTTTCATACACAGTATGTCGTTAATTTTATTACATTTTATTGTGTCTTTGGATTTTACTCCTTATTTATAGTTTATGAATAATTACGGAAAAACGATAATTACCCAATTATTTATACTGAGGTGGCAAACTCGCCTGCATAGACCTGCGTCACACACACATGCAAAATACTGTTGTACACACTTTCAGTTACATCTGTGTGTGTGTGTGTGTGTGTGTGTGTGTGTGTGTGTGTGTGTGTGTATAAGTCGATTCAGGTCGAAAAACCTGTCCATATTTTTGTCTGAGCCAAGCTTGCAATCCCTGAAATGCTTACTTCTAGTACATTATTAATTATTTTACAATTTATTATGTATATTTAAATTTTTATATTCAATGCTCAGTACAGCACTTATCTGTACTGTCGCATTATCCCTCTGCTTGGTAATAAAAATTTAAAAAATTATTTATTAAATTTTTTTATTATTATTATAAATATTTGTAAAAAAAATTTAACAAATAATAAAGAATAGTATTCGTCATTTCACCCTTAATTGGAGTGAACACATACGTCTTCCCACCTTTCTTCACACGCTCACTGCTCGTGACCTTGTAGGGTGGCATCAACAAAAGCTGATCTGACTGGTTTCTTTGACCTCATTACTTTTATGTGTAGAACTTCCTAAATGAATTTGCATTCTTGTATTGTTAACATTTTGCATCTTAACATATTATGCCATTGTTTACTCTGAAAATTTACTTTACATAATTATACATTCCTACCTTCGTTTCTTAACCTTTCTTACTTTACTTATTCCAATCTTCCTTCTTACTTTACTTATCTAATACATTACTTATACAATACCTTAACTCTTTTAACCATTTATTACATTTCTTTAACATTGCCTTTCTGATCGCTACCACTTTCCTGAAATACACTTCCGTAACAGAATACTCTTTTAGCTTTGTAGTGTGTCGCGTGATCGGTTACAGAAGAACTGTCTTGGAAAACAACGATATTTTTCTCGAAGTCCTTAATCCTAAGTAGTCTCTGCCCTTTTGACTTTTCACTCTCGCTTTCTTCTGTGTCCTTGTATCTCCAATAAATGTTCGCTTGATCAGCCGTTCTGACAATTATAACAATTATTTCCCATTCCTAACTATTTCTTCATATTAATAACAACATCACAAATAACATTCCTTACCATTTCTTACATTTTTCTTTACAGATTTCAGTCTTTACCATCATACATTTCCTAACTTTCTTTGAACATACTTTTATTTAGCATAACATTCTTTATTATTTAATTCTTATTTCTTTTCACTAATAGTTCTTTTTTTATTTTCAATCATATCCTTAATAAATAACATTTCTTAATTATACTCTCTTATCTTATTATTAATAATTCTTAGTAATATTATATTTCATTTACATATAATTATTTATTATCGGGTATTAAGTTCGGTTCGGTGTGTCGTTCGATCCTACAGCCTTCTTATTATAACAATTGTTTGGTCCGTCGTTTATCGGACGTACATTGTTCCTTTGTAACATAGTCGCCGACGTGCTTACTATTGTTATTACCCTCGTGTAGACAACGACCGCATTCCATTGTATTACTCCCTCGTTATTGTGCATTCTTACCGGGTGAACGTTTGTTTTGCCTGTGTATTTCACCTGTTCCTACGGAAAGAATTTGTTTCTTAGCTGCGACGAATAACCTCTCTCTCTTCTTTCTGCACGTTCCATAATTCTCTCACCATAAATACATTGCGTATGTTCAGTCTGCTTGAGGCCCATATAAACAGCTGTCGACTGTTTTTTCATCCGTCGTTTATGATAACCTCTTTAGTTTTTATAATTATAGTTACAATTATCGTTATTATGGTAATCGTTCGCTTTATACTTATTGTGCTTATATCTAATTTTATAATTCTCACAGGTTTGCGTTGTATTTCGTATAAATACTTTACTACGTTTCTCGTTAGGCCTACAGTGATATTTATCTCCGTAAGTGTGGTGCCTTAAGTGTTTCACCTGTGTCATCTTATGTGACTTACTAGTGTTTGCGTGTCTCACAATTGGGATATCGCTATTAATAAGGTACGTTTTATTAACCTTTATTTGCTTCTCTTCCTTATTGTTAATTTCATTTTTATATTATTTATCGTTAGTAATTACACTCGTATTTTCAACTAGTATGAATTCTTCACATATTAGCTCTGATTGTTTATTAATTATTCCACAGACATTTTCTGTGATCGTGTCAATACGTAAACTTGTATCAACCATTTTTTCGGTTAACTGTGCAGTACTGTCTATTATCGTTCGTTTTATTTCAAGCTTATCAATTTTTAACTCTTCTAGCCTTTCTATATTTTTATGGTGTCTTGTTTAAAATGTTCAGTTTGTTCTTCTAATTTTTTCTTATTAGATTCATTTAATTCGTCTATTTTAGCACTTATATTTTCCGTTTCTTTTGTGCTTATTTCGTCTTTCCAAGCACGCATCATCGTTTGCAACGCCTCTATGTCCAAATTTCCTGGAGTCGTCATGTTGAAGTATTATTAAAATATTTATTTAGTAGTTGTTCTTTAACAATTATTATTTATAACCGTTCCCTACTTATTTATTTATTTCTTTATTTTTATTAATATTTATTATTAATACTCATTATAGTTACACCTGTTACATAGACAAACAATATTATTTGTGGGCGCCAGCTGTGTTTTAATACACAACAATTAAAATAACATTCAATTAATGTTTAATATAAATAATTATTATTACATATAGTACATTTTTCATTTAACACACCCTTATTTTTAGAGCACCCATTTATCTACAAAAAAAATTTTAATAGTTAAATGGTGGCGATCGGGCCACACGTTCATGGGCGACAAATATGCAACATTTTAAATACCAACATTTAAGTGCATTTTAAATTTGTGGAGTCCCACGTTCTTTGGGACGCCAAAAGGTGACAAATTACCCTTCTTTATGTATTTTAATCTGTACATTAATTTAACTCATACTCTTTATATAACATTCCTATAATGGCTTGTATGTAGTTGGTGTTCAGGTGTATCTGAAATAATAACTCTATGTAACTTGCAAAGGTATTTCAAATTTATTTAGTAATAATGAAATTGTGCGCAAGGCTCTTGATTCGACTTAAAAACATTCATTATTGCTTTGTTACTATGCCGTAAGGCTTACGCTGTATACATCCTTACTGACTAAATATTCTATTGTAATAATTACTTTATTAAAATATCATTTCCCGGCTACTCAGACAATTAGTGTGCTTCTAAATATAAATGCTTAAATATCTTTTATTTTAGATATTGTAACGAAATTGAACATATTAATAGCTACTGAATTTATCTTTCATTTTCAGAACTGATTTATAAAACTCTACTTTTTTACTTAAATGCTTTGCATTCTTTTCATTTCAATACTAATTTGAGCTCTTGTTTACGTTAATCCTACTTCGATAGTATCTAACATTTTAACTCTATATTTACAAGAAACATTGTCTGTTAATTTTAAAATAAAACAATAATGTCTTTAATTTTCTTAGAGTTATTTGTTCGACTAAGAGTTAAATAAGTTGTTTATCAACATATTGTTGTCAATCATACTCCATCGCAATTGATCCATCTGTAATCGTCCTTGTCTCGAACTCCAGCATCAATTCCACTTGTCCAGCGTCGTTTCCAGACTTCAGTAATGTTCCTCTTGTCCAGCGTCGCTTTTCTTGTGAAGCGTCGTATCCAGACTTCAGTAATGTTCCTCTTGTCCAGCGCAGCCGCTCTAGGTTCCAGCGTCGTCTCGCTCTCTGGAACTAAGTCGTCAGCTCTCTCGCTCTCCGGAACTTCATGTTACTTCTTTTCGTGCTGTTTCGGACGTCAGTTGATCATCTTATATGGATTTTCTTCTCCTGTAATTCTGTTACTATTGACAAGTGATTGTATTTACAACTCAGTTACATAGTTTTATGTAACTGGAAGGATGAAACTATTTACAAAAAAATAAAAACTCCGTGCGGACGGGCAGAAGCTCCCGCTGCAACTGTGGATGATCAAATAAGATACAACTGTTGCGTGTGTGTCCTATTTATACCCACGTCTTGGTTAACACCTGCAGTTGTACGAAATCGACATGAGTGAAATTGTCTCTGGGTTTTGTTCCCCCACTCCTCGTCAATTTCGCTTTTTTTTATATTTCTGCGAATTACAGATTCCTGTAAGTATACTTTTATACCCAACTTATAACTATTTTCACTACACATGTTCACTGTACTTTTGGATATTGTAACTTATCCCTTTCGACCTGTACACAGTTATTTCGCTATTACACTCGTACGGTGTGTCCCTTTCACGAGGTTTCCGTACACAGTATGTAGTTAATTTTATTACATTTTATTGTGTCTTTGGATTTTACTCCTTATTTATAGTTTAGGAATAATTACGGAAAAACGGTAATTACGCAATTATATATACTGGGGTGGCAAACTCGTCTGCATAGACCTGCGTTACACACACATGCAAAATACTGTTGTACACACTTTCAGTTACATCTGTGTGTGTGTACAAGTCGATTCAGGTCGAAACATCTGTCCATATTCTTGTCTGAGCCAAGCTTGCAATCCCTAATATGCTTACCTCTAGTACATTATTAATTATTTTACAATTTATTATGTATATTTAAATTTTTATATTCAATGCTCAGTGCAGCACTTATCTGTACTGTCGCATTATCCCTCTGCTTGGTAATAAAAAATGTAATAAAATTATTTATTAAAATTTTTATTATTATTATTAATATTGTTAGTAAAAAAAATATAACAAATAATAAAGAATAGTATTCGTCATTTCACCCTTAATCGGAGAGTAGACATACGTCTTCCCTCCCCTCTTCACTCACTCACTGCTCGTGACCTTGTAGGGTGGCTTCAACAACAGCTGATCTGACTGGTTTCTTTGACCTCATTACTTTTATGTGTAGAACTTCCTAAATAAATTTGCATTCTTGTACTGATAAACGTTTTGCATCTTAACATAATATGCCATTGTTTACTCTGAATGTTTACTTTACCCTAATTATACATTCCTACCTTCGTTTCTTAACCTTTCTTACTTTACTTATTCCAATCTTCCTTCTTAGTTTACTTATCTAATACATTACTTATACAATACCTTAACTCTTATAACCGTTTGTTACATTTCTTTAAGATTACCTTTCTAATCGCTACTACTTTCCTGAAATACACTTCCGTAACAGATTACTCTTTTAGTTTTGTAGTGTGTCGCGTGATCGGTTACAGAAGAACTGTCTTGGAAAACAAAGATAATTTTCTTGAAGTCCTTAATCCTAAGTAGTCTCTGCCCTTTTGACTTTTCACTCTCGCTTTCTTCTGTGTCCTTGTATCTCCATTAAATGTTCGCTTGATCAGCCGTTCTGACAATTATAACAATTATTTCCCATTCCTAACTAATTCTTCATATTAATAACAACATCACTAATAACATTCCTTACCATTTCTTACATTTTTCTTTACAGATTTCATTCATTACCATCTATAATACATTTCCTAACTTTCTTTGAACATACTTTTATTTAGCATAACATTCTTTATTATTTAATTCCTTATTTCTTTTCACTAATAGTTCTTTTTTTATTTACAATCATATCCTTAATAAATAACATTTCTTAATTATACTCTCTTATCTTATTATTAATAATTCTTAGTAATATTATTTTTCATTTAAAAATAATTATTTATTTTCAGGTATTGAATTCGGTTCGGTGTGTCGTTCGATCCTACACCCTTCTTATTATAACAATTGTTTGGTCCGTCGTTTATCGGACGTACATTGTTCCTTTCTAACATAGTCGCCGACGTGCTTATTGGTATTACCCTCGTGTAGTCAACGTCCACATTCCATTGTATTACTCTCTCGTTATTTGGCATTCTTACCGTGTGAACGTTTGCTTTGCATGTGTATTTCACCTGTTCGTACGGCAAGAATTTGTTTCTTAGCTGCGACGAATAACCTCTCTCTCTTCTCTCTGCACGTTCCATAATTCTCTCATCATAAATACATTGCGTATGTTCAGTCTGCTTGAGGCCCATATAAACAGCTGTCGACTGTTTTTTCATCCGTCGTTTATGATAAAATGAGTAGTTGTTATAATTATACATATAATTATCATTATTATAGTTATCGTTCGCTTTCTACTTATTGTGCTTATATCTAATTTTATAATTCTCACAAGTTTGCGTAGTATTTCGTATAAATACTTTACTACGTTTCTCGTTAGGCCTACAGTGATATTTATCTCCGTAAGTGTGGTGCCTTAAGTGTTTCACCTGTGTCATCTTATGGGACTTACTAGTGTGTGTGTATCACAGTTGGGATAACGCTATTAATAAGGTACGTTTTATTAACCTTTATTTGCTTATCTTCCTTAATGTTAATTTCATTTTTATATTATTTATCGTTAGTAATTACAAACGTATTTTCGAATAGTATGAATTCTTCACATATTAGCTCTGCTTGTTTATTAATTATTCCACAGACATTTTCTGTGAACGTGTCAATACGTAAACTTGTATCAACCATTTTTTCGGTTAACTGTGCAGTACTGTCTATTATCGTTCGTTTTATTTCAAGCTTATCAATTTTAACTATTCTAGCATTTCCTTATTTTTATGGTGTCTTGTTTAAAATTATCAGTTTGTTCTTCTAATTGTTTCTTATTAGATTATTTTAATTCGTCTATTTTAGCATTTATATTTTCCGTTTGTTTTGTGCTTATTTCGTCTATCCAAGCACGCATCATCTTTTGCAACGCCTCTATGTCAAAATTTCCTGGAGTCGTCATGTTGAAGTATTATTAAAATATTTATTTAGTAGTTGTTCTTTAACAATTATTATTTATAACCGTTCCCTACTTATTTATTTATTTCTTTATTTTTATTAATATTTATTATTAATACTCATTATAGTTACACCTGTTACATAGACAAACAATATTATTTGTGGGCGCCAGCTGTGTTTTAATACACAACAATTAAAATAACATTCAATTAATGTTTAATATAAATAATTATTATTACATATAGTACATTTTTCATTTAACACACCCTTATTTTTAGAGCACCCATTTATCTACAAAAAAAATTTTAATAGTTAAATGGTGGCGATCGGGCCACACGTTCATGGGCGACAAATATGCAACATTTTAAATACCAACATTTAAGTGCATTTTAAATTTGTGGAGTCCCACGTTCTTTGGGACGCCAAAAGGTGACAAATTACCCTTCTTTATGTATTTTAATCTGTACATTAATTTAACTCATACTCTTTATATAACATTCCTATAATGGCTTGTATGTAGTTGGTGTTCAGGTGTATCTGAAATAATAACTCTATGTAACTTGCAAAGGTATTTCAAATTTATTTAGTAATAATGAAATTGTGCGCAAGGCTCTTGATTCGACTTAAAAACATTCATTATTGCTTTGTTACTATGCCGTAAGGCTTACGCTGTATACATCCTTACTGACTAAATATTCTATTGTAATAATTACTTTATTAAAATATCATTTCCCGGCTACTCAGACAATTAGTGTGCTTCTAAATATAAATGCTTAAATATCTTTTATTTTAGATATTGTAACGAAATTCAACATATTAATAGCTACTGAATTTATCTTTCATTTTCAGAACTGATTTATAAAACTCTACTTTTTTACTTAAATGCTTTGCATTCTTTTCATTTCAATACTAATTTGAGCTCTTGTTTACGTTAATCCTACTTCGATAGTATCTAACATTTTAACTCTATATTTACAAGAAACATTGTCTGTTAATTTTAAAATAAAACAATAATGTCTTTAATTTTCTTAGAGTTATTTGTTCGACTAAGAGTTAAATAAGTTGTTTATCAACATATTGTTGTCAATCATACTCCATCGCAATTGATTCATCTGTAATCGTCCTTGTCTCGAACTCCAGCATCAATTCCACTTGTCCAGCGTCGTTTCCAGACTTCAGTAATGTTCCTCTTGTCCAGCGTCGCTTTTCTTGTGAAGCGTCGTATCCAGACTTCAGTAATGTTCCTCTTGTCCAGCGCAGCCGCTCTAGGTTCCAGCGTCGTCTCGCTCTCTGGAACTAAGTCGTCAGCTCTCTCGCTCTCCGGAACTTCATGTTACTTCTTTTCGTGCTGTTTCGGACGTCAGTTGATCATCTTATATGGATTTTCTTCTCCTGTAATTCTGTTACTATTGACAAGTGATTGTATTTACAACTCAGTTACATAGTTTTATGTAACTGGAAGGATGAAACTATTTACAAAAAAATAAAAACTCCGTGCGGACGGGCAGAAGCTCCCGCTGCAACTGTGGATGATCAAATAAGATACAACTGTTGCGTGTGTGTCCTATTTATACCCACGTCTTGGTTAACACCTGCAGTTGTACGAAATCGACATGGGTGAAATTGTCTCTGGGTTTTGTTCCCCCACTCCTCGTCAATTTCGCTTTTTTTTATATTTCTGCGAATTACAGATTCCTGTAAGTATACTTTTATACCCAACTTATAACTATTTTCACTACACATGTTCACTGTACTTTTGGATATTGTAACTTAACCCTTTCGACCTGTACACAGTTATTTCGCTATTACACTCGTACGGTGTGTCCCTTTCACGAGGTTTCCGTACACAGTATGTAGTTAATTTTATTACATTTTATTGTGTCTTTGGATTTTACTCCTTATTTATAGTTTAGGAATAATTACGGAAAAACGGTAATTACGCTATTATATATACTGGGGTGGCAAACTCGTCTGCATAGACCTGCGTTACACACACATGCAAAATACTGTTGTACACACTTTCAGTTACATCTGTGTGTGTGTACAAGTCGATTCAGGTCGAAACATCTGTCCATATTCTTGTCTGAGCCAAGCTTGCAATCCCTAATATGCTTACCTCTAGTACATTATTAATTATTTTACAATTTATTATGTATATTTAAATTTTTATATTCAATGCTCAGTGCAGCACTTATCTGTACTGTCGCATTATCCCTCTGCTTGGTAATAAAAAATGTAATAAAATTATTTATTAAAATTTTTATTATTATTATTAATATTGTTAGTAAAAAAAATATAACAAATAATAAAGAATAGTATTCGTCATTTCACCCTTAATCGGAGAGTAGACATACGTCTTCCCTCCCCTCTTCACTCACTCACTGCTCGTGACCTTGTAGGGTGGCTTCAACAACAGCTGATCTGACTGGTTTCTTTGACCTCATTACTTTTATGTGTAGAACTTCCTAAATAAATTTGCATTCTTGTACTGATAAACATTTTGCATCTTAACATAATATGCCATTGTTTACTCTGAATGTTTACTTTACCCTAATTATACATTCCTACCTTCGTTTCTTAACCTTTCTTACTTTACTTATTCCAATCTTCCTTCTTACTTTACTTATCTAATACATTACTTATACAATACCTTAACTCTTATAACCGTTTGTTACATTTCTTTAAGATTACCTTTCTAATCGCTACTACTTTCCTGAAATACACTTCCGTAACAGATTACTCTTTTAGTTTTGTAGTGTGTCGCGTGATCGGTTACAGAAGAACTGTCTTGGAAAACAAAGATAATTTTCTTGAAGTCCTTAATCCTAAGTAGTCTCTGCCCTTTTGACTTTTCACTCTCGCTTTCTTCTGTGTCCTTGTATCTCCATTAAATGTTCGCTTGATCAGCCGTTCTGACAATTATAACAATTATTTCCCATTCCTAACTAATTCTTCATATTAATAACAACATCACTAATAACATTCCTTACCATTTCTTACATTTTTCTTTACAGATTTCATTCATTACCATCTATAATACATTTCCTAACTTTCTTTGAACATACTTTTATTTAGCATAACATTCTTTATTATTTAATTCCTTATTTCTTTTCACTAATAGTTCTTTTTTTATTTACAATCATATCCTTAATAAATAACATTTCTTAATTATACTCTCTTATCTTATTATTAATAATTCTTAGTAATATTATTTTTCATTTAAAAATAATTATTTATTTTCAGGTATTGAATTCGGTTCGGTGTGTCGTTCGATCCTACACCCTTCTTATTATAACAATTGTTTGGTCCGTCGTTTATCGGACGTACATTGTTCCTTTCTAACATAGTCGCCGACGTGCTTATTGGTATTACCCTCGTGTAGTCAACGTCCACATTCCATTGTATTACTCTCTCGTTATTTGGCATTCTTACCGTGTGAACGTTTGCTTTGCATGTGTATTTCACCTGTTCGTACGGCAAGAATTTGTTTCTTAGCTGCGACGAATAACCTCTCTCTCTTCTCTCTGCACGTTCCATAATTCTCTCATCATAAATACATTGCGTATGTTCAGTCTGCTTGAGGCCCATATAAACAGCTGTCGACTGTTTTTTCATCCGTCGTTTATGATAAAATGAGTAGTTGTTATAATTATACATATAATTATCATTATTATAGTTATCGTTCGCTTTCTACTTATTGTGCTTATATCTAATTTTATAATTCTCACAAGTTTGCGTAGTATTTCGTATAAATACTTTACTACGTTTCTCGTTAGGCCTACAGTGATATTTATCTCCGTAAGTGTGGTGCCTTAAGTGTTTCACCTGTGTCATCTTATGGGACTTACTAGTGTGTGTGTATCACAGTTGGGATAACGCTATTAATAAGGTACGTTTTATTAACCTTTATTTGCTTATCTTCCTTAATGTTAATTTCATTTTTATATTATTTATCGTTAGTAATTACAAACGTATTTTCGAATAGTATGAATTCTTCACATATTAGCTCTGCTTGTTTATTAATTATTCCACAGACATTTTCTGTGAACGTGTCAATACGTAAACTTGTATCAACCATTTTTTCGGTTAACTGTGCAGTACTGTCTATTATCGTTCGTTTTATTTCAAGCTTATCAATTTTAACTATTCTAGCATTTCCTTATTTTTATGGTGTCTTGTTTAAAATTATCAGTTTGTTCTTCTAATTGTTTCTTATTAGATTATTTTAATTCGTCTATTTTAGCATTTATATTTTCCGTTTGTTTTGTGCTTATTTCGTCTATCCAAGCACGCATCATCTTTTGCAACGCCTCTATGTCAAAATTTCCTGGAGTCGTCATGTTGAAGTATTATTAAAATATTTATTTAGTAGTTGTTCTTTAACAATTATTATTTATAACCGTTCCCTACTTATTTATTTATTTCTTTATTTTTATTAATATTTATTATTAATACTCATTATAGTTACACCTGTTACATAGACAAACAATATTATTTGTGGGCGCCAGCTGTGTTTTAATACACAACAATTAAAATAACATTCAATTAATGTTTAATATAAATAATTATTATTACATATAGTACATTTTTCATTTAACACACCCTTATTTTTAGAGCACCCATTTATCTACAAAAAAAATTTTAATAGTTAAATGGTGGCGATCGGGCCACACGTTCATGGGCGACAAATATGCAACATTTTAAATACCAACATTTAAGTGCATTTTAAATTTGTGGAGTCCCACGTTCTTTGGGACGCCAAAAGGTGACAAATTACCCTTCTTTATGTATTTTAATCTGTACATTAATTTAACTCATACTCTTTATATAACATTCCTATAATGGCTTGTATGTAGTTGGTGTTCAGGTGTATCTGAAATAATAACTCTATGTAACTTGCAAAGGTATTTCAAATTTATTTAGTAATAATGAAATTGTGCGCAAGGCTCTTGATTCGACTTAAAAACATTCATTATTGCTTTGTTACTATGCCGTAAGGCTTACGCTGTATACATCCTTACTGACTAAATATTCTATTGTAATAATTACTTTATTAAAATATCATTTCCCGGCTACTCAGACAATTAGTGTGCTTCTAAATATAAATGCTTAAATATCTTTTATTTTAGATATTGTAACGAAATTCAACATATTAATAGCTACTGAATTTATCTTTCATTTTCAGAACTGATTTATAAAACTCTACTTTTTTACTTAAATGCTTTGCATTCTTTTCATTTCAATACTAATTTGAGCTCTTGTTTACGTTAATCCTACTTCGATAGTATCTAACATTTTAACTCTATATTTACAAGAAACATTGTCTGTTAATTTTAAAATAAAACAATAATGTCTTTAATTTTCTTAGAGTTATTTGTTCGACTAAGAGTTAAATAAGTTGTTTATCAACATATTGTTGTCAATCATACTCCATCGCAATTGATTCATCTGTAATCGTCCTTGTCTCGAACTCCAGCATCAATTCCACTTGTCCAGCGTCGTTTCCAGACTTCAGTAATGTTCCTCTTGTCCAGCGTCGCTTTTCTTGTGAAGCGTCGTATCCAGACTTCAGTAATGTTCCTCTTGTCCAGCGCAGCCGCTCTAGGTTCCAGCGTCGTCTCGCTCTCTGGAACTAAGTCGTCAGCTCTCTCGCTCTCCGGAACTTCATGTTACTTCTTTTCGTGCTGTTTCGGACGTCAGTTGATCATCTTATATGGATTTTCTTCTCCTGTAATTCTGTTACTATTGACAAGTGATTGTATTTACAACTCAGTTACATAGTTTTATGTAACTGGAAGGATGAAACTATTTACAAAAAAATAAAAACTCCGTGCGGACGGGCAGAAGCTCCCGCTGCAACTGTGGATGATCAAATAAGATACAACTGTTGCGTGTGTGTCCTATTTATACCCACGTCTTGGTTAACACCTGCAGTTGTACGAAATCGACATGGGTGAAATTGTCTCTGGGTTTTGTTCCCCCACTCCTCGTCAATTTCGCTTTTTTTTATATTTCTGCGAATTACAGATTCCTGTAAGTATACTTTTATACCCAACTTATAACTATTTTCACTACACATGTTCACTGTACTTTTGGATATTGTAACTTAACCCTTTCGACCTGTACACAGTTATTTCGCTATTACACTCGTACGGTGTGTCCCTTTCACGAGGTTTCCGTACACAGTATGTAGTTAATTTTATTACATTTTATTGTGTCTTTGGATTTTACTCCTTATTTATAGTTTAGGAATAATTACGGAAAAACGGTAATTACGCTATTATATATACTGGGGTGGCAAACTCGTCTGCATAGACCTGCGTTACACACACATGCAAAATACTGTTGTACACACTTTCAGTTACATCTGTGTGTGTGTACAAGTCGATTCAGGTCGAAACATCTGTCCATATTCTTGTCTGAGCCAAGCTTGCAATCCCTAATATGCTTACCTCTAGTACATTATTAATTATTTTACAATTTATTATGTATATTTAAATTTTTATATTCAATGCTCAGTGCAGCACTTATCTGTACTGTCGCATTATCCCTCTGCTTGGTAATAAAAAATTTAATAAAATTATTTATTAAAATTTTTATTATTATTATTAATATTGTTAGTAAAAAAAATATAACAAATAATAAAGAATAGTATTCGTCATTTCACCCTTAATCGGAGAGTAGACATACGTCTTCCCTCCCCTCTTCACTCACTCACTGCTCGTGACCTTGTAGGGTGGCTTCAACAACAGCTGATCTGACTGGTTTCTTTGACCTCATTACTTTTATGTGTAGAACTTCCTAAATAAATTTGCATTCTTGTACTGATAAACATTTTGCATCTTAACATAATATGCCATTGTTTACTCTGAATGTTTACTTTACCCTAATTATACATTCCTACCTTCGTTTCTTAACCTTTCTTACTTTACTTATTCCAATCTTCCTTCTTACTTTACTTATCTAATACATTACTTATACAATACCTTAACTCTTATAACCGTTTGTTACATTTCTTTAAGATTACCTTTCTAATCGCTACTACTTTCCTGAAATACACTTCCGTAACAGATTACTCTTTTAGTTTTGTAGTGTGTCGCGTGATCGGTTACAGAAGAACTGTCTTGGAAAACAAAGATAATTTTCTTGAAGTCCTTAATCCTAAGTAGTCTCTGCCCTTTTGACTTTTCACTCTCGCTTTCTTCTGTGTCCTTGTATCTCCATTAAATGTTCGCTTGATCAGCCGTTCTGACAATTATAACAATTATTTCCCATTCCTAACTAATTCTTCATATTAATAACAACATCACTAATAACATTCCTTACCATTTCTTACATTTTTCTTTACAGATTTCATTCATTACCATCTATAATACATTTCCTAACTTTCTTTGAACATACTTTTATTTAGCATAACATTCTTTATTATTTAATTCCTTATTTCTTTTCACTAATAGTTCTTTTTTTATTTACAATCATATCCTTAATAAATAACATTTCTTAATTATACTCTCTTATCTTATTATTAATAATTCTTAGTAATATTATTTTTCATTTAAAAATAATTATTTATTTTCAGGTATTGAATTCGGTTCGGTGTGTCGTTCGATCCTACACCCTTCTTATTATAACAATTGTTTGGTCCGTCGTTTATCGGACGTACATTGTTCCTTTCTAACATAGTCGCCGACGTGCTTATTGGTATTACCCTCGTGTAGTCAACGTCCACATTCCATTGTATTACTCTCTCGTTATTTGGCATTCTTACCGTGTGAACGTTTGCTTTGCATGTGTATTTCACCTGTTCGTACGGCAAGAATTTGTTTCTTAGCTGCGACGAATAACCTCTCTCTCTTCTCTCTGCACGTTCCATAATTCTCTCATCATAAATACATTGCGTATGTTCAGTCTGCTTGAGGCCCATATAAACAGCTGTCGACTGTTTTTTCATCCGTCGTTTATGATAAAATGAGTAGTTGTTATAATTATACATATAATTATCATTATTATAGTTATCGTTCGCTTTCTACTTATTGTGCTTATATCTAATTTTATAATTCTCACAAGTTTGCGTAGTATTTCGTATAAATACTTTACTACGTTTCTCGTTAGGCCTACAGTGATATTTATCTCCGTAAGTGTGGTGCCTTAAGTGTTTCACCTGTGTCATCTTATGGGACTTACTAGTGTGTGTGTATCACAGTTGGGATAACGCTATTAATAAGGTACGTTTTATTAACCTTTATTTGCTTATCTTCCTTAATGTTAATTTCATTTTTATATTATTTATCGTTAGTAATTACAAACGTATTTTCGAATAGTATGAATTCTTCACATATTAGCTCTGCTTGTTTATTAATTATTCCACAGACATTTTCTGTGAACGTGTCAATACGTAAACTTGTATCAACCATTTTTTCGGTTAACTGTGCAGTACTGTCTATTATCGTTCGTTTTATTTCAAGCTTATCAATTTTAACTATTCTAGCATTTCCTTATTTTTATGGTGTCTTGTTTAAAATTATCAGTTTGTTCTTCTAATTGTTTCTTATTAGATTATTTTAATTCGTCTATTTTAGCATTTATATTTTCCGTTTGTTTTGTGCTTATTTCGTCTATCCAAGCACGCATCATCTTTTGCAACGCCTCTATGTCAAAATTTCCTGGAGTCGTCATGTTGAAGTATTATTAAAATATTTATTTAGTAGTTGTTCTTTAACAATTATTATTTATAACCGTTCCCTACTTATTTATTTATTTCTTTATTTTTATTAATATTTATTATTAATACTCATTATAGTTACACCTGTTACATAGACAAACAATATTATTTGTGGGCGCCAGCTGTGTTTTAATACACAACAATTAAAATAACATTCAATTAATGTTTAATATAAATAATTATTATTACATATAGTACATTTTTCATTTAACACACCCTTATTTTTAGAGCACCCATTTATCTACAAAAAAAATTTTAATAGTTAAATGGTGGCGATCGGGCCACACGTTCATGGGCGACAAATATGCAACATTTTAAATACCAACATTTAAGTGCATTTTGAATTTGTGGAGTCCCACGTTCTTTGGGACGCCAAAAGGTGACAAATTACCCTTCTTTATGTATTTTAATCTGTACATTAATTTAACTCATACTCTTTATATAACATTCCTATAATGGCTTGTGTGTAGTTGGTGTTCAGGTGTATCTGAAATAATAACTCTATGTAACTTGCAAAGGTATTTCAAATTTATTTAGTAATAATGAAATTGTGCGCAAGGCTCTTGATTCGACTTAAAAACATTCATTATTGCTTTGTTACTATGCCGTAAGGCTTACGCTGTATACATCCTTACTGACTAAATATTCTATTGTAATAATTACTTTATTAAAATATCATTTCCCGGCTACTCAGACAATTAGTGTGCTTCTAAATATAAATGCTTAAATATCTTTTATTTTAGATATTGTAACGAAATTCAACATATTAATAGCTACTGAATTTATCTTTCATTTTCAGAACTGATTTATAAAACTCTACTTTTTTACTTAAATGCTTTGCATTCTTTTCATTTCAATACTAATTTGAGCTCTTGTTTACGTTAATCCTACTTCGATAGTATCTAACATTTTAACTCTATATTTACAAGAAACATTGTCTGTTAATTTTAAAATAAAACAATAATGTCTTTAATTTTCTTAGAGTTATTTGTTCGACTAAGAGTTAAATAAGTTGTTTATCAACATATTGTTGTCAATCATACTCCATCGCAATTGATTCATCTGTAATCGTCCTTGTCTCGAACTCCAGCATCAATTCCACTTGTCCAGCGTCGTTTCCAGACTTCAGTAATGTTCCTCTTGTCCAGCGTCGCTTTTCTTGTGAAGCGTCGTATCCAGACTTCAGTAATGTTCCTCTTGTCCAGCGCAGCCGCTCTAGGTTCCAGCGTCGTCTCGCTCTCTGGAACTAAGTCGTCAGCTCTCTCGCTCTCCGGAACTTCATGTTACTTCTTTTCGTGCTGTTTCGGACGTCAGTTGATCATCTTATATGGATTTTCTTCTCCTGTAATTCTGTTACTATTGACAAGTGATTGTATTTACAACTCAGTTACATAGTTTTATGTAACTGGAAGGATGAAACTATTTACAAAAAAATAAAAACTCCGTGCGGACGGGCAGAAGCTCCCGCTGCAACTGTGGATGATCAAATAAGATACAACTGTTGCGTGTGTGTCCTATTTATACCCACGTCTTGGTTAACACCTGCAGTTGTACGAAATCGACATGGGTGAAATTGTCTCTGGGTTTTGTCCCCCACTCCTCGTCAATTTCGCTTTTTTTTATATTTCTGCGAATTACAGATTCCTGTAAGTATACTTTTATACCCAACTTATAACTATTTTCACTACACATGTTCACTGTACTTTTGGATATTGTAACTTAACCCTTTCGACCTGTACACAGTTATTTCGCTATTACACTCGTACGGTGTGTCCCTTTCACGAGGTTTCCGTACACAGTATGTAGTTAATTTTATTACATTTTATTGTGTCTTTGGATTTTACTCCTTATTTATAGTTTAGGAATAATTACGGAAAAACGGTAATTACGCTATTATATATACTGGGGTGGCAAACTCGTCTGCATAGACCTGCGTTACACACACATGCAAAATACTGTTGTACACACTTTCAGTTACATCTGTGTGTGTGTACAAGTCGATTCAGGTCGAAACATCTGTCCATATTCTTGTCTGAGCCAAGCTTGCAATCCCTAATATGCTTACCTCTAGTACATTATTAATTATTTTACAATTTATTATGTATATTTAAATTTTTATATTCAATGCTCAGTGCAGCACTTATCTGTACTGTCGCATTATCCCTCTGCTTGGTAATAAAAAATGTAATAAAATTATTTATTAAAATTTTTATTATTATTATTAATATTGTTAGTAAAAAAAATATAACAAATAATAAAGAATAGTATTCGTCATTTCACCCTTAATCGGAGAGTAGACATACGTCTTCCCTCCCCTCTTCACTCACTCACTGCTCGTGACCTTGTAGGGTGGCTTCAACAACAGCTGATCTGACTGGTTTCTTTGACCTTATTACTTTTATGTGTAGAACTTCCTAAATAAATTTGCATTCTTGTACTGATAAACATTTTGCATCTTAACATAATATGCCATTGTTTACTCTGAAAGTTTACTTTACCCTAATTATACATTCCTACCTTCGTTTCTTAACCTTTCTTACTTTACTTATTCCAATCTTCCTTCTTACTTTACTTATCTAATACATTACTTATACAATACCTTAACTCTTATAACCGTTTATTACATTTCTTTAAGATTACCTTTCTAATCGCTACTACTTTCCTGAAATACACTTCCGTAACAGATTACTCTTTTAGTTTTGTAGTGTGTCGCGTGATCGGTTACAGAAGAACTGTCTTGGAAAACAAAGATAATTTTCTTGAAGTCCTTAATCCTAAGTAGTCTCTGCCCTTTTGACTTTTCACTCTCGCTTTCTTCTGTGTCCTTGTATCTCCATTAAATGTTCGCTTGATCAGCCGTTCTGACAATTATAACAATTATTTCCCATTCCTAACTAATTCTTCATATTAATAACAACATCACTAATAACATTCCTTACCATTTCTTACATTTTTCTTTACAGATTTCATTCATTACCATCTATAATACATTTCCTAACTTTCTTTGAACATACTTTTATTTAGCATAACATTCTTTATTATTTAATTCCTTATTTCTTTTCACTAATAGTTCTTTTTTTATTTACAATCATATCCTTAATAAATAACATTTCTTAATTATACTCTCTTATCTTATTATTAATAATTCTTAGTAATATTATTTTTCATTTAAAAATAATTATTTATTTTCAGGTATTGAATTCGGTTCGGTGTGTCGTTCGATCCTACACCCTTCTTATTATAACAATTGTTTGGTCCGTCGTTTATCGGACGTACATTGTTCCTTTCTAACATAGTCGCCGACGTGCTTATTGTTATTACCCACGTGTAGTCAACGTCCACATTCCATTGTATTACTCTCTCGTTATTTGGCATTCTTACCGTGTGAACGTTTGCTTTGCATGTGTATTTCACCTGTTCGTACGGCAAGAATTTGTTTCTTAGCTGCGACGAATAACCTCTCTCTCTTCTCTCTGCACGTTCCATAATTCTCTCATCATAAATACATTGCGTATGTTCAGTCCGCTTGAGGCCCATATAAACAGCTGTCGACTGTTTTTTCATCCGTCGTTTATGATAACCTGAGTAGTTGTTATAATTATAGTTATAATTATCGTTATTATAGTTATCGTTCGCTTTCTACTTATTGTGCTTATATCTAATTTTATAATTCTCACAAGTTTGCGTAGTATTTCGTATAAATACTTTACTACGTTTCTCGTTAGGCCTACAGTGATATTTATCTCCGTAAGTGTGGTGCCTTAAGTATTTCACCTGTGTCATCTTATGTGACTTACTAGTGTGTGTGTGTCTCACAATTGGGATATCGCTATTAATAAGGTACGTTTTATAAACCTTTATTTGCTTCTCTTCCTTAATGTTAATTTCATTTTTATATTATTTATCGTTAGTAATTACAAACGTATTTTCAACTAGTATGAATTCTTCACATATTAGCTCTGATTGTTTATTAATTATTCCACAGACATTTTCTGTGATCGTGTCAATACGTAAACTTGTATCAACCATTTTTTCGGTTAACTGTCCAGTACTGTCTATTATCGTTCGTTTTATTTCAAGCTTATCAATTTTAACTATTCTAGCATTTCCTTATTTTTATGGTGTCTTGTTTAAAATTTTCAGTTTGTTCTTCTAATTGTTTCTTATTAGATTATTTTAATTCGTCTATTTTAGCATTTATATTTTCCGTTTGTTTTGTGCTTATTTCGTCTATCCAAGCACGCATCATCTTTTGCAACGCCTCTATGTCAAAATTTCCTGGAGTCGTCATGTTGAAGTATTATTAAAATATTTATTTAGTAGTTGTTCTTTAACAATTATTATTTATAACCGTTCCCTACTTATTTATTTATTTCTTTATTTTTATTAATATTTATTATTAATACTCATTATAGTTACACCTGTTACATAGACAAACAATATTATTTGTGGGCGCCAGCTGTGTTTTAATACACAACAATTAAAATAACATTCAATTAATGTTTAATATAAATAATTATTATTACATATAGTACATTTTTCATTTAACACACCCTTATTTTTAGAGCACCCATTTATCTACAAAAAAAATTTTAATAGTTAAATGGTGGCGATCGGGCCACACGTTCATGGGCGACAAATATGCAACATTTTAAATACCAACATTTAAGTGCATTTTAAATTTGTGGAGTCCCACGTTCTTTGGGACGCCAAAAGGTGACAAATTACCCTTATTTATGTATTTTAATCTGTACATTAATTTAACTCATACTCTTTATATAACATTCCTATAATGGCTTGTGTGTAGTTGGTGTTCAGGTGTATCTGAAATAATAACTCTATGTAACTTGCAAAGGTATTTCAAATTTATTTAGTAATAATGAAATTGTGCGCAAGGCTCTTGATTCGACTTAAAAACATTCATTATTGCTTTGTTACTATGCCGTAAGGCTTACGCTGTATACATCCTTACTGACTAAATATTCTATTGTAATAATTACTTTATTAAAATATCATTTCCCGGCTACTCAGACAATTAGTGTGCTTCTAAATATAAATGCTTAAATATCTTTTATTTTAGATATTGTAACGAAATTCAACATATTAATAGCTACTGAATTTATCTTTCATTTTCAGAACTGATTTATAAAACTCTACTTTTTTACTTAAATGCTTTGCATTCTTTTCATTTCAATACTAATTTGAGCTCTTGTTTACGTTAATCCTACTTCGATAGTATCTAACATTTTAACTCTATATTTACAAGAAACATTGTCTGTTAATTTTAAAATAAAACAATAATGTCTTTAATTTTCTTAGAGTTATTTGTTCGACTAAGAGTTAAATAAGTTGTTTATCAACATATTGTTGTCAATCATACTCCATCGCAATTGATTCATCTGTAATCGTCCTTGTCTCGAACTCCAGCATCAATTCCACTTGTCCAGCGTCGTTTCCAGACTTCAGTAATGTTCCTCTTGTCCAGCGTCGCTTTTCTTGTGAAGCGTCGTATCCAGACTTCAGTAATGTTCCTCTTGTCCAGCGCAGCCGCTCTAGGTTCCAGCGTCGTCTCGCTCTCTGGAACTAAGTCGTCAGCTCTCTCGCTCTCCGGAACTTCATGTTACTTCTTTTCGTGCTGTTTCGGACGTCAGTTGATCATCTTATATGGATTTTCTTCTCCTGTAATTCTGTTACTATTGACAAGTGATTGTATTTACAACTCAGTTACATAGTTTTATGTAACTGGAAGGATGAAACTATTTACAAAAAAATAAAAACTCCGTGCGGACGGGCAGAAGCTCCCGCTGCAACTGTGGATGATCAAATAAGATACAACTGTTGCGTGTGTGTCCTATTTATACCCACGTCTTGGTTAACACCTGCAGTTGTACGAAATCGACATGGGTGAAATTGTCTCTGGGTTTTGTTCCCCCACTCCTCGTCAATTTCGCTTTTTTTTATATTTCTGCGAATTACAGATTCCTGTAAGTATACTTTTATACCCAACTTATAACTATTTTCACTACACATGTTCACTGTACTTTTGGATATTGTAACTTAACCCTTTCGACCTGTACACAGTTATTTCGCTATTACACTCGTACGGTGTGTCCCTTTCACGAGGTTTCCGTACACAGTATGTAGTTAATTTTATTACATTTTATTGTGTCTTTGGATTTTACTCCTTATTTATAGTTTAGGAATAATTACGGAAAAACGGTAATTACGCTATTATATATACTGGGGTGGCAAACTCGTCTGCATAGACCTGCGTTACACACACATGCAAAATACTGTTGTACACACTTTCAGTTACATCTGTGTGTGTGTACAAGTCGATTCAGGTCGAAACATCTGTCCATATTCTTGTCTGAGCCAAGCTTGCAATCCCTAATATGCTTACCTCTAGTACATTATTAATTATTTTACAATTTATTATGTATATTTAAATTTTTATATTCAATGCTCAGTGCAGCACTTATCTGTACTGTCGCATTATCCCTCTGCTTGGTAATAAAAAATGTAATAAAATTATTTATTAAAATTTTTATTATTATTATTAATATTGTTAGTAAAAAAAATATAACAAATAATAAAGAATAGTATTCGTCATTTCACCCTTAATCGGAGAGTAGACATACGTCTTCCCTCCCCTCTTCACTCACTCACTGCTCGTGACCTTGTAGGGTGGCTTCAACAACAGCTGATCTGACTGGTTTCTTTGACCTTATTACTTTTATGTGTAGAACTTCCTAAATAAATTTGCATTCTTGTACTGATAAACATTTTGCATCTTAACATAATATGCCATTGTTTACTCTGAAAGTTTACTTTACCCTAATTATACATTCCTACCTTCGTTTCTTAACCTTTCTTACTTTACTTATTCCAATCTTCCTTCTTACTTTACTTATCTAATACATTACTTATACAATACCTTAACTCTTATAACCGTTTATTACATTTCTTTAAGATTACCTTTCTAATCGCTACTACTTTCCTGAAATACACTTCCGTAACAGATTACTCTTTTAGTTTTGTAGTGTGTCGCGTGATCGGTTACAGAAGAACTGTCTTGGAAAACAAAGATAATTTTCTTGAAGTCCTTAATCCTAAGTAGTCTCTGCCCTTTTGACTTTTCACTCTCGCTTTCTTCTGTGTCCTTGTATCTCCATTAAATGTTCGCTTGATCAGCCGTTCTGACAATTATAACAATTATTTCCCATTCCTAACTAATTCTTCATATTAATAACAACATCACTAATAACATTCCTTACCATTTCTTACATTTTTCTTTACAGATTTCATTCATTACCATCTATAATACATTTCCTAACTTTCTTTGAACATACTTTTATTTAGCATAACATTCTTTATTATTTAATTCCTTATTTCTTTTCACTAATAGTTCTTTTTTTATTTACAATCATATCCTTAATAAATAACATTTCTTAATTATACTCTCTTATCTTATTATTAATAATTCTTAGTAATATTATTTTTCATTTAAAAATAATTATTTATTTTCAGGTATTGAATTCGGTTCGGTGTGTCGTTCGATCCTACACCCTTCTTATTATAACAATTGTTTGGTCCGTCGTTTATCGGACGTACATTGTTCCTTTCTAAC
The DNA here is from genome assembly GCA_034769895.1 of Magicicada septendecula. Taxonomy (NCBI): domain Eukaryota; kingdom Metazoa; phylum Arthropoda; class Insecta; order Hemiptera; family Cicadidae; genus Magicicada; species Magicicada septendecula. Next base: position 95,053,981 of record CM068373.1, read on the forward strand.
ATAGTCGCCGACGTGCTTATTGTTATTACCCTCGTGTAGTCAACGTCCACATTCCATTGTATTACTCTCTCGTTATTTGGCATTCTTACCGTGTGAACGTTTGCTTTGCATGTGTATTTCACCTGTTCGTACGGCAAGAATTTGTTTCTTAGCTGCGACGAATAACCTCTCTCTCTTCTCTCTGCACGTTCCATAATTCTCTCATCATAAATACATTGCGTATGTTCAGTCCGCTTGAGGCCCATATAAACAGCTGTCGACTGTTTTTTCATCCGTCGTTTATGATAACCTGAGTAGTTGTTATAATTATAGTTATAATTATCGTTATTATAGTTATCGTTCGCTTTCTACTTATTGTGCTTATATCTAATTTTATAATTCTCACAAGTTTGCGTAGTATTTCGTATAAATACTTTACTACGTTTCTCGTTAGGCCTACAGTGATATTTATCTCCGTAAGTGTGGTGCCTTAAGTATTTCACCTGTGTCATCTTATGTGACTTACTAGTGTGTGTGTGTCTCACAATTGGGATATCGCTATTAATAAGGTACGTTTTATAAACCTTTATTTGCTTCTCTTCCTTAATGTTAATTTCATTTTTATATTATTTATCGTTAGTAATTACAAACGTATTTTCAACTAGTATGAATTCTTCACATATTAGCTCTGATTGTTTATTAATTATTCCACAGACATTTTCTGTGATCGTGTCAATACGTAAACTTGTATCAACCATTTTTTCGGTTAACTGTGCAGTACTGTCTATTATCGTTCGTTTTATTTCAAGCTTATCAATTTTAACTATTCTAGCATTTCCTTATTTTTATGGTGTCTTGTTTAAAATTTTCAGTTTGTTCTTCTAATTGTTTCTTATTAGATTATTTTAATTCGTCTATTTTAGCATTTATATTTTCCGTTTGTTTTGTGCTTATTTCGTCTATCCAAGCACGCATCATCGTTTGCAACGCCTCTATGTCCAAATTTCCTGGAGTCGTCATGTTGAAGTATTATTAAAATATTTATTTAGTAGTTGTTCTTTAACAATTATTATTGATAACCTTTCCCTACTTATTTATTTATTTCTTTCTTTATTTTTATTAATAGTTATTATTAATACTCATTACAGTTACACCTGTTAAATAGACAAACAGTATTATTTGTGGGCGCCAGCTGTGTTTTAATACACAACAATTAAAATAACATACAATTAATGTTAATATAAATAATTATTATTACATATAGTACATTTTTCATTTAACACACCCTTATTTTAAGAGCACCCATTTATCTACAAAAAAATTTTAATAGTTAAATGGTGGCGATCGGGCCACACGTTCATGGGCGACAAATATGCAACATTTTAAATACCAACATTTAAGTGCATTTAAATTTGTGGAGTCCCACGTTCTTTGGTACGCCAAAAGGTGACAAATTACCCTTCTTTATGTATTTTAATCTGTACATTAATTTAACTCATACTCTTTATATAATATTCCTATAATGGCTTGTATGTAGTTGGGGTTCTGGTGTTTCTGAAATAATAACTCTATGTAACTTGCAACGGTATTTCAAATTTATCTAGTAATAAAGAAATTGTGCGCAAGGCTCTTGATTCGACTTAAAAACATTCAATATTGCTTTTTACTATGCCGTAAGGCTTACGCTGTATACATCCTTACTGACTAAATATTCTATTGTAACAATTACTTTATTAAAATATCATTTCCCGGCTACTCAGACAATTAGTGTGCTTCTAAATATAAATGCTTAAATATCTTTTATTTTAGATATTGTAACGAAATTCAACATATTAATAGCTACTGAATTTATCTTTCATTTTCAGAACTGATTTATAAAACTCTACTTTTTTACTTAAATGCTTTGCATTCTTTTCATTTCAATACTAATTTGAGCTCTTGTTTACGTTAATCCTACTTCGATAGTATCTAACATTTTAACTCTATATTTACAAGAAACATTGTCTGTTAATTTTAAAATAAAACAATAATGTCTTTAATTTTCTTAGAGTTAATTGTTCGACTAAGAGTTAAATAAGTTGTTTATCAATATATTGTTGTCAATCATACTCCATCGCAATTGATCCATCTGTAATCGTCCTTGTCTCGAACTCCAGCATCAATTCCACTTGTCCAGCGTCGTTTCCAGACTTCAGTAATGTTCCTCTTGTCCAGCGTCGCTTCTCTTGTGAAGCGTCGTATCCAGACTTCAGTAATGTTCCTCTTGTCCAGCGCAGCCGCTCTAGACTCCAGCGTCGTCTCGCTTTCTGGAACTAAGTCGTCAGCTCTCTCGCTCTCCGGAACTACATGTTACTTCTTTTCGTGCTGTTTCGTACGTCAGTTGATCATCTTATATGGATTTTCTTCTCCTGTAATTCTGTTACTATTGACAAGTGATTGTATTTACGACTCAGTTACATAGTGTTATGTAACTGGAAGGATGAAACTATTTACAAAAAAATAAATACTCCGTGCGGACGGGCAGAAGCTCCCGCTGCAACTGTGGATGATCAAAAAAGATACAACTGTAGCGTGTGTGTCCTATTTATACCCACGTCTTGGTTAACACCTGCAGTTGTACGAAATCGACATGGCTGAAATTGTCTCTGGGTTTTGTTCCCCCACTCCTCGTCAATTTCGCTATTTCTTATATTTCTGCGAATTACAGATTCCTGTAAGTATACTCTTATACCCATCTTATAACTATTTTCACTACACATGTTCACTGTACTTTTGGATATTGTAACTTAACCCTTTCGACCTGTACACAGTTATTTCGCTATTACACTCGTACGGTGTGTCCCTTTCACGAGGTTTCCGTACACAGTATGTAGTTAATTTTATTACATTTTATTGTGTCTTTGGATTTTACTCCTTATTTATAGTTTATGAATAATTACGGAAAAATCGTAATTACGCAATTATATATACTGGGGTGGCAAACTCGTCTGCATAGACCTGCGTTACACACACATGCAAAATACTGTTGTACACACTTTCAGTTACATCTGTGTGTGTGTACAAGCCGATTCAGGTCGAAACATCTGTCAATATTCTTGTCTGAGCCAAGCTTGCAATACCTGATATGCTTACTTCTAGTATATTATTAATTATTTTACAATTTATTATGTATATTAAATTTTTATATTCAATGCTCAGTACAGCACTTATCTGTACTGTCGCATTATCCCTCCGCTTGGTAATAAAAAATTTAATAAAATTATTTATTAAATTTTTTATTATTATTATTATTGTTAGTAAAAAAAATATAACAAATAATAAAGAATAGTATTCGTCATTTCACCCTTAATCGGAGAGTAGACATACGTCTTCCCTTCCCTCTTCACTCACTCACTGCTCGTGACCTTGTAGGGTGGCTTCAACAACAGCTGATCTGACTGGTTTCTTTGACCTCATTACTTTTACGTGTAGAACTTCCTAAATAAATTTGCATTCTTGTACTGATAAACATTTTGCATCTTAACATAATATGCCATTGTTTACTCTGAAAGTTTACTTTACCCTAATTATACATTCCTACCTTCGTTTCTTAACCTTTCTTACTTTACTTATTCCAATCTTCCTTCTTACTTTACTTATCTAATACATTACTTATACAATACCTTAACTCTTATAACCTTTTATTACATTTCTTTAAGATCACCTTTCTAATCGCTACTACTTTCCTGAAATACACTTCCGTAACAGATTACTCTTTTAGCTTTGTAGTGTGTCACGTGATCGGTTACAGAAGAACTGTCTTGGAAAACAAAGATAATTTTCTTGAAGTCCTTAATCCTAAGTAGTCTCTGCCCTTTTGACTTTTCACTCTCGCTTTCTTCTGTGTCCTTGTATCTCCATTAAGTGTTCGCTTGATCAGCCGTTCTGACAATTATAACAATTATTTCCCATTCCTAACTAATTCTTCATATTAATAACAACATCACTAATAACATTCCTTACCATTTCTTACATTTTTCTTTACAGATTTCATTCTTTACCATCTATAATACATTTCCTAACTTTCTTTGAACATACTTTTATTTAGCATAACATTCTTTATTATTTAATTCCTTATTTCTTTTCACTAATAGTTCTTTTTTTATTTACAATCATATCCTTAATAAATAACATTTCTTAATTATACTCTCTTATCTTATTATTAATAATTCTTAGTAATATTATTTTTCATTTAAAAATAATTATTTATTTTCAGGTATTGAATTCGGTTCTGTGTGTCGTTCGATCCTACACCCTTCTTATTATAACAATTGTTTGGTCCCTCGTTTATCGGACGTACATTGTTCCTTTGTAACATAGTCGCCGACGTGCTTACTTTTGTTATTACCCTCGTGTAGTCAACGTCCACATTCCATTGTATTACTCCCTCGTTATTTGGCATTCTTACCGTGTGAACGTTTGCTTTGCATATGTATTTCACCTGTTCGTACGGCAAGAATTTGTTTCTTAGCTGCGACGAATAACCTCTCTCTCTTCTCTCTGCACGTTCCATAATTCTCTCATCATAAATACATTGCGTATGTTCAGTCTGCTTGAGGCCCATATAAACAGCTGTCGACTGTTTTTTCATCCGTCGTTTATGATAACCTGAGTAGTTGTTATAATTATAGTTATAATTATCGTTAATATAGTTATCGTTCGCTTTCTACTTATTGTGCTTATATCTAATTTTATAATTCTCACAAGTTTGCGTAGTATTTCGTATAAATACTTTACTACGTTTCTCGTTAGGCCTACAGTGATATTTATCTCCGTAAGTGTGGTGCCTTAAGTATTTCACCTGTGTCATCTTATGTGACTTACTAGTGTGTGTGTGTCTCACAATTGGGATATCGCTATTAATAAGGTACGTTTTATTAACCTTTATTTGCTTCTCTTCCTTAATGTTGATTTCATTTTTATATTATTTATCGTTAGTAATTACAAACGTATTTTCAACTAGTATGAATTCTTCACATATTAGCTCTGATTGTTTATTAATTATTCCACAGACATTTTCTGTGATCGTGTCAATACGTAAACTTGTATCAACCATTTTTTCGGTTAACTGTGCAGTACTGTCTATTATCGTTCGTTTTATTTCAAGCTTATCAATTTTAACTATTCTAGCATTTCCTTATTTTTATGGTGTCTTGTTTAAAATTTTCAGTTTGTTCTTCTAATTGTTTCTTATTAGATTATTTTAATTCGTCTATTTTAGCATTTATATTTTCCGTTTGTTTTGTGCTTATTTCGTCTATCCAAGCACGCATCATCGTTTGCAACGCCTCTATGTCCAAATTTCCTGGAGTCGTCATGTTGAAGTATTATTAAAATATTTATTTAGTAGTTGTTCTTTAACAATTATTATTGATAACCTTTCCCTACTTATTTATTTATTTCTTTCTTTATTTTTATTAATAGTTATTATTAATACTCATTACAGTTACACCTGTTACATAGACAAACAGTATTATTTGTGGGCGCCAGCTGTGTTTTAATACACAACAATTAAAATAACATACAATTAATGTTAATATAAATAATTATTATTACATATAGTACATTTTTCATTTAACACACCCTTATTTTAAGAGCACCCATTTATCTACAAAAAAATTTTAATAGTTAAATGGTGGCGATCGGGCCACACGTTCATGGGCGACAAATATGCAACATTTTAAATACCAACATTTAAGTGCATTTAAATTTGTGGAGTCCCACGTTCTTTGGGACGCCAAAAGGTGACAAATTACCCTTCTTTATGTATTTTAATCTGTACATTAATTTAACTCATACTCTTTATATAATATTCCTATAATGGCTTGTATGTAGTTGGGGTTCTGGTGTTTCTGAAATAATAACTCTATGTAACTTGCAACGGTATTTCAAATTTATCTAGTAATAAAGAAATTGTGCGCAAGGCTCTTGATTCGACTTAAAAACATTCAATATTGCTTTGTTACTATGCCGTAAGGCTTACGCTGTATACATCCTTACTGACTAAATATTCTATTGTAACAATTACTTTATTAAAATATCATTTCCCGGCTACTCAGACAATTAGTGTGCTTCTAAATATAAATGCTTAAATATCTTTTATTTTAGATATTGTAACGAAATTCAACATATTAATAGCTACTGAATTTATCTTTCATTTTCAGAACTGATTTATAAAACTCTACTTTTTTACTTAAATGCTTTGCATTCTTTTCATTTCAATACTAATTTGAGCTCTTGTTTACGTTAATCCTACTTCGATAGTATCTAACATTTTAACTCTATATTTACAAGAAACATTGTCTGTTAATTTTAAAATAAAACAATAATGTCTTTAACTTTCTTAGAGTTAATTGTTCAACTAAGAGTTAAATAAGTTGTTTATCAATATATTGTTGTCAATCATACTCCATCGCAATTGATCCATCTGTAATCGTCCTTGTCTCGAACTCCAGCATCAATTCCACTTGTCCAGCGTTGTTTCCAGACTTCAGTAATGTTCCTCTTGTCCAGCGTCGCTTCTCTTGTGAAGCGTCGTATCCAGACTTCAGTAATGTTCCTCTTGTCCAGCGCAGCCGCTCTAGACTCCAGCGTCGTCTCGCTTTCTGGAACTAAGTCGTCAGCTCTCTCGCTCTCCGGAACTACATGTTACTTCTTTTCGTGCTGTTTCGTACGTCAGTTGATCATCTTATATGGATTTTCTTCTCCTGTAATTCTGTTACTATTGACAAGTGATTGTATTTACGACTCAGTTACATAGTTTTATGTAACTGGAAGGATGAAACTATTTACAAAAAAATAAATACTCCGTGCGGACGGGCAGAAGCTCCCGCTGCAACTGTGGATGATCAAAAAAGATACAACTGTAGCGTGTGTGTCCTATTTATACCCACGTCTTGGTTAACACCTGCAGTTGTACGAAATCGACATGGCTGAAATTGTCTCTGGGTTTTGTTCCCCCACTCCTCGTCAATTTCGCTATTTCTTATATTTCTGCGAATTACAGATTCCTGTAAGTATACTCTTATACCCATCTTATAACTATTTTCACTACACATGTTCACTGTACTTTTGGATATTGTAACTTAACCCTTTCGACCTGTACACAGTTATTTCGCTATTACACTCGTACGGTGTGTCCCTTTCACGAGGTTTCCGTACACAGTATGTAGTTAATTTTATTACATTTTATTGTGTCTTTGGATTTTACTCCTTATTTATAGTTTATGAATAATTACGGAAAAATCGTAATTACGCAATTATATATACTGGGGTGGCAAACTCGTCTGCATAGACCTGCGTTACACACACATGCAAAATACTGTTGTACACACTTTCAGTTACATCTGTGTGTGTGTACAAGTCGATTCAGGTCGAAACATCTGTCCATATTCTTGTCTGAGCCAAGCTTGCAATACCTGATATGCTTACTTCTAGTATATTATTAATTATTTTACAATTTATTATGTATATTACATTTTTATATTCAATGCTCAGTACAGCACTTATCTGTACTGTCGCATTATCCCTCTGCTTGGTAATAAAAAATTTAATAAAATTATTTATTAAATTTTTTATTATTATTATTATTGTTAGTAAAAAAAATATAACAAATAATAAAGAATAGTATTCGTCATTTCACCCTTAATCGGAGAGTAGACATACGTCTTCCCTCCCCTCTTCACTCACTCACTGCTCGTGACCTTGTAGGGTGGCTTCAACAACAGCTGATCTGACTGGTTTCTTTGACCTCATTACTTTTATGTGTAGAACTTCCTAAATAAATTTGCATTCTTGTACTGATAAACATTTTGCATCTTAACATAATATGCCATTGTTTACTCTGAAAGTTTACTTTACCCTAATTATACATTCCTACCTTCGTTTCTTAACCTTTCTTACTTTACTTATTCCAATCTTCCTTCTTACTTTACTTATCTAATACATTACTTATACAATACCTTAACTCTTATAACCTTTTATTACATTTCTTTAAGATCACCTTTCTAATCGCTACTACTTTCCTGAAATACAGTTCCGTAACAGATTACTCTTTTAGCTTTGTAGTGTGTCACGTGATCGGTTACAGAAGAACTGTCTTGGAAAACAAAGATAATTTTCTTGAAGTCCTTAATCCTAAGTAGTCTCTGCCCTTTTGACTTTTCACTCTCGCTTTCTTCTGTGTCCTTGTATCTCCATTAAGTGTTCGCTTGATCAGCCGTTCTGACAGTTATAACAATTATTTCCCATTCCTAACTAATTCTTCATATTAATAACAACATCACTAATAACATTCCTTACCATTTCTTACATTTTTCTTTACAGATTTCATTCTTTACCATCTATAATACATTTCCTAACTTTCTTTAAACATACTTTTATTTAGCATAACATTCTTTATTATTTAATTCCTTATTTCTTTTCACTAATAGTTCTTTTTTTATTTACAATCATATCCTTAATAAATAACATTTCTTAATTATACTCTCTTATCTTATTATTAATAATTCTTAGTAATATTATTTTTCATTTAAAAATATTTATTTATTTTCAGGTATTGAATTCGGTTCGGTGTGTCGTTCGATCCTACACCCTTCTTATTATAACAATTGTTTGGTCCGTCGTTTATCGGACGTACATTGTTCCTTTCTAACATAGTCGCCGACGTGCTTATTGTTATTACCCTCGTGTAGTCAACGTCCACATTCCATTGTATTACTCCCTCGTTATTTGGCATTCTTACCGTGTGAACGTTTGCTTTGCATATGTATTTCACCTGTTCGTACGGCAAGAATTTGTTTCTTAGCTGCGACGAATAACCTCTCTCTCTTCTCTCTGCACGTTCCATAATTCTCTCATCATAAATATATTGCGTATGTTCAGTCTGCTTGAGGCCCATATAAACAGCTGTCGACTGTTTTTTCATTCGTCGTTTATGATAACCTGAGTAGTTGTTATAATTATAGTTATAATTATCGTTATTATAGTTATCGTTCGCTTTCTACTTATTGTGCTTATATCTAATTTTATAATTCTCACAAGTTTGCGTAGTATTTCGTATAAATACTTTACTACGTTTCTCGTTAGGCCTACAGTGATATTTATCTCCGTAAGTGTGGTGCCTTAAGTATTTCACCTGTGTCATCTTATGTGACTTACTAGTGTGTGTGTGTCTCACAATTGGGATATCGCTATTAATAAGGTACGTTTAATTAACCTTTATTTGCTTCTCTTCCTTAATGTTAATTTCATTTTTATATTATTTATCGTTAGTAATTACAAACGTATTTTCAACTAGTATGAATTCTTCACATATTAGCTCTGATTGTTTATTAATTATTCCACAGACATTTTCTGTGATCGTGTCAATACGTAAACTTGTATCAACCATTTTTTCGGTTAACTGTGCAGTACTGTCTATTATCGTTCGTTTTATTTCAAGCTTATCAATTTTAACTATTCTAGCATTTCCTTATTTTTATGGTGTCTTGTTTAAAATTTTTAGTTTGTTCTTCTAATTGTTTCTTATTAGATTATTTTAATTCGTCTATTTTAGCATTTATATTTTCCGTTTGTTTTGTGCTTATTTCGTCTATCCAAGCACGCATCATCGTTTGCAACGCCTCTATGTCCAAATTTCCTGGAGTCGTCATGTTGAAGTATTATTAAAATATTTATTTAGTAGTTGTTCTTTAACAATTATTATTGATAACCTTTCCCTACTTATTTATTTATTTCTTTCTTTATTTTTATTAATAGTTATTATTAATACTCATTACAGTTACACCTGTTACATAGACAAACAGTATTATTTGTGGGCGCCAGCTGTGTTTTAATACACAACAATTAAAATAACATACAATTAATGTTAATATAAATAATTATTATTACATATAGTACATTTTTCATTTAACACACCCTTATTTTAAGAGCACCCATTTATCTACAAAAAAATTTTAATAGTTAAATGGTGGCGATCGGGCCACACGTTCATGGGCGACAAATATGCAACATTTTAAATACCAACATTTAAGTGCATTTAAATTTGTGGAGTCCCACGTTCTTTGGGACGCCAAAAGGTGACAAATTACCCTTCTTCATGTATTTTAATCTGTACATTAATTTAACTCATACTCTTTATATAATATTCCTATAATGGCTTGTATGTAGTTGGGGTTCTGGTGTTTCTGAAATAATAACTCTATGTAACTTGCAACGGTATTTCAAATTTATCTAGTAATAAAGAAATTGTGCGCAAGGCTCTTGATTCGACTTAAAAACATTCAATATTGCTTTGTTACTATGCCGTAAGGCTTACGCTGTATACATCCTTTCTGACTAAATATTCTATTGTAACAATTACTTTATTAAAATATCATTTCCCGGCTACTCAGACAATTAGTGTGCTTCTAAATATAAATGCTTAAATATCTTTTATTTTAGATATTGTAACGAAATTCAACATATTAATAGCTACTGAATTTATCTTTCATTTTCAGAACTGATTTATAAAACTCTACTTTTTTACTTAAATGCTTTGCATTCTTTTCATTTCAATACTAATTTGAGCTCTTGTTTACGTTAATCCTACTTCGATAGTATCTAACATTTTAACTCTATATTTACAAGAAACATTGTCTGTTAATTTTAAAATAAAACAATAATGTCTTTAATTTTCTTAGAGTTAATTGTTCAACTAAGAGTTAAATAAGTTGTTTATCAATATATTGTTGTCAATCATACTCCATCGCAATTGATCCATCTGTAATCGTCCTTGTCTCGAACTCCAGCATCAATTCCACTTGTCCAGCGTCGTTTCCAGACTTCAGTAATGTTCCTCTTGTCCAGCGTCGTTTCTCTTGTGAAGCGTCGTATCCAGACTTCAGTAATATTCCTCTTGTCCAGCGCAGCCGCTCTAGACTCCAGCGTCGTCTCGCTTTCTGGAACTAAGTCGTCAGCTCTCTCGCTCTCCGGAACTACATGTTACTTCTTTTCGTGCTGTTTCGTACGTCAGTTGATCATCTTATATGGATTTTCTTCTCCTGTAATTCTGTTACTATTGACAAGTGATTGTATTTACAACTCAGTTACATAGTTTTATGTAACTGGAAGGATGAAACTATTTACAAAAAAATAAATACTCCGTGCGGACGGGCAGAAGCTCCCGCTGCAACTGTGGATGATCAAAAAAGATACAACTGTAGCGTGTGTGTCCTATTTATACCCACGTCTTGGTTAACACCTGCAGTTGTACGAAATCGACATGGCTGAAATTGTCTCTGGGTTTTGTTCCCCCACTCCTCGTCAATTTCGCTATTTCTTATATTTCTGCGAATTACAGATTCCTGTAAGTATACTCTTATACCCATCTTATAACTATTTTCACTACACATGTTCACTGTACTTTTGGATATTGTAACTTAACCCTTTCGACCTGTACACAGTTATTTCGCTATTACACTCGTACGGTGTGTCCCTTTCACGAGGTTTCCGTACACAGTATGTAGTTAATTTTATTACATTTTATTGTGTCTTTGGATTTTTCTCCTTATTTATAGTTTATGAATAATTACGGAAAAATCGTAATTACGCAATTATATATACTGGGGTGGCAAACTCGTCTGCATAGACCTGCGTTACACACACATGCAAAATACTGTTGTACACACTTTCAGTTACATCTGTGTGTGTGTACAAGTCGATTCAGGTCGAAACATCTGTCCATATTCTTGTCTGAGCCAAGCTTGCAATACCTGATATGCTTACTTCTAGTATATTATTAATTATTTTACAATTTATTATGTATATCAAATTTTTATATTCAATGCTCAGTACAGCACTTATCTGTACTGTCGCATTATCCCTCTGCTTGGTAATAAAAAATTTAATAAAATTATTTATTAAATTTTTTATTATTATTATTATTATTGTTAGTAAAAAAAATATAACAAATAATAAAGAATAGTATTCGTCATTTCACCCTCAATTTGAGTGTACACATACGTCTTCCCTGCCCTCTTCACTCACTCACTGCTCGTGACCTTGTAGGGTGGCTTCAACAACAGCTGATCTGACTGGTTTCTTTGACCTCATTACTTTTATGTGTAGAACTTCCTAAATAAATTTGCATTCTTGTACTGATAAACATTTTGCATCTTAACATAATATGCCATTGTTTACTCTGAAAGTTTACTTTACCCTAATTATACATTCCTACCTTCGTTTCTTAACCTTTCTTACTTTACTTATTCCAATCTTCCTTCTTACTTTACTTATCTAATACATTACTTATACAATACCTTAACTCTTATAACCTTTTATTACATTTCTTTAACATTACCTTTCTGATCGCTACTACTTTCCTGAAATACACTTCCGTAACAGAATACTCTTTTAGCTTTGTAGTGTGTCGCGTGATCGGTTACAGAGGAACTCTCTTGGAAAACAAAGATAATTTTCTAGAAGTCCTTAATCCTAAGTAGTCTCTGCCCTTTTGACTTTTCACTCTCGCTTTCTTCTGTGTCCTTGTATCTCCATTAATTGTTCGCTTGATCAGCCGTTCTGACAATTATAACAATTATTTCCCATTCCTAACTATTTCTACATATTAATAACAACATCAATAATAACATTCCTTACCATTTCTTACATTTTTCTTTACACATTACATTGCTTACCATCTATAATACATTTCCCAACTTTCTTTTAAAATACTTATATTTAGCATAACATTCTTTATTACTTAATTTCTTATTTCTTTTCACTAATATTTCTTTTTTTTTATATACAATCATAACCTTAATAAATAACATTTCTTAATTATACTCTCTTATTTTATTAATAATAATTCTTAGTAATATTATATTTCATTTAAAAATAATTATTTATTTTCAGGTATTGAATTCGGTTCGGTGTGTCGTTCGATCCTACACCCTTCTTATTATAACAATTGTTTGGTCCGTCGTTTATCGGACGTACATTGTTCCTTTGTAACATAGTCGCCGACGTGCTTACTTTTGTTATTACCCTCGTGTAGTCAACGTCCACATTCCATTGTATTACTTCCTCGTTATTTGGCATTCTTACCGTGTGAACGTTTGCTTTGCATATGTATTTCACCTGTTCGTACGGCAAGAATTTGTTTCTTAGCTCCGACGAATAACCTCTCTCTCTTCTCTCTGCACGTTCCATAATTCTCTCATCATAAATACATTGCGTATGTTCAGTCTGCTTGAGGCCCATATAAACAGCTGTCGACTGTTTTTTCATCCGTCGTTTATGATAACCTGTGTAGTTGTTATAATTATAGTTATAATTATCGTTATTATAGTTATCGTTCGCTTTCTACTTATTGTGCTTATATCTAGTTTTATAATTCTCACAAGTTTGCGTAGTATTTCGTATAAATACTTTACTACGTTTCTCGTTAGGCCTACAGTGATATTTATCTACGTAAGTGTGGTGCCTTAAGTGTTTCACCTGTGTCATCTTATGTGACTTAGTAGTGTGTGTGTGTATCACAATTGGGATAACGCTATTAATAAGGTACGTTCTATTACCCTTTATTTGCTTCCCTTCCATAATGTTAATTCCATTTTTATATTATTTATCGTTAGTAATTACAAACGTATTTTCAACTAGTATGAATTCTTCACATATTAGCTCTGATTGTTTATTAATTATTCCACAGACATTTTCTGTGATCGTGTCAATACGTAAACTTGTATCAACCATTTTTTCGGTTAACTGTGCAGTACTGTCTATTATCGTTCGTTTTATTTCAAGCTTATCAATTTTTAACTCTTCTACCTCTCCATCTTTTTATGGTGTCTTGTTTAAAATTTTCAGTTTGTTCTTCTAATTTTTTCTTATTAGATTTTTTAATTCGCCTATTTTAGCATTTATATTTTCCGTTTGTTTTGTGCTTATTTCGTCTATCCAAGCACGCATCATCGTTTGCAACGCCTCTATGTCCAAATTTCCTGGAGTCGTCATGTTGAAGTATTATTAAAATATTTATTTAGTAGTTGTTCTTTAACAATTATTATTGATAACCGTTCCCTACTTATTTATTTCTTTCTTTCTTTATTTTTATTAATAGTTATTATTAATACTCACTACAGTTACACCTGTTACATAGACAAACGATATTATTTGTGGGCGCCAGCTGTGTTTTAATACACAACAATTAAAATAATATTCAATTAAGGTTTAATATAAATAATTATTATTACATATCGTACATTTTTCATTTAACACACCCTTATTTTTAGAGCACCCATTTATCTACAAAAAAAATTTTAATAGTTAAATGGTGGCGATCGGGCCACACGTTCATGGGCGACAAATATGCAACATTTTAAATACCAACATTTAAGTGCATTTTAAATTTGTGGAGTCCCACGTTCTTTGGGATGCCAAAAGGTGACAAATTACCCTTCTTTATGTATTTTAATCTGTACATTAATTTAACTCATACTCTTTATATAACATTCCTATAATGGCTTGTATGTAGTGGGGCTTCAGGTGTATCTGAAATAATAACTCTATGTAACTTGCAACGGTATTTCAAATTTATTTAGTAATAATGAAATTGTGCGCAAGGCACTTGATTCGACTTAAAAACATTCATTATTGCTTTGTTACTATGCCGTAAGGCTTACGCTGTATACATCCTTACTGACTAAATATTCTATTGTAATAATTACTTTATTAAAATATCATTTCCCGGCTACTCAGACAATTAGTATGCTTCTAAATATAAATGCTTAAATATCTTTTATTTTAGATATTGTAACGAAATTCAACATATTAATAGCTACTGAATTTATCTTTCATTTTCAGTACTGATTTATAAAACTCTACTTTTTTACTTAAATGCTTTGCATTCTTTTCATTTCAATACTAATTTGATCTCTTGTTTTCGTTAATCCTACTTCTATAATATCTAACATTTTAACTCTAAATTTACAAGAAACATTGGCTGTTACTTTAAAATAAAACAATAATGTCTTTAATTTGCTTAGAGTTAATTTTTCGACTAAGAGGTAAGTAAGTTGTTTATCAATTTATTGTTGTCAATCATACTCCATCGCAATTGATCCATCTGTAATCGTCCTTGTCTCGAACTCCAGCATCAATTCCACTTGTCCAGCGTCGTTTCTAGACTTCAGTAATGTTCCTCTTGTCCAGCGTCGCTTCTCTTGTGAAGCGTCGTATCCAGACTTCAGTAATGTTCCTCTTGTCCAGCGCAGCCGCTCTAGACTCCAGCGTCGTCTCGCTCTCTGGAACTAAGTTGTCAGCTCTCTCGCTCTCCGGAACTTCATGTTACTTCTTTTCGTGCTGTTTCGGACGTCAGTTGATCATCTTATATGGATTTTCTTCTCCTGTAATTCTGTTACTATTGACAAGTGATTGAATTTACAACTCAGTTACATAGTTTTATGTAACTGGAAGGATGAAACTATTTACAAAAAAATAAATACTCCGTGCGGACGGGCAGAAGCTCCCGCTGCAACTGTGGATGATCAAAAAAGATACAACTGTAGCGTGTGTGTCTTATTTATACCCACGACTTGGTTAACACTTGCAGTTGTACGAAATCGACATGGCTGAAATTGTCTCTGGGTTTTGTTCCCCCACTCCTCGTCAATTTCGCTATTTCTTATATTTCTGCGAATTACAGATTCCTGTAAGTATACTCTTATACCCAACTTATAACTATTTTCACTACACATGTTCACTGTACTTTTGGATATTGTAACTTAACCCTTTCGACCTGTACACAGTTATTTCGCTATTACACTCGTACGGTGTGTCCCTTTCACGAGGTTTCCGTACACAGTATGTAGTTAATTTTATTACATTTTATTGTGTCTTCGGATTTTACTCCTTATTTATAGTTTATGAATAATTACGGAAAAACAGTAATTACGCAATTATATATACTGGGGTAGCAAACTCGTCTGCATAGACCTGCGTTACACACACATGCAAAATACTGTTGTACACACTTTCAGTTACATCTGTGTGTGTTTACAAGTCGATTCAGGTCGAAACATCTGTCCATATTCTTGTCTGAGCCAAGCTTGCAATACCTGATATGCTTACTTCTAGTACATTATTAATTATTTTACAATTTATTATGTATATTTAAATTTTTATATTCAATGCTCAGTGCAGCACTTATCTGTACTGTCGCATTATCCCTCTGCTTGGTAATACAAAATTTAATAAAATTATTTAGTAAATTTTTTATTATTATTATTATTATTGTTAGTAAAAAAATATAACAAATAATAAAGAATAGTATTCGTCATTTCACTCTTAATCGGAGAGTAGACATACGTCTTCCCTCCCCTCTTCACTCACTCACTGCTCGTGACCTTGTAGTGTGGCTTCAACAACAGCTGATCTGACTGGTTTCTTTGACCTCATACTTTTATGTGTAGAACTTCCTAAATAAATTTGCATTCTTGTACTGATAAACATTTTGCATCATAACATAGTATGCCATTGTTTACTCTGAAAGTTTACTTTACCCTAATTATACATTCCTACCTTCGTTTCTTAACCTTTCTTACTTTACTTATTCCAATCTTCCTTCTTACTTTACTTATCTAATACATTACTTATACAATACCTTAACTCTTATAACCTTTTATTACATTTCTTTAACATTACCTTTCTGATCGCTACTACTTTCCTGAAATACACTTCCGTAACAGAATACTCTTTTAGCTTTGTAGTGTGTCGCGTGATCGGTTACAGAGGGACTCTCTTGGAAAACAAAGATAATTTTCTTGAAGTCCTTAATCCTAAGTAGTCTCTGCCCTTTTGACTTTTCACTCTCGCTTTCTTCTGTGTCCTTGTATCTCCATTAATTGTTCGCTTGATCAGCCGTTCTGACAATTATAACAATTATTTCCCATTCCTAACTATTTCTACATATTAATAACAACATCACTAATAACATTCCTTACCATTTCTTACATTTTTCTTTACACATTACATTGCTTACCATCTATAATACATTTCCCAACTTTCTTTTTAAATACTTATATTTAGCATAACATTCTTTATTACTTAATTTCTTATTTCTTTTCACTAATATTTCTTTTTTTTTATATACAATCATAACCTTAATAAATAACATTTCTTAATTATACTCTCTTATTTTATTATTAATAATTCTTAGTAATATTATATTTCATATAAAAATAATTATTTATTTTCAGGTATTGAATTCGGTTCGGTGTGTCGTTCGATCCTACACCCTTCTTATTATAACAATTGTTTGGTCCGTCGTTTATCGGACGTACATTGTTCCTTTGTAACATAGTCGCCGACGTGCTTACTTTTGTTATTACCCTCGTGTAGTCAACGTCCACATTCCATTGTATTACTCCCTCGTTATTTGTCATTCTTACCGTGTGAACGTTTGCTTTGCATGTGCATTTCACCTGTTCATACGGCAAGAATTTGTTTCTTAGCTCCGACGAATAACCTCTCTCTCTTCTCTCTGCACGTTCCATAATTCTCTCATCATAAATACATTGCGTATGTTCAGTCTGCTTGAGGCCCATATAAACAGCTGTCGACTGTTTTTTCATCCGTCGTTTATGATAACCTGTGTAGTTGTTATAATTATAGTTATAATTATCGTTATTATAGTTATCGTTCGCTTTCTACTTATTGTGCTTATATCTAGTTTTATAATTCTCACAAGTTTGCGTAGTATTTCGTATAAATACTTTACTACGTTTCTCGTTAGGCCTACAGTGATATTTATCTACGTAAGTGTGGTGCCTTAAGTGTTTCACCTGTGTCATCTTATGTGACTTACTAGTGTGTGTGTGTGTATCACAATTGGGATAACGCTATTAATAAGGTACGTTCTATTACCCTTTATTTGCTTCCCTTCCATAATGTTAATTCCATTTTTATATTATTTATCGTTAGTAATTACAAACGTATTTTCAACTAGTATGAATTCTTCACATATTAGCTCTGATTGTTTATTAATTATTCCACAGACATTTTCTGTGATCGTGTCAATACGTAAACTTGTATCAACCATTTTTTCGGTTAACTGTGCAGTACTGTCTATTATCGTTCGTTTTATTTCAAGCTTATCAATTTTTAACTCTTCTACCTCTCCATATTTTTATGGTGTCTTGTTTAAAATTTTCAGTTTGTTCTTCTAATTTTTTCTTATTAGATTTTTTAATTCGCCTATTTTAGCATTTATATTTTCCGTTTGTTTTGTGCTTATTTCGTCTATCCAAGCACGCATCATCGTTTGCAACGCCTCTATGTCCAAATTTCCTGGAGTCGTCATGTTGAAGTATTATTAAAATATTTATTTAGTAGTTGTTCTTTAATAATTATTATTGATAACCGTTCCCTACTTATTTATTTATTTCTTTCTTTATTTTTATTAATAGTTATTATTAATACTCACTACAGTTACACCTGTTACATAGACAAACGATATTATTTGTGGGCGCCAGCTGTGTTTTAATACACAACAATTAAAATAACATTCAATTAAGGTTTAATATAAATAATTATTATTACATATCGTACATTTTTCATTTAACACACCCTTATTTTTAGAGCACCCATTTATCTACAAAAAAATTTTAATAGTTAAATGGTGGCGATCGGGCCACACGTTCATGGGCGACAAATATGCAACATTTTAAATACCAACATTTAAGTGCATTTTAAATTTGTGGAGTCCCACGTTCTTTGGGATGCCAAAAGGTGACAAATTACCCTTCTTTATGTATTTTAATCTGTACATTAATTTAACTCATACTCTTTATATAACATTCCTATAATGGCTTGTATGTAGTGGGGCTTCAGGTGTATCTGAAATAATAACTCTATGTAACTTGCAACGGTATTTCAAATTTATTTAGTAATAATGAAATTGTGCGCAAGGCACTTGATTCGACTTAAAAACATTCATTATTGCTTTGTTACTATGCCGTAAGGCTTACGCTGTATACATCCTTACTGACTAAATATTCTATTGTAATAATTACTTTATTAAAATATCATTTCCCGGCTACTCAGACAATTAGTGTGCTTCTAAATATAAATGCTTAAATATCTTTTATTTTAGATATTGTAACGAAATTCAACATATTAATAGCTACTGAATCTATCTTTCATTTTCAGTACTGATTTATAAAACTCTACTTTTTTACTTAAATGCTTTGCATTCTTTTCATTTCAATACTAATTTGATCTCTTGTTTTCGTTAATCCTACTTCTATAATATCTAACATTTTAACTCTAAATTTACAAGAAACATTGGCTGTTACTTTAAAATAAAACAATAATGTCTTTAATTTGCTTAGAGTTAATTTTTCGACTAAGAGGTAAGTAAGTTGTTTATCAATTTATTGTTGTCAATCATACTCCATCGCAATTGATCCATCTGTAATCGTCCTTGTCTCGAACTCCAGCATCAATTCCACTTGTCCAGCGTCGTTTCTAGACTTCAGTAATGTTCCTCTTGTCCAGCGTCGCTTCTCTTGTGAAGCGTCGTATCCAGACTTCAGTAATGTTCCTCTTGTCCAGCGCAGCCGCTCTAGACTCCAGCGTCGTCTCGCTCTCTGGAACTAAGTTGTCAGCTCTCTCGCTCTCCGGAACTTCATGTTACTTCTTTTCGTGCTGTTTCGGACGTCAGTTGATCATCTTATATGGATTTTCTTCTCCTGTAATTCTGTTACTATTGACAAGTGATTGAATTTACAACTCAGTTACATAGTTTTATGTAACTGGAAGGATGAAACTATTTACAAAAAAATAAATACTCCGTGCGGACGGGCAGAAGCTCCCGCTGCAACTGTGGATGATCAAAAAAGATACAACTGTAGCGTGTGTGTCCTATTTATACCCACGTCTTGGTTAGCACTTGCAGTTGTACGAAATCGACATGGCTGAAATTGTCTCTGGGTTTTGTTCCCCCACTCCTCGTCAATTTCGCTATTTCTTATATTTCTCCGAATTACAGATTCCTGTAAGTATACTCTTATACCCAACTTATAACTATTTTCACTACACATGTTCACTGTACTTTTGGATATTGTAACTTAACCCTTTCGACCTGTACACAGTTATTTCGCTATTACACTCGTACGGTGTGTCCCTTTCACGAGGTTTCCGTACACAGTATGTAGTTAATTTTATTACATTTTATTGTGTCTTCGGATTTTACTCCTTATTTATAGTTTATGAATAATTACGGAAAAACAGTAATTACGCAATTATATATACAGGGGTAGCAAACTCGTCTGCATAGACCTGCGTTACACAAACATGCAAAATACTGTTGTACACACTTTCAGTTACATCTGTGTGTGTTTACAAGTCGATTCAGGTCGAAACATCTGTCCATATTCTTGTCTGAGCCAAGCTTGCAATACCTGATATGCTTACTTCTAGTACATTATTAATTATTTTACAATTTATTATGTATATTTAAATTTTTATATTCAATGCTCAGTGCAGCACTTATCTGTACTGTCGCATTATCCCTCTGCTTGGTAATACAAAATTTAATAAAATTATTTAGTAAATTTATTATTATTATTATTATTATTATTATTGTTAGTAAAAAAATATAACAAATAATAAAGAATAGTATTCGTCATTTCACTCTTAATCGGAGAGTAGACATACGTCTTCCCTCCCCTCTTCACTCACTCACTGCTCGTGACCTTGTAGTGTGGCTTCAACAACAGCTGATCTGACTGGTTTCTTTGACCTCATACTTTTATGTGTAGAACTTCCTAAATAAATTTGCATTCTTGTACTGATAAACATTTTGCATCATAACATAGTATGCCATTGTTTACTCTGAAAGTTTACTTTACCCTAATTATACATTCCTACCTTCGTTTCTTAACCTTTCTTACTTTACTTATTCCAATCTTCCTTCTTACTTTACTTATCTAATACATTACTTATACAATACCTTAACTCTTATAACCTTTTATTACATTTCTTTAACATTACCTTTCTGATCGCTACTACTTTCCTGAAATACACTTCCGTAACAGAATACTCTTTTAGCTTTGTAGTGTGTCGCGTGATCGGTTACAGAGGAACTCTCTTGGAAAACAAAGATAATTTTCTGGAAGTCCTTAATCCTAAGTAGTCTCTGCCCTTTTGACTTTTCACTCTCGCTTTCTTCTGTGTCCTTGTATCTCCATTAAGTGTTCGCTTGATCAGCCGTTCTGACAATTATAACAATTATTTCCCATTCCTAACTACTTCTACATATAATAACAACATCACTAATAACATTCCTTACCATTTCTTACATTTTTCTTTACACATTACATTGCTTACCATCTATAATACATTTCCCAACTTTCTTTTAAAATACTTATATTTAGCATAACATTCTTTATTACTTAATTTCTTATTTCTTTTCACTAATATTTCTTTTTTTTTATATACAATCATAACCTTAATAAATAACATTTCTTAATTATACTCTCTTATTTTATTATTAATAATTCTTAGTAATATTATATTTCATATAAAAATAATTATTTATTTTCAGGTATTGAATTCGGTTCGGTGTGTCGTTCGATCCTACACCCTTCTTATTATAACAATTGTTTGGTCCGTCGTTTATCGGACGTACATTGTTCCTTTGTAACATAGTCGCCGACGTGCTTACTTTTGTTATTACCCTCGTGTAGTCAACGTCCACATTCCATTGTATTACTCCCTCGTTATTTGTCATTCTTACCGTGTGAACGTTTGCTTTGCATGTGCATTTCACCTGTTCATACGGCAAGAATTTGTTTCTTAGCTCCGACGAATAACCTCTCTCTCTTCTCTCTGCACGTTCCATAATTCTCTCATCATAAATACATTGCGTATGTTCAGTCTGCTTGAGGCCCATATAAACAGCTGTCGACTGTTTTTTCATCCGTCGTTTATGATAACCTGTGTAGTTGTTATAATTATAGTTATAATTATCGTTATTATAGTTATCGTTCGCTTTCTACATATTGTGCTTATATCTAATTTTATAATTCTCACAAGTTTGCGTAGTATTTCGTATAAATACTTTACTACGTTTCTCGTTAGGCCTACAGTGATATTTATCTACGTAAGTGTGGTGCCTTAAGTGTTTCACCTGTGTCATCTTATGTGACTTACTAGTGTGTGTGTGTATCACAATTGGGATAACGCTATTAATAAGGTACGTTCTATTACCCTTTATTTGCTTCCCTTCCATAATGTTAATTCCATTTTTATATTATTTATCGTTAGTAATTACAAACGTATTTTCAACTAGTATGAATTCTTCACATATTAGCTCTGATTGTTTATTAATTATTCCACAGACATTTTCTGTGATCGTGTCAATACGTAAACTTGTATCAACCATTTTTTCGGTTAACTGTGCAGTACTGTCTATTATCGTTCGTTTTATTTCAAGCTTATCAATTTTTAACTCTTCTAGCCTCTCCATCTTTTTATGGTGTCTTGTTTAAAATTTTCAGTTTGTTCTTCTAATTTTTTCTTATTAGATTTTTTAATTCGCCTATTTTAGCATTTATATTTTCCGTTTGTTTTGTGCTTATTTCGTCTATCCAAGCACGCATCATCGTTTGCAACGCCTCTATGTCCAAATTTCCTGGAGTCGTCATGTTGAAGTATTATTAAAATATTTATTTAGTAGTTGTTCTTTAACAATTATTATTGATAACCGTTCCCTACTTATTTATTTATTTCTTTCTTTATTTTTATTAATAGTTATTATTAATACTCACTACAGTTACACCTGTTACATAGACAAACGATATTATTTGTGGGCGCCAGCTGTGTTTTAATACACAACAATTAAAATAACATTCAATTAAGGTTTAATATAAATAACTATTATTACATATCGTACATTTTTCATTTAACACACCCTTATTTTTAGAGCACCCATTTATCTACAAAAAAAATTTTAATAGTTAAATGGTGGCGATCGGGCCACACGTTCATGGGCGACAAATATGCAACATTTTAAATACCAACATTTAAGTGCATTTTAAATTTGTGGAGTCCCACGTTCTTTGGGATGCCAAAAGGTGACAAATTACCCTTCTTTATGTATTTTAATCTGTACATTAATTTAACTCATACTCTTTATATAACATTCCTATAATGGCTTGTATGTAGTTGGGCTTCAGGTGTATCTGAAATAATAACTCTATGTAACTTGCAACGGTATTTCAAATTTATTTAGTAATAATGAAATTGTGCGCAAGGCACTTGATTCGACTTAAAAACATTCATTATTGCTTTGTTACTATGCCGTAAGGCTTACGCTGTATACATCCTTACTGACTAAATATTCTATTGTAATAATTACTTTATTAAAATATCATTTCCCGGCTACTCAGACAATTAGTGTGCTTCTAAATATAAATGCTTAAATATCTTTTATTTTAGATATTGTAACGAAATTCAACATATTAATAGCTACTGAATTTATCTTTCATTTTCAGTACTGATTTATAAAACTCTACTTTTTTACTTAAATGCTTTGCATTCTTTTCATTTCAATACTAATTTGATCTCTTGTTTTCGTTAATCCTACTTCTATAATATCTAACATTTTAACTCTAAATTTACAAGAAACATTGGCTGTTAATTTTAAAATAAAACAATAATGTCTTTAATTTGCTTAGAGTTAATTGTTCGACTAAGAGGTAAGTAAGTTGTTTATCAACTTATTGTTGTCAATCATACTCCATCGCAATTGATCCATCTGTAATCGTCCTTGTCTCGAACTCCAGCATCAATTCCACTTGTCCAGCGTCGTTTCTAGACTTCAGTAATGTTCCTCTTGTCCAGCGTCGCTTCTCTTGTGAAGCGTCGTATCCAGACTTCAGTAATGTTCCTCTTGTCCAGCGCAGCCGCTCTAGACTCCAGCGTCGTCTCGCTCTCTGGAACTAAGTTGTCAGCTCTCTCGCTCTCCGGAACTTCATGTTACTTCTTTTCGTGCTGTTTCGGACGTCAGTTGATCTTCTTATATGGATTTTCTTCTCCTGTAATTCTGTGACTATTGACAAGTGATTGAATTTACAACTCAGTTACATAGTTGTATGTAACTGGAAGGATGAAACTATTTACAAAAAAATAAATACTCCGTGCGGACGGGCAGAAGCTCCCGCTGCAACTGTGGATGATCAAAAAAGATACAACTGTAGCGTGTGTGTCCTATTTATACCCACGTCTTGGTTAACACCTGCAGTTGTACGAAATCGACATGGCTGAAATTGTCTCTGGGTTTTGTTCCCCCACTCCTCGTCAATTTCGCTATTTCTTATATTTCTGCGAATTACAGATTCCTGTAAGTATACTCTTATACCCAACTTATAACTATTTTCACTACACATGTTCACTGTACTTTTGGATATTGTAACTTAACCCTTTCGACCTGTACACAGTTATTTCGCTATTACACTCGTACGGTGTGTCCCTTTCACGAGGTTTCCGTACACAGTATGTAGTTAATTTTATTACATTTTATTGTGTCTTTGGATTTTACTCCTTATTTATAGTTTATGAATAATTACGGAAAAACAGTAATTACGCAATTATATATACTGGGGTGGCAAACTCGTCTGCATAGACCTGCGTTACACACACATGCAAAATACTGTTGTACACACTTTCAGTTACATCTGTGTGTGTTTACAAGTCGATTCAGGTCGAAACATCTGTCCATATTCTTGTCTGAGCCAAGCTTGCAATACCTGATATGCTTACTTCTAGTACATTATTAATTATTTTACAATTTATTATGTATATTTAAATTTTTATATTCAATGCTCAGTGCAGCACTTATCTGTACTGTCGCATTATCCCTCTGCTTGGTAATACAAAATTTAATAAAATTATTTAGTAAATTTATTATTATTATTATTATTATTGTTAGTAAAAAAATATAACAAATAATAAAGAATAGTATTCGTCATTTCACTCTTAATCGGAGAGTAGACATACGTCTTCCCTCCCCTCTTCACTCACTCACTGCTCGTGACCTTGTAGTGTGGCTTCAACAACAGCTGATCTGACTGGTTTCTTTGACCTCATACTTTTATGTGTAGAACTTCCTAAATAAATTTGCATTCTTGTACTGATAAACATTTTGCATCATAACATAGTTTGCCATTGTTTACTCTGAAAGTTTACTTTACCCTAATTATACATTCCTACCTTCGTTTCTTAACCTTTCTTACTTTACTTATTCCAATCTTCCTTCTTACTTTACTTATCTAATACATTACTTATACAATACCTTAACTCTTATAACCTTTTATTACATTTCTTTAACATTTCCTTTCTAATCGCTACTACTTTCCTGAAATACACTTCCGTAACAGATTACTCTTTTAGCTTTGTAGTGTGTCGCGTGATCGGTTACAGAAGAACTGTCTTGGAAAACAAAGATAATTTTCTTGAAGTCCTTAATCCTAAGTAGTCTCTGCCCTTTTGACTTTTCACTCTCGCTTTCTTCTGTGTCCTTGTATCTCCATTAAGTGTTCGCTTGATCAGCCGTTCTGACAATTATAACAATTATTTCCCATTCCTAACTAATTCTTCATATTAATAACAACATCACTAATAACATTCCTTACCATTTCTTACATTTTTCTTTACAGATTTCATTCTTTACCATCTATAATACATTTCCTAACTTTCTTTGAACATACTTTTATTTAGCATAACATTCTTTATTATTTAATTCCTTATTTCTTTTCACTAATAGTTCTTTTTTTATTTACAATCATATCCTTAATAAATAGCATTTCTTAATTATACTCTCTTATCTTATTATTAATAATTCTTAGTAATATTATTTTTCATTTAAAAATAATTATTTATTTTCAGGTATTGAATTCGGTTCGATGTGTCGTTCGATTCTACACCCTTCTTATTATAACAATTGTTTGGTCCGTCGTTTATCGGACGTACATTGTTCCTTTCTAACATAGTCGCCGACGTGCTTATTGTTATTACCCTCGTGTAGTCAACGTCCACATTCCATTGTATTACTCCCTCGTTATTTGTCATTCTTACCGTGTGAACGTTTGCTTTGCATATGTATTTCACCTGTTCGTACGGCAAGAATTTGTTTCTTAGCTGCGACGAATAACCTCTCTCTCTTCTCTCTGCACGTTCCATAATTCTCTCATCATAAATACATTGCGTATGTTCAGTCTGCTTGAGGCCCATATAAACAGCTGTCGACTGTTTTTTCATCCATCGTTTATGATAACCTGAGTAGTTGTTATAATTATAGTTATAATTATCGTTAATATAGTTATCGTTCGCTTTCTACTTATTGTGCTTATATCTAATTTTATAATTCTCACAAGTTTGCGTAGTATTTCGTATAAATACTTTACTACGTTTCTCGTTAGGCCTACAGTGATATTTATCTCCGTAAGTGTGGTGCCTTAAGTATTTCACCTGTGCCATCTTATGTGACTTACTAGTGTGTGTGTGTCTCACAATTGGGATAACGCTATTAATAAGGTACGTTCTATTAACCTTTATTTGCTTCCCTTCCATAATGTTAATTCAATTTTTATATTATTTATCGTTAGTAATTACAAACGTATTTTCAACTAGTATGAATTCTTCACATATTAGCTCTGATTGTTTATTAATTATTCCACAGACATTTTCTGTGATCGTGTCAATACATAAACTTGTATCAACCATTTTTTCGGTTAACTGTGCAGTACTGTCTATTATCGTTCGTTTTATTTCAAGCTTATCAATGTTTAACTCTTCTAGCCTCTCCATTTTATTATGGTGTCTTGTTTAAAATTTTCAGTTTGTTCTTCTAATTTTTTCTTATTAGATTCTTTTAATTCGTCTATTTTAGCATTTATATTTTCCGTTTGTTTTGTGCTTATTTCGTCTATCCAAGCACGCATCATCGTTTGCAACGCCTCTATGTCAAAATTTCCTGGAGTCGTCATGTTGAAGTATTATTAAAATATTTATTTAGTAGTTGTTCTTTAACAATCATTATTGATAACCGTTCCCTACTTATTTATTTATTTCTTTCTTTATTTTTATTAATAGTTATTATTAATACTCACTACAGTTACACCTGTTACATAGACAAACAATATTATTTGTGGGCGCCAGCTGTGTTTTAATCCACAACAATTAAAATAACATTCAATTAATGTTTAATATAAATAATTATTATTACATATAGTACATTTTTCATTTAACACACCCTTATTTTTAGAGCACCCATTTATCTACAAAAAAAATTTTAATAGTTAAATGGTGGCGATCGGGCCACACGTTCATGGGCGACAAATATGCAACATTTTAAATACCAACATTTAAGTGCATTTTAAATTTGTGGAGTCCCACGTTCTTTGGGACGCCAAAAGGTGACAAATTACCCTTCTTTATGTATTTTAATCTGTACATTAATTTAACTCATACTCTTTATATAACATTCCTATAATGGCTTGTATGTAGTTGGGGTTCAGGTGTATCTGAAATAATAACTCTATGTAACTTTCAAAGGTATTTCAAATTTATTTAGTAATAATGAAATTGTGCGCAAGGCTCTTGATTCGACTTAAAAACATTCATTATTGCTTTGTTACTATGCCGTAAGTCTTACGCTGTATACATCCTTACTGACTAAATATTCTATTGTAATAATTACTTTATTAAAATATCATTTCCCGGCTACTCAGACAATTAGTGTGCTTCTAAATATAAATGCTTAAATATCTTTTATTTTAGATATTGTAACGAAATTCAACATATTAATAGCTACTGAATTTATCTTTCATTTTCAGTACTGATTTATAAAACTCTACTTTTTTACTTAAATGCTTTGCATTCTTTTCATTTCAATACTAATTTGATCTCTTGTTTTCGTTAATCCTACTTCGATAATATCTAACATTTTAACTCTAAATTTACAAGAAACATTGGCTGTTAACTTCAAAATAAAACAATAATGTCTTTAATTTTCTTAGAGTTAATTGTTCGACTAAGAGGTAAATAAGTTGTTTATCAACTTATTGTTGTCAATCATACTCCATCGCAATTGATCCATCTGTAATCGTCCTTGTCTCGAACTCCAGCATCAAGTCCACTTGTCCAGCGTCGTTTCCAGACTTCAGTAATGTTCCTCTTGTCCAGCGTCGCTTCTCTTGTGAAGCGTCGTATCCAGACTTCAGTAATGTTCCTCTTGTCCCGCGCAGCCGCTCTAGACTCCAGCGTCGTCTCGCTCTCTGGAACTAAGTCGTCAGCTCTCTCGCTCTCCGGAACTTCATGTTACTTTTTTCGTGCTGTTTCGGACGTCAGTTGATCTTCTTATATGGATTTTCTTCTCCTGTAATTCTGTTACTATTGACAAGTGATTGTATTTACAACTCAGTTACATAGTTTTATGTAACTGGAAGGATGAAACTATTTACAAAAAAATAAATACTCCGTGCGGACGGGCAGAAGCTCCCGCTGCAACTGTGGATGATCAAAAAAGATACAACTGTAGCGCGTGTGTCCTATTTATACCCACGTCTTGGTTAACACCTGCAGTTGTACGAAATCGACATGGGTGAAATTGTCTCTTGGTTTTGTACCCCCACTCCTCGTCAATTTCGCTATTTCTTATATTTCTGCGAATTACAGATTCCTGTAAGTATACTCTTATACCCAACTTATAACTATTTTCACTACACATGTTCACTGTACTTTTGGATATTGTAACTTAACCCTTTCGACCTGTACACAGTTATTTCGCTATTACACTCGTACGGTGTGTCCCTTTCACGAGGTTTCCGTACACAGTATGTAGTTAATTTTATTACATTTTATTGTGTCTTTGGATTTTACTCCTTATTTATAGTTTATGAATAATTACGGAAAAACAGTAATTACGCAATTATATATACTGGGGTGGCAAACTCGTCTGCATAGACCTGCGTTACACACACATGCAAAATACTGTTGTACACACTTTCAGTTACATCTGTGTGTGTTTACAAGTCGATTCAGGTCGAAACATCTGTCCATATTCTTGTCTGAGCCAAGCTTGCAATACCTGATATGCTTACTTCTAGTACATTATTAATTATTTTACAATTTATTATGTATATTTAAATTTTTATATTCAATGCTCAGTGCAGCACTTATCTGTACTGTCGCATTATCCCTCTGCTTGGTAATACAAAATTTAATAAAATTATTTAGTAAATTTAGTATTATTATTATTATTATTGTTAGTAAAAAAATATAACAAATAATAAAGAATAGTATTCGTCATTTCACTCTTAATCGGAGAGTAGACATACGTCTTCCCTCCCCTCTTCACTCACTCACTGCTCGTGACCTTGTAGTGTGGCTTCAACAACAGCTGATCTGACTGGTTTCTTTGACCTCATACTTTTATGTGTAGAACTTCCTAAATAAATTTGCATTCTTGTACTGATAAACATTTTGCATCATAACATAGTATGCCATTGTTTACTCTGAAAGTTTACTTTACCCTAATTATACATTCCTACCTTCGTTTCTTAACCTTTCTTACTTTACTTATTCCAATCTTCCTTCTTACTTTACTTATCTAATACATTACTTATACAATACCTTAACTCTTATAACCTTTTATTACATTTCTTTAACATTTCCTTTCTAATCGCTACTACTTTCCTGAAATACACTTCCGTAACAGATTACTCTTTTAGCTTTGTAGTGTGTCGCGTGATCGGTTACAGAAGAACTGTCTTGGAAAACAAAGATAATTTTCTTGAAGTCCTTAATCCTAAGTAGTCTCTGGCCTTTTGACTTTTCACTCTCGCTTTCTTCTGTGTCCTTGTATCTCCATTAAGTGTTCGCTTGATCAGCCGTTCTGACAATTATAACAATTATTTCCCATTCCTAACTAATTCTTCATATTAATAACAACATCACTAATAACATTCCTTACCATTTCTTACATTTTTCTTTACAGATTTCATTCTTTACCATCTATAATACATTTCCTAACTTTCTTTGAACATACTTTTATTTAGCATAACATTCTTTATTATGTAATTCCTTATTTCTTTTCACTAATAGTTCTTTTTTTTATTTACAATCATATCCTTAATAAATAGCATTTCTTAATTATACTCTCTTATCTTATTATTATTAATTCTTAGTAATATTATTTTTCATTTAAAAATAATTATTTATTTTCAAGTATTGAATTCGGTTCGGTGTGTCGTTCGATCCTACACCCTTCTTATTATAACAATTGTTTGGTCCGTCGTTTATCGGACGTACATTGTTCCTCTCTAACATAGTCGCCGACGTGCTTATTGTTATTACCCTCGTGTAGTCAACGTCCACATTCCATTGTATTACTCCCTCGTTATTTGGCATTCTTACCATCTGAACGTTTGCTTTGCATGTGTATTTCACCTGTTCGTACGGCAAGAATTTGTTTCTTAGCTGCGACGAATAACCTCTCTCTCTTCTCTCTGCACGTTCCATAATTCTCTCATCATAAATACATTGATATTGTTCAGTCTGCTTGAGGCCCATATAAACAGCTGTCGACTGTTTTTTCATCCGTCGTTTATGATAACCTGAGTAGTTGTTATATTTATAGTTATAATTATCGTTATTATAGTTATCGTTCGCTTTCTACTTATTGTGCTTATATCTAATTTTATAATTCTCACAAGTTTGCGTAGTATTTCGTATAAATACTTTACTACGTTTCTCGTTAGGCCTAAAGTGATATTTATCTCCGTAAGTGTGGTGCCTTAAGTATTTCACCTGTGTCATCTTATGTGACTTACTAGTGTGTGTGTGTCTCACAATTGGGATATCGCTATTAATAAGGTACGTTTCATTAACCTTTATTTGCTTCTCTTCCTTAATGTTAATTTCATTTTTATATTATTTTTCGTTAGTAATTACAAACCTATTTTCAACTAGTATGAATTCTTCACATATTAGCTCTGATTGTTAATAATTATTCCACAGACATTTTCTGTGATCGTGTCAATACGTAAACTTGTATCAACCATTTTTTCGGTTAACTGTGCAGTACTGTCTATTATCGTTCGTTTTGTTTCAAGCTTATCAATTTTTAACTATTCTAGCCTTTCCATATTTTTATGGTGTCTTGTTTAAAATTTTCAGTTTGTTCTTCTAATTGTTTCTTATTAGATTATTTTAATTTGTCTATTTTAGCATTTATATTTTCCGTTTGTTTTGTGCTTATTTCATCTATCCAAGCACGCATCATCGTTTGCACCGCCTCTATGTCAAAATTTCCTGGAGTCGTCATGTTGAAGTATTATTAAAATATATATTTAGTAGTTGTTCTTTAACAATTATTATTGATAACCGTTCCCTACTTATTTATTTATTTCTTTCTTTATTTTTATTAATAGTTATTATTAATACTCACTACAGTTACACCTGTTACATAGACAAACAATATTATTTGTGGGCGCCAGCTGTGTTTTAATACACAACAATTAAAATAACATTCAATTAATGTTTAATATAAATAATTATTATTACATATAGTACATTTTTCATTTAACACACCCTTATTTTTAGAGCACCCATTTATCTACAAAAAAATTTTAATAGTTAAATGGTGGCGATCGGGCCACACGTTCATGGGCGACAAATATGCAACATTTTAAATACCAACATTTAAGTGCATTTTAAATTTGTGGAGTCCCACGTTCTTTGGGACGCCAAAAGGTGACAAATTACCCTTCTTTATGTATTTTAATCTGTACATTAATTTAACTCATACTCTTTATATAACATTCCTATAATGGCTTGTATGTAGTTGGGGTTCAGGTGTTTCTGAAATAATAACTCTATGTAACTTGCAACGGTATTTCAAATTTATTTAGTAATAATGAAATTGTGCGCAAGGCACTTGATTCGACTTAAAAACATTCATTATTGCTTTGTTACTATGCCGTAAGGCTTACGCTGTATACATCCTTACTGACTAAATATTCTATTGTAATAATTAGTTTATTAAAACATCATTTCCCGGCTACTCAGACAATTAGTGTGCTTCTAAATATAAATGCTTAAATATCTTTTATTTTAGATATTGTAACGAAATTCAACATACTAATAGCTACTGAATTTATCTTTCATTTTCAGAACTGATTTATAAAACTCTACTTTTTTACTTAAATGCTTTGCATTCTTTTCATTTCAATACTAATTTGATCTCTTGTTTTCGTTAATCCTACTTCGATAATATCTAACATTTTAACTCTAAATTTACAAGAAACTTTGGCTGTTAACTTTAAAATAAAACAATAATGTCTTTAATTTTCTTAGAGTTAATTGTTCGACTAAGAGGTAAATAAGTTGTTTATCAACTTATTGTTGTCAATCATACTCCATCGCAATTGATCCATCTCTAATCGTCCTTGTCTCGAACTCCAGCATCAATTCCACTTGTCCAGCGTCGTTTCTAGACTTCAGTAATGTTCCTCTTGTCCAGCGTCGCTTCTCTTGTGAAGCGTCGTATCCAGACTTCAGTAATGTTCCTCTTGTCCAGCGCAGCCGCTCTAGACTCCAGCGTCGTCTCGCTCTCTGGAACTAAGTCGTCAGCTCTCTCGCTCTCCGGAACTTCATGTTACTTCTTTTCGTGCTGTTTCGGACGTCAGTTGATCTTCTTATATGGATTTTCTTCTCCTGTAATTCTGTAACTATTGACAAGTGATTGTATTTACAACTCAGTTACATAGTTTTATGTAACTGGAAGGATGAAACTATTTACAAAAAAATAAATACTCCGTGCGGACGGGCAGAAGCTCCCGCTGCAACTGTGGATGATCAAAAAAGATACAACTGTAGCGTGTGTGTCCTATTTATACCCACGTCTTGGTTAACACCTGCATTTGTACGAAATCGACATGGCTGAAATTGTCTCTGGGTTTTGTTCCCCCACTCCTCGTCAATTTCGCTATTTCTTATATTTCTGCGAATTACAGATTCCTGTAAGTATACTCTTATACCCAACTTATAACTATTTTCACTACACATGTTCACTGTACTTTTGGATATTGTAACTTAACCCTTTCGACCTGTACACAGTTATTTCGCTATTACACTCGTACGGTGTGTCCCTTTCACGAGGTTTCCGTACACAGTATGTAGTTAATTTTATTACATTTTATTCTGTCTTTGGATTTTACTCCTTATTTATAGTTTATGAATAATTACGGAAAAACAGTAATTACGCAATTATATATACTGGGGTGGCAAACTCGTCTGCATAGACCTGCGTTACACACACATGCAAAATACTGTTGTACACACTTTCAGTTACATCTGTGTGTGTGTACAAGTCGATTCAGGTCGAAACATCTGTCCATATTCTTGTCTGAGCCAAGCTTGCAATACCTGATATGCTTACTTCTAGTACATTATTAATTATTTTACAATTTATTATGTATATTTAAATTTTTATATTCAATGCTCAGTGCAGCACTTATCTGTACTGTCGCATTATCGCATTAATTTAACTCATACTATTTATATAACATTCCTATAATGGCTTGTATGTAGTTGGGATTCAGGTGTTTCTGAAATAATAACTCTATGTAACTTGCAACGGTATTTCAAATTTATTTAGTAATAATGAAATTGTGCGCAAGGCTCTTGATTCGACTTAAAAACATTCATTATTGCTTTGTTACTATGCCGTAAGGCTTACGCTGTATACATCCTTACTGACTAAATATTCTATTGTAATAATTAGTTTATTAAAACATCATTTCCCGGCTACTCAGACAATTAGTGTGCTTCTAAATATAAATGCTTAAATATCTTTTATTTTAGATATTGTAACGAAATTCAACATACTAATAGCTACTGAATTTGTCTTTCATTTTCAGGACTGATTTATAAAACTCTACTTTTTTACTTAAATGCTTTGCATTCTTTTCATTTCAATACTAATTTGATCTCTTGTTTTCGTTAATCCTACTTCGATAATATCTAACATTTTAACTCTAAATTTACAAGAAACATTGGCTGTTAACTTTAAAATAAAACAATAATGTCTTTAATTTGCTTAGAGTTAATTGTTCGACTAAGAGGTAAATAAGTTGTTTATCAACTTATTGTTGTCAATCATACTCCATCGCAATTGATCCATCTGTAATCGTCCTTGTCTCGAACTCCAGCATCAATTCCACTTGTCCAGCGTCGTTTCCAGACTTCAGTAATGTTCCTCTTGTCCAGCGTCGCTTCTCTTGTGAAGCGTCGTATCCAGACTTCAGTAATGTTCCTCTTGTCCAGCGCAGCCACTCTAGACTCCAGCGTCGTCTCGCTCTCTGGAACTAAGTCGTCAGCTCTCTCGCTCTCCGGAACTTCATGTTACTTCTTTTCGTGCTGTTTCGGACGTCAGTTGATCTTCTTATATGGATTTTCTTCTCCTGTAATTCTGTTACTATTGACAAGTGATTGTATTTACAACTCAGTTACATAGTTTTATGTAACTGGAAGGATGAAACTATTTACAAAAAAATAAATACTCCGTGCGGACGGGCAGAAGCTCCCGCTGCAACTGTGGATGATCAAAAAAGATACAACTGTAGCGTGTGTGTCCTATTTATACCCACGTCTTGGCTAACACCTGCAGTTGTACGAAATCGACATGGCTGAAATTGTCTCTGGGTTTTGTTCCCCCACTCCTCGTCAATTTCGCTATTTCTTATATTTCTGCGAATTACAGATTCCTGTAAGTATACTCTTATACCCAACTTATAACTATTTTCACTACACATGTTCACTGTACTTTTGGATATTGTAACTTAACCCTTTCGACCTGTACACAGTTATTTCGCTATTACACTCGTACGGTGTGTCCCTTTCACGAGGTTTCCGTACACAGTATGTAGTTAATTTTATTACATTTTATTGTGTCTTTGGATTTTACTCCTTATTTATAGTTTATGAATAATTACGGAAAAACAGTAATTACGCAATTATATATACTGGGGTGGCAAACTCGTCTGCATAGACCTGCGTTACACACACATGCAAAATACTGTTGTACACACTTTCAGTTACATCTGTGTGTGTGTACAAGTCGATTCAGGTCGAAACATCTGTCCATATTCTTGTCTGAGCCAAGCTTGCAATACCTGATATGCTTACTTCTAGTACATTATTAATTATTTTACAATTTATTATGTATATTTAAATTTTTATATTCAATGCTCAGTGCAGCACTTATCTGTACTGTCGCATTATCCCTCTGCTTGGTAATAAAAAATTTAATAAAATTATTTAGTAAATTTATTATTATTATTATTATTATTGTTAGTAAAAAAAATATAACAAATAATAAAGAACAGTATTCGTCATTTCACTCTTAATCGGAGAGTAGACATACGTCTTCCCTCCCCTCTTCACTCACTCACTGCTCGTGACCTTGTAGTGTGGCTTCAACAACAGCTGATCTGACTGGTTTCTTTGACCTCATACTTTTATGTGTAGAACTTCCTAAATAAATTTGCATTCTTGTACTGATAAACATTTTGCATCTTAACATAGTATGCCATTGTTTACTCTGAAAGTTTACTTTACCCTAATTATACATTCCTACCTTCGTTTCTTAACCTTCCTTACTTTACTTATTCCAATCTTCCTTCTTACTTTACTTATCTAATACATTACTTATACAATACCTTAACTCTTATAACCTTTTATTACATTTCTTTAACATTTCCTTTCTAATCGCTACTACTTTCCTGAAATACACTTCCGTAACAGATTACTCTTTTAGCTTTGTAGTGTGTCGCGTGATCGGTTACAGAAGAACTGTCTTGGAAAACAAAGATAATTTTCTTGAAGTCCTTAATCCTAAGTAGTCTCTGGCCTTTTGACTTTTCACTCTCGCTTTCTTCTGTGTCCTTGTATCTCCATTAAGTGTTCGCTTGATCAGCCGTTCTGACAATTATAACAATTATTTCCCATTCCTAACTAATTCTTCATATTAATAACAACATCACTAATAACATTCCTTACCATTTCTTACATTTTTCTTTACAGATTTCATTCTTTACCATCTATAATACATTTCCTAACTTTCTTTGAACATAATTTTATTTAGCATAACATTCTTTATTATTTAATTCCTTATTTCTTTTCACTAATAGTTCTTTTTTTTATTTACAATCATATCCTTAATAAATAACATTTCTTAATTATACTCTCTTATCTTATTATTAATAATTCTTAGTAATATTATTTTTCATTTAAAAATAATTATTTATTTTCAGGTATTGAATTCGGTTCGATGTGTCGTTCGATTCTACACCCTTCTTATTATAACAATTGTTTGGTCCGTCGTTTATCGGACGTACATTGTTCCTTTCTAACATAGTCGCCGACGTGCTTATTGTTATTACCCTCGTGTAGTCAACGTCCACATTCCATTGTATTACTCCCTCGTTATTTGGAATTCTTACCGTGTGAACGTTTGCTTTGCATGTGTATTTCACCTGTTCGTACGGCAAGAAATTGTTTCTTAGCTGCGACGAATAACCTCTCTCTCTTCTCTCTGCACGTTCGATAATTCTCTCATCATAAATACATTGCGTATGTTCAGTCTGCTTGAGGCCCATATAAACATCTGTCGACTGTTTTTTCATCCATCGTTTATGATAACCTGAGTAGTTGTTATAATTTTAGTTCTAATTATCGTTATTATAGTTATCGTTCGCTTTCTACTTATTGTGCTTATATCTAATTTTATAATTCTCACAAGTTTGCGTAGTATTTCGTATAAATACTTTACTACGTTTCTCGTTAGGCCTACAGTGATATTTATCTCCGTAAGTGTGGTGCCTTAAGTATTTCACCTGTGTCATCTTATGTGACTTACTAGTGTGTGTGTGTCTCACAATTGGGATAACGCTATTAATAAGGTACGTTCTATTAACCTTTATTTGCTTCCCTTCCATAATGTTAATTCCATTTTTATATTATTTATCGTTAGTAATTACAAACGTATTTTCAACTAGTATGAATTCTTCACATATTAGCTCTGATTGTTTATTAATTATTCCACAGACATTTTCTGTGATCGTGTCAATACGTAAACTTGTATCAACCATTTTTTCGGTTAACTGTGCAGTACTGTCTATTATCGTTCGTTTTATTTCAAGCTTATCAATGTTTAACTCTTCTAGCCTCTCCATTTTTTTATGGTGTCTTGTTTAAAATTTTCAGTTTGTTCTTCTAATTTTTTCTTATTAGATTCTTTTAATTCGTCTATTTTAGCATTTATATTTTCCATTTGTTTTGTGCTTATTTCGTCTATCCAAGCACGCATCATCGTTTGCAACGCCTCTATGTCAAAATTTCCTGGAGTCGTCATGTTGAAGTATTATTAAAATATTTATTTAGTAGTTGTTCTTTAACAATTATTATTGATAACCGTTCCCTACTTATTTATTTATTTATTTCTTTATTTTTATTAATAGTTATTATTAATACTCACTACAGTTACACCTGCTACATAGACAAACAATATTATTTGTGGGCGCCAGCTCTGTTTTAATACACAACAATTAAAATAACATTCAATTAATGTTTAATATAAATAATTATTATTACATATAGTACATTTTTCATTTAACACACCCTTATTTTTAGAGCACCCATTTATCTACAAAAAAATTTTAATAGTTAAATGGTGGCGATCGGGCCACACGTTCATAGGCGACAAATATGCAACATTTTAAATACCAACATTTAAGTGCATTTTAAATTTGTGCAGTCCCACGTTCTTTGGGACGCCAAAAGGTGACAAATTACCCTTCTTTATGTATTTTAATCTGTACATTAATTTAACTCATACTCTTTATATAACATTCCTATAATGGCTTGTATGTAGTTGGGGTTCAGGTGTATCTGAAATAATAACTCTATGTAACTTTCAAAGGTATTTCAAATTTATTTAGTAATAATGAAATTGTGCGCAAGGCTCTTGATTCGACTTAAAAACATTCATTATTGCTTTGTTACTATGCCGTAAGTCTTACGCTGTATACATCCTTACTGACTAAATATTCTATTGTAATAATTACTTTATTAAAATATCATTTCCCGGCTACTCAGACAATTAGTGTGCTTCTAAATATAAATGTTTAAATATCTTTTATTTTAGATATTGTAACGAAATTCAACATATTAATAGCTACTGAATTTATCTTTCATTTTCAGTACTGATTTATAAAACTCTACTTTTTTACTTAAATGCTTTGCATTCTTTTCATTTCAATACTAATTTGATCTCTTGTTTTCGTTAATCCTACTTCGATAATATCTAACATTTTAACTCTATATTTACAAGAAACATTGGCTGTTAACTTTAAAATAAAACAATAATGTCTTTAATTTTCTTAGAGTTAATTGTTCGACTAAGAGGTAAATAAGTTGTTTATCAACTTATTGTTGTCAATCATACTCCATCGCAATTGATCCATCTGTAATCGTCCTTGTCTCGAACTCCAGCATCAATTCCACTTGTCCAGCGTCGTTTCCAGACTTCAGTAATGTTCCTCTTGTCCAGCGTCGCTTCTCTTGTGAAGCGTCGTATCCAGACTTCAGTAATGTTCCTCTTGTCCAGCGCAGCCGCTCTAGACTCCAGCGTCGTCTCGCTCTCTGGAACTAAGTCGTCAGCTCTCTCGCTCTCCGGAACTTCATGTTACTTCTTTTCGTGCTGTTTCGGACGTCAGTTGATCTTCTTATATGGATTTTCTTCTCCTGTAATTCTGTAACTATTGACAAGTGATTGTATTTACAACTCAGTTACATAGTTTTATGTAACTGGAAGGATGAAACTATTTACAAAAAAATAAATACTCCGTGCGGACGGGCAGAAGCTCCCGCTGCAACTGTGGATGATCAAAAAAGATACAACTGTAGCGTGTGTGTCCTATTTATACCCACGTCTTGGTTAACACCTGCATTTGTACGAAATCGACATGGCTGAAATTGTCTCTGGGTTTTGTTCCCCCACTCCTCGTCAATTTCGCTATTTCTTATATTTCTGCGAATTACAGATTCCTGTAAGTATACTCTTATACCCAACTTATAACTATTTTCACTACACATGTTCACTGTACTTTTGGATATTGTAACTTAACCCTTTCGACCTGTACACAGTTATTTCGCTATTACACTCGTACGGTGTGTCCCTTTCACGAGGTTTCCGTACACAGTATGTAGTTAATTTTATTACATTTTATTGTGTCTTTGGATTTTACTCCTTACTTATAGTTTATGAATAATTACGGAAAAACAGTAATTACGCAATTATATATACTGGGGTGGCAAACTCGTCTGCATAGACCTGCGTTACACACACATGCAAAATACTGTTGTACACACTTTCAGTTACATCTGTGTGTGTGTACAAGTCGATTCAGGTCGAAACATCTGTCCATATTCTTGTCTGAGCCAAGCTTGCAATACCTGATATGCTTACTTCTAGTACATTATTAATTATTTTACAATTTATTATGTATATTTAAATTTTTATATTCAATGCTCAGTGCAGCACTTATCTGTACTGTCGCATTATCGCATTAATTTAACTCATACTATTTATATAACATTCCTATAATGGCTTGTATGTAGTTGGGGTTCAGGTGTTTCTGAAATAATAACTCTATGTAACTTGCAACGGTATTTCAAATTTATTTAGTAATAATGAAATTGTGCGCAAGGCTCTTGATTCGACTTAAAAACATTCATTATTGCTTTGCTACTATGCCGTAAGGCTTACGCTGTATACATCCTTACTGACTAAATATTCTATTGTAATAATTAGTTTATTAAAACATCATTTCCCGGCTACTCAGACAATTAGTGTGCTTCTAAATATAAATGCTTAAATATCTTTTATTTTAGATATTGTAACGAAATTCAACATACTAATAGCTACTGAATTTATCTTTCATTTTCAGAACTGATTTATAAAACTCTACTTTTTTACTTAAATGCTTTGCATTCTTTTCATTTCAATACTAATTTGAGCTCTTGTTTACGTTAATCCTACTTCGATAATATCTAACATTTTAACTCTATATTTACAAGAAACATTGGCTCTTAATTTTAAAATAAAACAATAATGTCTTTAATTTGCTTAGAGTTAATTGTTCGACTAAGAGGTAAATAAGTTGTTTATCAACTTATTGTTGTCAATCATACTCCATCGCAATTGATCCATCTCTAATCGTCCTTGTCTCGAACTCCAGCATCAATTCCACTTGTCCAGCGTCGTTTCTAGACTTCAGTAATGTTCCTCTTGTCCAGCGTCGCTTCTCTTGTGAAGCGTCGTATCCAGACTTCAGTAATGTTCCTCTTGTCCAGCGCAGCCGCTCTAGACTCCAGCGTCGTCTCGCTCTCTGGAACTAAGTCGTCAGCTCTCTCGCTCTCCGGAACTTCATGTTACTTCTTTTCGTGCGGTTTCGGACGTCAGTTGATCTTCTTATATGGATTTTCTTCTCCTGTAATTCTGTTACTATTGACAAGTGATTGTATTTACAACTCAGTTACATAGTTTTATGTAACTGGAAGGATGAAACTATTTACAAAAAAATAAATACTCCGTGCGGACGGGCAGAAGCTCCCGCTGCAACTGTGGATGATCAAAAAAGATACAACTGTAGCGTGTGTGTCCTATTTATACCCACGTCTTGGTTAACACCTGCAGTTGTACGAAATCGACATGGCTGAAATTGTCTCTGGGTTTTGTTCCCCCACTCCTCGTCAATTTCGCTATTTCTTATATTTCTGCGAATTACAGATTCCTGTAAGTATACTCTTATACCCAACTTATAACTATTTTCACTACACATGTTCACTGTACTTTTGGATATTGTAACTTAACCCTTTCGACCTGTACACAGTTATTTCGCTATTACACTCGTACGGTGTGTCCCTTTCACGAGGTTTCCGTACACAGTATGTAGTTAATTTTATTACATTTTATTGTGTCTTTGGATTTTACTCCTTACTTATAGTTTATGAATAATTACGGAAAAACAGTAATTACGCAATTATATATACTGGGGTGGCAAACTCGTCTGCATAGACCTGCGTTACACACACATGCAAAATACTGTTGTACACACTTTCAGTTACATCTGTGTGTGTGTACAAGTCGATTCAGGTCGAAACATCTGTCCATATTCTTGTCTGAGCCAAGCTTGCAATACCTGATATGCTTACTTCTAGTACATTATTAATTATTTTACAATTTATTATGTATATTTAAATTTTTATATTCAATGCTCAGTGCAGCAGTTATCTGTACTGTCGCATTATCCCTCTGCTTGGTAATACAAAATTTAATAAAATTATTTAGTCAATTTTTTATTATTATTATTATTATTGTTAGTAAAAAAAATATAACAAATAATAAAGAATAGTATTCGTCATTTCACTCTTAATCGGAGAGTAGACATACGTCTTCCCTCCCCTCTTCGCTCACTCACTGCTCGTGACCTTGTAGTGTGGCTTCAACAACAGCTGATCTGACTGGTTTCTTTGACCTCATACTTTTATGTGTAGATCTTCCTAAATAAATTTGCATTCTTGTACTGATAAACATTTTGCATCTTAACATAATATGCCATTGTTTACTCTGAAAGTTTACTTTACGCTAATTATACATTCCTACCTTCGTTTCTTAAACTTTCTTACTTTACTTATTCCAATCTTCCTTCTTACTTTACTTATCTAATACATTACTTATACAATACCTTAACTCTTATAACCTTTTATTACATTTCTTTAACATTTCCTTTCTAATCGCTACTACTTTCCTGAAATACACTTCCGTAACAGATTACTCTTTTAGTTTTGTAGTGTGTCGCGTGATCGGTTACAGAAGAACTGTCTTGGAAAACAAAGATAATTTTCTTGAAGTCCTTAATCCTAAGTAGTCTCTGCCCTTTTGACTTTTCACTCTCGCTTTCTTCTGTGTCCATGTATCTCCATTAAGTGTTCGCTTGATCAGCCGTTCTGACAATTATAACAATTATTTCCCATTCCTAACTAATTCTTCATATTAATAACAACATCACTAATAACATTCCTTACCATTTCTTACATTTTTCTTTACAGATTTCATTCTTTACCATCTATAATACATTTCCTAACTTTCTTTGAACATACTTTTATTTAGCATAACATTCTTTATTATTTAATTCCTTATTTCTTTTTACTAATAGTTCTTTTTTTTATTTACAATCATATCCTTAATAAATAGCATTTCTTAATTATACTGTCTTATCTTATTATTAATAATTCTTAGTAATATTATTTTTCATTTAAAAATAATTATTTATTTTCAGGTATTGAATTCTGTTCGATGTGTCGTTCGATTCTACACCCTTCTTATTAT
Organism: Magicicada septendecula; assembly: GCA_034769895.1. Lineage (NCBI taxonomy): Eukaryota > Metazoa > Arthropoda > Insecta > Hemiptera > Cicadidae > Magicicada > Magicicada septendecula. Next base: position 95,096,498 of record CM068373.1, read on the forward strand.
AACAATTGTTTGGTCCGTCGTTTATCGGACGTACATTGTTCCTTTCTAACATAGTCGCCGACGTGCTTATTGTTATTACCCTCGTGTAGTCAACGTCCACGTTCCATTGTATTACTCCCTCGTTATTTGGCATTCTTACCGTGTGAACGTTTGCTTTGCATGTGTATTTCACCTGTTCGTACGGCAAGAATTTGTTTCTTAGCTGCGACGAATAACCTCTCTCTCTTCTCTCTGCACGTTCGATAATTCTCTCACCATAAATACATTGCGTATGTTCAGTCTGCTTGAGGCCCATATAAACAGCTGTCGACTGTTTTTTCATCCATCGTTTATGATAACCTGAGTAGTTGTTATAATTATAGTTATAATTATCGTTATTATAGTTATCGTTCGCTTTCTACTTATTGTGCTTATATCTAATTTTATAATAATTTTATCACAAGTTTGCGTAGTATTTCGTATAAATACTTTACTACGTTTCTCGTTAGGCCTACAGTGATATTTATCTCCGTAAGTGTGGTGCCTTAAGTATTTCACCTGTGTCATCTTATGTGACTTACTAGTGTGTGTGTGTCTCACAATTGGGATAACGCTATTAATAAGGTACGTTCTATTAACCTTTATTTGCTTCCCTTCCATAATGTTAATTCCATTTTTATATTATTTATCGTTAGTAATTACAAACGTATTTTCAACTAGTATGAATTCTTCACATATTAGCTCTGATTGTTTATTAATTATTCCACAGACATTTTCTGTGATCGTGTCAATACGTAAACTTGTATCAACCATTTTTTCGGTTAACTGTGCAGTACTGTCTATTATCGTTTTTTTTTATTTCAAGCTTATCAATGTTTAACTCTTCTAGCCTCTCCATATTTTTATGGTGTCTTGTTTAAAATTTTCAGTTTGTTCTTCTAATTTTTTCTTATTAGATTCTTTTAATTCGTCTATTTTAGCATTTATATTTTCCATTTGTTTTGTGCTTATTTCGTCTATCCAAGCACGCATCATCGTTTGCAACGCCTCTATGTCAAAATTTCCTGGAGTCGTCATGTTGAAGTATTATTAAAATATTTATTTAGTAGTTGTTCTTTAACAATTATTATTGATAACCGTTCCCTACTTATTTATTTATTTCTTTATTTATTTTTATTAATAGTTATTATTAATACTCACTACAGTTACACCTGTTACATAGACAAACAATATTATTTGTGGGCGCCAGCTGTGTTTTAATACACAACAATTAAAATAACATTCAATTAATGTTTAATATAAATAATTATTATTACATATAGTACATTTTTCATTTAACACACCCTTATTTTTAGAGCACCCATTTATCTACAAAAAAATTTTAATAGTTAAATGGTGGCGATCGGGCCACACGTTCATAGGCGACAAATATGCAACATTTTAAATACCAACATTTAAGTGCATTTTAAATTTGTGCAGTCCCACGTTCTTTGGGACGCCAAAAGGTGACAAATTACCCTTCTTTATGTATTTTAATCTGTACATTAATTTAACTCATACTCTTTATATAACATTCCTATAATGGCTTGTATGTAGTTGGGGTTCAGGTGTATCTGAAATAATAACTCTATGTAACTTTCAAAGGTATTTCAAATTTATTTAGTAATAATGAAATTGTGCGCAAGGCTCTTGATTCGACTTAAAAACATTCATTATTGCTTTGTTACTATGCCGTAAGTCTTACGCTGTATACATCCTTACTGACTAAATATTCTATTGTAATAATTACTTTATTAAAATATCATTTCCGGGTACTCAGACAATTAGTGTGCTTCTAAATATAAATGCTTAAATATCTTTTATTTTAGATATTGTAACGAAATTCAACATATTAATAGCTACTGAATTTATCTTTCATTTTCAGTACTGATTTATAAAACTCTACTTTTTTACTTAAATGCTTTGCATTCTTTTCATTTCAATACTAATTTGATCTCTTGTTTTCGTTAATCCTACTTCGATAATATCTAACATTTTAACTCTAAATTTACAAGAAACATTGGCTGTTAACTTTAAAATAAGACAATAATGTCTTTAATTTTCTTAGAGTTAATTGTTCGACTAAGAGGTAAATAAGTTGTTTATCAACTTATTGTTGTCAATCATACTCCATCGCAATTGATCCATCTGTAATCGTCCTTGTCTCGAACTCCAGCATCAATTCCACTTGTCCAGCGTCGTATCCAGACTTCAGTAATGTTCCTCTTGTCCAGCGTCGCTTCTCTTGTGAAGCGTCGTATCCAGACTTCAGTAATGTTCCTCTTGTCCAGCGCAGCCGCTCTAGACTCCAGCGTCGTCTCGCTCTCTGGAACTAAGTCGTCAGCTCTCTCGCTCTCCGGAACTTCATGTTACTTCTTTTCGTGCTGTTTCGGACGTCAGTTGATCTTCTTATATGGATTTTCTTCTCCTGTAATTCTGTTACTATTGACAAGTGATTGTATTTACAACTCAGTTACATAGTTTTATGTAACTGGAAGGATGAAACTATTTACAAAAAAATAAATACTCCGTGCGGACGGGCAGAAGCTCCCGCTGCAACTGTGGATGATCAAAAAAGATACAACTGTAGCGTGTGTGTCCTATTTATACCCACGTCTTGGTTAACACCTGCAGTTGTACGAAATCGACATGGCTGAAATTGTCTCTGGGTTTTGTTCCCCCACTCCTCGTCAATTTCGCTATTTCTTATATTTCTGCGAATTACAGATTCCTGTAAGTATACTCTTATACCCAACTTATAACTATTTTCACTACACATGTTCACTGTACTTTTGGATATTGTAACTTAACCCTTTCGACCTGTACACAGTTATTTCGCTATTACACTCGTACGGTGTGTCCCTTTCACGAGGTTTCCGTACACAGTATGTAGTTAATTTTATTACATTTTATTGTGTCTTTGGATTTTACTCCTTATTTATAGTTTATGAATAATTACGGAAAAACAGTAATTACGCAATTATATATACTGGGGTGGCAAACTCGTCTGCATAGACCTGCGTTACACACACATGCAAAATACTGTTGTACACACTTTCAGTTACATCTGTGTGTGTGTAGAAGTCGATTCAGGTCGAAACATCTGTCCATATTCTTGTCTGAGCCAAGCTTGCAATATCTGATATGCTTACTTCTAGTACATTATTAATTATTTTACAATTTATTATGTATATTTAAATTTTTATATTCAATGCTCAGTACAGCACTTATCTGTACTGTCGCATTAACCCTCTGCTTGGTAATAAAAAATTTAATAAAATTATTTAGTAAATTTATTATTATTATTGTTATTATTGTTAGTAAAAAAAATATAACAAATAATAAAGAATAGTATTCGTCATTTCACCCTTAATCGGAGAGTAGACATACGTCTTCCCTCCCCTCTTCACTCACTCACTGCTCGTGACCTTGTAGGGTGGCTTCAACAACAGCTGATCTGACTGGTTTCTTTGACCTCATTACTTTTATGTGTAGAACTTCCTAAATAAATTTGCATTCTTGTACTGATAAACATTTTGCATCTTAACATAGTATGCCATTGTTTACTCTGAAAGTTTACTTTATCCTAATTATACATTCCTACCTTCGTTTCTTAACCTTTCTTACTTTACTTATTCCAATCTTCCTTCTTACTTTACTTATCTAATACATTACTTATACAATACCTTAACTCTTATAACCTTTTATTACATTTCTTTAACATTTCCTTTCTAATCGCTACTACTTTCCTGAAATACACTTCCGTAACAGATTACTCTTTTAGCTTTGTAGTGTGTCGCGTGATCGGTTACAGAAGAACTGTCTTGGAAAACAAAGATAATTTTCTTGAAGTCCTTAATCCTAAGTAGTCTCTGCCCTTTTGACTTTTCACTCTCGCTTTCTTCTGTGTCCTTGTATCTCCATTAAGTGTTCGCTTGATCAGCCGTTCTGACAATTATAACAATTATTTCCCATTCCTAACTAATTCTTCATATTAATAACAACATCACTAATAACATTCCTTACCATTTCTTACATTTTTCTTTACAGATTTCATTCTTTACCATCTATAATACATTTCCTAACTTTCTTTGAACATACTTTTATTTAGCATAACATTCTTTATTATTTAATTCCTTATTTCTTTTCACTAATAGTTCTTTTTTTATTTACAATCATATCCTTAATAAATAGCATTTCTTAATTGTACTCTCTTATCTTATTATTAATAATTCTTAGTAATATTATTTTTCATTTAAAAATAATTATTTATTTTCAGGTATTGAATTCGGTTCGGTGTGTCGTTCGATCCTACACCCTTCTTATTATAACAATTGTTTGGTCCGTCGTTTATCGGACGTACATTGTTCCTTTGTAACATAGTCGCCGACGTGCTTACTTTTGTTATTACCCTCGTGTAGTCAACGTCCACATTCCATTGTATTTCTCCCTCGTTATTTGGCATTCTTACCGTGTGAACGTTTGCTTTGCATGTGTATTTCACCTGTTCGTACGGCAAGAATTTGTTTCTTAGCTGCGACGAATAACCTCTCTCTCTTCTCTCTGCACGTTCCATAATTCTCTCATCATAAATACATTGCGTATGTTCAGTCTGCTTGAGACCCATATAAACAGCTGTCGACTGTTTTTTCATCCGTCGTTTATGATAACCTGAGTAGTTGTTATAATTATAGTTATAATTATCGTTATTATAGTTATCGTTCGCTTTCTACTTATTGTGCTTATATGTAATTTTATAATTCTCACAAGTTTGCGTAGTATTTCGTATAAATACTTTACTACGTTTCTCGTTAGGCCTACAGTGATATTTATCTCCGTAAGTTTGGTGCCTTAAGTATTTCACTTGTGTCATCTTATGTGACTTACTAGTGTGTGTGTGTCTCACAATTGGGATATCGCTATTAATAAGGTACGTTTTATTAACCTTTATTTGCTTCTCTTCCTTAATGTTAATTTCATTTTTATATTATTTATCGTTAGTAATTACAAACGTATTTTCAACTAGTATGAATTCTTCACATATTAGCTCTGATTGTTTATTAATTATTCCACAGACATTTTCTGTGATCGTGTCAATACGTAAACTTGTATCAACCATTTTCTCGGTTAACTGTGCAGTACTGTCTATTATCGTTCGTTTTGTTTCAAGCTTATCAATTTTTAACTATTCTAGCCCTCCATATTTTTAAGGTGTCTTGTTTAAAATTTTCAGTTTGTTCTTCTAATTGTTTCTTATTAGATTATTTTAATTTGTCTATTTTAGCATTTATATTTTCCGTTTGTTTTGTGCTTATTTCGTCTATCCAAGCACGCATCATCGTTTGCAACGGCTCTATGTCCAAATTTCCTGTAGTCGTCATTTTGAAGTATTATTAAAATATTTATTTAGTAGTTGTTCTTTAACAATTATTATTTATAACCGTTCCCTACATATTTATTTATTTCTTTCTTTATTTTTATTAATAGTTATTATTAATACTCACTACAGTTACACCTGTTACATAGACAAACAATATTATTTGTGGGCGCCAGCTGTGTTTTAATACACAACAATTAAAATAACATTCAATTAATGTTTAATATAAATAATTATTATTACATATAGTACATTTTTCATTTAACACACCCTTATTTTTAGAGCACCCATTTCTCTACAAAAAAATTTTAATAGTTAAATGGTGGCGATCGGGCCACACGTTCATGGGCGACAAATATGCAACATTTTAAATACCAACATTTAAGTGCATTTTAAATTTGTGGAGTCCCACGTTCTTTGGGACGCCAAAAGGTGACAAATTACCCTTCTTTATGTATTTTAATCTGTACATTAATTTAACTAATACTCTTTATATAACATTCCTATAATGGCTTGTATGTAGTTGGGGTTCAGGTGTATCTGAAATAATAACTCTATGTAACTTTCAAAGGTATTTCAAATTTATTTAGTAATAATGAAATTGTGCGCAAGGCTCTTGATTCGACTTAAAAACATTCATTATTGCTTTGTTACTATGCCGTAAGTCTTACGCTGTATACATCCTTACTGACTAAATATTCTATTGTAATAATTACTTTATTAAAATATCATTTCCCGGCTACTCAGACAATTAGTGTGCTTCTAAATATAAATGCTTAAATATCTTTTATTTTAGATATTGTAACGAAATTCAACATATTAATAGCTACTGAATTTATCTTTCATTTTCAGTACTGATTTATAAAACTCTACTTTTTTACTTAAATGCTTTGCATTCTTTTCATTTCAATACTAATTTGATCTCTTGTTTTCGTTAATCCTACTTCGATAATATCTAACATTTTAACTCTAAATTTACAAGAAACATTGGCTGTTAACTTTAAAATAAAACAATAATGTCTTTAATTTTCTTAGAGTTAATTGTTCGACTAAGAGGTAAATAAGTTGTTTATCAACTTATTGTTGTCAATCATACTCCATCGCAATTGATCCATCTGTAATCGTCCTTGTCTCGAACTCCAGCATCAATTCCACTTGTCCAGCGTAGTTTCCAGACTTCAGTAATGTTCCTCTTGTCCAGCGTCGCTTCTCTTGTGAAGCGTTGTATCCAGACTTCAGTAATGTTCCTCTTGTCCAGCGCAGCCGCTCTAGACTCCAGCGTCGTCTCGCTCTCTGGAACTAAGTCGTCAGCTCTCTCGCTCTCCGGAACTTCATGTTACTTCTTTTCGTGCTGTTTCGGACGTCAGTTGATCATCTTATATGGATTTTCTTCTCCTGTAATTCTGTTACTATTGACAAGTGATTGTATTTACAACTCAGTTACATAGTTTTATGTAACTGGAAGGATGAAACTATTTACAAAAAAATAAATACTCCGTGCGGACGGGCAGAAGCTCCCGCTGCAACTGTGGATGATCAAAAAAGATACAACTGTAGCGTGTGTGTCCTATTTATACCCACGTCTTGGTTAACACCTGCAGTTGTACGAAATCGACATGGCTGAAATTGTCTCTGGGTTTTGTTCCCCCACTCCTCGTTAATTTCGCTATTTCTTATATTTCTGCGAATTACAGATTCCTGTAAGTGTACTCTTATACCCATCTTATAACTATTTTCACTACACATGTTCACTGTACTTTTGGATATTGTAACTTAACCCTTTCGACCTGTACACAGTTATTTCGCTATTACACTCGTACGGTGTGTCCCTTTCACGAGGTTTCCGTACACAGTATGTAGTTAATTTTATTACATTTTATTGTGTCTTTGGATTTTACTCCTTATTTATAGTTTATGAATAATTACGGAAAAATCGTATTTACGCAATTATATATACTGGGGTGGCAAACTCGTCTGCATAGACCTGTGTTACACACACATGCAAAATACTGTTGTACACACTTTCAGTTACATCTGTGTGTGTGTACAAGTCGATTCAGGTCGAAACATCTGTCCATATTCTTATCTGAGCCAAGCTTGCAATCCCTGATATGCTTACTTCTAGTACATTAATAATTATTTTACAATTTATTATGTATATTTAAATTTATATATTAAATGATCAGTACAGCACTTATCTGTACTGTCGCATTATCCCTCTGCTTGGTAATAAAAAATTTAATAAAATTATTTATTAAATTTTTTATTATTATTATTATTATTATTGTTAGTAAAAAAAATATAACAAATAATAAAGAATAGTATTCGTCATTTCACCCTTAATCGGAGAGTAGACATACGTCTTCCCTCACCTCTTCACTCACTCACTGCTCGTGACCTTGTAGGGTGGCTTCAACAACAGCTGATCTGACTGGTTTCTTTGACCTCATTACTTTTATGTGTAGAACTTCCTAAATAAATTTGCATTCTTGTACTGATAAACATTTTGCATCTTAATATAATATGCCATTGTTTACTCTGAAAGTTTACTTTACCCTAATTATACATTCCTACCTTCGTTTCTTAACCTTTCTTACTTTACTTATTCCAATCTTCCTTCTTACTTTACTTATCTAATACATTACTTATACAATAACTTAACTCTTATAACCTTTTATTACATTTCTTTAACATTACCTTTCTGATCGCTACTACTTTCCTGAAATACACTTCCGTCACAGAATACTCTTTTAGCTTAGTAGTGTGTCGCATGATCGGTTACAGAGGAAATGTCTTGGAAAACAAAGATAATTTTCTTGAAGTCCTTAATCCTAAGTAGCCTCTGCCCTTTTGACTTTTCACTCTCGCTTTCTTCTGTGTCCTTGTATCTCCATTAATTGTTCGCTTGATCACCCGTTCTGACAATTATAACAATTATTTCCAATTCCTAACTATTTCTTCATATTAATAACAACATCACTAATAACATTCCTTACCATTTCTTACATTTTTCTTTACACATTTCATTGCTTACCATCTATAATACATTTTCCAACTTTCTTTTAAAATGCTTATATTTAGCATAACATTCTTTATTACTTAATTTCTTAATTCTTTTCACTAATATTTCCTTTTTTTATATGCAATCATAACCTTAATAAATAACATTTCTTAATTATACTCTCTTATTTTATTAGTAATAATTCTTAGTAATATTATATTTCATTTAAAAATAATTATTTATTTTCAGGTATTGAATTCGGTTCGGTGTGTCGTTCGATCCTACACCCTTCTTATTATAACAATTGTTTGGTCCGTCGTTTATCGGACGTACATTGTTCCTTTCTAACATAGTCGCCGACGTGCTTACTTTTGTTATTACCCTCGTGTAGTCAACGTCCACATTCCATTGTATTACTCCCTCGTTATTTGGCATTCTTACCGTGTGAACGTTTGCTTTGCATGTGTATTTCACCTGTTCGTACGGCAAGAATTTGTTTCTTAGCTGCGACGAATAACCTCTCTCTCTTCTCTCTGCACGTTCCATAATTCTCTCATCATAAATACATTGCGTATGTTCAGTCTGCTTGAGGCCCATATAAACAGCTGTCGACTGTTTTTTCATCCGTCGTTTATGATAACCTGTGTAGTTGTTATAATTATAGTTATAATTATCGTTATTATAGTTATCGTTCGCTTTCTACTTATTGTGCTTATATCTAATTTTATAATTCTCACAAGTTTGCGTAGAATTTCGTATAAATACTTTACTACGTTTCTCGTTAGGCCTACAGTGATATTTATCTCCGTAAGTGTGGTGCCTTAAGTGTTTCACCTGTGTCATCTTATGTGACTTACTAGTGTGTGTGTGTATCACAATTGGGATATCGCTATTAATAAGGTACGTTATATTAACCTTTATTTGCTTCTCTTCCTTAATGTTAATTTCATTTTTATATTATTTATCGTTAGTAATTACAAACGTATTTTCAACTAGTATGAATTCTTCACATATTAGCTCTGATTGTTTATTAATTATTCCACAGACATTTTCTGTGATCGCGTCAATACGTAAACTTGTATCAACCATTTTTTCGGTTAACTGTGCAGTACTGTCTATTATCGTTCGTTTTATTTCAAGCTTATCAATTTTTAACTCTTCTAGCCTTTCCACTTTTTATGGTGTCTTGTTTAAAATTTTCAGTTTGTTCTTCTAATTTTTTCTTATTAGATTCTTTTAATTCGTCTATTTTAGCATTTATATTTTCCGTTTTTTTTGTGCTTATTTCGTCTATCCAAGCACGCATCATCGTTTGCAACGCCTCTATGTCAAAATTTCCTGGAGTCGTCATGTTGAAGTATTATTAAAATATTTATTTAGTAGTTGTTCTTTAACAATTATTATTGATAACCGTTCCCTACTTATTTATTTATTTATATCTTTATTTTTATTAATAGTTATTATTAATACTCACTACAGTTACACCTGTTACATAGACAAACAATATTATTTGTGGGCGCCAGCTGTGTTTTAATACACAACAATTAAAATAACATTCAATTAATGTTTAATATAAATAATTATTATTACATATAGTACATTTTTCATTTAACACACCCTTATTTTTAGAGCACCCATTTATCTACAAAAAAAATTTTAATAGTTAAATGGTGGCGATCGGGCCACACGTTCATGGGCGACAAATATGCAACAATTTAAATACCAACATTTCAGTGCATTTTAAATTTGTGGAGTCCCACGTTCTTTGGGACGCCAAAAGGTGACAAATTACCCTTCTTTATGTATTTTAATCTGTACATTAATTTAACTCATACTCTTTATATAACATTCCTATAATGGCTTGTATGTAGTTGGGGTTCAGGTGTATCTGAAATAATAACTCTATGTAACTTGCAACGGTATTTCAAATGTATTTAGTAATAATGAAATTGTGCGCAAGGCACTTGATTCGACTTAAAAACATTCATTATTGCTTTGTTACTGTGCCGTAAGGCTTACGCTTTATACATCCTTACTGACTATATATTCTATTGTAATAATTACTATATTAAAATATCATTTCCCGGCTACTCAGACAATTAGTGTGCTTCTAAATATAAATGCTTAAATATCTTCTATTTAATTATTGTAACGAAATTCAACATATTAATAGCTACTGAATTTATCTTTCATTTTCAGTACTGATTTATAAAACTCTACTTTTTTACTTAAATGTTTGCATTCTTTTCATTTCAATACTAATTTGATCTCTTGTTTTCGTTAATCCTACTTCGATAATATCTAACATTTTAACTCTATATTTACAAGAAACATTGGCTGTTAACTTTAAAATAAAACAATGATGTCTTTAATTTTCTTAGAGTTAATTGTTCGACTAAGAGGTAAATAAGTTGTTTATCAACTTATTGTTGTCAATCATACTCCATCGCAATTGATCCATCTGTAATCGTCCTTGTCTCGAACTCCAGCATCAATTCCACTTGTCTAGCGTCGTTTCCAGACTTCAGTAATGTTCCTCTTGTCCAGCGTCGCTTCTCTTGTGAAGCGTCGTATCCAGACTTCAGTAATGTTCCTCTTGTCCAGCGCAGCCGCTCTAGACTCCAGCGTCGTCTCGCTCTCTGGAACTAAGTCGTCAGCTCTCTCGCTCTCCGGAACTTCATGTTACTTCTTTTCGTGCTGTTTCGGACGTCAGTTGATCATCTTATATGGATTTTCTTCTCGTGTAATTCTGTTACTATTGACAAGTGATTGTATTTACAACTCAGTTACATAGTTTTATGTAACTGGAAGGATGAAACTATTTACAAAAAATAAATACTCCGTGCGGACGGGCAGAAGCTCCCGCTGCAACTGTGGATGATCAAAAAAGATACAACTGTAGCGTGTGTGTCCTATTTATACCCACGTCTTGGCTAACACCTGCAGTTGTACGAAATCGACATGGCTGAAATTGTCTCTGGGTTTTGTTCCCCCATTCCTCGTCAATTTCGCTATTTCTTATATTTCTGCGAATTACAGATTCCTGTAAGTATACTCTCATACCCATCTTATAACTATTTTCACTACACATGTTCACTGTAGTTTGGATATTGTAACTTAACCCTTTCGACCTGTACACAGTTATTTCGCTATTACACTCGTACGGTGTGTCGCTTTCACGTGGTTTTCGGACACACATTTTATTGTGTCTTTGGATTTTACTCCTTATTTATAGTTTATAAATAATTACGGAAAAACCGTAATTACGCAATTATATATACTGGGGTGGCAAACTCGACTGCATAGACCTGCGTCACACACACATGCAAAATACTGTTGTACACACTTTCAGTTACACCTGTGTGTGTATGTACAAGTCGATTCAGGTCGAAACACCTGTCCATATTCTTGTCTGAGCCAAGCTTGCAATCCCTGATATGCTTACTTGTAGTACATTATTAATTATTTTACAATTTATTATGTATATTTAAATTTTTATATTCAATGCTCAGTACAGCACTTATCTGTACTGTCGCATTATCACTCTGCTTAGTAATAAAAAATGTAATAAAATTATTTATTAAATTTTTTTAGTTATTATTATTATTGTTTGTAAAAAAAATATAACAAATAATAAAGAATAGTATTCGTCATTTCACCCTTAATTGGAGTGTACACATACGACTTCCCTGCCCTCTTCACTCACTCACTGCTCGTGACCTTGTAGGGTGGCTTCAACAACAGCTGATCTGACTGGTTTCTTTGACCTCATTACTTTTATGTGTAGAACTTCCTAAATAAATTTGCATTCTTGTACTGATAAACATTTTGCATCTTAACATAATATGCCATTGTTTACTCTGAAAGTTTACTTTACCCTAATTATACATTCCTACCTTCGTTTCTTAACCTTTCTTACTTTACTTATTCCAATCTTCCTTCTTACATTACTTATCTAATACATTATTTATACAATACCTTAACTCTTATAACCTTTTATTACATTTCTTTAACATTACCTTTCTGATCGCTACTACTTTCCTGAAATACATTTCCGTAACAGAATACTCTTTTAGCTTTTTAGTGTGTCGAGTGATCGGTTACAGAGGAACTGTCTTGGAAAACAAAGATAATTTTCTTGAAGTCCTTAATCCTAAGTAGTCTCTGCCCTTTTGACTTTTCACTCTCGCTTTCTTCTGTGTCCTTGTATCTCCATTAAGTGTTCGCTTGATCAGCCGTTCTCACAATTATAACAATTATTTCCCATTCCTAACTATTTCTTCATATTAATAACAACATCACTAATAATATTCCTTACCATTTCTTACATTTTTCTTTACAGATTTCATTCTTTACCATCTACAATACATTTCCTAACTTTCTTTGAACATACTTTTATATAGCATAACATTCTTTATTATTTAATTCCTTATTTCTTTTCACTAATAGTTCTTTTTTTTATTTACAATCATATCCTTAATAAATAACATTTCTTAATTATACTCTCTTATCTTATTATTAATAATTCTTAGTAATATTATTTTTCATTTAAAAATAATTATTTATTATCGGGTATTAAGTTTCGTTCGGTGTGTCGTTCGATCCTACACCCTTCTTATTATAACAATTGTTTGGTCCGTCGTTTATAGGACGTACATTGTTCCTTTGTAACATAGTCGCCGACGTGCTTACTATTGTTATTACCCTCGTGTAGTCAACGTCCACATTCCAATGTATTACTCCCTCGTTATTTGGCATTCTTACCGTGTGAACGTTTGCTTTGCATGTGTATTTCACCTGTTCGTACGGCAAGAATTTGTTTCTTAGCTGCGACGAATAACCTCTCTCTCTCTTCTCTCTGCACGTTCCATAATTCTCTCATCATAAATACATTGCGTATGTTCAGTCTGCTTGAGGCCAATGTAAACAGCTTTTGACTGTTTTTTCATCCGTCGTTTATGATAACCTCTGTAGTTGTTATAATTATAGTTATAATTATCGTTATTATAGTTATCGTTTGCTTTCTACTTATTGTGCTTATATCTAATTTTATAATTCTCACAAGTTTGCGTAGTATTTCGTCTAATTCCTTTACTACGTTTCTCGTTAGGCCTACAGTGATATTTATCTCCGTAAGTGTGGTGCCTTAAGTGTTTCACCTGTGTCATCTTATGTGACTTACTAGTGTGTGTGTGTGTATCACAATTGGGATAACGCTATTAATAAAGTACGTTCTATTAACCTTTATTTGCTTCCCTTCCATAATGTTAATTCCATTTTTATATTATTTATCGTTAGTAATTACAAACGTATTTTCAACTAGTATGAATTCTTCACATATTAGCTCTGATTGTTTATTAATTATTCCACAGACATTTTCTGTGATCGTGTCAATACGTAAACTTGTATCAACCATTTTTTCGGTTAACTGTGCAGTACTGTCTATTATCGTTCGTTTTATTTCAAGCTTATCAATGTTTAACTCTTCTACCTCTCCATATTTTTATGGTGTCTTGTTTAAAATTTTCAGTTTGTTCTTCTAATTTTTTCTTATTAGATTCTTTTAATTCGTCTATTTTAGCATTTGCAACGCCTCTATGTCAAAATTTCCTGGAGTCGTCATGTTGAAGTATTATTAAAATATTTATTTAGTAGTTGTTCTTTAACAATTATTATTGATAACCCTTCCCTACTTATTTATATATTTATTTCTTTATTTTTATTAATAGTTATTATTAATACTCACTACAGTTACACCTGTTACATAGACAAACAATGTTATTTGTGGGCGCCAGCTGTGTTTTAATACACAACAATTAAAATAACATTCAATTAATGTTTAATATAAATAATTATTATTACATATAGTACATTTTTCATTTAACACACCCTTATTTTTAGAGCACCCATTTATCTACAAAAAAAATTTTAATAGTTAAATGGTGGCGATCGGGCCACACGTTCATGGGCGACAAATATGCAACATTTTAAATACCAACATTTAAGTGCATTTTAAATTTGTGGAGTCCCACGTTCTTTGGGACGCCAAAAGGTGACAAATTACCCTTCTTTATGTATTTTAATCTGTACATTAATTTAACTCATACTCTTTATATAACATTCCTATAATGGCTTGTATGTAGTTGGGGTTCAGGTGTATCTGAAATAATAACTCTATGTAACTTTCAAAGGTATTTCAAATTTATTTAGTAATAATGAAATTGTGCGCAAGGCTCTTGATTCGACTTAAAAACATTCATTATTGCTTTGTTACTATGCCGTAAGTCTTACGCTGTATACATCCTTAATGACTAAATATTCTATTGTAATAATTACTTTATTAAAATATCATTTTCCGGCTACTCAGACAATTAGTGTGCTTCTAAATATAAATGCTTAAATATCTTTTATTTTAGATATTGTAACGAAATTCAACATATTAATAGCTACTGAATTTATCTTTCATTTTCAGAACTGATTTATAAAACTCTACTTTTTTACTTAAATGCTTTGCATTCTTTTCATTTCAATACTAATTTGAGCTCTTGTTTACGTTAATCCTACTTCGATAGTATCTAACATTTTAACTCTATATTTACAAGAAATATTGTCTGTTAATTTTAAAATAAAACAATAATGTCTTTAATTTTCTTAGAGTTAATTATTCGACTTAGAGTTAAATAAGTTGTTTATCAACTTATTGTTGTCAATCATACTCCATCGCAATTGATCCATCTGTAATCGTCCTTGTCTCGAACTCCAGCATCAATTCCACTTGTCCAGCGTCGTTTCCGGACTTCAGCAATGTTCCTCTTGTCCAGCGTCGCTTCTCTTGTGAAGCGTCGTATCCAGACTTCAGTAATGTTCCTCTTGTCCAGCGCAGCCGCTCTAGACTCCAGCGTCGTCTCGCTCTCTGGAACTAAGTCGTCAGCTCTCTCGCTCTCCGGAACTTCATGTTACTTCTTTTCGTGCTGTTTCGGACGTCAGTTGATCATCTTATATGGATTTTCTTCTCCTGTAATTCTGTTACTATTGACAAGTGATTGTATTTACAACTCAGTTACATAGTTTTATGTAACTGGAAGGATGAAACTATTTACAAAAAAATAAATACTCCTTGCGGACGGGCAGAAGCTCCCGCTGCAACTGTGGATGATCAAAAAAGATACAACTGTAGCGTGTGTGTCCTATTTATACCCACGTCTTGGTTAACACCTGCAGTTGTACGAAATCGACATGGCTGAAATTGTCTCTGGGTTTTGTTCCCCCACTCCTCGTTAATTTCGCTATTTCTTATATTTCTGCGAATTACAGATTCCTGTAAGTATACTCTTATACCCATCTTATAACTATTTTCACTACACATGTTCACTGTACTTTTGGATATTGTAACTTAACCCTTTCGACCTGTACACAGTTACTTCGCTATTACACTCGTACGGTGTGTCCCTTTCACGAGGTTTCCGTACACAGTATGTAGTTAATTTTATTACATTTTATTGTGTGTTTGGATTTTAATCCTTATTTATAGTTTATGAATAATTACGGAAATATCGTATTTACGCAATTATATATACTGGGGTGGCAAACTCGTCTGCATAGACCTGTGTTACACACACATGCAAAATACTGTTGTACAAACTTTCTGTTACATCTGTGTGTGTGTACAAGTCGATTCAGGTCGAAACATCTGTCCATATTCTTGTCTGAGCCAAGCTTGCAATCCCTGATATGCTTACTTCTAGTACATTATTAATTATTTTACAATTTATTATGTATATTTAAATTTATATATTAAATGCTCAGTACAGCACTTATCTGTACTGTCGCATTATCCCTCTGCTTGGTAATAAAAAATTTAATAAAATTATTTATTAAATTTTTTATTATTAATATTATTATTATTGTTAGTAAAAAAAATATAACAAATAATAAAGAATAGTATTCGTCATTTCACCCTTAATCGGAGAGTAGACGTACGTCTTCCCTCACCTCTTCACTCACTCACTGCTCGTGACCTTGTAGGGTGGCTTCAACAACAGCTGATCTGACTGGTTTCTTTGACCTCATTACTTTTATGTGTAGAACTTCCTAAATAAATTTGCATTCTTGTACTGATAAACATTTTGCATCTTAATATAATATGCCATTGTTTACTCTGAAAGTTTACTTTACCCTAATTATACATTCCTACCTTCGTTTCTTAACCTTTCTTACTTTACTTATTCCAATCTTCCTTCTTACTTTACTTATCTAATACATTACTTATACAATAACTTAACTCTTATAACCTTTTATTACATTTCTTTAACATTACCTTTCTGATCGCTACTACTTTCCTGAAATACATTTCCGTAACAGAATACTCTTTTAACTTAGTAGTGTGTCGCGTGATCGGTTACAGAGGAAATGTCTTGGAAAACAAAGATAATTTTCTTGAAGTCCTTAATCCTAAGTAGTCTCTGCCCTTTTGACTTTTCACTCTCGCTTTCTTCTGTGTCCTTGTATCTCCATTAATTGTTCGCTTGATCAGCCGTTCTGACAATTATAACAATTATTTCCAATTCCTAACTATTTCTTCATATTAATAACAACATCACTAATAACATTCCTTACCATTTCTTACATTTTTCTTTACACATTTCATTGCTTACCATCTATAATACATTTTCCAACTTTCTTTTAAAATACTTATATTTAGCATAACATTCTTTATTACTTAATTTCTTATTTCTTTTCACTTATATTTCCTTTTTTTTATATGCAATCATAACCTTAATAAATAACATTTCTTAATTATACTCTCTTATTTTATAATTAATAATTCTTAGTAATATTATATTTCATTTAAAAATAATTATTTATTTTCAGGTATTGAATTCGGTTTGGTGTGTCGTTCGATCCTACACCCTTCTTATTATAACAATTGTTTGGTCCGTCGTTTATCGGACGTACATTGTTCCTTTGTAACATAGTCGCCGACGTGCTTACTTTTGTTATTACCCTCGTGTAGTCAACGTCCACATTCCATTGTATTACTCCCTCGTTATTTGGCATTCTTACCGTGTGAACGTTTGCTTTGCATGTGTATTTCACCTGTTCGTACGGCAAGAATTTGTTTCTTAGCTGCGACAGCTAACCTCTCTCTCTTCTCTCTGCACGTTCCATAATTCTCTCATCATAAATACATTGCGTATGTTCAGTCTGCTTGAGGCCCATATAAACAGCTGTCGACTGTTTTTTCATCCGTCGTTTATGATAACCTGTGTAGTTGTTATAATTATAGTTATAATTATCGTTATTATAGTTATCGTTCGCTTTCTACTTATTGTGCTTATATCTAATTTTATAATTCTCACAAGTTTGCGTAGTATTTCGTATAAATACTTTACTACGTTTCTCGTTAGGTCTACAGTGATATTTATCTCCGTAAGTGTGGTGCCTTAAGTGTTTCACCTGTGTCATCTTATGTGACTTACTAGTGTGTGTGTGTGTATCACAATTGGGATAACGCTATTAATAAGGTACGTTTTATTAACTTTTATTTGCTTCTCTTCCTTAATGTTAATTCCATTTTTATATTATTTATCGTTAGTAATTACAAACGTATTTTCAACTAGTATGAATTCTTCACATATTAGCTCTGATTGTTTATTAATTATTCCACAGACATTTTCTGTGATCGTGTCAATACGTAAACTTGTATCAACCATTTTTTCGGTTAACTGTGCAGTACTGTCTATTATCGTTCGTTTTATTTCAAGCTTATCAATTTTTAACTCTTCTAGCCTCTCCATTTTTTATGGTGTCTTGTTTAAAATTTTCAGTTTGTTCTTCTAATTTTTTCTTATTAGATTTTTTAATTCGTCTATTTTAGCATTTATATTTTCCGTTTGTTTTGTGCTTATTTCGTCTATCCAAGCACGCATCATCGTTTGCAACGCCTCTATGTCAAAATTTCCTGGAGTCGTCATGTTGAAGTATTATTAAATTATTTATTTAGTAGTTGTTCTTTAACAATTATTATTGATAACCGTTCCCTACTTATTTATTTATTTATATCTTTATTTTTATTAGTAGTTATTATTAGTACTCACTACAGTTACACCTGTTACAATATTATTTGTGGGCGCCAGCTGTGTTTTAATCCACAACAATTAAAATAACATTCAATTAATGTTTAATATAAATAATTATTATTACATATAGTACATTTTTCATTTAACACACCCTTATTTTTAGAGCACCCATTTATCTACAAAAAAAAATTTAATAGTTAAATGGTGGCGATCGGGCCACACGTTCATGGGCGACAAATATGCAACATTTTAAATACCAACATTTAAGTGTATTTTAAATTTGTGGAGTCCCACGTTCTTTGGGACGCCAAAAGGTGACAAATTACCCTTCTTTATGTATTTTAATCTGTACATTAATTTAACTCATACTCTTTATATAACATTCCTATAATGGCTTGTATGTAGTTGGGGTTCAGGTGTATCTGAAATAATAACTCTATGTAACTTGCAACGGTATTTCAAATGTATTTAGTAATAATGAAATTGTGCGCAAGGCACTTGATTCGACTTAAAAACATTCATTATTGCTTTGTTACTATGCCGTAAGGCTTACGCTTTATACACCCTTACTGACTATATATTCTATTGTAATAATTACTATATTAAAATATCATTTCCCGGCTACTCAGACAATTAGTGTGCTTCTAAATATAAATGCTTAAATATCTTTTATTTTAGATATTGTAACGAAATTCAACATATTAATAGCTACTGAATTTATCTTTCATTTTCAGTACTGATTTATAAAACTCTACTTTTTTACTTAAATGTTTGCATTCTTTTCATTTCAATACTAATTTGATCTCTTGTTTTCGTTAATCCTACTTCGATAATATCTAACATTTTAACTCTATATTTACAAGAAACATTGGCTGTTAACTTTAAAATAAAACAATAATGTCTTTAATTTTCTTAGAGTTAATTGTTCGACTAAGTGGTAAATAAGTTGTTTATCAACTTATTGTTGTCAATCATACTCCATCGCAATTGATCCATCTGTAATCGTCCTTGTCTAGAACTCCAGCATCAATTCCACTTGTCCAGCGTCGTTTCCAGACTTCAGTAATGTTCTTCTTGTCCAGCGTCGTTTCTCTTGTGAAGCGTCGTATCCAGACTTCAGTAATGTTCCTCTTGTCCAGCGCAGCCGCTCTAGACTCCAGCGTCGTCTCGCTCTCTGGAACTAAGTCGTCAGCTCTCTCGCTCTCCGGAGCTTCATGTTACTTCTTTTCGTGCTGTTTCGGACGTCAGTTGATCATCTTATATGGATTTTCTTCTCGTGTAATTCTGTTACTATTGACAAGTGATTGTATTTACAACTCAGTTACATAGTTTTATGTAACTGGAAGGATGAAACTATTTACAAAAAAATAAATACTCCGTGCGGACGGGCAGAAGCTCCCGCTGCAACTGTGGATGATCAAAAAAGATACAACTGTAGCGTGTGTGTCCTATTTATACCCACGTCTTGGCTAACACCTGCAGTTGTACGAAATCGACATGGCTGAAATTGTCTCTGGGTTTTGTTCCCCCACTCCTCGTCAATTTCGCTATTTCTTATATTTCTGCGAATTACAGATTCCTGTAAGTATACTCTTATACCCATCTTATAACTATTTTCACTACACATGTTCACTGTACTTTTGGATATTGTAACTTAACCCTTTCGACCTGTACACAGTTATTTCGCTACTACACTCGTATGGTGTGTCGCTTTCACGTGGTTTTCGGACACAGTATGTAGTTAATTTTATTACATTTTATTGTGTCTTTGGATTTTACTCCTTATTTATAGTTTATGAATAATTACGGAAAAACCGTAATTACGCAATTATATATACTGGGGTGGCAAACTCGACTGCATAGACCTGCGTCACACACACATGCAAAATACTGTTGTACACACTTTCAGTTACACCTGTGTGTGTATGTACAAGTCGATTCAGGTCGAAACACCTGTCCATATTCTTGTCTGAGCCAAGCTTGCAATCCCTGATATGCTTACTTGTAGTACATTATTAATTATTTTACAATTTACTATGTATATTTAAATATTTATATTCAATGCTCAGTACAGCACTTATCTGTACTGTCGCATTATCCCTCTGCTTAGTAATAAAAAATGTAATAAAATTATTTATTATAATTTTTAGTTATTATTATTATTGTTTGTAAAAAAATATAACAAATAATAAAGAATAGTATTCGTCATTTCACCCTTAATTGGAGTGTACACATACGTCTTCCCTGCCCTCTTCACTCACTCACTGCTCGTGACCTTGTAGGGTGGCTTCAACAACAGCTGATCTGACTGGTTTCTTTGACCTCATTACTTTTATGTGTAGAACTTCCTAAATAAATTTGCATTCTTGTACTGATAAACATTTTGCATCTTAATATAATATGCCATTGTTTACTCTGAAAGTTTACTTTACCCTAATTATACATTCCTACCTTCGCTTCTTAACCTTTCTTACTTTACTTATTCCAATCTTCCTTCTTACTTTACTTATCTAATACATTACTTATACAATAACTTAACTCTTATAACCTTTTATTACATTTCTTTAACATTACCTTTCTGATCGCTACTACTTTCCTGAAATACACTTCCGTAACAGAATACTCTTTTAGCTTAGTAGTGTGTCGCGTGATCGGTTACAGAGGAAATGTCTTGGAAAACAAAGATAATTTTCTTGAAGTCCTTAATCCTAAGTAGTCTCTGCCCTTTTGACTTTTCACTCTCGCTTTCTTCTGTGTCCTTGTATCTCCATTAATTGTTCGCTTGATCAGCTGTTCTGACAATTATAACAATTATTTCCAATTCCTAACTATTTCTTCATATTAATAACAACATCACTAATAACATTCCTTACCATTTCTTACATTTTTCTTTACACATTTCATTGCTTACCATCTATAATACATTTTCCAACTTTCTTTTAAAATACTTATATTTAGCATAACATTCTTTATTACTTAATTTCTTATTTCTTTTCACTAATATTTCCTTTTTTTTATATGCAATCATAACCTTAATAAATAACATTTCTTAATTATACTCTCTTATTTTATTATTAATAATTCTTAGTAATATTATATTTCATTTAAAAATAATTATTTATTTTCAGGTATTGAATTCGGTTTGGTGTGTCGTTCGATCCTACACCCTTCTTATTATAACAATTGTTTGGTCCGTCGTTTATCGGACGTACATTGTTCCTTTGTAACATAGTCGCCGATGTGCTTACTTTTGTTATTACCCTCGTGTAGTCAACGTCCACATTCCATTGTATTACTCCCTCGTTATTTGGCATTCTTACCGTGTGAACGTTTGCTTTGTATGTGTATTTCACCTGTTCGTACGGCAAGAATTTGTTTCTTAGCTGCGACGAATAACCTCTCTCTCTTCTCTCTGCACGTTCCATAATTCTTTCATCATAAATACATTGCGTATGTTCAGTCTGCTTGAGGCCCATATAAACAGCTGTCGACTGTTTTTTCATCCGTCGTTTATGATAACCTGTGTAGTTGTTATAATTATAGTTATAATTATCGTTATTATAGTTATCGTTCGCTTTCTACTTATTGTGCTTATATCTAATTTTATAATTCTCACAAGTTTGCGTAGAATTTCGTATAAATACTTTACTACGTTTCTCGTTAGGCCTACAGTGATATTTATCTCCGTAAGTGTGGTGCCTTAAGTGTTTCACCTGTGTCATCTTATGTGACTTACTAGTGTGTGTGTGTATCACAATTGGGATATCGCTATTAATAAGGTACGTTATATTAACCTTTATTTGCTTCTCTTCCTTAATGTTAATTTCATTTTTATATTATTTATCGTTAGTAATTACAAACGTATTTTCAACTAGTATGAATTCTTCACATATTAGCTCTGATTGTTTATTAATTATTCCACAGACATTTTCTGTGATCGTGTCAATACGTAAACTTGTATCAACCATTTTTTCGGTTAACTGTGCAGTACTGTCTATTATCGTTCGTTTTATTTCAAGCTTATCAATTTTTAACACTTCTAGCCTTTCCATTTTTTACGGTGTCTTGTTTAAAATTTTCAGTTTGTTCTTCTAATTTTTTCTTATTAGATTCTTTTAATTCGTCTATTTTAGCATTTATATTTTCCGTTTGTTTTGTGCTTATTTCGTCTATCCAAGCACGCATCATCGTTTGCAACGCCTCTATGTCAAAATTTCCTGGAGTCGTCATGTTGAAGTATTATTAAAATATTTATTTAGTAGTTGTTCTTTAACAATTATTATTGATAACCGTTCCCTACTTATTTATTTCTTTATTTCTTTATTTTTATTAATAGTTATTATTAATACTCACTACAGTTACATCTGTTACATAGACAAACAATATTATTTGTGGGCGCCAGCTGTGTTTTAATACACAACAATTAAAATAACATTCAATTAATGTTTAATATAAATAATTATTATTACATATAGTACATTTTTCATTTAACACACCCTTATTTTTAGAGCACCCATTTATCTACAAAAAAAAATTTAATAGTTAAATGGTGGCGATCGGGCCACACGTTCATGGGCGACAAATATGCAACATTTTAAATACCAACATTTAAGTGCATTTTAAATTTGTGGAGTCCCACGTTCTTTGGGACGCCAAAAGGTGACAAATTACCCTTCTTTATGTATTTTAATCTGTACATTAATTTAACTCATACTCTTTATATAACATTCCTATAATGCCTTGTATGTAGTTGGGGTTCAGGTTTATCTGAAATAATAACTCTATGTAACTTGCAACGGTATTTCAAATGTATTTAGTAATAATGAAATTGTGCGCAAGGCACTTGATTCGACTTAAAAACATTCATTATTGCTTTGTTACTATGCCGTAAGGCTTACGCTTTATACATCCTTACTGACTATATATTCTATTGTAATAATTACTATATTAAAATATCATTTCCCGGCTACTCAGACAATTAGTGTGTTTCTAAATATAAATGCTTAAATATCTTTTACTTTAGATATTGTAACGAAATTCAACATATTAATAGCTACTGAATTTATCTTTCATTTTCAGTACTGATTTATAAAACTCTACTTTTTTACTTAAATGTTTGCATTCTTTTCATTTCAATACTAATTTGATCTCTTGTTTTCGTTAATCCTACTTCGATAATATCTAACATTTTGACTCTATATTTACAAGAAACATTGGCTGTTAACTTTAAAATAAAACAATAATGTCTTTAATTTTCTTAGAGTTAATTGTTCGACTAAGAGGTAAATAAGTTGTTTATCAACTTATTGTTGTCAATCATACTCCATCGCAATTGATCCATCTGTAATCGTCCTTGTCTCGAACTCCAGCATCAATTCCACTTGTCCAGCGTCGTTTCCAGACTTCAGTAATGTTCCTCTTGTCCAGCGTCGCTTCTCTTGTGAAGCGTCGTATCCAGACTTCAGTAATGTTCCTCTTGTCCAGCGCAGCCGCTCTAGACTCCAGCGTCGTCTCGCTCTCTGGAACTAAGTCGTCAGCTCTCTCGCTCTCCGGAACTTCATGTTACTTCTTTTCCTGCTGTTTCGGACGTCAGTTGATCATCTTATATGGATTTTCTTCTCCTGTAATTCTGTTATTATTGACAAGTGATTGTATTTACAACTCAGTTACATAGTTTTATGTAACTGGAAGGATGAAACTATTTACAAAAAATAAATACTCCGTGCGGACGGGCAGAAGCTCCCGCTGCAACTGTGGATGATCAAAAAAGATACAACTGTAGCGTGTGTGTCCTATTTATACCCACGTCTTGGCTAACATCTGCAGTTGTACGAAATCGACATGGCTGAAATTGTCTCTGGGTTTTGTTCCCCCATTCCTCGTCAATTTCGCTATTTCTTATATTTCTGCGAATTACAGATTCCTGTAAGTATACTCTTATACCCATCTTATAACTATTTTCACTACACATGTTCACTGTAGTTTGGATATTGTAACTTAACCCTTTCGACCTGTACACAGTTATTTCGCTATTACACTCGTACGGTGTGTCGCTTTCACGTGGTGTTCGGACACAGTATGTAGTTAATTTTATTACATTTTGTTGTGACTTTGGATTTTACTCCTTATTTATAGTTTATAAATAATTACGGAAAAACCGTAATTACGCAATTATATATACTGGGGTGGCAAACTCGACTGCATAGACCTGCGTCACACACACATGCAAAATACTGTTGTACACACTTTCAGTTACACCTGTGTGTGTATGTACAAGTCGATTCAGGTCGAAACACCTGTCCATATTCTTGTCTGAGCCAAGCTTGCAATCCCTGATATGCTTACTTGTAGTACATTATTAATTATTTTACAATTTATTATGTATATTTAAATTTTTATATTCAATGCTCAGTACAGCACTTATCTGTACTGTCGCATTATCACTCTGCTTAGTAATAAAAAATGTAATAAAATTATTTATTAAATTTTTTTAGTTATTATTATTATTGTTTGTAAAAAAAATATAACAAATAATAAAGAATAGTATTCGTCATTTCACCCTTAATTGGAGTGTACACATACGACTTCCCTGCCCTCTTCACTAACTCACTGCTCTTGACCTTGTAGGGTGGCTTCAACAACAGCTGATCTGACTGGTTTCTTTGACCTCATTACTTTTATGTGTAGAACTTCCTAAATAAATTTGCATTCTTGTACTGCTAAACATTTTGCATCTTAACATAATATGCCATTGTTTACTCTGAAAGTTTACTTTACCCTAATTATACATTCCTACCTTCGTTTCTTAACCTTTCTTACTTTACTTATTCCAATCTTCCTTCTTACTTTACTTATCTAATACATTACTTATACAATACCTTAACTCTTATAACCTTTTATTACATTTCTTTAACATTACCTTTCTGATCGCTACTACTTTCCTGAAATACATTTCCGTAACAGAATACTCTTTTAGCTTTGTAGTGTGTCGCGTGATCGGTTACAGAGGAACTGTCTTGGAAAACAAAGATAATTTTCTTGAAGTCCTTAATCCTAAGTAGTCTCTGCCCTTTTGACTTTTCACTCTCGCTTTCTTCTGTGTCCTTGTATCTCCATTAAGTGTTCGCTTGATCAGCCGTTCTGACAATTATAACAATTATTTCCCATTCCTAACTATTTCTTCATATTAATAACAACATCACTAATAACATTCCTTACCATTTCTTACATTTTTCTTTACAGATTTCATTCTTTACCATCTACAATACATTTCCTAAGTTTCTTTGAACATACTTTTATTTAGCATAACATTCTTTATTATTTAATTCCTTATTTCCTTTCACTAATAGTTCTTTTTTTTATTTACAATCATATCCTTAATAAATAACATTTCTTAATTATACTCTCTTATCTTATTATTAATAATTCTTAGTAATATTATTTTCATTTAAAAATAATTATTTATTATCGGGTATTAAGTTTCGTTCGGTGTGTCGTTCGATCCTACACCCTTCTTATTATAACAATTGTTTGGTCCGTCGTTTATCGGACGTACATTGTTCCTCTGTAAAATAGTCGCCGACGTGCTTACTATTGTTATTACCCTCGTGTAGTCAACGTCCACATTCCATTGTATTACTCCCTCGTTATTTGGCATTCTTACCATGTGAACGTTTGTTTTGCATGTGTATTTCACCTGTTCGTACGGCAAGAATTTGTTTCTTAGCTGCGACGAATAACCTCTCTCTCTCTTCTCTCTGCACGTTCCATAATTCTCTCATCATAAATACATTGCGTATGTTCAGTCTGCTTGAGGCCCATATAAACAGCTGTCGACTGTTTTTTCATCCGTCGTTTATGATAACCTGTGTAGTTGTTATAATTATAGATATAATTATCGTTATTATAGTTATCGTTCGCTTTCTACTTATTGTGCTTATATATAATTTTATAATTCTCACAAGTTTGCGTAGAATTTCGTATAAATACTTTACTACGTTTCTCGGTAGGCCTACAGTGATATTTATCTCCGTAAGTGTGGTGCCTTAAGTATTTCACCTGTGTCATCTTATGTGACTTACTAGTGTGTGTGTGTATCACAATTGGGATATCGCTATTAATAAGGTACGTTATATTAACCTTTATTTGCTTCTCTTCCTTAATGTTAATTTCATTTTTATATTATTTATCGTTAGTAATTACAAACGTATTTTCAACTAGTATGAATTCTTCACATATTAGCTCTGATTGTTTATTAATTATTCCACAGACATTTTCTGTGATCGTGTCAATACGTAAACTTGTATCAACCATTTTTTCGGTTAACTGTGCAGTACTGTCTATTATCGTTCGTTTTATTTCAAGCTTATCAATTTTTAACTCTTCTAGCCTTTCCATTTTTTATGGTGTCTTGTTTAAAATTTTCAGTTTGTTCTTCTAATTTTTTCTTATTAGATTCTTCTAATTCGTCTATTTTAGCATTTATATTTTCCGTTTGTTTTGTGCTTATTTCGTCTATCCAAGCACGCATCATCGTTTGCAACGCCTCTATGTCAAAATTTCCTGGAGTCGTCATGTTGAAGTATTATTAAAATATTTATTTAGTAGTTGTTCTTTAACAATTATTATTGATAACCGTTCCCTACTTATTTATTTCTTTATTTCTTTATTTTTATTAATAGTTATTATTAATACTCACTACAGTTACATCTGTTACATAGACAAACAATATTATTTGTGGGCGCCAGCTGTGTTTTAATACACAACAATTAAAATAACATTCAATTAATGTTTAATATAAATAATTATTATTACATATAGTACATTTTTCATTTAACACACCCTTATTTTTAGAGCACCCATTTATCTAAAAAAAAATTTTAATAGTTAAATGGTGGCGATCGGGCCACACGTTCATGGGCGACAAATATGCAACATTTTAAATACCAACATTTAAGTGCATTTTAAATTTGTGGAGTCCCACGTTCTTTGGGACGCCAAAAGGTGACAAATTACCCTTCTTTATGTATTTAAATCTGTAAATTAATTTAACTCATACTCTTTATATAACATTCCTATAATGGCTTGTATGTAGTTGGGGTTCAGGTGTATCTGAAATAATAACTCTATGTAACTAGCAACGGTATTTCAAATGTATTTAGTAATAATGAAATTGTGCGCAAGGCACTTGATTCGACTTAAAAACATTCATTATTGCTTTGTTACTATGCCGTAAGGCTTACGCTTTATACATCCTTACTGACTATATATTCTATTGTAATAATTACTATATTAAAATATCATTTCCCGGCTACTCAGACAATTAGTGTGCTTCTAAATATAAATGCTTAAATATCTTTTATTTAATTATTGTAACGAAATTCAACATATTAATAGCTACTGAATTTATCTTTCATTTTCAGTACTGATTTATAAATCTCTACTTTTTTACTTAAATGTTTGCATTCTTTTCATTTCAATACTAATTTGATCTCTTGTTTTCCTTAATCCTACTTCGATAATATCTAACATTTTAACTCTATATTTACAAGAAACATTGGCTGTTAACTTTAAAATAAAACAATAATGTCTTCAATTTTCTTAGAGTTAATTGTTCGACTAAGTGGTAAATAAGTTGTTTATCAACTTATTGTTGTCAATCATACTCCATCGCAATTGATCCATCTGTAATCGTCCTTGTCTCTAACTCCAGCACCAATTCCACTTGTCCAGCGTCGTTTCCAGACTTCAGTAATGTTCCTCTTGTCCAGCGTCGCTTCTCTTGTGAAGCGTCGTATCCAGACTTCAGTAATGTTCCTCTTGTCCAGCGCAGCCGCTCTAGACTCCAGCGTCGTCTCGCTCTCTGGAACTAAGTCGTCAGCTCTCTCGCTCTCCGGAACTTCATGTTACTTCTTTTCCTGCTGTTTCGGACGTCAGTTGATCATCTTATATGGATTTTCTTCTCGTGTAATTCTGTTACTATTGACAAGTGATTGTATTTACAACTCAGTTACATAGTTTTATGTAACTGGAAGGAAGAAACTATTTACAAAAAATAAATACTCCGTGCGGACGGGCAGAAGCTCCCGCTGCAACTGTGGATGATCAAAAAAGATACAACTGTAGCGTGTGTGTCCTATTTATACCCACGTCTTGGCTAACACCTGCAGTTGTACGAAATCGACATGGCTGAAATTGTCTCTGGGTTTTGTTCCCCCACTCCTCGTCAATTTCGCTATTTCTTATATTTCTGCGAATTACAGATTCCTGTAAGTATACTCTTATACCCATCTTATAACTATTTTCACTACACATGTTCACTGTACTTTGGATATTGTAACTTAACCCTTTCGACCTGTACACAGTTGTTTCGCTATTACACTCGTACGGTGTGTCGCTTTCACGTGGTTTTCGGACACAGTATGTAGTTAATTTTATTACATTTTATTGTGTCTTTGGATTTTACTCCTTATTTATAGTTTATGAATAATTACGGAAAAACCGTAATTACGCAATTATATATACTGGGGTGGCAAACTCGACTGCATAGACCTGCGTCACACACACATGCAAAATACTGTTGTACACACTTTCAGTTACACCTGTGTGTGCATGTACAAGTCGATTCTTGTCGAAAAACCTGTCCATATTCTTGTCTGAGCCAAGCTTGCAATCCCTGATATGCTTACTTGTAGTACATTATTAATTATTTTACAATTTATTATGTATATTTAAATTTTTATATTCAATGCTCAGTACAGCACTTATCTGTACTGTCGCATTATCACTCTGCTTAGTAATAAAAAATGTAATAAAATTATTTATTAAATTTTTTTAGTTATTATTATTATTGTTTGTAAAAAAAATATAACAAATAATAAAGAATAGTATTCGTCATTTCACCCTTAATTGGAGTGTACACATACGACTTCCCTGCCCTCTTCACTCACTCACTGCTCGTGACCTTGTAGGGTGGCTTCAACAACAGCTGATCTGACTGGTTTCTTTGACCTCATTACTTTTATGTGTAGAACTTCCTAAATAAATTTGCATTCTTGTACTGATAAACATTTTGCATCTTAACATAATATGCCATTGTTTACTCTGAAAGTTTACTTTACCCTAATTATACATTCCTACCTTCGTTTCTTAACCTTTCTTACTTTACTTATTCCAATCTTCCTTCTTACTTTACTTATCTAATACATTACTTATACAATACCTTAACTCTTATAACCTTTTATTACATTTCTTTAACATTACCTTTCTGATCGCTACTACTTTCCTGAAATACATTTCCGTAACAGAATACTCTTTTAGCTTTGTAGTGTGTCGCGTGATCGGTTACAGAGGAACTGTCTTGGAAAACAAAGATAATTTTCTTGAAGTCCTTAATCCTAAGTAGTCTCTGCCCTTTTGACTTTTCACTCTCGCTTTCTTCTGTGTCCTTGTATCTCCATTAAGTGTTCGCTTGATCAGCCGTTCTCACAATTATAACAATTATTTCCCATTCCTAACTATTTCTTCATATTAATAACAACATCACTAATAACATTCCTTACCATTTCTTACATTTTTCTTTACAGATTTCATTCTTTACCATCTACAATACATTTCCTAACTTTCTTTGAACATACTTTTATTTAGCATAACATTCTTTATTATTTAATTCCTTATTTCTTTTCACTAATATTTCTTTCTTTTTATATGCAATCATAACCTTAATAAATAACATTTCTTAATTATACTCTCTTATTTTATTATTAATAATTCTTAGTAATATTATTTTTCATTTAAAAATAATTATTTATTATCGGGTATTAAGTTCCGTTCGGTGTGTCGTTCGATCCTACACCCTTCTTATTATAAAAAATTGTTTGGTCCGTCGTTTATCGGACGTACATTGTTCCTCTGTAACATAGTCGCCGACGTGCTTACTATTGTTATTACCCTCGTGTAGTCAACGTCTACATTCCATTGTATTACTCCCTCGTTATTTGGCATTCTTACCGTGTGAACGTTTGCTTTGCATGTGTATTTCATCTGTTCGTACAGCAAGAATTTGTTTCTTAGCTGCGACGAATAACCTCTCTCTCTTCTCTCTGCACGTTCCATAATTCTCTCATCATAAATACATTGCGTATGTTCCGTCTGCTTGATGCCAATGTAAACAGCTTTCGACTGTCTTTTCATCCGTCGTTTATGATAACCTCTGTAGTTGTTATAATTATAGTTATAATTATCGTTATTATAGTTATCGTTCGCTTTATACTTATTGTGCTTATATCTAATTTTATAATTCTCACAAATTTGCGTAGTATTTCGTCTAATTCCTTTACTACGTTTCTCGTTAGGCCTACAGAGATATTTATCTCCGTAAGTGTGGTGCCTTAAGTGCTTCACCTGTGTCATCTTATGTGACTTACTAGTGTGTGTGTGTGTCACAATTGGGATATCGCTATTAATAAGGTACGTTTTATTAACCTTTATTTGCTTCTCTTCCTTAATGTTAATTTCATTTTTATTTTATTTATCGTTAGTAATTACAAACGTATTTTCAACTATTATGAATTCTTCACATATTAGCTCTGATTGTTTATTAATTATTCCACAGACATTTTCTGTGATCGTGTCAATACGTAAACTTGTATCAACCATTTTTTCGGTTAATTGTGCAGTACTGTCTATTATCGTTCGTTTTATTTCAAGCTTATCAATTTTTAACTCTTCTACCTTTCCATATTTTTATGGTGTCTTGTTTAAAATTTTCAGTTTGTTCTTCTAATTTTTTCTTATTAGATTCTTTTAATTCGTCTATTTTAGCATTTATATTTTCCGTTTGTTTTGTGCTTATTTCGTCTATCCAAGCACGCATCATCGTTTGCAACGCCTCTATGTCAAAATTTCCTGGAGTCGTCATGTTGAAGTATTATTAAAATATTTATTTAGTAGTTGTTCTTTAACAATTATTATTGATCACCGTTCCCTACTTATTTATTTCTTTATTTCTTTATTTTTATTAATAGTTATTATTAATACTCACTACAGTTACATCTGTTACATAGACAAACAATATTATTTGTGGGCGCCAGCTGTGTTTTAATACACAACAATTAAAATAACATTCAATTAATGTTTAATATAAATAATTATTATTACATATAGTACATTTTTCATTTAACACACCCTTATTTTTAGAGCACCCATTTATCTAAAAAAAAATTTTAATAGTTAAATGGTGGCGATCGGGCCACACGTTCATGGGCGACAAATATGCAACATTTTAAATACCAACATTTAAGTGCATTTTAAATTTGTGGAGTCCCACGTTCTTTGGGACGCCAAAAGGTGACAAATTACCCTTCTTTATGTATTTTAATCTGTACATTAATTTAACTCATACTCTTTATATAACATTCCTATAATGGCTTGTATGTAGTTGGGGTTCAGGTGTATCTGAAATAATAACTCTATGTAACTAGCAACGGTATTTCAAATGTATTTAGTAATAATGAAATTGTGCGCAAGGCACTTGATTCGACTTAAAAACATTCATTATTGCTTTGTTACTATGCCGTAAGGCTTACGCTTTATACATCCTTACTGACTATATATTCTATTGTAATAATTACTATATTAAAATATCATTTCCCGGCTACTCAGACAATTAGTGTGCTTCTAAATATAAATGCTTAAATATCTTTTATTTAATTATTGTAACGAAATTCAACATATTAATAGCTACTGAATTTATCTTTCATTTTCAGTACTGATTTATAAATCTCTACTTTTTTACTTAAATGTTTGCATTCTTTTCATTTCAATACTAATTTGATCTCTTGTTTTCCTTAATCCTACTTCGATAATATCTAACATTTTAACTCTATATTTACAAGAAACATTGGCTGTTAACTTTAAAATAAAACAATAATGTCTTCAATTTTCTTAGAGTTAATTGTTCGACTAAGAGGTAAATAAGTTGTTTATCAACTTATTGTTGTCAATCATACTCCATCGCAATTGATCCATCTGTAATCGTCCTTGTCTCTAACTCCAGCACCAATTCCACTTGTCCAGCGTCGTTTCCAGACTTCAGTAATGTTCCTCTTGTCCAGCGTCGCTTCTCTTGTGAAGCGTCGTATCCAGACTTCAGTAATGTTCCTCTTGTCCAGCGCAGCCGCTCTAGACTCCAGCGTCGTCTCGCTCTCTGGAACTAAGTCGTCAGCTCTCTCGCTCTCCGGAACTTCATGTTACTTCTTTTCCTGCTGTTTCGGACGTCAGTTGATCATCTTATATGGATTTTCTTCTCGTGTAATTCTGTTACTATTGACAAGTGATTGTATTTACAACTCAGTTACATAGTTTTATGTAACTGGAAGGAAGAAACTATTTACAAAAAATAAATACTCCGTGCGGACGGGCAGAAGCTCCCGCTGCAACTGTGGATGATCAAAAAAGATACAACTGTAGCGTGTGTGTCCTATTTATACCCACGTCTTGGCTAACACCTGCAGTTGTACGAAATCGACATGGCTGAAATTGTCTCTGGGTTTTGTTCCCCCACTCCTCGTCAATTTCGCTATTTCTTATATTTCTGCGAATTACAGATTCCTGTAAGTATACTCTTATACCCATCTTATAACTATTTTCACTACACATGTTCACTGTACTTTGGATATTGTAACTTAACCCTTTCGACCTGTACACAGTTGTTTCGCTATTACACTCGTACGGTGTGTCGCTTTCACGTGGTTTTCGGACACAGTATGTAGTTAATTTTATTACATTTTATTGTGTCTTTGGATTTTACTCCTTATTTATAGTTTATGAATAATTACGGAAAAACCGTAATTACGCAATTATATATACTGGGGTGGCAAACTCGACTGCATAGACCTGCGTCACACACACATGCAAAATACTGTTGTACACACTTTCAGTTACACCTGTGTGTGCATGTACAAGTCGATTCTTGTCGAAAAACCTGTCCATATTCTTGTCTGAGCCAAGCTTGCAATCCCTGATATGCTTACTTGTAGTACATTATTAATTATTTTACAATTTATTATGTATATTTAAATTTTTATATTCAATGCTCAGTACAGCACTTATCTGTACTGTCGCATTATCACTCTGCTTAGTAATAAAAAATGTAATAAAATTATTTATTAAATTTTTTTAGTTATTATTATTATTGTTTGTAAAAAAAATATAACAAATAATAAAGAATAGTATTCGTCATTTCACCCTTAATTGGAGTGTACACATACGACTTCCCTGCCCTCTTCACTCACTCACTGCTCGTGACCTTGTAGGGTGGCTTCAACAACAGCTGATCTGACTGGTTTCTTTGACCTCATTACTTTTATGTGTAGAACTTCCTAAATAAATTTGCATTCTTGTACTGATAAACATTTTGCATCTTAACATAATATGCCATTGTTTACTCTGAAAGTTTACTTTACCCTAATTATACATTCCTACCTTCGTTTCTTAACCTTTCTTACTTTACTTATTCCAATCTTCCTTCTTACTTTACTTATCTAATACATTACTTATACAATACCTTAACTCTTATAACCTTTTATTACATTTCTTTAACATTACCTTTCTGATCGCTACTACTTTCCTGAAATACATTTCCGTAACAGAATACTCTTTTAGCTTTGTAGTGTGTCGCGTGATCGGTTACAGAGGAACTGTCTTGGAAAACAAAGATAATTTTCTTGAAGTCCTTAATCCTAAGTAGTCTCTGCCCTTTTGACTTTTCACTCTCGCTTTCTTCTGTGTCCTTGTATCTCCATTAAGTGTTCGCTTGATCAGCCGTTCTCACAATTATAACAATTATTTCCCATTCCTAACTATTTCTTCATATTAATAACAACATCACTAATAACATTCCTTACCATTTCTTACATTTTTCTTTACAGATTTCATTCTTTACCATCTACAATACATTTCCTAACTTTCTTTGAACATACTTTTATTTAGCATAACATTCTTTATTATTTAATTCCTTATTTCTTTTCACTAATATTTCTTTCTTTTTATATGCAATCATAACCTTAATAAATAACATTTCTTAATTATACTCTCTTATTTTATTATTAATAATTCTTAGTAATATTATTTTTCATTTAAAAATAATTATTTATTATCGGGTATTAAGTTCCGTTCGGTGTGTCGTTCGATCCTACACCCTTCTTATTATAAAAAATTGTTTGGTCCGTCGTTTATCGGACGTACATTGTTCCTCTGTAACATAGTCGCCGACGTGCTTACTATTGTTATTACCCTCGTGTAGTCAACGTCTACATTCCATTGTATTACTCCCTCGTTATTTGGCATTCTTACCGTGTGAACGTTTGCTTTGCATGTGTATTTCATCTGTTCGTACAGCAAGAATTTGTTTCTTAGCTGCGACGAATAACCTCTCTCTCTTCTCTCTGCACGTTCCATAATTCTCTCATCATAAATACATTGCGTATGTTCCGTCTGCTTGATGCCAATGTAAACAGCTTTCGACTGTCTTTTCATCCGTCGTTTATGATAACCTCTGTAGTTGTTATAATTATAGTTATAATTATCGTTATTATAGTTATCGTTCGCTTTATACTTATTGTGCTTATATCTAATTTTATAATTCTCACAAATTTGCGTAGTATTTCGTCTAATTCCTTTACTACGTTTCTCGTTAGGCCTACAGAGATATTTATCTCCGTAAGTGTGGTGCCTTAAGTGCTTCACCTGTGTCATCTTATGTGACTTACTAGTGTGTGTGTGTGTCACAATTGGGATATCGCTATTAATAAGGTACGTTTTATTAACCTTTATTTGCTTCTCTTCCTTAATGTTAATTTCATTTTTATTTTATTTATCGTTAGTAATTACAAACGTATTTTCAACTATTATGAATTCTTCACATATTAGCTCTGATTGTTTATTAATTATTCCACAGACATTTTCTGTGATCGTGTCAATACGTAAACTTGTATCAACCATTTTTTCGGTTAATTGTGCAGTACTGTCTATTATCGTTCGTTTTATTTCAAGCTTATCAATTTTTAACTCTTCTACCTTTCCATATTTTTATGGTGTCTTGTTTAAAATTTTCAGTTTGTTCTTCTAATTTTTTCTTATTAGATTCTTTTAATTCGTCTATTTTAGCATTTATATTTTCCGTTTGTTTTGTGCTTATTTCGTCTATCCAAGCACGCATCATCGTTTGCAACGCCTCTATGTCAAAATTTCCTGGAGTCGTCATGTTGAAGTATTATTAAAATATTTATTTAGTAGTTGTTCTTTAACAATTATTATTGATCACCGTTCCCTACTTATTTATTTCTTTATTTCTTTATTTTTATTAATAGTTATTATTAATACTCACTACAGTTACACCTGTTACATAGACAAACAATATTATTTGTGGGCGTCAGCTGTGTTTTAATACACAACAATTAAAATAACATTCAATTAATGTTTAATATAAATAATTATTATTACATATAGTACATTTTTCATTTAACACACCCTTATTTTTAGAGCACCCATTTATCTACAAAAAAAATTTTAATAGTTAAATGGTGGCGATCGGGCCACACGTTCATGGGCGACAAATATGCAACATTTTAAATACCAACATTTAAGTGCATTTTAAATTTGTGGAGTCCCACGTTCTTTGGGACGCCAAAAGGTGACAAATTATCCTTCTTTATGTATTTTAATCTGTACATTAATTTAACTCATACTCTTTATATAACATTCCTATAATGGCTTGTATGTAGTTGGGGTTCAGGTGTATCTGAAATAATAACTCTATGTAACTTGCAACGGTATTTCAAATGTATTTAGTAATAATGAAATTGTGCGCAAGGCACTTGATTCGACTTAAAAACATTCATTATTGCTTTGTTACTATGCCGTAAGGCTTACGCTTTATACATCCTTACTGACTATATATTCTATTGTAATAATTACTATATTAAAATATCTTTTCCCGGCTACTCAGACAATTAGTGTGCTTCTAAATATAAATGCTTAAATATCTTTTATTTTAGATATTGTAACGAAATTCAACATATTAATAGCTACTGAATTTATCTTTCATTTTCAGTACTGATTTATAAAACTCTACTTTTTTACTTAAATGTTTGCCTTGTTTTCATTTCAATACTAATTTGATCTCTTGTTTTCCTTAATCCTACTTCGATAATATCTAACATTTTAACTCTATATTTACAAGAAACATTGGCTGTTAACTTTAAAATAAAACAATAATGTCTTTAATTTTCTTAGAGTTAATTGTTCGACTAAGAGGTAAATAAGTTGTTTATCAACTTATTGTTGTCAATCATACTCCATCGCAATTGATCCATCTGTAATCGTCCTTGTCTCGAACTCCAGCATCAATTCCACTTGTTCAGCGTCGTTTCCAGACTTCAGTAATGTTCCTCTTGTCCAGCGTCGCTTCTCTTGTGAAGCGTCGTATCCAGACTTCAGTAATGTTCCTCTTGTCCAGCGCAGCCGCTCTAGACTCCAGCGTCGTCTCTCTCTCTGGAACTAAGTCGTCAGCTCTCTCGCTCTCCGGAGCTTCATGTTACTTCTTTTCCTGCTGTTTCGGACGTCAGTTGATCATCTTATATGGATTTTCTTCTCGTGTAATGCTGTTACTATTGACAAGTGATTGTATTTACAACTCAGTTACATAGTTTTATGTAACTGGAAGGATGAAACTATTTACAAAAAATAAATACTCCGTGCGGACGGGCAGAAGCTCCCGCTGCAACTGTGGATGATCAAAAAAGATACAACTGTAGCGTGTGTGTCCCATTTATACCCACGTCTTGGCTAACACCTGCAGTTGTACGAAATCGACATGGCTGAAATTGTCTCTGGGTTTTGTTCCCCCACTCCTCGTCAATTTCGCTATTTCTTATATTTCTGCGAATTACAGATTCCTGAAAGTATACTCTTATACCCATCTTATAACTATTTTCACTACACATGTTCACTGTACTTTGGATATTGTAACTTAACCCTTTCGACCTGTACACAGTTATTTCGCTATTACACTCGTACGGTGTGTCGCTTTCACGTGGTTTTCGGACACAGTATGTAGTTAATTTTATTACATTTTATTGTGTCTTTGGATTTTACTCCTTATTTATAGTTTATGAATAATTAAGGAAAAACCGTAATTACGCAATTATATATACTGGGGTGGCAAACTCGACTGCATAGACCTGCGTCACACACACATGGAAAATACTGTTGTACACACTTTCAGTTACACCTGTGTGTGTATGTACAAGTCGATTCAGGTCGAAACACCTGTCCATATTCTTGTCTGAGCCAAGCTTGCAATCCCTGATATGCTTACTTGTAGTACATTATTAATTATTTTACAATTTATTATGTATATTTAAATTTTTATATTCAATGCTCAGTACAGCACTTATCTGTACTGTCGCATTATCACTCTGCTTAGTAATAAAAAATGTAATAAAATTATTTATTAAATTTTTTTTAGTTATTATTATTATTGTTTGTAAAAAAAATATAACAAATAATAAAGAATAGTATTCGTCATTTCACCCTTAATTGGAGTGTACACATACGACTTCCCTGCCCTCTTCACTCACTCACTGCTCGTGACCTTGTAGGGTGGCTTCAACAACAGCTGATCTGACTGGTTTCTTTGACCTCATTACTTTTATGTGTAGAACTTCCTAAATAAATTTGCATTCTTGTACTGATAAACATTTTGCATCTTAACATATTATGCCATTGTTTACTCTGAAAATTTACTTTACCCTAATTATACATTCCTACATTCGTTTCTTAACCTTTCTTACTTTACTTATTCCAATCTTCCTTCTTACTTTACTTATCTAATACATTACTTATACAATACC
The DNA here is from genome assembly GCA_034769895.1 of Magicicada septendecula. Taxonomy (NCBI): domain Eukaryota; kingdom Metazoa; phylum Arthropoda; class Insecta; order Hemiptera; family Cicadidae; genus Magicicada; species Magicicada septendecula. The sequence continues at coordinate 95,134,886 of CM068373.1, forward strand.
TTAACTCTTATAACCTTTTATTACATTTCTTTAACATTACCTTTCTGATCGCTACTACTTTCCTGAAATACATTTCCGTAACAGAATACTCTTTTAGCTTTGTAGTGTGTCGCGTGATCGGTTACAGAGGAACTGTCTTGGAAAACAAAGATAATTTTCTTGAAGTCCTTAATCCTAAGTAGTCTCTGCCCTTTTGACTTTTCACTCTCGCTTTCTTCTGTGTCCTTGTATCTCCATTAAGTGTTCGCTTGATCAGCCGTTCTCACAATTATAACAATTATTTCCCATTCCTAACTATTTCTTCATATTAATAACAACATCACTAATAACATTCCTTACGATTTCTTACATTTTTCTTTACAGATTTCATTCTTTACCATCTATAATACATTTCCTAAATTTCTTTGAACATACTTTTATTTAGCATAACATTCTTTATTATTTAATTCCTTATTTCTTTTCACTAATAGTTTTTTTTTATTTACAATCATATCCTTAATAAATAACATTTCTTAATTATACTCTCTTATCTTATTATTAATAATTCTTAGTAATTTTATTTTTCATTTAAAAATAATTATTTATTATCGGGTATTAAGTTCCGTTCGTTGTGTCGTTCGATCCTACATCCTTCTTATTATAACAATTGTTTGGTCCGTCGTTTATCGGACGTACATTGTTCCTTTGTAACATAGTCGCCGACGTGATTACTTTTGTTATTACCCTCGTGTAGTCAACGTCCACATTCCATTGTATTACTCCCTCGTTATTTGGCATTCTTACCGTGTGAACGTTTGCTTTGCATGTGTATTTCACCTGTTCGTACGGCAAGAATTTGTTTCTTAGCTGCGACGAATAACCTCTCTCTCTCTTCTCTCTGCACGTTCCATAATTCTCTCATCATAAATACATTGCGTATGTTCAGTCTGCTTGAGGCCCATATAAACAGCTGTCGACTGTTTTTTCATCCGTCGTTTATGATAACCTGTGTAGTTGTTATAAATATAGATATAATTATCGTTATTATAGTTATCGTTCGCTTTCTACTTATTGTGCTTATATCTAATTTTATAATTCTCACAAGTTTTGCGTAGAATTTCGTATAAATACTTTACTACGTTTCTCGGTAGGCCTACAGTGATATTTATCTCCGTAAGTGTGGTGCCTTAAGTGTTTCACCTGTGTCATCTTATGTGACTTACTAGTGTGTGTGTGTATCACAATTGGGATATCGCTATTAATAAGGTACGTTATATTAACCTTTATTTGCTTCTCTTCCTTAATGTTAATTTCATTTTTATATTATTTATCGTTAGTAATTACAAACGTATTTTCAACTAGTATGAATTCTTCACATATTAGCTCTGATTGTTTATTAATTATTCCACAGACATTTTCTGTGATCGTGTCAATACGTAAACTTGTATCAACCATTTTTTCGGTTAACTGTGCAGTACTGTCTATTATCGTTCGTTTTATTTCAAGCTTATCAATTTTTAACTCTTCTACCTTTCCATTTTTTATGGTGTCTTGTTTAAAATTTTCAGTTTGTTCTTCTAATTTTTTCTTATTAGATTCTTCTAATTCGTCTATTTTAGCATTTATATTTTCCGTTTGTTTTGTGCTTATTTCGTCTATCCAAGCATGCATCATCGTTTGCAACGCCTCTATGTCAAAATTTCCTGGAGTCGTCATGTTGAAGTATTATTAAAATATTTATTTAGTAGTTGTTCTTTAACAATTATTATTGATCACCGTTCCCTACTTATTTATTTCTTTATTTCTTTATTTTTATTAATAGTTATTATTAATACTCACTACAGTTACACCTGTTACATAGACAAACAATATTATTTGTGGGCGTCAGCTGTGTTTTAATACACAACAATTAAAATAACATTCAATTAATGTTTAATATAAATAATTATTATTACATATAGTACATTTTTCATTTAACACACCCTTATTTTTAGAGCACCCATTTATCTACAAAAAAAATTTTAATAGTTAAATGGTGGCGATCGGGCCACACGTTCATGGGCGACAAATATGCAACATTTTAAATACCAACATTTAAGTGCATTTTAAATTTGTGGAGTCCCACGTTCTTTGGGACGCCAAAAGGTGACAAATTACCCTTCTTTATGTATTTTAATCTGTACATTAATTTAACTCATACTCTTTATATAACATTCCTATAATGGCTTGTATGTAGTTGGGGTTCAGGTGTATCTGAAATAATAACTCTATGTAACTTGCAACGGTATTTCAAATGTATTTAGTAATAATGAAATTGTGCGCAAGGCACTTGATTCGACTTAAAAACATTCATTATTGCTTTGTTACTATGCCGTAAGGCTTACGCTTTATACATCCTTACTGACTATATATTCTATTGTAATAATTACTATATTAAAATATCATTTCCCGGCTACTCAGACAATTAGTGTGCTTCTAAATATAAATGCTTAAATATCTTTTATTTAATTATTGTAACGAAATTCAACATATTAATAGCTACTGAATTTATCTTTCATTTTCAGTACTGATTTATAAAACTCTACTTTTTTACTTAAATGTTTGCATTCTTTTCATTTCAATACTAATTTGATCTCTTGTTTTCCTTAATCCTACTTCGATAATATCTAACATTTTAACTCTAAATTTACAAGAAACATTGGCTGTTAACTTTAAAATAAAACAATAATGTCTTTAATTTTCTTAGAGTTAATTGTTCGACTAAGAGGTAAATAAGTTGTTTATTAACTTATTGTTGTCAATCATACTCCATCGCAATTGATCCATCTGTAATCGTCCTTGTCTCTAACTCCAGCATCAATTCCACTTGTCCAGCGTCGTTTCCAGACTTCAGTAATGTTCCTCTTGTCCAGCGTCGCTTCTCTTGTGAAGCGTCGTATCCAGACTTCAGTAATGTTCCTCTTGTCCAGCGCAGCCGCTCTAGACTCCAGCGTCGTCTCGCTCTCTGGAACTAAGTCGTCAGCTCTCTCGCTCTCCGGAACTTCATGTTACTTCTTTTCCTGCTGTTTCGGACGTCAGTTGATCATCTTATATGGATTTTCTTCTCGTGTAATTCTGTTACTATTGACAAGTGATTGTATTTACAACTCAGTTACATAGTTTTATGTAACTGGAAGGATGAAACTATTTACAAAAAATAAATACTCCGTGCGGACGGGCAGAAGCTCCCGCTGCAACTGTGGATGATCAAAAAAGATACAACTGTAGCGTGTGTGTCCTATTTATACCCACGTCTTGGCTAACACCTGCAGTTGTACGAAATCGACATGGCTGAAATTGTCTCTGGGTTTTGTTCCCCCACTCCTCGTCAATTTCGCTATTTCTTATATTTCTGCGAATTACAGATTCCTGTAAGTATACTCTTATCCCCATCTTATAACTATTTTCACTACACATGTTCACTGTACTTTGGATATTGTAACTTAACCCTTTCGACCTGTACACAGTTATTTCGCTATTACACTCGTACGGTGTGTCGCTTTCACGTGGTTTTCGGACACAGTATGTAGTTAATTTTATTACATTTTATTGTGTCTTTGGATTTTACTCCTTATTTATAGTTTATGAATAATTACGGAAAAACCGTAATTACGCAATTATATATACTGGGGTGGCAAACTCGACTGCATAGACCTGCGTCACACACACATGCAAAATACTGTTGTACACACTTTCAGTTACACCTGTGTGTGTATGTACAAGTCGATTCAGGTCGAAAAACCTGTCCATATTCTTGTCTGAGCCAAGCTTGCAATCCCTGATATGCTTACTTGTAGTACATTATTAATTATTTTACAATTTATTATGTATATTTAAATTTTTATATTCAATGCTCAGTACAGCACTTATCTGTACTGTCGCATTATCACTCTGCTTAGTAATAAAAAATGTAATAAAATTATTTATTAAATTTTTTTTAGTTATTATTATTATTGTTTGTAAAAAAAATATAACAAATAATAAAGAATAGTTTTCGTCATTTCACCCTTAATTGGAGTGTACACATACGACTTCCCTGCCCTCTTCACTCACTCACTGCTCGTGACCTTGTAGGGTGGCTTCAACAACAGCTGATCTGACTGGTTTCTTTGACCTCATTACTTTTATGTGTAGAACTTCCTAAATAAATTTGCATTCTTGTACTGATAAACATTTTGCATCTTAACATAATATGCCATTGTGTACTCTGAAAGTTTACTTTACCCTAATTATACATTCCTACCTTCGTTTCTTAACCTTTCTTACTTTACTTATTCCAATCTTCCTTCTTACTTTACTTATCTAATACATTACTTATACAATACCTTAACTCTTATAACCTTTTATTACATTTCTTTAACATTACCTTTCTGATCGCTACTACTTTCCTGAAATACATTTCCGTAACAGAATACTCTTTTAGCTTTGTAGTGTGTCGCGTGATCGGCTACAGAGGAACTGTCTTGGAAAACAAAGATAATTTTCTTGAAGTCCTTAATCCTAAGTAGTCTCTGCCCTTTTGACTTTTCACTCTCGCTTTCTTCTGTGTCCTTGTATCTCCATTAAGTGTTCGCTTGATCAGCCGTTCTCACAATTATAACAATTATTTCCCATTCCTAACTATTTCTTCATATTAATAACAACATCACTAATAACATTCCTTACCATTTCTTACATTTTTCTTTACAGATTTCATTCTTTACCATCTACAATACATTTCCTAACTTTCTTTGAACATACTTTTATTTAGCATAACATTCTTTATTATTTAATTCCTTATTTCTTTTTACTAATATTTCTTTTTTTTATTTACAATCATATCCTTAATAAATAACGTTTCTTAATTATACTCTCTTATCTTATTATTAATAATTCTTAGTAATATTATTTTTCATTTAAAAATAATTATTTATTATCGGGTATTAAGTTCCGTTCGGTGTGTCGTTCGATCCTACACCCTTCTTATTATAAAAAATTGTTTGGTCCGTCGTTTATCGGACGTACATTGTTCCTCTGTAACATAGTCGCCGACGTGCTTACTATTGTTATTACCCTCGTGTAGTCAACGTCCACATTCCATTGTATTACTCCCTCGTTATTTGGCATTCTTACCGTGTGAACGTTTGCTTTGCATGTGTATTTCATCTGTTCGTACGGCAAGAATTTGTTTCTTAGCTGCGACGAGTAACCTCTCTCTCTTCTCTCTGCACGTTCCATAATTCTCTCATCATAAATACATTGCGTATGTTCCGTCTGCTTGATGCCAATGTAAACAGCTTTCGACTGTTTTTTCATCCGTCGTTTATGATAACCTCTGTAGTTGTTATAATTATAGTTATAATTATCGTTATTATAGTTATCGTTCGCTTTCTACTTATTGTGCTTATATATAATTTTATAATTCTCACAAGTTTGCGTAGAATTTCGTATAAATACTTTACTACGTTTCTCGTTAGGCCTACAGTGATATTTATCTCCGTAAGTGTGGTGCCTTAAGTGTTTCACCTGTGTCATCTTATGTGACTTACTAGTATGTGTGTGTATCACAATTGGGATATCGCTATTAATAAGGTACGTTATATTAACCTTTATTTGCTTCTCTTCCTTAATGTTAATTTCATTTTTATATTATTTATCGTTAGTAATTACAAACGTGCTTTCAACTAGTATGAATTCTTCACATATTAGCTCTGATTGTTTATTAATTATTCCACAGACATTTTCTGTGATCGTGTCAATACGTAAACTTGTATCAACCATTTTTTCGGTTAACTGTGCAGTACTGTCTATTATCGTTCGTTTTATTTCAAGCTTATCAATTTTTAACTCTTCTAGCCTTTCCATTTTTTATGGTGTCTTGTTTAAAATTTTCAGTTTGTTCTTCTAATTTTTTCTTATTAGATTCTTCTAATTCGTCTATTTTAGCATTTATATTTTCCGTTTGTTTTGTGCTTATTTCGTCTATCCAAGCACGCATCATCGTTTGCAACGCCTCTATGTCAAAATTTCCTGGAGTCGTCATGTTGAAGTATTATTAAAATATTTATTTAGTAGTTGTTCTTTAACAATTATTATTGATAACCGTTCCCTACTTATTTATTTCTTTATTTCTTTATTTTTATTAATAGTTATTATTAATACTCACTACAGTTACACCTGTTACATAAACAAACAATATTATTTGTGGGCGCCAGCTGTGTTTTAATACACAACAATTAAAATAACATTCAATTAATGTTTAATATAAATAATTATTATTACATATAGTACATTTTTCATTTAACACACCCTTATTTTTAGAGCACCCATTTATCTACAAAAAAAATTTTAATAGTTAAATGGTGGCGATCGGGCCACACGTTCATGGGCGACAAATATGCAACATTTTAAATACCAACATTTAAGTGCATTTTAAATTTGTGGAGTCCCACGTTCTTTGGGACGCCAAAAGGTGACAAATTACCCTTCTTTATGTATTTTAATCTGTACATTAATTTAACTCATACACTTTATATAACATTCCTATAATGGCTTATATGTAGTTGGGGTTCAGGTGTATCTGAAATAATAACTCTATGTAACTTGCAACGGTATTTCAAATGTATTTAGTAATAATGAAATTGTGCGCAAGGCACTTGATTCGACTTAAAAACATTCATTATTGCTTTGTTACTGTGCCGTAAGGCTTACGCTTTATACATCCTTACTGACTATATATTCTATTGTAATAATTACTATATTAAAATATCATTTCCCGGCTACTCAGACAATTAGTGTGCTTCTAAATATAAATGCTTAAATATCTTTTATTTTAGATATTGTAACGAAATTCAACATATTAATAGCTACTGAATTTATCTTTCATTTTCAGTACTGATTTATAAAACTCTACTTTTTTACTTAAATGTTTGCATTCTTTTCATTTCAATACTAATTTGATCTCTTGTTTTCGTTAATCCTACTTCGATAATATCTAACATTTTAACTCTATATTTACAAGAAACATTGGCTGTTAACTTTAAAATAAAACAATAATGTCTTTAATTTTCTTAGAGTTAATTGTTCGACTAAGAGGTAAATAAGTTGTTTATCAACTTATTGTTGTCAATCATACTCCATCGCAATTGATCCATCTGTAATCGTCCTTGTCTCGAACTCCAGCATCAATTCCACTTGTCCAGCGTCGTTTCCAGACTTCAGTAATGTTCCTCTTGTCCAGCGTCGCTTCTCTTGTGAAGCGTCGTATCCAGACTTCAGTAATGTTCCTCTTGTCCAGCGCAGCCGCTCTAGACTCCAGCGTCGTCTCGCTCTCTGGAACTAAGTCGTCAGCTCTCTCGCTCTCGGGAACTTCATGTTACTTCTTTTCGTGCTTTTTCGGACGTCAGTTGATCGTCTTATATGGATTTTCTTCTCGTGTAATTCTGTTACTATTGACACGTGATTGTATTTACAACTCAGTTACATAGTTTTATGTAACTGGAAGGATGAAACTATTTACAAAAAATAAATACTCCGTGCGGACGGGCAGAAGCTCCCGCTGCAACTGTGGATGATCAAAAAAGATACAACTGTAGCGTGTGTGTCCCATTTATACCCACGTCTTGGCTAACACCTGCAGTTGTACGAAATCGACATGGCTGAAATTGTCTCTGGGTTTTGTTCCCCCATTCCTCGTCAATTTCGCTATTTCTTATATTTCTGCGAATTACAGATTCCTGTAAGTATACTCTTATACCCATCTTATAACTATTTTCACTACACATGTTCACTGTACTTTGGATATTGTAACTTAACCCTTTCGACCTGTACACAGTTATTTCGCTATTACACTCGTACGGTGTGTCGCTTTCACGTGGTTTTCGGACACAGTATGTAGTTAATTTTATTACATTTTATTGTGTCTTTGGATTTTACTCCTTATTTATAGTTTATGAATAATTACGGAAAAACCGTAATTACGCAATTATATATACTGGGGTGGCAAACTCGACTGCATAGACCTGCGTCACACACACATGCAAAATACTGTTGTACACACTTTCAGTTACACCTGTGTGTGTATGTACAAGTCGATTCAGGTCGAAACACCTGTCCATATTCTTGTCTGAGCCAAGCTTGCAATCCCTGATATGCTTACTTGTAGTACATTATTAATTATTTTACAATTTATTATGTATATTTAAATTTTTATATTCAATGCTCAGTACAGCACTTATCTGTACTGTCGCATTATCACTCTGCTTAGTAATAAAAAATGTAATAAAATTATTTATTAAATTTTTTTTAGTTATTATTATTATTGTTTGTAAAAAAAATATAACAAATAATAAAGAATAGTATTCGTCATTTCACCCTTAATTGGAGTGTACACATACGACTTCCCTGCCCTCTTCACTCACTCACTGCTCGTGACCTTGTAGGGTGGCTTCAACAACAGCTGATCTGACTGGTTTCTTTGACCTCATTACTTTTATGTGTAGAACTTCCTAAATAAATTTGCATTCTTGTACTGATAAACATTTTGCATCTTAACATAATATGCCATTGTGTACTCTGAAAGTTTACTTTACCCTAATTATACATTCCTACCTTCGTTTCTTAACCTTTCTTACTTTACTTATTCCAATCTTCCTTCTTACTTTACTTATCTAATACATTACTTATACAATACCTTAACTCTTATAACCTTTTATTACATTTCTTTAACATTACCTTTCTGATCGCTACTACTTTCCTGAAATACATTTCCGTAACAGAATACTCTTTTAGCTTTGTAGTGTGTCGCGTGATCGGTTACAGAGGAACTGTCTTGGAAAACAAAGATAATTTTCTTGAAGTCCTTAATCCTAAGTAGTCTCTGCCCTTTTGACTTTTCACTCTCGCTTTCTTCTGTGTCCTTGTATCTCCATTAAGTGTTCGCTTGATCAGCCGTTCTCACAATTATAACAATTATTTCCCATTCCTAACTATTTCTTCATATTAATAACAACATCACTAATAACATTCCTTACCATTTCTTACATTTTTCTTTACAGATTTCATTCTTTACCATCTACAATACATTTCCTAACTTTCTTTGAACATACTTTTATTTAGCATAACATTCTTTATTATTTAATTCCTTATTTCTTTTCACTAATAGTTCTTTTTTTTATTTACAATCATATCCTTAATAAATAACATTTCTTAATTATACTCTATTATCTTATTATTAATAATTCTTAGTAATATTATTTTTCATTTAAAAATAATTATTTATTATCGGGTATTAAGTTCCGTTCGGTGTGTCGTTCGATCCTACACCCTTCTTATTATAAAAAATTGTTTGGTCTGTCGTTTATCGGACGTACATTGTTCCTCTGTAACATAGTCGCCGACGTGCTTACTATTGTTATTACCCTCGTGTAGTCAACGTCCACATTCCATTGTATTACTCCCTCGTTATTTGGCATTCTTACCGTGTGAACGTTTGCTTTGCATGTGTATTTCATCTGTTCGTACGGCAAGAATTTGTTTCTTAGCTGCGACGAGTAACCTCTCTCTCTTCTCTCTGCACGTTCCATAATTCTCTCATCATAAATACATTGCGTATGTTCCGTCTGCTTGATGCCAATGTAAACAGCTTTCGACTGTTTTTTCATCCGTCGTTTATGATAACCTCTGTAGTTGTTATAATTATAGTTATAATTATCGTTATTATAGTTATCGTTCGCTTTCTACTTATTGTGCTTATATCTAATTTTATAATTCTCACAAGTTTGCGTAGTATTTCGTCTAATTCCTTTACTACGTTTCTCGTTAGGCCTACAGAGATATTTATCTCCGTAAGTGTGGTGTCTTAAGTGTTTCACCTGTGTCATCTTATGTGACTTACTAGTGTGTGTGTCTCACAATTGGGATATCGCTATTAATAAGGTACGTTTTATTAACCTTTATTTGCTTCTCTTCCTTAATGTTAATTTCATTTTTATATTATTTATCGTTAGTAATTACAAACGTGCTTTCAACTAGTATGAATTCTTCACATATTAGCTCTGATTGTTTATTAATTATTCCACAGACATTTTCTGTGATCGTGTCAATACGTAAACTTGTATCAACCATTTTTTCGGTTAACTGTGCAGTACTGTCTATTATCGTTCGTTTTATTTCAAGCTTATCAATTTTTAACTCTTCTAGCCTTTCCATTTTTTATGGTGTCTTGTTTAAAATTTTCAGTTTGTTCTTCTAATTTTTTCTTATTAGATTCTTCTAATTCGTCTATTTTAGCATTTATATTTTCCGTTTGTTTTGTGCTTATTTCGTCTATCCAAGCACGCATCATCGTTTGCAACGCCTCTATGTCAAAATTTCCTGGAGTCGTCATGTTGAAGTATTATTAAAATATTTATTTAGTAGTTGTTCTTTAACAATTATTATTGATAACCGTTCCCTACTTATTTATTTCTTTATTTCTTTATTTTTATTAATAGTTATTATTAATACTCACTACAGTTACACCTGTTACATAAACAAACAATATTATTTGTGGGCGCCAGCTGTGTTTTAATACACAACAATTAAAATAACATTCAATTAATGTTTAATATAAATAATTATTATTACATATAGTACATTTTTCATTTAACACACCCTTATTTTTAGAGCACCCATTTATCTACAAAAAAAATTTTAATAGTTAAATGGTGGCGATCGGGCCACACGTTCATGGGCGACAAATATGCAACATTTTAAATACCAACATTTAAGTGCAATTTAAATTTGTGGAGTCCCACGTTCTTTGGGACGCCAAAAGGTGACAAATTACCCTTCTTTATGTATTTTAATCTGTACATTAATTTAACTCATACTCTTTATATAACATTCCTATAATGGCTTATATGTAGTTGGGGTTCAGGTGTATCTGAAATAATAACTCTATGTAACTTGCAACGGTATTTCAAATGTATTTAGTAATAATGAAATTGTGCGCAAGGCACTTGATTCGACTTAAAAACATTCATTATTGCTTTGTTACTGTGCCGTAAGGCTTACGCTTTATACATCCTTACTGACTATATATTCTATTGTAATAATTACTATATTAAAATATCATTTCCCGGCTACTCAGACAATTAGTGTGCTTCTAAATATAAATGCTTAAATATCTTTTATTTTAGATATTGTAACGAAATTCAACATATTAATAGCTACTGAATTTATCTTTCATTTTCAGTACTGATTTATAAAACTCTACTTTTTTACTTAAATGTTTGCATTCTTTTCATTTCAATACTAATTTGATCTCTTGTTTTCGTTAATCCTACTTCGATAATATCTAACATTTTAACTCTATATTTACAAGAAACATTGGCTGTTAACTTTAAAATAAAACAATAATGTCTTTAATTTTCTTAGAGTTAATTGTTCGACTAAGAGGTAAATAAGTTGTTTATCAACTTATTGTTGTCAATCATACTCCATCGCAATTGATCCATCTGTAATCGTCCTTGTCTCGAACTCCAGCATCAATTCCACTTGTCCAGCGTCGTTTCCAGACTTCAGTAATGTTCCTCTTGTCCAGCGTCGCTTCTCTTGTGAAGCGTCGTATCCAGACTTCAGTAATGTTCCTCTTGTCCAGCGCAGCCGCTCTAGACTCCAGCGTCGTCTCGCTCTCTGGAACTAAGTCGTCAGCTCTCTCGCTCTCGGGAACTTCATGTTACTTCTTTTCGTGCTTTTTCGGACGTCAGTTGATCGTCTTATATGGATTTTCTTCTCGTGTAATTCTGTTACTATTGACAAGTGATTGTATTTACAACTCAGTTACATAGTTTTATGTAACTGGAAGGATGAAACTATTTACAAAAAATAAATACTCCGTGCGGACGGGCAGAAGCTCCCGCTGCAACTGTGGATGATCAAAAAAGATACAACTGTAGCGTGTGTGTCCTATTTATACCCACGTCTTGGCTAACACCTGCAGTTGTACGAAATCGACATGGCTGAAATTGTCTCTGGGTTTTGTTCCCCCATTCCTCGTCAATTTCGCTATTTCTTATATTTCTGCGAATTACAGATTCCTGTAAGTATACTCTTATACCCATCTTATAACTATTTTCACTACACATGTTCACTGTACTTTGGATATTGTAACTTAACCCTTTCGACCTGTACACAGTTATTTCGCTATTACACTCGTACGGTGTGTCGCTTTCACGTGGTTTTCGGACACAGTATGTAGTTAATTTTATTACATTTTATTGTGTCTTTGGATTTTACTCCTTATTTATAGTTTATGAATAATTACGGAAAAACCGTAATTACGCAATTATATATACTGGGGTGGCAAACTCGACTGCATAGACCTGCGTCACACACACATGCAAAATACTGTTGTACACACTTTCAGTTACACCTGTGTGTGTATGTACAAGTCGATTCAGGTCGAAACACCTGTCCATATTCTTGTCTGAGCCAAGCTTGCAATCCCTGATATGCTTACTTGTAGTACATTATTAATTATTTTACAATTTATTATGTATATTTAAATTTTTATATTCAATGCTCAGTACAGCACTTATCTGTACTGTCGCATTATCACTCTGCTTAGTAATAAAAAATGTAATAAAATTATTTATTAAATTTTTTTTAGTTATTATTATTATTGTTTGTAAAAAAAATATAACAAATAATAAAGAATAGTATTCGTCATTTCACCCTTAATTGGAGTGTACACATACGACTTCCCTGCCCTCTTCACTCACTCACTGCTCGTGACCTTGTAGGGTGGCTTCAACAACAGCTGATCTGACTGGTTTCTTTGACCTCATTACTTTTATGTGTAGAACTTCCTAAATAAATTTGCATTCTTGTACTGATAAACATTTTGCATCTTAACATAATATGCCATTGTGTGCTCTGAAAGTTTACTTTACCTTAATTATACATTCCTACCTTCGTTTCTTAACCTTTCTTACTTTACTTATTCCAATCTTCCTTCTTACTTTACTTATCTAATACATTACTTATACAATACCTTAACTCTTATAACCTTTTATTACATTTCTTTAACATTACCTTTCTGATCGCTACTACTTTGCTGAAATACATTTCCGTAACAGAATACTCTTTTAGCTTTGTAGTGTGTCGCGTGATCGGTTACAGAGGAACTGTCTTGGAAAACAAAGATAATTTTCTTGAAGTCCTTAATCCTAAGTAGTCTCTGCCCTTTTGACTTTTCACTCTCGCTTTCTTCTGTGTCCTTGTATCTCCATTAAGTGTTCGCTTGATCAGCCGTTCTCACAATTATAACAATTATTTCCCATTCCTAACTATTTCTTCATATTAATAACAACATCACTAATAACATTCCTTACCATTTCTTACATTTTTCTTTACAGATTTCATTCTTTACCATCTACAATACATTTCCTAACTTTCTTTGAACATACTTTTATTTAGCATAACATTCTTTATTATTTAATTCCTTATTTCTTTTCACTAATAGTTCTTTTTTTTATTTACAATCATATCCTTAATAAATAACATTTCTTAATTATACTCTCTTATCTTATTATTAATAATTCTTAGTAATATTATTTTTCATTTAAAAATAATTATTTATTATCGGGTATTAAGTTCCGTTCGGTGTGTCGTTCGATCCTACACCCTTCTTATTATAAAAAATTGTTTGGTCCGTCGTTTATCGGACGTACATTGTTCCTCTGTAACATAGTCGCCGACGTGCTTACTATTGTTATTACCCTCGTGTAGTCAACGTCCACATTCCATTGTATTACTCCCTCGTTATTTGGCATTCTTACCGTGTGAACGTTTGCTTTGCATGTGTATTTCATCTGTTCGTACGGCAAGAATTTGTTTCTTAGCTGCGACGAGTAACCTCTCTCTCTTCTCTCTGCACGTTCCATAATTCTCTCATCATAAATACATTGCGTATGTTCCGTCTGCTTGATGCCAATGTAAACAGCTTTCGACTGTTTTTTCATCCGTCGTTTATGATAACCTCTGTAGTTGTTATAATTATAGTTATAATTATCGTTATTATAGTTATCGTTCGCTTTCTACTTATTGTGCTTATATCTAATTTTATAATTCTCACAAGTTTGCGTAGTATTTCGTCTAATTCCTTTACTACGTTTCTCGTTAGGCCTACAGAGATATTTATCTCCGTAAGTGTGGTGCCTTAAGTGTTTCACCTGTGTCATCTTATGTGACTTACTAGTGTGTGTGTCTCACAATTGGGATATCGCTATTAATAAGGTACGTTTTATTAACCTTTATTTGCTTCTCTTCCTTAATGTTAATTTCATTTTTATATTATTTATCGTTAGTAATTGCAAACGTATTTTCAACTAGTATGAATTCTTCACATATTAGCTCTGATTGTTTATTAATTATTCCACAGACATTTTCTGTGATCGTGTCAATACGTAAACTTGTATCAACCATTTTTTCGGTTAATTGTGCAGTACTGTCTATTATCGTTCGTTTTATTTCAAGCTTATCAATTTTTAACTCTTCTACCTTTCCATATTTTTATGGTGTCTTGTTTAAAATTTTCAATTTGTTCTTCTAATTTTTTCTTATTAGATTCTTTTAATTCGTCTATTTTAGCATTTATATTTTCCGTTTGTTTTGTGCTTATTTCGTCTATCCAAGCACGCATCATCGTTTGCAACGCCTCTATGTCAAAATTTCCTGGAGTCGTCATGTTGAAGTATTATTAAAATATTTATTTAGTAGTTGTTCTTTAACAATTATTATTGATAACCGTTCCCTACTTATTTATTTCTTTATTTCTTTATTTTTATTAATAGTTATTATTAATACTCACTACAGTTACACCTGTTACATAAACAAACAATATTATTTGTGGGCGCCAGCTGTGTTTTAATACACAACAATTAAAATAACATTCAATTAATGTTTAATATAAATAATTATTATTACATATAGTACATTTTTCATTTAACACACCCTTATTTTTAGAGCACCCATTTATCTACAAAAAAAATTTTAATAGTTAAATGGTGGCGATCGGGCCACACGTTCATGGGCGACAAATATGCAACATTTTAAATACCAACATTTAAGTGCATTTTAAATTTGTGGAGTCCCACGTTCTTTGGGACGCCAAAAGGTGACAAATTACCCTTCTTTATGTATTTTAATCTGTACATTAATTTAACTCATACTCTTTATATAACATTCCTATAATGGCTTGTATGTAGTTGGGGTTCAGGTGTATCTGAAATAATAACTCTATGTAACTTGCAACGGTATTTCAAATGTACTTAGTAATAATGAAATTGTGCGCAAGGCACTTGATTCGACTTAAAACATTCATTATTGCTTTGTTACTATGCCGTAAGGCTTACGCTTTATACATCCTTACTGACTATATATTCTATTGTAATAATTACCATATTAAAATATCATTTCCCGGCTACTCAGACAATTAGTGTGCTTCTAAATATAAATGCTTAAATATCTTTTATTTTAGATATTGTAACGAAATTCAACATATTAATAGCTACTGAATTTATCTTTCATTTTCAGTACTGATTTATAAAACTCTACTTTTTTACTTAAATGTTTGCCTTCTTTTCATTTCAATACTAATTTGATCTCTTGTTTTCCTTAATCCTACTTCGATAATATCTAACATTTTAACTCTATATTTACAAGAAACTTTGGCAGTTAACTTTAAAATAAAACAATAATGTCTTTAATTTTCTTAGAGTTAATTGTTCGACTAAGAGGTAAATAAGTTGTTTATCAACTTATTGTTGTCAATCATACTCCATCGCAATTGATCCATCTGTAATCGTCCTTGTCTCGAACTCCAGCATCAATTCCACTTGTCCAGCGTCGTTTCCAGACTTCAGTAATGTTCCTCTTGTCCAGCGTCGCTTCTCTTGTGAAGCGTCGTATCCAGACTTCAGTAATGTTCCTCTTGTCCAGCGCAGCCGCTCTAGACTCCAGCGTCGTCTCGCTCTCTGGAACTAAGTCGTCAGCTCTCTCGCTCTCCGGAACTTCATGTTACTTCTTTTCCTGCTGTTTCGGACGTCAGTTGATCATCTTATATGGATTTTCTTCTCGTGTAATTCTGTTACTATTGACAAGTGATTGTATTTACAACTCAGTTACATAGTTTTATGTAACTGGAAGGATGAAACTATTTACAAAAAATAAATACTCCGTGCGGACGGGCAGAAGCTCCCGCTGCAACTGTGGATGATCAAAAAAGATACAACTGTAGCGTGTGTGTCCTATTTATACCCACGTCTTGGCTAACACCTGCAGTTGTACGAAATCGACATGGCTGAAATTGTCTCTGGGTTTTGTTCCCCCACTCCTCGTCAATTTCGCTATTTCTTATATTTCTGCGAATTACAGATTCCTGTAAGTATACTCTTATACCCATCTTATAACTATTTTCACTACACATGTTCACTGTACTTTGGATATTGTAACTTAACCCTTTCGACCTGTACACAGTTATTTCGCTATTACACTCGTACGGTGTGTCGCTTTCACGTGGTTTTCGGACACAGTATGTAGTTAATTTTATTACATTTTATTGTGTCTTTGGATTTTACTCCTTATTTATAGTTTATGAATAATTACGGAAAAACCGTAATTACGCAATTATATATACTGGGGTGGCAAACTCGACTGCATAGACCTGCGTCACACACACATGCAAAATACTGTTGTACACACTTTCAGTTACACCTGTGTGTGCATGTACAAGTCGATTCAGGTCGAAAAACCTGTCCATATTCTTGTCTGAGCCAAGCTTGCAATCCCTGATATGCTTACTTGTAGTACATTATTAATTATTTTACAATTTATTATGTATATTTAAATTTTTATATTCAATGCTCAGTACAGCACTTATCTGTACTGTCGCATTATCACTCTGCTTAGTAATAAAAAATGTAATAAAATTATTTATTAAATTTTTTTTAGTTATTATTATTATTGTTTGTAAAAAAAATATAACAAATAATAAAGAATAGTATTCGTCATTTCACCCTTAATTGGAGTGTACACATACGACTTCCCTGCCCTCTTCACTCACTCACTGCTCGTGACCTTGTAGGGTGCCTTCAACAACAGCTGATCTGACTGGTTTCTTTGACCTCATTACTTTTATGTGTAGAACTTCCTAAATAAATTTGCATTCTTGTACTGATAAACATTTTGCATCTTAACATAATATGCCATTGTTTACTCTGAAAGTTTACTTTACCCTAATTATACATTCCTACCTTCGTTTCTTAACCTTTCTTACTTTACTTATTCCAATCTTCCTTCTTACTTTACTTATCTAATACATTACTTATACAATACCTTAACTCTTATAACCTTTTATTACATTTCTTTAACATTACCTTTCTGATCGCTACTACTTTCCTGAAATACATTTCCGTAACAGAATACTCTTTTAGCTTTGTAGTGTGTCGCGTGATCGGTTACAGAGGAACTGTCTTGGAAAACAAAGATAATTTTCTTGAAGTCCTTAATCCTAAGTAGTCTCTGCCCTTTTGACTTTTCACTCTCGCTTTCTTCTGTGTCCTTGTATCTCCATTAAGTGTTCGCTTGATCAGCCGTTCTCACAATTATAACAATTATTTCCCATTCCTAACTATTTCTTCATATTAATAACAACATCACTAATAACATTCCTTACCATTTCTTACATTTTTCTTTGCAGATTTCATTCTTTACCATCTATAATACATTTCCTAACTTTCTTTGAACATACTTTTATTTAGCATAACATTCTTTATTATTTCATTCCTTATTTCTTTTCACTAATAGTTTTTTTTTTATTTACAATCATATCCTTAATAAATAACATTTCTTAATTATACTCTCTTATCTTATTATTAATATTTCTTAGTAATATTATTTTTCATTTAAAAATAATTATTTATTATCGGGTATTAAGTTCCGTTCGTTGTGTCGTTCGATCCTACATCCTTCTTATTATAACAATTATTTGGTCCGTCGTTTATCGGACGTACATTGTTCCTTTGTAACATAGTCGCCGACGTGCTTACTTTTGTTATTACCCTCGTGTAGTCAACGTCCACATTCCATTGTATTACTCCCTCGTTATTTTTTCATTCTTACCGTGTGAACGTTTGCTTTGCATGTGTATTTCACCTGTTCGTACGGCAAGAATTTGTTTCTTAGCTGCGACGAATAACCTCTCTCTCTCTTCTCTCTGCACGTTCCATAATTCTCTTATCATAAATACATTGCGTATGTTCAGTCTGCTTGAGGCCCATATAAACAGCTGTCGACTGTTTTTTCATCCGTCGTTTATGATAACCTGTGTAGTTGTTATAATTATAGATATAATTATCGTTATTATAGTTATCGTTCGCTTTCTACTTATTGTGCTTATATATAATTTTATAATTCTCACAAGTTTGCGTAGAATTTCGTATAAATACTTTACTACGTTTCTCGTTAGGCCTACAGTGATATTTATCTCCGTAAGTGTGGTGCCTTAAGTGTTTCACCTGTGTCATCTTATGTGACTTACTAGTGTGTGTGTGTCTCACAATTGGGATATCGCTATTAATAAGGTACGTTATATTAACCTTTATTTGCTTCTCTTCCTTAATGTTAATTTCATTTTTATATTATTTATCGTTAGTAATTACAAACGTATTTTCAACTAGTATGAATTCTTCACATATTAGCTCTGATTGTTTATTAATTATTCCACAGACATTTTCTGTGATCGTGTCAATACGTAAACTTGTATCAACCATTTTTTCGGTTAACTGTGCAGTACTGTCTATTATCGTTCGTTTTATTTCAAGCTTATCAATTTTTAACTCTTCTACCTTTCCATTTTTTATGGTGTCTTGTTTAAAATTTTCAGTTTGTTCTTCTAATTTTTTCTTATTAGATTCTTCTAATTCGTCTATTTTAGCATTTATATTTTCCGTTTGTTTTGTGCTTATTTCGTCTATCCAAGCACGCATCATCGTTTGCAACGCCTCTATGTCAAAATTTCCTGGAGTCGTCATGTTGAAGTATTATTAAAATATTTATTTAGTAGTTGTTCTTTAACAATTATTATTGATAACCGTTCCCTACTTATTTATTTCTTTATTTCTTTATTTTTATTAATAGTTATTATTAATACTCACTACAGTTACATCTGTTACATAGACAAACACTATTATTTGTGGGCGCCAGCTGTGTTTTAATACACAACAATTAAAATAACATTCAATTAATGTTTAATATAAATAATTATTATTACATATAGTACATTTTTCATTTAACACACCCTTATTTTTAGAGCACCCATTTATCTACAAAAAAAATTTTAATAGTTAAATGGTGGCGATCGGGCCACACGTTCATGGGCGACAAATATGCAACATTTTAAATACCAACATTTAAGTGCATTTTAAATTTGTGGAGTCCCACGTTCTTTGGGACGCCAAAAGGTGACAAATTACCCTTCTTTATGTATTTTAATCTGTACATTAATTTAACTCATACTCTTTATATAACATTCCTATAATGGCTTGTATGTAGTTGGGGTTCAGGTGTATCTGAAATAATAACTCTATGTAACTTGCAACGGTATTTCAAATGTATTTAGTAATAATGAAATTGTGCGCAAGGCACTTGATTCGACTTAAAAACATTCATTATTGCTTTGTTACTATGCCGTAAGGCTTACGCTTTATACATCCTTACTGACTATATATTCTATTGTAATAATTACTATATTAAAATATCATTTCCCGGCTACTCAGACAATTAGTGTGCTTCTAAATATAAATGCTTAAATATCTTTTATTTTAGATATTGTAACGAAATTCAACATATTAATAGCTACTGAATTTATCTTTCATTTTCAGTACTGATTTATAAAACTCTACTTTTTTACTTAAATGTTTGCATTCTTTTCATTTCAATACTAATTTGATCTCTTGTTTTCCTTAATCCTACTTCGATAATATCTAACATTTTAACTCTATATTTACAAGAAACATTGGCTGTTAACTTTAAAATAAAACAATAATGTCTTTAATTTTCTTAGAGTTAATTGTTCGACTAAGAGGTAAATAAGTTGTTTATCAACTTATTGTTGTCAATCATACTCCATCGCAATTGATCCATCTGTAATCGTCCTTGTCTCGAACTCCAGCATCAATTCCACTTGTCCAGCGTCGTTTCCAGACTTCAGTAATGTTCCTCTTGTCCAGCGTCGCTTCTCTTGTGAAGCGTCGTATCCAGACTTCAGTAATGTTCCTCTTGTCCAGCGCAGCCGCTCTAGACTCCAGCGTCGTCTCGCTCTCTGGAACTAAGTCGTCAGCTCTCTCGCTCTCCGGAACTTCATGTTACTTCTTTTCCTGCTGTTTCGGACGTCAGTTGATCATCTTATATGGATTTTCTTCTCGTGTAATTCTGTTACTATTGACAAGTGATTGTATTTACAACTCAGATACATAGTTTTATGTAACTGGAAGGATGAAACTATTTACAAAAAATAAATACTCCGTGCGGACGGGCAGAAGCTCCCGCTGCAACTGTGGATGATCAAAAAAGATACAACTGTAGCGTGTGTGTCCTATTTATACCCACGTCTTGGCTAACACCTGCAGTTGTACGAAATCGACATGGCTGAAATTGTCTCTGGGTTTTGTTCCCCCACTCCTCGTCAATTTCGCTATTTCTTATATTTCTGCGAATTACAGATTCCTGTAAGTATACTCTTATACCCATCTTATAACTATTTTCACTACACATGTTCACTGTACTTTGGATATTGTAACTTAACCCTTTCGACCTGTACACAGTTATTTCGCTATTACTCTCGTACGGTGTGTCGCTTTCACGTGGTTTTCGGACACAGTATGTAGTTAATTTTATTACATTTTATTGTGTCTTTGGATTTTACTCCTTATTTATAGTTTATGAATAATTACGGAAAAACCGTAATTACGCAATTATATATACTGGGGTGGCAAACTCGACTGCATAGACCTGCGTCACACACACATGCAAAAAACTGTTGTACACACTTTCAGTTACACCTGTGTGTGTATGTACAAGTCGATTCAGGTCGAAAAACCTGTCCATATTCTTGTCTGAGCCAAGCTTGCAATCCCTGATATGCTTACTTGTAGTACATTATTAATTATTTTACAATTTATTATGTATATTTAAATTTTTATATTCAATGCTCAGTACAGCACTTATCTGTACTGTCGCATTATCACTCTGCTTAGTAATAAAAAATGTAATAAAATTATTTATTAAATTTTTTTTAGTTAT
Organism: Magicicada septendecula; assembly: GCA_034769895.1. Classification (NCBI taxonomy): domain Eukaryota; kingdom Metazoa; phylum Arthropoda; class Insecta; order Hemiptera; family Cicadidae; genus Magicicada; species Magicicada septendecula. The sequence continues at coordinate 95,156,228 of CM068373.1, forward strand.
TATTATTATTGTTTGTAAAAAAAATATAACAAATAATAAAGAATAGTATTCGTCATTTCACCCTTAATTGGAGTGTACACATACGACTTCCTTGCCCTCTTCACTCACTCACTGCTCGTGACCTTGTAGGGTGGCTTCAACAACAGCTGATCTGACTGGTTTCTTTGACCTCATTACTTTTATGTGTAGAACTTCCTAAATAAATTTGCATTCTTGTACTGATAAACATTTTGCATCTTAACATAATATGCCATTGTTTACTCTGAAAGTTTACTTTACCCTAATTATACATTCCTACCTTCGTTTCTTAACCTTTCTTACTTTACTTATTCCAATCTTCCTTCTTACTTTACTTATCTAATACATTACTTATACAATACCTTAACTCTTATAACCTTTTATTACATTTCTTTAACATTACCTTTCTGATCGCTACTACTTTTCTGAAATACATTTCCGTAACAGAATACTCTTTTAGCTTTGTAGTGTCGCGTGATCGGTTACAGAGGAACTGTCTTGGAAAACAAAGATAATTTTCTTGAAGTCCTTAATCCTAAGTAGTCTCTGCCCTTTTGACTTTTCACTCTCGCTTTCTTCTGTGTCCTTGTATCTCCATTAAGTGTTCGCTTGATCAGCCGTTCTCACAATTATAACAATTATTTCCCATTCCTAACTATTTCTTCATATTAATAACAACATCACTAATAACATTCCTTACCATTTCTTACATTTTTCTTTACAGATTTCATTCTTTACCATCTATAATACATTTCCTAACTTTCTTTGAACATACTTTTATTTAGCATAACATTCTTTATTATTTAATTCGTTATTTCTTTTCACTAATAGTTTTTTTTTTATTTACAATCATATCCTTAATAAATAACATTTCTTAATTATACTCTCTTATCTTATTATTAATATTTCTTAGTAATATTATTTTTCATTTAAAAATAATTATTTATTATCGGGTATTAAGTTCCGTTCGTTGTGTCGTTCGATCCTACACCCTTCTTATTATAAAAAATTGTTTGGTCCGTCGTTTATCGGACGTACATTGTTCCTTTGTAACATAGTCGCCGACGTGCTTACTTTTGTTATTACCCTCGTGTAGTCAACGTCCACATTCCATTGTATTACTCCCTCGTTATTTGGCATTCTTACCGTGTGAACGTTTGCTTTGCATGTGTATTTCACCTGTTCGTACGGCAAGAATTTGTTTCTTAGCTGCGACGAATAACCTCTCTCTCTCTTCTCTCTGCACGTTCCATAATTCTCTCATCATAAATACATTGCGTATTTTCAGTCTGCTTGAGGCCCATATAAACAGCTGTCGACTGTTTTTTCATCCGTCGTTTATGATAACCTGTGTAGTTGTTATAATTATAGTTATAATTATCGTTATTATAGTTATCGTTCGCTTTCTACTTATTGTGCTTATATATAATTTTATAATTCTCACAAGTTTGCGTAGAATTTCGTATAAATACTTTACTACGTTTCTCGTTAGGCCTACAGTGATATTTATCTCCGTAAGTGTGGTGCCTTAAGTGTTTCACCTGTGTCATCTTATGTGACTTACTAGTGTGTGTGTGTATCACAATTGGGATATCGCTATTAATAAGGTACGTTATATTAACCTTTATTTGCTTCTCTTCCTTAATGTTAATTTCATTTTTATATTATTTATCGTTAGTAATTACAAAAGTGCTTTCAACTAGTATGAATTCTTCACATATTAGCTCTGATTGTTTATTAATTATTCCACAGACATTTTCTGTGATCGTGTCAATACGTAAACTTGTATCAACCATTTTTTCGGTTAACTGTGCAGTACTGTCTATTATCGTTCGTTTTATTTCAAGCTTATCAATTTTTAACTCTTCTAGCCTTTCCATTTTTTATGGTGTCTTGTTTAAAATTTTCAGTGTGTTCTTCTAATTTTTTCTTATTAGATTCTTCTAATTCGTCTATTTTAGCATTTATATTTTCCGTTTGTTTTGTGCTTATTTCGTCTATCCAAGCACGCATCATCGTTTGCAACGCCTCTATGTCAAAATTTCCTGGAGTCGTCATGTTGAAGTATTATTAAAATATTTATTTAGTAGTTGTTCTTTAACAATTATTATTGATAACCGTTCCCTACTTATTTATTTCTTTATTTCTTTATTTTTATTAATAGTTATTATTAATACTCACTACAGTTACATCTGTTACATAGACAAACACTATTATTTGTGGGCGCCAGCTGTGTTTTAATACACAACAATTAAAATAACATTCAATTAATGTTTAATATAAATAATTATTATTACATATAGTACATTTTTCATTTAACACACCCTTATTTTTAGAGCACCCATTTATCTACAAAAAAAATTTTAATAGTTAAATGGTGGCGATCGGGCCACACGTTCATGGGCGACAAATATGCAACATTTTAAATACCAACATTTAAGTGCATTTTAAATTTGTGGAGTCCCACGTTCTTTGGGACGCCAAAAGGTGACAAATTACCCTTCTTTATGTATTTTAATCTGTACATTAATTTAACTCATACTCTTTATATAACATTCCTATAATGGCTTGTATGTAGTTGGGGTTCAGGTGTATCTGAAATAATAACTCTATGTAACTTGCAACGGTATTTCAAATGTATTTAGTAATAATGAAATTGTGCGCAAGGCACTTGATTCGACTTAAAAACATTCATTATTGCTTTGTTACTATGCCGTAAGGCTTACGCTTTATACATCCTTACTGACTATATATTCTATTGTAATAATTACTATATTAAAATATCATTTCCCGGCTACTCAGACAATTAGTGTGCTTCTAAATATAAATGCTTAAATATCTTTTATTTTAGATATTGTAACGAAATTCAACATATTAATAGCTACTGAATTTATCTTTCATTTTCAGTACTGATTTATAAAACTCTACTTTTTTACTTAAATGTTTGCATTCTTTTCATTTCAATACTAATTTGATCTCTTGTTTTCCTTAATCCTACTTCGATAATATCTAACATTTTAACTCTATATTTACAAGAAACATTGGCTGTTAACTTTAAAATAAAACAATAATGTCTTTAATTTTCTTAGAGTTAATTGTTCGACTAAGAGGTAAATAAGTTGTTTATCAACTTATTGTTGTCAATCATACTCCATCGCAATTGATCCATCTGTAATCGTCCTTGTCTCGAACTCCAGCATCAATTCCACTTGTCCAGCGTCGTTTCCAGACTTCAGTAATGTTCCTCTTGTCCAGCGTCGCTTCTCTTGTGAAGCGTCGTATCCAGACTTCAGTAATGTTCCTCTTGTCCAGCGCAGCCGCTCTAGACTCCAGCGTCGTCTCGCTCTCTGGAACTAAGTCGTCAGCTCTCTCGCTCTCCGGAACTTCATGTTACTTCTTTTCCTGCTGTTTCGGACGTCAGTTGATCATCTTATATGGATTTTCTTCTCGTGTAATTCTGTTACTATTGACAAGTGATTGTATTTACAACTCAGATACATAGTTTTATGTAACTGGAAGGATGAAACTATTTACAAAAAATAAATACTCCGTGCGGACGGGCAGAAGCTCCCGCTGCAACTGTGGATGATCAAAAAAGATACAACTGTAGCGTGTGTGTCCTATTTATACCCACGTCTTGGCTAACACCTGCAGTTGTACGAAATCGACATGGCTGAAATTGTCTCTGGGTTTTGTTCCCCCACTCCTCGTCAATTTCGCTATTTCTTATATTTCTGCGAATTACAGATTCCTGTAAGTATACTCTTATACCCATCTTATAACTATTTTCACTACACATGTTCACTGTACTTTGGATATTGTAACTTAACCCTTTCGACCTGTACACAGTTATTTCGCTATTACTCTCGTACGGTGTGTCGCTTTCACGTGGTTTTCGGACACAGTATGTAGTTAATTTTATTACATTTTATTGTGTCTTTGGATTTTACTCCTTATTTATAGTTTATGAATAATTACGGAAAAACCGTAATTACGCAATTATATATACTGGGGTGGCAAACTCGACTGCATAGACCTGCGTCACACACACATGCAAAAAACTGTTGTACACACTTTCAGTTACACCTGTGTGTGTATGTACAAGTCGATTCAGGTCGAAAAACCTGTCCATATTCTTGTCTGAGCCAAGCTTGCAATCCCTGATATGCTTACTTGTAGTACATTATTAATTATTTTACAATTTATTATGTATATTTAAATTTTTATATTCAATGCTCAGTACAGCACTTATCTGTACTGTCGCATTATCACTCTGCTTAGTAATAAAAAATGTAATAAAATTATTTATTAAATTTTTTTTAGTTATTATTATTATTGTTTGTAAAAAAAATATAACAAATAATAAAGAATAGTATTCGTCATTTCACCCTTAATTGGAGTGTACACATACGACTTCCTTGCCCTCTTCACTCACTCACTGCTCGTGACCTTGTAGGGTGGCTTCAACAACAGCTGATCTGACTGGTTTCTTTGACCTCATTACTTTTATGTGTAGAACTTCCTAAATAAATTTGCATTCTTGTACTGATAAACATTTTGCATCTTAACATAATATGCCATTGTTTACTCTGAAAGTTTACTTTACCCTAATTATACATTCCTACCTTCGTTTCTTAACCTTTCTTACTTTACTTATTCCAATCTTCCTTCTTACTTTACTTATCTAATACATTACTTATACAATACCTTAACTCTTATAACCTTTTATTACATTTCTTTAACATTACCTTTCTGATCGCTACTACTTTTCTGAAATACATTTCCGTAACAGAATACTCTTTTAGCTTTGTAGTGTCGCGTGATCGGTTACAGAGGAACTGTCTTGGAAAACAAAGATAATTTTCTTGAAGTCCTTAATCCTAAGTAGTCTCTGCCCTTTTGACTTTTCACTCTCGCTTTCTTCTGTGTCCTTGTATCTCCATTAAGTGTTCGCTTGATCAGCCGTTCTCACAATTATAACAATTATTTCCCATTCCTAACTATTTCTTCATATTAATAACAACATCACTAATAACATTCCTTACCATTTCTTACATTTTTCTTTACAGATTTCATTCTTTACCATCTATAATACATTTCCTAACTTTCTTTGAACATACTTTTATTTAGCATAACATTCTTTATTATTTAATTCGTTATTTCTTTTCACTAATAGTTTTTTTTTTATTTACAATCATATCCTTAATAAATAACATTTCTTAATTATACTCTCTTATCTTATTATTAATATTTCTTAGTAATATTATTTTTCATTTAAAAATAATTATTTATTATCGGGTATTAAGTTCCGTTCGTTGTGTCGTTCGATCCTACACCCTTCTTATTATAAAAAATTGTTTGGTCCGTCGTTTATCGGACGTACATTGTTCCTTTGTAACATAGTCGCCGACGTGCTTACTTTTGTTATTACCCTCGTGTAGTCAACGTCCACATTCCATTGTATTACTCCCTCGTTATTTGGCATTCTTACCGTGTGAACGTTTGCTTTGCATGTGTATTTCACCTGTTCGTACGGCAAGAATTTGTTTCTTAGCTGCGACGAATAACCTCTCTCTCTCTTCTCTCTGCACGTTCCATAATTCTCTCATCATAAATACATTGCGTATTTTCAGTCTGCTTGAGGCCCATATAAACAGCTGTCGACTGTTTTTTCATCCGTCGTTTATGATAACCTGTGTAGTTGTTATAATTATAGTTATAATTATCGTTATTATAGTTATCGTTCGCTTTCTACTTATTGTGCTTATATATAATTTTATAATTCTCACAAGTTTGCGTAGAATTTCGTATAAATACTTTACTACGTTTCTCGTTAGGCCTACAGTGATATTTATCTCCGTAAGTGTGGTGCCTTAAGTGTTTCACCTGTGTCATCTTATGTGACTTACTAGTGTGTGTGTGTATCACAATTGGGATATCGCTATTAATAAGGTACGTTATATTAACCTTTATTTGCTTCTCTTCCTTAATGTTAATTTCATTTTTATATTATTTATCGTTAGTAATTACAAAAGTGCTTTCAACTAGTATGAATTCTTCACATATTAGCTCTGATTGTTTATTAATTATTCCACAGACATTTTCTGTGATCGTGTCAATACGTAAACTTGTATCAACCATTTTTTCGGTTAACTGTGCAGTACTGTCTATTATCGTTCGTTTTATTTCAAGCTTATCAATTTTTAACTCTTCTAGCCTTTCCATTTTTTATGGTGTCTTGTTTAAAATTTTCAGTGTGTTCTTCTAATTTTTTCTTATTAGATTCTTCTAATTCGTCTATTTTAGCATTTATATTTTCCGTTTGTTTTGTGCTTATTTCGTCTATCCAAGCACGCATCATCGTTTGCAACGCCTCTATGTCAAAATTTCCTGGAGTCGTCATGTTGAAGTATTATTAAAATATTTATTTAGTAGTTGTTCTTTAACAATTATTATTGATAACCGTTCCCTACTTATTTATTTATTTATTTCTTTATTTTTATTAATAGTTATTATTAATACTCACTACAGTTACACCTGTTACATAAACAAACAATATTATTTGTGGGCGCCAGCTGTGTTTTAATACACAACAATTAAAATAACATTCAATTAATGTTTAATATAAATAATTATTATTACATATAGTACAGTTTTCATTTAACACACCCTTATTTTTAGAGCACCCATTTATCTACAAAAAAAATTTTAATAGTTAAATTGTGGCGATCGGGCCACACGTTCATGGGCGACAAATATGCAACATTTTAAATACCAACATTTAAGTGCATTTTAAATTTGTGGAGTCCCACGTTCTTTGGGACGCCAAAAGGTGACAAATTACCCTTCTTTATGTATTTTAATCTGTACATTAATTTAACTCATACTCTTTATATAACATTCCTATAATGGCTTATATGTAGTTGGGGTTCAGGTGTATCTGAAATAATAACTCTATGTAACTTGCAACGGTATTTCAAATGTATTTAGTAATAATGAAATTGTGCGCAAGGCACTTGATTCGACTTAAAAACATTCATTATTGCTTTGTTACTGTGCCGTAAGGCTTACGCTTTATACATCCTTACTGACTATATATTCTATTGTAATAATTACTATATTAAAATATCATTTCCCGGCTACTCAGACAATTAGTGTGCTTCTAAATATAAATGCTTAAATATCTTTTATTTTAGATATTGTAACGAAATTCAACATATTAATAGCTACTGAATTTATCTTTAATTTTCAGTACTGATTTATAAAACTCTACTTTTTTACTTAAATGTTTGCATTCTTTTCATTTCAATACTAATTTGATCTCTTGTTTTCGTTAATCCTACTTCGATAATATCTAACATTTTAACTCTATATTTACAAGAAACATTGGCTGTTAACTTTAAAATAAAACAATAATGTCTTTAATTTTCTTAGAGTTAATTGTTCGACTAAGAGGTAAATAAGTTGTTTATCAACTTATTGTTGTCAATCATACTCCATCGCAATTGATCCATCTGTAATCGTCCTTGTCTCGAACTCCAGCATCAATTCCACTTGTCCAGCGTCGTTTCCAGACTTCAGTAATGTTCCTCTTGTCCAGCGTCGCTTCTCTTGTGAAGCGTCGTATCCAGACTTCAGTAATGTTCCTCTTGTCCAGCGCAGCCGCTCTAGACTCCAGCGTCGTCTCGCTCTCTGGAACTAAGTCGTCAGCTCTCTCGCTCTCCGGAACTTCATGTTACTTCTTTTCGTGCTTTTTCGGACGTCAGTTGATCGTCTTATATGGATTTTCTTCTCGTGTAATTCTGTTACTATTGACAAGTGATTGTATTTACAACTCAGTTACATAGTTTTATGTAACTGGAAGGATGAAACTATTTACAAAAAATAAATACTCCGTGCGGACGGGCAGAAGCTCCCGCTGCAACTGTGGATGATCAAAAAAGATACAACTGTAGCGTGTGTGTCCCATTTATACCCACGTCTTGGCTAACACCTGCAGTTGTACGAAATCGACATGGCTGAAATTGTCTCTGGGTTTTGTTCCCCCATTCCTCGTCAATTTCGCTATTTCTTATATTTCTGCGAATTACAGATTCCTGTAAGTATACTCTTATACCCATCTTATAACTATTTTCACTACACATGTTCACTGTACTTTGGATATTGTAACTTAACCCTTTCGACCTGTACACAGTTATTTCGCTATTACACTCGTACGGTGTGTCGCTTTCACGTGGTTTTCGGACACAGTATGTAGTTAATTTTATTACATTTTATTGTGTCTTTGGATTTTACTCCTTATTTATAGTTTATGAATAATTACGGAAAAACCGTAATTACGCAATTATATATACTGGGGTGGCAAACTCGACTGCATAGACCTGCGTCACACACACATGCAAAATACTGTTGTACACACTTTCAGTTACACCTGTGTGTGTATGTACAAGTCGATTCAGGTCGAAACACCTGTCCATATTCTTGTCTGAGCCAAGCTTGCAATCCCTGATATGCTTACTTGTAGTACATTATTAATTATTTTACAATTTATTATGTATATTTAAATTTTTATATTCAATGCTCAGTACAGCACTTATCTGTACTGTCGCATTATCACTCTGCTTAGTAATAAAAAATGTAATAAAATTATTTATTAAATTTTTTTTAGTTATTATTATTATTGTTTGTAAAAAAAATATAACAAATAATAAAGAATAGTATTCGTCATTTCACCCTTAATTGGAGTGTACACATACGACTTCCCTGCCCTCTTCACTCACTCACTGCTCGTGACCTTGTAGGGTGGCTTCAACAACAGCTGATCTGACTGGTTTCTTTGACCTCATTACTTTTATGTGTAGAACTTCCTAAATAAATTTGCATTCTTGTACTGATAAACATTTTGCATCTTAACATAATATGCCATTGTGTACTCTGAAAGTTTACTTTACCCTAATTATACATTCCTACCTTCGTTTCTTAACCTTTCTTACTTTACTTATTCCAATCTTCCTTCTTACTTTACTTATCTAATACATTACTTATACAATACCTTAACTCTTATAACCTTTTATTACATTTCTTTAACATTACCTTTCTGATCGCTACTACTTTCCTGAAATACATTTCCGTAACAGAATACTCTTTTAGCTTTGTAGTGTGTCGCGTGATCGGTTACAGAGGAACTGTCTTGGAAAACAAAGATAATTTTCTTGAAGTCCTTAATCCTAAGTAGTCTCTGCCCTTTTGACTTTTCACTCTCGCTTTCTTCTGTGTCCTTGTATCTCCATTAAGTGTTCGCTTGATCAGCCGTTCTCACAATTATAACAATTATTTCCCATTCCTAACTATTTCTTCATATTAATAACAACATCACTAATAACATTCCTTACCATTTCTTACATTTTTCTATACAGATTTCATTCTTTACCATCTACAATACATTTCCTAACTTTCTTTGAACATACTTTTATTTAGCATAACATTCTTTATTATTTAATTCCTTATTTCTTTTCACTAATATTTCTTTTTTTTATTTACAATCATATCCTTAATAAATAACGTTTCTTAATTATACTCTCTTATCTTATTATTAATAATTCTTAGTAATATTATTTTTCATTTAAAAATAATTATTTATTATCGGGTATTAAGTTCCGTTCGGTGTGTCGTTCGATCCTACACCCTTCTTATTATAAAAAATTGTTTGGTCCGTCGTTTATCGGACGTACATTGTTCCTCTGTAACATAGTCGCCGACGTGCTTACTATTGTTATTACCCTCGTGTAGTCAACGTCCACATTCCATTGTATTACTCCCTCGTTATTTGGCATTCTTACCGTGTGAACGTTTGCTTTGCATGTGTATTTCATCTGTTCGTACGGCAAGAATTTGTTTCTTAGCTGCGACGAGTAACCTCTCTCTCTTCTCTCTGCACGTTCCATAATTCTCTCATCATAAATACATTGCGTATGTTCCGTCTGCTTGATGCCAATGTAAACAGCTTTCGACTGTTTTTTCATCCGTCGTTTATGATAACCTCTGTAGTTGTTATAATTATAGTTATAATTATCGTTATTATAGTTATCGTTCGCTTTCTACTTATTGTGCTTATATATAATTTTATAATTCTCACAAGTTTGCGTAGAATTTCGTATAAATACTTTACTACGTTTCTCGTTAGGCCTACAGTGATATTTATCTCCGTAAGTGTGGTGCCTTAAGTGTTTCACCTGTGTCATCTTATGTGACTTACTAGTGTGTGTGTGTATCACAATTGGGATATCGCTATTAATAAGGTACGTTATATTAACCTTTATTTGCTTCTCTTCCTTAATGTTAATTTCATTTTTATATTATTTATCGTTAGTAATTACAAACGTGCTTTCAACTAGTATGAATTCTTCACATATTAGCTCTGATTGTTTATTAATTATTCCACAGACATTTTCTGTGATCGTGTCAATACGTAAACTTGTATCAACCATTTTTTCGGTTAACTGTGCAGTACTGTCTATTATCGTTCGTTTTATTTCAAGCTTATCAATTTTTAACTCTTCAAGCCTTTCCATTTTTTATGGTGTCTTGTTTAAAATTTTCAGTTTGTTCTTCTAATTTTTTCTTATTAGATTCTTCTAATTCGTCTATTTTAGCATTTATATTTTCCGTTTGTTTTGTGCTTATTTCGTCTATCCAAGCACGCATCATCGTTTGCAACGCCTCTATGTCAAAATTTCCTGGAGTCGTCATGTTGAAGTATTATTAAAATATTTATTTAGTAGTTGTTCTTTAACAATTATTATTGATAACCGTTCCCTACTTATTTATTTCTTTATTTCTTTATTTTTATTAATAGTTATTATTAATACTCACTACAGTTACACCTGTTACATAAACAAACAATATTATTTGTGGGCGCCAGCTGTGTTTTAATACACAACAATTAAAATAACATTCAATTAATGTTTAATATAAATAATTATTATTACATATAGTACATTTTTCATTTAACACACCCTTATTTTTAGAGCACCCATTTATCTACAAAAAAAATTTTAATAGTTAAATGGTGGCGATCGGGCCACACGTTCATGGGCGACAAATATGCAACATTTTAAATACCAACATTTAAGTGCATTTTAAATTTGTGGAGTCCCACGTTCTTTGGGACGCCAAAAGGTGACAAATTACCCTTCTTTATGTATTTTAATCTGTACATTAATTTAACTCATACTCTTTATATAACATTCCTATAATGGCTTATATGTAGTTGGGGTTCAGGTGTATCTGAAATAATAACTCTATGTAACTTGCAACGGTATTTCAAATGTATTTAGTAATAATGAAATTGTGCGCAAGGCACTTGATTCGACTTAAAAACATTCATTATTGCTTTGTTACTGTGCCGTAAGGCTTACGCTTTATACATCCTTACTGACTATATATTCTATTGTAATAATTACTATATTAAAATATCATTTCCCGGCTACTCAGACAATTAGTGTGCTTCTAAATATAAATGCTTAAATATCTTTTATTTTAGATATTGTAACGAAATTCAACATATTAATAGCTACTGAATTTATCTTTCATTTTCAGTACTGATTTATAAAACTCTACTTTTTTACTTAAATGTTTGCATTCTTTTCATTTCAATACTAATTTGATCTCTTGTTTTCGTTAATCCTACTTCGATAATATCTAACATTTTAACTCTATATTTACAAGAAACATTGGCTGTTAACTTTAAAATAAAACAATAATGTCTTTAATTTTCTTAGAGTTAATTGTTCGACTAAGAGGTAAATAAGTTGTTTATCAACTTATTGTTGTCAATCATACTCCATCGCAATTGATCCATCTGTAATCGTCCTTGTCTCGAACTCCAGCATCAATTCCAATTGTCCAGCGTCGTTTCCAGACTTCAGTAATGTTCCTCTTGTCCAGCGTCGCTTCTCTTGTGAAGCGTCGTATCCAGACTTCAGTAATGTTCCTCTTGTCCAGCGCAGCCGCTCTAGACTCCAGCGTCGTCTCGCTCTCTGGAACTAAGTCGTCAGCTCTCTCGCTCTCCGGAACTTCATGTTACTTCTTTTCGTGCTTTTTCGGACGTCAGTTGATCGTCTTATATGGATTTTCTTCTCGTGTAATTCTGTTACTATTGACAAGTGATTGTATTTACAACTCAGTTACATAGTTTTATGTAACTGGAAGGATGAAACTATTTACAAAAAATAAATACTCCGTGCGGACGGGCAGAAGCTCCCGCTGCAACTGTGGATGATCAAAAAAGATACAACTGTAGCGTGTGTGTCCCATTTATACCCACGTCTTGGCTAACACCTGCAGTTGTACGAAATCGACATGGCTGAAATTGTCTCTGGGTTTTGTTCCCCCATTCCTCGTCAATTTCGCTATTTCTTATATTTCTGCGAATTACAGATTCCTGTAAGTATACTCTTATACCCATCTTATAACTATTTTCACTACACATGTTCACTGTACTTTGGATATTGTAACTTAACCCTTTCGACCTGTACACAGTTATTTCGCTATTACACTCGTACGGTGTGTCGCTTTCACGTGGTTTTCGGACACAGTATGTAGTTAATTTTATTACATTTTATTGTGTCTTTGGATTTTACTCCTTATTTATAGTTTATGAATAATTACGGAAAAACCGTAATTACGCAATTATATATACTGGGGTGGCAAACTCGACTGCATAGACCTGCGTCACACACACATGCAAAATACTGTTGTACACACTTTCAGTTACACCTGTGTGTGTATGTACAAGTCGATTCAGGTCGAAACACCTGTCCATATTCTTGTCTGAGCCAAGCTTGCAATCCCTGATATGCTTACTTGTAGTACATTATTAATTATTTTACAATTTATTATGTATATTTAAATTTTTATATTCAATGCTCAGTACAGCACTTATCTGTACTGTCGCATTATCACTCTGCTTAGTAATAAAAAATGTAATAAAATTATTTATTAAATTTTTTTTAGTTATTATTATTATTGTTTGTAAAAAAAATATAACAAATAATAAAGAATAGTATTCGTCATTTCACCCTTAATTGGAGTGTACACATACGACTTCCCTGCCCTCTTCACTCACTCACTGCTCGTGACCTTGTAGGGTGGCTTCAACAACAGCTGATCTGACTGGTTTCTTTGACCTCATTACTTTTATGTGTAGAACTTCCTAAATAAATTTGCATTCTTGTACTGATAAACATTTTGCATCTTAACATAATATGCCATTGTGTACTCTGAAAGTTTACTTTACCCTAATTATACATTCCTACCTTCGTTTCTTAACCTTTCTTACTTTACTTATTCCAATCTTCCTTCTTACTTTACTTATCTAATACATTACTTATACAATACCTTAACTCTTATAACCTTTTATTACATTTCTTTAACATTACCTTTCTGATCGCTACTACTTTCCTGAAATACATTTCCGTAACAGAATACTCTTTTAGCTTTGTAGTGTGTCGCGTGATCGGTTACAGAGGAACTGTCTTGGAAAACAAAGATAATTTTCTTGAAGTCCTTAATCCTAAGTAGTCTCTGCCCTTTTGACTTTTCACTCTCGCTTTCTTCTGTGTCCTTGTATCTCCATTAAGTGTTCGCTTGATCAGCCGTTCTCACAATTATAACAATTATTTCCCATTCCTAACTATTTCTTCATATTAATAACAACATCACTAATAACATTCCTTACCATTTCTTACATTTTTCTATACAGATTTCATTCTTTACCATCTACAATACATTTCCTAACTTTCTTTGAACATACTTTTATTTAGCATAACATTCTTTATTATTTAATTCCTTATTTCTTTTCACTAATATTTCTTTTTTTTATTTACAATCATATCCTTAATAAATAACGTTTCTTAATTATACTCTCTTATCTTATTATTAATAATTCTTAGTAATATTATTTTTCATTTAAAAATAATTATTTATTATCGGGTATTAAGTTCCGTTCGGTGTGTCGTTCGATCCTACACCCTTCTTATTATAAAAAATTGTTTGGTCCGTCGTTTATCGGACGTACATTGTTCCTCTGTAACATAGTCGCCGACGTGCTTACTATTGTTATTACCCTCGTGTAGTCAACGTCCACATTCCATTGTATTACTCCCTCGTTATTTGGCATTCTTACCGTGTGAACGTTTGCTTTGCATGTGTATTTCATCTGTTCGTACGGCAAGAATTTGTTTCTTAGCTGCGACGAGTAACCTCTCTCTCTTCTCTCTGCACGTTCCATAATTCTCTCATCATAAATACATTGCGTATGTTCCGTCTGCTTGATGCCAATGTAAACAGCTTTCGACTGTTTTTTCATCCGTCGTTTATGATAACCTCTGTAGTTGTTATAATTATAGTTATAATTATCGTTATTATAGTTATCGTTCGCTTTCTACTTATTGTGCTTATATATAATTTTATAATTCTCACAAGTTTGCGTAGAATTTCGTATAAATACTTTACTACGTTTCTCGTTAGGCCTACAGTGATATTTATCTCCGTAAGTGTGGTGCCTTAAGTGTTTCACCTGTGTCATCTTATGTGACTTACTAGTGTGTGTGTGTATCACAATTGGGATATCGCTATTAATAAGGTACGTTATATTAACCTTTATTTGCTTCTCTTCCTTAATGTTAATTTCATTTTTATATTATTTATCGTTAGTAATTACAAACGTGCTTTCAACTAGTATGAATTCTTCACATATTAGCTCTGATTGTTTATTAATTATTCCACAGACATTTTCTGTGATCGTGTCAATACGTAAACTTGTATCAACCATTTTTTCGGTTAACTGTGCAGTACTGTCTATTATCGTTCGTTTTATTTCAAGCTTATCAATTTTTAACTCTTCTAGCCTTTCCATTTTTTATGGTGTCTTGTTTAAAATTTTCAGTTTGTTCTTCTAACTTTTTCTTATTAGATTCTTCTAATTCGTCTATTTTAGCATTTATATTTTCCGTTTGTTTTGTGCTTATTTCGTCTATCCAAGCACGCATCATCGTTTGCAACGCCTCTATGTCAAAATTTCCTGGAGTCGTCATGTTGAAGTATTATTAAAATATTTATTTAGTAGTTGTTCTTTAACAATTATTATTGATAACCGTTCCCTACTTATTTATTTCTTTATTTCTTTATTTTTATTAATAGTTATTATTAATACTCACTACAGTTACACCTGTTACATAAACAAACAATATTATTTGTGGGCGCCAGCTGTGTTTTAATACACAACAATTAAAATAACATTCAATTAATGTTTAATATAAATAATTATTATTACATATAGTACATTTTTCATTTAACACACCCTTATTTTTAGAGCACCCATTTATCTACAAAACAAATTTTAATAGTTAAATGGTGGCGATCGGGCCACACGTTCATGGGCGACAAATATGCAACATTTTAAATACCAACATTTAAGTGCATTTTAAATTTGTGGAGTCCCACGTTCTTTGGGACGCCAAAAGGTGACAAATTACCCTTCTTTATGTATTTTAATCTGTACATTAATTTAACTCATACTCTTTATATAACATTCCTATAATGGCTTATATGTAGTTGGGGTTCAGGTGTATCTGAAATAATAACTCTATGTAACTTGCAACGGTATTTCAAATGTATTTAGTAATAATGAAATTGTGCGCAAGGCACTTGATTCGACTTAAAAACATTCATTATTGCTTTGTTACTGTGCCGTAAGGCTTACGCTTTATACATCCTTACTGACTATATATTCTATTGTAATAATTACTATATTAAAATATCATTTCCCGGCTACTCAGACAATTAGTGTGCTTCTAAATATAAATGCTTAAATATCTTTTATTTTAGATATTGTAACGAAATTCAACATATTAATAGCTACTGAATTTATCTTTCATTTTCAGTACTGATTTATAAAACTCTACTTTTTTACTTAAATGTTTGCATTCTTTTCATTTCAATACTAATTTGATCTCTTGTTTTCGTTAATCCTACTTCGATAATATCTAACATTTTAACTCTATATTTACAAGAAACATTGGCTGTTAACTTTAAAATAAAACAATAATGTCTTTAATTTTCTTAGAGTTAATTGTTCGACTAAGAGGTAAATAAGTTGTTTATCAACTTATTGTTGTCAATCATACTCCATCGCAATTGATCCATCTGTAATCGTCCTTGTCTCGAACTCCAGCATCAATTCCACTTGTCCAGCGTGGTTTCCAGACTTCAGTAATGTTCCTCTTGTCCAGCGTCGCTTCTCTTGTGAAGCGTCGTATCCAGACTTCAGTAATGTTCCTCTTGTCCAGCGCAGCCGCTCTAGACTCCAGCGTCGTCTCGCTCTCTGGAACTAAGTCGTCAGCTCTCTCGCTCTCGGGAACTTCATGTTACTTCTTTTCGTGCTTTTTCGGACGTCAGTTGATCGTCTTATATGGATTTTCTTCTCGTGTAATTCTGTTACTATTGACAAGTGATTGTATTTACAACTCAGTTACATAGTTTTATGTAACTGGAAGGATGAAACTATTTACAAAAAATAAATACTCCGTGCGGACGGGCAGAAGCTCCCGCTGCAACTGTGGATGATCAAAATAGATACAACTGTAGCGTGTGTGTCCTATTTATACCCACGCCTTGGCTAACACCTGCAGTTGTACGAAATCGACATGGCTGAAATTGTCTCTGGGTTTTGTTCCCCCATTCCTCGTCAATTTCGCTATTTCTTATATTTCTGCGAATTACAGATTCCTGTAAGTATACTCTTATACCCATCTTATAACTATTTTCACTACACATGTTCACTGTACTTTGGATATTGTAACTTAACCCTTTCGACCTGTACACAGTTATTTCGCTATTACACTCGTACGGTGTGTCGCTTTCACGTGGTTTTCGGACACAGTATGTAGTTAATTTTATTACATTTTATTGTGTCTTTGGATTTTACTCCTTATTTATAGTTTATGAATAATTACGGAAAAACCGTAATTACGCAATTATATATACTGGGGTGGCAAACTCGACTGCATAGACCTGCGTCACACACACATGCAAAATACTGTTGTACACACTTTCAGTTACACCTGTGTGTGTATGTACAAGTCGATTCAGGTCGAAACACCTGTCCATATTCTTGTCTGAGCCAAGCTTGCAATCCCTGATATGCTTACTTGTAGTACATTATTAATTATTTTACAATTTATTATGTATATTTAAATTTTTATATTCAATGCTCAGTACAGCACTTATCTGTACTGTCGCATTATCACTCTGCTTAGTAATAAAAAATGTAATAAAATTATTTATTAAATTTTTTTTAGTTATTATTATTATTGTTTGTAAAAAAAATATAACAAATAATAAAGAATAGTATTCGTCATTTCACCCTTAATTGGAGTGTACACATACGACTTCCCTGCCCTCTTCACTCACTCACTGCTCGTGACCTTGTAGGGTGGCTTCAACAACAGCTGATCTGACTGGTTTCTTTGACCTCATTACTTTTATGTGTAGAACTTCCTAAATAAATTTGCATTCTTGTACTGATAAACATTTTGCATCTTAACATAATATGCCATTGTGTACTCTGAAAGTTTACTTTACCCTAATTATACATTCCTACCTTCGTTTCTTAACCTTTCTTACTTTACTTATTCCAATCTTCCTTCTTACTTTACTTATCTAATACATTACTTATACAATACCTTAACTCTTATAACCTTTTATTACATTTCTTTAACATTACCTTTCTGATCGCTACTACTTTCCTGAAATACATTTCCGTAACAGAATACTCTTTTAGCTTTGTAGTGTGTCGCGTGATCGGTTACAGAGGAACTGTCTTGGAAAACAAAGATAATTTTCTTGAAGTCCTTAATCCTAAGTAGTCTCTGCCCTTTTGACTTTTCACTCTCGCTTTCTTCTGTGTCCTTGTATCTCCATTAAGTGTTCGCTTGATCAGCCGTTCTCACAATTATAACAATTATTTCCCATTCCTAACTATTTCTTCATATTAATAACAACATCACTAATAACATTCCTTACCATTTCTTACATTTTTCTTTACAGATTTCATTCTTTACCATCTACAATACATTTCCTAACTTTCTTTGAACATACTTTTATTTAGCATAACATTCTTTATTATTTAATTCCTTATTTCTTTTCACTAATAGTTCTTTTTTTTATTTACAATCATATCCTTAATAAATAACATTTCTTAATTATACTCTCTTATCTTATTATTAATAATTCTTAGTAATATTATTTTTCATTTAAAAATAATTATTTATTATCGGGTATTAAGTTCCGTTCGGTGTGTCGTTCGATCCTACACCCTTCTTATTATAAAAAATTGTTTGGTCTGTCGTTTATCGGACGTACATTGTTCCTCTGTAACATAGTCGCCGACGTGCTTACTATTGTTTTTACCCTCGTGTAGTCAACGTCCACATTCCATTGTATTACTCCCTCGTTATTTGGCATTCTTACCGTGTGAACGTTTGCTTTGCATGTGTATTTCATCTGTTCGTACGGCAAGAATTTGTTTCTTAGCTGCGACGAGTAACCTCTCTCTCTTCTCTCTGCACGTTCCATAATTCTCTCATCATAAATACATTGCGTATGTTCCGTCTGCTTGATGCCAATGTAAACAGCTTTCGACTGTTTTTTCATCCGTCGTTTATGATAACCTCTGTAGTTGTTATAATTATAGTTATAATTATCGTTATTATAGTTATCGTTCGCTTTCTACTTATTGTGCTTATATCTAATTTTATAATTCTCACAAGTTTGCGTAGTATTTCGTCTAATTCCTTTACTACGTTTCTCGTTAGGCCTACAGAGATATTTATCTCCGTAAGTGTGGTGTCTTAAGTGTTTCACCTGTGTCATCTTATGTGACTTACTAGTGTGTGTGTCTCACAATTGGGATATCGCTATTAATAAGGTACGTTTTATTAACCTTTATTTGCTTCTCTTCCTTAATGTTAATTTCATTTTTATATTATTTATCGTTAGTAATTACAAACGTGCTTTCAACTAGTATGAATTCTTCACATATTAGCTCTGATTGTTTATTAATTATTCCACAGACATTTTCTGTGATCGTGTCAATACGTAAACTTGTATCAACCATTTTTTCGGTTAACTGTGCAGTACTGTCTATTATCGTTCGTTTTATTTCAAGCTTATCAATTTTTAACTCTTCTAGCCTTTCCATTTTTTATGGTGTCTTGTTTAAAATTTTCAGTTTGTTCTTCTAATTTTTTCTTATTAGATTCTTCTAATTCGTCTATTTTAGCATTTATATTTTCCGTTTGTTTTGTGCTTATTTCGTCTATCCAAGCACGCATCATCGTTTGCAACGCCTCTATGTCAAAATTTCCTGGAGTCGTCATGTTGAAGTATTATTAAAATATTTATTTAGTAGTTGTTCTTTAACAATTATTATTGATAACCGTTCCCTACTTATTTATTTCTTTATTTCTTTATTTTTATTAATAGTTATTATTAATACTCACTACAGTTACACCTGTTACATAAACAAACAATATTATTTGTGGGCGCCAGCTGTGTTTTAATACACAACAATTAAAATAACATTCAATTAATGTTTAATATAAATAATTATTATTACATATAGTACATTTTTCATTTAACACACCCTTATTTTTAGAGCACCCATTTATCTACAAAAAAAATTTTAATAGTTAAATGGTGGCGATCGGGCCACACGTTCATGGGCGACAAATATGCAACATTTTAAATACCAACATTTAAGTGCAATTTAAATTTGTGGAGTCCCACGTTCTTTGGGACGCCAAAAGGTGACAAATTACCCTTCTTTATGTATTTTAATCTGTACATTAATTTAACTCATACTCTTTATATAACATTCCTATAATGGCTTATATGTAGTTGGGGTTCAGGTGTATCTGAAATAATAACTCTATGTAACTTGCAACGGTATTTCAAATGTATTTAGTAATAATGAAATTGTGCGCAAGGCACTTGATTCGACTTAAAAACATTCATTATTGCTTTGTTACTGTGCCGTAAGGCTTACGCTTTATACATCCTTACTGACTATATATTCTATTGTAATAATTACTATATTAAAATATCATTTCCCGGCTACTCAGACAATTAGTGTGCTTCTAAATATAAATGCTTAAATATCTTTTATTTTAGATATTGTAACGAAATTCAACATATTAATAGCTACTGAATTTATCTTTCATTTTCAGTACTGATTTATAAAACTCTACTTTTTTACTTAAATGTTTGCATTCTTTTCATTTCAATATTAATTTGATCTCTTGTTTTCGTTAATCCTACTTCGATA
Organism: Magicicada septendecula; assembly: GCA_034769895.1. Classification (NCBI taxonomy): domain Eukaryota; kingdom Metazoa; phylum Arthropoda; class Insecta; order Hemiptera; family Cicadidae; genus Magicicada; species Magicicada septendecula. The sequence goes on from CM068373.1 coordinate 95,176,632, forward strand.
ATATCTAACATTTTAACTCTATATTTACAAGAAACATTGGCTGTTAACTTTAAAATAAAACAATAATGTCTTTAATTTTCTTAGAGTTAATTGTTCGACTAAGAGGTAAATAAGTTGTTTATCAACTTATTGTTGTCAATCATACTCCATCGCAATTGATCCATCTGTAATCGTCCTTGTCTCGAACTCCAGCATCAATTCCACTTGTCCAGCGTCGTTTCCAGACTTCAGTAATGTTCCTCTTGTCCAGCGTCGCTTCTCTTGTGAAGCGTCGTATCCAGACTTCAGTAATGTTCCTCTTGTCCAGCGCAGCCGCTCTAGACTCCAGCGTCGTCTCGCTCTCTGGAACTAAGTCGTCAGCTCTCTCGCTCTCGGGAACTTCATGTTACTTCTTTTCGTGCTTTTTCGGACGTCAGTTGATCGTCTTATATGGATTTTCTTCTCGTGTAATTCTGTTACTATTGACAAGTGATTGTATTTACAACTCAGTTACATAGTTTTATGTAACTGGAAGGATGAAACTATTTACAAAAAATAAATACTCCGTGCGGACGGGCAGAAGCTCCCGCTGCAACTGTGGATGATCAAAAAAGATACAACTGTAGCGTGTGTGTCCTATTTATACCCACGTCTTGGCTAACACCTGCAGTTGTACGAAATCGACATGGCTGAAATTGTCTCTGGGTTTTGTTCCCCCATTCCTCGTCAATTTCGCTATTTCTTATATTTCTGCGAATTACAGATTCCTGTAAGTATACTCTTATACCCATCTTATAACTATTTTCACTACACATGTTCACTGTACTTTGGATATTGTAACTTAACCCTTTCGACCTGTACACAGTTATTTCGCTATTACACTCGTACGGTGTGTCGCTTTCACGTGGTTTTCGGACACAGTATGTAGTTAATTTTATTACATTTTATTGTGTCTTTGGATTTTACTCCTTATTTATAGTTTATGAATAATTACGGAAAAACCGTAATTACGCAATTATATATACTGGGGTGGCAAACTCGACTGCATAGACCTGCGTCACACACACATGCAAAATACTGTTGTACACACTTTCAGTTACACCTGTGTGTGTATGTACAAGTCGATTCAGGTCGAAACACCTGTCCATATTCTTGTCTGAGCCAAGCTTGCAATCCCTGATATGCTTACTTGTAGTACATTATTAATTATTTTACAATTTATTATGTATATTTAAATTTTTATATTCAATGCTCAGTACAGCACTTATCTGTACTGTCGCATTATCACTCTGCTTAGTAATAAAAAATGTAATAAAATTATTTATTAAATTTTTTTTAGTTATTATTATTATTGTTTGTAAAAAAAATATAACAAATAATAAAGAATAGTATTCGTCATTTCACCCTTAATTGGAGTGTACACATACGACTTCCCTGCCCTCTTCACTCACTCACTGCTCGTGACCTTGTAGGGTGGCTTCAACAACAGCTGATCTGACTGGTTTCTTTGACCTCATTACTTTTATGTGTAGAACTTCCTAAATAAATTTGCATTCTTGTACTGATAAACATTTTGCATCTTAACATAATATGCCATTGTGTGCTCTGAAAGTTTACTTTACCCTAATTATACATTCCTACCTTCGTTTCTTAACCTTTCTTACTTTACTTATTCCAATCTTCCTTCTTACTTTACTTATCTAATACATTACTTATACAATACCTTAACTCTTATAACCTTTTATTACATTTCTTTAACATTACCTTTCTGATCGCTACTACTTTCCTGAAATACATTTCCGTAACAGAATACTCTTTTAGCTTTGTAGTGTGTCGCGTGATCGGTTACAGAGGAACTGTCTTGGAAAACAAAGATAATTTTCTTGAAGTCCTTAATCCTAAGTAGTCTCTGCCCTTTTGACTTTTCACTCTCGCTTTCTTCTGTGTCCTTGTATCTCCATTAAGTGTTCGCTTGATCAGCCGTTCTCACAATTATAACAATTATTTCCCATTCCTAACTATTTCTTCATATTAATAACAACATCACTAATAACATTCCTTACCATTTCTTACATTTTTCTTTACAGATTTCATTCTTTACCATCTACAATACATTTCCTAACTTTCTTTGAACATACTTTTATTTAGCATAACATTCTTTATTATTTAATTCCTTATTTCTTTTCACTAATAGTTCTTTTTTTTATTTACAATCATATCCTTAATAAATAACATTTCTTAATTATACTCTCTTATCTTATTATTAATAATTCTTAGTAATATTATTTTTCATTTAAAAATAATTATTTATTATCGGGTATTAAGTTCCGTTCGGTGTGTCGTTCGATCCTACACCCTTCTTCTTATAAAAAATTGTTTGGTCCGTCGTTTATCGGACGTACATTGTTCCTCTGTAACATAGTCGCCGACGTGCTTACTATTGTTATTACCCTCGTGTAGTCAACGTCCACATTCCATTGTATTACTCCCTCGTTATTTGGCATTCTTACCGTGTGAACGTTTGCTTTGCATGTGTATTTCATCTGTTCGTACGGCAAGAATTTGTTTCTTAGCTGCGACGAGTAACCTCTCTCTCTTCTCTCTGCACGTTCCATAATTCTCTCATCATAAATACATTGCGTATGTTCCGTCTGCTTGATGCCAATGTAAACAGCTTTCGACTGTTTTTTCATCCGTCGTTTATGATAACCTCTGTAGTTGTTATAATTATAGTTATAATTATCGTTATTATAGTTATCGTTCGCTTTCTACTTATTGTGCTTATATCTAATTTTATAATTCTCACAAGTTTGCGTAGTATTTCGTCTAATTCCTTTACTACGTTTCTCGTTAGACCTACAGAGATATTTATCTCCGTAAGTGTGGTGCCTTAAGTGTTTCACCTGTGTCATCTTATGTGACTTACTAGTGTGTGTGTCTCACAATTGGGATATCGCTATTAATAAGGTACGTTTTATTAACCTTTATTTGCTTCTCTTCCTTAATGTTAATTTCATTTTTATATTATTTATCGTTAGTAATTGCAAACGTATTTTCAACTAGTATGAATTCTTCACATATTAGCTCTGATTGTTTATTAATTATTCCACAGACATTTTCTGTGATCGTGTCAATACGTAAACTTGTATCAACCATTTTTTCGGTTAATTGTGCAGTACTGTCTATTATCGTTCGTTTTATTTCAAGCTTATCAATTTTTAACTCTTCTACCTTTCCATATTTTTATGGTGTCTTGTTTAAAATTTTCAATTTGTTCTTCTAATTTTTTCTTATTTGATTCTTTTAATTCGTCTATTTTAGCATTTATATTTTCCGTTTGTTTTGTGCTTATTTCGTCTATCCAAGCACGCATCATCGTTTGCAACGCCTCTATGTCAAAATTTCCTGGAGTCGTCATGTTGAAGTATTATTAAAATATTTATTTAGTAGTTGTTCTTTAACAATTATTATTGATAACCGTTCCCTACTTATTTATTTCTTTATTTCTTTATTTTTATTAATAGTTATTATTAATACTCACTACAGTTACACCTGTTACATAAACAAACAATATTATTTGTGGGCGCCAGCTGTGTTTTAATACACAACAATTAAAATAACATTCAATTAATGTTTAATATAAATAATTATTATTACATATAGTACATTTTTCATTTAACACACCCTTATTTTTAGAGCACCCATTTATCTACAAAAAAAATTTTAATAGTTAAATGGTGGCGATCGGGCCACACGTTCATGGGCGACAAATATGCAACATTTTAAATACCAACATTTAAGTGCATTTTAAATTTGTGGAGTCCCACGTTCTTTGGGACGCCAAAAGGTGACAAATTACCCTTCTTTATGTATTTTAATCTGTACATTAATTTAACTCATACTCTTTATATAACATTCCTATAATGGCTTGTATGTAGTTGGGGTTCAGGTGTATCTGAAATAATAACTCTATGTAACTTGCAACGGTATTTCAAATGTACTTAGTAATAATGAAATTGTGCGCAAGGCACTTGATTCGACTTAAAACATTCATTATTGCTTTGTTACTATGCCGTAAGGCTTACGCTTTATACATCCTTACTGACTATATATTCTATTGTAATAATTACCATATTAAAATATCATTTCCCGGCTACTCAGACAATTAGTGTGCTTCTAAATATAAATGCTTAAATATCTTTTATTTTAGATATTGTAACGAAATTCAACATATTAATAGCTACTGAATTTATCTTTCATTTTCAGTACTGATTTATAAAACTCTACTTTTTTACTTAAATGTTTGCCTTCTTTTCATTTCAATACTAATTTGATCTCTTGTTTTCCTTAATCCTACTTCGATAATATCTAACATTTTAACTCTATATTTACAAGAAACTTTGGCTGTTAACTTTAAAATAAAACAATAATGTCTTTAATTTTCTTAGAGTTAATTGTTCGACTAAGAGGTAAATAAGTTGTTTATCAACTTATTGTTGTCAATCATACTCCATCGCAATTGATCCATCTGTAATCGTCCTTGTCTCGAACTCCAGCATCAATTCCACTTGTCCAGCGTCGTTTCCAGACTTCAGTAATGTTCCTCTTGTCCAGCGTCGCTTCTCTTGTGAAGCGTCGTATCCAGACTTCAGTAATGTTCCTCTTGTCCAGCGCAGCCGCTCTAGACTCCAGCGTCGTCTCGCTCTCTGGAACTAAGTCGTCAGCTCTCTCGCTCTCCGGAACTTCATGTTACTTCTTTTCCTGCTGTTTCGGACGTCAGTTGATCATCTTATATGGATTTTCTTCTCGTGTAATTCTGTTACTATTGACAAGTGATTGTATTTACAACTCAGTTACATAGTTTTATGTAACTGGAAGGATGAAACTATTTACAAAAAATAAATACTCCGTGCGGACGGGCAGAAGCTCCCGCTGCAACTGTGGATGATCAAAAAAATACAACTGTAGCGTGTGTGTCCTATTTATACCCACGTCTTGGCTAACACCTGCAGTTGTACGAAATCGACATGGCTGAAATTGTCTCTGGGTTTTGTTCCCCCACTCCTCGTCAATTTCGCTATTTCTTATATTTCTGCGAATTACAGATTCCTGTAAGTATACTCTTATACCCATCTTATAACTATTTTCACTACACATGTTCACTGTACTTTGGATATTGTAACTTAACCCTTTCGACCTGTACACAGTTATTTCGCTATTACACTCGTACGGTGTGTCACTTTCACGTGGTTTTCGGACACAGTATGTAGTTAATTTTATTACATTTTATTGTGTCTTTGGATTTTACTCCTTATTTATAGTTTATGAATAATTACGGAAAAACCGTAATTACGCAATTATATATACTGGGGTGGCAAACTCGACTGCATAGACCTGCGTCACACACACATGCAAAATACTGTTGTACACACTTTCAGTTACACCTGTGTGTGTATGTACAAGTCGATTCAGGTCGAAACACCTGTCCATATTCTTGTCTGAGCCAAGCTTGCAATCCCTGATATGCTTACTTGTAGTACATTATTAATTATTTTACAATTTATTATGTATATTTAAATTTTTATATTCAATGCTCAGTACAGCACTTATCTGTACTGTCGCATTATCACTCTGCTTAGTAATAAAAAATGTAATAAAATTATTAATTAAATTTTTTTTAGTTATTATTATTATTGTTTGTACAAAAAATATAACAAATAATAAAGAATAGTATTCGTCATTTCACCCTTAATTGGAGTGTACACATACGACTTCCCTGCCCTCTTCAATCACTCACTGCTCGTGACCTTGTAGGGTGGCTTCAACAACAGCTGATCTGACTGGTTTCTTTGACCTCATTACTTTTGTGCGTAGAATTTCCTAAATAAATTTGCATTCTTGTACTGATAAACATTTTGCATCTTAACATATTATGCCATTGTGTACTCTGAAAGTTTACTTTACCCTAATTATACATTCCTACCTTCGTTTCTTAACCTTTCTTACTTTACTTATTCCAATCTTCCTTCTTACTTTACTTATCTAATACATTACTTATACAATACCTTAACTCTTATAACCTTTTATTACATTTCTTTAACATTACCTTTCTGATCGCTACTACTTTCCTGAAATACATTTCCGTAACAGAATACTCTTTTAGCTTTGTAGTGTGTCGCGTGATCGGTTACAGAGGAACTGTCTTGGAAAACAAAGATAATTTTCTTGAAGTCCTTAATCCTAAGTAGTCTCTGCCCTTTTGACTTTTCACTCTCGCTTTCTTCTGTGTCCTTGTATCTCCATTAAGTGTTCGCTTGATCAGCCGTTCTCACAATTATAACAATTATTTCCCATTCCTAACTATTTCTTCATATTAATAACAACATCACTAATAACATTCCTTACCATTTCTTACATTTTTCTTTACAGATTTCATTCTTTACCATCTACAATACATTTCCTAACTTTCTTTGAACATACTTTTATTTAGCATAACATTCTTTATTATTTAATTCCTTATTTCTTTTCACTAATAGTTCTTTTTTTTATTTACAATCATATCCTTAATAAATAACATTTCTTAATTATACTCTCTTATCTTATTATTAATAATTCTTAGTAATATTATATTTCATTTAAATATAATTATTTATTATCGGGTATTAAGTTCCGTTCGGTGTGTCGTTCGATCCTACACCCTTCTTCTTATAAAAAATTGTTTGGTCCGTCGTTTATCGGACGTACATTGTTCCTCTGTAACATAGTCGCCGACGTGCTTACTATTGTTATTACCCTCGTGTAGTCAACGTCCACATTCCATTGTATTACTCCCTCGTTATTTGGCATTCTTACCGTGTGAACGTTTGCTTTGCATGTGTATTTCATCTGTTCGTACGGCAAGAATTTGTTTCTTAGCTGCGACGAGTAACCTCTCTCTCTTCTCTCTGCACGTTCCATAATTCTCTCATCATAAATACATTGCGTATGTTCCGTCTGCTTGATGCCAATGTAAACAGCTTTCGACTGTTTTTTCATCCGTCGTTTATGATAACCTCTGTAGTTGTTATAATTATAGTTATAATTATCGTTATTATAGTTATCGTTCGCTTTCTACTTATTGTGCTTATATCTAATTTTATAATTCTCACAAGTTTGCGTAGTATTTCGTCTAATTCCTTTACTACGTTTCTCGTTAGGCCTACAGAGATATTTATCTCCGTAAGTGTGGTGCCTTAAGTGTTTCACCTGTGTCATCTTATGTGACTTACTAGTGTGTGTGTCTCACAATTGGGATATCGCTATTAATAAGGTACGTTTTATTAACCTTTATTTGCTTCTCTTCCTTAATGTTAATTTCATTTTTATATTATTTATCGTTAGTAATTGCAAACGTATTTTCAACTAGTATGAATTCTTCACATATTAGCTCTGATTGTTTATTAATTATTCCACAGACATTTTCTGTGATCGTGTCAATACGTAAACTTGTATCAACCATTTTTTCGGTTAATTGTGCAGTACTGTCTATTATCGTTCGTTTTATTTCAAGCTTATCAATTTTTAACTCTTCTACCTTTCCATTTTTTATGGTGTCTTGTTTAAAATTTTCAATTTGTTCTTCTAATTTTTTCTTATTAGATTCTTTTAATTCGTCTATTTTAGCATTTATATTTTCCGTTTGTTTTGTGCTTATTTCGTCTATCCAAGCACGCATCATCGTTTGCAACGCCTCTATGTCAAAATTTCCTGGAGTCGTCATGTTGAAGTATTATTAAAATATTTATTTAGTAGTTGTTCTTTAACAATTATTATTGATAACCGTTCCCTACTTATTTATTTCTTTATTTCTTTATTTTTATTAATAGTTATTATTAATACTCACTACAGTTACACCTGTTACATAAACAAACAATATTATTTGTGGGCGCCAGCTGTGTTTTAATACACAACAATTAAAATAACATTCAATTAATGTTTAATATAAATAATTATTATTACATATAGTACATTTTTCATTTAACACACCCTTATTTTTAGAGCACCCATTTATCTACAAAAAAAATTTTAATAGTTAAATGGTGGCGATCGGGCCACACGTTCATGGGCGACAAATATGCAACATTTTAAATACCAACATTTAAGTGCATTTTAAATTTGTGGAGTCCCACGTTCTTTGGGACGCCAAAAGGTGACAAATTACCCTTCTTTATGTATTTTAATCTGTACATTAATTTAACTCATACTCTTTATATAACATTCCTATAATGGCTTGTATGTAGTTGGGGTTCAGGTGTATCTGAAATAATAACTCTATGTAACTTGCAACGGTATTTCAAATGTACTTAGTAATAATGAAATTGTGCGCAAGGCACTTGATTCGACTTAAAACATTCATTATTGCTTTGTTACTATGCCGTAAGGCTTACGCTTTATACATCCTTACTGACTATATATTCTATTGTAATAATTACCATATTAAAATATCATTTCCCGGCTACTCAGACAATTAGTGTGCTTCTAAATATAAATGCTTAAATATCTTTTATTTTAGATATTGTAACGAAATTCAACATATTAATAGCTACTGAATTTATCTTTCATTTTCAGTACTGATTTATAAAACTCTACTTTTTTACTTAAATGTTTGCCTTCTTTTCATTTCAATACTAATTTGATCTCTTGTTTTCCTTAATCCTACTTCGATAATATCTAACATTTTAACTCTATATTTACAAGAAACTTTGGCTGTTAACTTTAAAATAAAACAATAATGTCTTTAATTTTCTTAGAGTTAATTGTTCGACTAAGAGGTAAATAAGTTGTTTATCAACTTATTGTTGTCAATCATACTCCATCGCAATTGATCCATCTGTAATCGTCCTTGTCTCGAACTCCAGCATCAATTCCACTTGTCCAGCGTCGTTTCCAGACTTCAGTAATGTTCCTCTTGTCCAGCGTCGCTTCTCTTGTGAAGCGTCGTATCCAGACTTCAGTAATGTTCCTCTTGTCCAGCGCAGCCGCTCTAGACTCCAGCGTCGTCTCGCTCTCTGGAACTAAGTCGTCAGCTCTCTCGCTCTCCGGAACTTCATGTTACTTCTTTTCCTGCTGTTTCGGACGTCAGTTGATCATCTTATATGGATTTTCTTCTCGTGTAATTCTGTTACTATTGACAAGTGATTGTATTTACAACTCAGTTACATAGTTTTATGTAACTGGAAGGATGAAACTATTTACAAAAAATAAATACTCCGTGCGGACGGGCAGAAGCTCCCGCTGCAACTGTGGATGATCAAAAAAGGTACAACTGTAGCGTGTGTGTCCTATTTATACCCACGTCTTGGCTAACACCTGCAGTTGTACGAAATCGACATGGCTGAAATTGTCTCTGGGTTTTGTTCCCCCACTCCTCGTCAATTTCGCTATTTCTTATATTTCTGCGAATTACAGATTCCTGTAAGTATACTCTTATACCCATCTTATAACTTATTTCACTACACATGTTCACTGTACTTTGGATATTGTAACTTAACCCTTTCGACCTGTACACAGTTATTTCGCTATTACACTCGTACGGTGTGTCGCTTTCACGTGGTTTTCGGACACAGTATGTAGTTAATTTTATTACATTTTATTGTGTCTTTGGATTTTACTCCTTATTTATAGTTTATGAATAATTACGGAAAAACCGTAATTACGCAATTATATATACTGGGGTGGCAAACTCGACTGCATAGACCTGCGTCACACACACATGCAAAATACTGTTGTACACACTTTCAGTTACACCTGTGTGTGTATGTACAAGTCGATTCAGGTCGAAACACCTGTCCATATTCTTGTCTGACCCAAGCTTGCAATCCCTGATATGCTTACTTGTAGTACATTATTAATTATTTTACAATTTATTATGTATATTTAAATTTTTATATTCAATGCTCAGTACAGCACTTATCTGTACTGTCGCATTATCACTCTGCTTAGTAATAAAAAATGTAATAAAATTATTTATTAAATTTTTTTTAGTTATTATTATTATTGTTTGTAAAAAAAATATAACAAATAATAAAGAATAGTATTCGTCATTTCACCCTTAATTGGAGTGTACACATACGACTTCCCTGCCCTCTTCACTCACTCACTGCTCGTGACCTTGTAGGGTGGCTTCAACAACAGCTGATCTGACTGGTTTCTTTGACCTCATTACTTTTATGTGTAGAACTTCCTAAATAAATTTGCATTCTTGTACTGATAAACATTTTGCATCTTAACATAATATGCCATTGTTTACTCTGAAAGTTTACTTTACCCTAATTATACATTCCTACCTTCGTTTCTTAACCTTTCTTACTTTACTTATCTAATACATTACTTATACAATACCTTAACTCTTATAACCTTTTATTACATTTCTTTAACATTACCTTTCTGATCGCTACTACTTTCCTGAAATACATTTCCGTAACAGAATACTCTTTTAGCTTTGTAGTGTGTCGCGTGATCGGTTACAGAGGAACTGTCTTGGAAAACAAAGATAATTTTCTTGAAGCCCTTAATCCTAAGTAGTCTCTGCCCTTTTGACTTTTCACTCTCGCTTTCTTCTGTGTCCTTGTATCTCCATTAAGTGTTCGCTTAATCAGCCGTTCTCACAATTATAACAATTATTTCCCATTCCTAACTATTTCTTCATATTAATAACAACATCACTAATAACATTCCTTACCATTTCTTACATTTTTCTTTACAGATTTCATTCTTTACCATCTATAATACATTTCCTAACTTTCTTTGAACATACTTTTATTTAGCATAACATTCTTTATTATTTAATTCCTTATTTCTTTTCACTAATAGTTTTTTTTATTTACAATCATATCCTTAATAAATAACATTTCTTAATTATACTCTCTTATCTTATTATTAATAATTCTTAGTAATATTATTTTTCATTTAAAAATAATTATTTATTATCGGGTATTAAGTTCCGTTCGGTGTGTCGTTCGATCCTACACCCTTCTTCTTATAAAAAATTGTTTGGTCCGTCGTTTATCGGACGTACATTGTTCCTTTGTAACATAGTCGCCGACGTGCTTACTTTTGTTATTACCCTCGTGTAGTCAACGTCCACATTCCATTGTATTACTCCCTCGTTATTTGGCATTCTTACCGTGTGAACGTTTGCTTTGCATGTGTATTTCACCTGTTCGTACGGCAAGAATTTGTTTCTTAGCTGCGACGAATAACCTCTCTCTCTCTTCTCTCTGCACGTTCCATAATTCTCTCATCATAAATACATTGCGTATGTTCAGTCTGCTTGAGGCCCATATAAACAGCTGTCGACTGTTTTTTCATCCGTCGTTTATGATAACCTGTGTAGTTGTTATAATTATAGTTATAATTATCGTTATTATAGTTATCGTTCGCTTTCTACTTATTGTGCTTATATATAATTTTATAATTCTCACAAGTTTGCGTAGAATTTCGTATAAATACTTTACTACGTTTCTCGTTAGGCCTACAGTGATATTTATCTCCGTAAGTGTGGTGCCTTAAGTGTTTCACCTGTGTCATCTTAAGTGACTTACTAGTGTGTGTGTGTATCACAATTGGGATATCGCTATTAATAAGGTACGTTATATTAACCTTTATTTGCTTCTCTTCCTTAATGTTAATTTCATTTTTATATTATTTATCGTTAGTAATTACAAACGTGCTTTCAACTAGTATGAATTCTTCACATATTAGCTCTGATTGTTTGTTAATTATTCCACAGACATTTTCTGTGATCGTGTCAATACGTAAACTAGTATCAACCATTTTTTCGGTTAACTGTGCAGTACTGTCTATTATCGTTCGTTTTATTTCAAGCTTATCAATTTTTACTCTTCTAGCCTTTCCATTTTTTATGGTGTCTTGTTTAAAATTTTTAGTTTGTTCTTCTAATTTTTTCTTATTAGATTCTTTTAATTCGTCTATTTTAGCATTTATATTTTCCGTTTGTTTTGTGCTTATTTCGTCTATCCAAGCACGCATCATCGTTTGCAACGCCTCTATGTCAAAATTTCCTGGAGTCGTCATGTTGAAGTATTATTAAAATATTTATTTAGTAGTTGTTCTTTAACAATTATAATTGATAACGGTTCCCTACATATTTATTTCTTTATTTTTATTAATAGTTATTATTAATACTCACTACAGTTACACCTGTTACATAGACAAACAATATTATTTGTGGGCGCCAGCTGTGTTTTAATACACAACAATTAAAATAACATTCAATTAATGTTTAATATAAATAATTATTATTACATATAGTACATTTTTCATTTAACACACCCTTATTTTTAGAGCACCCATTTATCTACAAAAAAAATTTTAATAGCTAAATGGTGGCGATCGGGCCACACGTTCATGGGCGACAAATATGCAACATTTTAAATACCAACATTTAAGTGCATTTTAAATTTGTGGAGTCCCACGTTCTTTGGGACGCCAAAAGGTGACAAATTACCCTTCTTTATGTATTTTAATCTGTACATTAATTTAACTCATACTCTTTATATAACATTCCTATAATGGCTTGTATGTAGTTGGGGTTCAGGTGTATCTGAAATAATAACTCTATGTAACTTGCAACGGTATTTCAAATGTACTTAGTAATAATGAAATTGTGCGCAAGGCACTTGATTCGACTTAAAACATTCATTATTGCTTTGTTACTATGCCGTAAGGCTTACGCTTTATACATCCTTACTGACTATATATTCTATTGTAATAATTACTATATTAAAATATCATTTCCCGGCTACTCAGACAATTAGTGTGCTTCTAAATATAAATGCTTAAATATCTTTTATTTTAGATAGTGTAACGAAATTCAACATATTAATAGCTACTGAATTTATCTTTCATTTTCAGTACTGATTTATAAAATTCAATTTTTTTACTTAAATGTTTGCCTTCTTTTCATTTCAATACTAATTTGATCTCTTGTTTTCCTTAATCCTACTTCGATAATATCTAACATTTTAACTCTATATTTACAAGAAACTTTGGCTGTTAACTTTAAAATAAAACAATAATGTCTTTAATTTTCTTAGAGTTAATTGTTCGACTAAGAGGTAAATAAGTTGTTTATCAACTTATTGTTGTCAATCATACTCCATCGCAATTGATCCATCTGTAATCGTCCTTGTCTCGAACTCCAGCATCAATTCTACTTGTCCAGCGTCGTTTCCAGACTTCAGTAATGTTCCTCTTGTCCAGCGCAGCCGCTCTAGACTCCAGCGTCGTCTCGCTCTCTGGAACTAAGTCGTCAGCTCTCTCGCTCTCCGGAACTTCATGTTACTTCTTTTCCTGCTGTTTCGGACGTCAGTTGATCATCTTATATGGAATTTCTTCTCGTGTAATTCTGTTACTATTGACAAGTGATTGTATTTACAACTCAGTTACATAGTTTTATGTAACTGGAAGGATGAAACTATTTACAAAAAATAAATACTCCGTGCGGACGGGCAGAAGCTCCCGCTGCAACTGTGGATGATCAAAAAAGGTACAACTGTAGCGTGTGTGTCCTATTTATACCCACGTCTTGGCTAACACCTGCAGTTGTACGAAATCGACATGGCTGAAATTGTCTCTGGGTTTTGTTCCCCCACTCCTCGTCAATTTCGCTATTTCTTATATTTCTGCGAATAATTACAGATTCCTGTAAGTATACTCTTATACCCATCTTATAACTATTTTCACTACACATGTTCACTGTACTTTGATATTGTAACTTAACCCTTTCGACCTGTACACAGTTATTTCGCTATTACACTCGTACGGTGTGTCGCTTTCACGTGGTTTTCGGACACAGTATGTAGTTAATTTTATTACATTTTATTGTGTCTTTGGATTTTACTCCTTATTTATAGTTTATGAATAATTACGGAAAAACCGTAATTACGCAATTATATATACTGGGGTGGCAAACTCGACTGCATAGACCTGCGTCACACACACATGCAAAATACTGTTGTACACACTTTCAGTTTACACCTGTGTGTGTATGTACAAGTCGATTCAGGTCGAAACACCTGTCCATATTCTTGTCTGACCCAAGCTTGCAATCCCTGATATGCTTACTTGTAGTACATTATTAATTATTTTACAATTTATTATGTATATTTAAATTTTTATATTCAATGCTCAGTACAGCACTTATCTGTACTGTCGCATTATCACTCTGCTTAGTAATAAAAATGTAATAAAATTATTTATTAAATTTTTTTTTAGTTATTATTATTATTGTTTGTAAAAAAAATATAACAAATAATAAAGAATAGTATTCGTCATTTCACCCTTAATTGGAGTGTACACATACGACTTCCCTGCCCTCTTCACTCACTCACTGCTCGTGACCTTGTAGGGTGGCTTCAACAACAGCTGATCTGACTGGTTTCTTTGACCTCATTACTTTTATGTGTAGAACTTCCTAAATAAATTTGCATTCTTGTACTGATAAACATTTTGCATCTTAACATAATATGCCATTGTTTACTCTGAAAGTTTACTTTACCCTAATTATACATTCCTACCTTCGTTTCTTAACCTTTCTTACTTTACTTATCTAATACATTACTTATACAATACCTTAACTCTTATAACCTTTTATTACATTTCTTTAACATTACCTTTCTGATCGCTACTACTTTCCTGAAATACATTTCCGTAACAGAATACTCTTTTAGCTTTGTAGTGTGTCGCGTGATCGGTTACAGAGGAACTGTCTTGGAAAACAAAGATAATTTTCTTGAAGCCCTTAATCCTAAGTAGTCTCTGCCCTTTTGACTTTTCACTCTCGCTTTCTTCTGTGGTCCTTGTATCTCCATTAAGTGTTCGCTTAATCAGCGTTCTCACAATTATAACAATTATTTCCCATTCCTAACTATTTCTTCATATTAATAACAACATCACTAATAACATTCCTTACCATTTCTTACATTTTTCTTTACAGATTTCATTCTTTACCATCTATAATACATTTCCTAACTTTCTTTGAACATACTTTATTTAGCATAACATTCTTTATTATTTAATTCCTTATTTCTTTTCACTAATAGTTTTTTTTATTTACAATCATATCCTTAATAAATAACATTTCTTAATTATACTCTCTTATCTTATTATTAATAATTCTTAGTAATATTATTTTTCATTTAAAAATAATTATTTATTATCGGGTATTAAGTTCCGTTCGGTGTGTCGTTCGATCCTACACCCTTCTTATTATAAAAAATTTTTGGTCCGTCGTTTATCGGACGTACATTGTTCCTTTGTAACATAGTCGCCGACGTGCTTACTTTTGTTATTACCCTCGTGTAGTCAACGTCCACATTCCATTGTATTACTCCCTCGTTATTTGGCATTCTTACCGTGTGAACGTTTGCTTTGCATGTGTATTTCACCTGTTCGTACGGCAAGAATTTGTTTCTTAGCTGCGACGAATAACCTCTCTCTCTCTTCTCTCTGCACGTTCCATAATTCTCTCATCATAAATACATTGCGTATGTTCAGTCTGCTTGAGGCCCATATAAACAGCTGTCGACTGTTTTTTCATCCCGTGTTATGATAACCTGTGTAGTTGTTATAATTATAGTTATAATTATCGTTATTATAGTTATCGTTCGCTTTCTACTTATTGTGCTTATATATAATTTTATAATTCTCACAAGTTTGCGTAGAATTTCGTATAAATACTTTACTACGTTTCTCGTTAGGCCTACAGTGATATTTATCTCCGTAAGTGTGGTGCCTTAAGTGTTTCACCTGTGTCATCTTAAGTGACTTACTAGTGTGTGTGTGTATCACAATTGGGATATCGCTATTAATAAGGTACGTTATATTAACCTTTATTTGCTTCTCTTCCTTAATGTTAATTTCATTTTTATATTATTTATCGTTAGTAATTACAAACGTGCTTTCAACTAGTATGAATTCTTCACATATTAGCTCTGATTGTTTGTTAATTATTCCACAGACATTTTCTGTGATCGTGTCAATACGTAAACTAGTATCAACCATTTTTTCGGTTAACTGTGCAGTACTGTCTATTATCGTTCGTTTTATTTCCAAGCTTATCAATTTTTACTCTTCTAGCCTTTCCATTTTTTATGGTGTCTTGTTTAAAATTTTTAGTTTGTTCTTCTAATTTTTTCTTATTAGATTCTTCTAATTCGTCTATTTTAGCATTTATATTTTCGTTTGTTTTGTGCTTATTTCGTCTATCCAGCACGCATCATCGTTTGCAACGCCTCTATGTCAAAATTTCCTGAGTCGTCATGTTGAAGTATTATTAAAATATTTATTTAGTAGTTGTTCTTTAACAATTATAATTGATAACGGTTCCTACATATTTATTTCTTTATTTTTATTAATAGTTATTATTAATACTCACTACAGTTACACCTGTTACATAGACAAACAATATTATTTGTGGGCGCCAGCTGTGTTTTAATACACAACAATTAAAATAACATTCAATTAATGTTTAATATAAATAATTATTATTACATATAGTACATTTTTCATTAACACACCCCTTATTTTTAGAGCACCCATTTATCTACAAAAAAAATTTTAATAGCTAAATGGTGGCGATCGGGCCACACGTTCATGGGCGACAAATATGCAACATTTTTAAATACCAACATTTAAGTTGCATTTTAAATTTGTGGAGTCCCCACGTTCTTTGGGACGCCAAAGGTGACAAATTACCCTTCTTTATGGTATTTTAATCTGTACATTAATTTAACTCATACTCTTTATATAACATTCCTATAATGGCTTGTATGTAGTTGGGGTTCAGGTGTATCTGAAATAATAACTCTATGTAACTTGCAACGGTATTTCAAATGTACTTAGTAATAATGAAATTGTGCGCAAGGCACTTGATTCGACTTAAAACATTCATTATTGCTTTGTTACTATGCCGTAAGGCTTACGCTTTATAACATCCTTACTGACTATATATTCTATTGTAATAATTACTATATTAAAATATCATTTCCGGCTACTCAGACAATTAGTGTGCTTCTAAATATAAATGCTTAAATATCTTTTATTTTAGATAGTGTAACGAAATTCAACATATTAATAGCTACTGAATTTATCTTTCATTTTCAGTACTGATTTATAAAATTCAATTTTTTTACTTAAATGTTTGCCTTCTTTTCATTTCAATACTAATTTGATCTCTTGTTTTCCTTAATCCTACTTCGATAATATCTAACATTTTAACTCTATATTTACAAGAAACTTTGGCTGTTAACTTTAAAATAAAACAATAATGTCTTTAATTTTCTTAGAGTTAATTGTTCGAACTAAGAGGTAAATAAGTTGTTTATCAACTTATTGTTGTCAATCATACTCCATCGCAATTGATCCATCTGTAATCGTCCTTGTCTCGAACTCCAGCATCAATTCTACTTGTCCAGCGTCGTTTCCAGACTTCAGTAATGTTCCTCTTGTCCAGCGCAGCCGCTCTAGACTCCAGCGTCGTCTCGCTCTCTGGAACTAAGTCGTCAGCTCTCTCGCTCTCCGGAACTTCATGTTACTTCTTTTCCTGCTGTTTCGGACGTCAGTTGATCATCTTATATGGAATTTCTTCTCGTGTAATTCTGTTACTATTGACAAGTGATTGTATTTACAACTCAGTTACATAGTTTTATGTAACTGGAAGGATGAAACTATTTACAAAAAATAAATACTCCGTGCGGACGGGCAGAAGCTCCCGCTGCAACTGTGGATGATCAAAAAAGGTACAACTGTAGCGTGTGTGTCCTATTTATACCCACGTCTTGGCTAACACCTGCAGTTGTACGAAATCGACATGGCTGAAATTGTCTCTGGGTTTTGTTCCCCCACTCCTCGTCAATTTCGCTATTTCTTATATTTCTGCGAATTACAGATTCCTGTAAGTATACTCTTATACCCATCTTATAACTATTTTCACTACACATGTTCACTGTACTTTGGATATTGTAACTTAACCCTTTCGACCTGTACACAGTTATTTCGCTATTACACTCGTACGGTGTGTCGCTTTCACGTGGTTTTCGGACACAGTATGTAGTTAATTTTATTACATTTTATTGTGTCTTTGGATTTTACTCCTTATTTATAGTTTATGAATAATTACGGAAAAACCGTAATTACGCAATTATATATACTGGGGTGGCAAACTCGACTGCATAGACCTGCGTCACACACACATGCAAAATACTGTTGTACACACTTTCAGTTACACCTGTGTGTGTATGTACAAGTCGATTCAGGTCGAAACACCTGTCCATATTCTTGTCTGACCCAAGCTTGCAATCCCTGATATGCTTACTTGTAGTACATTATTAATTATTTTACAATTTATTATGTATATTTAAATTTTTATATTCAATGCTCAGTACAGCACTTATCTGTACTGTCGCATTATCACTCTGCTTAGTAATAAAAAATGTAATAAAATTATTTATTAAATTTTTTTTAGTTATTATTATTATTGTTTGTAAAAAAAATATAACAAATAATAAAGAATAGTATTCGTCATTTCACCCTTAATTGGAGTGTACACATACGACTTCCCTGCCCTCTTCACTCACTCACTGCTCGTGACCTTGTAGGGTGGCTTCAACAACAGCTGATCTGACTGGTTTCTTTGACCTCATTACTTTTATGTGTAGAACTTCCTAAATAAATTTGCATTCTTGTACTGATAAACATTTTGCATCTTAACATAATATGCCATTGTTTACTCTGAAAGTTTACTTTACCCTAATTATACATTCCTACCTTCGTTTCTTAACCTTTCTTACTTTACTTATCTAATACATTACTTATACAATACCTTAACTCTTATAACCTTTTATTACATTTCTTTAACATTACCTTTCTGATCGCTACTACTTTCCTGAAATACATTTCCGTAACAGAATACTCTTTTAGCTTTGTAGTGTGTCGCGTGATCGGTTACAGAGGAACTGTCTTGGAAAACAAAGATAATTTTCTTGAAGCCCTTAATCCTAAGTAGTCTCTGCCCTTTTGACTTTTCACTCTCGCTTTCTTCTGTGTCCTTGTATCTCCATTAAGTGTTCGCTTAATCAGCCGTTCTCACAATTATAACAATTATTTCCCATTCCTAACTATTTCTTCATATTAATAACAACATCACTAATAACATTCCTTACCATTTCTTACATTTTTCTTTACAGATTTCATTCTTTACCATCTATAATACATTTCCTAACTTTCTTTGAACATACTTTTATTTAGCATAACATTCTTTATTATTTAATTCCTTATTTCTTTTCACTAATAGTTTTTTTTATTTACAATCATATCCTTAATAAATAACATTTCTTAATTATACTCTCTTATCTTATTATTAATAATTCTTAGTAATATTATTTTTCATTTAAAAATAATTATTTATTATCGGGTATTAAGTTCCGTTCGGTGTGTCGTTCGATCCTACACCCTTCTTATTATAAAAAATTGTTTGGTCCGTCGTTTATCGGACGTACATTGTTCCTTTGTAACATAGTCGCCGACGTGCTTACTTTTGTTATTACCCTCGTGTAGTCAACGTCCACATTCCATTGTATTACTCCCTCGTTATTTGGCATTCTTACCGTGTGAACGTTTGCTTTGCATGTGTATTTCACCTGTTCGTACGGCAAGAATTTGTTTCTTAGCTGCGACGAATAACCTCTCTCTCTCTTCTCTCTGCACGTTCCATAATTCTCTCATCATAAATACATTGCGTATGTTCAGTCTGCTTGAGGCCCATATAAACAGCTGTCGACTGTTTTTTCATCCGTCGTTTATGATAACCTGTGTAGTTGTTATAATTATAGTTATAATTATCGTTATTATAGTTATCGTTCGCTTTCTACTTATTGTGCTTATATATAATTTTATAATTCTCACAAGTTTGCGTAGAATTTCGTATAAATACTTTACTACGTTTCTCGTTAGGCCTACAGTGATATTTATCTCCGTAAGTGTGGTGCCTTAAGTGTTTCACCTGTGTCATCTTAAGTGACTTACTAGTGTGTGTGTGTATCACAATTGGGATATCGCTATTAATAAGGTACGTTATATTAACCTTTATTTGCTTCTCTTCCTTAATGTTAATTTCATTTTTATATTATTTATCGTTAGTAATTACAAACGTGCTTTCAACTAGTATGAATT
Organism: Magicicada septendecula; assembly: GCA_034769895.1. Lineage (NCBI taxonomy): Eukaryota > Metazoa > Arthropoda > Insecta > Hemiptera > Cicadidae > Magicicada > Magicicada septendecula. Next base: position 95,196,843 of record CM068373.1, read on the forward strand.
CTTCACATATTAGCTCTGATTGTTTGTTAATTATTCCACAGACATTTTCTGTGATCGTGTCAATACGTAAACTAGTATCAACCATTTTTTCGGTTAACTGTGCAGTACTGTCTATTATCGTTCGTTTTATTTCAAGCTTATCAATTTTTACTCTTCTAGCCTTTCCATTTTTTATGGTGTCTTGTTTAAAATTTTTAGTTTGTTCTTCTAATTTTTTCTTATTAGATTCTTCTAATTCGTCTATTTTAGCATTTATATTTTCCGTTTGTTTTGTGCTTATTTCGTCTATCCAAGCACGCATCATCGTTTGCAACGCCTCTATGTCAAAATTTCCTGGAGTCGTCATGTTGAAGTATTATTAAAATATTTATTTAGTAGTTGTTCTTTAACAATTATAATTGATAACGGTTCCCTACATATTTATTTCTTTATTTTTATTAATAGTTATTATTAATACTCACTACAGTTACACCTGTTACATAGACAAACAATATTATTTGTGGGCGCCAGCTGTGTTTTAATACACAACAATTAAAATAACATTCAATTAATGTTTAATATAAATAATTATTATTACATATAGTACATTTTTCATTTAACACACCCTTATTTTTAGAGCACCCATTTATCTACAAAAAAAATTTTAATAGCTAAATGGTGGCGATCGGGCCACACGTTCATGGGCGACAAATATGCAACATTTTAAATACCAACATTTAAGTGCATTTTAAATTTGTGGAGTCCCACGTTCTTTGGGACGCCAAAAGGTGACAAATTACCCTTCTTTATGTATTTTAATCTGTACATTAATTTAACTCATACTCTTTATATAACATTCCTATAATGGCTTGTATGTAGTTGGGGTTCAGGTGTATCTGAAATAATAACTCTATGTAACTTGCAACGGTATTTCAAATGTACTTAGTAATAATGAAATTGTGCGCAAGGCACTTGATTCGACTTAAAACATTCATTATTGCTTTGTTACTATGCCGTACGGCTTACGCTTTATACATCCTTACTGACTATATATTCTATTGTAATAATTACTATATTAAAATATCATTTCCCGGCTACTCAGACAATTAGTGTGCTTCTAAATATAAATGCTTAAATATCTTTTATTTTAGATAGTGTAACGAAATTCAACATATTAATAGCTACTGAATTTATCTTTCATTTTCAGTACTGATTTATAAAATTCAATTTTTTTACTTAAATGTTTGCCTTCTTTTCATTTCAATACTAATTTGATCTCTTGTTTTCCTTAATCCTACTTCGATAATATCTAACATTTTAACTCTATATTTACAAGAAACTTTGGCTGTTAACTTTAAAATAAAACAATAATGTCTTTAATTTTCTTAGAGTTAATTGTTCGACTAAGAGGTAAATAAGTTGTTTATCAACTTATTGTTGTCAATCATACTCCATCGCAATTGATCCATCTGTAATCGTCCTTGTCTCGAACTCCAGCATCAATTCTACTTGTCCAGCGTCGTTTCCAGACTTCAGTAATGTTCCTCTTGTCCAGCGCAGCCGCTCTAGACTCCAGCGTCGTCTCGCTCTCTGGAACTAAGTCGTCAGCTCTCTCGCTCTCCGGAACTTCATGTTACTTCTTTTCCTGCTGTTTCGGACGTCAGTTGATCATCTTATATGGATTTTCTTCTCGTGTAATTCTGTTACTATTGACAAGTGATTGTATTTACAACTCAGTTACATAGTTTTATGTAACTGGAAGGATGAAACTATTTACAAAAAATAAATACTCCGTGCGGACGGGCAGAAGCTCCCGCTGCAACTGTGGATGATCAAAAAAGGTACAACTGTAGCGTGTGTGTCCTATTTATACCCACGTCTTGGCTAACACCTGCAGTTGTACGAAATCGACATGGCTGAAATTGTCTCTGGGTTTTGTTCCCCCACTCCTCGTCAATTTCGCTATTTCTTATATTTCTGCGAATTACAGATTCCTGTAAGTATACTCTTATACCCATCTTATAACTATTTTCACTACACATGTTCACTGTACTTTGGATATTGTAACTTAACCCTTTCGACCTGTACACAGTTATTTCGCTATTACACTCGTACGGTGTGTCGCTTTCACGTGGTTTTCGGACACAGTATGTAGTTAATTTTATTACATTTTATTGTGTCTTTGGATTTTACTCCTTATTTATAGTTTATGAATAATTACGAAAAAACCGTAATTACGCAATTATATATACTGGGGTGGCAAACTCGACTGCATAGACCTGCGTCACACACACATGCAAAATACTGTTGTACACACTTTCAGTTACACCTGTGTGTGTATGTACAAGTCGATTCAGGTCGAAACACCTGTCCATATTCTTGTCTGAGCCAAGCTTGCAATCCCTGATATGCTTACTTGTAGTACATTATTAATTATTTTACAATTTATTATGTATATTTAAATTTTTATATTCAATGCTCAGTACAGCACTTATCTGTACTGTCGCATTATCACTCTGCTTAGTAATAAAAAATGTAATAAAATTATTTATTAAATTTTTTAGTTATTGTTATTATTGTTTGTAAAAAAAATATAACAAATAATAAAGAATAGTATTCGTCATTTCACCCTTAATTGGAGTGTACACATACGACTTCCCTGCCCTCTTCACTCACTCACTGCTCGTGACCTTGTAGGGTGGCTTCAACAACAGCTGATCTGACTGGTTTCTTTGACCTCATTACTTTTATGTGTAGAACTTCCTAAATAAATTTGCATTCTTGTACTGATAAACATTTTGCATCTTAACATAATATGCCATTGTTTACTCTGAAAGTTTACTTTACCCTAATTATACATTCCTACCTTCGTTTCTTAACCTTTCTTACTTTACTTATTCCAATCTTCCTTCTTACTTTACTTATCTAATACATTACTTATACAATACCTTAACTCTTATAACCTTCCATTACATTTCTTTAACATTACCTTTCTGATCGCTACTACTTTCCTGAAATACATTTCCGTAACAGAATACTCTTTTAGCTTTGTAGTGTGTCGCGTGATCGGTTACAGAGGAACTGTCTTGGAAAACAAAGATAATTTTCTTGAAGTCCTTAATCCTAAGTAGTCTCTGCGCTTTTGACTTTTCACTCTCGCTTTCTTCTGTGTCCTTGTATCTCCATTAAGTGTTCGCTTAATCAGCCGTTCTCACAATTATAACAATTATTTCCCATTCCTAACTATTTCTTCATATTAATAACAACATCACTAATAACATTCCTTAACATTTCTTACATTTTTCTTTACAGATTTCATTCTTTACCATCTATAATACATTTCCTAACTTTCTTTGAACATACTTTTATTTAGCATAACATTCTTTATTATTTAATTCCTTATTTCTTTTCACTAATAGTTTTTTTTATTTACAATCATATCCTTAATAAATAACATTTCTTAATTATACTCACTTATCTTATTATTAATAATTCTTAGTAATATTATTTTTCATTTAAAAATAATTATTTATTATCGGGTATTAAGTTCCGTTCGGTGTGTCGTTCGATCCTACACCCTTCTTATTATAAAAAATTGTTTGGTCCGTCGTTTATCGGACGTACATTGTTCCTTTGTAACATAGTCGCCGACGTGCTTACTATTGTTATTACCCTCGTGTAGTCAACGTCCACATTCCATTGAATTACTCCCTCGTTATTTGGCATTCTTACGGTGTGAACGTTTGCTTTGCATGTGTATTTCATCTGTTCGTACGGCAAGAATTTGTTTCTTAGCTGCGACGAATAACCTCTCTCTCTTCTCTCTGCACGTTCCATAATTCTTTCATCATAAATACATTGCGTATGTTCCGTCTGCTTGATGCCAATGTAAACAGCTTTCGACTGTTTTTTCATCCGTCGTTTATGATAACCTCTGTAGTTGTTATAATTATAGTTATAATTATCGTTATTATAGTTATCGTTCGCTTTCTACTTATTGTGCTTATATATAATTTTATAATTCTCACAAGTTTGCGTAGAATTTCGTCTAATTCCTTTACTACGTTTCTCGTTAGGCCTACAGTGATATTTATCTCCGTAAGTGTGGTGCCTTAAGTGTTTCACCTGTGTCATCTCTGGTGACTTACTAGTGTGTGTGTGTCTCACAATTGGGATATCGCTATTAATAAGGTACGTTTTATTAACCTTTATTTGCTTCTCTTCCTTAATGTTAATTTCATTTTTATATTATTTATCGTTAGTAATTACAAACGTATTTTCAACTAGTATGAATTCTTCACATATTAGCCCTGATTGTTTATTAATTATTCCACAGACATTTTCTGTGATCGTGTCAATACGTAAACTTGTATCAACCATTTTTTCGGTTAATTGTGCAGTACTGTCTATTATCGTTCGTTTTATTTCAAGCTTATCAATTTTTAACTCTTCTACCTTTCCATATTTTTATGGTATCTTGTTTAAAATTTTCAGTTTGTTCTTCTAATTTTTTCTTATTAGATTCTTTTAATTCGTCTATTTTAGCATTTATATTTTCCGTTTGTTTGTGCTTATTTCCTCTATCCAAGCACGCATCATCGTTTGCAACGCCTCTATGTCAAAATTTCCTGGAGTCGTCATGTTGAAGTATTATTAAAATATTTATTTAGTAGTTGTTCTTTAACAATTATAATTGATAACGGTTCCCTACTTATTTATTTCTTTATTTTTATTAATAGTTATTATTAATACTCACTACAGTTACACCTGTTACATAGACAAACAATATTATTTGTGGGCGCCAGCTGTGTTTTAATACACAACAATTAAAATAACATTCAATTAATGTTTAATATAAATAATTATTATTACATATAGTACATTTTTCATTTAACACACCCTTATTTTTAGAGCACCCATTTATCTACAAAAAAAATTTTAATAGTTAAATGGTGGCGATCGGGCCACACGTTCATGGGCGACAAATATGCAACATTTTAAATACCAACATTTAAGTGCATTTTAAATTTGTGGAGTCCCACGTTCTTTGGGACGCCAAAAGGTGACAAATTACCCTTCTTTATGTATTTTAATCTGTACATTAATTTAACTCATACTCTTTATATAACATTCCTATAATGGCTTGTATGTAGTTGGGGTTCAGGTGTATCTGAAATAAAAACTCTATGTAACTTGCAACGGTATTTCAAATGTACTTAGTAATAATGAAATTGTGCGCAAGGCACTTGATTCGACTTAAAAACATTCATTATTGCTTTGTTACTATGCCGTAAGGCTTACGCTTTATACATCCTTACTGACTATATATTCTATTGTAATAATTACTATATTAAAATATCATTTCCCGGCTACTCAGACAATTAGTGTGCTTCTAAATATAAATGCTTAAATATCTTTTATTTTAGATATTGTAACGAAATTCAACATATTAATAGCTACTGAATTTATCTTTCATTTTCAGTACTGAATTATAAAACTCTACTTTTTTACTTAAATGTTTGCCTTCTTTTCATTTCAATACTAATTTGATCTCTTGTTTTCGTTAATCCTACTTCGATAATATCTAACATTTTAACTCTATATTTACAAGAAACATTGGCTGTTAACTTTAAAATAAAACAATAATGTCTTTAATTTTCTTAGAGTTAATTGTTCGACTAAGAGGTAAATAAGTTGTTTATCAACTTATTGTTGTCAATCATACTCCATCGCAATTGATCCATCTGTAATCGTCCTTGTCTCGAACTCCAGCATCAATTCCACTTGTCCAGCGTCGTTTCCAGACTTCAGTAATGTTCCTCTTGTCCAGCGCAGCCGCTCTAGACTCCAGCGTCGTCTCGCTCTCTGGAACTAAGTCGTCAGCTCTCTCGCTCTCCGGAACTTCATGTTACTTCTTTTCCTGCTGTTTCGGACGTCAGTTGATCATCTTATATGGATTTTCTTCTCGTGTAATTCTGTTACTATTGACAAGTGATTGTATTTACAACTCAGTTACATAGTTTTATGTAACTGGAAGGATGAAACTATTTACAAAAAATAAATACTCCGTGCGGACGGGCAGAAGCTCCCGCTGCAACTGTGGATGATCAAAAAAGGTACAACTGTAGCGTGTGTGTCCTATTTATACCCACGTCTTGGCTAACACCTGCAGTTGTACGAAATCGACATGGCTGAAATTGTCTCTGGGTTTTGTTCCCCCACTCCTCGTCAATTTCGCTATTTCTTATATTTCTGCGAATTACAGATTCCTGTAAGTATACTCTTATACCCATCTTATAACTATTTTCACTACACATGTTCACTGTACTTTGGATATTGTAACTTAACCCTTTCGACCTGTACACAGTTATTTCGCTATTACACTCGTACGGTGTGTCGCTTTCACGTGGTTTTCGGACACAGTATGTAGTTAATTTTATTACATTTTATTGTGTCTTTGGATTTTACTCCTTATTTATAGTTTATGAATAATTACGAAAAAACCGTAATTACGCAATTATATATACTGGGGTGGCAAACTCGACTGCATAGACCTGCGTCACACACACATGCAAAATACTGTTGTACACACTTTCAGTTACACCTGTGTGTGTATGTACAAGTCGATTCAGGTCGAAACACCTGTCCATATTCTTGTCTGAGCCAAGCTTGCAATCCCTGATATGCTTACTTGTAGTACATTATTAATTATTTTACAATTTATTATGTATATTTAAATTTTTATATTCAATGCTCAGTACAGCACTTATCTGTACTGTCGCATTATCACTCTGCTTAGTAATAAAAAATGTAATAAAATTATTTATTAAACTTTTTTAGTTATTGTTATTATTGTTTGTAAAAAAAATATAACAAATAATAAAGAATAGTATTCGTCATTTCACCCTTAATTGGAGTGTACACATACGACTTCCCTGCCCTCTTCACTCACTCACTGCTCGTGACCTTGTAGGGTGGCTTCAACAACAGCTGATCTGACTGGTTTCTTTGACCTCATTACTTTTATGTGTAGAACTTCCTAAATAAATTTGCATTCTTGTACTGATAAACATTTTGCATCTTAACATAATATGCCATTGTTTACTCTGAAAGTTTACTTTACCCTAATTATACATTCCTACCTTCGTTTCTTAACCTTTCTTACTTTACTTATTCCAATCTTCCTTCTTACTTTACTTATCTAATACATTACTTATACAATACCTTAACTCTTATAACCTTTTATTACATTTCTTTAACATTACCTTTCTGATCGCTACTACTTTCCTGAAATACATTTCCGTAACAGAATACTCTTTTAGCTTTGTAGTGTGTCGCGTGATCGGTTACAGAGGAACTGTCTTGGAAAACAAAGATAATTTTCTTGAAGTCCTTAATCCTAAGTAGTCTCTGCCCTTTTGACTTTTCACTCTCGCTTTCTTCTGTGTCCTTGTATCTCCATTAAGTGTTCGCTTGATCAGCCGTTCTCACAATTATAACAATTATTTCCCATTCCTAACTATTTCTTCATATTAATAACAACATCACTAATAACATTCCTTACCATTTCTTACATTTTTCTTTACATATTTCATTCCTTACCATCTATAATACATTTCCTAACTTTCTTTGAACATACTTTTATTTAGCATAACATTGTTTATTACTTAATTCCTTATTTCTTTTCACTAATAGTTCTTTTTTTATTTACAATCATATCCTTAATAAATAACATTTCTTAATTATACTCTCTTATCTTATTATTAATAATTCTTAGTAATATTATTTTTCATTTAAAAATAATTATTTATTATCGGGTATTAAGTTCCGTTCGGTGTGTCGTTCGATCCTACACCCTTCTTATTATAAAAAATTGTTTGGTCCATCGTTTATCGGACGTAGATTGTTCCTTTGTAACATAGTCGCCGACGTGCTTACTATTGTTATTACCCTCGTGTAGTCAACGTCCACATTCCATTGTATTACTCCCTCGTTATTTGGCATTCTTAATGTGTGAACGTTTGCTTTGCATGTGTATTTCATCTGTTCGTACGGCAAGAATTTGTTTCTTAGCTGCGACGAATAACCTCTCTCTCTTCTCTCTGCACGTTCCATAATTCTCTCATCATAAATACATTGCGTATGTTCCGTCTGCTTGATGCCAATGTAAACAGCTTTCGACTGTTTTTTCATCCGTCGTTTATGATAACCTCTGTAGTTGTTATAATTATAGTTATAATTATCGTTATTATAGTTATCGTTCGCTTTCTACTTATTGTGCTTATATCTAATTTTATAATTCTCACAAGTTTGCGTAGTATTTCGTCTAATTCCTTTACTACGTTTCTCGTTAGGCCTACAGTGATATTTATCTCCGTAAGTGTGGTGCCTTAAGTGTTTCACCTGTGTCATCTCTGGTGACTTACTAGTGTGTGTGTGTCTCACAATTGGGATATCGCTATTAATAAGGTACGTTTTATTAACCTTTATTTGCTTCTCTTCCTTAATGTTAATTTCATTTTTATATTATTTATCGTTAGTAATTACAAACGTATTTTCAACTAGTATGAATTCTTCACATATTAGCTCTGATTGTTTATTAATTCTTCCACAGACATTTTCTGTGATCGTGTCAATACGTAAACTTGTATCAACCATTTTTTCGGTTAATTGTGCAGTACTGTCTATTATCGTTCGTTTTATTTCAAGCTTATCAATTTTTAACTCTTCTACCTTTCCATATTTTTATGGTGTCTTGTTTAAAATTTTAAGTTTGTTCTTCTAATTTTTTCTTATTAGATTCTTTTAATTCGTCTATTTTAGCATTTATATTTTCCGTTTGTTTTGTGCTTATTTCGTCTATCCAAGCACGCATCATCGTTTGCAACGCCTCTATGTCAAAATTTCCTGGAGTCGTCATGTTGAAGTATTATTAAAATATTTATTTAGTAGTTGTTCTTTAACAATTATAATTGATAACGGTTCCCTACTTATTTATTTATTTATTTATTTATTTTTATTAATAGTTATTATTAATACTCACTACAGTTACACCTGTTACATAGACAAACAATATTATTTGTGGGCGCCAGCTGTGTTTTAATACACAACAATTAAAATAACATTCAATTAATGTTTAATATAAATAATTATTATTACATATAGTACATTTTTCATTTAACACACCCTTATTTTTAGAGCACCCATTTATCTACAAAAAAAATTTTAATAGTTAAATGGTGGCGATCGGGCCACACGTTCATGGGCGACAAATATGCAACATTTTAAATACCAACATTTAAGTGCATTTTAAATTTGTGGAGTCCCACGTTCTTTGGGACGCCAAAAGGTGACAAATTACCCTTCTTTATGTATTTTAATCTGTACATTAATTTAACTCATACTCTTTATATAACATTCCTATAATGGCTTGTATGTAGTTGGGGTTCAGGTGTATCTGAAATAATAACTCTATGTAACTTGCAACGGTATTTCAAATGTACTTAGTAATAATGAAATTGTGCGCAAGGCACTTGATTCGACTTAAAAACATTCATTATTGCTTTGTTACTATGCCGTAAGGCTTACGCTTTATACATCCTTACTGACTATATATTCTATTGTAATAATTACTATATTAAAATATCATTTCCCGGCTACTCAGACAATTAGTGTGCTTCTAAATATAAATGCTTAAATATCTTTTATTTTAGATATTGTAACGAAATTCAACATATTAATAGCTACTGAATTTATCTTTCATTTTCAGTACTGATTTATAAAACTCTACTTTTTTACTTAAATGTTTGCCTTCTTTTCATTTCAATACTAATTTGATCTCTTGTTTTCGTTAATCCTACTTCGATAATATCTAACATTTTAACTCTATATTTACAAGAAACATTGGCTGTTAACTTTAAAATAAAACAATAATGTCTTTAATTTTCTTAGAGTTAATTGTTCGACTAAGAGGTAAATAAGTTGTTTATCAACTTATTGTTGTCAATCATACTCCATCGCAATTGATCCATCTGTAATCGTCCTTGTCTCGAACTCCAGCATCAATTCCACTTGTCCAGCGTCGTTTCCAGACTTCAGTAATGTTCCTCTTGTCCAGCGCAGCCGCTCTAGACTCCAGCGTCGTCTCGCTCTCTGGAACTAAGTCGTCAGCTCTCTCGCTCTCCGGAACTTCATGTTACTTCTTTTCCTGCTGTTTCGGACGTCAGTTGATCATCTTATATGGATTTTCTTCTCGTGTAATTCTGTTACTATTGACAAGTGATTGTATTTACAACTCAGTTACATAGTTTTATGTAACTGGAAGGATGAAACTATTTACAAAAAATAAATACTCCGTGCGGACGGGCAGAAGCTCCCGCTGCAACTGTGGATGATCAAAAAAGGTACAACTGTAGCGTGTGTGTCCTATTTATACCCACGTCTTGGCTAACACCTGCAGTTGTACGAAATCGACATGGCTGAAATTGTCTCTGGGTTTTGTTCCCCCACTCCTCGTCAATTTCGCTATTTCTTATATTTCTGCGAATTACAGATTCCTGTAAGTATACTCTTATACCCATCTTATAACTATTTTCACTACACATGTTCACTGTACTTTGGATATTGTAACTTAACCCTTTCGACCTGTACACAGTTATTTCGCTATTACACTCGTACGGTGTTACGCTTTCACGTGGTTTTCGGACACAGTATGTAGTTAATTTTATTACATTTTATTGTGTCTTTGGATTTTACTCCTTATTTATAGTTTATGAATAATTACGAAAAAACCGTAATTACGCAATTATATATACTGGGGTGGCAAACTCGACTGCATAGACCTGCGTCACACACACATGCAAAATACTGTTGTACACACTTTCAGTTACACCTGTGTGTGTATGTACAAGTCGATTCAGGTCGAAACACCTGTCCATATTCTTGTCTGAGCCAAGCTTGCAATCCCTGATATGCTTACTTGTAGTACATTATTAATTATTTTACAATTTATTATGTATATTTAAATTTTTATATTCAATGCTCAGTACAGCACTTATCTGTACTGTCGCATTATCACTCTGCTTAGTAATAAAAAATGTAATAAAATTATTTATTAAACTTTTTTAGTTATTATTATTATTGTTTGTAAAAAAAATATAACAAATAATAAAGAATAGTATTCGTCATTTCACCCTTAATTGGAGTGTACACATACGACTTCCCTGCCCTCTTCACTCACTCACTGCTCGTGACCTTGTAGGGTGGCTTCAACAACAGCTGATCTGACTGGTTTCTTTGACCTCATTACTTTTATGTGTAGAACTTCCTAAATATATTTGCATTCTTGTACTGATAAACATTTTGCATCTTAACATAATATGCCATTGTTTACTCTGAAAGTTTACTTTACCCTAATTATACATTCCTACCTTCGTTTCTTAACCTTTCTTACTTTACTTATTCCAATCTTCCTTCTTACTTTACTTATCTAATACATTACTTATACAATACCTTAACTCTTATAACCTTTTATTACATTTCTTTAACATTACCTTTCTGATCGCTACTACTTTCCTGAAATACATTTCCGTAACAGAATACTCTTTTAGCTTTGTAGTGTGTCGCGTGATCGGTTACAGAGGAACTGTCTTGGAAAACAAAGATAATTTTCTTGAAGTCCTTAATCCTAAGTAGTCTCTGCCCTTTTGACTTTTCACTCTCGCTTTCTTCTGTGTCCTTGTATCTCCATTAAGTGTTCGCTTAATCAGCCGTTCTCACAATTATAACAATTATTTCCCATTCCTAACTATTTCTTCATATTAATAACAACATCACTAATAACATTCCTTAACATTTCTTACATTTTTCTTTACAGATTTCATTCTTTACCATCTATAATACATTTCCTAACTTTCTTTGAACATACTTTTATTTAGCATAACATTCTTTATTATTTAATTCCTTATATCTTTTCACTAATAGTTTTTTTTATTTACAATCATATCCTTAATAAATAACATTTCTTAATTATACTCACTTATCTTATTATTAATAATTCTTAGTAATATTATTTTTCATTTAAAAATAATTATTTATTATCGGGTATTAAGTTCCGTTCGGTGTGTCGTTCGATCCTACACGCTTCTTATTATAAAAAATTGTTTGGTCCGTCGTTTATCGGACGTACATTGTTCCTTTGTAACATAGTCGCCGACGTGCTTACTATTGTTATTACCCTCGTGTAGTCAACGTCCACATTCCATTGTATTACTCCCTCGTTATTTGGCATTCTTACGGTGTGAACGTTTGCTTTGCATGTGTATTTCATCTGTTCGTACGGCAAGAATTTGTTTCTTAGCTGCGACGAATAACCTCTCTCTCTTCTCTCTGCACGTTCCATAATTCTCTCATCATAAATACATTGCGTATGTTCCGTCTGCTTGATGCCAATGTAAACAGCTTTCGACTGTTTTTTCATCCGTCGTTTATGATAACCTCTGTAGTTGTTATAATTATAGTTATAATTATCGTTATTATAGTTATCGTTCGCTTTCTACTTATTGTGCTTATATATAATTTTATAATTCTCACAAGTTTGCGTAGAATTTCGTCTAATTCCTTTACTACGTTTCTCGTTAGGCCTACAGTGATATTTATCTCCGTAAGTGTGGTGCCTTAAGTGTTTCACCTGTGTCATCTCTGGTGACTTACTAGTGTGTGTGTGTCTCACAATTGGGATATCGCTATTAATAAGGTACGTTTTATTAACCTTTATTTGCTTCTCTTCCTTAATGTTAATTTCATTTTTATATTATTTATCGTTAGTAATTACAAACGTATTTTCAACTAGTATGAATTCTTCACATATTAGCTCTGATTGTTTATTAATTATTCCACAGACATTTTCTGTGATCGTGTCAATACGTAAACTTGTATCAACCATTTTTTCGGTTAATTGTGCAGTACTGTCTATTATCGTTCGTTTTATTTCAAGCTTATCAATTTTTAACTCTTCTACCTTTCCATATTTTTATGGTGTCTTGTTTAAAATTTTCAGTTTGTTCTTCTAATTTTTTCTTATTAGATTCTTTTAATTCGTCTATTTTAGCATTTATATTTTCCGTTTGTTTTGTGCTTATTTCCTCTATCCAAGCACGCACCATCGTTTGCAACGCCTCTATGTCAAAATTTCCTGGAGTCGTCATGTTGAAGTATTATTAAAATATTTATTTAGTAGTTGTTCTTTAACAATTATAATTGATAACGGTTCCCTACTTATTTATTTCTTTATTTTTATTAATAGTTATTATTAATACTCACTACAGTTACACCTGTTACATAGACAAACAATATTATTTGTGGGCGCCAGCTATGTTTTAATACACAACAATTAAAATAACATTCAATTAATGTTTAATATAAATAATTATTATTACATATAGTACATTTTTCATTTAACACACCCTTATTTTTAGAGCACCCATTTATCTACAAAAAAAATTTTAATAGTTAAATGGTGGCGATCGGGCCACACGTTCATGGGCGACAAATATGCAACATTTTAAATACCAACATTTAAGTGCATTTTAAATTTGTGGAGTCCCACGTTCTTTGGGACGCCAAAAGGTGACAAATTACCCTTCTTTATGTATTTTAATCTGTACATTAATTTAACTCATACTCTTTATATAACATTCCTATAATGGCTTGTATGTAGTTGGGGTTCAGGTGTATCTGAAATAATAACTCTATGTAACTTGCAACGGTATTTCAAATGTACTTAGTAATAATGAAATTGTGCGCAAGGCACTTGATTGGACTTAAAAACATTGATTATTGCTTTGTTACTATGCCGTAAGGCTTACGCTTTATACATCCTTACTGACTATATATTCTATTGTAATAATTACTATATTAAAATATCATTTCCCGGCTACTCAGACAATTAGTGTGCTTCTAAATATAAATGCTTAAATATCTTTTTTTTTAGATATTGTAACGAAATTCAACATATTAATAGCTACTGAATTTATCTTTCATTTTCAGTACTGATTTATAAAACTCTACTTTTTTACTTAAATGTTTGCCTTCTTTTCATTTCAATACTAATTTGATCTCTTGTTTTCGTTAATCCTACTTCGATAATATCTAACATTTTAACTCTATATTTACAAGAAACATTGGCTGTTAACTTTAAAATAAAACAATAATGTCTTTAATTTTCTTAGAGTTAATTGTTCGACTAAGAGGTAAATAAGTTGTTTATCAACTTATTGTTGTCAATCATACTCCATCGCAATTGATCCATCTGTAATCGTCCTTGTCTCGAACTCCAGCATCAATTCCACTTGTCCAGCGTCGTTTCCAGACTTCAGTAATGTTCCTCTTGTCCAGCGTCGCTTCTCTTGTGAAGCGTCGTATCCAGACTTCAGTAATGTTCCTCTTGTCCAGCGCAGCCGCTCTAGACTCCAGCGTCGTCTCGCTCTCTGGAACTAAGTCGTCAGCTCTCTCGCTCTCCGGAACTTCATGTTACTTCTTTTCCTGCTGTTTCGGACGTCAGTTGATCATCTTATATGGATTTTCTTCTCGTGTAATTCTGTTACTATTGACAAGTGATTGTATTTACAACTCAGTTACATAGTTTTATGTAACTGGAAGGATGAAACTATTTACAAAAAATAAATACTCCGTGCGGACGGGCAGAAGCTCCCGCTGCAACTGTGGATGATCAAAAAAGATACAACTGTAGCGTGTGTGTCCTATTTATACCCACGTCTTGGCTAACACCTGCAGTTGTACGAAATCGACATGGCTGAAATTGTCTCTGGGTTTTGTTCCCCCACTCCTCGTCAATTTCGCTATTTCTTATATTTCTGCGAATTACAGATTCCTGTAAGTATACTCTTATACCCATCTTATAACTATTTTCACTACACATGTTCACTGTACTTTTGGATATTGTAACTTAACCCTTTCGACCTGTACACAGTTATTTCGCTATTACACTCGTACGGTGTGTCGCTTTCACGTGGTTTTCGGACACAGTATGTAGTTAATTTTATTACATTTTATTGTGTCTTTGGATTTTACTCCTTATTTATAGTTTATGAATAATTACGGAAAAACCGTAATTACGCAATTATATATACTGGGGTGGCAAACTCGACTGCATAGACCTGCGTCACACACACATGCAAAATACTGTTGTACACACTTTCAGTTACACCTGTGTGTGTATGTACAAGTCGATTCAGGTCGAAACACCTGTCCATATTCTTGTCTGAGCCAAGCTTGCAATCCCTGATATGCTTACTTGTAGTACATTATTAATTATTTTACAATTTATTATGTATATTTAAATTTTTATATTCAATGCTCAGTACAGCACTTATCTGTACTGTCGCATTATCACTCTGCTTAGTAATAAAAAATGTAATAAAATTATTTATTAAATTTTTTTTAGTTATTATTATTATTGTTTGTAAAAAAAATATAACAAATAATAAAGAATAGTATTCGTCATTTCACCCTTAATTGGAGTGTACACATACGACTTCCCTGCCCTCTTCACTCACTCGCTGCTCGTGACCTTGTAGGGTGGCTTCAACAACAGCTGATCTGACTGGTTTCTTTGACCTCATTACTTTTATGTGTAGAACTTCCTAAATAAATTTGCATTCTTGTACTGATAAACATTTTGCATCTTAACATAATATGCCATTGTGTACTCTGAAAGTTTACTTTACCCTAATTATACATTCCTACCTTCGTTTCTTAACCTTTCTTACTTTACTTATTCCAATCTTCCTTCTTACTTTACTTATCTAATACATTACTTATACAATACCTTAACTCTTATAACCTTTTATTACATTTCTTTAACATTACCTTTCTGATCGCTACTACTTTCCTGAAATACATTTCCGTAACAGAATACTCTTTTAGCTTTGTAGTGTGTCGCGTGATCGGTTACAGAGGAACTGTCTTGGAAAACAAAGATAATTTTCTTGAAGTCCTTAATCCTAAGTAGTCTCTGCCCTTTTGACTTTTCACTCTCGCTTTCTTCTGTGTCCTTGTATCTCCATTAAGTGTTCGCTTGATCAGCCGTTCTCACAATTATAGCAATTATTTCCCATTCTAACTATTTCTTCATAGTAATAACAACATCGCTAATAACATTCCTTACCATTTCTTACATTTGTCTTTACAGATTTCATTCTTTACCATCTACAATACATTTCCTAACTTTCTTTGAACATACTTTTATTTAGCATAACATTCTTTATTATTTAATTCCTTATTTCTTTTCACTAATAGTTCTTTTTTTTTATTTACAATCATATCCTTAGTAAATAACATTTCTTAATTATACTCTCTTATCTTATTATTAATAATTCTTAGTAATATTATTTTTCATTTAAAAATAATTATATATTATCGGGTATTAAGTTCCGTTCGGTGTGTCGTTCGATCCTACACCCTTCTTGTTATAACAATTGTTTGGTCCGTCGTTTATCGGACGTACATTGTTCCTTTGTAACATAGTCGCCGACGTGCTTACTATTGTTATTACCCTCGTGTAGTCAACGTCCACATTCCATTGTATTACTCCCTCGTTATTTGGCATTCTTAATGTGTGAACGTTTGCTTTGCATGTGTATTTCATCTGTTCGTACGGCAAGAATTTGTTTCTTAGCTGCGACGAATAACCTCTCTCTCTTCTCTCTGCACGTTCCATAATTCTCTCATCATAAATACATTGCGTATGTTCAGTCTGCTTGAGGCCAATGTAAACAGCTTTCGACTGTTTTTTCATCCGTCGTTTATGATAACCTCTGTAGTTGTTATAATTATAGTTATAATTATCGTTCTTATAGTTATCGTTCGCTTTCTACTTATTGTGCTTATATCTAATTTTATAATTCTCACAAGTTTGCGTAGTATTTCGTCTAATTCCTTTACTACGTTTCTCGTTAGGCCTACAGTGATATTTATCTCCGTAAGTGTGGTGCCTTAAGTGTTTCACCTGTGTCATCTTATGTGACTTACTAGTGTGTGTGTGTCTCACAATTGGGATATCGCTATTAATAAGGTACGTTATATTAACCTTTATTTGCTTCTCTTCCTTAATGTTAATTTCATTTTTATATTATGTATCGTTAGTAATTACAAACGTATTTTCAACTAGTATGAATTCTTCACATATTAGCTCTGATTGTTTATTAATTATTCAACAGACATTTTCTGTGATCGTGTCAATACGTAAACTTGTATCAACCATTTTTTCGGTTAACTGTGCAGTACTGTCTATTATCGTTGATTTTATTTCAAGCTTATCAATTTTTAACTATTGTACCTTTCCATATTTTATGCGGTCTTGTTTAAAATTTTCAGTTTGTTCTTCTAATTTTTTCTTATTAGATTCTTTTAATTCGTCTATTTTAGCATTTATATTTTCCGTTTGTTTTGTGCTTATTTCGTCTATCCAAGCACGCATCATCGTTTGCAACGCCTCTATGTCAAAATTTCCTGGAGTCGTCATGTTGAAGTATTATTAAAATATTTATTTAGTAGTTGTTCTTTAACAATTATAATTGATAACCGTTCCCTACTTATTTATTTCTTTATTTTTATTAATATTTATTATTAATACTAATTACAGTTACACCTGTTACATAGACAAACAATATTATTTGTGGGCGCCAGCTGTGTTTTAATACACAACAATTAAAATAACATTAAATTAATGTTTAATATAAATAATTATTATTACATATAGTACATTTTTCATTTAACACACCCTTATTTTTAGAGCACCCATTTATCTACAAAAAAATTTTAATAGTTAAATGGTGGCGATCGGGCCACACGTTCATGGGCGACAAATATGCAACATTTTAATTACCAACATTTAAGTGCATTTTAAATTTGTGGAGTCCCACGTTCTTTGGGACGCCAAAAGGTGACAAATTACCCTTCTTTATGTATTTTAATCTGTACATTAATTTAACTCATACTCTTTATATAACATTCCTATAATGGCTTGTATGTAGTTGGGGTTCAGGTGTATCTGAAATAATAACTCTATGTAACTTGCAACGGTACTTCAAATTTATTTAGTAATAATGAAATTGTGCGCTAGGCACTTGATTCGACTTAAAAACATTCATTATTGCTTTGTTACTATGCCGTAAGGCTTACGCTTTATACATCCTTACTGACTAAATATTCTATTGTAATAATTACTTTATTAAAATATCATTTCCCGACTACTCAGAAAATTAGTGTGCTTGTAAATATAAATGCTTAAATATCTTTTATTTTAGATATTGTAACGAAATTCAACATATTAATAGCTACTGAATTTATCTTTCATTTTCAGTACTGATTTATAAAACTCTACTTTTTTACTTAAATGTTTGCATTCTTTTCATTTCAATACTAATTTGATCTCTTGTTTTCCTTAATCCTACTTCGATAATATCTAACATTTTAACTCTATATTTACAAGAAACATTGGCTGTTAACTTTAAAATAAAACAATAATGTCTTTAATTTCCTTAGAGTTAATTGTTCGACTAAGAGGTAAATAAGTTGTTTATCAACTTATTGTTGTCAATCATACTCCATCGCAATTGATCCATCTGTAATCGTCCTTGTCTCGAACTCCAGCATCAATTCTACTTGTCCAGCGTCGTTTCCAGACTTCAGTAATGTTCCTCTTGTCCAGCGCAGCCGCTCTAGACTCCAGCGTCGTCTCGCTCTCTGGAACTAAGTCGTCAGCTCTCTCGCTCTCCGGAACTTCATGTTACTTCTTTTCCTGCTGTTTCGGACGTCAGTTGATCATCTTATATGGATTTTCTTCTCGTGTAATTCTGTTACTATTGACAAGTGATTGTATTTACAACTCAGTTACATAGTTTTATGTAACTGGAAGGATGAAACTATTTACAAAAAATAAATACTCCGTGCGGACGGGCAGAAGCTCCCGCTGCAACTGTGGATGATCAAAAAAGGTACAACTGTAGCGTGTGTGTCCTATTTATACCCACGTCTTGGCTAACACCTGCAGTTGTACGAAATCGACATGGCTGCAATTGTC
Source organism: Magicicada septendecula (assembly GCA_034769895.1). Lineage (NCBI taxonomy): Eukaryota > Metazoa > Arthropoda > Insecta > Hemiptera > Cicadidae > Magicicada > Magicicada septendecula. Next base: position 95,215,924 of record CM068373.1, read on the forward strand.
TCTGGGTTTTGTTCCCCCACTCCTCGTCAATTTCGCTATTTCTTATATTTCTGCGAATTACAGATTCCTGTAAGTATACTCTTATACCCATCTTATAACTATTTTCACTACACATGTTCACTGTACTTTGGATATTGTAACTTAACCCTTTCGACCTGTACACAGTTATTTCGCTATTACACTCGTACGGTGTGTCGCTTTCACGTGGTTTTCGGACACAGTATGTAGTTAATTTTATTACATTTTATTGTGTCTTTGGATTTTACTCCTTATTTATAGTTTATGAATAATTACGAAAAAACCGTAATTACGCAATTATATATACTGGGGTGGCAAACTCGACTGCATAGACCTGCGTCACACACACATGCAAAATACTGTTGTACACACTTTCAGTTACACCTGTGTGTGTATGTACAAGTCGATTCAGGTCGAAACACCTGTCCATATTCTTGTCTGAGCCAAGCTTGCAATCCCTGATATGCTTACTTGTAGTACATTATTAATTATTTTACAATTTATTATGTATATTTAAATTTTTATATTCAATGCTCAGTACAGCACTTATCTGTACTGTCGCATTATCACTCTGCTTAGTAATAAAAAATGTAATAAAATTATTTATTAAACTTTTTTAGTTATTATTATTATTGTTTGTAAAAAAAATATAACAAATAATAAAGAATAGTATTCGTCATTTCACCCTTAATTGGAGTGTACACATACGACTTCCCTGCCCTCTTCACTCACTCACTGCTCGTGACCTTGTAGGGTGGCTTCAACAACAGCTGATCTGACTGGTTTCTTTGACCTCATTACTTTTATGTGTAGAACTTCCTAAATAAATTTGCATTCTTGTACTGATAAACATTTTGCATCTTAACATAATATGCCATTGTTTACTCTGAAAGTTTACTTTACCCTAATTATACATTCCTACCTTCGTTTCTTAACCTTTCTTACTTTACTTATTCCAATCTTCCTTCTTACTTTACTTATCTAATACATTACTTATACAATACCTTAACTCTTATAACCTTTTATTACATTTCTTTAACATTACCTTTCTGATCGCTACTACTTTCCTGAAATACATTTCCGTAACAGAATACTCTTTTAGCTTTGTAGTGTGTCGCGTGATCGGTTACAGAGGAACTGTCTTGGAAAACAAAGATAATTTTCTTGAAGTCCTTAATCCTAAGTAGTCTCTGCCCTTTTGACTTTTCACTCTCGCTTTCTTCTGTGTCCTTGTATCTCCATTAAGTGTTCGCTTAATCAGCCGTTCTCACAATTATAACAATTATTTCCCATTCCTAACTATTTCTTCATATTAATAACAACATCACTAATAACATTCCTTAACATTTCTTACATTTTTCTTTACAGATTTCATTCTTTACCATCTATAATACATTTCCTAACTTTCTTTGAACATACTTTTATTTAGCATAACATTCTTTATTATTTAATTCCTTATTTCTTTCTACTAATAGTTTTTTTTATTTACAATCATATCCTTAATAAATAACATTTCTTAATTATACTCACTTATCTTATTATTAATAATTCTTAGTAATATTATTTTTCATTTAAAAATAATTATTTATTATCGGGTATTAAGTTCCGTTCGGTGTGTCGTTCGATCCTACACCCTTCTTATTATAAAAAATTGTTTGGTCCGTCGTTTATCGGACGTACATTGTTCCTTTGTAACATAGTCGCCGACGTGCTTACTATTGTTATTACCCTCGTGTAGTCAACGTCCACATTCCATTGTATTACTCCCTCGTTATTTGGCATTCTTACGGTGTGAACGTTTGCTTTGCATGTGTATTTCATCTGTTCGTACGGCAAGAATTTGTTTCTTAGCTGCGACGAATAACCTCTCTCTCTTCTCTCTGCACGTTCCATAATTCTCTCATCATAAATACATTGCGTATGTTCCGTCTGCTTGATGCCAATGTAAACAGCTTTCGACTGTTTTTTCATCCGTCGTTTATGATAACCTCTGTAGTTGTTATAATTATAGTTATAATTATCGTTATTATAGTTATCGTTCGCTTTCTACTTATTGTGCTTATATATAATTTTATAATTCTCACAAGTTTGCGTAGAATTTCGTCTAATTCCTTTACTACGTTTCTCGTTAGGCCTACAGTGATATTTATCTCCGTAAGTGTGGTGCCTTAAGTGTTTCACCTGTGTCATCTCTGGTGACTTACTAGTGTGTGTGTGTCTCACAATTGGGATATCGCTATTAATAAGGTACGTTTTATTAACCTTTATTTGCTTCTCTTCCTTAATGTTAATTTCATTTTTATATTATTTATCGTTAGTAATTACAAACGTATTTTCAACTAGTATGAATTCTTCACATATTAGCTCTGATTGTTTATTAATTATTCCACAGACATTTTCTGTGATCGTGTCAATACGTAAACTTGTATCAACCATTTTTTCGGTTAATTGTGCAGTACTGTCTATTATCGTTCGTTTTATTTCAAGCTTATCAATTTTTAACTCTTCTACCTTTCCATATTTTTATGGTGTCTTGTTTAAAATTTTCAGTTTGTTCTTCTAATTTTTTCTTATTAGATTCTTTTAATTCGTCTATTTTAGCATTTATATTTTCCGTTTGTTTTGTGCTTATTTCCTCTATCCAAGCACGCATCATCGTTTGCAACGCCTCTATGTCAAAATTTCCTGGAGTCGTCATGTTGAAGTATTATTAAAATATTTATTTAGTAGTTGTTCTTTAACAATTATAATTGATAACGGTTCCCTACTTATTTATTTCTTTATTTTTATTAATAGTTATTATTAATACTCACTACAGTTACACCTGTTACATAGACAAACAATATTATTTGTGGGCGCCAGCTGTGTTTTAATACACAACAATTAAAATAACATTCAATTAATGTTTAAAATAAATAATTATTATTACATATAGTACATTTTTCATTTAACACACCCTTATTTTTAGAGCACCCATTTATCTACAAAAAAAATTTTAATAGTTAAATGGTGGCGATCGGGCCACACGTTCATGGGCGACAAATATGCAACATTTTAAATACCAACATTTAAGTGCATTTTAAATTTGTGGAGTCCCACGTTCTTTGGGACGCCAAAAGGTGACAAATTACCCTTCTTTATGTATTTTAATCTGTACATTAATTTAACTCATACTCTTTATATAACATTCCTATAATGGCTTGTATGTAGTTGGGGTTCAGGTGTATCTGAAATAAAAACTCTATGTAACTTGCAACGGTATTTCAAATGTACTTAGTAATAATGAAATTGTGCGCAAGGCACTTGATTCGACTTAAAAACATTCATTATTGCTTTGTTACTATGCCGTAAGGCTTACGCTTTATACATCCTTACTGACTATATATTCTATTGTAATAATTACTATATTAAAATATCATTTCCCGGCTACTCAGACAATTAGTGTGCTTCTAAATATAAATGCTTAAATATCTTTTATTTTAGATATTGTAACGAAATTCAACATATTAATAGCTACTGAATTTATCTTTCATTTTCAGTACTGAATTATAAAACTCTACTTTTTTACTTAAATGTTTGCCTTCTTTTCATTTCAATACTAATTTGATCTCTTGTTTTCGTTAATCCTACTTCGATAATATCTAACATTTTAACTCTATATTTACAAGAAACATTGGCTGTTAACTTTAAAATAAAACAATAATGTCTTTAATTTTCTTAGAGTTAATTGTTCGACTAAGAGGTAAATAAGTTGTTTATCAACTTATTGTTGTCAATCATACTCCATCGCAATTGATCCATCTGTAATCGTCCTTGTCTCGAACTCCAGCATCAATTCCACTTGTCCAGCGTCGTTTCCAGACTTCAGTAATGTTCCTCTTGTCCAGCGCAGCCGCTCTAGACTCCAGCGTCGTTTCGCTCTCTGGAACTAAGTCGTCAGCTCTCTCGCTCTCCGGAACTTCATGTTACTTCTTTTCCTGCTGTTTCGGACGTCAGTTGATCATCTTATATGGATTTTCTTCTCGTGTAATTCTGTTACTATTGACAAGTGATTGTATTTACAACTCAGTTACATAGTTTTATGTAACTGGAAGGATGAAACTATTTACAAAAAATAAATACTCCGTGCGGACGGGCAGAAGCTCCCGCTGCAACTGTGGATGATCAAAAAAGTTACAACTGTAGCGTGTGTGTCCTATTTATACCCACGTCTTGGCTAACACCTGCAGTTGTACGAAATCGACATGGCTGAAATTGTCTCTGGGTTTTGTTCCCCCACTCCTCGTCAATTTCGCTATTTCTTATATTTCTGCGAATTACAGATTCCTGTAAGTATACTCTTATACCCATCTTATAACTATTTTCACTACACATGTTCACTGTACTTTTGGATATTGTAACTTAACCCTTTCGACCTGTACACAGTTATTTCGCTATTACACTCGTACGGTGTGTCGCTTTCACGTGGTTTTCGGACACAGTATGTAGTTAATTTTATTACATTTTATTGTGTCTTTGGATTTTACTCCTTATTTATAGTTTATGAATAATTACGGAAAAACCGTAATTACGCAATTATATATACTGGGGTGGCAAACTCGACTGCATAGACCTGCGTCACACACACATGCAAAATACTGTTGTACACACTTTCAGTTACACCTGTGTGTGTATGTACAAGTCGATTCAGGTCGAAACACCTGTCCATATTCTTGTCTGAGCCAAGCTTGCAATCCCTGATATGCATACTTGTAGTACATTATTAATTATTTTACAATTTATTATGTATATTTAAATTTTTATATTCAATGCTCAGTACAGCACTTATCTGTACTGTCGCATTATCACTCTGCTTAGTAATAAAAAATGTAATAAAATTATTTATTAAATTTTTTTTAGTTATTATTATTATTGTTTGTAAAAAAAATATAACAAATAATAAAGAATAGTATTCGTCATTTCACCCTTAATTGGAGTGTACACATACGACTTCCCTGCCCTCTTCACTCACTCACTGCTCGTGACCTTGTAGGGTGGCTTCAACAACAGCTGATCTGACTGGTTTCTTTGACCTCATTACTTTTATGTGTAGAACTTCCTAAATAAATTTGCATTCTTGTACTGATAAACATTTTGCATCTTAACATAATATGCCATTGTTAACTCTGAAAGTTTACTTTACCCTAATTATACATTCCTACCTTCGTTTCTTAACCTTTCTTACTTTACTTATTCCAATCTTCCTTCTTACTTTACTTATCTAATACATTACTTATACAATACCTTAACTCTTATAACCTTTTATTACATTTCTTTAACATTACCTTTCTGATCGCTACTACTTTCCTGAAATACATTTCCGTAACAGAATACTCTTTTAGCTTTGTAGTGTGTCGCGTGATCGGTTACAGAGGAACTGTCTTGGAAAACAAAGATAATTTTCTTGAAGTCCTTAATCCTAAGTAGTCTCTGCCCTTTTGACTTTTCACTCTCGCTTTCTTCTGTGTCCTTGTATCTCCATTAAGTGTTCGCTTGATCAGCCGTTCTCACAATTATAACAATTATTTCCCATTCCTAACTATTTCTTCATATTAATAACAACATCACTAATAACATTCCTTAACATTTCTTACATTTTTCTTTACAGATTTCATTCTTTACCATCTATAATACATTTCCTAACTTTCTTTGAACATACTTTTATTTAGCATAACATTCTTTATTATTTAATTCCTTATTTCTTTTCACTAATAGTTTTTTTTATTTACAATCATATCCTTAATAAATAACATTTCTTAATTATACTCACTTATCTTATTATTAATAATTCTTAGTAATATTATTTTTCATTTAAAAATAATTATTTATTATCGGGTATTAAGTTCCGTTCGGTGTGTCGTTCGATCCTACACCCTTCTTATTATAAAAAATTGTTTGGTCCGTCGTTTATCGGACGTACATTGTTCCTTTGTAACATAGTCGCCGACGTGCTTACTATTGTTATTACCCTCGTGTAGTCAACGTCCACATTCCATTGTATTACTCCCTCGTTATTTGGCATTCTTACGGTGTGAACGTTTGCTTTGCATGTGTATTTCATCTGTTCGTACGGCAAGAATTTGTTTCTTAGCTGCGACGAATAACCTCTCTCTCTTCTCTCTGCACGTTCCATAATTCTCTCATCATAAATACATTGCGTATGTTCCGTCTGCTTGATGCCAATGTAAACAGCTTTCGACTGTTTTTTCATCCGTCGTTTATGATAACCTCTGTAGTTGTTATAATTATAGTTATAATTATCGTTATTATAGTTATCGTTCGCTTTCTACTTATTGTGCTTATATATAATTTTATAATTCTCACAAGTTTGCGTAGAATTTCGTCTAATTCCTTTACTACGTTTCTCGTTAGGCCTACAGTGATATTTATCTCCGTAAGTGTGGTGCCTTAAGTGTTTCACCTGTGTCATCTCTGGTGACTTACTAGTGTGTGTGTGTCTCACAATTGGGATATCGCTATTAATAAGGTACGTTTTATTAACCTTTATTTGCTTCTCTTCCTTAATGTTAATTTCATTTTTATATTATTTATCGTTAGTAATTACAAACGTATTTTCAACTAGTATGAATTCTTCACATATTAGCTCTGATTGTTTATTAATTATTCCACAGACATTTTCTGTGATCGTGTCAATACGTAAACTTGTATCAACCATTTTTTCGGTTAATTGTGCAGTACTGTCTATTATCGTTCGTTTTATTTCAAGCTTATCAATTTTTAACTCTTCTACCTTTCCATATTTTTATGGTGTCTTGTTTAAAATTTTCAGTTTGTTCTTCTAATTTTTTCTTATTAGATTCTTTTAATTCGTCTATTTTAGCATTTATATTTTCCGTTTGTTTTGTGCTTATTTCGTCTATCCAAGCACGCATCATCGTTTGCAACGCCTCTATGTCAAAATTTCCTGGAGTCGTCATGTTGAAGTATTATTAAAATATTTATTTAGTAGTTGTTCTTTAACAATTATAATTGATAACGGTTCCCTACTTATTTATTTCTTTATTTTTATTAATAGTTATTATTAATACTCACTACAGTTACACCTGTTACATAGACAAACAATATTATTTGTGGGCGCCAGCTGTGTTTTAATACACAACAATTAAAATAACATTCAATTAATGTTTAAAATAAATAATTATTATTACATATAGTACATTTTTCATTTAACACACCCTTATTTTTAGAGCACCCATTTATCTACAAAAAAAATTTTAATAGTTAAATGGTGGCGATCGGGCCACACGTTCATGGGCGACAAATATGCAACATTTTAAATACCAACATTTAAGTGCATTTTAAATTTGTGGAGTCCCACGTTCTTTGGGACGCCAAAAGGTGACAAATTACCCTTCTTTATGTATTTTAATCTGTACATTAATTTAACTCATACTCTTTATATAACATTCCTATAATGGCTTGTATGTAGTTGGGGTTCAGGTGTATCTGAAATAAAAACTCTATGTAACTTGCAACGGTATTTCAAATGTACTTAGTAATAATGAAATTGTGCGCAAGGCACTTGATTCGACTTAAAAACATTCATTATTGCTTTGTTACTATGCCGTAAGGCTTACGCTTTATACATCCTTACTGACTATATATTCTATTGTAATAATTACTATATTAAAATATCATTTCCCGGCTACTCAGACAATTAGTGTGCTTCTAAATATAAATGCTTAAATATCTTTTATTTTAGATATTGTAACGAAATTCAACATATTAATAGCTACTGAATTTATCTTTCATTTTCAGTACTGAATTATAAAACTCTACTTTTTTACTTAAATGTTTGCCTTCTTTTCATTTCAATACTAATTTGATCTCTTGTTTTCGTTAATCCTACTTCGATAATATCTAACATTTTAACTCTATATTTACAAGAAACATTGGCTGTTAACTTTAAAATAAAACAATAATGTCTTTAATTTTCTTAGAGTTAATTGTTCGACTAAGAGGTAAATAAGTTGTTTATCAACTTATTGTTGTCAATCATACTCCATCGCAATTGATCCATCTGTAATCGTCCTTGTCTCGAACTCCAGCATCAATTCCACTTGTCCAGCGTCGTTTCCAGACTTCAGTAATGTTCCTCTTGTCCAGCGCAGCCGCTCTAGACTCCAGCGTCGTTTCGCTCTCTGGAACTAAGTCGTCAGCTCTCTCGCTCTCCGGAACTTCATGTTACTTCTTTTCCTGCTGTTTCGGACGTCAGTTGATCATCTTATATGGATTTTCTTCTCGTGTAATTCTGTTACTATTGACAAGTGATTGTATTTACAACTCAGTTACATAGTTTTATGTAACTGGAAGGATGAAACTATTTACAAAAAATAAATACTCCGTGCGGACGGGCAGAAGCTCCCGCTGCAACTGTGGATGATCAAAAAAGTTACAACTGTAGCGTGTGTGTCCTATTTATACCCACGTCTTGGCTAACACCTGCAGTTGTACGAAATCGACATGGCTGAAATTGTCTCTGGGTTTTGTTCCCCCACTCCTCGTCAATTTCGCTATTTCTTATATTTCTGCGAATTACAGATTCCTGTAAGTATACTCTTATACCCATCTTATAACTATTTTCACTACACATGTTCACTGTACTTTTGGATATTGTAACTTAACCCTTTCGACCTGTACACAGTTATTTCGCTATTACACTCGTACGGTGTGTCGCTTTCACGTGGTTTTCGGACACAGTATGTAGTTAATTTTATTACATTTTATTGTGTCTTTGGATTTTACTCCTTATTTATAGTTTATGAATAATTACGGAAAAACCGTAATTACGCAATTATATATACTGGGGTGGCAAACTCGACTGCATAGACCTGCGTCACACACACATGCAAAATACTGTTGTACACACTTTCAGTTACACCTGTGTGTGTATGTACAAGTCGATTCAGGTCGAAACACCTGTCCATATTCTTGTCTGAGCCAAGCTTGCAATCCCTGATATGCATACTTGTAGTACATTATTAATTATTTTACAATTTATTATGTATATTTAAATTTTTATATTCAATGCTCAGTACAGCACTTATCTGTACTGTCGCATTATCACTCTGCTTAGTAATAAAAAATGTAATAAAATTATTTATTAAATTTTTTTTAGTTATTATTATTATTGTTTGTAAAAAAAATATAACAAATAATAAAGAATAGTATTCGTCATTTCACCCTTAATTGGAGTGTACACATACGACTTCCCTGCCCTCTTCACTCACTCACTGCTCGTGACCTTGTAGGGTGGCTTCAACAACAGCTGATCTGACTGGTTTCTTTGACCTCATTACTTTTATGTGTAGAACTTCCTAAATAAATTTGCATTCTTGTACTGATAAACATTTTGCATCTTAACATAATATGCCATTGTTAACTCTGAAAGTTTACTTTACCCTAATTATACATTCCTACCTTCGTTTCTTAACCTTTCTTACTTTACTTATTCCAATCTTCCTTCTTACTTTACTTATCTAATACATTACTTATACAATACCTTAACTCTTATAACCTTTTATTACATTTCTTTAACATTACCTTTCTGATCGCTACTACTTTCCTGAAATACATTTCCGTAACAGAATACTCTTTTAGCTTTGTAGTGTGTCGCGTGATCGGTTACAGAGGAACTGTCTTGGAAAACAAAGATAATTTTCTTGAAGTCCTTAATCCTAAGTAGTCTCTGCCCTTTTGACTTTTCACTCTCGCTTTCTTCTGTGTCCTTGTATCTCCATTAAGTGTTCGCTTGATCAGCCGTTCTCACAATTATAACAATTATTTCCCATTCCTAACTATTTCTTCATATTAATAACAACATCACTAATAACATTCCTTACCATTTCTTACATTTTTCTTTACATATTTCATTCCTTACCATCTATAATACATTTCCTAACTTTCTTTGAACATACTTTTATTTAGCATAACATTCTTTATTACTTAATTCCTTATTTCTTTTCACTAATAGTTCTTTTTTTATTTACAATCATATCCTTAATAAATAACATTTCTTAATTATACTCTCTTATCTTATTATTAATAATTCTTAGTAATATTATTTTTCATTTAAAAATAATTATTTATTATCGGGTATTAAGTTCCGTTCGGTGTGTCGTTCGATCCTACACCCTTCTTATTATAAAAAATTGTTTGGTCCATCGTTTATCGGACGTACATTGTTCCTTTGTAACATAGTCGCCGACGTGCTTACTATTGTTATTACCCTCGTGTAGTCAACGTCCACATTCCATTGTATTACTCCCTCGTTATTTGGCATTCTTAATGTGTGAACGTTTGCTTTGCATGTGTATTTCATCTGTTCGTACGGCAAGAATTTGTTTCTTAGCTGCGACGAATAACCTCTCTCTCTTCTCTCTGCACGTTCCATAATTCTCTCATCATAAATACATTGCGTATGTTCCGTCTGCTTGATGCCAATGTAAACAGCTTTCGACTGTTTTTTCATCCGTCGTTTATGATAACCTCTGTAGTTGTTATAATTATAGTTATAATTATCGTTATTATAGTTATCGTTCGCTTTCTACTTATTGTGCTTATATCTAATTTTATAATTCTCACAAGTTTGCGTAGTATTTCGTCTTATTCCTTTACTACGTTTCTCGTTAGGCCTACAGTGATATTTATCTCCGTAAGTGTGGTGCCTTAAGTGTTTCACCTGTGTCATCTCTGGTGACTTACTAGTGTGTGTGTGTCTCACAATTGGGATATCGCTATTAATAAGGTACGTTTTATTAACCTTTATTTGCTTCTCTTCCTTAATGTTAATTTCATTTTCATATTATTTATCGTTAGTAATTACAAACGTATTTTCAACTAGTATGAATTCTTCACATATTAGCTCTGATTGTTTATTAATTATTCCACAGACATTTTCTGTGATCGTGTCAATACGTAAACTTGTATCAACCATTTTTTCGGTTAATTGTGCAGTACTGTCTATTATCGTTCGTTTTATTTCAAGCTTATCAATTTTTAACTCTTCTACCTTTCCATTTTTTATGGTGTCTTGTTTAAAATTTTCAGTTTGTTCTTCTAATTTTTTCTTATTAGATTCTTTTAATTCGTCTATTTTAGCATTTATATTTTCCGTTTGTTTTGTGCTTATTTCCTCTATCCAAGCACGCATCATCGTTTGCAACGCCTCTATGTCAAAATTTCCTGGAGTCGTCATGTTGAAGTATTATTAAAATATTTATTTAGTAGTTGTTCTTTAACAATTATAATTGATAACGGTTCCCTACTTATTTATTTCTTTATTTTTATTAATAGTTATTATTAATACTCACTACAGTTACACCTGTTACATAGACAAACAATATTATTTGTGGGCGCCAGCTGTGTTTTAATACACAACAATTAAAATAACATTCAATTAATGTTTAATATAAATAATTATTATTACATATAGTACATTTTTCATTTAACACACCCTTATTTTTAGAGCACCCATTTATCTACAAAAAAAATTTTAATAGTTAAATGGTGGCGATCGGGCCACACGTTCATGGGCGACAAATATGCAACATTTTAAATACCAACATTTAAGTGCATTTTAAATTTGTGGAGTTCCACGTTCTTTGGGACGCCAAAAGGTGACAAATTACCCTTCTTTATGTATTTTAATCTGTACATTAATTTAACTCATACTCTTTATATAACATTCCTATAATGGCTTGTATGTAGTTGGGGTTCAGGTGTATCTGAAATAATAACTCTGTGTAACTTGCAACGGTATTTCAAATGTACTTAGTAATAATGAAATTGTGCGCAAGGCACTTGATTCGACTTAAAAACATTCATTATTGCTTTGTTACTATGCCGTAAGGCTTACGCTTTATACATCCTTACTGACTATATATTCTATTGTAATAATTACTATATTAAAATATCATTTCCCGGCTACTCAGACAATTAGTGTGCTTCTAAATATAAATGCTTAAATATCTTTTATTTTAGATATTGTAACGAAATTCAACATATTAATAGCTACTGAATTTATCTTTCATTTTCAGTACTGATTTATAAAACTCTATTTTTTACTTAAATGTTTGCCTTCTTTTCATTTCAATACTAATTTGATCTCTTGTTTTCGTTAATCCTACTTCGATAATATCTAACATTTTAACTCTATATTTACAAGAAACATTGGCTGTTAACTTTAAAATAAAACAATAATGTCTTTAATTTTCTTAGAGTTAATTGTTCGACTAAGAGGTAAATAAGTTGTTTATCAACTTATTGTTGTCAATCATACTCCATCGCAATTGATCCATCTGTAATCGTCCTTGTCTCGAACTCCAGCATCAATTCCACTTGTCCAGCGTCGTTTCCAGACTTCAGTAATGTTCCTCTTGTCCAGCGCAGCCGCTCTGGACTCCAGCGTCGTCTCGCTCTCTGGAACTAAGTCGTCAGCTCTCTCGCTCTCCGGAACTTCATGTTACTTCTTTTCCTGCTGTTTCGGACGTCAGTTGATCATCTTATATGGATTTTCTTCTCGTGTAATTCTGTTACTATTGACAAGTGATTGTATTTACAACTCAGTTACATAGTTTTATGTAACTGGAAGGATGAAACTATTTACAAAAAATAAATACTCCGTGCGGACGGGCAGAAGCTCCCGCTGCAATTGTGGATGATCAAAAAAGATACAACTGTAGCGTGTGTGTCCTATTTATACCCACGTCTTGGCTAACACCTGCAGTTGTACGAAATCGACATGGCTGAAATTGTCTCTGTGTTTTGTTCCCCCACTCCTCGTCAATTTCGCTATTTCTTATATTTCTGCGAATTACAGATTCCTGTAAGTATACTCTTATACCCATCTTATAACTATTTTCACTACACATGTTCACTGTACTTTTGGATATTGTAACTTAACCCTTTCGACCTGTACACAGTTATTTCGCTATTACACTCGTACGGTGTGTCGCTTTCACGTGGTTTTCGGACACAGTATGTAGTTAATTTTATTACATTTTATTGTGTCTTTGGATTTTACTCCTTATTTATAGTTTATGAATAATTACGGAAAAACCGTAATTACGCAATTATATATACTGGGGTGGCAAACTCGACTGCATAGACCTGCGTCACACACACATGCAAAATACTGTTGTACACACTTTCAGTTACACCTGTGTGTGTATGTACAAGTCGATTCAGGTCGAAACACCTGTCCATATTCTTGTCTGAGCCAAGCTTGCAATCCCTGATATGCTTACTTGTAGTACATTATTAATTATTTTACAATTTATTATGTATATTTAAATTTTTATATTCAATGCTCAGTACAGCACTTATCTGTACTGTCGCATTATCACTCTGCTTAGTAATAAAAAATGTAATAAAATTATTTATTAAATTTTTTTTAGTTATTATTATTATTGTTTGTAAAAAAAATATAACAAATAATAAAGAATAGTATTCGTCATTTCACCCTTAATTGGAGTGTACACATACGACTTCCCTGCCCTCTTCACTCACTCACTGCTCGTGACCTTGTAGGGTGGCTTCAACAACAGCTGATCTGACTGGTTTCTTTGACCTCATTACTTTTATGTGTAGAACTTCCTAAATAAATTTGCATTCTTGTACTGATAAACATTTTGCATCTTAACATAATATGCCATTGTTTACTCTGAAAGTTTACTTTACCCTAATTATACATTCCTACCTTCGTTTCTTAACCTTTCTTACTTTACTTATTCCAATCTTCCTTCTTACTTTACTTATCTAATACATTACTTATACAATACCTTAACTCTTATAACCTTTTATTACATTTCTTTAACATTACCTTTCTGATCGCTACTACTTTCCTGAAATACATTTCCGTAACAGAATACTCTTTTAGCTTTGTAGTGTGTCGCGTGATCGGTTACAGAGGAACTGTCTTGGAAAACAAAGATAATTTTCTTGAAGTCCTTAATCCTAAGTAGTCTCTGCCCTTTTGACTTTTCACTCTCGCTTTCTTCTGTGTCCTTGTATCTCCATTAAGTGTTCGCTTGATCAGCCGTTCTCACAATTATAACAATTATTTCCCATTCCTAACTATTTCTTCATATTAATAACAACATCACTAATAACATTCCTTAACATTTCTTACATTTTTCTTTACATATTTCATTCCTTACCATCTATAATACATTTCCTAACTTTCTTTGAACATACTTTTATTTAGCATAACATTCTTTATTACTTAATTCCTTATTTCTTTTCACTAATAGTTCTTTTTTTATTTACAATCATATCCTTAATAAATAACATTTCTTAATTATACTCTCTTATCTTATTATTAATAATTCTTAGTAATATTATTTTTCATTTAAAAATAATTATTTATTATCGGGTATTAAGTTCCGTTCGGTGTGTCGTTCGATCCTACACCCTTCTTATTATAAAAAATTGTTTGGTCCATCGTTTATCGGACGTACATTGTTCCTTTGTAACATAGTCGCCGACGTGCTTACTATTGTTATTACCCTCGTGTAGTCAACGTCCACATTCCATTGTATTACTCCCTCGTTATTTGGCATTCTTAATGTGTGAACGTTTGCTTTGCATGTGTATTTCATCTGTTCGTACGGCAAGAATTAATTCTTAGCTGCGACGAATAACCTCTCTCTCTTCTCTCTGCACGTTCCATAATTCTCTCATCATAAATACATTGCGTATGTTCCGTCTGTTTGATGCCAATGTAAACAGCTTTCGACTGTTTTTTCATCCGTCGTTTATGATAACCTCTGTAGTTGTTATAATTATAGTTATAATTATCGTTATTATAGTTATCGTTCGCTTTCTACTTATTGTGCTTATATCTAATTTTATAATTCTCACAAGTTTGCGTAGTATTTCGTCTAATTCCTTTACTACGTTTCTCGTTAGGCCTACAGTGATATTTATCTCCGTAAGTGTGGTGCCTTAAGTGTTTCACCTGTGTCATCTCTGGTGACTTACTAGTGTGTGTGTGTCTCACAATTGGGATATCGCTATTAATAAGGTACGTTTTATTAACCTTTATTTGCTTCTCTTCCTTAATGTTAATTTCATTTTTATATTATTTATCGTTAGTAATTACAAACGTATTTTCAACTAGTATGAATTCTTCACATATTAGCTCTGATTGTTTATTAATTCTTCCACAGACATTTTCTGTGATCGTGTCAATACGTAAACTTGTATCAACCATTTTTTCGGTTAATTGTGCAGTACTGTCTATTATCGTTCGTTTTATTTCAAGCTTATCAATTTTTAACTCTTCTACCTTTCCATATTTTTATGGTGTCTTGTTTAAAATTTTAAGTTTGTTCTTCTAATTTTTTCTTATTAGATTCTTTTAATTCGTCTATTTTAGCATTTATATTTTCCGTTTGTTTTGTGCTTATTTCGTCTATCCAAGCACGCATCATCGTTTGCAACGCCTCTATGTCAAAATTTCCTGGAGTCGTCATGTTGAAGTATTATTAAAATATTTATTTAGTAGTTGTTCTTTAACAATTATAATTGATAACGGTTCCCTACTTATTTATTTCTTTATTTTTATTAATAGTTATTATTAATACTCACTACAGTTACACCTGTTACATAGACAAACAATATTATTTGTGGGCGCCAGCTGTGTTTTAATACACAACAATTAAAATAACATTCAATTAATGTTTAATATAAATAATTATTATTACATATAGTACATTTTTCATTTAACACACCCTTATTTTTAGAGCACCCATTTATCTACAAAAAAAATTTTAACAGTTAAATGGTGGCGATCGGGCCACACGTTCATGGGCGACAAATATGCAACATTTTAAATACCAACATTTAAGTGCATTTTAAATTTGTGGAGTCCCACGTTCTTTGGGACGCCAAAAGGTGACAAATTACCCTTCTTTATGTATTTTAATCTGTACATTAATTTAACTCATACTCTATATATAACATTCCTATAATGGCTTGTATGTAGTTGGGGTTCAGGTGTATCTGAAATAATAACTCTATGTAACTTGCAACGGTATTTCAAATGTACTTAGTAATAATGAAATTGTGCGCAAGGCACTTGATTCGACTTAAAAACATTCATTATTGCTTTGTTACTATGCCGTAAGGCTTACGCTTTATACATCCTTACTGACTATATATTCTATTGTAATAATTACTATATTAAAATATCATTTCCCGGCTACTCAGACAATTAGTGTGCTTCTAAATATAAATGCTTAAATATCTTTTATTTTAGATATTGTAACGAAATTCAACATATTAATAGCTACTGAATTTATCTTTCATTTTCAGTACTGATTTATAAAACTCTACTTTTTTACTTAAATGTTTGCCTTCTTTTCATTTCAATACTAATTTGATCTCTTGTTTTCGTTAATCCTACTTCGATAATATCTAACATTTTAACTCTATATTTACAAGAAACATTGGCTGTTAACTTTAAAATAAAACAATAATGTCTTTAATTTCCTTAGAGTTAATTGTTCGACTAAGAGGTAAATAAGTTGTTTATCAACTTATTGTTGTCAATCATACTCCATCGCAATTGATCCATCTGTAATCGTCCTTGTCTCGAACTCCAGCATCAATTCCACTTGTCCAGCGTCGTTTCCAGACTTCAGTAATGTTCCTCTTGTCCAGCGCAGCCGCTCTAGACTCCAGCGTCGTCTCGCTCTCTGGAACTAATTCGTCAGCTCTCTCGCTCTCCGGAACTTCATGTTACTTCTTTTCCTGCTGTTTCGGACGTCAGTTGATCATCTTATATGGATTTTCTTCTCGTGTAATTCTGTTACTATTGACAAGTGATTGTATTTACAACTCAGTTACATAGTTTTATGTAACTGGAAGGATGAAACTATTTACAAAAAATAAATACTCCGTGCGGACGGGCAGAAGCTCCCGCTGCAACTGTGGATGATCAAAAAAGATACAACTGTAGCGTGTGTGTCCTATTTATACCCACGTCTTGGCTAACACCTGCAGTTGTACGAAATCGACATGGCTGAAATTGTCTCTGGGTTTTGTTCCCCCACTCCTCGTCAATTTCGCTATTTCTTATATTTCTGCGAATTACAGATTCCTGTAAGTATACTCTTATACCCATCTTATAACTATTTTCACTACACATGTTCACTGTACTTTTGGATATTGTAACTTAACCCTTTCGACCTGTACACAGTTATTTCGCTATTACACTCGTACGGTGTGTCGCTTTCACGTGGTTTTCGGACACAGTATGTAGTTAATTTTATTACATTTTATTGTGTCTTTGGATTTTACTCCTTATTTATAGTTTATGAATAATTACGGAAAAACCGTAATTACGCAATTATATATACTGGGGTGGCAAACTCGACTGCATAGACCTGCGTCACACACACATGCAAAATACTGTTGTACACACTTTCAGTTACACCTGTGTGTGTCTGTACAAGTCGATTCAGGTCGAAACACCTGTCCATATTCTTGTCTGAGCCAAGCTTGCAATCCCTGATATGCTTACTTGTAGTACATTATTAATTATTTTACAATTTATTATGTATATTTAAATTTTTATATTCAATGCTCAGTACAGCACTTATCTGTACTGTCGCATTATCACTCTGCTTAGTAATAAAAAATGTAATAAAATTATTTATTAAATTTTTTTTAGTTATTATTATTATTGTTTGTAAAAAAATATAACAAATAATAAAGAATAGTATTCGTCATTTCACCCTTAATTGGAGTGTACACATACGATTTCCCTGCCCTCTTCACTCACTCACTGCTCGTGACCTTGTAGGGTGGCTTCAACAACAGCTGATCTGACTGGTTTCTTTGACCTCATTACTTTTATGTGTAGAACTTCCTAAATAAATTTGCATTCTTGTACTGATAAACATTTTGCATCTTAACATAATATGCCATTGTTTACTCTGAAAGTTTACTTTACCCTAATTATACATTCCTACCTTCGTTTCTTAACCTTTCTTACTTTACTTATTCCAATCTTCCTTCTTACTTTACTTATCTAATACATTACTTATACAATACCTTAACTCTTATAACCTTTTATTACATTTCTTTAACATTACCTTTCTGATCGCTACTACTTTCCTGAAATACATTTCCGTAACAGAATACTCTTTTAGCTTTGTAGTGTGTCGCGTGATCGGTTACAGAGGAACTGTCTTGGAAAACAAAGATAATTTTCTTGAAGTCCTTAATCCTAAGTAGTCTCTGCCCTTTTGACTTTTCACTCTCGCTTTCTTCTGTGTCCTTGTATCTCCATTAAGTGTTCGCTTGATCAGCCGTTCTCACAATTATAACAATTATTTCCCATTCCTAACTATTTCTTCATATTAATAACAACATCACTAATAACATTCCTTACCATTTCTTACATTTTTCTTTACAGATTTCATTCTTTACCATCTATAATACATTTCCTAACTTTCTTTGAACATACTTTTATTTAGCATAACATTCTTTATTACTTAATTCCTTATTTCTTTTCACTAATAGTTCTTTTTTTTATTTACAATCATATCCTTAATAAATAACATTTCTTAATTATACTCTCTTATCTTATTATTAATAATTCTTAGTAATATTATTTTTCATTTAAAAATAATTATTTATTATCGGGTATTAAGTTCCGTTCGGTGTGTCGTTCGATCCTACACCCTTCTTATTATAAAAAATTGTTTGGTCCGTCGTTTATCGGACGTACATTGTTCCTTTGTAACATAGTCGCCGACGTGCTTACTATTGTTATTACCCTCGTGTAGTCAACGTCCACATTCCATTGTATTACTCCGTCGTTATTTGGCATTCTTACCGTGTGAACGTTTGCTTTGCATGTGTATTTCATCTGTTCGTACGGCAAGAATTTGTTTCTTAGCTGCGACGAATAACCTCTCTCTCTTCTCTCTGCACGTTCCATAATTCTCTCATCATAAATACATTGCGTATGTTCCGTCTGCTTGATGCCAATGTAAACAGCTTTCGACTGTTTTTTCATCCGTCGTTTATGATAACCTCTGTAGTTGTTATAATTATAGTTATAATTATCGTTATTATAGTTATCGTTCGCTTTCTACTTATTGTGCTTATATCTAATTTTATAATTCTCACAAGTTTGCGTAGAATTTCGTCTAATTCCTTTACTACGTTTCTCGTTAGGCCTACAGTGATATTTATCTCCGTAAGTGTTGTGCCTTAAGTGTTTCACCTGTGTCATCTCTGGTGACTTACTAGTGTGTGTGTGTCTCACAATTGGGATATCGCTATTAATAAGGTACGTTTTATTAACCTTTATTTGCTTCTCTTCCTTAATGTTAATTTCATTTTTATATTGTTTATCGTTAGTAATTACAAACGTATTTTCAACTAGTATGAATTCTTCACATATTAGCTCTGATTGTTTATTAATTCTTCCACAGACATTTTCTGTGATCGTGTCAATACGTAAACTTGTATCAACCATTTTTTCGGTTAATTGTGCAGTACTGTCTATTATCGTTCGTTTTATTTCAAGCTTATCAATTTTTAACTCTTCTATCTTTCCATATTTTTATGGTGTCTTGTTTAAAATTTTCAGTTTGTTCTTCTAATTTTTTCTTATTAGATTCTTTTAATTCGTCTATTTTAGCATTTATATTTTCCGTTTGTTTTGTGCTTATTTCCTCTATCCAAGCACGCATCATCGTTTGCAACGCCTCTATGTCAAAATTTCCTGGAGTCGTCATGTTGAAGTATTATTAAAATATTTATTTAGTAGTTGTTCTTTAACAATTATAATTGATAACCGTTCCCTACTTATTTATTTCTTTATTTTTATTAATATTTATTATTAATACTCATTACAGTTACACCTGTTACATAGACAAACAATATTATTTGTGGGCGCCAGCTGTGTTTTAATACACAACAATTAAAATAACATTAAATTAATGTTTAATATAAATAATTATTATTACATATAGTACATTTTTCATTTAACACACCCTTATTTTTAGAGCACCCATTTATCTACAAAAAAATTTTAATAGTTAAATGGTGGCGATCGGGCCACACGTTCATGGGCGACAAATATGCAACATTTTAAATACCAACATTTAAGTGCATTTTAAATTTGTGGAGTCCCACGTTCTTTGGGACGCCAAAAGGTGACAAATTACCCTTCTTTATGTATTTTAATCTGTACATTAATTTAACTCATACTCTTTATATAACATTCCTATAATGGCTTGTATGTAGTTGGGGTTCAGGTGTATCTGAAATAATAACTCTATGTAACTTGCAACGGTACTTCAAATTTATTTAGTAATAATGAAATTGTGCGCAAGGCACTTGATTCGACTTAAAAACATTCATTATTGCTTTGTTACTATGCCGTAAGGCTTACGCTTTATACATCCTTACTGACTAAATATTCTATTGTAATAATTACTTTATTAAAATATCATTTCCCGACTACTCAGAAAATTAGTGTGCTTCTAAATATAAATGCTTAAATATCTTTTATTTTAGATATTGTAACGAAATTCAACATATTAATAGCTACTGAATTTATCTTTCATTTTCAGTACTGATTTATAAAACTCTACTTTTTTACTTAAATGTTTGCATTCTTTTCATTTCAATACTAATTTGATCTCTTGTTTTCGTTAATCCTACTTCGATAATATCTAACATTTTAACTCTATATTTACAAGAAACATTGGCTGTTAACTTTAAAATAAAACAATAATGTCTTTAATTTCCTTAGAGTTAATTGTTCGACTAAGAGGTAAATAAGTTGTTTATCAACTTATTGTTGTCAATCATACTCCATCGCAATTGATCCATCTGTAATCGTCCTTGTCTCGAACTCCAGCATCAATTCCACTTGTCCAGCGTCGTTTCCAGACTTCAGTAATGTTCCTCTTGTCCAGCGCAGCCGCTCTAGACTCCAGCGTCGTCTCGCTCTCTGGAACTAATTCGTCAGCTCTCTCGCTCTCCGGAACTTCATGTTACTTCTTTTCCTGCTGTTTCGGACGTCAGTTGATCATCTTATATGGATTTTCTTCTCGTGTAATTCTGTTACTATTGACAAGTGATTGTATTTACAACTCAGTTACATAGTTTTATGTAACTGGAAGGATGAAACTATTTACAAAAAATAAATACTCCGTGCGGACGGGCAGAAGCTCCCGCTGCAACTGTGGATGATCAAAAAAGATACAACTGTAGCGTGTGTGTCCTATTTATACCCACGTCTTGGCTAACACCTGCAGTTGTACGAAATCGACATGGCTGAAATTGTCTCTGGGTTTTGTTCCCCCACTCCTCGTCAATTTCGCTATTTCTTATATTTCTGCGAATTACAGATTCCTGTAAGTATACTCTTATACCCATCTTATAACTATTTTCACTACACATGTTCACTGTACTTTTGGATATTGTAACTTAACCCTTTCGACCTGTACACAGTTATTTCGCTATTACACTCGTACGGTGTGTCGCTTTCACGTGGTTTTCGGACACAGTATGTAGTTAATTTTATTACATTTTATTGTGTCTTTGGATTTTACTCCTTATTTATAGTTTATGAATAATTACGGAAAAACCGTAATTACGCAATTATATATACTGGGGTGGCAAACTCGACTGCATAGACCTGCGTCACACACACATGCAAAATACTGTTGTACACACTTTCAGTTACACCTGTGTGTGTCTGTACAAGTCGATTCAGGTCGAAACACCTGTCCATATTCTTGTCTGAGCCAAGCTTGCAATCCCTGATATGCTTACTTGTAGTACATTATTAATTATTTTACAATTTATTATGTATATTTAAATTTTTATATTCAATGCTCAGTACAGCACTTATCTGTACTGTCGCATTATCACTCTGCTTAGTAATAAAAAATGTAATAAAATTATTTATTAAATTTTTTTTAGTTATTATTATTATTGTTTGTAAAAAAAATATAACAAATAATAAAGAATAGTATTCGTCATTTCACCCTTAATTGGAGTGTACACATACGATTTCCCTGCCCTCTTCACTCACTCACTGCTCGTGACCTTGTAGGGTGGCTTCAACAACAGCTGATCTGACTGGTTTCTTTGACCTCATTACTTTTATGTGTAGAACTTCCTAAATAAATTTGCATTCTTGTACTGATAAACATTTTGCATCTTAACATAATATGCCATTGTTTACTCTGAAAGTTTACTTTACCCTAATTATACATTCCTACCTTCGTTTCTTAACCTTTCTTACTTTACTTATTCCAATCTTCCTTCTTACTTTACTTATCTAATACATTACTTATACAATACCTTAACTCTTATAACCTTTTATTACATTTCTTTAACATTACCTTTCTGATCGCTACTACTTTCCTGAAATACATTTCCGTAACAGAATACTCTTTTAGCTTTGTAGTGTGTCGCGTGATCGGTTACAGAGGAACTGTCTTGGAAAACAAAGATAATTTTCTTGAAGTCCTTAATCCTAAGTAGTCTCTGCCCTTTTGACTTTTCACTCTCGCTTTCTTCTGTGTCCTTGTATCTCCATTAAGTGTTCGCTTGATCAGCCGTTCTCACAATTATAACAATTATTTCCCATTCCTAACTATTTCTTCATATTAATAACAACATCACTAATAACATTCCTTACCATTTCTTACATTTTTCTTTACAGATTTCATTCTTTACCATCTATAATACATTTCCTAACTTTCTTTGAACATACTTTTATTTAGCATAACATTCTTTATTACTTAATTCCTTATTTCTTTTCACTAATAGTTCTTTTTTTTATTTACAATCATATCCTTAATAAATAACATTTCTTAATTATACTCTCTTATCTTATTATTAATAATTCTTAGTAATATTATTTTTCATTTAAAAATAATTATTTATTATCGGGTATTAAGTTCCGTTCGGTGTGTCGTTCGATCCTACACCCTTCTTATTATAAAAAATTGTTTGGTCCGTCGTTTATCGGACGTACATTGTTCCTTTGTAACATAGTCGCCGACGTGCTTACTATTGTTATTACCCTCGTGTAGTCAACGTCCACATTCCATTGTATTACTCCCTCGTTATTTGGCATTCTTACGGTGTGAACGTTTGCTTTGCATGTGTATTTCATCTGTTCGTACGGCAAGAATTTGTTTCTTAGCTGCGACGAATAACCTCTCTCTCTTCTCTCTGCACGTTCCATAATTCTCTCATCATAAATACATTGCGTATGTTCCGTCTGCTTGATGCCAATGTAAACAGCTTTCGACTGTTTTTTCATCCGTCGTTTATGATAACCTCTGTAGTTGTTATAATTATAGTTATAATTATCGTTATTATAGTTATCGTTCGCTTTCTACTTATTGTGCTTATATATAATTTTATAATTCTCACAAGTTTGCGTAGAATTTCGTCTAATTCCTTTACTACGTTTCTCGTTAGGCCTACAGTGATATTTATCTCCGTAAGTGTGGTGCCTTAAGTGTTTCACCTGTGTCATCTCTGGTGACTTACTAGTGTGTGTGTGTCTCACAATTGGGATATCGCTATTAATAAGGTACGTTTTATTAACCTTTATTTGCTTCTCTTCCTTAATGTTAATTTCATTTTTATATTATTTATCGTTAGTAATTACAAACGTATTTTCAACTAGTATGAATTCTTCACATATTAGCTCTGATTGTTTATTAATTATTCCACAGACATTTTCTGTGATCGTGTCAATACGTAAACTTGTATCAACCATTTTTTCGGTTAATTGTGCAGTACTGTCTATTATCGTTCGTTTTATTTCAAGCTTATCAATTTTTAACTCTTCTACCTTTCCATATTTTTATGGTGTCTTGTTTAAAATTTTAAGTTTGTTCTTCTAATTTTTTCTTATTAGATTCTTTTAATTCGTCTATTTTAGCATTTATATTTTCCGTTTGTTTTGTGCTTATTTCCTCTATCCAAGCACGCATCATCGTTTGCAACGCCTCTATGTCAAAATTTCCTGGAGTCGTCATGTTGAAGTATTATTAAAATATTTATTTAGTAGTTGTTCTTTAACAATTATAATTGATAACGGTTCCCTACTTATTTATTTCTTTATTTTTATTAATAGTTATTATTAATACTCACTACAGTTACACCTGTTACATAGACAAACAATATTATTTGTGGGCGCCAGCTGTGTTTTAATACACAACAATTAAAATAACATTCAATTAATGTTTAATATAAATAATTATTATTACATATAGTACATTTTTCATTTAACACACCCTTATTTTTAGAGCACCCATTTATCTACAAAAAAAATTTTAATAGTTAAATGGTGGCGATCGGGCCACACGTTCATGGGCGACAAATATGCAACATTTTAAATACCAACATTTAAGTGCATTTTAAATTTGTGGAGTCCCACGTTCTTTGGGACGCCAAAAGGTGACAAATTACCCTTCTTTATGTATTTTAATCTGTACATTAATTTAACTCATACTCTTTATATAACATTCCTATAATATCTTGTATGTAGTTGGGGTTCAGGTGTATCTGAAATAAAAACTCTATGTAACTTGCAACGGTATTTCAAATGTACTTAGTAATAATGAAATTGTGCGCAAGGCACTTGATTCGACTTAAAAACATTCATTATTGCTTTGTTACTATGCCGTAAGGCTTACGCTTTATACATCCTTACTGACTATATATTCTATTGTAATAATTACTATATTAAAATATCATTTCCCGGCTACTCAGACAATTAGTGTGCTTCTAAATATAAATGCTTAAATATCTTTTATTTTAGATATTGTAACGAAATTCAACATATTAATAGCTACTGAATTTATCTTTCATTTTCAGTACTGAATTATAAAACTCTACTTTTTTACTTAAATGTTTGCCTTCTTTTCATTTCAATACTAATTTGATCTCTTGTTTTCGTTAATCCTACTTCGATAATATCTAACATTTTAACTCTATATTTACAAGAAACATTGGCTGTTAACTTTAAAATAAAACAATAATGTCTTTAATTTTCTTAGAGTTAATTGTTCGACTAAGAGGTAAATAAGTTGTTTATCAACTTATTGTTGTCAATCATACTCCATCGCAATTGATCCATCTGTAATCGTCCTTGTCTCGAACTCCAGCATCAATTCCACTTGTCCAGCGTCGTTTCCAGACTTCAGTAATGTTCCTCTTGTCCAGCGCAGCCGCTCTAGACTCCAGCGTCGTTTCGCTCTCTGGAACTAAGTCGTCAGCTCTCTCGCTCTCCGGAACTTCATGTTACTTCTTTTCCTGCTGTTTCGGACGTCAGTTGATCATCTTATATGGATTTTCTTCTCGTGTAATTCTGTTACTATTGACAAGTGATTGTATTTACAACTCAGTTACATAGTTTTATGTAACTGGAAGGATGAAACTATTTACAAAAAATAAATACTCCGTGCGGACGGGCAGAAGCTCCCGCTGCAACTGTGGATGATCAAAAAAGTTACAACTGTAGCGTGTGTGTCCTATTTATACCCACGTCTTGGCTAACACCTGCAGTTGTACGAAATCGACATGGCTGAAATTGTCTCTGGGTTTTGTTCCCCCACTCCTCGTCAATTTCGCTATTTCTTATATTTCTGCGAATTACAGATTCCTGTAAGTATACTCTTATACCCATCTTATAACTATTTTCACTACACATGTTCACTGTACTTTTGGATATTGTAACTTAACCCTTTCGACCTGTACACAGTTATTTCGCTATTACACTCGTACGGTGTGTCGCTTTCACGTGGTTTTCGGACACAGTATGTAGTTAATTTTATTACATTTTATTGTGTCTTTGGATTTTACTCCTTATTTATAGTTTATGAATAATTACGGAAAAACCGTAATTACGCAATTATATATACTGGGGTGGCAAACTCGACTGCATAGACCTGCGTCACACACACATGCAAAATACTGTTGTACACACTTTCAGTTACACCTGTGTGTGTATGTACAAGTCGATTCAGGTCGAAACACCTGTCCATATTCTTGTCTGAGCCAAGCTTGCAATCCCTGATATGCATACTTGTAGTACATTATTAATTATTTTACAATTTATTATGTATATTTAAATTTTTATATTCAATGCTCAGTACAGCACTTATCTGTACTGTCGCATTATCACTCTGCTTAGTAATAAAAAATGTAATAAAATTATTTATTAAATTTTTTTTAGTTATTATTATTATTGTTTGTAAAAAAAATATAACAAATAATAAAGAATAGTATTCGTCATTTCACCCTTAATTGGAGTGTACACATACGACTTCCCTGCCCTCTTCACTCACTCACTGCTCGTGACCTTGTAGGGTGGCTTCAACAACAGCTGATCTGACTGGTTTCTTTGACCTCATTACTTTTATGTGTAGAACTTCCTAAATAAATTTGCATTCTTGTACTGATAAACATTTTGCATCTTAACATAATATGCCATTGTTAACTCTGAAAGTTTACTTTACCCTAATTATACATTCCTACCTTCGTTTCTTAACCTTTCTTACTTTACTTATTCCAATCTTCCTTCTTACTTTACTTATCTAATACATTACTTATACAATACCTTAACTCTTATAACCTTTTATTACATTTCTTTAACATTACCTTTCTGATCGCTACTACTTTCCTGAAATACATTTCCGTAACAGAATACTCTTTTAGCTTTGTAGTGTGTCGCGTGATCGGTTACAGAGGAACTGTCTTGGAAAACAAAGATAATTTTCTTGAAGTCCTTAATCCTAAGTAGTCTCTGCCCTTTTGACTTTTCACTCTCGCTTTCTTCTGTGTCCTTGTATCTCCATTAAGTGTTCGCTTGATCAGCCGTTCTCACAATTATAACAATTATTTCCCATTCCTAACTATTTCTTCATATTAATAACAACATCACTAATAACATTCCTTACCATTTCTTACATTTTTCTTTACATATTTCATTCCTTACCATCTATAATACATTTCCTAACTTTCTTTGAACATACTTTTATTTAGCATAACATTGTTTATTACTTAATTCCTTATTTCTTTTCACTAATAGTTCTTTTTTTATTTACAATCATATCCTTAATAAATAACATTTCTTAATTATACTCTCTTATCTTATTATTAATAATTCTTAGTAATATTATTTTTCATTTAAAAATAATTATTTATTATCGGGTATTAAGTTCCGTTCGGTGTGTCGTTCGATCCTACACCCTTCTTATTATAAAAAATTGTTTGGTCCATCGTTTATCGGACGTACATTGTTCCTTTGTAACATAGTCGCCGACGTGCTTACTATTGTTATTACCCTCGTGTAGTCAACGTCCACATTCCATTGTATTACTCCCTCGTTATTTGGCATTCTTAATGTGTGAACGTTTGCTTTGCATGTGTATTTCATCTGTTCGTACGGCAAGAATTTGTTTCTTAGCTGCGACGAATAACCTCTCTCTCTTCTCTCTGCACGTTCCATAATTCTCTCATCATAAATACATTGCGTATGTTCCGTCTGCTTGATGCCAATGTAAACAGCTTTCGACTGTTTTTTCATCCGTCGTTTATGATAACCTCTGTAGTTGTTATAATTATAGTTATAATTATCGTTATTATAGTTATCGTTCGCTTTCTACTTATTGTGCTTATATCTAATTTTATAATTCTCACAAGTTTGCGAAGTATTTCGTCTAATTCCTTTACTACGTTTCTCGTTAGGCCTACAGTGATATTTATCTCCGTAAGTGTGGTGCCTTAAGTGTTTCACCTGTGTCATCTCTGGTGACTTACTAGTGTGTGTGTGTCTCACAATTGGGATATCGCTATTAATAAGGTACGTTTTATTAACCTTTATTTGCTTCTCTTCCTTAATGTTAATTTCATTTTTATATTATTTATCGTTAGTAATTACAAACGTATTTTCAACTAGTATGAATTCTTCACATATTAGCTCTGATTGTTTATTAATTCTTCCACAGACATTTTCTGTGATCGTGTCAATACGTAAACTTGTATCAACCATTTTTTCGGTTAATTGTGCAGTACTGTCTATTATCGTTCGTTTTATTTCAAGCTTATCAATTTTTAACTCTTCTACCTTTCCATATTTTTATGGT
Organism: Magicicada septendecula; assembly: GCA_034769895.1. Classification (NCBI taxonomy): domain Eukaryota; kingdom Metazoa; phylum Arthropoda; class Insecta; order Hemiptera; family Cicadidae; genus Magicicada; species Magicicada septendecula. The sequence goes on from CM068373.1 coordinate 95,244,153, forward strand.
GTCTTGTTTAAAATTTTAAGTTTGTTCTTCTAATTTTTTCTTATTAGATTCTTTTAATTCGTCTATTTTAGCATTTATATTTTCCGTTTGTTTTGTGCTTATTTCCTCTATCCAAGCACGCATCATCGTTTGCAACGCCTCTATGTCAAAATTTCCTGGAGTCGTCATGTTGAAGTATTATTAAAATATTTATTTAGTAGTTGTTCTTTAACAATTATAATTGATAACGGTTCCCTACTTATTTATTTATTTATTTATTTATTTTTATTAATAGTTATTATTAATACTCACTACAGTTACACCTGTTACATAGACAAACAATATTATTTGTGGGCGCCAGCTGTGTTTTAATACACAACAATTAAAATAACATTCAATTAATGTTTAATATAAATAATTATTATTACATATAGTACATTTTTCATTTAACACACCCTTATTTTTAGAGCACCCATTTATCTACAAAAAAAATTTTAATAGTTAAATGGTGGCGATCGGGCCACACGTTCATGGGCGACAAATATGCAACATTTTAAATACCAACATTTAAGTGCATTTTAAATTTGTGGAGTCCCACGTTCTTTGGGACGCCAAAAGGTGACAAATTACCCTTCTTTATGTATTTTAATCTGTACATTAATTTAACTCATACTCTTTTTATAACATTCCTATAATGGCTTGTATGTAGTTGGGGTTCAGGTGTATCTGAAATAATAACTCTATGTAACTTGCAACGGTATTTCAAATGTACTTAGTAATAATGAAATTGTGCGCAAGGCACTTGATTCGACTTAAAAACATTCATTATTGCTTTGTTACTATGCCGTAAGGCTTACGCTTTATACATCCTTACTGACTATATATTCTATTGTAATAATTACTATATTAAAATATCATTTCCCGGCTACTCAGACAATTAGTGTGCTTCTAAATATAAATGCTTAAATATCTTTTATTTTAGATATTGTAACGAAATTCAACATATTAATAGCTACTGAATTTATCTTTCATTTTCAGTACTGATTTATAAAACTCTACTTTTTTACTTAAATGTTTGCATTCTTTTCATTTCAATACTAATTTGATCTCTTGTTTTCGTTAATCCTACTTCGATAATATCTAACATTTTAACTCTATATTTACAAGAAACATTGGCTGTTAACTTTAAAATAAAACAATAATGTCTTTAATTTTCTTAGAGTTAATTGTTCGACTAAGAGGTAAATAAGTTGTTTATCAACTTATTGTTGTCAATCATACTCCATCGCAATTGATCCATCTGTAATCGTCCTTGTCTCGAACTCCAGCATCAATTCCACTTGTCCAGCGTCGTTTCCAGACTTCAGTAATGTTCCTCTTGTCCAGCGCAGCCGCTCCAGACTCCAGCGTCGTCTCGCTCTCTGGAACTAAGTCGTCAGCTCTCTCGCTCTCCGGAACTTCATGTTACTTCTTTTCCTGCTGTTTCGGACGTCAGTTGATCATCTTATATGGATTTTCTTCTCGTGTAATTCTGTTACTATTGACAAGTGATTGTATTTACAACTCAGTTACATAGTTTTATGTAACTGGAAGGATGAAACTATTTACAAAAAATAAATACTCCGTGCGGACGGGCAGAAGCTCCCGCTGCAACTGTGGATGATCAAAAAAGATACAACTGTAGCGTGTGTGTCCTATTTATACCCACGTCTTGGCTAACACCTGCAGTTGTACGAAATCGACATGGCTGAAATTGTCTCTGGGTTTTGTTCCCCCACTCCTCGTCAATTTCGCTATTTCTTATATTTCTGCGAATTACAGATTCCTGTAAGTATACTCTTATACCCATCTTATAACTATTTTCACTACACATGTTCACTGTACTTTTGGATATTGTAACTTAACCCTTTCGACCTGTACACAGTTATTTCGCTATTACACTCGTACGGTGTGTCGCTTTCACGTGGTTTTCGGACACAGTATGTAGTTAATTTTATTACATTTTATTGTGTCTTTGGATTTTACTCCTTATTTATAGTTTATGAATAATTACGGAAAAACCGTAATTACGCAATTATATATACTGGGATGGCAAACTCGACTGCATAGACCTGCGTCACACACACATGCAAAATACTGTTGTACACACTTTCAGTTACACCTGTGTGTGTATGTACAAGTCGATTCAGGTCGAAACACCTGTCCATATTCTTGTCTGAGCCAAGCTTGCAATCCCTGATATGCTTACTTGTAGTACATTATTAATTATTTTACAATTTATTATGTATATTTAAATTTTTATATTCAATGCTCAGTACAGCACTTATCTGTACTGTCGCATTATCACTCTGCTTAGTAATAAAAAATGTAATAAAATTATTTATTAAATTTTTTTTAGTTATTATTATTATTGTTTGTAAAAAAAATATAACAAATAATAAAGAATAGTATTCGTCATTTCACCCTTAATTGGAGTGTACACATACGACTTCCCTGCCCTCTTCACTCACTCACTGCTCGTGACCTTGTAGGGTGGCTTCAACAACAGCTGATCTGACTGGTTTCTTTGACCTCATTACTTTTATGTGTAGAACTTCCTAAATAAATTTGCATTCTTGTACTGATAAACATTTTGCATCTTAACATAATATGCCATTGTTAACTCTGAAAGTTTACTTTACCCTAATTATACATTCCTACCTTCGTTTCTTAACCTTTCTTACTTTACTTATTCCAATCTTCCTTCTTACTTTACTTATCTAATACATTACTTATACAATACCTTAACTCTTATAACCTTTTATTACATTTCTTTAACATTACCTTTCTGATCGCTACTACTTTCCTGAAATACATTTCCGTAACAGAATACTCTTTTAGCTTTGTAGTGTGTCGCGTGATCGGTTACAGAGGAACTGTCTTGGAAAACAAAGATAATTTTCTTGAAGTCCTTAATCCTAAGTAGTCTCTGCCCTTTTGACTTTTCACTCTCGCTTTCTTCTGTGTCCTTGTATCTCCATTAAGTGTTCGCTTGATCAGCCGTTCTCACAATTATAACAATTATTTCCCATTCCTAACTATTTCTTCATATTAATAACAACATCACTAATAACATTCCTTACCATTTCTTACATTTTTCTTTACAGATTTCATTCTTTACCATCTATAATACATTTCCTAACTTTCTTTGAACATACTTTTATTTAGCATAACATTCTTTATTACTTAATTCCTTATTTCTTTTCACTAATAGTTCTTTTTTTTATTTACAATCATATCCTTAATAAATAACATTTCTTAATTATACTCTCTTATCTTATTATTAATAATTCTTAGTAATATTATTTTTCATTTAAAAATAATTATTTATTATCGGGTATTAAGTTCCGTTCGGTGTGTCGTTCGATCCTACACCCTTCTTATTATAAAAAATTGTTTGGTCCGTCGTTTATCGGAGGTACATTGTTCCTTTGTAACATAGTCGCCGACGTGCTTACTATTGTTATTACCCTCGTGTAGTCAACGTCCACATTCCATTGTATTACTCCGTCGTTATTTGGCATTCTTACCGTGTGAACGTTTGCTTTGCATGTGTATTTCATCTGTTCGTACGGCAAGAATTTGTTTCTTAGCTGCGACGAATAACCTCTCCCTCTTCTCTCTGCACGTTCCATAATTCTCTCATCATAAATACATTGCGTATGTTCCGTCTGCTTGATGCCAATGTAAACAGCTTTCGACTGTTTTTTCATCCGTCGTTTATGATAACCTCTGTAGTTGTTATAATTATAGTTATAATTATCGTTATTATAGTTATCGTTCGCTTTCTACTTATTGTGCTTATATCTAATTTTATAATTCTCACAAGTTTGCGTAGAATTTCGTCTAATTCCTTTACTACGTTTCTCGTTAGGCCTACAGTGATATTTATCTCCGTAAGTGTGGTGCCTTAAGTGTTTCACCTGTGTCATCTCTGGTGACTTACTAGTGTGTGTGTGTCTCACAATTGGGATATCGCTATTAATAAGGTACGTTTTATTAACCTTTATTTGCTTCTCTTCCTTAATGTTAATTTCATTTTTATATTATTTATCGTTAGTAATTACAAACGTATTTTCAACTAGTATGAATTCTTCACATATTAGCTCTGATTGTTTATTAATTCTTCCACAGACATTTTCTGTGATCGTATCAATACGTAAACTTGTATCAACCATTTTTTCGGTTAATTGTGCAGTACTGTCTATTATCGTTCGTTTTATTTCAAGCTTATCAATTTTTAACTCTTCTACCTTTCCATATTTTTATGCGGTCTTGTTTAAAATTTTCAGTTTGTTCTTCTAATTTTTTCTTATTAGATTCTTTTAATTCGTCTATTTTAGCATTTATATTTTCCGTTTGTTTTGTGCTTATTTCCTCTATCCAAGCACGCATCATCGTTTGCAACGCCTCTATGTCAAAATTTCCTGGAGTCGTCATGTTGAAGTATTATTAAAATATTTATTTAGTAGTTGTTCTTTAACAATTATAATTGATAACCGTTCCCTACTTATTTATTTATTATTTCTTTATTTTTATTAATAGTTATTATTAATACTCACTACAGTTACACCTGTTACATAGACAAACAATATTATTTGTGGGCGCCAGCTGTGTTTTAATACACAACAATTAAAATAACATTCAATTAATGTTTAATATAAATAATTATTATTACATATAGTACATTTTTCATTTAACACACCCTTATTTTTAGAGCACCCATTTATCTACAAAAAAATTTTAATAGTTAAATGGTGGCGATCGGGCCACACGTTCATGGGCGACAAATATGCAACATTTTAAATACCAACATTTAAGTGCATTTTAAGTTTGTGGAGTCCCACGTTCTTTGGGACGCCAAAAGGTGACAAATTACCCTTCTTTATGTATTTTAATCTGTACATTAATTTAACTCATACTCTTTATATAACATTCCTATAATGGCTTGTATGTAGTTGGGGTTCAGGTGTATCTGAAATAATAACTCTATGTAACTTGCAACGGTATTTCAAATGTATTTAGTAATAATGAAAATGTGCGCAAGGCACTTGATTCGACTTAAAAACATTCATTATTGCTTTGTTACAATGCCGTAAGGCTTACGCTTTATACATCCTTACTGACTATATATTCTATTGTAATAATTACTTTATTAAAATATCATTTCCCGGCTACTCAGACAATTAGTGTGCTTCTAAATATAAATGCTTAAATATCTTTTATTTTAGATATTGTAACGAAATTCAACATATTAATAGCTACTGAATTTATCTTTCATTTTCAGTACTGATTTATAAAACTCTACTTTTTTACTTAAATGTTTGCCTTCTTTTCATTTCAATACTAATTTGATCTCTTGTTTTCGTTAATCCTACTTCGATAATATCTAACATTTTAATTCTATATTTACAAGAAACATTGGCTGTTAACTTTAAAATAAAACAATAATGTCTTTAATTTCCTTAGAGTTAATTGTTCGACTAAGAGGTAAATAAGTTGTTTATCAACTTATTGTTGTCAATCATACTCCATCGCAATTGATCCATCTGTAATCGTCCTTGTCTCGAACTCCAGCATCAATTACACTTGTCCAGCGTCGTTTCCAGACTTCAGTAATGTTCCTCTTGTCCAGCGTCGCTTCTCTTGTGAAGCGTCGTATCCAGACTTCAGTAATGTTCCTCTTGTCCAGCGCAGCCGCTCTAGACTCCAGCGTCGTCTCGCTCTCTGGAACTAAGTCGTCAGCTCTCTCGCTCTCCGGAACTTCATGTTACTTCTTTTCCTGCTGTTTCGGACGTCAGTTGATCATCTTATATGGATTTTCTTCTCGTGTAATTCTGTTACTATTGACAAGTGATTGTATTTACAACTCAGTTACATAGTTTTATGTAACTGGAAGGATGAAACTATTTACAAAAAATAAATACTCCGTGCGGACGGGCAGAAGCTCCCGCTGCAACTGTGGATGATCAAAAAAGATACAACTGTAGCGTGTGTGTCCTATTTATACCCACGTCTTGGCTAACACCTGCAGTTGTACGAAATCGACATGGCTGAAATTGTCTCTGGGTTTTGTTCCCCCACTCCTCGTCAATTTCGCTATTTCTTATATTTCTGCGAATTACAGATTCCTGTAAGTATACTCTTATACCCATCTTATAACTATTTTCACTACACATGTTCACTGTACTTTTGGATATTGTAACTTAACCCTTTCGACCTGTACACAGTTATTTCGCTATTACACTCGTACGGTGTGTCGCTTTCACGTGGTTTTCGGACACAGTATGTAGTTAATTTTATTACATTTTATTGTGTCTTTGGATTTTACTCCTTATTTATAGTTTATGAATAATTACGGAAAAACCGTAATTACGCAATTATATATACTGGGGTGGCAAACTCGACTGCATAGACCTGCGTCACACACACATGCAAAATACTGTTGTACACACTTTCAGTTACACCTGTGTGTGTATGTACAAGTCGATTCAGGTCGAAACACCTGTCCATATTCTTGTCTGAGCCAAGCTTGCAATCCCTGATATGCTTACTTGTAGTACATTATTAATTATTTTACAATTTATTATGTATATTTAAATTTTTATATTCAATGCTCAGTACAGCACTTATCTGTACTGTCGCATTATCACTCTGCTTAGTAATAAAAAATGTAATAAAATTATTTATTAAATTTTTTTTAGTTATTGTTATTATTGTTTGTAAAAAAAATATAACAAATAATAAAGAATAGTATTCGTCATTTCACCCTTAATTGGAGTGTACACATACGACTTCCCTGCCCTCTTCACTCACTCACTGCTCGTGACCTTGTAGGGTGGCTTCAACAACAGCTGATCTGACTGGTTTCTTTGACCTCATTACTTTTATGTGTAGAACTTCCTAAATAAATTTGCATTCTTGTACTGATAAACATTTTGCATCTTAACATAATATGCCATTGTTTACTCTGAAAGTTTACTTTACCCTAATTATACATTCCTACCTTCGTTTCTTAACCTTTCTTACTTTACTTATTCCAATCTTCCTTCTTACTTTACTTATCTAATACATTACTTATACAATACCTTAACTCTTATAACCTTTTATTACATTTCTTTAACATTACCTTTCTGATCGCTACTACTTTCCTGAAATACATTTCCGTAACAGAATACTCTTTTAGCTTTGTAGTGTGTCGCGTGATCGGTTACAGAGGAACTGTCTTGGAAAACAAAGATAATTTTCTTGAAGTCCTTAATCCTAAGTAGTCTCTGCCCTTTTGACTTTTCACTCTCGCTTTCTTCTGTGTCCTTGTATCTCCATTAAGTGTTCGCTTGATCAGCCGTTCTCACAATTATAACAATTATTTCCCATTCCTAACTATTTCTTCATATTAATAACAACATCACTAATAACATTCCTTACCATTTCTTACATTTTTCTTTACAGATTTCATTCTTTACCATCTATAATACATTTCCTAACTTTCTTTGAACATACTTTTATTTAGCATAACATTCTTTATTACTTAATTCCTTATTTCTTTTCACTAATAGTTCTTTTTTTTATTTACAATCATATCCTTAATAAATAACATTTCTTAATTATACTCTCTTATCTTATTATTAATAATTCTTAGTAATATTATTTTTCATTTAAAAATAATTATTTATTATCGGGTATTAAGTTCCGTTCGGTGTGTCGTTCGATCCTACACCCTTCTTATTATAAAAAATTGTTTGGTCCGTCGTTTATCGGACGTACATTGTTCCTTTGTAACATAGTCGCCGACGTGCTTACTATTGTTATTACCCTCGTGTAGTCAACGTCCACATTCCATTGTATTACTCCGTCGTTATTTGGCATTCTTACCGTGTGAACGTTTGCTTTGCATGTGTATTTCATCTGTTCGTACGGCAAGAATTTGTTTCTTAGCTGCGACGAATAACCTCTCTCTCTTCTCTCTGCACGTTCCATAATTCTCTCATCATAAATACATTGCGTATGTTCCGTCTGCTTGATGCCAATGTAAACAGCTTTCGACTGTTTTTTCATCCGTCGTTTATGATAACCTCTGTAGTTGTTATAATTATAGTTATAATTATCGTTATTATAGTTATCGTTCGCTTTCTACTTATTGTGCTTATATCTAATTTTATAATTCTCACAAGTTTGCGTAGAATTTCGTCTAATTCCTTTACTACGTTTCTCGTTAGGCCTACAGTGATATTTATCTCCGTAAGTGTGGTGCCTTAAGTGTTTCACCTGTGTCATCTCTGGTGACTTACTAGTGTGTGTGTGTCTCACAATTGGGATATCGCTATTAATAAGGTACGTTTTATTAACCTTTATTTGCTTCTCTTCCTTAATGTTAATTTCATTTTTATATTATTTATCGTTAGTAATTACAAACGTATTTTCAACTAGTATGAATTCTTCACATATTAGCTCTGATTGTTTATTAATTCTTCCACAGACATTTTCTGTGATCGTGTCAATACGTAAACTTGTATCAACCATTTTTTCGGTTAATTGTGCAGTACTGTCTATTATCGTTCGTTTTATTTCAAGCTTATCAATTTTTAACTCTTCTACCTTTCCATATTTTTATGGTGTCTTGTTTAAAATTTTCAGTTTGTTCTTCTAATTTTTTCTTATTAGATTCTTTTAATTCGTCTATTTTAGCATTTATATTTTCCGTTTGTTTTGTGCTTATTTCCTCTATCCAAGCACGCATCATCGTTTGCAACGCCTCTATGTCAAAATTTCCTGGAGTCGTCATGTTGAAGTATTATTAAAATATTTATTTAGTAGTTGTTCTTTAACAATTATAATTGATAACCGTTCCCTACTTATTTATTTATGATTTCTTTATTTTTATTAATAGTTATTATTAATACTCACTACAGTTACACCTGTTACATAGACAAACAATATTATTTGTGGGCGCCAGCTGTGTTTTAATACACAACAATTAAAATAACATTCAATTAATGTTTAATATAAATAATTATTATTACATATAGTACATTTTTCATTTAACACACCCTTATTTTTAGAGCACCCATTTATCTACAAAAAAATTTTAATAGTTAAATGGTGGCGATCGGGCCACACGTTCATGGGCGACAAATATGCAACATTTTAAATACCAACATTTAAGTGCATTTTAAGTTTGTGGAGTCCCACGTTCTTTGGGACGCCAAAAGGTGACAAATTACCCTTCTTTATGTATTTTAATCTGTACATTAATTTAACTCATACTCTTTATATAACATTCCTATAATGGCTTGTATGTAGTTGGGGTTCAGGTGTATCTGAAATAATAACTCTATGTAACTTGCAACGGTATTTCAAATGTATTTAGTAATAATGAAAATGTGCGCAAGGCACTTGATTCGACTTAAAAACATTCATTATTGCTTTGTTACAATGCCGTAAGGCTTACGCTTTATACATCCTTACTGACTATATATTCTATTGTAATAATTACTTTATTAAAATATCATTTCCCGGCTACTCAGACAATTAGTGTGCTTCTAAATATAAATGCTTAAATATCTTTTATTTTAGATATTGTAACGAAATTCAACATATTAATAGCTACTGAATTTATCTTTCATTTTCAGTACTGATTTATAAAACTCTACTTTTTTACTTAAATGTTTGCCTTCTTTTCATTTCAATACTAATTTGATCTCTTGTTTTCGTTAATCCTACTTCGATAATATCTAACATTTTAATTCTATATTTACAAGAAACATTGGCTGTTAACTTTAAAATAAAACAATAATGTCTTTAATTTTCTTAGAGTTAATTGTTCGACTAAGAGGTAAATAAGTTGTTTATCAACTTATTGTTGTCAATCATACTCCATCGCAATTGATCCATCTGTAATCGTCCTTGTCTCGAACTCCAGCATCAATTACACTTGTCCAGCGTCGTTTCCAGACTTCAGTAATGTTCCTCTTGTCCAGCGTCGCTTCTCTTGTGAAGCGTCGTATCCAGACTTCAGTAATGTTCCTCTTGTCCAGCGCAGCCCCTCTAGACTCCAGCTTCGTCTCGCTCTCTGGAACTAAGTCGTCAGCTCTCTCGCTCTCCGGAACTTCATGTTACTTCTTTTCCTGCTGTTTCGGACGTCAGTTGATCATCTTATATGGATTTTCTTCTCGTATTATTCTGTTACTATTGACAAGTGATTGTATTTACAACTCAGTTACATAGTTTTATGTAACTGGAAGGATGAAACTATTTACAAAAAATAAATACTCCGTGCGGACGGGCAGAAGCTCCCGCTGCAACTGTGGATGATCAAAAAAGATACAACTGTAGCGTGTGTGTCCTATTTATACCCACGTCTTGGCTAACACCTGCAGTTGTACGAAATCGACATGGCTGAAATTGTCTCTGGGTTTTGTTCCCCCACTCCTCGTCAATTTCGCTATTTCTTATATTTCTGCGAATTACAGATTCCTGTAAGTATACTCTTATACCCATCTTATAACTATTTTCACTACACATGTTCACTGTACTTTTGGATATTGTAACTTAACCCTTTCGACCTGTACACAGTTATTTCGCTATTACACTCGTACGGTGTGTCGCTTTCACGTGGTTTTCGGACACAGTATGTAGTTAATTTTATTACATTTTATTGTGTCTTTGGATTTTACTCCTTATTTATAGTTTATGAATAATTACGGAAAAACCGTAATTACGCAATTATATATACTGGGGTGGCAAACTCGACTGCATAGACCTGCGTCACACACACATGCAAAATACTGTTGTACACACTTTCAGTTACACCTGTGTGTGTATGTACAAGTCGATTCAGGTCGAAACACCTGTCCATATTCTTGTCTGAGCCAAGCTTGCAATCCCTGATATGCTTACTTGTAGTACATTATTAATTATTTTACAATTTATTATGTATATTTAAATTTTTATATTCAATGCTCAGTACAGCACTTATCTGTACTGTCGCATTATCACTCTGCTTAGTAATAAAAAATGTAATAAAATTATTTATTAAATTTTTTTTAGTTATTGTTATTATTGTTTGTAAAAAAAATATAACAAATAATAAAGAATAGTATTCGTCATTTCACCCTTAATTGGAGTGTACACATACGACTTCCCTGCCCTCTTCACTCACTCACTGCTCGTGACCTTGTAGGGTGGCTTCAACAACAGCTGATCTGACTGGTTTCTTTGACCTCATTACTTTTATGTGTAGAACTTCCTAAATAAATTTGCATTCTTGTACTGATAAACATTTTGCATCTTAACATAATATGCCATTGTTAACTCTGAAAGTTTACTTTACCCTAATTATACATTCCTACCTTCGTTTCTTAACCTTTCTTACTTTACTTATTCCAATCTTCCTTCTTACTTTACTTATCTAATACATTACTTATACAATACCTTAACTCTTATAACCTTTTATTACATTTCTTTAACATTACCTTTCTGATCGCTACTACTTTCCTGAAATACATTTCCGTAACAGAATACTCTTTTAGCTTTGTAGTGTGTCGCGTGATCGGTTACAGAGGAACTGTCTTGGAAAACAAAGATAATTTTCTTGAAGTCCTTAATCCTAAGTAGTCTCTGCCCTTTTGACTTTTCACTCTCGCTTTCTTCTGTGTCCTTGTATCTCCATTAAGTGTTCGCTTGATCAGCCGTTCTCACAATTATAGCAATTATTTCCCATTCTAACTATTTCTTCATAGTAATAACAACATCGCTAATAACATTCCTTACCATTTCTTACATTTTTCTTTACAGATTTCATTCTTTACCATCTACAATACATTTCCTAACTTTCTTTGAACATACTTTTATTTAGCATAACATTCTTTATTATTTAATTCCTTATTTCTTTTCACTAATAGTTCTTTTTTTTTATTTACAATCATATCCTTAGTAAATAACATTTCTTAATTATACTCTCTTATCTTATTATTAATAATTCTTAGTAATATTATTTTTCATTTAAAAATAATTATTTATTATCGGGTATTAAGTTCCGTTCGGTGTGTCGTTCGATCCTACACCCTTCTTGTTATAACAATTGTTTGGTCCGTCGTTTATCGGACGTACATTGTTCCTTTGTAACATAGTCGCCGACGTGCTTACTATTGTTATTACCCTCGTGTAGTCAACGTCCACATTCCAATGTATTACTCCCTCGTTATTTGGCATTCTTAATGTGTGAACGTTTGCTTTGCATGTGTATTTCATCTGTTCGTACGGCAAGAATTTGTTTCTTAGCTGCGACGAATAACCTCTCTCTTCTCTCTGCACGTTCCATAATTCTCTCATCATAAATACATTGCGTATGTTCAGTCTGCTTGAGGCCAATGTAAACAGCTTTCGACTGTTTTTTCATCCGTCGTTTATGATAACCTCTGTAGTTGTTATAATTATAGTTATAATTATCGTTCTTATAGTTATCGTTCGCTTTCTACTTATTGTGCTTATATCTAATTTTATAATTCTCACAAGTTTGCGTAGTATTTCGTCTAATTCCTTTACTACGTTTCTCGTTAGGCCTACAGTGATATTTATCTCCGTAAGTGTGGTGCCTTAAGTGTTTCACCTGTGTCATCTTATGTGACTTACTAGTGTGTGTGTGTGTCTCACAATTGGGATATCGCTATTAATAAGGTACGTTATATTAACCTTTATTTGCTTCTCTTCCTTAATGTTAATTTCATTTTTATATTATGTATCGTTAGTAATTACAAACGTATTTTCAACTAGTATGAATTCTTCACATATTAGCTCTGATTGTTTATTAATTATTCAACAGACATTTTCTGTGATCGTGTCAATACGTAAACTTGTATCAACCATTTTTTCGGTTAACTGTGCAGTACTGTCTATTATCGTTGATTTTATTTCAAGCTTATCAATTTTTAACTATTCTACCTTTCCATATTTTTATGCGGTCTTGTTTAAAATTTTCAGTTTGTTCTTCTAATTTTTTCTTATTAGATTCTTTTAATTCGTCTATTTTAGCATTTATATTTTCCGTTTGTTTTGTGCTTATTTCGTCTATCCAAGCACGCATCATCGTTTGCAACGCCTCTATGTCAAAATTTCCTGGAGTCGTCATGTTGAAGTATTATTAAAATATTTATTTAGTAGTTGTTCTTTAACAATTATAATTGATAACCGTTCCCTACTTATTTATTTCTTTATTTTTATTAATATTTATTATTAATACTCATTACAGTTACACCTGTTACATAGACAAACAATATTATTTGTGGGCGCCAGCTGTGTTTTAATACACAACAATTAAAATAACATTAAATTAATGTTTAATATAAATAATTATTATTACATATAGTACATTTTTCATTTAACACACCCTTATTTTTAGAGCACCCATTTATCTACAAAAAAATTTTAATAGTTAAATGGTGGCGATCGGGCCACACGTTCATGGGCGACAAATATGCAACATTTTAAATACCAACATTTAAATGCATTTTAAATTTGTGGAGTCCCACGTTCTTTGGGACGCCAAAAGGTGACAAATTACCCTTCTTTATGTATTTTAATCTGTACATTAATTTAACTCATACTCTTTATATAACATTCCTATAATGGCTTGTATGTAGTTGGGGTTCAGGTGTATCTGAAATAATAACTCTATGTAACTTGCAACGGTACTTCAAATTTATTTAGTAATAATGAAATTGTGCGCAAGGCACTTGATTCGACTTAAAAACATTCATTATTGCTTTGTTACTATGCCGTAAGGCTTACGCTTTATACATCCTTACTGACTAAATATTCTATTGTAATAATTACTTTATTAAAATATCATTTCCCGACTACTCAGAAAATTAGTGTGCTTCTAAATATAAATGCTTAAATATCTTTTATTTTAGATATTGTAACGAAATTCAACATATTAATAGCTACTGAATTTATCTTTCATTTTCAGTACTGATTTATAAAACTCTACTTTTTTACTTAAATGTTTGCATTCTTTTCATTTCAATACTAATTTGATCTCTTGTTTTCGTTAATCCTACTTCGATAATATCTAACATTTTAACTCTATATTTACAAGAAACATTGGCTGTTAACTTTAAAATAAAACAATAATGTCTTTAATTTCCTTAGAGTTAATTGTTCGACTAAGAGGTAAATAAGTTGTCTATCAACTTATTGTTGTCAATCATACTCCATCGCAATTGATCCATCTGTAATCGTCCTTGTCTCGAACTCCAGCATCAATTCCACTTGTCCAGCGTCGTTTCCAGACTTCAGTAATGTTCTTCTTGTCCAGCGTCGTTTCTCTTGTGAAGCGTCGTATCCAGACTTCAGTAATGTTCCACTTGTCCAGCGCAGCCGCTCTAGACTCCAGCGTCGTCTCGCTCTCTGGAACTAAGTCGTCAGCTCTCTCGCTCTCCGGAACTTCATGTTACTTCTTTTCGTGCTGTTTCGGACGTCAGTTGATCATCTTATATGGACTTTCTTCTCGTGTAATTCTGTTACTATTGACAAGTGATTGTATTTACAACTCAGTTACATAGTTTTATGTAACTGGAAGGATGAAACTATTTACAAAAAAATAAATACTCCGTGCGGACGGGCAGAAGCTCCCGCTGCAACTGTGGATGATCAAAAAAGATACAACTGTAGCGTGTGTGTCCTATTTATACCCACGTCTTGGCTAACACCTGCAGTTGTACGAAATCGACATGGCTGAAATTGTCTCTGGGTTTTGTTCCCCCACTCCTCGTCAATTTCGCTATTTCTTATATTTCTGCGAATTACAGATTCCTTTAAGTATACTCTTATACCCATCTTATAACTATTTTCACTACACATGTTCACTGTACTTTTGGATATTGTAACTTAACCCTTTCGACCTGTACACAGGTATTTCGCTATTACACTCGTACGGTGTGTCGCTTTCACGTGGTTTTCGGACACAGTATGTAGTTAATTTTATTACATTTTATTGTGTCTTTGGATTTTACTCCTTATTTATAGTTTATGAATAATTACGGAAAAACCGTAATTACGCAATTATATATACTGGGGTGGCAAACTCGACTGCATAGACCTGCGTCACACACACATGCAAAATACTGTTGTACACACTTTCTGTTACACCTGTGTGTGTATGTACAAGTCGATTCAGCTCGAAACACCTGCCCATATTCTTGTCTGAGCCAAGCTTGCAATCCCTGATATGCTTGCTTGTAGTACATTATTAATTATTTTACAATTTATTATGTATATTTAAATTTTTATATTCAATGCTCAGTACAGCACTTATCTGTACTGTCGCATTATCCCTCTGCTTAGTAATAAAAAATGTAATAAAATTATTTATTAAAATTTTTAGTTATTATTATTATTGTTTGTAAAAAAAATATAACAAATAATAAAGAATAGTATTCGTCATTTCAACCTTAATTGGAGTGTACACATACGTCTTCCCTGCCCTCTTCACTCACTCACTGCTCGTGACCTTCTAGGGTGGCTTCAACAACAGCTGATCTGACTGGTTTCTTTGACCTCATTACTTTTATGTGTAGAACTTCCTAAATAAATTTGCATTCTTGTACTGATAAACATTTTGCATCTTAACATAATATGCCATTGTTTACTCTGAAAGTTTACTTTACCCTAATTATACATTCCTACCTTCGTTTCTTAACCTTTCTTACTTTACTTATTCCAATCTTCCTTCTTACTTTACTTATCTAATACATTACTTATACAATACCTTAACTCTTATAACCTTTTATTACATTTCTTTAACATTACCTTTCTGATCGCTACTACTTTCCTGAAATACATTTCCGTAACAGAATACTCTTTTAGCTTTGTAGTGTGTCGCGTGATCGGTTACAGAGGAACTGTCTTGGAAAACAAAGATAATTTTCTTGAAGTCCTTAATCCTAAGTAGTCTCTGCCCTTTTGACTTTTCACTCTCGCTTTCTTCTGTGTCCTTGTATCTCCATTAAGTGTTCGCTTGATCAGCCGTTCTGAAAATTATAACAATTATTTCCCATTCCTAATTATTTCTTCATATTAATAACAACATCGCTAATAACATTCCTTACCATTTCTTACATTTTTCTTTACAGATTTCATTCTTTACCATCTACAATACATTTCCTAACTTTCTTTGAACATACTTTTATTTAGCATAACATTCTTTATTATTTAATTCCTTATTTCTTTTCACTAATAGTTCTTTTTTTATTTACAATCATATCCTTAATAAATAACATTTCTTAATTATACTCTCTTATCTTATTATTAATAATTCTTAGTAATATTATTTTTCATTTAAAAATAATTATTTATTATCGGGTATTAAGTTCCGTTCGGTGTGTCGTTCGATCCTACACCCTTCTTATTATAACAATTGTTTGGTCCGTCGTTTATCGGACGTACATTGTTCCTTTGTAACATAGTCGCCGACGTGCTTACTATTGTTATTACCCTCGTGTAGTCAACGTCCACATTCCATTGTATTACTCCGTCGTTATTTGGCATTCTTACCGTGTGAACGTTTGCTTTGCATGTGTATTTCACCTGTTCGTACGGCAAGAATTTGTTTCTTAGCTGCGACGAATAACCTCTCTCTCTTCTCTCTGCACGTTCCATAATTCTCTCATCATAAATACATTGCGTATGTTCAGTCTGCTTGAGGCCAATGTAAACAGCTTTCGACTGTTTTTTCATCCGTCGTTTATGATAACCTCTGTAGTTGTTATAATTATAGTTATAATTATCGTTATTATAGTTATCGTTTGCTTTCTACTTATTGTGCTTATATCTAATTTTATAATTCTCACATGTTTGCGTAGTATTTCGTATAAATACTTTACTACGTTTCTCGTTAGGCCTACAGTGATATTTATCTCCGTAAGTGTGGTGCCTTAAGTTTTTCACCTGTGTCATCTTATGTGACTTACTAGTGTGTGTGTGTGTCTCACAATTGGGATATCGCTAATTATAAGGTACGTTATATTAACCTTTATTTGCTTCTCTTCCTTAATGTTAATTTCATTTTTATATTATGTATCGTTAGTAATTACAAACGTATTTTCAACTAGTATGAATTCTTCACATATTAGCTCTGATTGTTTATTAATTATTCAACAGACATTTTCTGTGATCGTGTCAATACGTAAACTTGTATCAACCATTTTTTCGGTTAACTGTGCAGTACTGTCTATTATCGTTCGTTTTATTTCAAGCTTATCAATTTTTAACTCTTCTACCTTTCCATAATTAAAATAACATTCAATTAATGTTAAATATAAATAATTATTATTACATATAGTACATTTTTCATTTAACACACCCTTATTTTTAGAGCACCCATTTATCTACAAAAAAAATTTTAATAGTTAAATGGTGGCGATCGGGCCACACGTTCATGGGCGACAAATATGCAACATTTTAAATACCAACATTTAAGTGCATTTTAAATTTGTGGAGCCCCACGTTCTTTGGGGCGCCAAAAGGTGACAAATTACCCTTCTTTATGTATTTTAATCTGTACATTAATTTAACTCATACTCTTTATATAACATTCCTATAATGGCTTGTATGTAGTTGGGGTTCAGGTGTATCTGAAATAATAACTCTATGTAACTTGCAACGGTATTTCAAATTTATTTAGTAATAATGAATTTGTGCGCAAGGCACTTGGTACGACTTAAAAATATTCATTATTGCTTTGTTACTATGCCGTAAGGCTTACGCTGTATACGTCCTTACTGACTAAATATTCTATTGTAATAATTACTTTATTAAAATATCTTTTCCTGACTACTCAGACAATTAGTGTGCTTTTAAATATAAATGCTAAAATATCTTTTATTTTAGATATTGTAACGAAATTCAACATATTAATAGCTACTGAATTTATCTTTCTTTTTCAGTAGTGATTTATAAAACTCTACTTTTTTACTTAAATGCTTTGCATTCTTTTCATTTCAATACTAATTTGAGCTCTTGTTTACGTTAACCCTACTTCGATAATATCTAACATTTTAACTCTATATTTACAAGAAACATTGGCTTTTAACTTTAAAATAAAACAATAATGTCTTTAATTTTCTTTGAGTTAATTGTTCGACTAAGAGGTAAATAAGTTGTTTATCACCTTATTGTTGTCAATCATACTCCATCGCAATTGCTCCATCTGTAATCTTCCTTGTCTCGAACTCCAGCATCAATTCCACTTGTCCAGCGTCGTTTCCAGACTTCAGTAAATTTTCCTCTTGTCCAGCGTCGCTTCTCTTGTGAAGCGTCGTATCCAGACTTCAGTAATGTTCCTCTTGTCCAGCGCAGCCGCTCTAGACTGCAGCGTCGTCTCGCTCTCTGGAAATAAGTCGTCAGCTCTCTCGCTCTCCGGAACTTCATGTTACTTCTTTTCGTGCTGTTTCGGACGTCAGTTGATCATCTTATATGGATTTTTCTTCTCGTGTAATTCTGTTACTATTGACAAGTGATTGTATTTACAACTCAGTTACATAGTTTTATGTAACTGGAAGGATGAAACTATTTACAAAAAAATAAATACTCCGTGCGGACGGGCAGAAGCTCCCGCTGCAACTGTGGGTGATCAAAAAAATACAACTGTAGCGTGTGTGTCCTATTTATACCCACGTCTTGGTTAACACCTGCAGTTGTACGAAATAGACATAGCTGAAATTGTCACTGGGTTTTTCCCTCACACCTCGTCAATTTCGATATTTCTTATATTTCTGCGAATTACAGATTCCTGTAAGTATACTCTTATACCCATCTTATAACTATTTTCACTACACATGTTCACTGTACTTTTGGACATTGTAACTTAACCCTCTCGACCTGTACACTCTTACCCTTATTTCGCTATTACACTCGTACGGTGTGTCGCTTTCACGTGGTTTTCGTACACAGTATGTAGTTAATTTTATTACATTTTATTGTGTCTTTGGATTTTACTCCTTATTTATAGTTTATGAATAATTACGGAAAAACGGTAATTACGCAATTATATATACTGGGGTGGCAAACTCGCCTGCATAGACCTGCGTCACACACACATGCAAAATACTGTTGTACACACTTTCAGTTATATCTGTGTGTGTGTACAAGTCGATTCAGGTCGAAACATCTGTCCATATTCTTGTCTGAGCCAAGCTTGCAATCCCTGATATGCTTACTTCTAGTACATTATTAATTATTTTACAATTTATTATGTGTATTTAAATTTTTATATTCAATTCTCAGTACAGCACTTATCTGTACTGTCGCATTATCCCTCTGCTTGGTAATAAAAAAGTTAATAAAATTATTTATTAAATTTTATTATTATTATTATTGTTAGTAAAAAAAATATAACAAATAATAAAGAATAGTATTCGTCATTTCACCCTTAATCGGAGTGTAGACATACGTCTTTCGTCCCCTATTCACTCACTCACTGCTCGTGACCTTGTAGGGTGGCTTCAACAACAGCTGGTCTGACTGGTTTCTTTGACCTCATTACTTTTATGTGTAGAACTTCCTAAATAAATTTGCATTCTTGTATTGATAAACATTTTGCATCTTAACATAATATGCCATTATTTACTCTGAAAGTTTACTTTACCCTAATTATACATTCCTACCTTCGTTTCTTAACCTTTCTTACTTTACTTATTCCAATCTTCCTTCTTACTTTACTTATCTAATACATTACTTATACAATACCTTAACTATTATAACCTTTTATTACATTTCTTTAACATTACCTTTCTGATCGCTACTACTTTCCTGAAATACACTTCCGTAACAGAATACTCTTTTAGCTTAGTAGTGTGTCGCGTGATCGGTTACAGAGGAACTCTCTTGGAAAACAAAGATAATTTTCTTGAAGTCCTTAATCCTAAGTAGTCTCTGCCCTTTTGACTTTTCACTCTCGCTTTCTACTGTGTCCTTGTATCTCCATTAAGTGTTCGCTTGATCAGCTGTTCTGACAATTATAACAATTATTTCCCATTCCTAACTATTTCTTCATATGTTTTTTCATCCGTCGTTTATGATAACCTCTGTAGTTGTTATAATTATAGTTATAATTATCGTTATTATGGTTATCGTTCGCTATATACTTATTGTGCTTATATCTAATTTTATAATTCTCACAAGTTTGCGTAGATTTCGTATAAATACTTTACTACGTTTCTCGTTAGGCCTACAGTGATATATATCTCCGTAAGTGTGGTGCCTTAAGTGTTTCACCTGTGTCATCTTATGTGACTTACTAGTGCAGTACTGTCTATTATCGTTCGTTTTATTTCAAGCTTATCAATTTTTAACTCTTCTACCTTTCCGTGATTTTTATGGTTCTTGTTTAAAATTTTCAGTTTGTTCTTCTACATGTTTCTTATTAGATTCTTTTAATTCGTCTATTTTAGCATTTATATTTTCCGTTTGTTTTGTGCTTATTTCGTCTATCCAAGCACGCATCATCGTTTGCAACGCCTCTATGTCCAAATTTCCTGGAGTCGTCATGTTGAAGTTTTATTAAAATATTTATTTAGTAGTTGTTCTTTAACAATTATTATTGATAACCGTTCCCTACTTATTTATTTATTTATTTATTTATTTTTATTAATAGTTATTATTAATACTCATTACATTTACACCTGTTACATAGACAAACAATATTATTTGTTGGTGCCAGCTGTGTTTGTATATACAACAATTAACATATCATTCAGTTAATGTTTAATATAAATAATTATTATTACATAAAATACATATTTCATTTAACACACCATTATTTTTAGAGCACCCATTTAACTACACAAAAAATTTTAATATTTAAATGGTGGTATCGGGCCACACGTTCATGGGCGGCAAATATGCAACATTTTAAATACCAAAATTTAAGTTCATTTTAAATTTGTGGAGTCCCACGTTCTTTGGGCTTCTTTATGTATTTTAATCTGTACATTAATTTAACTCATACTCTTCATATAACATTCCTATAATGGCGTGTATGTAGACGGGGTTCAGGTGTATCTGTAATAATAACGCTATGTAACTTGCAACGGTATTTCAAATTTATTTATTAATAATGAATTTGTGCGCAAGGCACTTGGTACGACTTAAAAATATTCATTATTGCTTTGTTACTATGCCGTAAGGCTTACGCTGTATACGTCCTTACTGACTAAATATTCTATTGTAATAATTACTTTATTAAAATATCTTTTCCTGACTACTCAGACAATTAGTGTGCTTTTAAATATAAATGCTAAAATATCTTTTATTTTAGATATTGTAACGAAATTCAACATATTAATAGCTACTGAATTTATCTTTCTTTTTCAGTAGTGATTTATAAAACTCTACTTTTTTACTTAAATGCTTTGCATTCTTTTCATTTCAATACTAATTTGAGCTCTTGTTTACGTTAACCCTACTTCGATAATATCTAACATTTTAACTCTATATTTACAAGAAACATTGGCTTTTAAATTTAAAATAAAACAATAATGTCTTTAATTTTCTTTGAGTTAATTGTTCGACTAAGAGGTAAATAAGTTGTTTATCACCTTATTGTTGTCAATCATACTCCATCGCAATTGCTCCATCTGTAATCTTCCTTGTCTCGAACTCCAGCATCAATTCCACTTGTCCAGCGTCGTTTCCAGACTTCAGTAAATTTTCCTCTTGTCCAGCGTCGCTTCTCTTGTGAAGCGTCGTATCCAGACTTCAGTAATGTTCCTCTTGTCCAGCGCAGCCGCTCTAGACTGCAGCGTCGTCTCGCTCTCTGGAAATAAGTCGTCAGCTCTCTCGCTCTCCGGAACTTCATGTTACTTCTTTTCGTGCTGTTTCGGACGTCAGTTGATCATCTTATATGGATTTTTCTTCTCGTGTAATTCTGTTACTATTGACAAGTGATTGTATTTACAACTCAGTTACATAGTTTTATGTAACTGGAAGGATGAAACTATTTACAAAAAAATAAATACTCCGTGCGGACGGGCAGAAGCTTCCGCTGCAACTGTGGGTGATCAAAAAAATACAACTGTAGCGTGTGTGTCCTATTTATACCCACGTCTTGGTTAACACCTGCAGTTGTACGAAATAGACATAGCTGAAATTGTCACTGGGTTTTTCCCTCACACCTCGTCAATTTCGATATTTCTTATATTTCTGCGAATTACAGATTCCTGTAAGTATACTCTTATACCCATCTTATAACTATTTTCACTACACATGCTCACTGTACTTTTGGACATTGTAACTTAACCCTCTCGACCTGTACACTCTTACCCTTATTTCGCTATTACACTCGTACGGTGTGTCGCTTTCACGTGGTTTTCGTACACAGTATGTAGTTAATTTTATTACATTTTATTGTGCCTTTGGATTTTACTCCTTATTTATAGTTTATGAATAATTACGGAAAAACGGTAATTACGCAATTATATATACTGGGGTGGCAAACTCGCCTGCATAGACCTGCGTCACACACACATGCAAAATACTGTTGTACACACTTTCAGTTATATCTGTGTGTGTGTACAAGTCGATTCAGGTCGAAACATCTGTCCATATTCTTGTCTGAGCCAAGCTTGCAATCCCTGATATGCTTACTTCTAGTACATTATTAATTATTTTACAATTTATTATGTGTATTTAAATTTTTATATTCAATTCTCAGTACAGCACTTATCTGTACTGTCGCATTATCCCTCTGCTTGGTAATAAAAAAGTTAATAAAATTATTTATTAAATTTTATTATTATTATTATTGTTAGTAAAAAAAATATAACAAATAATAAAGAATAGTATTCGTCATTTCACCCTTAATCGGAGTGTAGACATACGTCTTTCGTCCCCTATTCACTCACTCACTGCTCGTGACCTTGTAGGGTGGCTTCAACAACAGCTGGTCTGACTGGTTTCTTTGACCTCATTACTTTTATGTGTAGAACTTCCTAAATAAATTTGCATTCTTGTATTGATAAACATTTTGCATCTTAACATAATATGCCATTATTTACTCTGAAAGTTTACTTTACCCTAATTATACATTCCTACCTTCGTTTCTTAACCTTTCTTACTTTACTTATTCCAATCTTCCTTCTTACTTTACTTATCTAATACATTACTTATACAATACCTTAACTATTATAACCTTTTATTACATTTCTTTAACATTACCTTTCTGATCGCTACTACTTTCCTGAAATACACTTCCGTAACAGAATACTCTTTTAGCTTAGTAGTGTGTCGCGTGATCGGTTACATAGGAACTCTCTTGGAAAACAAAGATAATTTTCTTGAAGTCCTTAATCCTAAGTAGTCTCTGCCCTTTTGACTTTTCACTCTCGCTTTCTACTGTGTCCTTGTATCTCCATTAAGTGTTCGCTTGATCAGCTGTTCTGACAATTATAACAATTATTTCCCATTCCTAACTATTTCTTCATATGTTTTTTCATCCGTCGTTTATGATAACCTCTGTAGTTGTTATAATTATAGTTATAATTATCGTTATTATAGTTATCGTTCGCTATATACTTATTGTGCTTATATCTAATTTTATAATTCTCACAAGTTTGCGTAGATTTCGTATAAATACTTTACTACGTTTCTCGTTAGGCCTACAGTGATATATATCTCCGTAAGTGTGGTGCCTTAAGTGTTTCACCTGTGTCATCTTATGTGACTTACTAGTGCAGTACTGTCTATTATCGTTCGTTTTATTTCAAGCTTATCAATTTTTAACTCTTCTACCTTTCCGTGATTTTTATGGTCTTGTTTAAAATTTTCAGTTTGTTCTTCTACATGTTTCTTATTAGATTCTTTTAATTCGTCTATTTTAGCATTTATATTTTCCGTTTGTTTTGTGCTTATTTCGTCTATCCAAGCACGCATCATCGTTTGCAACGCCTCTATGTCCAAATTTCCTGGAGTCGTCATGTTGAAGTTTTATTAAAATATTTATTTAGTAGTTGTTCTTTAACAATTATTATTGATAACCGTTCCCTACTTATTTATTTATTTATTTATTTATTTTTATTAATAGTTATTATTAATACTCATTACATTTACACCTGTTACATAGACAAACAATATTATTTGTTGGTGCCAGCTGTGTTTGTATATACAACAATTAACATATCATTCAGTTAATGTTTAATATAAATAATTATTATTACATAAAATACATATTTCATTTAACACACCATTATTTTTAGAGCACCCATTTAACTACACAAAAAATTTTAATATTTAAATGGTGGGATCGGGCCACACGTTCATGGGCGGCAAATATGCAACATTTTAAATACCAAAATTTAAGTTCATTTTAAATTTGTGGAGTCCCACGTTCTTTGGGCTTCTTTATGTATTTTAATCTGTACATTAATTTAACTCATACTCTTCATATAACATTCCTATAATGGCGTGTATGTAGACGGGGTTCAGGTGTATCTGTAATAATAACGCTATGTAACTTGTAACGGTATTTCAAATTTATTTAGTAATAATGAAATTGTGCGCAAGGCAATTTATTCGACTTAAAAACATTCATTATTGCTTTGTTACTATGCCGTAAGGCTTACGCTGTATACATCCTTACTGACTAAATATTCTATTCTAATAATTACTTTATTAAAATATCATTTCCTGACTACTCAGACAATTAGTGTGCTTCTAAATATGAATGCTTAAAAATCTTTTTTTTTAGATATTGTAACGAAATTCAACATATTAATAGCTCCTGACTTTATCTTTCTTTTTCAGTACTGATTCATAAAACTCTACTTATTTACTTAAATGCTTTGCATTCTTTTCATTTCAATACTAATTTGAGCTCTTGTTTACGTTAATCTTACTTCGATAATGTCTACCATTTTAACTCTATATTTACAAGAAACATTGGCTCTTAACTTTGAAATGAAACAATAATGTCTTTAATTTTCTTTGAGTTAATTGTTCGACTAAGAGGTAAATAAGTTGTTTATCACCTTATTGTTGTCAATCATACTCCATCGCAATTGATCCATCTGTAATCGTCCTCGTCTCGAACTCCAGCATCAATTCCTCTTGTCCAGCGTCGCTTCTATTGCCCAGCGTCGTTTCCAGACTTTAGTAATGTTCCTCTTGTCCAGCGCAGCCGCTCTAGACTCCAGCGTCGTCTCGCTCTCTGGAACTAAGTCGACAGCTCTCTCGCTCTCCGGAACTTCATGTTACTTCTTTTCGTGCAGTTTCTGACGTCAGTTGATCAACTTATATGGATTTTCTTCTCGTGTAATTCTGTTACTATTGACAAGTGATTGTATTTACAACTCAGTTACATAGTTTTATGTAACTGGAAGGATGAAACTATTTACAAAAAAATAAATACTCCGTCCGGACGGGCAGAAGCTCCCGCTGCAACTGTGGGTGATCAAAAAAGATACAACTGTAGCGTGTGTGTCCTATTTATACCCATGTCTTGGTTAACACCTGCAGTTGTACGAAATAGACATAGCTGAAATTGTCTCTGGGTTTTGTTCCCCCACTCCTCGTCAATTTCGCTATTTCTTATATTTCTGCGAATTAAAGATTCCTGTAAGTATACTCTTATACCCATCTTATAACTATTTTCACTACACATGTTCACTGTACTTTTGGATATTGTAACTTAACCCTTTCGACCTGTACACAGTTATTTCGCTATAACACTCGTACGGTGTGTCGCTTTCACGTGGTTTTCGTACACAGTATGTAGTTAATTTTATTACACTTTATAGTTTCTTTTAATTTTACTCCTTATTTATAGTTTATGAATAATTACGGAAAAACTGTAATTACCCAATTATATATACTGGGGTGGCAAACTCGCCTGCATAGACCTCGCGTCACACACACATGCAAAATACTGTTGTACACACTTTCAGTTACATCTGTGTGTGTGTACAAGTCGATTCATTTCGAAACACCTGTCCATATTCTTGTGTGAGCCAAGCTTGCAATCCCTGATATGCTTACTTCTAATACATTGTTAATTATTTTACAATTTATTATGTATATTTAAATTTTTATATTCAATGCTCAGTACAGCACTTATCTGTACTGTCGCATTATCCCTCTGCTTAGTAATAAAAAATGTAATAAATGTATTTATTAAAATTTTTTTAATTTTTTTTATTATTGTTTGTAAAAAAATATAACAAATAATAAAGAATAGTATTCGTCATTTCACCCTTAATCGGAGTGTACACATACGTCTTCCCTCCCCTCATCACTCGCGCACTGCTCGTGACCTTATAAGGTGGCTTCAACAACAGCTGATCTGACTGGTTTCTTTGACCTCATTACTTTTGTGCGTAGAATTTCCAAAATGAATTTGCATTCTTGTACTGATAAACATTTTGCATCTTAACATATTATGCCATTCTTTACTCTGAAAGTTTACATTACCATAATTATACATTCCTACCTTCGTTCCTTAACCTTTCTTACTTTACTTATTCCAATCTTCCTTCTTACTTTACTTATCTAATACATTACTTATACAATACCTTATCTCTTATAATCTTTTATTACATTTCTTTAACATTAGCTTTTTGATCGCTACTACTTTCCTGAAATACACTTCCGTAACAGAATACTCTTTTAGCTTTGTAGTGTGTCGCATGATCGGTTACAGAGGAACTGTCTTGGAAAACAACGATATTTTTCTCGAAGTCCTTAATCCTAAGTAGTGTCTGCCCTTTTGACTTTTCACTCTCGCTTTCTTCTGTGTCCCTGTATCTCCATTAAGTGTTCGCTTGATCAGCCGTTCTGACAATTATAACATTTATTTTCCATCCCTAACTATCTCATCATATTAATAACAACATCACTAATAACATTCCTTACAAATTCTTACATTTCTCTTTACACATTTCATTCCTTACCATCTATAATATATTTCCTAACTTTCTTTGAACATACTTTTGTTTAGCATAACAGCCTTTATTATTTAATTCCTTATTTGTTTTCACTAATATTTCTTTTTTTTTATTTGCAATCATAACCTTAATAATTAACATTTTAATTATACTCTCTTATTTTATTATTAATAATTCTTGAAATATTATTTTTCATTTAAAATTATTATTTATTTTCGGGTATTGAGTTCGGTTCGGTGTGTCGTTCGATCCTACACCCTTCTTATTATAACAATTGTTTGGTCCGTCTTTTACCGGACGTACATTGTTCCTTTCTAACATTGTCGCCGACGTGCTTACTATTGTTATTACCCCCGTGTAGACAACGTCCGCATTCCATTGTATTACTCCCTCGTTATAGTGCATACTTACCGTGTGAACGTTTGTTTTTCCTGTGTATTTCACCTGTTCGTACGGCAAGAATTTGTTTCTTAGCTGCGACGAATAACCTCTCTCTCCTCTCTGCACTTTCCATAATTCTCTCATCATGAATACATTGCGTATGATCAGTCTGCTTGAGGCCCATATAAACAGCTGCCGACTGTTTTTTCATCCATCGTTTATGATAACCTCTTTAGTTTTTATAATTATAGTTATAATTATCGTTATTATAGTTATCGTTCGCTATATACTTATTGTGCTTATATCTAATTTTATAATTCTCACAAGTTTGCGTAGATTTCGTATAAATACTTTACTACGTTTCTCGTTAGGCCTACAGTGATATTTATCTCCGTAAGTGTGGTGCCTTAAGTGTTTCACCTGTGTCATCTTATGTGACTTACTAGTGCAGTACTGTCTGTTATCCTTCGTTTTATTTCAAGCTTATCAATTTTTAACTCTTCTACCTTTCCGTGATTTTTATGGTTTCTTGTTTAAAATTTTCAGTTTGTTCTTCTACTTGTTTCTTATTAGATTCTTTTAATTCGTCTATTTTAGCATTTATATTTTCCGTTTGCTTTGTACTTATTTCGTCTATCCAAGCACGCATCATCGTTTGCAACGCCTCTATGTCAAAATTTCCTGGAGTCGTCATGTTGAAGTATTATTAAAATATTTATTTAGTAGTTATTCTTTAACAATTATTATTGATAACCGTTCTCTACTTATTTATTTATTTCTTTATTTTTATTAATAATTATTATTAATACTCATTACATTTACACCTGTTACATAGACAAACAATATTATTTGTTGGTGCCAGCTGTGTTTTAATATACAACAATTAACATATCATTCAGTTAATGTTTAATATAAATAATTATTATTACGTATAATACATTTTTCATTTAACACACCCTTATTTTTAGAGCACCCATTTAACTACACAAAAATTTTAATATTTAAATGGTGGGGATCGGGCCACACGTTCATGGGCGGCAAATATGCAACATTTTAAATACCAAAATTTAAGTTCATTTTAAATTTGTGGAGTCCCACGTTCTTTGTGACACCAAAAGGTGACAAATTACCCTTCTTTATGTATTTTAATCTGTACATTAATTTAACTCATACTCTTTATATAACATTCCTATAATGGCGTGTATGTAGATGGGGTTCAGGTGTATCTGTAATAATAACGCTATGTAACTTGTAACGGTACTTCAAATTTATTTAGTAATAATGAAATTGTGCCCAAGGCAATTTATTCGACTTAAAAACATTCATTATTGCTTTGTTACTATGCCGTAAGGCTTACGCTGTATACATCCTTACTGACTAAATATTCTATTCTAATAATTACTTTATTAAAATATCATTTCCTGACTACTCAGACAATTATTGTGCTTCTAAATATCAATGCTTAAATATCTTTTTTTTTTTAGATATTGTAATGAAATTCAACATATTAATAGCTACTGAATTTATCTTTCTTTTTCAGTACTGATTTATAAAACTCTACTTATTTACTTATTGCTTTGCATTCTTTTCATTTCAATACTAATTTGAGCTCTTGTTTACGTTAATCTTACTTCGATAATATCTACCATTTTAACTCTATATTTACAAGAAACATTGGCTCTTAACTTTAAAATAAAACAATAATGTCTTTAATTTCCTTTGAGTTAATTGTTCGACTAAGAGGTAAATAAGTTGTTTATCACCTTATTGTTGTCAATCATACTCCATCGCAATTGATCCAGCTGTAATCGTCCTCGTCTCGAACTCCAGCATCAATTCCTCTTGTCCAGCGTCGCTTCTATTGCCCAGCGTCGTTTCCAGACTTCAGTAATGTTCCTCTTGTCCAGCGTTGTTTCCAGACTTCAGTAATGTTCCTCTTGTCCAGCGCAGCCGCTCTAGACTCCAGTGTCGTCTCGCTCTCTGGAACTAAGTCTTCAGCTCTCTCGCTCTCCGGAACTTCATGTTACTTCTTTTCGTGCTGTTTCGGACGTCAGTTGATCATCTTATATGGATTTTCTTCTCGTGTAATTCTGTTACTATTGACAAGTGATTGTATTTACAACTCAGTTACATAGTTTTATGTAACTGGAAGGATGAAACTATTTACAAAAAAATAAATACTCCGTGCGGACGGGCAGAAGCTCCCGCTGCAACTGTGGGTGATCAAAAAAGATACAACTGTAGCGTGTGTGTCCTATTTATACCCACGTCTTGGTTAACACCTGCAGTTGTACGAAATAGACATAGCTGAAATTGTCTCTGGGTTTTTTCCCTCACTCCCCGTCAATTTCCATATTTCTTATATTTCTGCGAATTACAGATTCCTGTAAGTATACTCTTATACCCATCTTATAACTATTTTCACTACACATGTTCACTGTACTTTTGGACATTGTAACTTAACCCTTTCGACCTGTACACAGTTATTTCGCTATTACACTCGTATGGTGTGTCCCTTTCACGTGGTTTTCGTACACAGTATGTAGTTAATTTTATTACATTTTATTGATTCTTTGAATTTTACTCCTTATTTATAGTTTATGAATAATTACGGAAAAACAGTAATTACGCAATTATTCATACTGGGGTGGCAAACTCGCCTGCATAGACCTGCGTCACACACACATGCAAAATACTGTTGTACACACTTTCAGTTACATCTGTGTCTGCGTACAAGTCGATTCAGGTCGAAACACCTGTCCATATTCTTGTGTGAGCCAAGCTTGCAATCCCTGATATGCTTACTTCTAATACATTGTTAATTATTTTACAATTTATTATGTATATTTAAATTTTTATATTCATTGCTCAGTACAGCACTTATCTGTACTGTCGCATTATCCCTCTGCTTAGTAATAAAAAATGTAATAAATTTATTTATTAAATTTTTTTTAATTATTTTTATTATTGTTTGTAAAAAAATGTAACAAATAATAAAGAATAGTATTCGTCATTTCACCCTTAATCGGAGTGTACACATACGTCTTCCCTCCCCTCCTCACTCGCGCACTGGTCGTGACCTTGTAAGGTGGCTTCAACAACAGCTGATCTGACTGGTTTCTTTGACCTCATTACTTTATGTGTAGAACTTCCTAAATGAATTTGCATTCTTGTACTGATAAACATTTTGCATCTTAACATATTGTGCCATTCTTTGCTCTGAAAGTTTATATTACCTTATAATTAAGGTAAGGTTAAGGTATGTATAAACATTCCTACCTTCGTTCCTTAACCTTTCTTACTTTACTTATTCCAATCTTCCTTCTTACTTTACTTATCTAATACATTACTTATACAATACCTTATCTCTTATAATCTTTTATTACATTTCTTTAACATTACCTTTCTGATCGCTACTACTTTCCTGAAATACACTTCCGTAACAGAATACTCTTTTAGATTTGTAGTGTGTCGCATGATCGGTTACAGAGGAACTGTCTTGGAAAACAACGATATTTTTCTCGAAGTCCTTAATCCTAAGTAGTGTCTGCCCTTTTGACTTTTCACTCTCGCTTTCTTCTGTGTCCTTGTATCTCCATTAAGTGTTCGCTTGATCAGCCGTTCTGACAATTATAACAACTATTTTCCATCCCTAACTATTTCTTCATATTAATAACAACATCACTAATAACATTCCTTACCAATTCTTGCATTTTTTTTTACACATTTCATTCCTTACCATCTATAATATATTTCCTAACTTTCTTTGAACATACTTTTGTTTAGCATAACAATCATTATTATTTAATTCCTTATTTCTTTTCACTAATATATATGAAGTGTCGGGGGGGAAAACGATAAGAGTCAGTTTGACTTGAAACTGAGAAAACTGCATTTAAAGATTCAGCACTGTTTCTCTTTAAAGTAGTCCAATAAATTTATTATGTTTTTGAGTTTTCCTACTTTTCACATATTAAGTTTGTAGAAAATTAACTTTTTGCATGAGATTTCTATTTATACCATACTGTATATAGTTTTATGTGAGTAAACTACCTGACTTTTAGGGGAAAAATTATGAGAGTCACTATAAAAGTCGAAAAATGATGAGAGTCAATACAAAATGGGATGAAATAATGATGAAAGGTGAAGTATGCCAATAAAAACCATATTGTAATGGAAAATGTATTTTTATTATAAATACAATAGTCTGCATATTTTGATAAAAAATGTATTAATTAACTTTGTTTAATTAACTTTTATGAACATTTATATGAACTTTAAAATTTTCACAATATTGACATTCTCCTGATGATTATTTATAGGCTATCTTTCTTGAGTAAGCACTTCATTCCTCTTGCTTTGTTTTTAGGTGGCAGTAGTTATCCTGAAAAAATCAATTCCTAAATTAATATGTGAAAAAACAACTGTGCTTACTTTATCCAACTATTTTTAGAGTTATTTATTGAATATTTCTTTCTTTGCCTGTAAATATGTTACATTTCATAAATATCACAAAATTATTTCCATAATTATTTTAAATTATTATAAATTTTTCAGAAAAAATTTTTTTTAAAAACTTACCCAAAACGTTCATCATCATCTGATTCTTCTTCAATGCCAGCTGGTAGCAGATTATTATAAAACTAAACTCCTGTGCTTTCTCTGGCAGAAATTTTTTTAGGTCCATCAAATCCTTTAACTTCGCTTTTGCAATCGTAAGTTTTTGGGTACGGAGAGGTGAGGGAGTTATTTGCAAACCCAATTCCATTTCAACTGTAGGCTTAGACACTCTTTTGTTTGTTTTTTTTTTTTTTTTCTTGTTTATAGTACATCTTCATGTACACTTTGAACAAAGGAGATACTCGAAAAGGCTCCACTGTATGTATCATACATAAGTCTCACGAACTAGTATCATTCTTGGGTTTTTAATATTAACCTCTACTTCTCTTATAGGTCTCGATTTAAAGGGGCATTTTTCCTTAGAGTTTAAGGTTTCAAAGAAAGCGATCCACCCAAGAAAAAGTGATTGATCACACTTCTTAACTAAGAATGGCGATGGTTTCTGCCTTGAATTTGCAATCACAGTGATCCAATCATCCGGGACTTCAACATAGGACTTTTGATTAATAAGTCCCATGTTGCGATCACACTCCATGTACGAATGGCCACGGATGGGGAACACCATTTTCAAGTTATCAAGTCTACCATACACGTGAACAATATAGTAGGCAAACCTAAAAAGTGTAATGTTCTTATTTTGGCCCGCACAGGATTCACAAAAAATTGTTAAGTGTCGAACTTCTGGTTTTAGAAAGTTGTGGATAAAATCATTTAGGAATGAAGTGACTTCATCTGATCCTTTTTTGCCTATGGTTTGATCATAGGCATAAAAGACACTTTCTTGAATGGAAAGAGTGTGTATACTAAATAAGTAGTAAGAGAGTTGTCTTTTATAATAAACTTCATTGGTTGAGACATTTGGTGCACACAAGTTCTTTTGGTAATCCATGCAGATTGCTTCCACTTCTGGTGACTTTTGTGAGGCCTTCTTGGCAGATCTGTTTCTTTCATAAAATTTATCAGCCTTTCTAAGATGTAACTCATGCTCGACTTTTAAAGCATTTAAATCTTCTTGAAGTTTTCTTATTAAATCGCCACTAGAATTAGAAATTTGTAATTTCAAATCTTTTTCTCATGCTTTGTATTCATCGCAGGAGCTACAGGTATCGGTGCATGGATAACCGAACCCAATGTTGTACATGGTATTGAATATATTTCTGTAAGAGTCATATGAAGTAGGGTTATTTGGATAAGCTTCCAACTACCTGTATAGGTTCTTAATATCCAGAGTGTCATCTAGGTAAATCTTTTTTGAATCATGCCTACTATAATGTGATCTGCGGCCCTTTAGTGACTGGATATGTTCGTGTATTTTATCCACACTTTCCTCTGGGATTTTATTAGGCCTATTATTGTGACAGCCCCGACCGTCTTTCACAATTTTCCCCTTGGTTGTTAACATCGTCTGTAATGTTTTGACACGTCTAGGGGTAATGCCATGGATTGAAATGAACCCTTTATAACAGTTAGGCACTTCAATCAAAGTGCCATCTTTCATGAACCTAACTTTACATGAATATGAATAAGAATGGCTGACAGGTTCATTATTACCAGGTCTAGGCAGGCGTTGTTTTACAAAAGTGCTTGCAATCAAGCCACCTAGATAAAGGTTCTCCTCATTATAATCAGTCATGGCATTAAACTAACTAATTATGTCTTTCCTTGCAGTGTCATTAACAACATCAAAACATCTTAACCTAGAGCAGTGGCAATCAGGCCCAATGTCATGACTTTGTTTTAACAGTTTCTTTTTCACTTCAGACAGTCTACCAAGTTTTGGTTTCTTTTTCGGTACTACCTGAGTCGAATCACGAACAGGTTCCATTTTGAATTGGTTAAATTATTAATTAAAACACAATAACACCACCACTAACACGTACCACATCACAACATAACTTTTCGCACAGTAACAAACATCAAACACAACCGCAAAGACTAAACAGGGCCAGGAAACAGCTGAACAAAACAGCTGATTGTTGACTATCATCGTTCTTCCCACTTTGGTAACTGATTGTCATCACATTTCCCCCTTACAACATATCTTTTTGCTTAAATATCTCCTGACCCTCATCGTTTTCCCCAAAACCCGTTTAATGGCAAGAAAGTATTTTAAATATTCTACAAGATGATATCACTATCTCAAAATTGTCAATTTCTTGACTCTCATCGTTTTTCCTCCAGACCCTTCATATTCTTTTTTATTTGCAATCATAACCTTAATAAGTAACATTTCTTAATTATACTCTCTTATTTTATTATTAATAATTATTAATAATATTATTTTTCATTAAAAATTATTATTTATTTTCGGGTATTGAGTTCGGTTCGGTGTGTCATTCGATCCTACACCCTTCTTATTATAACAATTGTTTGGCCGTCGTTTATCGGACGTACATTGTTCCTTTGTAACATAGTCGCCGAAGTGCTTACTATTGTTATTACCCTCGTGTAGACAACGTCCGCATTCCATTGTATTACTCCCTCGTTATTGTGCATACTTACCTTGTGAACGTTTGTTTTGCCTGTGTATTTCATCTGTTCGTACGGCAAGAATTTGTTTCTTAGCTGCGACGAATAACCTCTCTCTCTCTTCTCTCTGCACGTTCCATAATTCTCTCATCATGAATACATTGCGTATGTTCAGTCTGCTTGAGGCCTATATAAACAGCTGTCGACTGTTTTTTCATCCGTCGTTTATGATAACCTCTGTAGTTTTTATAATTATAGTTATAATTATCGTTATTATAGTTATCGTTTGCTTTATACTTATTGTGCTTATATCTAATTTTATAATTCTCACATGTTTGCGTAGTATTTCGTATAAATAATTTACTACGTTTCTCGTTAGGCATACAGTGATATTTACCTCCGTAAGTGTGGTGCCTTAAGTGTTTCACCTGTGTCATCTTATGTGACTTACTAGTGCAGTACTGTCTATTATCGTTCGTTTTATTTCAAGCTTATCAATTTTTAACTCTTCTACCTTTCCGTGATTTTTATGGTTCTTGTTTAAAATTTTCAGTTTGTTCTTCTAATTGTTTCTTATTAGATTCTTTTAATTCGTCTATTTTAGCATTTATATTTTCCGTTTGTTTTGTGCTTATTCGTCTATCCAAGCACGCATCATCGTTTGCAACGCCTCTATGTCCAAATTTCCTGGAGTCGTCATGTTGATGTATTATTAAAATATTTATTTAGTAGTTATTCTTTAACAATTATTATTGATAACCGTCCTATACTTATTTAGTTATTTATTTATTTTTATTAATAGTTATTATTAATTCTCATTACATTTACACCTGTTACATAGACAAACAATATTATTTGTTGGTGCCAGCTGTGTTTTAATATACAACAATTAACATATCATTCAGTTAATGTTTAATATAAATAATTATTATTACATATAATACATTTTTCATTTAACACACCCTTATTTTTAGAGCACCCATTTAACTACCCAAAAAATTTTAATATTTAAATGGTGGGATCGGGCCACACGTTCATGGGCGGCAAATATGCAACATTTTAAATACCAAAATTTAAGTTCATTTTAAATTTGTGGAGTCCCACGTTCTTTGGGACACCAAAAGGTGACAAATTACCCTTCTTTATGTATTTTAATCTGTACATTAATTTAACTCATACTCTTTATATAACATTCCTATAATGGCGTTTACGTAGATGGGGTTCAGGTGTATCTGTAATAATAACGCTATGTAACTTGTAACGGTATTTCAAATTTATTTAGTAATAATGAAATTGTGCCCAAGGCAATTTATTCGACTTAAAAACATTCATTATTGCTTTGTTACTATGCCGTAAGGCTTACGCTGTATACATCCTTACTGACTAAATATTCTATTCTAATAATTACTTTATTAAAATATCATTTCCTGACTACTCAGACAATTATTGTGCTTCTAAATATCAATGCTTAAATATCTTTTTTTTTTAGATATTGTAATGAAATTCAACATATTAATAGCTACAGAATTTATATTTCTTTTTTAGTACTGATTTATAAAACTCTACTTATTTACTTATTGCTTTGCATTCTTTTCATTTCAATACTAATTTGAGCTCTTGTTTACGTTAATCTTACTTCGATAATATCTACCATTTTAACTCTATATTTACAAGAAACATTGGCTCTTAACATTAAAAAAATAAAACAATAATGCCTTTAATTTTCTTTGAGTTAATTGTTCGACTAAGAGGTAAATAAGTTGTTTATCACCTTATTGTTGTCAATCATACTCCATCGCAATTGATCCATCTGTAATCGTCCTCGTCTCGAACTCCAGCATCAATTCCTCTTGTCCAGCGTCGCTTCTATTGCCCAGCGTCGTTTCCAGACTTCAGTAATGTTCCCCTTGTCCAGCGTTGTTTCCAGACTTCAGTAATGTTCCTCTTGTCCAGCGCAGCCGCTCTAGACTCCAGCGTCGTCTCGCTCTCTGGAACTAAGTCGTCAGCTCTCTCGCTCTCCGGAACTTCATGTTACTTCTTTTCGTGCTGTTTCGGACGTCAGTTGATCATCTTATATGGATTTTCTTCTCGTGTAATTCTGTTACTATTGACAAGTGATTGTATTTACAACTCAGTTACATAGTTTTATGTAACTGGAAGGATGAAACTATTTACAAAAAAATAAATACTCCGTGCGGACGGGCAGAAGCTCCCGCTGCAACTGTGGGTGATCAAAAAAGATACAACTGTAGTGTGTGTGTCCTATTTATACCCACGTCTTGGTTAACACCTGCAGTTGTACGAAATAGACATAGCTGAAATTGTCTCTGGGTTTTTTCCCTCACTCCTCGTCAATTTCCATATTTCTTATATTTCTGCGAATTACAGATTCCTGTAAGTATACTCTTATA
This sequence comes from Magicicada septendecula, assembly GCA_034769895.1. Classification (NCBI taxonomy): domain Eukaryota; kingdom Metazoa; phylum Arthropoda; class Insecta; order Hemiptera; family Cicadidae; genus Magicicada; species Magicicada septendecula. The sequence continues at coordinate 95,280,985 of CM068373.1, forward strand.
CCCATCTTATAACTATTTTCACTACACATGTTCACTGTACTTTTGGACATTGTAACTTAACCCTTTCGACCTGTACACAGTTATTTCACTATTACACTCGTACGGTGTGTCCCGTTCACGTGGTTTTCGTACACAGTATGTAGTTAATTTTATTACATTTTATTGATTCTCTGAATTTTACTCCTTATTTATAGTTTATGAATAATTACGGAAAAACAGTAATTACGCAATTATTTATACTGGGGTGGCAAACTCGCCTGCATAGACCTGCGTCACACACACATGCAAAATACTGTTGTACACACTTTCAGTTACATCTGTGTCTGTGTACAAGTCGATTCAGGTCGAAACACCTGTCCATATTCTTGTGTGAGCCAAGCTTGCAATCCCTGATATGCTTACTTCTAATACATTGTTAATTATTTTACAATTTATTATGTATATTTAAATTTTTATATTCAATGCTCAGTACAGCACTTATCTGTACTGTCGCATTATCCCTCTGCTTAGTAATAAAAAATGTAATAAATTTATTTATTAAATTTTTTTTAATTATTTTTATTATTGTTTGTTAAAAAAATATAACAAATAATAAAGAATAGTATTCGTCATTTCACCCTTAATCGGAGTGTACACATACGTCTTCCCTACCCTCTTCACTCGCGCACTGCTCGTGACCTTGTAAGGTGGCTTCAACAACAGCTGATCTGACTGGTTTCTTTGACCTCATTACTTTATGTGTAGAACTTCCTAAATGAATTTGCATTCTTGTACTGATAAACATTTTGCATCTTAACATATTATGCCATTCTTTGCTCTGAAAGTTTACATTACCTTAATTATACATTCCTACCTTCGTTCCTTAACCTTTCTTACTTTACTTATTCCAATCTTCCTTCTTACTTTACTTATCTAATACATTACTTATACAATACCTTATCTCTTATAATCTTTTATTACATTTCTTTAACACTACCTTTCTGATCGCTACTACTTTCCTGAAATACACTTCCGTAACAGAATACTCTTTTAGCTTTGTAGTGTGTCGCGTTATCGGTTACAGAGGAACTGTCTTGGAAAACAACGATATTTTTCTTGAAGTCCTTAATCCTAAGTAGTGTCTGCCCTTTTGATTTTTCACTCTCGCTTTCTTCTGTGTCCTTGTATCTCCATTAAGTGTTCGCTTGATCAGCCGTTCTGACAATTATAACAATTATTTTCCATCCCTAACTATTTCTTCATATTAATAACAACATCACTAATAACATTCCTTACCAATTCTTACATTTTTCTTTACACATTTCATTCCTTATCATCTATAATATATTTCCTAACTTTCTTTGAACATACTTTTGTTTAGCATAACAATCTTTATTATTTAATTCCTTATTTCTTTTCACTAATATATATGAAGTGTCGGGGGGGAAAACGATAAGAGTCAGTTTGACTTGAAACTGAGAAAACTGCATTTAAAGATTCAGCACTGTTTCTCTTTAAAGTAGTCCAATAAATTTATTATGTTTTTGAGTTTTCCTACTTTTCACATATTAAGTTTGTAGAAAATTAACTTTTTACATGAGATTTCTATTTATACCATACTGTATATAGTTTTATGTGAGTAAACTACCTGACTTTTAGGGGAAAAATTATGAGAGTCACTATAAAAGTCGAAAAATGATGAGAGTCAATACAAAATGGGATGAAATAATGATGAAAGGTGAAGTATGCCAATAAAAACAATATTGTAATGGAAAATGTATTTTTATTATAAATACAATAGTCTGCATATTTTGATAAAAAATGTATTAATTAACTTTGTTTAATTAACTTTTATGAACATTTATATGAACTTTAAAATTTTTACAATATTGACATTCTCCTGATGATTATTTATAGGCTATCTTTCTTGAGTAAGCACTTCATTCCTCTTGCTTTGTTTTTAGGTGGCAGTAGTTATCCTGAAAAAATCAATTCCTAAATTAATATGTGAAAAAACAACTGTGCTTACTTTATCCAACTATTTTTAGAGTTATTTATTGAATATTTCTTTCTTTGCCTGTAAATATGTTACATTTCATAAATATCACAAAATTATTTCCATAATTATTTTAAATTATTCTATATTTTTCAGAAAAATTTTTTTTAAAAACTTACCCAAAACGTTATTATCATCTGATTCTTCTTCAATGCCAGCTGGTAGCAGATTATTATAAAACTAAACTCCTGTGCTTTCTCTGGCAGAAATTTTTTTAGGTCCATCAAATCCTTTAACTTCGCTTTTGCAATCGTAAATTTTTGGGTACGGAGATGTGAGGGAGTTATTTGCAAACCCAATTCCATTTCAACTGTAGGCTTAGACACTCTTTTGTTTTTTTTTTTTTTTTTTTTTCTTGTTTATAGTACATCTTCATGTACAGTTTGAACAAAGGAGATACTCGAAAAGGCTCCACTGTATGTATCATACATAAGTCTCACGAACTAGTTTTATTTCTGGGTTTTTTAATATTAACCTCTACTTCTCTTATAGGTCTCGATTTAAAGGGGCATTTTTCCTTAGAGTTTAAGGTTTCAAAGAAAGCGATCCACCCAAGAAAAAGTGATTGATCACACTTCTTAACTAAGAATGGCGATGGTTTCTGCCTTGAATTTGCAATCACAGTGATCCAATCATCCGGGACTTCAACATAGGACTTTTGATTAATAAGTCCCATGTTGCGATCACACTCCATGTACGAATGGCCACGGATGGGGAACACCATTTTCAAGTTATCAAGTCTACCATACACGTGAACAATATAGTAGGTAAACCTAGAAAGTGTAATGTTCTTATTTTGGCCCGCACAGGATTTACAAAAAATTGTTAAGTGTCGAACTTCTGGTTTTAGAAAGTTGTGGATAAAATCATTTAGGAATGAAGTGACTTCATCTGATCCTTTTTTGCCTATGGTTTGATCATAGGCATAAAGACACTTTCTTGAATGGAAAGAGTGTGTATACTAAATAAGTAGTAAGAGAGTTGTCTTTTATAATAAACTTCATTGGTTCAGACATTTGGTGCACACAAGTTCTTTTGGTAATCCATGCAGATTGCTTCAACTTCTGGTGACTTTTGTCAGGCCTTCTTGGCAGATCTTTTTCTTTCATAAAATTTATCAGCCTTTCTAAGATGTAACTCATGCTCGACTTTTAAAGCATTTAAATCTTCTTGAAGTTTTCTTATTAAATCGCCACTAGAATTAGAAATTTTTAATTTCAAATCTTTTTCTCATGCTTTGTATTCATCGCAGGAGCTACAGGTATCGGTGCATGGATAACCGAACCCAATGTTGTACATGGTATTGAATATATTTCTGTAAGAGTCATATGAAGTAGGGTTATTTGGATAAGCCTCCAACTATTGGCTGTATAGTTTCTTAATATCCAGAGTGTCATCTAGGTAAATCTTTTTTGAATCATGCCTACTATAATGTGATCTGCGGCCCTTTAGTGACTGGATATGTTCGTGTATTTTATCCACACTTTCCTCTGGGATTTTATTAGGCCTATTATTGTGACAGCCCCGACCGTCTTTCACAATTTTCCCCTTGGTTGTTAACATCGTCTGTAATGTTTTGACACGTCTAGGGGTAATGCCATGGATTGAAATGAACCCTTTATAACAAATAGGCACTTCAATCAAAGTGCCATCTTTCATGAACCTAACTTTACATGAGTATGAATAAGAATGGCTGACAGGTTCATTATTACCAGGTCTAGGCAGGCGTTGTTTTACAAAAGTGTTTGCAATCAAGCCACCTAGATAAAGGTTCTCCTCATTATAATCAGTCATGGCATTAAACTAACTATTTATGTCTTTCCTTGCAGTGTCATTAACAACATCAAAACATCTTAACCTAGAGCAGTGGCAATCAGGCCCAATGTCATGACTTTGTTTTAACAGTTTCTTTTTCACTTCAGACAGTCTACCAAGTTTTGGTTTCTTTTTCGGTACTACCTGAGTCGAATCACGAACAGGTTCCATTTTGAATTGGTTAAATTATTAATTAAAAACAATAACACCACCACAAACACGTACCACATCACAACATAACTTTTCGCACAGTAACAAACATCAAACACAACCGCAAAGACTAAACAGGGCCAGGAAACAGCTGAACAAAACAGCTGATTGTTGACTATCATCGTTCTTCCCACTTTGGTAACTGATTGTCATCACATTTCCCCCTTACAACATATCTTTTTGCTTAAATATCTCCTGACCCTCATCGTTTTCCCCAAAACCCGTTTAATGGCAAGAAAGTATTTTAAATATTCTACAAGATGATATCACTATCTCAAAATTGTCAATTTCTTGACTCTCATCGTTTTTCCTCCTGACCCTTCATATTCTTTTTTATTTGCAATCATAACCTTAATAAGTAACATTTCTTAATTATACTCTCTTATTTTATTATTAAAAATTCTTAATAATATTATTTTTCATTAAAAATTATTATTTATTTTCGGGTATTGAGTTCGGTTCGGTGTGTCGTTCGATCCTACACCCTTCTTATTATAACAATTGTTTGGTCCTTCGTTTATCGGACGTACATTGTTCCTTTGTAACATAGTCGCCGAAGTGCTTACTATTGTTATTACCCTCGTGTAGACAACGTCCGCATTCCATTGTATTACTCCCTCGTTATTGTGCATACTTACCGTGTGAACGTTTGTTTTACCTGTGTATTTCATCTGTTCGTACGGCAAGAATTTGTTTCTTAGCTGCGACGAATAACCCCTCTCTCTCTTCTCTCTGCACGTTCCATAATTCTCACATCATGAATACATTGCGTATGTTCAGTCTGCTTGAGGCCTATATAAACAGCTGTCGACTGTTTTTTCATCCGTCGTTTATGATAACCTCTGTAGTTTTTATAATTATAGTTATAATTATCGTTATTATAGTTATCGTTTGCTTTATACTTATTGTGCTTATATCTAATTTTATAATTCTCACAAGTTTGCGTAGTATTACGTATAAATAATTTACTACGTTTCTCGTTAGGCATACAGTGATATTTACCTCCGTAAGTGTGGTGCCTCAAGTGTTTCACCTGTGTCATCTTATGTGACTTACTAGTGCAGTACTGTCTATTATCGTTCGTTTTATTTCAAGCTTATCAATTTTTAACTCTTCTACCTTTTACGTAATTTTTATGGTGTCTTGTTTAAAATTTTCAGTTTGTTCTTCTAATTGTTTCTTATTAGATTCTTTAATTCGTCTATTTTAGCATTTATATTTTCCGTTTGTTTTGTGCTTATTCGTCTATCCAAGCACGCATCATCGTTTGCAACGCCTCTATGTCCAAATTTCCTGGAGTCGTCATGTTGAAGTATTATTAAAATATTTATTTAGTAGTTATTCTTTAACAATTATTATTGATAACCGTTCTCTACTTATTTATTTATTTATTTATTTTTATTAATAGTTATTATTAATACTCATTACATTTACACCTGTTACATAGACAAACAATATTATTTGTTGGTGCCAGCTGTGTTTTAATATACAACAATTAACATATCATTCAGTTAATGTTTAATATAAATAATTATTATTACATATAATACATTTTTCATTTAACACACCCTTATTTTTAGAGCACCCATTTAACTACACAAAAAATTTTAATATTTAAATGGTGGGGATCGGGCCACACGTTCATGGGCGACAAATATGCAACATTTTAAATACCAAAATTTAAGTGCATTTTAAATTTGTGGAGTCCCACGTTCTTTGGGACACCAAAAGGTGACAAATTACCCTTCTTTATGTATTTTAATCTGTACATTAATTTAACTCATACTCTTTATATAACATTCCTATAATGGCGTGTATGTAGATGGGGTTCAGGTGTATCTGTAATAATAACGCTATGTAACTTGTAACGGTACTTCAAATTTATTTAGTAATAATGAAATTGTGCCCAAGGCAATTTATTCGACTTAAAAACATTCATTATTGCTTTGTTACTATGCCGTAAGGCTTACGCTGTATACATCCTTACTGACTAAATATTCTATTCTAATAATTACTTTATTAAAATATCATTTCCAGACTACTCAGACAATTATTGTGCTTCTAAATATCAATGCTTAAATATCTTTTTTTTTTTAGATATTGTAATGAAATTCAACATATTAATAGCTACTGAATTTATCTTTCTTTTTCAGTACTGATTTATAAAACTCTACTTATTTACTTATTGCTTTGCATTCTTTTCATTTCAATACTAATTTGAGCTCTTGTTTACGTTAATCTTACTTCGATAATATCTACCATTTTAACTCTATATTTACAAGAAACATTGGCTCTTAACTTTAAAATAAAACAATAATGTCTTTAATTTTCTTTGAGTTAATTGTTCGACTAAGAGTTAAATAAGTTGTTTATCACCTTATTGTTGTCAATCATACTCCATCGCAATTGATCCATCTGTAATCGTCCTCGTCTCGAACTCCAGCATCAATTCCTCTTGTCCAGCGTCGCTTCTATTGCCCAGCGTCGTTTCCAGACTTCAGTAATGTTCCTCTTGTCCAGCGTTGTTTCCATACTTCAGTAATGTTCCTCTTGTCCAGCGCAGCCGCTCTAGACTCCAGCGTCGTCTCGCTCTCTGGAACTATGTCGTCAGCTCTCTCGCTCTCCGGAACTTCATGTTACTTCTTTTCGTGCTGTTTCGGACGTCAGTTGATCATCTTATATGGATTTTCTTCTCGTGTAATTCTGTTACTATTGACAAGTGATTGTATTTACAACTCAGTTACATAGTTTTATGTAACTGGAAGGATGAAACTATTTACAAAAAAATAAATACTCCGTGCGGACGGGCAGAAGCTCCCGCTGCAACTGTGGGTGATCAAAAAAGATACAACTGTAGCGTGTGTGTCCTATTTATACCCACGTCTTGGTTAACACCTGCAGTTGTAAGAAATAGACATAGCTGAAATTGTCTCTGGGTTTTTTCCCTCACTCCTCGTCAATTTCCATATTTCTTATATTTCTGCGAATTACAGATTCCTGTAAGTATACTCTTATACCCATCTTATAACTATTTTCACTACACATGTTCACTGTACTTTTGGACATTGTAACTTAACCCTTTCGTCCTGTACACAGTTATTTCGCTATTACACTCGTACGGTGTGTCTCTTTCACGTGGTTTTCGTACACAGTATGTAGTTAATTTTATTACATTTTATTGATTCTTTGAATTTTACTCCTTATTTATAGTTTATGAATAATTACGGAAAAACAGTAATTACGCAATTATTTATACTGGGGTGGCAAACTCGCCTGCATAGACCTGCGTCACACACACATGCAAAATACTGTTGTACACAATTTCAGTTACATCTGTGTCTGTGTACAAGTCGATTCAGGTCGAAACACCTGTCCATATTCTTGTGTGAGCCAAGCTTGCAATCCCTAATATGCTTACTTCTAATACATTGTTAATTATTTTACAATTTGTTATGTTTATTTAAATTTTTATATTCAATGCTCAGTACAGCACTTATCTGTACTGTCGCATTATCCCTCTGCTTAGTAATAAAAAATGTAATAAATTTATTTATTAAATTTTTTTTAATTATTTTTATTATTGTTTGTAAAAAAATATAACAAATAATAAAGAATAGTATTCGTCATTTCACCCTTAATCGGAGTGTACACATACGTCTTCCCTCCCCTCTTCACTCGCGCACTGCTCGTGACCTTGTAAGGTAGGTGGCTTCAACAACAGCTGATCTGACTGGTTTCTTTGACCTCATTACTTTATGTGTAGAACTTCCTAAATGAATTTGCATTCTTGTACTGATAAACATTTCGCATCTTAACATATTATGCCATTCTTTGCTCTGAAAGTTTACATTACCTTAATTATACATTCCTACCTTCGTTCCTTAACCTTTCTTACTTTACTTACTCCAATCTTCCTTCTTACTTTACTTATTTAATACATTACTTATACAATACCTTATCTCTTATAATCTTTTATTACATTTCTTTAACATTACCTTTCTGATCGCTACTACTTTCCTGAAATACACTTCCGTAACAGAATACTCTTTTAGCTTTGTAGTGTGTCGCATGATCGGTTACAGAGGAACTGTCTTGGAAAACAACGATATTTTTCTCGAAGTCCTTAATCCTAAGTAGTGTCTGCCCTTTTGACTTTTCACTCTCGCTTTCTTCTGTGTCCTTGTATCTCCATTAAGTGTTCGCTTGATCAGCCGTTCTGACAATTATAACAATTATTTTCCATCCCTAACTATTTCTTCATATTAATAACAACATCACTAATAACATTCCTTACCAATTCGTACATTTTTCTTTACACATTTCATTCCTTATCATCTATAATATATTTCCTAACTTTCTTTGAACATACTTTTGTTTAGCATAACAATCTTTATTATTTAATTCCTTATTTCTTTTCACTAATATACATGAAGTGTCGGGGGGGGGGGGAAACGATAAGAGTCAGTTTGACTTGAAACTGAGAAAACTGCATTTAAAGATTCAGCACTGTTTCTCTTTAAAGTAGTCCAATAAATTTATTATGTTTTTGAGTTTTCCTACTTTTCACATATTAAGTTTGTAGAAAATTAACTTTTTACATGAGATTTCTATTTATACCATACTGTATATAATTTTATGTGAGTAAACTACCTGACTTTTAGGGGAAAAATTATGAGAGTCACTATAAAAGTCGAAAAATGATGAGAGTCAATACAAAATGGGATGAAATAATGATGAAAGGTGAAGTATGCCAATAAAAACAATATTGTAATGGAAAATGTATTTTTATTATAAATACAATAGTCTGCATATTTTGATAAAAAATGTATTAATTAACTTTGTTTAATTAACTTTTATGAACATTTATATGAACTTTAAAATTTTCACAATATTGACATTCTCCTGATGATTATTTATAGGCTATCTTTCCTGAGTAAGCACTTCATTCCTCTTGCTTTGTTTTTAGGTGGCAGTAGTTATTTTGAAAAAATCAATTCCTAAATTAATATGTGAAAAAACAACTGTGCTTACTTTATCCAACTATTTTTAGAGTTATTTATTGAATATTTCTTTCTTTGCCTGTAAATATGTTACATTTCATAAATATCACAAAATTATTTCCATAATTATTTTAAATTATTCTAAATTTTTCAGAAAAAATTTTTTTTAAAAACTTACCCAAAACGTTCATCATCATCTGATACTTCTTCAATGCCAGCTGGTAGCAGATTATTATAAAACTAAACTCCTGTGCTTTCTCTGGCAGAAATTTTTTTAGGTCCATCAAATCCTTTAACTTCGCTTTTGCAATCGTAAGTTTTTGGGTACGGAGAGGTGAGGGAGTTATTTGTAAACCCAATTCCATTTCAACTGTAGGCTTAGACACTCTTTTGTTTTGTTTTTTTTTTTTTTTTTTCTTGTTTATTGTACATCTTCATCTAAACTTTGAACAAAGGAGATACTCGAAAAGGCTCCACTGTATGTATCATACATAAGTCTCACGAACTAGTATCATTCTTGGGTTTTTAATATCAACCTCTACTTCTCTTATAGGTCTCGATTTAAAGGGGCATTTTTCCTTAGAGTTTAAGGTTTCAAAGAAAGCGATCCACCCAAGAAAAAGTGATTGATCACACTTCTTAACTAAGAATGGCGATGGTTTCTGCCTTGAATTTGCAATCACAGTGATCCAATCACCCGGGACTTCAACATAGGACTTTTGATTAATAAGTCCCATGTTGCGATCACACTCCATGTACGAATTGCCACGGATGGGGAACACCATTTTCAAGTTATCAAGTCTACCATACACGTGAACAATATAGTAGGCAAACCTAAAAAGTGTAATGTTCTTATTTTGGCCCGCACAGGATTCACAAAAAATTGTTAAGTGTCGAACTTCTGGTTTTAGAAAGTTGTGGATAAAATCATTTAGGAATGAAGTGACTTCATCTGATCCTTTTTTGCCTATGGTTTGATCATAGGCATAAAAGACTCTTTCTTGAATGGAAAGAGTGTGTATACTAAATAAGTAGTAAGAGAGTTGTCTTTTATAATAAACTTCATTGGTTGAGACATTTGGTGCACACTAGTTCTTTTGGTAATCCATGCAGATTGCTTCCACTTCTGGTGATTTTGTGAGGCCTTCTTGGCAGATCTTTTTCTTTCATAAAATTTATCAGCCTTTCTAAGATGTAACTCATGCTCGACTTTTAAAGCATTTAAATCTTCTTGAAGTTTTCTTATTAAATCGCCACTAGAATTAGAAATTTGTAATTTCAAATCTTTTTCTCATACTTTGTATTCATCGCAGGAGCTACAGGTATCGGTGCATGGATAACCGAACCCAATGTTGTACATGGTATTGAATATATTTCTGTAAGAGTCATATGAAGTAGGGTTATTTGGATAAGCTTCCAACTATTGGCTGTATAGTTTCTTAATATCCAGAGTGTCATCTAGGTAAATCTTTTTTGAATCATGCCTACTATAATGTGATCTGCGGCCCTTTAGTGACTGGATATGTTCGTGTATTTTATCCACACTTTCCTCTGGGATTTTATTAGGCCTATTATTGTGACAGCCCCGACCGTCTTTCACAATTTTCCCCTTGGTTGTTAACATCGTCTGTAATGTTTTGACACGTCTAGGGGTAATGCCATGGATTGAAATGAACCCTTTATAACAGTTAGGCACTTCAATCAAAGTGCCATCTTTCATGAACCTAACTTTACATGAATATGAATAAGAATGGCTGACAGGTTCATTATTACCAGGTCTAGGCAGGCGTTGTTTTACAAAAGTGCTTGCAATCAAGCCACCTAGATAAAGGTTCTCCTCATTATAATCAGTCATGGCATTAAACTAACTAATTATGTCTTTCCTTGCAGTGTCATTAACAACATCAAAACATCTTAACCTAGAGCAGTGGCAATCAGGCCCAATGTCATGACTTTGTTTTAACAGTTTCTTTTTCACTTCAGACAGTCTACCAAGTTTTGGTTTCTTTTTCGGTACTACCTGAGTCGAATCACGAACAGGTTCCATTTTGAATTGGTTAAATTATTAATTAAAACACAATAACACAACCAAAAACACGTACCACATCACAACATAACTTTTCGCACAGTAACAAACATCAAACACAACCGCAAAGACTAAACAGGGCCAGGAAACAGCTGAATAAAACAGCTGATTGTTGACTATCATCGTTCTTCCCACTTTGGTAACTGACTCTCATCACATTTCCCCCTTACAATATATCTTTTTGCTTAAATATCTCCTGACCCTCATCGTTTTCCCCAAAACCCGTTTAATGGCAAGAAAGTATTTTAAATATTCTACAAGATGATATCACTATCTCAAAATTGTCAATTTCTTGACTCTCATCGTTTTTCCCCCTGACCCTTCATATTCTTTTTTATTTGCAATCATAACCTTAATAAGTAACATTTCTTAATTATACTCTCTTATTTTATTATTAATAATTCTTAATAATATTATTTTTCATTAAAAATTATTATTTATTTTCGGGTATTGAGTTCGGTTCGGTGTGTCGTTCGATCCTACACCCTTCTTATTATAACAATTGTTTGGTCCGTCGTTTATCGGACGTACATTGTTCCTTTGTAACATAGTCGCCGAAGTGCTTACTATTGTTATTACCCTCGTGTAGACAACGTCCGCATTCCATTGTATTACTCCCTCGTTATTGTGCATACTTACCGTGTGAACGTTTGCTTTACCTGTGTATTTCATCTGTTCGTACGGCAAGAATTTGTTTCTTAGCTGCGACGAATAACCTCTCTCTCTCTTCTCTCTGCACGTTCCATAATTCTCTCATCATGAATACATTGCGTATGTTCAGTCTGCTTGAGGCCTATATAAACAGCTGTCGACTGTTTTTTCATCCGTCGTTTATGATAACCTCTGTAGTTTTTATAATTATAGTTATAATTATCGTTATTATAGTTATCGTTTGCTTTATACTTATTGTGCTTATATCTAATTTTATAATTCTCACAAGTTTGCGTAGTATTTCGTATAAATAATTTACTACGTTTCTCGTTAGGCATACAGTGATATTTACCTCCGTAAGTGTGGTGCCTCAAGTGTTTCACCTGTGTCATCTTATGTGACTTACTAGTGCAGTACTGTCTATTATCGTTCGTTTTATTTCAAGCTTATCAATTTTTAACTCTTCTACCTTTTACGTGATTTTTATGGTGTCTTGTTTAAAATTTTTAGTTTGTTCTTCTAATTGTTTCTTATTAGATTCTTTAATTCGTCTATTTTAGCATTTATATTTTCCGTTTGTTTTGTGCTTATTCGTCTATCCAAGCACGCATCATCGTTTGCAACGCCTCTATGTCCAAATTTCCTGGAGTCGTCATGTTGAAGTATTATTAAAATATTTATTTAGTAGTTATTCTTTAACAATTATTATTGATAACCGTTCTCTACTTATTTATTTATTTATTTATTTTTATTAATAGTTATTATTAATACTCATTACATTTACACCTGTTACATAGACAAACAATATTATTTGTTGGTGCCAGCTGTGTTTTAATATACAACAATTAACATATCATTCAGTTAATGTTTAATATAAATAATTATTATTACATATAATACATTTTTCATTTAACACACCCTTATTTTTAGAGCACCCATTTAACTACACAAAAAATTTTAATATTTAAATGGTGGGGATCGGGCCACACGTTCATGGGCGACAAATATGCAACATTTTAAATACCAAAATTTAAGTGCATTTTAAATTTGTGGAGTCCCACGTTCTTTGGGACACCAAAAGGTGACAAATTACCCTTCTTTATGTATTTTAATCTGTACATTAATTTAACTCATACTCTTTATATAACATTCCTATAATGGCGTGTATGTAGATGGGGTTCAGGTGTATCTGTAATAATAACGCTATGTAACTTGTAACGGTATTTCAAATTTATTTAGTAATAATGAAATTGTGCCCAAGGCAATTTATTCGACTTAAAAACATTCATTATTGATTTGTTACTATGCCGTAAGACTTACGCTGTATACACCCTTACTGACTAAATATTCTATTCTAATAATTACTTTATTAAAATATCATTTCCTGACTACACAGACAATTATTGTGCTTCTAAATATCAATGCTTAAATATCTTTTTTTTTAGATATTGTAATGAAATTCAACATATTAATAGCTACTGAATTTATCTTTCTTTTTCAGTACTGATTTATAAAACTCTACTTATTTACTTATTGCTTTGCATTCTTTTCATTTCAATACTAATTTGAGCTCTTGTTTACGTTAATCTTACTTCGATAATATCTACCATTTTAACTCTATATTTACAAGAAACATTGGCTCTTAACTTTAAAATAAAACAATAATGTCTTTAATTTTCTTTGAGTTAATTGTTCGACTAAGAGTTAAATAAGTTGTTTATCACCTTATTGTTGTCAATCATACTCCATCGCAATTGATCCATCTGTAATCGTCCTCGTCTCGAACTCCAGCATCAATTCCTCTTGTCCAGCGTCGCTTCTATTGCCCAGCGTCGTTTCCAGACTTCAGTAATGTTCCTCTTGTCCAGCGTTGTTTCCAGACTTCAGTAATGTTCCTCTTGTCCAGCGCAGCCGCTCTAGACTCCAGCGTCGTCTCGCTCTCTGGAACTAAGTCGTCAGCTCTCTCGCTCTCCGGAACTTCATGTTACTTCTTTTCGTGCTGTTTCGGACGTCATCTTATATGGATTTTCTTCTCGTGTAATTCTGTTACTATTGACAAGTGATTGTATTTACAACTCAGTTACATAGTTTTATGTAACTGGAAGGATGAAACTATTTACAAAAAAATAAATACTCCGTGCGGACGGGCAGAAGCTCCCGCTGCAACTGTGGGTGATCAAAAAAGATACAACTGTAGCGTGTGTGTCCTATTTATACCCACGTCTTGGTTAACACCTGCAGTTGTACGAAATAGACATAGCTGAAATTGTCTCTGGGTTTTTTCCCTCACTCCTCGTCAATTTCGATATTTCTTATATTTCTGCGAATTACAGATTCCTGTAAGTATACTCTTATACCCATCTTATAACTATTTTCACTACACATGTTCACTGTACTTTTGGACATTGTAACTTAACCCTTTCGACCTGTACACAGTTATTTCGCTATTACACTCGTACGGTGTGTCACTTTCACGTGGTTTTCGTACACAGTATGTAGTTAATTTTATTACATTTTATTGATTCTTTGAATTTTACTCCTTATTTATAGTTTATGAACAATTACGGGAAAACAGTAATTACGCAATTATTTATACTGGGGTGGCAAACTCGCCTGCATAGTCCTGCGTCACACACACATGCAAAATACTGTTGTACACATTTTCAGTTACATCTGTGTCTGTGTACAAGTCGATTCAGGTCGAAACACCTGTCCATATTCTTATGTGAGCCAAGCTTGCAATCCCTGATATGCTTACTTCTAATACATTGTTAATTATTTTACAATTTGTTATGTTTATTTAAATTTTTATATTCAATGCTCAGTACAGCACTTATCTGTACTGTCGCATTATCCCTCTTCTTAGTAATAAAAAATGTAATAAATTTATTTATTAAATTTTTTTTAATTATTTTTATTATTGTTTGTAAAAAAATATAACAAATAATAAAGAATAGTATTCGTCATTTCACCCTTAATCGGAGTGTACACATACGTCTTCCCTCCCCTCTTCACTCGCGCACTGCTCGTGACCTTGTAAGGTGGCTTCAACAACAGCTGATCTGACTGGTTTCTTTGACCTCATTACTTTTGTGTGTAGAACTTCCTAAATGAATTTGCATTCTAGTACTGATAAACATTTTGCATCTTAACATATTATGCCATTCTTTGCACTGAAAGTTTACATTACCTTAATTATACATTCCTACCTTCGTTCCTTAACCTTTCTTACTTTACTTATTCCAATCTTCCTTCTTACTTTACTTATCTAATACATTACTTATACAATACCTTATCTCTTATAATCTTTTATTACATTTCTTTAACATTACCTTTCTGATCGCTACTACTTTCCTGAAATACACTTCCGTAACAGAATACTCTATTAGCTTTGTAGTGTGTCGCATGATCGGTTACAGAGGAACTGTCTTGGAAAACAACGATATTTTTCTCGAAGTCCTTAATCCTAAGTAGTGTCTGCCCTTTTGACTTTTCACTCTCGCTTTCTTCTGTGTCCTTGTATCTCCATTAAGTGTTCGCTCGATCAGCCGTTCTGACAATTATAACAATTATTTTCCATCCCTAACTATTTCTTCATATTAATAACAACATCACTAATAACATTCCTTACCAATTCTTACATTTTTTTTACACATTTCATTCCTTATCATCTATAATATATTTCCTAACTTTCTTTGAACATACTTTTGTTTAGCATAACAATCTTTATTATTTAATTCCTTATTTCTTTTCACTAATATATATGAAGTGTCGGGGGGGGGGGGAAACGATAAGAGTCAGTTTGACTTGAAACTGAGAAAACTGCATTTAAAGATTCAGCACTGTTTCTCTTTAAAGTAGTCCAATAAATTTATTATGTTTTTGAGTTTTCCTATTTTTTACAAATTAAGTTTGTAGAAAATTAACTTTTTACATGAGATTTCTATTTATACCATACTGTATATTGTTTTATGTGAGTAAACTACCTGACTTTTAGGGGAAAAATTATGAGAGTCACTATAAAAGTCGAAAAATGATGAGAGTCAATACAAAATGGGATGAAATAATGATGAAAGGTGAAGTATGCCAATAAAAACAATAGTGTAATGGAAAATGTATTTTTATTATAAATACAATAGTCTGCATATTTTGATAAAAAATGTATTAATTAACTTTGTTTAATTAACTTTTATGAACATTTATATGAACATTAAAATTTTCACAATATTGACATTCTCCTGATGATTATTTATAGGCTATCTTTCTTGAGTAAGCACTTCATTCCTCTTGCTTTGTTTTTAGGTGGCAGTAGTTATCCTGAAAAAATCAATTCCTAAATTAATATGTGAAAAAACAACTGTGCTTACTTTATCCAACTATTTTTAGAGTTATTTATTGAATATTTCTTTCTTTGCCTGTAAATATGTTACATTTCATAAATATCACAAAATTATTTCCATAATTATTTTAAATTATTCTAAATTTTTCAGAAAAAATTTTTTTTAAAAACTTACCCAAAACGTTCATCATCATCTGATTCTTCTTCAATGCCAGCTGGTAGCAGATTATTATAAAACTAAACTCCTGTGCTTTCTCTGGCAGAAATTTTTTTAGGTCCTTCAAATCCTTTAACTTCGCTTTTGCAATCGTAAGTTCTTGTGTACGGAGAGGTGAGGGAGTTATTTGTAAACCCAATTCCATTTCAACTGTAGGCTTAGACACTCTTTTGTTTTTTTTTGTTTGTTTTTTTTTCTTGTTTATTGTACATCTTCATCTACACTTTGAACAAAGGAGATACTCGAAAAGGCTCCACTGTATGTATCATACATAAGTCTCACGAACTAGTATCATTCTTGGGTTTTTAATATTAACCTCTACTTCTCTTATAGGTCTCGATTTAAAGGGGCATTTTTCCTTAGAGTTTAAGGTTTCAAAGAAAGCGATCCACCCAAGAAAAAGTGATTGATCACACTTCTTAACTAAGAATGGCGATGGTTTCTGCCTTGAATTTGCAATCACAGTGATCCAATCATCCGGGACTTCAACATAGGACTTTTGATTAATAAGTCCCATGTTGCGATCACACTCCATGTACGAATGGCCACGGATGGGGAACACCATTTTCAAGTTATCAAGTCTACCATACACGTGAACAATATAGTAGGTGAACCTAAAAAGTGTAATGTTCTTATTTTGGCCCGCACAGGATTTACAAAAAATTGTTAAGTTTTCTTATTAAATCGCCACTAGGATTAGAAATTTGTAATTTCAAATCTTTTTCTCATGCTTTGTATTCATCGCAGGAGCGACAGGTATCGGTGCATGGATAACCGAACCCAATGTTGTACATGGTATTGAATATATTTCTGTAAGAGTCATATGAAGTAGGGTTATTTGGATAAGCTTCCGACTATTGGCTGTATAGTTTCTTAATATCCAGAGTGTCATCTAGGTATATCTTTTTTGAATCGTGCCTACTATAATGTGATCTGCGGCCCTTTAGTGACTGGATATGTTCGTGTATTTTATCCACACTTTCCTCTGGGATTTTATTAGGCCTATTATTGTGACAGTCCCGACCGTCTTTCACAATTTTCCCCTTGGTTGTTAACATCGTCTGTAATGTTTTGACACGTCTAGGGGTAATGCCATGGATTGAAATGAACCCTTTATAACAAATAGTCACTTCAATCAAAGTGCCATCTTTCATGAACCTAACTTTACATGAGTATGAATAAGAATGACTGACAAGTTCATTATTACCAGGTCTAGGCAGGCGTTGTTTTACAAAAGTGCTTGCAATCAAGCCACCTAGATAAAGGTTCTCCTCATTATAATCAGTCATGGCATAAAACTAACTAATTATGTCTTTCCTTGTAGTGTCATTAACAACATCAAAACATCTTAACCTAGAGCAGTGGCAATCAGGCCCAATGTCATGACTTTGTTTTAACAGTTTCTTTTTCACTTCAGAGAGTCTACCAAGTTTTGGTTTCTTTTTCGGTACTACCTGAGTCGAATCACGAACAGGTTCCATTTTGAATTGGTTAAATTATTAATTAAAACACAATAACACCACCATAAACACGTACCACATCACAACATAACTTTTCGCACAGTAACAAACATCAAACACAACCGCAAAGACTAAACAGGGCCAGGAAACAGCTGAACAAAACAGCTGATTGTTGGCTATCATCGTTCTTCCCACTTTGGTAACTGATTGTCATCACATTTCCCCCTTACAACATATCTTTTTGCTTAAATATCTCCTGACCCTCATCGTTTTCCCCAAAACCCGTTTAATGGCAAGAAAGTATTTTAAATATTCTACAAGATGATATCACTATCTCAAAATTGTCAATTTCTTGACTCTCATCGTTTTTCCCCCTGACCCTTCATATTCTTTTTTATTTGCAATCATAACCTTAATAAGTAACATTTCTTAATTATACTCTCTTATTTTATTATTAATAATTCTTAATAATATTATTTTTCATTAAAAATTATTATTTATTTTCGGGTATTGAGTTCGGTTCGGTGTGTCGTTCGATCCTACACCCTTCTTATTATAAAAAATTGTTTGGTCCGTCGTTTATCGGACGTACATTGTTCCTTTGTAACATAGTCGCCGAAGTGCTTACTATTGTTATTACCCTCGTGTAGACAACGTCCGCATTCCATTGTATTACTCCCTCGTTATTGTGCATACTTACCGTGTGAACGTTTGTTTTGCCTGTGTATTTCACCTGTTCGTACGGCAAGAATTTGTTTCTTAGCTGCGACGATAACCTCTCTCTCTCTTCTCTCTGCACGTTCCATAATTCTCTCATCATGAATACATTGCGTATGTTCAGTCTGCTTGAGGCCTATATAAACAGCTGTCGACTGTTTTTTCATCCGTCGTTTATGATAACCTCTGTAGTTTTTATAATTATAGTTATAATTATCGTTATTATAGTTATCTTTTGCTTTATACTTATTGTGCTTATATCTAATTTTATAATTCTCACAAGTTTGCGTAGTATTTCGTATAAATAATTTACTACGTTTCTCGTTAGGCATACAGTGATATTTACCTCCGTAAGTGTGGTGCCTTAAGTGTTTCACTGTGTCATCTTATGTGACTTACTAGTGCAGTACTGTTTATTATCGTTCGTTTTATTTCAAGCTTATCAATTTTTAACTCTTCTACCTTTTACGTGATTTTTATGGTGTCTTGTTTAAAATTTTCAGTTTGTTCTTCTAATTGTTTCTTATTAGATTCTTTTAATTCGTCTATTTTAGCATTTATATTTTCCGTTTGTTTTGTGCTTATTCGTCTATCCAAGCACGCATCATCGTTTGCAACGCCTCTATGTCCAAATTTCCTGGAGTCGTCATGTTGAAGTATTATTAAAATATTTATTTAGTAGTTATTCTTTAACAATTATTATTGATAACCGTTCCCTACTTATTTATTTATTTCTTTATTTTTATTAATAGTTATTATTAATACTCATTAAATTTACACCTGTTACATAGACAAACAATATTATTTGTTGGAGCCAGCTGTGTTTTAATACACAACAATTAACATAACATTCAGCTAATGTTTAATATAAATAATTATTATTATATATAATACATTTAGCATTTAACACACCCTTATTTTTAGAGCACCCATTTAACTACACAAAAAATTTTAAATTTAAATGGTGCGGATCGGGCCACACGTTCATGGGCGACAAATATGCAACATTTTAGATACCAAAATATAAGTGCATTTTAAATTTGTGGAGTCCCACGTTCTTTGGGACGCCAAAAGGTTACAAATTACCCTTCTTTATGTATTTTAATCTGTACATTAATTTAACTCATACTCTTTATATAACATTCCTATAATGGCGTGTATGTAGATGGGGTTCAGGTGTATCTGTAATAATAACGCTATGTAACTTGTAACGGTACTTCAAATTTATTTAGTAATAATGAAATTGTGCCCAAGGCAATTTATTCGACTTAAAAACATTCATTATTGCTTTGTTACTATGCCGTAAGGCTTACGCTATATACATCCTTACTGACTAAATATTCTATTCTAATAATTACTTTATTAAAATATCATTTCCTGACTACTCAGACAATTATTGTGCTTCTAAATATCAATGCTTAAATATCTTTTTTTTTTAGATATTGTAATGAAATTCAACATATTAATAGCTACTGAATTTATCTTTCTTTTTCAGTACTGATTTATAAAACTCTACTTATTTACTTATTGCTTTGCATTCTTTTCATTTCAATACTAATTTGAGCTCTTGTTTACGTTAATCTTACTTCGATAATATCTACCATTTTAACTCTATATTTACAAGAAACATTGGCTCTTAACTTTAAAATAAAACAATAATGTCTTTAATTTTCTTTGAGTTAATTGTTCGACTAAGAGTTAAATAAGTTGTTTATCACCTTATTGTTGTCAATCATACTCCATCGCAATTGATCCATCTGTAATCGTCCTCGTCTCGAACTCCAGCATCAATTCCTCTTGTCCAGCGTCGCTTCTATTGCCCAGCGTCGTTTCCAGACTTCAGTAATGTTCCTCTTGTCCAGCGTTGTTTCCAGACTTCAGTAATGTTCCTCTTGTCCAGCGCAGCCGCTCTAGACTCCAGCGTCGTCTCGCTCTCTGGAACTAAGTCTTCAGCTCTCTCGCTCTCCGGAACTTCATGTTACTTCTTTTCGTGCTGTTTCGGACGTCAGTTGATCATCTTATATGGATTTTCTTCTCGTGTAATTCTGTTACTATTGACAAGTGATTGTATTTACAACTCAGTTACATAGTTTTATGTAACTGGAAGGATGAAACTATTTACAAAAAAATAAATACTCCGTGCGGACGGGCAGAAGCTCCCGCTGCAACTGTGGGTGATCAAAAAAGATACAACTGTAGCGTGTGTGTCCTATTTATACCCACGTCTTGGTTAACACCTGCAGTTGTACGAAATAGACATAGCTGAAATTGTCTCTGGGTTTTTTCCCTCACTCCTCGTCAATATCCATATTTCTTATATTTCTGCGAATTACAGATTCCTGTAAGTATACTCTTATACCCATGTTATAACTATTTTCACTACACATGTTCACTGTACTTTTGGACATTGTAACTTAACCCTTTCGTCCTGTACACAGTTATTTCGCTATTACACTCGTACGGTGTGTCTCTTTCACGTGGTTTTCGTACACAGTATGTAGTTAATTTTATTACATTTTATTGATTCTTTGAATTTTACTCCTTATTTATAGTTTATGAATAATTACGGAAAAACAGTAATTACGCAATTATTTATACTGGGGTGGCAAACTCGCCTGCATAGACCTGCGTCACACACACATGCAAAATACTGTTGTACACACTTTCAGTTACATCTGTGTCTGTGTACAAGTCGATTCAGGTCGAAACACCTGTCCATATTCTTGTGTGAGCCAAGCTTGCAATCCCTAATATGCTTACTTCTAATACATTGTTAATTATTTTACAATTTGTTATGTTTATTTAAATTTTTATATTCAATGCTCAGTACAGCACTTATCTGTACTGTCACATTATCCCTCTGCTTAGTAATAAAAAATGTAATAAATTTATTTATTAAATTTTTTTTAATTATTTTTATTATTGTTTGTAAAAAAATATAACAAATAATAAAGAATAGTATTCGTCATTTCACCCTTAATCGGAGTGTACACATACGTCTTCCCTCCCCTCTTCACTCGCGCACTGCTCGTGACCTTGTAAGGTAGGTGGCTTCAACAACAGCTGATCTGACTGGTTTCTTTGACCTCATTACTTTATGTGTAGAACTTCCTAAATGAATTTGCATTCTTGTACTGATAAACATTTTGCATCTTAACATATTATGCCATTCTTTGCTCTGAAAGTTTACATTACCTTAATTATACATTCCTACCTTCGTTCCTTAACCTTTCTTACTTTACTTATTCCAATCTTCCTTCTTACTTTACTTATTTAATACATTACTTATACAATACCTTATCTCTTATAATCTTTTATTACATTTCTTTAACATTACCTTTCTGATCGCTACTACTTTCCTGAAATACACTTCCGTAACAGAATACTCTTTTAGCTTTGTAGTGTGTCGCATGATCGGTTACAGAGGAACTGTCTTGGAAAACAACGATATTTTTCTCGAAGTCCTTAATCCTAAGTAGTGTCTGCCCTTTTGACTTTTCACTCTCGCTTTCTTCTGTGTCCTTGTATCTCCATTAAGTGTTCGCTTGATCAGCCGTTCTGACAATTATAACAATTATTTTCCATCCCTAACTATTTCTTCATATTAATAACAACATCACTAATAACATTCCTTACCAATTCGTACATTTTTCTTTACACATTTCATTCCTTATCTTCTATAATATATTTCCTAACTTTCTTTGAACATACTTTTGTTTAGCATAACAATCTTTATTATTTAATTCCTTATTTCTTTTCACTAATATATATGAAGTGTCGGGGGGGGGGGGGAAACGATAAGAGTCAGTTTGACTTGAAACTGAGAAAACTGCATTTAAAGATTCAGCACTGTTTCTCTTTAAAGTAGTCCAATAAATTTATTATGTTTTTGAGTTTTCCTACTTTTCACATATTAAGTTTGTAGAAAATTAACTTTTTACATGAGATTTCTATTTATACCATACTGTATATAATTTTATGTGAGTAAACTACCTGACTTTTAGGGGAAAAATTATGAGAGTCACTATAAAAGTCGAAAAATGATGAGAGTCAATACAAAATGGGATGAAATAATGATGAAAGGTGAAGTATGCCAATAAAAACAATATTGTAATGGAAAATGTATTTTTATTATAAATACAATAGTCTGCATATTTTGATAAAAAATGTATTAATTAACTTTGTTTAATTAACTTTTATGAACATTTATATGAACTTTAAAATTTTCACAATATTGACATTCTCCTGATGATTATTTATAGGCTATCTTTCCTGAGTAAGCACTTCATTCCTCTTGCTTTGTTTTTAGGTGGCAGTAGTTATCTTGAAAAAATCAATTCCTAAATTAATATGTGAAAAAACAACTGTGCTTACTTTATCCAACTATTTTTAGAGTTATTTATTGAATATTTCTTTCTTTGCCTGTAAATATGTTACATTTCATAAATATCACAAAATTATTTCCATAATTATTTTAAATTATTCTAAATTTTTCAGAAAAAATTTTTTTTAAAAACTTACCCAAAACGTTCATCATCATCTGATTCTTCTTCAATGCCAGCTGGTAGCAGATTATTATAAAACTAAACTCCTGTGCTTTCTCTGGCAGAAATTTTTTTAGGTCCTTCAAATCCTTTAACTTCGCTTTTGCAATCGTAAGTTCTTGTGTACGGAGAGGTGAGGGAGTTATTTGTAAACCCAATTCCATTTCAACTGTAGGCTTAGACACTCTTTTGTTTTTTTTTGTTTTTTTTTTTTCTTGTTTATTGTACATCTTCATCTACACTTTGAACAAAGGAGATACTCGAAAAGGCTCCACTGTATGTATCATACATAAGTCTCACGAACTAGTATCATTCTTGGGTTTTTAATATTAACCTCTACTTCTCTTATAGGTCTCGATTTAAAGGGGCATTTTTCCTGAGAGTTTAAGGTTTCAAAGAAAGCGATCCACCCAAGAAAAAGTGATTGATCACACTTCTTAACTAAGAATGGCGATGGTTTCTGCCTTGAATTTGCAATCACAGTGATCCAATCATCCGGGACTTCAACATAGGACTTTTGATTAATAAGTCCCATGTTGCGATCACACTCCATGTACGAATGGCCACGGATGGGGAACACCATTTTCAAGTTATCAAGTCTACCATACACGTGAACAATATAGTAGGTGAACCTAAAAAGTGTAATGTTCTTATTTTGGCCCGCACAGGATTTACAAAAAATTGTTAAGTTTTCTTATTAAATCGCCACTAGGATTAGAAATTTGTAATTTCAAATCTTTTTCTCATGCTTTGTATTCATCGCAGGAGCGACAGGTATCGGTGCATGGATAACCGAACCCAATGTTGTACATGGTATTGAATATATTTCTGTAAGAGTCATATGAAGTAGGGTTATTTGGATAAGCTTCCGACTATTGGCTGTATAGTTTCTTAATATCCAGAGTGTCATCTAGGTATATCTTTTTTGAATCGTGCCTACTATAATGTGATCTGCGGCCCTTTAGTGACTGGATATGTTCGTGTATTTTATCCACACTTTCCTCTGGGATTTTATTAGGCCTATTATTGTGACAGTCCCGACCGTCTTTCACAATTTTCCCCTTGGTTGTTAACATCGTCTGTAATGTTTTGACACGTCTAGGGGTAATGCCATGGATTGAAATGAACCCTTTATAACAAATAGTCACTTCAATCAAAGTGCCATCTTTCATGAACCTAACTTTACATGAGTATGAATAAGAATGACTGACAAGTTCATTATTACCAGGTCTAGGCAGGCGTTGTTTTACAAAAGTGCTTGCAATCAAGCCACCTAGATAAAGGTTCTCCTCATTATAATCAGTCATGGCATAAAACTAACTAATTATGTCTTTCCTTGTAGTGTCATTAACAACATCAAAACATCTTAACCTAGAGCAGTGGCAATCAGGCCCAATGTCATGACTTTGTTTTAACAGTTTCTTTTTCACTTCAGAGAGTCTACCAAGTTTTGGTTTCTTTTTCGGTACTACCTGAGTCGAATCACGAACAGGTTCCATTTTGAATTGGTTAAATTATTAATTAAAACACAATAACACCACCATAAACACGTACCACATCACAACATAACTTTTCGCACAGTAACAAACATCAAACACAACCGCAAAGACTAAACAGGGCCAGGAAACAGCTGAACAAAACAGCTGATTGTTGGCTATCATCGTTCTTCCCACTTTGGTAACTGATTGTCATCACATTTCCCCCTTACAACATATCTTTTTGCTTAAATATCTCCTGACCCTCATCGTTTTCCCCAAAACCCGTTTAATGGCAAGAAAGTATTTTAAATATTCTACAAGATGATATCACTATCTCAAAATTGTCAATTTCTTGACTCTCATCGTTTTTCCCCCTGACCCTTCATATTCTTTTTTATTTGCAATCATAACCTTAATAAGTAACATTTCTTAATTATACTCTCTTATTTTATTATTAATAATTCTTAATAATATTATTTTTCATTAAAAATTATTATTTATTTTCGGGTATTGAGTTCGGTTCGGTGTGTCGTTCGATCCTACACCCTTCTTATTATAAAAAATTGTTTGGTCCGTCGTTTATCGGACGTACATTGTTCCTTTGTAACATAGTCGCCGAAGTGCTTACTATTGTTATTACCCTCGTGTAGACAACGTCCGCATTCCATTGTATTACTCCCTCGTTATTGTGCATACTTACCGTGTGAACGTTTGTTTTGCCTGTGTATTTCACCTGTTCGTACGGCAAGAATTTGTTTCTTAGCTGCGACGATAACCTCTCTCTCTCTTCTCTCTGCACGTTCCATAATTCTCTCATCATGAATACATTGCGTATGTTCAGTCTGCTTGAGGCCTATATAAACAGCTGTCGACTGTTTTTTCATCCGTCGTTTATGATAACCTCTGTAGTTTTTATAATTATAGTTATAATTATCGTTATTATAGTTATCTTTTGCTTTATACTTATTGTGCTTATACCTAATTTTATAATTCTCACAAGTTTGCGTAGTATTTCGTATAAATAATTTACTACGTTTCTCGTTAGGCATACAGTGATATTTACCTCCGTAAGTGTGGTGCCTTAAGTGTTTCACTGTGTCATCTTATGTGACTTACTAGTGCAGTACTGTTTATTATCGTTCGTTTTATTTCAAGCTTATCAATTTTTAACTCTTCTACCTTTTACGTGATTTTTATGGTGTCTTGTTTAAAATTTTCAGTTTGTTCTTCTAATTGTTTCTTATTAGATTCTTTTAATTCGTCTATTTTAGCATTTATATTTTCCGTTTGTTTTGTGCTTATTCGTCTATCCAAGCACGCATCATCGTTTGCAACGCCTCTATGTCCAAATTTCCTGGAGTCGTCATGTTGAAGTATTATTAAAATATTTATTTAGTAGTTATTCTTTAACAATTATTATTGATAACCGTTCCCTACTTATTTATTTATTTCTTTATTTTTATTAATAGTTATTATTAATACTCATTAAATTTACACCTGTTACATAGACAAACAATATTATTTGTTGGAGCCAGCTGTGTTTTAATACACAACAATTAACATAACATTCAGCTAATGTTTAATATAAATAATTATTATTATATATAATACATTTAGCATTTAACACACCCTTATTTTTAGAGCACCCATTTAACTACACAAAAAATTTTAAATTTAAATGGTGCGGATCGGGCCACACGTTCATGGGCGACAAATATGCAACATTTTAGATACCAAAATATAAGTGCATTTTAAATTTGTGGAGTCCCACGTTCTTTGGGACGCCAAAAGGTTACAAATTACCCTTCTTTATGTATTTTAATCTGTACATTAATTTAACTCATACTCTTTATATAACATTCCTATAATGGCGTGTATGTAGATGGGGTTCAGGTGTATCTGTAATAATAACGCTATGTAACTTGTAACGGTACTTCAAATTTATTTAGTAATAATGAAATTGTGCCCAAGGCAATTTATTCGACTTAAAAACATTCATTATTGCTTTGTTACTATGCCGTAAGGCTTACGCTATATACATCCTTACTGACTAAATATTCTATTCTAATAATTACTTTATTAAAATATCATTTCCTGACTACTCAGACAATTATTGTGCTTCTAAATATCAATGCTTAAATATCTTTTTTTTTTAGATATTGTAATGAAATTCAACATATTAATAGCTACTGAATTTATCTTTCTTTTTCAGTACTGATTTATAAAACTCTACTTATTTACTTATTGCTTTGCATTCTTTTCATTTCAATACTAATTTGAGCTCTTGTTTACGTTAATCTTACTTCGATAATATCTACCATTTTAACTCTATATTTACAAGAAACATTGGCTCTTAACTTTAAAATAAAACAATAATGTCTTTAATTTTCTTTGAGTTAATTGTTCGACTAAGAGTTAAATAAGTTGTTTATCACCTTATTGTTGTCAATCATACTCCATCGCAATTGATCCATCTGTAATCGTCCTCGTCTCGAACTCCAGCATCAATTCCTCTTGTCCAGCGTCGCTTCTATTGCCCAGCGTCGTTTCCAGACTTCAGTAATGTTCCTCTTGTCCAGCGTTGTTTCCAGACTTCAGTAATGTTCCTCTTGTCCAGCGCAGCCGCTCTAGACTCCAGCGTCGTCTCGCTCTCTGGAACTAAGTCTTCAGCTCTCTCGCTCTCCGGAACTTCATGTTACTTCTTTTCGTGCTGTTTCGGACGTCAGTTGATCATCTTATATGGATTTTCTTCTCGTGTAATTCTGTTACTATTGACAAGTGATTGTATTTACAACTCAGTTACATAGTTTTATGTAACTGGAAGGATGAAACTATTTACAAAAAAATAAATACTCCGTGCGGACGGGCAGAAGCTCCCGCTGCAACTGTGGGTGATCAAAAAAGATACAACTGTAGCGTGTGTGTCCTATTTATACCCACGTCTTGGTTAACACCTGCAGTTGTACGAAATAGACATAGCTGAAATTGTCTCTGGGTTTTTTCCCTCACTCCTCGTCAATATCCATATTTCTTATATTTCTGCGAATTACAGATTCCTGTAAGTATACTCTTATACCCATGTTATAACTATTTTCACTACACATGTTCACTGTACTTTTGGACATTGTAACTTAACCCTTTCGTCCTGTACACAGTTATTTCGCTATTACACTCGTACGGTGTGTCTCTTTCACGTGGTTTTCGTACACAGTATGTAGTTAATTTTATTACATTTTATTGATTCTTTGAATTTTACTCCTTATTTATAGTTTATGAATAATTACGGAAAAACAGTAATTACGCAATTATTTATACTGGGGTGGCAAACTCGCCTGCATAGACCTGCGTCACACACACATGCAAAATACTGTTGTACACACTTTCAGTTACATCTGTGTCTGTGTACAAGTCGATTCAGGTCGAAACACCTGTCCATATTCTTGTGTGAGCCAAGCTTGCAATCCCTAATATGCTTACTTCTAATACATTGTTAATTATTTTACAATTTGTTATGTTTATTTAAATTTTTATATTCAATGCTCAGTACAGCACTTATCTGTACTGTCACATTATCCCTCTGCTTAGTAATAAAAAATGTAATAAATTTATTTATTAAATTTTTTTTAATTATTTTTATTATTGTTTGTAAAAAAATATAACAAATAATAAAGAATAGTATTCGTCATTTCACCCTTAATCGGAGTGTACACATACGTCTTCCCTCCCCTCTTCACTCGCGCACTGCTCGTGACCTTGTAAGGTAGGTGGCTTCAACAACAGCTGATCTGACTGGTTTCTTTGACCTCATTACTTTATGTGTAGAACTTCCTAAATGAATTTGCATTCTTGTACTGATAAACATTTTGCATCTTAACATATTATGCCATTCTTTGCTCTGAAAGTTTACATTACCTTAATTATACATTCCTACCTTCGTTCCTTAACCTTTCTTACTTTACTTATTCCAATCTTCCTTCTTACTTTACTTATTTAATACATTACTTATACAATACCTTATCTCTTATAATCTTTTATTACATTTCTTTAACATTACCTTTCTGATCGCTACTACTTTCCTGAAATACACTTCCGTAACAGAATACTCTTTTAGCTTTGTAGTGTGTCGCATGATCGGTTACAGAGGAACTGTCTTGGAAAACAACGATATTTTTCTCGAAGTCCTTAATCCTAAGTAGTGTCTGCCCTTTTGACTTTTCACTCTCGCTTTCTTCTGTGTCCTTGTATCTCCATTAAGTGTTCGCTTGATCAGCCGTTCTGACAATTATAACAATTATTTTCCATCCCTAACTATTTCTTCATATTAATAACAACATCACTAATAACATTCCTTACCAATTCGTACATTTTTCTTTACACATTTCATTCCTTATCTTCTATAATATATTTCCTAACTTTCTTTGAACATACTTTTGTTTAGCATAACAATCTTTATTATTTAATTCCTTATTTCTTTTCACTAATATATATGAAGTGTCGTGGGGGGGGGGAAACGATAAGAGTCAGTTTGACTTGAAACTGAGAAAACTGCATTTAAAGATTCAGCACTGTTTCTCTTTAAAGTAGTCCAATAAATTTATTATGTTTTTGAGTTTTCCTACTTTTCACATATTAAGTTTGTAGAAAATTAACTTTTTACATGAGATTTCTATTTATACCATACTGTATATAATTTTATGTGAGTAAACTACCTGACTTTTAGGGGAAAAATTATGAGAGTCACTATAAAAGTCGAAAAATGATGAGAGTCAATACAAAATGGGATGAAATAATGATGAAAGGTGAAGTATGCCAATAAAAACAATATTGTAATGGAAAATGTATTTTTATTATAAATACAATAGTCTGCATATTTTGATAAAAAATGTATTAATTAACTTTGTTTAATTAACTTTTATGAACATTTATATGAACTTTAAAATTTTCACAATATTGACATTCTCCTGATGATTATTTATAGGCTATCTTTCCTGAGTAAGCACTTCATTCCTCTTGCTTTGTTTTTAGGTGGCAGTAGTTATCTTGAAAAAATCAATTCCTAAATTAATATGTGAAAAAACAACTGTGCTTACTTTATCCAACTATTTTTAGAGTTATTTATTGAATATTTCTTTCTTTGCCTGTAAATATGTTACATTTCATAAATATCACAAAATTATTTCCATAATTATTTTAAATTATTCTAAATTTTTCAGAAAAAATTTTTTTTAAAAACTTACCCAAAACGTTCATCATCATCTGATTCTTCTTCAATGCCAGCTGGTAGCAGATTATTATAAAACTAAACTCCTGTGCTTTCTCTGGCAGAAATTTTTTTAGGTCCTTCAAATCCTTTAACTTCGCTTTTGCAATCGTAAGTTCTTGTGTACGGAGAGGTGAGGGAGTTATTTGTAAACCCAATTCCATTTCAACTGTAGGCTTAGACACTCTTTTGTTTTTTTTGTTTTTTTTTTTTCTTGTTTATTGTACATCTTCATCTACACTTTGAACAAAGGAGATACTCGAAAAGGCTCCACTGTATGTATCATACATAAGTCTCACGAACTAGTATCATTCTTGGGTTTTTAATATTAACCTCTACTTCTCTTATAGGTCTCGATTTAAAGGGGCATTTTTCCTTAGAGTTTAAGGTTTCAAAGAAAGCGATCCACCCAAGAAAAAGTGATTGATCACACTTCTTAACTAAGAATGGCGATGGTTTCTGCCTTGAATTTGCAATCACAGTGATCCAATCATCCGGGACTTCAACATAGGACTTTTGATTAATAAGTCCCATGTTGCGATCACACTCCATGTACGAATGGCCACGGATGGGGAACACCATTTTCAAGTTATCAAGTCTACCATACACGTGAACAATATAGTAGGTGAACCTAAAAAGTGTAATGTTCTTATTTTGGCCCGCACAGGATTTACAAAAAATTGTTAAGTTTTCTTATTAAATCGCCACTAGGATTAGAAATTTGTAATTTCAAATCTTTTTCTCATGCTTTGTATTCATCGCAGGAGCGACAGGTATCGGTGCATGGATAACCGAACCCAATGTTGTACATGGTATTGAATATATTTCTGTAAGAGTCATATGAAGTAGGGTTATTTGGATAAGCTTCCGACTATTGGCTGTATAGTTTCTTAATATCCAGAGTGTCATCTAGGTATATCTTTTTTGAATCGTGCCTACTATAATGTGATCTGCGGCCCTTTAGTGACTGGATATGTTCGTGTATTTTATCCACACTTTCCTCTGGGATTTTATTAGGCCTATTATTGTGACAGTCCCGACCGTCTTTCACAATTTTCCCCTTGGTTGTTAACATCGTCTGTAATGTTTTGACACGTCTAGGGGTAATGCCATGGATTGAAATGAACCCTTTATAACAAATAGTCACTTCAATCAAAGTGCCATCTTTCATGAACCTAACTTTACATGAGTATGAATAAGAATGACTGACAAGTTCATTATTACCAGGTCTAGGCAGGCGTTGTTTTACAAAAGTGCTTGCAATCAAGCCACCTAGATAAAGGTTCTCCTCATTATAATCAGTCATGGCATAAAACTAACTAATTATGTCTTTCCTTGTAGTGTCATTAACAACATCAAAACATCTTAACCTAGAGCAGTGGCAATCAGGCCCAATGTCATGACTTTGTTTTAACAGTTTCTTTTTCACTTCAGAGAGTCTACCAAGTTTTGGTTTCTTTTTCGGTACTACCTGAGTCGAATCACGAACAGGTTCCATTTTGAATTGGTTAAATTATTAATTAAAACACAATAACACCACCATAAACACGTACCACATCACAACATAACTTTTCGCACAGTAACAAACATCAAACACAACCGCAAAGACTAAACAGGGCCAGGAAACAGCTGAACAAAACAGCTGATTGTTGGCTATCATCGTTCTTCCCACTTTGGTAACTGATTGTCATCACATTTCCCCCTTACAACATATCTTTTTGCTTAAATATCTCCTGACCCTCATCGTTTTCCCCAAAACCCGTTTAATGGCAAGAAAGTATTTTAAATATTCTACAAGATGATATCACTATCTCAAAATTGTCAATTTCTTGACTCTCATCGTTTTTCCCCCTGACCCTTCATATTCTTTTTTATTTGCAATCATAACCTTAATAAGTAACATTTCTTAATTATACTCTCTTATTTTATTATTAATAATTCTTAATAATATTATTTTTCATTAAAAATTATTATTTATTTTCGGGTATTGAGTTCGGTTCGGTGTGTCGTTCGATCCTACACCCTTCTTATTATAAAAAATTGTTTGGTCCGTCGTTTATCGGACGTACATTGTTCCTTTGTAACATAGTCGCCGAAGTGCTTACTATTGTTATT
Source organism: Magicicada septendecula (assembly GCA_034769895.1). Lineage (NCBI taxonomy): Eukaryota > Metazoa > Arthropoda > Insecta > Hemiptera > Cicadidae > Magicicada > Magicicada septendecula. The sequence goes on from CM068373.1 coordinate 95,312,912, forward strand.
ACCCTCGTGTAGACAACGTCCGCATTCCATTGTATTACTCCCTCGTTATTGTGCATACTTACCGTGTGAACGTTTGTTTTGCCTGTGTATTTCACCTGTTCGTACGGCAAGAATTTGTTTCTTAGCTGCGACGATAACCTCTCTCTCTCTTCTCTCTGCACGTTCCATAATTCTCTCATCATGAATACATTGCGTATGTTCAGTCTGCTTGAGGCCTATATAAACAGCTGTCGACTGTTTTTTCATCCGTCGTTTATGATAACCTCTGTAGTTTTTATAATTATAGTTATAATTATCGTTATTATAGTTATCTTTTGCTTTATACTTATTGTGCTTATATCTAATTTTATAATTCTCACAAGTTTGCGTAGTATTTCGTATAAATAATTTACTACGTTTCTCGTTAGGCATACAGTGATATTTACCTCCGTAAGTGTGGTGCCTTAAGTGTTTCACTGTGTCATCTTATGTGACTTACTAGTGCAGTACTGTTTATTATCGTTCGTTTTATTTCAAGCTTATCAATTTTTAACTCTTCTACCTTTTACGTGATTTTTATGGTGTCTTGTTTAAAATTTTCAGTTTGTTCTTCTAATTGTTTCTTATTAGATTCTTTTAATTCGTCTATTTTAGCATTTATATTTTCCGTTTGTTTTGTGCTTATTCGTCTATCCAAGCACGCATCATCGTTTGCAACGCCTCTATGTCCAAATTTCCTGGAGTCGTCATGTTGAAGTATTATTAAAATATTTATTTAGTAGTTATTCTTTAACAATTATTATTGATAACCGTTCCCTACTTATTTATTTATTTCTTTATTTTTATTAATAGTTATTATTAATACTCATTAAATTTACAACTGTTACATAGACAAACAATATTATTTGTTGGAGCCAGCTGTGTTTTAATACACAACAATTAACATAACATTCAGCTAATGTTTAATATAAATAATTATTATTATATATAATACATTTAGCATTTAACACACCCTTATTTTTAGAGCACCCATTTAACTACACAAAAAATTTTAAATTTAAATGGTGCGGATCGGGCCACACGTTCATGGGCGACAAATATGCAACATTTTAGATACCAAAATATAAGTGCATTTTAAATTTGTGGAGTCCCACGTTCTTTGGGACGCCAAAAGGTTACAAATTACCCTTCTTTATGTATTTTAATCTGTACATTAATTTAACTCATACTCTTTATATAACATTCCTATAATGGCGTGTATGTAGATGGGGTTCAGGTGTATCTGTAATAATAACGCTATGTAACTTGTAACGGTACTTCAAATTTATTTAGTAATAATGAAATTGTGCCCAAGGCAATTTATTCGACTTAAAAACATTCATTATTGCTTTGTTACTATGCCGTAAGGCTTACGCTATATACATCCTTACTGACTAAATATTCTATTCTAATAATTACTTTATTAAAATATCATTTCCTGACTACTCAGACAATTATTGTGCTTCTAAATATCAATGCTTAAATATCTTTTTTTTTTAGATATTGTAATGAAATTCAACATATTAATAGCTACTGAATTTATCTTTCTTTTTCAGTACTGATTTATAAAACTCTACTTATTTACTTATTGCTTTGCATTCTTTTCATTTCAATACTAATTTGAGCTCTTGTTTACGTTAATCTTACTTCGATAATATCTACCATTTTAACTCTATATTTACAAGAAACATTGGCTCTTAACTTTAAAATAAAACAATAATGTCTTTAATTTTCTTTGAGTTAATTGTTCGACTAAGAGTTAAATAAGTTGTTTATCACCTTATTGTTGTCAATCATACTCCATCGCAATTGATCCATCTGTAATCGTCCTCGTCTCGAACTCCAGCATCAATTCCTCTTGTCCAGCGTCGCTTCTATTGCCCAGCGTCGTTTCCAGACTTCAGTAATGTTCCTCTTGTCCAGCGTTGTTTCCAGACTTCAGTAATGTTCCTCTTATCCAGCGCAGCCGCTCTAGACTCCAGCGTCGTCTCGCTCTCTGGAACTAAGTCTTCAGCTCTCTCGCTCTCCGGAACTTCATGTTACTTCTTTTCGTGCTGTTTCGGACGTCAGTTGATCATCTTATATGGATTTTCTTCTCGTGTAATTCTGTTACTATTGACAAGTGATTGTATTTACAACTCAGTTACATAGTTTTATGTAACTGGAAGGATGAAACTATTTACAAAAAAATAAATACTCCGTGCGGACGGGCAGAAGCTCCCGCTGCAACTGTGGGTGATCAAAAAAGATACAACTGTAGCGTGTGTGTCCTATTTATACCCACGTCTTGGTTAACACCTGCAGTTGTACGAAATAGACATAGCTGAAATTGTCTCTGGGTTTTTTCCCTCACTCCTCGTCAATATCCATATTTCTTATATTTCTGCGAATTACAGATTCCTGTAAGTATACTCTTATACCCATGTTATAACTATTTTCACTACACATGTTCACTGTACTTTTGGACATTGTAACTTAACCCTTTCGTCCTGTACACAGTTATTTCGCTATTACACTCGTACGGTGTGTCTCTTTCACGTGGTTTTCGTACACAGTATGTAGTTAATTTTATTACATTTTATTGATTCTTTGAATTTTACTCCTTATTTATAGTTTATGAATAATTACGGAAAAACAGTAATTACGCAATTATTTATACTGGGGTGGCAAACTCGCCTGCATAGACCTGCGTCACACACACATGCAAAATACTGTTGTACACACTTTCAGTTACATCTGTGTCTGTGTACAAGTCGATTCAGGTCGAAACACCTGTCCATATTCTTGTGTGAGCCAAGCTTGCAATCCCTAATATGCTTACTTCTAATACATTGTTAATTATTTTACAATTTGTTATGTTTATTTAAATTTTTATATTCAATGCTCAGTACAGCACTTATCTGTACTGTCACATTATCCCTCTGCTTAGTAATAAAAAATGTAATAAATTTATTTATTAAATTTTTTTTAATTACTTTTATTATTGTTTGTAAAAAAATATAACAAATAATAAAGAATAGTATTCGTCATTTCACCCTTAATCGGAGTGTACACATACGTCTTCCCTCCCCTCTTCACTCGCGCACTGCTCGTGACCTTGTAAGGTAGGTGGCTTCAACAACAGCTGATCTGACTGGTTTCTTTGACCTCATTACTTTATGTGTAGAACTTCCTAAATGAATTTGCATTCTTGTACTGATAAACATTTTGCATCTTAACATATTATGCCATTCTTTGCTCTGAAAGTTTACATTACCTTAATTATACATTCCTACCTTCGTTCCTTAACCTTTCTTACTTTACTTATTCCAATCTTCCTTCTTACTTTACTTATTTAATACATTACTTATACAATACCTTATCTCTTATAATCTTTTATTACATTTCTTTAACATTACCTTTCTGATCGCTACTAATTTCCTGAAATACACTTCCGTAACAGAATACTCTTTTAGCTTTGTAGTGTGTCGCATGATCGGTTACAGAGGAACTGTCTTGGAAAACAACGATATTTTTCTCGAAGTCCTTAATCCTAAGTAGTGTCTGCCCTTTTGACTTTTCACTCTCGCTTTCTTCTGTGTCCTTGTATCTCCATTAAGTGTTCGCTTGATCAGCCGTTCTGACAATTATAACAATTATTTTCCATCCCTAACTATTTCTTCATATTAATAACAACATCACTAATAACATTCCTTACCAATTCGTACATTTTTCTTTACACATTTCATTCCTTATCATCTATAATATATTTCCTAACTTTCTTTGAACATACTTTTGTTTAGCATAACAATCTTTATTATTTAATTCCTTATTTCTTTTCACTAATATATATGAAGTGTCGGGGGGGGGGGAAACGATAAGAGTCAGTTTGACTTGAAACTGAGAAAACTGCATTTAAAGATTCAGCACTGTTTCTCTTTAAAGTAGTCCAATAAATTTATTATGTTTTTGAGTTTTCCTACTTTTCACATATTAAGTTTGTAGAAAATTAACTTTTTACATGAGATTTCTATTTATACCATACTGTATATAATTTTATGTGAGTAAACTACCTGACTTTTAGGGGAAAAATTATGAGAGTCACTATAAAAGTCGAAAAATGATGAGAGTCAATACAAAATGGGATGAAATAATGATGAAAGGTGAAGTATGCCAATAAAAACAATATTGTAATGGAAAATGTATTTTTATTATAAATACAATAGTCTGCATATTTTGATAAAAAATGTATTAATTAACTTTGTTTAATTAACTTTTATGAACATTTATATGAACTTTAAAATTTTCACAATATTGACATTCTCCTGATGATTATTTATAGGCTATCTTTCCTGAGTAAGCACTTCATTCCTCTTGCTTTGTTTTTAGGTGGCAGTAGTTATCTTGAAAAAATCAATTCCTAAATTAATATGTGAAAAAACAACTGTGCTTACTTTATCCAACTATTTTTAGAGTTATTTATTGAATATTTCTTTCTTTGCCTGTAAATATGTTACATTTCATAAATATCACAAAATTATTTCCATAATTATTTTAAATTATTCTAAATTTTTCAGAAAAAATTTTTTTTAAAAACTTACCCAAAACGTTCATCATCATCTGATTCTTCTTCAATGCCAGCTGGTAGCAGATTATTATAAAACTAAACTCCTGTGCTTTCTCTGGCAGAAATTTTTTTAGGTCCATCAAATCCTTTAACTTCGCTTTTGCAATCGTAAGTTTTTGGGTACGGAGAGGTGAGGGAGTTATTTGTAAACCCAATTCCATTTCAACTGTAGGCTTAGACACTCTTTTGTTTTGTTTTGTTTGTTTTTTTTTCTTGTTTATTGTACATCTTCATCTACACTTTGAACAAAGGAGATACTCGAAAAGGCTCCACTGTATGTATCATACATAAGTCTCACGAACTAGTATCATTCTTGGGTTTTTAATATTAACCTCTACTTCTCTTATAGGTCTCGATTTAAAGGGGCATTTTTCCTTAGAGTTTAAGGTTTCAAAGAAAGCGATCCACCCAAGAAAAAGTGATTGATCACACTTCTTAACTAAGAATGGCGATGGTTTCTGCCTTGAATTTGCAATCACAGTGATCCAATCATCCGGGACTTCAACATAGGACTTTTGATTAATAAGTCCCATGTTGCGATCACACTCCATGTACGAATGGCCACGGATGGGGAACACCATTTTCAAGTTATCAAGTCTACCATACACGTGAACAATATAGTAGGCAAACCTAAAAAGTGTAATGTTCTTATTTTGGCCCGCACAGGATTCACAAAAAATTGTTAAGTGTCGAACTTCTGGTTTTAGAAAGTTGTGGATAAAATCATTTAGGAATGAAGTGACTTCATCTGATCCTTTTTTGCCTATGGTTTGATCATAGGCATAAAAGACTCTTTCTTGAATGGAAAGAGTGTGTATACTAAATAAGTAGTAAGAGAGTTGTCTTTTATAATAAACTTCATTGGTTGAGACATTTGGTGCACACTAGTTCTTTTGGTAATCCATGCAGATTGCTTCCACTTTTGGTGATTTTGTGAGGCCTTCTTGGCAGATCTTTTTCTTTCATAAAATTTATCAGCCTTTCTAAGATGTAACTCATGCTCGACTTTTAAAGCATTTAAATCTTCTTGAAGTTTTCTTATTAAATCGCCACTAGAATTAGAAATTTGTAATTTCAAATCTTTTTCTCATACTTTGTATTCATCGCAGGAGCTACAGGTATCGGTGCATGGATAACCGAACCCAATGTTGTACATGGTATTGAATATATTTCTGTAAGAGTCATATGAAGTAGGGTTATTTGGATAAGCTTCCAACTATTGGCTGTATAGTTTCTTAATATCCAGAGTGTCATCTAGGTAAATCTTTTTTGAATCATGCCTACTATAATGTGATCTGCGGCCCTTTAGTGACTGGATATGTTCGTGTATTTTATCCACACTTTCCTCTGGGATTTTATTAGGCCTATTATTGTGACAGCCCCGACCGTCTTTCACAATTTTCCCCTTGGTTGTTAACATCGTCTGTAATGTTTTGACACGTCTAGGGGTAATGCCATGGATTGAAATGAACACTTTATAACAGTTAGGCACTTCAATCAAAGTGCCATCTTTCATGAACCTAACTTTACATGAATATGAATAAGAATGGCTGACAGGTTCATTATTACCAGGTCTAGGCAGGCGTTGTTTTACAAAAGTGCTTGCAATCAAGCCACCTAGATAAAGGTTCTCCTCATTATAATCAGTCATGGCATTAAACTAACTAATTATGTCTTTCCTTGCAGTGTCATTAACAACATCAAAACATCTTAACCTAGAGCAGTGGCAATCAGGCCCAATGTCATGACTTTGTTTTAACAGTTTCTTTTTCACTTCACACAGTCTACCAAGTTTTGGTTTCTTTTTCGGTACTACCTGAGTCGAATCACGAACAGGTTCCATTTTGAATTGGTTAAATTATTAATTAAAACACAATAACACAACCACAAACACGTACCACATCACAACATAACTTTTCGCACAGTAACAAACATCAAACACAACCGCAAAGACTAAACAGGGCCAGGAAACAGCTGAATAAAACAGCTGATTGTTGACTATCATCGTTCTTCCCACTTTGGTAACTGACTCTCATCACATTTCCCCCTTACAACATATCTTTTTGCTTAAATATCTCCTGACCCTCATCGTTTTCCCCAAAACCCGTTTAATGGCAAGAAAGTATTTTAAATATTCTACAAGATGATATCACTATCTCAAAATTGTCAATTTCTTGACTCTCATCGTTTTTCCCCCTGACCCTTCATATTCTTTTTTATTTGCAATCATAACCTTAATAAGTAACATTTCTTAATTATACTCTCTTATTTTATTATTAATAATTCTTAATAATATTATTTTTCATTAAAAATTATTATTTATTTTCGGGTATTGAGTTCGGTTCGGTGTGTCGTTCGATCCTACACCCTTCTTATTATAACAATTGTTTGGTCCGTCGTTTATCGGACGTACATTGTTCCTTTGTAACATAGTCGCCGAAGTGCTTACTATTGTTATTACCCTCGTGTAGACAACGTCCGCATTCCATTGTATTACTCCCTCGTTATTGTGCATACTTACCGTGTGAACGTTTGTTTTACCTGTGTATTTCATCTGTTCGTACGGCAAGAATTTGTTTCTTAGCTGCGACGAATAACCTCTCTCTCTCTTCTCTCTGCACGTTCCATAATTCTCTCATCATGAATACATTGCGTATGTTCAGTCTGCTTGAGGCCTATATAAACAGCTGTCGACTGTTTTTTCATCCGTCGTTTATGATAACCTCTGTAGTTTTTATAATTATAGTTATAATTATCGTGCTTTATACTTATTGTGCTTATATCTAATTTTATAATTCTCACAAGTTTGCGTAGTATTTCGTATAAATAATTTACCACGTTTCTCGTTAGGCATACAGTGATATTTACCTCCGTAAGTGTGGTGCCTCAAGTGTTTCACCTGTGTCATCTTATGTGACTTACTAGTGCAGTACTGTCTATTATCGTTCGTTTTATTTCAAGCTTATCAATTTTTAACTCTTATACTTTTACGTGATTTTTATGGTGTCTTGTTAAAAATTTTCAGTTTGTTCTTCTAATTGTTTCTTATTAGATTCTTTAATTCGTCTATTTTAGCATTTATATTTTCCGTTTGTTTTGTGCTTATTCGTCTATCCAAGCACGCATCATCGTTTGCAACGCCTCTATGTCCAAATTTCCTGGAGTCGTCATGTTGAAGTATTATTAAAATATTTATTTAGTAGTTATTCTTTAACAATTATTATTGATAACCGTTCTCTACTTATTTATTTATTTATTTATTTATTTTTATTAATAGTTATTATTAATACTCATTACATTTACACCTGTTACATAGACAAACAATATTATTTGTTGGTGCCAGCTGTGTTTTAATATACAACAATTAACATATCATTCAGTTAATGTTTAATATAAATAATTATTATTACATATAATACATTTAGCATTTAACACACCCTTATTTTTAGAGCACCCATTTAACTACACAAAAAATTTTAATATTTAAATGGTGGGGATCGGGCCACACGTTCATGGGCGACAAATATGCAACATTTTAAATACCAAAATTTAAGTGCATTTTAAATTTGTGGAGTCCCACGTTCTTTGGGACACCAAAAGGTGACAAATTACCCTTCTTTATGTATTTTAATCTGTACATTAATTTAACTCATACTCTTTATATAACATTCCTATAATGGCGTGTATGTAGATGGGGTTCAGGTGTATCTGTAATAATAACGCTATGTAACTTGTAACGGTATTTCAAATTTATTTAGTAATAATGAAATTGTGCCCAAGGCAATTTATTCGACTTAAAAACATTCATTATTGCTTTGTTACTATGCCGTAAGGCTTACGCTGTATACATCCTTACTGACTAAATATTCTATTCTAATAATTACTTTATTAAAATATCATTTCCTGACTACTCAGACAATTATTGTGCTTCTAAATATCAATGCTTAAATATCTTTTTTTTTTAGATATTGTAATGAAATTCAACATATTAATAGCTACTGAATTTATCTTTCTTTTTCAGTACTGATTTATAAAACTCTACTTATTTACTTATTGCTTTGCATTCTTTTCATTTCAATACTAATTTGAGCTCTTGTTTACGTTAATCTTACTTCGATAATATCTACCATTTTAACTCTATATTTACAAGAAACATTGGCTCTTAACTTTAAAATAAAACAATAATGTCTTTAATTTTCTTTGAGTTAATTGTTCGACTAAGAGTTAAATAAGTTGTTTATCACCTTATTGTTGTCAATCATACTCCATCGCAATTGATCCATCTGTAATCGTCCTCGTCTCGAACTCCAGCATCAATTCCTCTTGTCCAGCGTCGCTTCTATTGCCCAGCGTCGTTTCCAGACTTCAGTAATGTTCCTCTTGTCCAGCGTTGTTTCCAGACTTCAGTAATGTTCCTCTTGTCCAGCGCAGCCGCTCTAGACTCCAGTGTCGTCTCGCTCTCTGGAACTAAGTCTTCAGCTCTCTCGCTCTCCGGAACTTCATGTTACTTCTTTTCGTGCTGTTTCGGACGTCAGTTGATCATCTTATATGGATTTTCTTCTCGTGTAATTCTGTTACTATTGACAAGTGATTGTATTTACAACTCAGTTACATAGTTTTATGTAACTGGAAGGATGAAACTATTTACAAAAAAATAAATACTCCGTGCGGACGGGCAGAAGCTCCCGCTGCAACTGTGGGTGATCAAAAAAGATACAACTGTAGCGTGTGTGTCCTATTTATACCCACGTCTTGGTTAACACCTGCAGTTGTACGAAATAGACATAGCTGAAATTGTCTCTGGGTTTTTTCCCTCACTCCCCGTCAATTTCCATATTTCTTATATTTCTGCGAATTACAGATTCCTGTAAGTATACTCTTATACCCATCTTATAACTATTTTCACTACACATGTTCACTGTACTTTTGGACATTGTAACTTAACCCTTTCGACCTGTACACAGTTATTTCGCTATTACACTCTTATGGTGTGTCCCTTTCACGTGGTTTTCGTACACAGTATGTAGTTAATTTTATTACATTTTATTGATTCTTTGAATTTAATTCTTATTTATAGTTTATGAATAATTACGGAAAAACAGTAATTACGCAATTATTCATACTGGGGTGGCAAACTCGCCTGCATAGACCTGCGTCACACACACATGCAAAATACTGTTGTACACACTTTCAGTTACATCTGTGTCTGCGTACAAGTCGATTCAGGTCGAAACACCTGTCCATATTCTTGTGTGAGCCAAGCTTGCAATCCCTGATATGCTTACTTCTAATACATTGTTAATTATTTTACAATTTATTATGTATATTTAAATTTTTATATTCATTGCTCAGTACAGCACTTATCTGTACTGTCGCATTATCCCTCTGCTTAGTAATAAAAAATGTAATAAATTTATTTATTAAATTTTTTTTAATTATTTTTATTATTGTTTGTAAAAAAATGTAACAAATAATAAAGAATAGTATTCGTCATTTCACCCTTAATCGGAGTGTACACATACGTCTTCCCTCCCCTCCTCACTCGCGCACTGGTCGTGACCTTGTAAGGTGGCTTCAACAACAGCTGATCTGACTGGTTTCTTTGACCTCATTACTTTATGTGTAGAACTTCCTAAATGAATTTGCATTCTTGTACTGATAAACATTTTGCATCTTAACATATTGTGCCATTCTTTGCTCTGAAAGTTTATATTACCTTATAATTAAGGTAAGGTTAAGGTATGTATAAACATTCCTACCTTCGTTCCTTAACCTTTCTTACTTTACTTATTCCAATCTTCCTTCTTACTTTACTTATCTAATACATTACTTATACAATACCTTATCTCTTATAATCTTTTATTACATTTCTTTAACATTACCTTTCTGATCGCTACTACTTTCCTGAAATACACTTCCGTAACAGAATACTCTTTTAGATTTGTAGTGTGTCGCATGATCGGTTACAGAGGAACTGTCTTGGAAAACAACGATATTTTTCTCGAAGTCCTTAATCCTAAGTAGTGTCTGCCCTTTTGACTTTTCACTCTCGCTTTCTTCTGTGTCCTTGTATCTCCATTAAGTGTTCGCTTGATCAGCCGTTCTGACAATTATAACAACTATTTTCCATCCCTAACTATTTCTTCATATTAATAACAACATCACTAATAACATTCCTTACCAATTCTTGCATTTTTTTTTACACATTTCATTCCTTACCATCTATAATATATTTCCTAACTTTCTTTGAACATACTTTTGTTTAGCATAACAATCATTATTATTTAATTCCTTATTTCTTTTCACTAATATATATGAAGTGTCGGGGGGTAAAACGATAAGAGTCAGTTTGACTTGAAACTGAGAAAACTGCATTTAAAGATTCAGCACTGTTTCTCTTTAAAGTAGTCCAATAAATTTATTATGTTTTTGAGTTTTCCTACTTTTCACATATTAAGTTTGTAGAAAATTAACTTTTTGCATGAGATTTCTATTTATACCATACTGTATATAGTTTTATGTGAGTAAACTACCTGACTTTTAGGGGAAAAATTATGAGAGTCACTATAAAAGTCGAAAAATGATGAGAGTCAATACAAAATGGGATGAAATAATGATGAAAGGTGAAGTATGCCAATAAAAACCATATTGTAATGGAAAATGTATTTTTATTATAAATACAATAGTCTGCATATTTTGATAAAAAATGTATTAATTAACTTTGTTTAATTAACTTTTATGAACATTTATATGAACTTTAAAATTTTCACAATATTGACATTCTCCTGATGATTATTTATAGGCTATCTTTCTTGAGTAAGCACTTCATTCCTCTTGCTTTGTTTTTAGGTGGCAGTAGTTATCCTGAAAAAATCAATTCCTAAATTAATATGTGAAAAAACAACTGTGCTTACTTTATCCAACTATTTTTAGAGTTATTTATTGAATATTTCTTTCTTTGCCTGTAAATATGTTACATTTCATAAATATCACAAAATTATTTCCATAATTATTTTAAATTATTATAAATTTTTCAGAAAAAATTTTTTTTAAAAACTTACCCAAAACGTTCATCATCATCTGATTCTTCTTCAATGCCAGCTGGTAGCAGATTATTATAAAACTAAACTCCTGTGCTTTCTCTGGCAGAAATTTTTTTAGGTCCATCAAATCCTTTAACTTCGCTTTTGCAATCGTAAGTTTTTGGGTACGGAGAGGTGAGGGAGTTATTTGCAAACCCAATTCCATTTCAACTGTAGGCTTAGACACTCTTTTGTTTTTTTTTTTTTTTTTTTTTTTCTTGTTTATAGTACATCTTCATGTACACTTTGAACAAAGGAGATACTCGAAAAGGCTCCACTGTATGTATCATACATAAGTCTCACGAACTAGTATCATTCTTGGGTTTTTAATATTAACCTCTACTTCTCTTATAGGTCTCGATTTAAAGGGGCATTTTTCCTTAGAGTTTAAGGTTTCAAAGAAAGCGATCCACCCAAGAAAAAGTGATTGATCACACTTCTTAACTAAGAATGGCGATGGTTTCTGCCTTGAATTTGCAATCACAGTGATCCAATCATCCGGGACTTCAACATAGGACTTTTGATTAATAAGTCCCATGTTGCGATCACACTCCATGTATGAATGGCCACGGATGGGGAACACCATTTTCAAGTTATCAAGTCTACCATACACGTGAACAATATAGTAGGCAAACCTAAAAAGTGTAATGTTCTTATTTTGGCCCGCACAGGATTCACAAAAAATTGTTAAGTGTCGAACTTCTGGTTTTAGAAAGTTGTGGATAAAATCATTTAGGAATGAAGTGACTTCATTTGATCCTTTTTTGCCTATGGTTTGATCATAGGCATAAAAGACACTTTCTTGAATGGAAAGAGTGTGTATACTAAATAAGTAGTAAGAGAGTTTTCTTTTATAATAAACTTCATTGGTTGAGACATTTGGTGCACACAAGTTCTTTTGGTAATCCATGCAGATTGCTTCCACTTCTGGTGACTTTTGTGAGGCCTTCTTGGCAGATCTTTTTCTTTCATAAAATTTATCAGCCTTTCTAAGATGTAACTCATGCTCGACTTTTAAAGCATTTAAATCTTCTTGAAGTTTTCTTATTAAATCGCCACTAGAATTAGAAATTTGTAATTTCAAATCTTTTTCTCATGCTTTGTATTCATCGCAGGAGCTACAGGTATCGGTGCATGGATAACCGAACCCAATGTTGTACATGGTATTGAATATATTTCTGTAAGAGTCATATGAAGTAGGGTTATTTGGATAAGCTTCCAACTATTGGCTGTATAGGTTCTTAATATCCAGAGTGTCATCTAGGTAAATCTTTTTTGAATCATGCCTACTATAATGTGATCTGCGGCCCTTTAGTGACTGGATATGTTCGTGTATTTTATCCACACTTTCCTCTGGGATTTTATTAGGCCTATTATTGTGACAGCCCCGACCGTCTTTCACAATTTTCCCCTTGGTTGTTAACATCGTCTGTAATGTTTTGACACGTCTAGGGGTAATGCCATGGATTGAAATGAACCCTTTATAACAAATAGGCACTTCAATCAAAGTGCCATCTTTCATGAACCTAACTTTACATGAGTATGAATAAGAATGGCTGACAGGTTCATTATTACCAGGTCTAGGCAGGCGTTGTTTTACAAAAGTGCTTGCAATCAAGCCACCTAGATAAAGGTTCTCCTCATTATAATCAGTCATGGCATTAAACTAACTAATTATGAATTTCCTTGCAGTGTCATTAACAACATCAAAACATCTTAACCTAGAGCAGTGGCAATCAGGCCCAATGTCATGACTTTGTTTTAACAGTTTCTTTTTCACTTCAGACAGTCTACCAAGTTTTGGTTTCTTTTTCGGTACTACCTGAGTCGAATCACGAACAGGTTCCATTTTGAATTGGTTAAATTATTAATTAAAACACAATAACACCACCACAAACACGTACCACATCACAACATAACTTTTCGCACAGTAACAAACATCAAACACAACCGCAAAGACTAAACAGGGCCAGGAAACAGCTGAACAAAACAGCTGATTGTTGACTATCATCGTTCTTCCCACTTTGGTAACTGACTCTCATCACATTTCCCCCTTACAACATATCTTTTTGCTTAAATATCTCCTGACCCTCATCGTTATCCCCAAAACGTTTAATGGCAAGAAAGTATTTTAAATATTCTACAAGATGATATCACTATCTCAAAATTGTCAATTTCTTGACTCTCATCGTTTTTCCTCCTGACCCTTCATATTCTTTTTTATTTGCAATCATAACCTTAATAAGTAACATTTCTTAATTATACTCTCTTATTTTATTATTAATAATTATTAATAATATTATTTTTCATTAAAAATTATTATTTATTTTCGGGTATTGAGTTCGGTTCGGTGTGTCGTTCGATCCTACACCCTTCTTATTATAACAATTGTTTGGTCCGTCGTTTATCGGACGTACATTGTTCCTTTGTAACATAGTCGCCGAAGTGCTTACTATTGTTATTACCCTCGTGTAGACAACTTCCGCATTCCATTGTATTACTCCCTCGTTATTGTGCATACTTACCGTGTGAACGTTTGTTTTGCCTGTGTATTTCATCTGTTCGTACGGCAAGAATTTGTTTCTTAGCTGCGACGAATAACCTCTCTCTCTCTTCTCTCTGCACGTTCCATAATTCTCTCATCATGAATACATTGCGTATGTTCAGTCTGCTTGAGGCCTATATAAACAGCTGTCGACTGTTTTTTCATCCGTCGTTTATGATAACCTCTGTAGTTTTTATAATTATAGTTATAATTATCGTGCTTTATACTTATTGTGCTTATATCTAATTTTATAATTCTCACAAGTTTGCGTAGTATTTCGTATAAATAATTTACCACGTTTCTCGTTAGGCATACAGTGATATTTACCTCCGTAAGTGTGGTGCCTTTAGTGTTTCACCTGTGTCATCTTATGTGACTTACTAGTGCAGTACTGTCTATTATCGTTCGTTTTATTTCAAGCTTATCAATTTTTAACTCTTCTACCTTTTACGTAATTTTTATGGTGCCTTGTTTAAAATTTTCAGTTTGTTCTTCTAATTGTTTCTTATTAGATTCTTTTAATTCGTCTATTTTAGCATTTATATTTTCCGTTTGTTTTGTGCTTATTCGTCTATCCAAGCACGCATCATCGTTTGCAACGCCTCTATGTCCAAATTTCCTGGAGTTGTCATGTTGAAGTATTATTAAAATATTTATTTAGTAGTTATTCTTTAACAATTATTATTGATAACCGTCCTCTACTTATTTATTTATTTATTTATTTTTATTAATAGTTATTATTAATACTCATTACATTTACACCTGTTAAATAGACAAACAATATTATTTGTTGGTGCCAGCTGTGTTTTAATATACAACAATTAACATATCATTCAGTTAATGTTTATTATAAATAATTATTATTACATATAATACATTTTTCATTTAACACACCCTTATTTTTAGAGCACCCATTTAACTACACAAAAAATTTTAATATTTAAATGGTGGGATCGGGCCACACGTTCATGGGCGGCAAATATGCAACATTTTAAATACCAAAATTTAAGTTCATTTTAAATTTGTGGAGTCCCACGTTCTTTGGGACACCAAAAGGTGACAAATTACCCTTCTTTATGTATTTTAATCTGTACATTAATTTAACTCATACTCTTTATATAACATTCCTATAATGGCGTTTATGTAGACGGGGTTCAGGTGTACCTGTAATAATAACGCTATGTAACTTGTAACGGTATTTCAAATTTATTTAGTAATAATGAAATTGTGCCCAAGGCAATTTATTCGACTTAAAAACATTCATTATTGCTTTGTTACTATGCCGTAAGGCTTACGCTGTATACATCCTTACTGACTAAATATTCTATTCTAATAATTACTTTATTAAAATATCATTTCCTGACTACTCAGACAATTATTGTGCTTCTAAATATCAATGCTTAAATATCTTTTTTTTTTAGATATTGTAATGAAATTCAACATATTAATAGCTACTGAATTTATCTTTCTTTTTCAGTACTGATTTATAAAACTCTACTTATTTACTTATTGCTTTGCATTCTTTTCATTTCAATACAAATTTGAGCTCTTGTTTACGTTAATCTTACTTCGATAATATCTACCATTTTAACTCTATATTTACAAGAAACATTGGCTCTTAACTTTAAAATAAAACAATAATGTCTTTAATTTCCTTTGAGTTAATTGTTCGACTAAGAGGTAAATAAGTTGTTTATCACCTTATTGTTGTCAATCATCCTCCATCGCAATTGATCCATTTGTAATCGTCCTCGTCTCGAACTCCAGCATCAATTCCTCTTGTCCAGCGTCGCTTCTATTGCCCAGCGTCGTTTCCAGACTTCAGTAATGTTCCTCTTGTCCAGCGTTGTTTCCAGACTTCAGTAATGTTCCTCTTGTCCAGCGCAGCCGCTCTAGACTCCAGCGTCGTCTCGCTCTCTGGAACTAAGTCGTCAGCTCTCTCGCTCTCCGGAACTTCATGTTACTTCTTTTCGTGCTGTTTCGGACGTCAGTTGATCATCTTATATGGATTTTCTTCTCGTGTAATTCTGTTACTATTGACAAGTGATTGTATTTACAACTCAGTTACATAGTTTTATGTAACTGGAAGGATGAAACTATTTACACAAAAATGAATACTCCGTGCGGACGGGCAGAAGCTCCCGCTGCAACTGTGGGTGATCAAAAAAGATACAACTGTAGCGTGTGTGTCCTATTTATACCCACGTCTTGGTTAACACCTGCAGTTGTACGAAATAGACATAGCTGAAATTGTCTCTGGGTTTTTTCCCTCACTCCTCGTCAATTTCCATATTTCTTATATTTCTGCGAATTACAGATTCCTGTAAGTATACTCTTATACCCATCTTATAACTATTTTCACTACACATGTTCACTGTACTTTTGGACATTGTAACTTAACCCTTTCGACCTGTACACAGTTATTTCGCTATTACACTCGTACGGTGTGTCCCTTTCACGTGGTTTTCGTACACAGTATGTAGTTAATTTTATTACATTTTATTGATTCTTTGAATTTTACTCCTTATTTATAGTTTATGAATAATTACGGAAAAACAGTAATTACGCAATTATTTATACTGGGGTGGCAAACTCGCCTGCATAGACCTGCGTCACACACACATGCAAAATACTGTTGTACACACTTTCAGTTACATCTGTGTCTGTGTACAAGTCGATTCAGGTCGAAACACGTGTCCATATTCTTGTGTGAGCCAAGCTTGCAATCCCTGATATGCTTACTTCTAATACATTGTTAATTATTTTACAATTTATTATGTATATTTAAATTTTTATATTCAATGCTCAGTACAGCACTTATCTGTACTGTCGCATTATCCCTCTGCTTAGTAATAAAAAATGTAATAAATTTATTTATTAAATTTTTTTTATTTTTTTTATTACTGTTTGTAAAAAAATGTAACAAATAATAAAGAATAGTATTCGTCATTTCACCTTAATCGGAGTGTACACATACGTCTTCCCTCCCCTCCTCACTCGCGCACTGCTCGTGACCTTGTAAGGTGGCTTCAACAAAAGCTGATCTGACTGGTTTCTTTGACCTCATTAATTTATGTGTAGAACTTCCTAAATGAATTTGCATTCTTGTACTGATAAACATTTTGCATCTTAACATATTATGCCATTCTTTGCTCTGAAAGTTTACATTACCTTATAATTAAGGTAAGGTTAAGGTATGTATAAACATTCCTACCTTCGTTCCTTAACCTTTCTTACTTTACTTATTCCAATCTTCCTTCTTACTTTACTTATCTAATACATTACTTATACAATACCTTATCTCTTATAATCTTTTATTACATTTCTTTAACATTACCTTTCTGATCGCTACTACTTTCCTGAAATACACTTCCGTAACAGAATACTCTTTTAGCTTTGTAGTGTGTCGCATGATCGGTTACAGAGGAACTGCCTTGGAAAACAACGATATTTTTCTTGAAGTCCTTAATCCTAAGTAGTGTCTGCCCTTTTGACTTTTCACTCTCGCTTTCTTCTGTGTCCTTGTATCTCCATTAAGTGTTCGCTTGATCAGCCGTTCTGACAATTATAACAATTATTTTCCATCCCTAACTATTTCTTCATATTAATAACAACATCACTAATAACATTCCTTACCAATTCTTACATTTTTCTTTACACATTTCATTCCTTACCATCTATAATATATTTCCTAACTTTCTTTGAACATACTTTTGTTTAGCATAACAATCTTTATTATTTAATTCCTTATTTCTTTTCACTAATATATATGAAGTGTCGGGGGGGGGGGGGAAACGATAAGAGTCAGTTTGACTTGAAACTGAGAAAACTGCATTTAAAGATTCAGCACTGTTTCTCTTTAAAGTAGTCCAATAAATTTATTATGTTTTTGAGTTTTCCTATTTTTTACAAATTAAGTTTGTAGAAAATTAACTTTTTACATGAGATTTCTATTTATACCATACTGTATATAGTTTTATGTGAGTAAACTACCTGACTTTTAGGGGAAAAATTATGAGAGTCACTATAAAAGTCGAAAAATGATGAGAGTCAATACAAAATGGGATGAAATAATGATGAAAAGTGAAGTATGCCAATAAAAACAATATTGTAATGGAAAATGTATTTTTATTATAAATACAATAGTCTGCATATTTTGATAAAAAATGTATTAATTAACTTTGTTTAATTAACTTTTATGAACATTTATATGAACTTTAAAATTTTCACAATATTGACATTCTCCTGATGATTATTTATAGGCTATCTTTCTTGAGTAAGCACTTCATTCCTCTTGCTTTGTTTTTAGGTGGCAGTAGTTATCCTGAAAAAATCAATTCCTAAATTAATATGTGAAAAAACAACTGTGCTTACTTTATCCAACTATTTTTAGAGTTATTTATTGAATATTTCTTTCTTTGCCTGTAAATATGTTACATTTCATAAATATCACAAAATTATTTCCATAATTATTTTAAATTATTATAAATTTTTCAGAAAAAATTTTTTTTAAAAACTTACCCAAAACGTTCATCATCATCTGATTCTTCTTCAATGCCAGCTGGTAGCAGATTATTATAAAACTAAACTCCTGTGCTTTCTCTGGCAGAAATTTTTTTAGGTCCATCAAATCCTTTAACTTCGCTTTTGCAATCGTAAGTTTTTGGGTACGGAGAGGTGAGGGAGTTATTTGCAAACCCAATTCCATTTCAACTGTAGGCTTAGACACTCTTTTGTTTTGTTTTTTTTTTTTTCTTGTTTATAGTACATCTTCAAGTACACTTTGAACAAAGGAGATACTCGAAAAGGCTCCACTGTATGTATCATACATAAGTCTCACGAACTAGTATCATTCTTGGGTTTTTAATATTAACCTCTACTTCTCTTATAGGTCTCGATTTAAAGGGGCATTTTTCCTTAGAGTTTAAGGTTTCAAAGAAAGCGATCCACGCAAGAAAAAGTGATTGATCACACTTCTTAACTAAGAATGGCGATGGTTTCTGCCTTGAATTTGCAATCACAGTGATCCAATCATCCGGGACTTCAACATAGGACTTTTGATTAATAAGTCCCATGTTGCGATCACACTCCATGTACGAATGGCCACGGATGGGGAACACCATTTTCAAGTTATCAAGTCTACCATACACGTGAACAATATAGTAGGCAAACCTAAAAAGTGTAATGTTCTTATTTTGGCCCGCACAGGATTCACAAAAAATTGTTAAGTGTCGAACTTCTGGTTTTAGAAAGTTGTGGATAAAATCATTTAGGAATGAAGTGACTTCATCTGATCCTTTTTTGCCTATGGTTTGATCATAGGCATAAAAGACACTTTCTTGAATGGAAAGAGTGTGTATACTAAATAAGTAGTAAGAGAGTTGTCTTTTATAATAAACTTCATTGGTTCAGACATTTGGTGCACACAAGTTCTTTTGGTAATCCATGCAGATTGCTTCCACTTCTGGTGACTTTTGTGAGGCCTTCTTGGCAGATCTGTTTCTTTCATAAAATTTATCAGCCTTTCTAAGATGTAACTCATGCTCGACTTTTAAAGCATTTAAATCTTCTTGAAGTTTTCTTATTAAATCGCCACTAGAATTAGAAATTTGTAATTTCAAATCTTTTTCTCATGCTTTGTATTCATCGCAGGAGCTACAGGTATCGGTGCATGGATAACCGAACCCAATGTTGTACATGGTATTGAATATATTTCTGTAAGAGTCATATGAAGTAGGGTTATTTGGATAAGCTTCCAACTACCTGTATAGGTTCTTAATATCCAGAGTGTCATCTAGGTAAATCTTTTTTGAATCATGCCTACTATAATGTGATCTGCGGCCCTTTAGTGACTGGATATGTTCGTGTATTTTATCCACACTTTCCTCTGGGATTTTATTAGGCCTATTATTGTGACAGCCCCGACCGTCTTTCACAATTTTCCCCTTGGTTGTTAACATCGTCTGTAATGTTTTGACACGTCTAGGGGTAATGCCATGGATTGAAATGAACCCTTTATAACAGTTAGGCACTTCAATCAAAGTGCCATCTTTCATGAACCTAACTTTACATGAATATGAATAAGAATGGCTGACAGGTTCATTATTACCAGGTCTAGGCAGGCGTTGTTTTACAAAAGTGCTTGCAATCAAGCCACCTAGATAAAGGTTCTCCTCATTATAATCAGTCATGGCATTAAACTAACTAATTATGTCTTTCCTTGCAGTGTCATTAACAACATCAAAACATCTTAACCTAGAGCAGTGGCAATCAGGCCCAATGTCATGACTTTGTTTTAACAGTTTCTTTTTCACTTCAGACAGTCTACCAAGTTTTGGTTTCTTTTTCGGTACTACCTGAGTCGAATCACGAACAGGTTCCATTTTGAATTGGTTAAATTATTAATTAAAACACAATAACACCACCACTAACACGTACCACATCACAACATAACTTTTCGCACAGTAACAAACATCAAACACAACCGCAAAGACTAAACAGGGCCAGGAAACAGCTGAACAAAACAGCTGATTGTTGACTATCATCGTTCTTCCCACTTTGGTAACTGATTGTCATCACATTTCCCCCTTACAACATATCTTTTTGCTTAAATATCTCCTGACCCTCATCGTTTTCCCCAAAACCCGTTTAATGGCAAGAAAGTATTTTAAATATTCTACAAGATGATATCACTATCTCAAAATTGTCAATTTCTTGACTCTCATCGTTTTTCCTCCAGACCCTTCATATTCTTTTTTATTTGCAATCATAACCTTAATAAGTAACATTTCTTAATTATACTCTCTTATTTTATTATTAATAATTATTAATAATATTATTTTTCATTAAAAATTATTATTTATTTTCGGGTATTGAGTTCGGTTCGGTGTGTCATTCGATCCTACACCCTTCTTATTATAACAATTGTTTGGTCCGTCGTTTATCGGACGTACATTGTTCCTTTGTAACATAGTCGCCGAAGTGCTTACTATTGTTATTACCCTCGTGTAGACAACGTCCGCATTCCATTGTATTACTCCCTCGTTATTGTGCATACTTACCTTGTGAACGTTTGTTTTGCCTGTGTATTTCATCTGTTCGTACGGCAAGAATTTGTTTCTTAGCTGCGACGAATAACCTCTCTCTCTCTTCTCTCTGCACGTTCCATAATTCTCTCATCATGAATACATTGCGTATGTTCAGTCTGCTTGAGGCCTATATAAACAGCTGCCGACTGTTTTTTCATCCGTCGTTTATGATAACCTCTGTAGTTTTTATAATTATAGTTATAATTATCGTTATTATAGTTATCGTTTGCTTTATACTTATTGTGCTTATATCTAATTTTATAATTCTCACATGTTTGCGTAGTATTTCGTATAAATAATTTACTACGTTTCTCGTTAGGCATACAGTGATATTTACCTCCGTAAGTGTGGTGCCTTAAGTGTTTCACCTGTGTCATCTTATGTGACTTACTAGTGCAGTACTGTCTATTATCGTTCGTTTTATTTCAAGCTTATCAATTTTTAACTCTTCTACCTTTCCGTGATTTTTATGGTTCTTGTTTAAAATTTTCAGTTTGTTCTTCTAATTGTTTCTTATTAGATTCTTTTAATTCGTCTATTTTAGCATTTATATTTTCCGTTTGTTTTGTGCTTATTCGTCTATCCAAGCACGCATCATCGTTTGCAACGCCTCTATGTCCAAATTTCCTGGAGTCGTCATGTTGAAGTATTATTAAAATATTTATTTAGTAGTTATTCTTTAACAATTATTATTGATAACCGTCCTATACTTATTTAGTTATTTATTTATTTTTATTAATAGTTATTATTAATTCTCATTACATTTACACCTGTTACATAGACAAACAATATTATTTGTTGGTGCCAGCTGTGTTTTAATATACAACAATTAACATATCATTCAGTTAATGTTTAATATAAATAATTATTATTACATATAATACATTTTTCATTTAACACACCCTTATTTTTAGAGCACCCATTTAACTACCCAAAAAATTTTAATATTTAAATGGTGGGATCGGGCCACACGTTCATGGGCGGCAAATATGCAACATTTTAAATACCAAAATTTAAGTTCATTTTAAATTTGTGGAGTCCCACGTTCTTTGGGACACCAAAAGGTGACAAATTACCCTTCTTTATGTATTTTAATCTGTACATTAATTTAACTCATACTCTTTATATAACATTCCTATAATGGCGTTTACGTAGATGGGGTTCAGGTGTATCTGTAATAATAACGCTATGTAACTTGTAACGGTATTTCAAATTTATTTAGTAATAATGAAATTGTGCCCAAGGCAATTTATTCGACTTAAAAACATTCATTATTGCTTTGTTACTATGCCGTAAGGCTTACGCTGTATACATCCTTACTGACTAAATATTCTATTCTAATAATTACTTTATTAAAATATCATTTCCTGACTACTCAGACAATTATTGTGCTTCTAAATATCAATGCTTAAATATCTTTTTTTTTTAGATATTGTAATGAAATTCAACGTATTAATAGCTACAGAATTTATCTTTCTTTTTTAGTACTGATTTATAAAACTCTACTTATTTACTTATTGCTTTGCATTCTTTTCATTTCAATACTAATTTGAGCTCTTGTTTACGTTAATCTTACTTCGATAATATCTACCATTTTAACTCTATATTTACAAGAAACATTGGCTCTTAACTTTAAAATAAAACAATAATGTCTTTAATTTTCTTTGAGTTAATTGTTCGACTAAGAGGTAAATAAGTTGTTTATCACCTTATTGTTGTCAATCATACTCCATCGCAATTGATCCATCTGTAATCGTCCTCGTCTCGAACTCCAGCATCAATTCCTCTTGTCCAGCGTCGCTTCTATTGCCCAGCGTCGTTTCCAGACTTCAGTAATGTTCCCCTTGTCCAGCGTTGTTTCCAGACTTCAGTAATGTTCCTCTTGTCCAGCGCAGCCGCTCTAGACTCCAGCGTCGTCTCGCTCTCTGGAACTAAGTCGTCAGCTCTCTCGCTCTCCGGAACTTCATGTTACTTCTTTTCGTGCTGTTTCGGACGTCAGTTGATCATCTTATATGGATTTTCTTCTCGTGTAATTCTGTTACTATTGACAAGTGATTGTATTTACAACTCAGTTACATAGTTTTATGTAACTGGAAGGATGAAACTATTTACAAAAAAATAAATACTCCGTGCGGACGGGCAGAAGCTCCCGCTGCAACTGTGGGTGATCAAAAAAGATACAACTGTAGCGTGTGTGTCCTATTTATACCCACGTCTTGGTTAACACCTGCAGTTGTACGAAATAGACATAGCTGAAATTGTCTCTGGGTTTTTTCCCTCACTCCTCGTCAATTTCCATATTTCTTATATTTCTGCGAATTACAGATTCCTGTAAGTATACTCTTATACCCATCTTATAACTATTTTCACTACACATGTTCACTGTACTTTTGGACATTGTAACTTAACCCTTTCGACCTGTACACAGTTATTTCACTATTACACTCGTACGGTGTGTCCCGTTCACGTGGTTTTCGTACACAGTATGTAGTTAATTTTATTACATTTTATTGATTCTCTGAATTTTACTCCTTATTTATAGTTTATGAATAATTACGGAAAAACAGTAATTACGCAATTATTTATACTGGGGTGGCAAACTCGCCTGCATAGACCTGCGTCACACACACATGCAAAATACTGTTGTACACACTTTCAGTTACATCTGTGTCTGTGTACAAGTCGATTCAGGTCGAAACACCTGTCCATATTCTTGTGTGAGCCAAGCTTGCAATCCCTGATATGCTTACTTCTAATACATTGTTAATTATTTTACAATTTATTATGTATATTTAAATTTTTATATTCAATGCTCAGTACAGCACTTATCTGTACTGTCGCATTATCCCTCTGCTTAGTAATAAAAAATGTAATAAATTTATTTATTAAATTTTTTTTAATTATTTTTATTATTGTTTGTTAAAAAAATATAACAAATAATAAAGAATAGTATTCGTCATTTCACCCTTAATCGGAGTGTACACATACGTCTTCCCTCCCCTCTTCACTCGCGCACTGGTCGTGACCTTGTAAGGTGGCTTCAACAACAGCTGATCTGACTGGTTTCTTTGACCTCATTACTTTATGTGTAGAACTTCCTAAATGAATTTGCATTCTTGTACTGATAAACATTTTGCATCTTAACATATTATGCCATTCTTTGCTCTGAAAGTTTACATTACCTTAATTATACATTCCTACCTTCGTTCCTTAACCTTTCTTACTTTACTTATTCCAATCTTCCTTCTTACTTTACTTATCTAATACATTACTTATACAATACCTTATCTCTTATAATCTTTTATTACATTTCTTTAACACTACCTTTCTGATCGCTACTACTTTCCTGAAATACACTTCCGTAACAGAATACTCTTTTAGCTTTGTAGTGTGTCGCGTTATCGGTTACAGAGGAACTGTCTTGGAAAACAACGATATTTTTCTTGAAGTCCTTAATCCTAAGTAGTGTCTGCCCTTTTGATTTTTCACTCTCGCTTTCTTCTGTGTCCTTGTATCTCCATTAAGTGTTCGCTTGATCAGCCGTTCTGACAATTATAACAATTATTTTCCATCCCTAACTATTTCTTCATATTAATAACAACATCACTAATAACATTCCTTACCAATTCTTACATTTTTCTTTACACATTTCATTCCTTATCATCTATAATATATTTCCTAACTTTCTTTGAACATACTTTTGTTTAGCATAACAATCTTTATTATTTAATTCCTTATTTCTTTTTACTAATATATATGAAGTGTCGGGGGGGAAAACGATAAGAGTCAGTTTGACTTGAAACTGAGAAAACTGCATTTAAAGATTCAGCACTGTTTCTCTTTAAAGTAGTCCAATAAATTTATTATGTTTTTGAGTTTTCCTACTTTTCACATATTAAGTTTGTAGAAAATTAACTTTTTACATGAGATTTCTATTTATACCATACTGTATATAGTTTTATGTGAGTAAACTACCTGACTTTTAGGGGAAAAATTATGAGAGTCACTATAAAAGTCGAAAAATGATGAGAGTCAATACAAAATGGGATGAAATAATGATGAAAGGTGAAGTATGCCAATAAAAACAATATTGTAATGGAAAATGTATTTTTATTATAAATACAATAGTCTGCATATTTTGATAAAAAATGTATTAATTAACTTTGTTTAATTAACTTTTATGAACATTTATATGAACTTTAAAATTTTTACAATATTGACATTCTCCTGATGATTATTTATAGGCTATCTTTCTTGAGTAAGCACTTCATTCCTATTGCTTTGTTTTTAGGTGGCAGTAGTTATCCTGAAAAAATCAATTCCTAAATTAATATGTGAAAAAACAACTGTGCTTACTTTATCCAACTATTTTTAGAGTTATTTATTGAATATTTCTTTCTTTGCCTGTAAATATGTTACATTTCATAAATATCACAAAATTATTTCCATAATTATTTTAAATTATTCTATATTTTTCAGAAAAATTTTTTTTAAAAACTTACCCAAAACGTTATTATCATCTGATTCTTCTTCAATGCCAGCTGGTAGCAGATTATTATAAAACTAAACTCCTGTGCTTTCTCTGGCAGAAATTTTTTTAGGTCCATCAAATCCTTTAACTTCGCTTTTGCAATCGTAAATTTTTGGGTACGGAGATGTGAGGGAGTTATTTGCAAACCCAATTCCATTTCAACTGTAGGCTTAGACACTCTTTTGTTTTGTTTTGTTTTTTTTTTCTTGTTTATAGTACATCTTCATGTACAGTTTGAACAAAGGAGATACTCGAAAAGGCTCCACTGTATGTATCATACATAAGTCTCACGAACTAGTTTTATTTCTGGGTTTTTTAATATTAACCTCTACTTCTCTTATAGGTCTCGATTTAAAGGGGCATTTTTCCTTAGAGTTTAAGGTTTCAAAGAAAGCGATCCACCCAAGAAAAAGTGATTGATCACACTTCTTAACTAAGAATGGCGATGGTTTCTGCCTTGAATTTGCAATCACAGTGATCCAATCATCCGGGACTTCAACATAGGACTTTTGATTAATAAGTCCCATGTTGCGATCACACTCCATGTACGAATGGCCACGGATGGGGAACACCATTTTCAAGTTATCAAGTCTACCATACACGTGAACAATATAGTAGGTAAACCTAGAAAGTGTAATGTTCTTATTTTGGCCCGCACAGGATTTACAAAAAATTGTTAAGTGTCGAACTTCTGGTTTTAGAAAGTTGTGGATAAAATCATTTAGGAATGAAGTGACTTCATCTGATCCTTTTTTGCCTATGGTTTGATCATAGGCATAAAAGACACTTTCTTGAATGGAAAGAGTGTGTATACTAAATAAGTAGTAAGAGAGTTGTCTTTTATAATAAACTTCATTGGTTCAGACATTTGGTGCACACAAGTTCTTTTGGTAATCCATGCAGATTGCTTCAACTTCTGGTGACTTTTGTGAGGCCTTCTTGGCAGATCTTTTTCTTTCATAAAATTTATCAGCCTTTCTAAGATGTAACTCATGCTCGACTTTTAAAGCATTTAAATCTTCTTGAAGTTTTCTTATTAAATCGCCACTAGAATTAGAAATTTTTAATTTCAAATCTTTTTCTCATGCTTTGTATTCATCGCAGGAGCTACAGGTATCGGTGCATGGATAACCGAACCCAATGTTGTACATGGTATTGAATATATTTCTGTAAGAGTCATATGAAGTAGGGTTATTTGGATAAGCCTCCAACTATTGGCTGTATAGTTTCTTAATATCCAGAGTGTCATCTAGGTAAATCTTTTTTGAATCATGCCTACTATAATGTGATCTGCGGCCCTTTAGTGACTGGATATGTTCGTGTATTTTATCCACACTTTCCTCTGGGATTTTATTAGGCCTATTATTGTGACAGCCCCGACCGTCTTTCACAATTTTCCCCTTGGTTGTTAACATCGTCTGTAATGTTTTGACACGTCTAGGGGTAATGCCATGGATTGAAATGAACCCTTTATAACAAATAGGCACTTCAATCAAAGTGCCATCTTTCATGAACCTAACTTTACATGAGTATGAATAAGAATGGCTGACAGGTTCATTATTACCAGGTCTAGGCAGGCGTTGTTTTACAAAAGTGTTTGCAATCAAGCCACCTAGATAAAGGTTCTCCTCATTATAATCAGTCATGGCATTAAACTAACTATTTATGTCTTTCCTTGCAGTGTCATTAACAACATCAAAACATCTTAACCTAGAGCAGTGGCAATCAGGCCCAATGTCATGACTTTGTTTTAACAGTTTCTTTTTCACTTCAGACAGTCTACCAAGTTTTGGTTTCTTTTTCGGTACTACCTGAGTCGAATCACGAACAGGTTCCATTTTGAATTGGTTAAATTATTAATTAAAACACAATAACACCACCACTAACACGTACCACATCACAACATAACTTTTCGCACAGTAACAAACATCAAACACAACCGCAAAGACTAAACAGGGCCAGGAAACAGCTGAATAAAACAGCTGATTGTTGACTATCATCGTTCTTCCCACTTTGGTAACTGACTCTCATCACATTTCCCCCTTACAACATATCTTTTTGCTTAAATATCTCCTGACCCTCATCGTTTTCCCCAAAACCCGTTTAATGGCAAGAAAGTATTTTAAATATTCTACAAGATGATATCACTATCTCAAAATTGTCAATTTCTTGACTCTCATCGTTTTTCCTCCTGACCCTTCATATTCTTTTTATTTGCAATCATAACCTTAATAAGTAACATTTCTTAATTATACTCTCTTATTTTATTATTAAAAATTCTTAATAATATTATTTTTCATTAAAAATTATTATTTATTTTCGGGTATTGAGTTCGGTTCGGTGTGTCGTTCGATCCTACACCCTTCTTATTATAACAATTGCTTGGTCCTTCGATTATCGGACGTACATTGTTCCTTTGTAACATAGTCGCCGAAGTGCTTACTATTGTTATTACCCTCGTGTAGACAACGTCCGCATTCCATTGTATTACTCCCTCGTTATTGTGCATACTTACCGTGTGAACGTTTGTTTTACCTGTGTATTTCATCTGTTCGTACGGCAAGAATTTGTTTCTTAGCTGCGACGAATAACCCCTCTCTCTCTTCTCTCTGCACGTTCCATAATTCTCACATCATGAATACATTGCGTATGTTCAGTCTGCTTGAGGCCTATATAAACAGCTGTCGACTGTTTTTTCATCCGTCGTTTATGATAACCTCTGTAGTTTTTATAATTATAGTTATAATTATCGTTATTATAGTTATCGTTTGCTTTATACTTATTGTGCTTATATCTAATTTTATAATTCTCACAAGTTTGCGTAGTATTTCGTATAAATAATTTACTACGTTTCTCGTTAGGCATACAGTGATATTTACCTCCGTAAGTGTGGTGCCTCAAGTGTTTCACCTGTGTCATCTTATGTGACTTACTAGTGCAGTACTGTCTATTATCGTTCGTTTTATTTCAAGCTTATCAATTTTTAACTCTTCTACCTTTTACGTGATTTTTATGGTGTCTTGTTTAAAATTTTCAGTTTGTTCTTCTAATTGTTTCTTATTAGATTCTTTAATTCGTCTATTTTAGCATTTATATTTTCCGTTTGTTTTGTGCTTATTCGTCTATCCAAGCACGCATCATCGTTTGCAACGCCTCTATGTCCAAATTTCCTGGAGTCGTCATGTTGAAGTATTATTAAAATATTTATTTAGTAGTTATTCTTTAACAATTATTATTGATAACCGTTCTCTACTTATTTATTTATTTATTTATTTTTATTAATAGTTATTATTAATACTCATTACATTTACACCTGTTACATAGACAAACAATATTATTTGTTGGTGCCAGCTGTGTTTTAATATACAACAATTAACATATCATTCAGTTAATGTTTAATATAAATAATTATTATTACATATAATACATTTTTCATTTAACACACCCTTATTTTTAGAGCACCCATTTAACTACACAAAAAATTTTAATATTTAAATGGTGGGGATCGGGCCACACGTTCATGGGCGACAAATATGCAACATTTTAAATACCAAAATTTAAGTGCATTTTAAATTTGTGGAGTCCCACGTTCTTTGGGACACCAAAAGGTGACAAATTACCCTTCTTTATGTATTTTAATCTGTACATTAATTTAACTCATACTCTTTATATAACATTCCTATAATGGCGTGTATGTAGATGGGGTTCAGGTGTATCTGTAATAATAACGCTATGTAACTTGTAACGGTACTTCAAATTTATTTAGTAATAATGAATTTGTGCCCAAGGCAATTTATTCGACTTAAAAACATTCATTATTGCTTTGTTACTATGCCGTAAGGCTTACGCTGTATACATCCTTACTGACTAAATATTCTATTCTAATAATTACTTTATTAAAATATCATTTCCAGACTACTCAGACAATTATTGTGCTTCTAAATATCAATGCTTAAATATCTTTTTTTTTTAAATATTGTAATGAAATTCAACATATTAATAGCTACTGAATTTATCTTTCTTTTTCAGTACTGATTTATAAAACTCTACTTATTTACTTATTGCTTTGCATTCTTTTCATTTCAATACTAATTTGAGCTCTTGTTTACGTTAATCTTACTTCGATAATATCTACCATTTTAACTCTATATTTACAAGAAACATTGGCTCTTAACTTTAAAATAAAACAATAATGTCTTTAATTTTCTTTGAGTTAATTGTTCGACTAAGAGTTAAATAAGTTGTTTATCACCTTATTGTTGTCAATCATACTCCATCGCAATTGATCCATCTGTAATCGTCCTCGTCTCGAACTCCAGCATCAATTCCTCTTGTCCAGCGTCGCTTCTATTGCCCAGCGTCGTTTCCAGACTTCAGTAATGTTCCTCTTGTCCAGCGTTGTTTCCATACTTCAGTAATGTTCCTCTTGTCCAGCGCAGCCGCTCTAGACTCCAGCGTCGTCTCGCTCTCTGGAACTAAGTCGTCAGCTCTCTCGCTCTCCGGAACTTCATGTTACTTCTTTTCGTGCTGTTTCGGACGTCAGTTGATCATCTTATATGGATTTTCTTCTCGTGTAATTCTGTTACTATTGACAAGTGATTGTATTTACAACTCAGTTACATAGTTTTATGTAACTGGAAGGATGAAACTATTTACAAAAAAATAAATACTCCGTGCGGACGGGCAGAAGCTCCCGCTGCAACTGTGGGTGATCAAAAAAGATACAACTGTAGCGTGTGTGTCCTATTTATACCCACGTCTTGGTTAACACCTGCAGTTGTACGAAATAGACATAGCTGAAATTGTCTCTGGGTTTTTTCCCTCACTCCTCGTCAATTTCCATATTTCTTATATTTCTGCGAATTACAGATTCCTGTAAGTATACTCTTATACCCATCTTATAACTATTTTCACTACACATGTTCACTGTACTTTTGGACATTGTAACTTAACCCTTTCGTCCTGTACACAGTTATTTCGCTATTACACTCGTACGGTGTGTCTCTTTCACGTGGTTTTCGTACACAGTATGTAGTTAATTTTATTACATTTTATTGATTCTTTGAATTTTACTCCTTATTTATAGTTTATGAATAATTACGGAAAAACAGTAATTACGCAATTATTTATACTGGGGTGGCAAACTCGCCTGCATAGACCTGCGTCACACACACATGCAAAATACTGTTGTACACACTTTCAGTTACATCTGTGTCTGTGTACAAGTCGATTCAGGTCGAAACACCTGTCCATATTCTTGTGTGAGCCAAGCTTGCAATCCCTAATATGCTTACTTCTAATACATTGTTAATTATTTTACAATTTGTTATGTTTATTTAAATTTTTATATTCAATGCTCAGTACAGCACTTATCTGTACTGTCGCATTATCCCTCTGCTTAGTAATAAAAAATGTAATAAATTTATTTATTAAATTTTTTTTAATTATTTTTATTATTGTTTGTAAAAAAATATAACAAATAATAAAGAATAGTATTCGTCATTTCACCCTTAATCGGAGTGTACACATACGTCTTCCCTCCCCTCTTCACTCGCGCACTGCTCGTGACCTTGTAAGGTAGGTGGCTTCAACAACAGCTGATCTGACTGGTTTCTTTGACCTCATTACTTTATGTGTAGAACTTCCTAAATGAATTTGCATTCTTGTACTGATAAACATTTCGCATCTTAACATATTATGCCATTCTTTGCTCTGAAAGTTTACATTACCTTAATTATACATTCCTACCTTCGTTCCTTAACCTTTCTTACTTTACTTATTCCAATCTTCCTTCTTACTTTACTTATTTAATACATTACTTATACAATACCTTATCTCTTATAATCTTTTATTACATTTCTTTAACATTACCTTTCTGATCGCTACTACTTTCCTGAAATACACTTCCGTAACAGAATACTCTTTTAGCTTTGTAGTGTGTCGCATGATCGGTTACAGAGGAACTGTCTTGGAAAACAACGATATTTTTCTCGAAGTCCTTAATCCTAAGTAGTGTCTGCCCTTTTGACTTTTCACTCTCGCTTTCTTCTGTGTCCTTGTATCTCCATTAAGTGTTCGCTTGATCAGCCGTTCTGACAATTATAACAATTATTTTCCATCCCTAACTATTTCTTCATATTAATAACAACATCACTAATAACATTCCTTACCAATTCGTACATTTTTCTTTACACATTTCATTCCTTATCATCTATAATATATTTCCTAACTTTCTTTGAACATACTTTTGTTTAGCATAACAATCTTTATTATTTAATTCCTTATTTCTTTTCACTAATATATATGAAGTGTCGGGGGGGGGGGGAAACGATAAGAGTCAGTTTGACTTGAAACTGAGAAAACTGCATTTAAAGATTCAGCACTGTTTCTCTTTAAAGTAGTCCAATAAATTTATTATGTTTTTGAGTTTTCCTACTTTTCACATATTAAGTTTGTAGAAAATGAACTTTTTACATGAGATTTCTATTTATACCATACTGTATATAATTTTATGTGAGTAAACTACCTGACTTGTAGGGGAAAAATTATGAGAGTCACTATAAAAGTCGAAAAATGATGAGAGTCAATACAAAATGGGATGAAATAATGATGAAAGGTGAAGTATGCCAATAAAAACAATATTGTAATGGAAAATGTATTTTTATTATAAATACAATAGTCTGCATATTTTGATAAAAATGTATTAATTAACTTTGTTTAATTAACTTTTATGAACATTTATATGAACTTTAAAATTTTCACAATATTGACATTCTCCTGATGATTATTTATAGGCTATCTTTCCTGAGTAAGCACTTCATTCCTCTTGCTTTGTTTTTAGGTGGCAGTAGTTATTTTGAAAAAATCAATTCCTAAATTAATATGTGAAAAAACAACTGTGCTTACTTTATCCAACTATTTTTAGAGTTATTTATTGAATATTTCTTTCTTTGCCTGTAAATATGTTACATTTCATAAATATCACAAAATTATTTCCATAATTATTTTAAATTATTCTAAATTTTTCAGAAAAAATTTTTTTTAAAAACTTACCCAAAACGTTCATCATCATCTGATTCTTCTTCAATGCCAGCTGGTAGCAGATTATTATAAAACTAAACTCCTGTGCTTTCTCTGGCAGAAATTTTTTTAGGTCCATCAAATCCTTTAACTTCGCTTTTGCAATCGTAAGTTTTTGGGTACGGAGAGGTGAGGGAGTTATTTGTAAACCCAATTCCATTTCAACTGTAGGCTTAGACACTCTTTTGTTTTGTTTTGTTTGTTTTTTTTTCTTGTTTATTGTACATCTTCATCTACACTTTGAACAAAGGAGATACTCGAAAAGGCTCCACTGTATGTATCATACATAAGTCTCACGAACTAGTATCATTCTTGGGTTTTTAATATTAACCTCTACTTCTCTTATAGGTCTCGATTTAAAGGGGCATTTTTCCTTAGAGTTTAAGGTTTCAAAGAAAGCGATCCACCCAAGAAAAAGTGATTGATCACACTTCTTAACTAAGAATGGCGATGGTTTCTGCCTTGAATTTGCAATCACAGTGATCCAATCACCCGGGACTTCAACATAGGACTTTTGATTAATAAGTCCCATGTTGCGATCACACTCCATGTACGAATGGCCACGGATGGGGAACACCATTTTCAAGTTATCAAGTCTACCATACACGTGAACAATATAGTAGGCAAACCTAAAAAGTGTAATGTTCTTATTTTGGCCCGCACAGGATTCACAAAAAATTGTTAAGTGTCGAACTTCTGGTTTTAGAAAGTTGTGGATAAAATCATTTAGGAATGAAGTGACTTCATCTGATCCTTTTTTGCCTATGGTTTGATCATAGGCATAAAAGACTCTTTCTTGAATGGAAAGAGTGTGTATACTAAATAAGTAGTAAGAGAGTTGTCTTTTATAATAAACTTCATTGGTTGAGACATTTGGTGCACACTAGTTCTTTTGGTAATCCATGCAGATTGCTTCCACTTCTGGTGATTTTGTGAGGCCTTCTTGGCAGATCTTTTTCTTTCATAAAATTTATCAGCCTTTCTAAGATGTAACTCATGCTCGACTTTTAAAGCATTTAAATCTTCTTGAAGTTTTCTTATTAAATCGCCACTAGAATTAGAAATTTGTAATTTCAAATCTTTTTCTCATACTTTGTATTCATCGCAGGAGCTACAGGTATCGGTGCATGGATAACCGAACCCAATGTTGTACATGGTATTGAATATATTTCTGTAAGAGTCATATGAAGTAGGGTTATTTGGATAAGCTTCCAACTATTGGCTGTATAGTTTCTTAATATCCAGAGTGTCATCTAGGTAAATCTTTTTTGAATCATGCCTACTATAATGTGATCTGCGGCCCTTTAGTGACTGGATATGTTCGTGTATTTTATCCACACTTTCCTCTGGGATTTTATTAGGCCTATTATTGTGACAGCCCCGACCGTCTTTCACAATTTTCCCCTTGGTTGTTAACATCGTCTGTAATGTTTTGACACGTCTAGGGGTAATGCCATGGATTGAAATGAACCCTTTATAACAGTTAGGCACTTCAATCAAAGTGCCATCTTTCATGAACCTAACTTTACATGAATATGAATAAGAATGGCTGACAGGTTCATTATTACCAGGTCTAGGCAGGCGTTGTTTTACAAAAGTGCTTGCAATCAAGCCACCTAGATAAAGGTTCTCCTCATTATAATCAGTCATGGCATTAAACTAACTAATTATGTCTTTCCTTGCAGTGTCATTAACAACATCAAAACATCTTAACCTAGAGCAGTGGCAATCAGGCCCAATGTCATGACTTTGTTTTAACAGTTTCTTTTTCACTTCACACAGTCTACCAAGTTTTGGTTTCTTTTTCGGTACTACCTGAGTCGAATCACGAACAGGTTCCATTTTGAATTGGTTAAATTATTAATTAAAACACAATAACACAACCAAAAACACGTACCACATCACAACATAACTTTTCGCACAGTAACAAACATCAAACACAACCGCAAAGACTAAACAGGGCCAGGAAACAGCTGAATAAAACAGCTGATTGTTGACTATCATCGTTCTTCCCACTTTGGTAACTGACTCTCATCACATTTCCCCCTTACAATATATCTTTTTGCTTAAATATCTCCTGACCCTCATCGTTTTCCCCAAAACCCGTTTAATGGCAAGAAAGTATTTTAAATATTCTACAAGATGATATCACTATCTCAAAATTGTCAATTTCTTGACTCTCATCGTTTTTCCCCCTGACCCTTCATATTCTTTTTTATTTGCAATCATAACCTTAATAAGTAACATTTCTTAATTATACTCTCTTATTTTATTATTAATAATTCTTAATAATATTATTTTTCATTAAAAATTATTATTTATTTTCGGGTATTGAGTTCGGTTCGGTGTGTCGTTCGATCCTACACCCTTCTTATTATAACAATTGTTTGGTCCGTCGTTTATCGGACGTACATTGTTCCTTTGTAACATAGTCGCCGAAGTGCTTACTATTGTTATTACCCTCGTGTAGACAACGTCCGCATTCCATTGTATTACTCCCTCGTTATTGTGCATACTTACCGTGTGAACGTTTGCTTTACCTGTGTATTTCATCTGTTCGTACGGCAAGAATTTGTTTCTTAGCTGCGACGAATAACCTCTCTCTCTCTTCTCTCTGCACGTTCCATAATTCTCTCATCATGAATACATTGCGTATGTTCAGTCTGCTTGAGGCCTATATAAACAGCTGTCGACTGTTTTTTCATCCGTCGTTTATGATAACCTCTGTAGTTTTTATAATTATAGTTATAATTATCGTTATTATAGTTATCGTTTGCTTTATACTTATTGTGCTTATATCTAATTTTATAATTCTCACAAGTTTGCGTAGTATTTCGTATAAATAATTTACTACGTTTCTCGTTAGGCATACAGTGATATTTACCTCCGTAAGTGTGGTGCCTCAAGTGTTTCACCTGTGTCATCTTATGTGACTTACTAGTGCAGTACTGTCTATTATCGTTCGTTTTATTTCAAGCTTATCAATTTTTAACTCTTCTACCTTTTACGTGATTTTTATGGTGTCTTGTTTAAAATTTTCAGTTTGTTCTTCTAATTGTTTCTTATTAGATTCTTTAATTCGTCTATTTTAGCATTTATATTTTCCGTTTGTTTTGTGCTTATTCGTCTATCCAAGCACGCATCATCGTTTGCAACGCCTCTATGTCCAAATTTCCTGGAGTCGTCATGTTGAAGTATTATTAAAATATTTATTTAGTAGTTATTCTTTAACAATTATTATTGATAACCGTTCTCTACTTATTTATTTATTTATTTATTTTTATTAATAGTTATTATTAATACTCATTACATTTACACCTGTTACATAGACAAACAATATTATTTGTTGGTGCCAGCTGTGTTTTAATATACAACAATTAACATATCATTCAGTTAATGTTTAATATAAATAATTATTATTACATATAATACATTTTTCATTTAACACACCCTTATTTTTAGAGCACCCATTTAACTACACAAAAAATTTTAATATTTAAATGGTGGGGATCGGGCCACACGTTCATGGGCGACAAATATGCAACATTTTAAATACCAAAATTTAAGTGCATTTTAAATTTGTGGAGTCCCACGTTCTTTGGGACACCAAAAGGTGACAAATTACCCTTCTTTATGTATTTTAATCTGTACATTAATTTAACTCATACTCTTTATATAACATTCCTATAATGGCGTGTATGTAGATGGGGTTCAGGTGTATCTGTAATAATAACGCTATGTAACTTGTAACGGTATTTCAAATTTATTTAGTAATAATGAAATTGTGCCCAAGGCAATTTATTCGACTTAAAAACATTCATTATTGATTTGTTACTATGCCGTAAGACTTACGCTGTATACACCCTTACTGACTAAATATTCTATTCTAATAATTACTTTATTAAAATATCATTTCCTGACTACACAGACAATTATTGTGCTTCTAAATATCAATGCTTAAATATCTTTTTTTTTAGATATTGTAATGAAATTCAACATATTAATAGCTACTGAATTTATCTTTCTTTTTCAGTACTGATTTATAAAACTCTACTTATTTACTTATTGCTTTGCATTCTTTTCATTTCAATACTAATTTGAGCTCTTGTTTACGTTAATCTTACTTCGATAATATCTACCATTTTAACTCTATATTTACAAGAAACATTGGCTCTTAACTTTAAAATAAAACAATAATGTCTTTAATTTTCTTTGAGTTAATTGTTCGACTAAGAGTTAAATAAGTTGTTTATCACCTTATTGTTGTCAATCATACTCCATCGCAATTGATCCATCTGTAATCGTCCTCGTCTCGAACTCCAGCATCAATTCCTCTTGTC
This sequence comes from Magicicada septendecula, assembly GCA_034769895.1. Classification (NCBI taxonomy): domain Eukaryota; kingdom Metazoa; phylum Arthropoda; class Insecta; order Hemiptera; family Cicadidae; genus Magicicada; species Magicicada septendecula. The sequence goes on from CM068373.1 coordinate 95,350,202, forward strand.
CAGCGTCGCTTCTATTGCCCAGCGTCGTTTCCAGACTTCAGTAATGTTCCTCTTGTCCAGCGTTGTTTCCAGACTTCAGTAATGTTCCTCTTGTCCAGCGCAGCCGCTCTAGACTCCAGCGTCGTCTCGCTCTCTGGAACTAAGTCGTCAGCTCTCTCGCTCTCCGGAACTTCATGTTACTTCTTTTCGTGCTGTTTCGGACGTCATCTTATATGGATTTTCTTCTCGTGTAATTCTGTTACTATTGACAAGTGATTGTATTTACAACTCAGTTACATAGTTTTATGTAACTGGAAGGATGAAACTATTTACAAAAAAATAAATACTCCGTGCGGACGGGCAGAAGCTCCCGCTGCAACTGTGGGTGATCAAAAAAGATACAACTGTAGCGTGTGTGTCCTATTTATACCCACGTCTTGGTTAACACCTGCAGTTGTACGAAATAGACATAGCTGAAATTGTCTCTGGGTTTTTTCCCTCACTCCTCGTCAATTTCGATATTTCTTATATTTCTGCGAATTACAGATTCCTGTAAGTATACTCTTATACCCATCTTATAACTATTTTCACTACACATGTTCACTGTACTTTTGGACATTGTAACTTAACCCTTTCGACCTGTACACAGTTATTTCGCTATTACACTCCTACGGTGTGTCACTTTCACGTGGTTTTCGTACACAGTATGTAGTTAATTTTATTACATTTTATTGATTCTTTGAATTTTACTCCTTATTTATAGTTTATGAACAATTACGGGAAAACAGTAATTACGCAATTATTTATACTGGGGTGGCAAACTCGCCTGCATAGTCCTGCGTCACACACACATGCAAAATACTGTTGTACACATTTTCAGTTACATCTGTGTCTGTGTACAAGTCGATTCAGGTCGAAACACCTGTCCATATTCTTGTGTGAGCCAAGCTTGCAATCCCTGATATGCTTACTTCTAATACATTGTTAATTATTTTACAATTTGTTATGTTTATTTAAATTTTTATATTCAATGCTCAGTACAGCACTTATCTGTACTGTCGCATTATCCCTCTTCTTAGTAATAAAAAATGTAATAAATTTATTTATTAAATTTTTTTTAATTATTTTTATTATTGTTTGTAAAAAAATATAACAAATAATAAAGAATAGTATTCGTCATTTCACCCTTAATCGGAGTGTACACATACGTCTTCCCTCCCCTCTTCACTCGCGCACTGCTCGTGACCTTGTAAGGTGGCTTCAACAACAGCTGATCTGACTGGTTTCTTTGACCTCATTACTTTTGTGTGTAGAACTTCCTAAATGGATTTGCATTCTAGTACTGATAAACATTTTGCATCTTAACATATTATGCCATTCTTTGCACTGAAAGTTTACATTACCTTAATTATACATTCCTACCTTCGTTCCTTAACCTTTCTTACTTTACTTATTCCAATCTTCCTTCTTACTTTACTTATCTAATACATTACTTATACAATACCTTATCTCTTATAATCTTTTATTACATTTCTTTAACATTACCTTTCTGATCGCTACTACTTTCCTGAAATACACTTCCGTAACAGAATACTCTATTAGCTTTGTAGTGTGTCGCATGATCGGTTACAGAGGAACTGTCTTGGAAAACAACGATATTTTTCTCGAAGTCCTTAATCCTAAGTAGTGTCTGCCCTTTTGACTTTTCACTCTCGCTTTCTTCTGTGTCCTTGTATCTCCATTAAGTGTTCGCTCGATCAGCCGTTCTGACAATTATAACAATTATTTTCCATCCCTAACTATTTCTTCATATTAATAACAACATCACTAATAACATTCCTTACCAATTCTTACATTTTTTTTACACATTTCATTCCTTATCATCTATAATATATTTCCTAACTTTCTTTGAACATACTTTTGTTTAGCATAACAATCTTTATTATTTAATTCCTTATTTCTTTTCACTAATATATATGAAGTGTCGGGGGGGGGGAAACGATAAGAGTCAGTTTGACTTGAAACTGAGAAAACTGCATTTAAAGATTCAGCACTGTTTCTCTTTAAAGTAGTCCAATAAATTTATTATGTTTTTGAGTTTTCCTATTTTTTACAAATTAAGTTTGTAGAAAATTAACTTTTTACATGAGATTTCTATTTATACCATACTGTATATTGTTTTATGTGAGTAAACTACCTGACTTTTAGGGGAAAAATTATGAGAGTCACTATAAAAGTCGAAAAATGATGAGAGTCAATACAAAATGGGATGAAATAATGATGAAAGGTGAAGTATGCCAATAAAAACAATAGTGTAATGGAAAATGTATTTTTATTATAAATACAATAGTCTGCATATTTTGATAAAAAATGTATTAATTAACTTTGTTTAATTAACTTTTATGAACATTTATATGAACATTAAAATTTTCACAATATTGACATTCTCCTGATGATTATTTATAGGCTATCTTTCTTGAGTAAGCACTTCATTCCTCTTGCTTTGTTTTTAGGTGGCAGTAGTTATCCTGAAAAAATCAATTCCTAAATTAATATGTGAAAAAACAACTGTGCTTACTTTATCCAACTATTTTTAGAGTTATTTATTGAATATTTCTTTCTTTGCCTGTAAATATGTTACATTTCATAAATATCACAAAATTATTTCCATAATTATTTTAAATTATTCTAAATTTTTCAGAAAAAATTTTTTTTAAAAACTTACCCAAAACGTTCATCATCATCTGATTCTTCTTCAATGCCAGCTGGTAGCAGATTATTATAAAACTAAACTCCTGTGCTTTCTCTGGCAGAAATTTTTTTAGGTCCTTCAAATCCTTTAACTTCGCTTTTGCAATCGTAAGTTCTTGTGTACGGAGAGGTGAGGGAGTTATTTGTAAACCCAATTCCATTTCAACTGTAGGCTTAGACACTCTTTTGTTTTTTTTTGTTTGTTTTTTTTTCTTGTTTATTGTACATCTTCATCTACACTTTGAACAAAGGAGATACTCGAAAAGGCTCCACTGTATGTATCATACATAAGTCTCACGAACTAGTATCATTCTTGGGTTTTTAATATTAACCTCTACTTCTCTTATAGGTCTCGATTTAAAGGGGCATTTTTCCTTAGAGTTTAAGGTTTCAAAGAAAGCGATCCACCCAAGAAAAAGTGATTGATCACACTTCTTAACTAAGAATGGCGATGGTTTCTGCCTTGAATTTGCAATCACAGTGATCCAATCATCCGGGACTTCAACATAGGACTTTTGATTAATAAGTCCCATGTTGCGATCACACTCCATGTACGAATGGCCACGGATGGGGAACACCATTTTCAAGTTATCAAGTCTACCATACACGTGAACAATATAGTAGGTGAACCTAAAAAGTGTAATGTTCTTATTTTGGCCCGCACAGGATTTACAAAAAATTGTTAAGTTTTCTTATTAAATCGCCACTAGGATTAGAAATTTGTAATTTCAAATCTTTTTCTCATGCTTTGTATTCATCGCAGGAGCGACAGGTATCGGTGCATGGATAACCGAACCCAATGTTGTACATGGTATTGAATATATTTCTGTAAGAGTCATATGAAGTAGGGTTATTTGGATAAGCTTCCGACTATTGGCTGTATAGTTTCTTAATATCCAGAGTGTCATCTAGGTATATCTTTTTTGAATCGTGCCTACTATAATGTGATCTGCGGCCCTTTAGTGACTGGATATGTTCGTGTATTTTATCCACACTTTCCTCTGGGATTTTATTAGGCCTATTATTGTGACAGTCCCGACCGTCTTTCACAATTTTCCCCTTGGTTGTTAACATCGTCTGTAATGTTTTGACACGTCTAGGGGTAATGCCATGGATTGAAATGAACCCTTTATAACAAATAGTCACTTCAATCAAAGTGCCATCTTTCATGAACCTAACTTTACATGAGTATGAATAAGAATGACTGACAAGTTCATTATTACCAGGTCTAGGCAGGCGTTGTTTTACAAAAGTGCTTGCAATCAAGCCACCTAGATAAAGGTTCTCCTCATTATAATCAGTCATGGCATAAAACTAACTAATTATGTCTTTCCTTGTAGTGTCATTAACAACATCAAAACATCTTAACCTAGAGCAGTGGCAATCAGGCCCAATGTCATGACTTTGTTTTAACAGTTTCTTTTTCACTTCAGAGAGTCTACCAAGTTTTGGTTTCTTTTTCGGTACTACCTGAGTCGAATCACGAACAGGTTCCATTTTGAATTGGTTAAATTATTAATTAAAACACAATAACACCACCATAAACACGTACCACATCACAACATAACTTTTCGCACAGTAACAAACATCAAACACAACCGCAAAGACTAAACAGGGCCAGGAAACAGCTGAACAAAACAGCTGATTGTTGGCTATCATCGTTCTTCCCACTTTGGTAACTGATTGTCATCACATTTCCCCCTTACAACATATCTTTTTGCTTAAATATCTCCTGACCCTCATCGTTTTCCCCAAAACCCGTTTAATGGCAAGAAAGTATTTTAAATATTCTACAAGATGATATCACTATCTCAAAATTGTCAATTTCTTGACTCTCATCGTTTTTCCCCCTGACCCTTCATATTCTTTTTTATTTGCAATCATAACCTTAATAAGTAACATTTCTTAATTATACTCTCTTATTTTATTATTAATAATTCTTAATAATATTATTTTTCATTAAAAATTATTATTTATTTTCGGGTATTGAGTTCGGTTCGGTGTGTCGTTCGATCCTACACCCTTCTTATTATAAAAAATTGTTTGGTCCGTCGTTTATCGGACGTACATTGTTCCTTTGTAACATAGTCGCCGAAGTGCTTACTATTGTTATTACCCTCGTGTAGACAACGTCCGCATTCCATTGTATTACTCCCTCGTTATTGTGCATACTTACCGTGTGAACGTTTGTTTTGCCTGTGTATTTCACCTGTTCGTACGGCAAGAATTTGTTTCTTAGCTGCGACGATAACCTCTCTCTCTCTTCTCTCTGCACGTTCCATAATTCTCTCATCATGAATACATTGCGTATGTTCAGTCTGCTTGAGGCCTATATAAACAGCTGTCGACTGTTTTTTCATCCGTCGTTTATGATAACCTCTGTAGTTTTTATAATTATAGTTATAATTATCGTTATTATAGTTATCTTTTGCTTTATACTTATTGTGCTTATATCTAATTTTATAATTCTCACAAGTTTGCGTAGTATTTCGTATAAATAATTTACTACGTTTCTCGTTAGGCATACAGTGATATTTACCTCCGTAAGTGTGGTGCCTTAAGTGTTTCACTGTGTCATCTTATGTGACTTACTAGTGCAGTACTGTTTATTATCGTTCGTTTTATTTCAAGCTTATCAATTTTTAACTCTTCTACCTTTTACGTGATTTTTATGGTGTCTTGTTTAAAATTTTCAGTTTGTTCTTCTAATTGTTTCTTATTAGATTCTTTTAATTCGTCTATTTTAGCATTTATATTTTCCGTTTGTTTTGTGCTTATTCGTCTATCCAAGCACGCATCATCGTTTGCAACGCCTCTATGTCCAAATTTCCTGGAGTCGTCATGTTGAAGTATTATTAAAATATTTATTTAGTAGTTATTCTTTAACAATTATTATTGATAACCGTTCCCTACTTATTTATTTATTTCTTTATTTTTATTAATAGTTATTATTAATACTCATTAAATTTACACCTGTTACATAGACAAACAATATTATTTGTTGGAGCCAGCTGTGTTTTAATACACAACAATTAACATAACATTCAGCTAATGTTTAATATAAATAATTATTATTATATATAATACATTTAGCATTTAACACACCCTTATTTTTAGAGCACCCATTTAACTACACAAAAAATTTTAAATTTAAATGGTGCGGATCGGGCCACACGTTCATGGGCGACAAATATGCAACATTTTAGATACCAAAATATAAGTGCATTTTAAATTTGTGGAGTCCCACGTTCTTTGGGACGCCAAAAGGTTACAAATTACCCTTCTTTATGTATTTTAATCTGTACATTAATTTAACTCATACTCTTTATATAACATTCCTATAATGGCGTGTATGTAGATGGGGTTCAGGTGTATCTGTAATAATAACGCTATGTAACTTGTAACGGTACTTCAAATTTATTTAGTAATAATGAAATTGTGCCCAAGGCAATTTATTCGACTTAAAAACATTCATTATTGCTTTGTTACTATGCCGTAAGGCTTACGCTATATACATCCTTACTGACTAAATATTCTATTCTAATAATTACTTTATTAAAATATCATTTCCTGACTACACAGACAATTATTGTGCTTCTAAATATCAATGCTTAAATATCTTTTTTTTTTAGATATTGTAATGAAATTCAACATATTAATAGCTACTGAATTTATCTTTCTTTTTCAGTACTGATTTATAAAACTCTACTTATTTACTTATTGCTTTGCATTCTTTTCATTTCAATACTAATTTGAGCTCTTGTTTACGTTAATCTTACTTCGATAATATCTACCATTTTAACTCTATATTTACAAGAAACATTGGCTCTTAACTTTAAAATAAAACAATAATGTCTTTAATTTTCTTTGAGTTAATTGTTCGACTAAGAGTTAAATAAGTTGTTTATCACCTTATTGTTGTCAATCATACTCCATCGCAATTGATCCATCTGTAATCGTCCTCGTCTCGAACTCCAGCATCAATTCCTCTTGTCCAGCGTCGCTTCTATTGCCCAGCGTCGTTTCCAGACTTCAGTAATGTTCCTCTTGTCCAGCGTTGTTTCCAGACTTCAGTAATGTTCCTCTTGTCCAGCGCAGCCGCTCTAGACTCCAGCGTCGTCTCGCTCTCTGGAACTAAGTCTTCAGCTCTCTCGCTCTCCGGAACTTCATGTTACTTCTTTTCGTGCTGTTTCGGACGTCAGTTGATCATCTTATATGGATTTTCTTCTCGTGTAATTCTGTTACTATTGACAAGTGATTGTATTTACAACTCAGTTACATAGTTTTATGTAACTGGAAGGATGAAACTATTTACAAAAAAATAAATACTCCGTGCGGACGGGCAGAAGCTCCCGCTGCAACTGTGGGTGATCAAAAAAGATACAACTGTAGCGTGTGTGTCCTATTTATACCCACGTCTTGGTTAACACCTGCAGTTGTACGAAATAGACATAGCTGAAATTGTCTCTGGGTTTTTTCCCTCACTCCTCGTCAATATCCATATTTCTTATATTTCTGCGAATTACAGATTCCTGTAAGTATACTCTTATACCCATCTTATAACTATTTTCACTACACATGTTCACTGTACTTTTGGACATTGTAACTTAACCCTTTCGTCCTGTACACAGTTATTTCGCTATTACACTCGTACGGTGTGTCTCTTTCACGTGGTTTTCGTACACAGTATGTAGTTAATTTTATTACATTTTATTGATTCTTTGAATTTTACTCCTTATTTATAGTTTATGAATAATTACGGAAAAACAGTAATTACGCAATTATTTATACTGGGGTGGCAAACTCGCCTGCATAGACCTGCGTCACACACACATGCAAAATACTGTTGTACACACTTTCAGTTACATCTGTGTCTGTGTACAAGTCGATTCAGGTCGAAACACCTGTCCATATTCTTGTGTGAGCCAAGCTTGCAATCCCTAATATGCTTACTTCTAATACATTGTTAATTATTTTACAATTTGTTATGTTTATTTAAATTTTTATATTCAATGCTCAGTACAGCACTTATCTGTACTGTCACATTATCCCTCTGCTTAGTAATAAAAAATGTAATAAATTTATTTATTAAATTTTTTTTAATTATTTTTATTATTGTTTGTAAAAAAATATAACAAATAATAAAGAATAGTATTCGTCATTTCACCCTTAATCGGAGTGTACACATACGTCTTCCCTCCCCTCTTCACTCGCGCACTGCTCGTGACCTTGTAAGGTAGGTGGCTTCAACAACAGCTGATCTGACTGGTTTCTTTGACCTCATTACTTTATGTGTAGAACTTCCTAAATGAATTTGCATTCTTGTACTGATAAACATTTTGCATCTTAACATATTATGCCATTCTTTGCTCTGAAAGTTTACATTACCTTAATTATACATTCCTACCTTCGTTCCTTAACCTTTCTTACTTTACTTATTCCAATCTTCCTTCTTACTTTACTTATTTAATACATTACTTATACAATACCTTATCTCTTATAATCTTTTATTACATTTCTTTAACATTACCTTTCTGATCGCTACTACTTTCCTGAAATACACTTCCGTAACAGAATACTCTTTTAGCTTTGTAGTGTGTCGCATGATCGGTTACAGAGGAACTGTCTTGGAAAACAACGATATTTTTCTCGAAGTCCTTAATCCTAAGTAGTGTCTGCCCTTTTGACTTTTCACTCTCGCTTTCTTCTGTGTCCTTGTATCTCCATTAAGTGTTCGCTTGATCAGCCGTTCTGACAATTATAACAATTATTTTCCATCCCTAACTATTTCTTCATATTAATAACAACATCACTAATAACATTCCTTACCAATTCGTACATTTTTCTTTACACATTTCATTCCTTATCATCTATAATATATTTCCTAACTTTCTTTGAACATACTTTTGTTTAGCATAACAATCTTTATTATTTAATTCCTTATTTCTTTTCACTAATATATATGAAGTGTCGGGGGGGGGGGAAACGATAAGAGTCAGTTTGACTTGAAACTGAGAAAACTGCATTTAAAGATTCAGCACTGTTTCTCTTTAAAGTAGTCCAATAAATTTATTATGTTTTTGAGTTTTCCTACTTTTCACATATTAAGTTTGTAGAAAATTAACTTTTTACATGAGATTTCTATTTATACCATACTGTATATAATTTTATGTGAGTAAACTACCTGACTTTTAGGGGAAAAATTATGAGAGTCACTATAAAAGTCGAAAAATGATGAGAGTCAATACAAAATGGGATGAAATAATGATGAAAGGTGAAGTATGCCAATAAAAACAATATTGTAATGGAAAATGTATTTTTATTATAAATACAATAGTCTGCATATTTTGATAAAAAATGTATTAATTAACTTTGTTTAATTAACTTTTATGAACATTTATATGAACTTTAAAATTTTCACAATATTGACATTCTCCTGATGATTATTTATAGGCTATCTTTCCTGAGTAAGCACTTCATTCCTCTTGCTTTGTTTTTAGGTGGCAGTAGTTATCTTGAAAAAATCAATTCCTAAATTAATATGTGAAAAAACAACTGTGCTTACTTTATCCAACTATTTTTAGAGTTATTTATTGAATATTTCTTTCTTTGCCTGTAAATATGTTACATTTCATAAATATCACAAAATTATTTCCATAATTATTTTAAATTATTCTAAATTTTTCAGAAAAAATTTTTTTTAAAAACTTACCCAAAACGTTCATCATCATCTGATTCTTCTTCAATGCCAGCTGGTAGCAGATTATTATAAAACTAAACTCCTGTGCTTTCTCTGGCAGAAATTTTTTTAGGTCCATCAAATCCTTTAACTTCGCTTTTGCAATCGTAAGTTTTTGGGTACGGAGAGGTGAGGGAGTTATTTGTAAACCCAATTCCATTTCAACTGTAGGCTTAGACACTCTTTTGTTTTGTTTTGTTTGTTTTTTTTTCTTGTTTATTGTACATCTTCATCTACACTTTGAACAAAGGAGATACTCGAAAAGGCTCCACTGTATGTATCATACATAAGTCTCACGAACTAGTATCATTCTTGGGTTTTTAATATTAACCTCTACTTCTCTTATAGGTCTCGATTTAAAGGGGCATTTTTCCTTAGAGTTTAAGGTTTCAAAGAAAGCGATCCACCCAAGAAAAAGTGATTGATCACACTTCTTAACTAAGAATGGCGATGGTTTCTGCCTTGAATTTGCAATCACAGTGATCCAATCATCCGGGACTTCAACATAGGACTTTTGATTAATAAGTCCCATGTTGCGATCACACTCCATGTACGAATGGCCACGGATGGGGAACACCATTTTCAAGTTATCAAGTCTACCATACACGTGAACAATATAGTAGGCAAACCTAAAAAGTGTAATGTTCTTATTTTGGCCCGCACAGGATTCACAAAAAATTGTTAAGTGTCGAACTTCTGGTTTTAGAAAGTTGTGGATAAAATCATTTAGGAATGAAGTGACTTCATCTGATCCTTTTTTGCCTATGGTTTGATCATAGGCATAAAAGACTCTTTCTTGAATGGAAAGAGTGTGTATACTAAATAAGTAGTAAGAGAGTTGTCTTTTATAATAAACTTCATTGGTTGAGACATTTGGTGCACACTAGTTCTTTTGGTAATCCATGCAGATTGCTTCCACTTCTGGTGATTTTGTGAGGCCTTCTTGGCAGATCTTTTTCTTTCATAAAATTTATCAGCCTTTCTAAGATGTAACTCACGCTCGACTTTTAAAGCATTTAAATCTTCTTGAAGTTTTCTTATTAAATCGCCACTAGAATTAGAAATTTGTAATTTCAAATCTTTTTCTCATACTTTGTATTCATCGCAGGAGCTACAGGTATCGGTGCATGGATAACCGAACCCAATGTTGTACATGGTATTGAATATATTTCTGTAAGAGTCATATGAAGTAGGGTTATTTGGATAAGCTTCCAACTATTGGCTGTATAGTTTCTTAATATCCAGAGTGTCATCTAGGTAAATCTTTTTTGAATCATGCCTACTATAATGTGATCTGCGGCCCTTTAGTGACTGGATATGTTCGTGTATTTTATCCACACTTTCCTCTGGGATTTTATTAGGCCTATTATTGTGACAGCCCCGACCGTCTTTCACAATTTTCCCCTTGGTTGTTAACATCGTCTGTAATGTTTTGACACGTCTAGGGGTAATGCCATGGATTGAAATGAACCCTTTATAACAGTTAGGCACTTCAATCAAAGTGCCATCTTTCATGAACCTAACTTTACATGAATATGAATAAGAATGGCTGACAGGTTCATTATTACCAGGTCTAGGCAGGCGTTGTTTTACAAAAGTGCTTGCAATCAAGCCACCTAGATAAAGGTTCTCCTCATTATAATCAGTCATGGCATTAAACTAACTAATTATGTCTTTCCTTGCAGTGTCATTAACAACATCAAAACATCTTAACCTAGAGCAGTGGCAATCAGGCCCAATGTCATGACTTTGTTTTAACAGTTTCTTTTTCACTTCACACAGTCTACCAAGTTTTGGTTTCTTTTTCGGTACTACCTGAGTCGAATCACGAACAGGTTCCATTTTGAATTGGTTAAATTATTAATTAAAACACAATAACACAACCACAAACACGTACCACATCACAACATAACTTTTCGCACAGTAACAAACATCAAACACAACCGCAAAGACTAAACAGGGCCAGGAAACAGCTGAATAAAACAGCTGATTGTTGACTATCATCGTTCTTCCCACTTTGGTAACTGACTCTCATCACATTTCCCCCTTACAACATATCTTTTTGCTTAAATATCTCCTGACCCTCATCGTTTTCCCCAAAACCCGTTTAATGGCAAGAAAGTATTTTAAATATTCTACAAGATGATATCACTATCTCAAAATTGTCAATTTCTTGACTCTCATCGTTTTTCCCCCTGACCCTTCATATTCTTTTTTATTTGCAATCATAACCTTAATAAGTAACATTTCTTAATTATACTCTCTTATTTTATTATTAATAATTCTTAATAATATTATTTTTCATTAAAAATTATTATTTATTTTCGGGTATTGAGTTCGGTTCGGTGTGTCGTTCGATCCTACACCCTTCTTATTATAACAATTGTTTGGTCCGTCGTTTATCGGACGTACATTGTTCCTTTGTAACATAGTCGCCGAAGTGCTTACTATTGTTATTACCCTCGTGTAGACAACGTCCGCATTCCATTGTATTACTCCCTCGTTATTGTGCATACTTACCGTGTGAACGTTTGTTTTACCTGTGTATTTCATCTGTTCGTACGGCAAGAATTTGTTTCTTAGCTGCGACGAATAACCTCTCTCTCTCTTCTCTCTGCACGTTCCATAATTCTCTCATCATGAATACATTGCGTATGTTCAGTCTGCTTGAGGCCTATATAAACAGCTGTCGACTGTTTTTTCATCCGTCGTTTATGATAACCTCTGTAGTTTTTATAATTATAGTTATAATTATCGTTATTATAGTTATCGTTTGCTTTATACTTATTGTGCTTATATCTAATTTTATAATTCTCACAAGTTTGCGTAGTATTTCCTATAAATAATTTACTACGTTTCTCGTTAGGCATACAGTGATATTTACCTCCGTAAGTGTGGTGCCTCAAGTGTTTCACCTGTGTCATCTTATGTGACTTACTAGTGCAGTACTGTCTATTATCGTTCGTTTTATTTCAAGCTTATCAATTTTTAACTCTTATACTTTTACGTGATTTTTATGGTGTCTTGTTTAAAATTTTCAGTTTGTTCTTCTAATTGTTTCTTATTAGATTCTTTAATTCGTCTATTTTAGCATTTATATTTTCCGTTTGTTTTGTGCTTATTCGTCTATCCAAGCACGCATCATCGTTTGCAACGCCTCTATGTCCAAATTTCCTGGAGTCGTCATGTTGAAGTATTATTAAAATATTTATTTAGTAGTTATTCTTTAACAATTATTATTGATAACCGTTCTCTACTTATTTATTTATTTATTTATTTATTTTTATTAATAGTTATTATTAATACTCATTACATTTACACCTGTTACATAGACAAACAATATTATTTGTTGGTGCCAGCTGTGTTTTAATATACAACAATTAACATATCATTCTGTTAATGTTTAATATAAATAATTATTATTACATATAATACATTTAGCATTTAACACACCCTTATTTTTAGAGCACCCATTTAACTACACAAAAAATTTTAATATTTAAATGGTGGGGATCGGGCCACACGTTCATGGGCGACAAATATGCAACATTTTAAATACCAAAATTTAAGTGCATTTTAAATTTGTGGAGTCCCACGTTCTTTGGGACACCAAAAGGTGACAAATTACCCTTCTTTATGTATTTTAATCTGTACATTAATTTAACTCATACTCTTTATATAACATTCCTATAATGGCGTGTATGTAGATGGGGTTCAGGTGTATCTGTAATAATAACGCTATGTAACTTGTAACGGTATTTCAAATTTATTTAGTAATAATGAAATTGTGCCCAAGGCAATTTATTCGACTTAAAAACATTCATTATTGCTTTGTTACTATGCCGTAAGGCTTACGCTGTATACATCCTTACTGACTAAATATTCTATTCTAATAATTACTTTATTAAAATATCATTTCCTGACTACTCAGACAATTATTGTGCTTCTAAATATCAATGCTTAAATATCTTTTTTTTTTAGATATTGTAATGAAATTCAACATATTAATAGCTACTGAATTTATCTTTCTTTTTCAGTACTGATTTATAAAACTCTACTTATTTACTTATTGCTTTGCATTCTTTTCATTTCAATACTAATTTGAGCTCTTGTTTACGTTAATCTTACTTCGATAATATCTACCATTTTAACTCTATATTTACAAGAAACATTGGCTCTTAACTTTAAAATAAAACAATAATGTCTTTAATTTTCTTTGAGTTAATTGTTCGACTAAGAGTTAAATAAGTTGTTTATCACCTTATTGTTGTCAATCATACTCCATCGCAATTGATCCATCTGTAATCGTCCTCGTCTCGAACTCCAGCATCAATTCCTCTTGTCCAGCGTCGCTTCTATTGCCCAGCGTCGTTTCCAGACTTCAGTAATGTTCCTCTTGTCCAGCGTTGTTTCCAGACTTCAGTAATGTTCCTCTTGTCCAGCGCAGCCGCTCTAGACTCCAGCGTCGTCTCGCTCTCTGGAACTAAGTCGTCAGCTCTCTCGCTCTCCGGAACTTCATGTTACTTCTTTTCCTGCTGTTTCGGACGTCAGTTGATCATCTTATATGGATTTTCTTCTCGTGTAATTCTGTTACTATTGACAAGTGATTGTATTTACAACTCAGTTACATAGTTTTATGTAACTGGAAGGATGAAACTATTTACAAAAAAATAAATACTCCGTGCGGACGGGCAGAAGCTCCCGCTGCAACTGTGGGTGATCAAAAAAGATACAACTGTAGCGTGTGTGTCCTATTTATACCCACGTCTTGGTTAACACCTGCAGTTGTACGAAATAGACATAGCTGAAATTGTCTCTGGGTTTTTTCCCTCACTCCTCGTCAATTTCCATATTTCTTATATTTCTGCGAATTACAGATTCCTGTAAGTATACTCTTATACCCATCTTATAACTATTTTCACTACACATGTTCACTGTACTTTTGGACATTGTAACTTAACCCTTTCGTCCTGTACACAGTTATTTCGCTATTACACTCGTACGGTGTGTCTCTTTCACGTGGTTTTCGTACACAGTATGTAGTTAATTTTATTACATTTTATTGATTCTTTGAATTTTACTCCTTATTTATAGTTTATGAATAATTACGGAAAAACAGTAATTACGCAATTATTTATACTGGGGTGGCAAACTCGCCTGCATAGACCTGCGTCACACACACATGCAAAATACTGTTGTACACACTTTCAGTTACATCTGTGTCTGTGTACAAGTCGATTCAGGTCAAAACACCTGTCCATATTCTTGTGTGAGCCAAGCTTGCAATCCCTAATATGCTTACTTCTAATACATTGTTAATTATTTTACAATTTGTTATGTTTATTTAAATTTTTATATTCAATGCTCAGTACAGCACTTATCTGTACTGTCCCATTATCCCTCTGCTTAGTAATAAAAAATGTAATAAATTTATTTATTAAATTTTTTTTTATTATTTTTATTATTGTTTGTAAAAAAATATAACAAATAATAAAGAATAGTATTCGTCATTTCACCCTTAATCGGAGTGTACACATACGTCTTCCCTCCCCTCTTCACTCGCGCACTGCTCGTGACCTTGTAAGGTAGGTGGCTTCAACAACAGCTGATCTGACTGGTTTCTTTGACCTCATTACTTTATGTGTAGAACTTCCTAAATGAATTTGCATTCTTGTACTGATAAACATTTCGCATCTTAACATATTATGCCATTCTTTGCTCTGAAAGTTTACATTACCTTAATTATACATTCCTACCTTCGTTCCTTAACCTTTCTTACTTTACTTATTCCAATCTTCCTTCTTACTTTACTTATTTAATACATTACTTATACAATACCTTATCTCTTATAATCTTTTATTACATTTCTTTAACATTACCTTTCTGATCGCTACTACTTTCCTGAAATACACTTCCGTAACAGAATACTCTTTTAGCTTTGTAGTGTGTCGCATGATCGGTTACAGAGGAACTGTCTTGGAAAACAACGATATTTTTCTCGAAGTCCTTAATCCTAAGTAGTGTCTGCCCTTTTGACTTTTCACTCTCGCTTTCTTCTGTGTCCTTGTATCTCCATTAAGTGTTCGCTTGATCAGCCGTTCTGACAATTATAACAATTATTTTCCATCCCTAACTATTTCTTCATATTAATAACAACATCACTAATAACATTCCTTACCAATTCGTACATTTTTCTTTACACATTTCATTCCTTATCATCTATAATATATTTCCTAACTTTCTTTGAACATACTTTTGTTTAGCATAACAATCTTTATTATTTAATTCCTTATTTCTTTTCACTAATATATATGATGTGTCGGGGGGGGGGGGAAACGATAAGAGTCAGTTTGACTTGAAACTGAGAAAACTGCATTTAAAGATTCAGCACTGTTTCTCTTTAAAGTAGTCCAATAAATTTATTATGTTTTTGAGTTTTCCTACTTTTCACATATTAAGTTTGTAGAAAATTAACTTTTTACATGAGATTTCTATTTATACCATACTGTATATAATTTTATGTGAGTAAACTACCTGACTTTTAGGGGAAAAATTATGAGAGTCTCTATAAAAGTCGAAAAATGATGAGAGTCAATACAAAATGGGATGAAATAATGATGAAAGGTGAAGTATGCCAATAAAAACAATATTGTAATGGAAAATGTATTTTTATTATAAATACAATAGTCTGCATATTTTGATAAAAAATGTATTAATTAACTTTGTTTAATTAACTTTTATGAACATTTATATGAACTTTAAAATTTTCACAATATTGACATTCTCCTGATGATTATTTATAGGCTATCTTTCCTGAGTAAGCACTTCATTCCTCTTGCTTTGTTTTTAGGTGGCAGTAGTTATCTTGAAAAAATCAATTCCTAAATTAATATGTGAAAAAACAACTGTGCTTACTTTATCCAACTATTTTTAGAGTTATTTATTGAATATTTCTTTCTTTGCCTGTAAATATGTTACATTTCATAAATATCACAAAATTATTTCCATAATTATTTTAAATTATTCTAAATTTTTCAGAAAAAATTTTTTTTAAAAACTTACCCAAAACGTTCATCATCATCTGATTCTTCTTCAATGCCAGCTGGTAGCAGATTATTATAAAACTAAACTCCTGTGCTTTCTCTGGCAGAAATTTTTTTAGGTCCATCAAATCCTTTAACTTCGCTTTTGCAATCGTAAGTTTTTGGGTACGGAGAGGTGAGGGAGTTATTTGTAAACCCAATTCCATTTCAACTGTAGGCTTAGACACTCTTTTGTTTTGTTTTGTTTGTTTTTTTTTCTTGTTTATTGTACATCTTCATCTACACTTTGAACAAAGGAGATACTCGAAAAGGCTCCACTGTATGTATCATACATAAGTCTCACGAACTAGTATCATTCTTGGGTTTTTAATATTAACCTCTACTTCTCTTATAGGTCTCGATTTAAAGGGGCATTTTTCCTTAGAGTTTAAGGTTTCAAAGAAAGCGATCCACCCAAGAAAAAGTGATTGATCACACTTCTTAACTAAGAATGGCGATGGTTTCTGCCTTGAATTTGCAATCACAGTGATCCAATCATCCGGGACTTCAACATAGGACTTTTGATTAATAAGTCCCATGTTGCGATCACACTCCATGTACGAATGGCCACGGATGGGGAACACCATTTTCAAGTTATCAAGTCTACCATACACGTGAACAATATAGTAGGCAAACCTAAAAAGTGTAATGTTCTTATTTTGGCCCGCACAGGATTCACAAAAAATTGTTAAGTGTCGACCTTCTGGTTTTAGAAAGTTGTGGATAAAATCATTTAGGAATGAAGTGACTTCATCTGATCCTTTTTTGCCTATGGTTTGATCATAGGCATAAAAGACTCTTTCTTGAATGGAAAGAGTGTGTATACTAAATAAGTAGTAAGAGAGTTGTCTTTTATAATAAACTTCATTGGTTGAGACATTTGGTGCACACTAGTTCTTTTGGTAATCCATGCAGATTGCTTCCACTTCTGGTGACTTTTGTGAGGCCTTCTTGGCAGATCTTTTTCTTTCATAAAATTTATCAGCCTTTCTAAGATGTAACTCACGCTCGACTTTTAAAGCATTTAAATCTTCTTGAAGTTTTCTTATTAAATCGCCACTAGAATTAGAAATTTGTAATTTCAAATCTTTTTCTCATACTTTGTATTCATCGCAGGAGCGACAGGTATCGGTGCATGGATAACCGAACCCAATGTTGTACATGGTATTGAATATATTTCTGTAAGAGTCATATGAAGTAGGGTTATTTGGATAAGCTTCCAACTATTGGCTGTATAGTTTCTTAATATCCAGAGTGTCATCTAGGTAAATCTTTTTTGAATCATGCCTACTATAATGTGATCTGCGGCCCTTTAGTGACTGGATATGTTCGTGTATTTTATCCACACTTTCCTCTGGGATTTTATTAGGCCTATTATTGTGACAGCCCCGACCGTCTTTCACAATTTTCCCCTTGGTTGTTAACATCGTCTGTAATGTTTTGACACGTCTAGGGGTAATGCCATGGATTGAAATGAACCCTTTATAACAGTTAGGCACTTCAATCAAAGTGCCATCTTTCATGAACCTAACTTTACATGAATATGAATAAGAATGGCTGACAGGTTCATTATTACCAGGTCTAGGCAGGCGTTGTTTTACAAAAGTGCTTGCAATCAAGCCACCTAGATAAAGGTTCTCCTCATTATAATCAGTCATGGCATTAAACTAACTAATTATGTCTTTCCTTGCAGTGTCATTAACAACATCAAAACATCTTAACCTAGAGCAGTGGCAATCAGGCCCAATGTCATGACTTTGTTTTAACAGTTTCTTTTTCACTTCACACAGTCTACCAAGTTTTGGTTTCTTTTTCGGTACTACCTGAGTCGAATCACGAACAGGTTCCATTTTGAATTGGTTAAATTATTAATTAAAACACAATAACACAACCACAAACACGTACCACATCACAACATAACTTTTCGCACAGTAACAAACATCAAACACAACCGCAAAGACTAAACAGGGCCAGGAAACAGCTGAATAAAACAGCTGATTGTTGACTATCATCGTTCTTCCCACTTTGGTAACTGACTCTCATCACATTTCCCCCTTACAACATATCTTTTTGCTTAAATATCTCCTGACCCTCATCGTTTTCCCCAAAACCCGTTTAATGGCAAGAAAGTATTTTAAATATTCTACAAGATGATATCACTATCTCAAAATTGTCAATTTCTTGACTCTCATCGTTTTTCCCCCTGACCCTTCATATTCTTTTTTATTTGCAATCATAACCTTAATAAGTAACATTTCTTAATTATACTCTCTTATTTTATTATTAATAATTCTTAATAATATTATTTTTCATTAAAAATTATTATTTATTTTCGGGTATTGAGTTCGGTTCGGTGTGTCGTTCGATCCTACACCCTTCTTATTATAACAATTGTTTGGTCCGTCGTTTATCGGACGTACATTGTTCCTTTGTAACATAGTCGCCGAAGTGCTTACTATTGTTATTACCCTCGTGTAGACAACGTCCGCATTCCATTGTATTACTCCCTCGTTATTGTGCATACTTACCGTGTGAACGTTTGTTTTACCTGTGTATTTCATCTGTTCGTACGGCAAGAATTTGTTTCTTAGCTGCGACGAATAACCTCTCTCTCTCTTCTCTCTGCACGTTCCATAATTCTCTCATCATGAATACATTGCGTATGTTCAGTCTGCTTGAGGCCTATATAAACAGCTGTCGACTGTTTTTTCATCCGTCGTTTATGATAACCTCTGTAGTTTTTATAATTATAGTTATAATTATCGTTATTATAGTTATCGTTTGCTTTATACTTATTGTGCTTATATCTAATTTTATAATTCTCACAAGTTTGCGTAGTATTTCCTATAAATAATTTACTACGTTTCTCGTTAGGCATACAGTGATATTTACCTCCGTAAGTGTGGTGCCTCAAGTGTTTCACCTGTGTCATCTTATGTGACTTACTAGTGCAGTACTGTCTATTATCGTTCGTTTTATTTCAAGCTTATCAATTTTTAACTCTTCTACCTTTTACGTGATTTTTATGGTTCTTGTTTAAAATTTTCAGTTTGTTCTTCTAATTGTTTCTTATTAGATTCTTTAATTCGTCTATTTTAGCATTTATATTTTCCGTTTGTTTTGTGCTTATTCGTCTATCCAAGCACGCATCATCGTTTGCAACACCTCTATGTCCAAATTTCCTGGAGTCGTCATGTTGAAGTATTATTAAAATATTTATTTAGTAGTTATTCTTTAACAATTATTATTGATAACCGTTCTCTACTTATTTATTTATTTATTTATTTTTATTAATAGTTATTATTAATACTCATTACATTTACACCTGTTACATAGACAAACAATATTATTTGTTGGTGCCAGCTGTGTTTTAATATACAACAATTAACATATCATTCAGTTAATGTTTAATATAAATAATTATTATTACATATAATACATTTTTCATTTAACACACCCTTATTTTTAGAGCACCCATTTAACTACACAAAAAATTTTAATATTTAAATGGTGGGGATCGGGCCACACGTTCATGGGCGACAAATATGCAACATTTTAAATACCAAAATTTAAGTGCATTTTAAATTTGTGGAGTCCCACGTTCTTTGGGACACCAAAAGGTGACAAATTACCCTTCTTTATGTATTTTAATCTGTACATTAATTTAACTCATACTCTTTATATAACATTCCTATAATGGCGTGTATGTAGATGGGGTTCAGGTGTATCTGTAATAATAACGCTATGTAACTTGTAACGGTATTTCAAATTTATTTAGTAATAATGAAATTGTGCCCAAGGCAATTTATTCGACTTAAAAACATTCATTATTGCTTTGTTACTATGCCGTAAGACTTTCGCTGTATACACCCTTACTGACTAAATATTCTATTCTAATAATTACTTTATTAAAATATCATTTCCTGACTACACAGACAATTATTGTGCTTCTAAATATCAATGCTTAAATATCTTTTTTTTTTAGATATTGTAATGAAATTCAACATATTAATAGCTACTGAATTTATCTTTCTTTTTCAGTACTGATTTATAAAACTCTACTTATTTACTTATTGCTTTGCATTCTTTTCATTTCAATACTAATTTGAGCTCTTGTTTACGTTAATCTTACTTCGATAATATCTACCATTTTAACTCTATATTTACAAGAAACATTGGCTCTTAACTTTAAAATAAAACAATAATGTCTTTAATTTTCTTTGAGTTAATTGTTCGACTAAGAGTTAAATAAGTTGTTTATCACCTTATTGTTGTCAATCATACTCCATCGCAATTGATCCATCTGTAATCGTCCTCGTCTCGAACTCCAGCATCAATTCCTCTTGTCCAGCGTCGCTTCTATTGCCCAGCGTCGTTTCCAGACTTCAGTAATGTTCCTCTTGTCCAGCGTTGTTTCCAGACTTCAGTAATGTTCCTCTTGTCCAGCGCAGCCGCTCTAGACTCCAGCGTCTTCTCGCTCTCTGGAACTAAGTCGTCAGCTCTCTCGCTCTCCGGAACTTCATGTTACTTCTTTTCGTGCTGTTTCGGACGTCATCTTATATGGATTTTCTTCTCGTGTAATTCTGTTACTATTGACAAGTGATTGTATTTACAACTCAGTTACATAGTTTTATGTAACTGGAAGGATGAAACTATTTACAAAAAAATAAATACTCCGTGCGGACGGGCAGAAGCTCCCGCTGCAACTGTGGGTGATCAAAAAAGATACAACTGTAGCGTGTGTGTCCTATTTATACCCACGTCTTGGTTAACACCTGCAGTTGTACGAAATAGACATAGCTGAAATTGTCTCTGGGTTTTTTCCCTCACTCCTCGTCAATTTCGATATTTCTTATATTTCTGCGAATTACAGATTCCTGTAAGTATACTCTTATACCCATCTTATAACTATTTTCACTACACATGTTCACTGTACTTTTGGACATTGTAACTTAACCCTTTCGACCTGTACACAGTTATTTCGCTATTACACTCGTACGGTGTGTCACTTTCAAGTGGTTTTCGTACACAGTATGTAGTTAATTTTATTACATTTTATTGATTCTTTGAATTTTACTCCTTATTTATAGTTTATGAATAATTACGGGAAAACAGTAATTACGCAATTATTTATACTGGGGTGGCAAACTCGCCTGCATAGTCCTGCGTCACACACACATGCAAAATACTGTTGTACACATTTTCAGTTACATCTGTGTCTGTGTACAAGTCGATTCAGGTCGAAACACCTGTCCATATTCTTGTGTGAGCCAAGCTTGCAATCCCTGATATGCTTACTTCTAATACATTGTTAATTATTTTACAATTTGTTATGTTTATTTAAATTTTTATATTCAATGCTCAGTACAGCACTTATCTGTACTGTCGCATTATCCCTCTTCTTAGTAATAAAAAATGTAATAAATTTATTTATTAAATTTTTTTTAATTATTTTTATTATTGTTTGTAAAAAAATATAACAAATAATAAAGAATAGTATTCGTCATTTCACCCTTAATCGGAGTGTACACATACGTCTTCCCTCCCCTCTTCACTCGCGCACTGCTCGTGACCTTGTAAGGTGGCTTCAACAACAGCTGATCTGACTGGTTTCTTTGACCTCATTACTTTTGTGTGTAGAACTTCCTAAATGAATTTGCATTCTTGTACTGATAAACATTTTGCATCTTAACATATTATGCCATTCTTTGCACTGAAAGTTTACATTACCTTAATTATACATTCCTACCTTCGTTCCTTAACCTTTCTTACTTTACTTATTCCAATCTTCCTTCTTACTTTACTTATCTAATACATTACTTATACAATACCTTATCTCTTATAATCTTTTATTACATTTCTTTAACATTACCTTTCTGATCGCTACTACTTTCCTGAAATACACTTCCGTAACAGAATACTCTATTAGCTTTGTAGTGTGTCGCATGATCGGTTACAGAGGAACTGTCTTGGAAAACAACGATATTTTTCTCGAAGTCCTTAATCCTAAGTAGTGTCTGCCCTTTTGACTTTTTACTCTCGCTTTCTTCTGTGTCCTTGTATCTCCATTAAGTGTTCGCTCGATCAGCGGTTCTGACAATTATAACAATTATTTTCCATCCCTAACTATTTCTTCATATTAATAACAACATCACTAATAACATTCCTTACCAATTCTTACATTTTTTTTACACATTTCATTCCTTATCATCTATAATATATTTCCTAACTTTCTTTGAACATACTTTTGTTTAGCATAACAATCTTTATTATTTAATTCCTTATTTCTTTTCACTAATATATATGAAGTGTCGGGGGGGAAAACGATAAGAGTCAGTTTGACTTGAAACTGAGAAAACTGCATTTAAAGATTCAGCACTGTTTCTCTTTAAAGTAGTCCAATAAATTTATTATGTTTTTGAGTTTTCCTACTTTTCACATATTAAGTTTGTAGAAAATTAACTTTTTACATGAGATTTCTATTTATACCATACTGTATATAATTTTATGTGAGTAAACTACCTGACTTTTAGGGGAAAAATTATGAGAGTCTCTATAAAAGTCGAAAAATGATGAGAGTCAATACAAAATGGGATGAAATAATGATGGAAGGTGAAGTATGCCAATAAAAACAATATTGTAATGGAAAATGTATTTTTATTATAAATACAATAGTCTGCATATTTTGATAAAAAATGTATTAATTAACTTTGTTTAATTAACTTGTATGAACATTTATATGAACTTTAAAATTTTCACAATATTGACGTTCTCCTGATGATTATTTATAGGCTATCTTTCCTGAGTAAGCACTTCATTCCTCTTGCTTTGTTTTTAGGTGGCAGTAGTTATCTTGAAAAAATCAATTCCTAAATTAATATGTGAAAAAACAACTGTGCTTACTTTATCCAACTATTTTTAGAGTTATTTATTGAATATTTCTTTCTTTGCCTGTAAATATGTTACATTTCATAAATATCACAAAATTATTTCCATAATTATTTTAAATTATTCTAAATTTTTCAGAAAAAATTTTTTTTAAAAACTTACCCAAAACGTTCATCATCATCTGATTCTTCTTCAATGCCAGCTGGTAGCAGATTATTATAAAACTAAACTCCTGTGCTTTCTCTGGCAGAAATTTTTTTAGGTCCATCAAATCCTTTAACTTCGCTTTTGCAATCGTAAGTTTTTGGGTACGGAGAGGTGAGGGAGTTATTTGTAAACCCAATTCCATTTCAACTGTAGGCTTAGACACTCTTTTGTTTTGTTTTGTTTGTTTTTTTTTCTTGTTTATTGTACATCTTCATCTACACTTTGAACAAAGGAGATACTCGAAAAGGCTCCACTGTATGTATCATACATAAGTCTCACGAACTAGTATCATTCTTGGGTTTTTAATATTAACCTCTACTTCTCTTATAGGTCTCGATTTAAAGGGGCATTTTTCCTTAGAGTTTAAGGTTTCAAAGAAAGCGATCCACCCAAGAAAAAGTGATTGATCACACTTCTTAACTAAGAATGGCGATGGTTTCTGCCTTGAATTTGCAATCACAGTGATCCAATCATCCGGGACTTCAACATAGGACTTTTGATTAATAAGTCCCATGTTGCGATCACACTCCATGTACGAATGGCCACGGATGGGGAACACCATTTTCAAGTTATCAAGTCTACCATACACGTGAACAATATAGTAGGCAAACCTAAAAAGTGTAATGTTCTTATTTTGGCCCGCACAGGATTCACAAAAAATTGTTAAGTGTCGAACTTCTGGTTTTAGAAAGTTGTGGATAAAATCATTTAGGAATGAAGTGACTTCATCTGATCCTTTTTTGCCTATGGTTTGATCATAGGCATAAAAGACTCTTTCTTGAATGGAAAGAGTGTGTATACTAAATAAGTAGTAAGAGAGTTGTCTTTTATAATAAACTTCATTGGTTGAGACATTTGGTGCACACTAGTTCTTTTGGTAATCCATGCAGATTGCTTCCACTTCTGGTGACTTTTGTGAGGCCTTCTTGGCAGATCTTTTTCTTTCATAAAATTTATCAGCCTTTCTAAGATGTAACTCATGCTCGACTTTTAAAGCATTTAAATCTTCTTGAAGTTTTCTTATTAAATCGCCACTAGAATTAGAAATTTGTAATTTCAAATCTTTTTCTCATACTTTGTATTCATCGCAGGAGCGACAGGTATCGGTGCATGGATAACCGAACCCAATGTTGTACATGGTATTGAATATATTTCTGTAAGAGTCATATGAAGTAGGGTTATTTGGATAAGCTTCCAACTATTGGCTGTATAGTTTCTTAATATCCAGAGTGTCATCTAGGTAAATCTTTTTTGAATCATGCCTACTATAATGTGATCTGCGGCCCTTTAGTGACTGGATATGTTCGTGTATTTTATCCACACTTTCCTCTGGGATTTTATTAGGCCTATTATTGTGACAGCCCCGACCGTCTTTCACAATTTTCCCCTTGGTTGTTAACATCGTCTGTAATGTTTTGACACGTCTAGGGGTAATGCCATGGATTGAAATGAACCCTTTATAACAGTTAGGCACTTCAATCAAAGTGCCATCTTTCATGAACCTAACTTTACATGAATATGAATAAGAATGGCTGACAGGTTCATTATTACCAGGTCTAGGCAGGCGTTGTTTTACAAAAGTGCTTGCAATCAAGCCACCTAGATAAAGGTTCTCCTCATTATAATCAGTCATGGCATTAAACTAACTAATTATGTCTTTCCTTGCAGTGTCATTAACAACATCAAAACATCTTAACCTAGAGCAGTGGCAATCAGGCCCAATGTCATGACTTTATTTTAACAGTTTCTTTTTCACTTCACACAGTCTACCAAGTTTTGGTTTCTTTTTCGGTACTACCTGAGTCGAATCACGAACAGGTTCCATTTTGAATTGGTTAAATTATTAATTAAAACACAATAACACAACCACAAACACGTACCACATCACAACATAACTTTTCGCACAGTAACAAACATCAAACACAACCGCAAAGACTAAACAGGGCCAGGAAACAGCTGAATAAAACAGCTGATTGTTGACTATCATCGTTCTTCCCACTTTGGTAACTGACTCTCATCACATTTCCCCCTTACAACATATCTTTTTGCTTAAATATCTCCTGACCCTCATCGTTTTCCCCAAAACCCGTTTAATGGCAAGAAAGTATTTTAAATATTCTACAAGATGATATCACTATCTCAAAATTGTCAATTTCTTGACTCTCATCGTTTTTCCCCCTGACCCTTCATATTCTTTTTTATTTGCAATCATAACCTTAATAAGTAACATTTCTTAATTATACTCTCTTATTTTATTATTAATAATTCTTAATAATATTATTTTTCATTAAAAATTATTATTTATTTTCGGGTATTGAGTTCGGTTCGGTGTGTCGTTCGATCCTACACCCTTCTTATTATAACAATTGTTTGGTCCGTCGTTTATCGGACGTACATTGTTCCTTTGTAACATAGTCGCCGAAGTGCTTACTATTGTTATTACCCTCGTGTAGACAACGTCCGCATTCCATTGTATTACTCCCTCGTTATTGTGCATACTTACCGTGTGAACGTTTGTTTTACCTGTGTATTTCATCTGTTCGTACGGCAAGAATTTGTTTCTTAGCTGCGACGAATAACCTCTCTCTCTCTTCTCTCTGCACGTTCCATAATTCTCTCATCATGAATACATTGCGTATGTTCAGTCTGCTTGAGGCCTATATAAACAGCTGTCGACTGTTTTTTCATCCGTCGTTTATGATAACCTCTGTAGTTTTTATAATTATAGTTATAATTATCGTTATTATAGTTATCGTTTGCTTTATACTTATTGTGCTTATATCTAATTTTATAATTCTCACAAGTTTGCGTAGTATTTCCTATAAATAATTTACTACGTTTCTCGTTAGGCATACAGTGATATTTACCTCCGTAAGTGTGGTGCCTCAAGTGTTTCACCTGTGTCATCTTATGTGACTTACTAGTGCAGTACTGTCTATTATCGTTCGTTTTATTTCAAGCTTATCAATTTTTAACTCTTCTACCTTTTACGTGATTTTTATGGTTCTTGTTTAAAATTTTCAGTTTGTTCTTCTAATTGTTTCTTATTAGATTCTTTAATTCGTCTATTTTAGCATTTATATTTTCCGTTTGTTTTGTGCTTATTCGTCTATCCAAGCACGCATCATCGTTTGCAACGCCTCTATGTCCAAATTTCCTGGAGTCGTCATGTTGAAGTATTATTAAAATATTTATTTAGTAGTTATTCTTTAACAATTATTATTGATAACCGTTCTCTACTTATTTATTTATTTATTTATTTTTATTAATAGTTATTATTAATACTCATTACATTTACACCTGTTACATAGACAAACAATATTATTTGTTGGTGCCAGCTGTGTTTTAATATACAACAATTAACATATCATTCAGTTAATGTTTAATATAAATAATTATTATTGCATATAATACATTTTTCATTTAACACACCCTTATTTTTAGAGCACCCATTTAACTACACAAAAAATTTTAATATTTAAATGGTGGGGATCGGGCCACACGTTCATGGGCGACAAATATGCAACATTTTAAATACCAAAATTTAAGTGCATTTTAAATTTGTGGAGTCCCACGTTCTTTGGGACACCAAAAGGTGACAAATTACCCTTCTTTATGTATTTTAATCTGTACATTAATTTAACTCATACTCTTTATATAACATTCCTATAATGGCGTGTATGTAGATGGGGTTCAGGTGTATCTGTAATAATAACGCTATGTAACATGTAACGGTATTTCAAATTTATTTAGTAATAATGAAATTGTGCCCAAGGCAATTTATTCGACTTAAAAACATTCATTATTGCTTTGTTACTATGCCGTAAGACTTACGCTGTATACACCCTTACTGACTAAATATTCTATTCTAATAATTACTTTATTAAAATATCATTTCCTGACTACACAGACAATTATTGTGCTTCTAAATATCAATGCTTAAATATCTTTTTTTTTTAGATATTGTAATGAAATTCAACATATTAATAGCTACTGAATTTATCTTTCTTTTTCAGTACTGATTTATAAAACTCTACTTATTTACTTATTGCTTTGCATTCTTTTCATTTCAATACTAATTTGAGCTCTTGTTTACGTTAATCTTACTTCGATAATATCTACCATTTTAACTCTATATTTACAAGAAACATTGGCTCTTAACTTTAAAATAAAACAATAATGTCTTTAATTTTCTTTGAGTTAATTGTTCGACTAAGAGTTAAATAAGTTGTTTATCACCTTATTGTTGTCAATCATACTCCATCGCAATTGATCCATCTGTAATCGTCCTCGTCTCGAACTCCAGCATCAATTCCTCTTGTCCAGCGTCGCTTCTATTGCCCAGCGTCGTTTCCAGACTTCAGTAATGTTCCTCTTGTCCAGCGTTGTTTCCAGACTTCAGTAATGTTCCTCTTGTCCAGCGCAGCCGCTCTAGACTCCAGCGTCGTCTCGCTCTCTGGAACTAAGTCGTCAGCTCTCTCGCTCTCCGGAACTTCATGTTACTTCTTTTCGTGCTGTTTCGGACGTCAGTTGATCATCTTATATGGATTTTCTTCTCGTGTAATTCTGTTACTATTGACAAGTGATTGTATTTACAACTCAGTTACATAGTTTTATGTAACTGGAAGGATGAAACTATTTACAAAAAAATAAATACTCCGTGCGGACGGGCAGAAGCTCCCGCTGCAACTGTGGGTGATCAAAAAAGATACAACTGTAGCGTGTGTGTCCTATTTATACCCACGTCTTGGTTAACACCTGCAGTTGTACGAAATAGACATAGCTGAAATTGTCTCTGGGTTTTTTCCCTCACTCCTCGTCAATTTCGATATTTCTTATATTTCTGCGAATTACAGATTCCTGTAAGTATACTCTTATACCCATCTTATAACTATTTTCACTACACATGTTCACTGTACTTTTGGACATTGTAACTTAACCCTTTCGACCTGTACACAGTTATTTCGCTATTACACTCGTACGGTGTGTCACTTTCAAGTGGTTTTCGTACACAGTATGTAGTTAATTTTATTACATTTTATTGATTCTTTGAATTTTACTCCTTATTTATAGTTTATGAATAATTACGGGAAAACAGTAATTACGCAATTATTTATACTGGGGTGGCAAACTCGCCTGCATAGTCCTGCGTCACACACACATGCAAAATACTGTTGTACACATTTTCAGTTACATCTGTGTCTGTGTACAAGTCGATTCAGGTCGAAACACCTGTCCATATTCTTGTGTGAGCCAAGCTTGCAATCCCTGATATGCTTACTTCTAATACATTGTTAATTATTTTACAATTTGTTATGTTTATTTAAATTTTTATATTCAATGCTCAGTACAGCACTTATCTGTACTGTCGCATTATCCCTCTTCTTAGTAATAAAAAATGTAATAAATTTATTTATTAAATTTTTTTTAATTATTTTTATTATTGTTTGTAAAAAAATATAACAAATAATAAAGAATAGTATTCGTCATTTCACCCTTAATCGGAGTGTACACATACGTCTTCCCTCCCCTCTTCACTCGCGCACTGCTCGTGACCTTGTAAGGTGGCTTCAACAACAGCTGATCTGACTGGTTTCTTTGACCTCATTACTTTTGTGTGTAGAACTTCCTAAATGAATTTGCATTCTTGTACTGATAAACATTTTGCATCTTAACATATTATGCCATTCTTTGCACTGAAAGTTTACATTACCTTAATTATACATTCCTACCTTCGTTCCTTAACCTTTCTTACTTTACTTATTCCAATCTTCCTTCTTACTTTACTTATCTAATACATTACTTATACAATACCTTATCTCTTATAATCTTTTATTACATTTCTTTAACATTACCTTTCTGATCGCTACTACTTTCCTGAAATACACTTCCGTAACAGAATACTCTATTAGCTTTGTAGTGTGTCGCATGATCGGTTACAGAGGAACTGTCTTGGAAAACAACGATATTTTTCTCGAAGTCCTTAATCCTAAGTAGTGTCTGCCCTTTTGACTTTTTACTCTCGCTTTCTTCTGTGTCCTTGTATCTCCATTAAGTGTTCGCTCGATCAGCGGTTCTGACAATTATAACAATTATTTTCCATCCCTAACTATTTCTTCATATTAATAACAACATCACTAATAACATTCCTTACCAATTCTTACATTTTTTTTACACATTTCATTCCTTATCATCTATAATATATTTCCTAACTTTCTTTGAACATACTTTTGTTTAGCATAACAATCTTTATTATTTAATTCCTTATTTCTTTTCACTAATATATATGAAGTGTCGGGGGGGAAAACGATAAGAGTCAGTTTGACTTGAAACTGAGAAAACTGCATTTAAAGATTCAGCACTGTTTCTCTTTAAAGTAGTCCAATAAATTTATTATGTTTTTGAGTTTTCCTACTTTTCACATATTAAGTTTGTAGAAAATTAACTTTTTACATGAGATTTCTATTTATACCATACTGTATATAATTTTATGTGAGTAAACTACCTGACTTTTAGGGGAAAAATTATGAGAGTCTCTATAAAAGTCGAAAAATGATGAGAGTCAATACAAAATGGGATGAAATAATGATGAAAGGTGAAGTATGCCAATAAAAACAATATTGTAATGGAAAATGTATTTTTATTATAAATACAATAGTCTGCATATTTTGATAAAAAATGTATTAATTAACTTTGTTTAATTAACTTGTATGAACATTTATATGAACTTTAAAATTTTCACAATATTGACGTTCTCCTGATGATTATTAGAGGCTATCTTTCCTGAGTAAGCACTTCATTCCTCTTGCTTTGTTTTTAGGTGGCAGTAGTTATCTTGAAAAAATCAATTCCTAAATTAATATGTGAAAAAACAACTGTGCTTACTTTATCCAACTATTTTTAGAGTTATTTATTGAATATTTCTTTCTTTGCCTGTAAATATGTTACATTTCATAAATATCACAAAATTATTTCCATAATTATTTTAAATTATTCTAAATTTTTCAGAAAAAATTTTTTTTAAAAACTTACCCAAAACGTTCATCATCATCTGATTCTTCTTCAATGCCAGCTGGTAGCAGATTATTATAAAACTAAACTCCTGTGCTTTCTCTGGCAGAAATTTTTTTAGGTCCATCAAATCCTTTAACTTCGCTTTTGCAATCGTAAGTTTTTGGGTAAGGAGAGGTGAGGGAGTTATTTGTAAACCCAATTCCATTTCAACTGTAGGCTTAGACACTCTTTTGTTTTGTTTTGTTTGTTTTTTTTTCTTGTTTATTGTACATCTTCATCTACACTTTGAACAAAGGAGATACTCGAAAAGGCTCCACTGTATGTATCATACATAAGTCTCACGAACTAGTATCATTCTTGGGTTTTTAATATTAACCTCTACTTCTCTTATAGGTCTCGATTTAAAGGGGCATTTTTCCTTAGAGTTTAAGGTTTCAAAGAAAGCGATCCACCCAAGAAAAAGTGATTGATCACACTTCTTAACTAAGAATGGCGATGGTTTCTGCCTTGAATTTGCAATCACAGTGATCCAATCATCCGGGACTTCAACATAGGACTTTTGATTAATAAGTCCCATGTTGCGATCACACTCCATGTACGAATGGCCACGGATGGGGAACACCATTTTCAAGTTATCAAGTCTACCATACACGTGAACAATATAGTAGGCAAACCTAAAAAGTGTAATGTTCTTATTTTGGCCCGCACAGGATTCACAAAAAATTGTTAAGTGTCGAACTTCTGGTTTTAGAAAGTTGTGGATAAAATCATTTAGGAATGAAGTGACTTCATCTGATCCTTTTTTGCCTATGGTTTGATCATAGGCATAAAAGACTCTTTCTTGAATGGAAAGAGTGTGTATACTAAATAAGTAGTAAGAGAGTTGTCTTTTATAATAAACTTCATTGGTTGAGACATTTGGTGCACACTAGTTCTTTTGGTAATCCATGCAGATTGCTTCCACTTCTGGTGACTTTTGTGAGGCCTTCTTGGCAGATCTTTTTCTTTCATAAAATTTATCAGCCTTTCTAAGATGTAACTCATGCTCGACTTTTAAAGCATTTAAATCTTCTTGAAGTTTTCTTATTAAATCGCCACTAGAATTAGAAATTTGTAATTTCAAATCTTTTTCTCATACTTTGTATTCATCGCAGGAGCGACAGGTATCGGTGCATGGATAACCGAACCCAATGTTGTACATGGTATTGAATATATTTCTGTAAGAGTCATATGAAGTAGGGTTATTTGGATAAGCTTCCAACTATTGGCTGTATAGTTTCTTAATATCCAGAGTGTCATCTAGGTAAATCTTTTTTGAATCATGCCTACTATAATGTGATCTGCGGCCCTTTAGTGACTGGATATGTTCGTGTATTTTATCCACACTTTCCTCTGGGATTTTATTAGGCCTATTATTGTGACAGCCCCGACCGTCTTTCACAATTTTCCCCTTGGTTGTTAACATCGTCTGTAATGTTTTGACACGTCTAGGGGTAATGCCATGGATTGAAATGAACCCTTTATAACAGTTAGGCACTTCAATCAAAGTGCCATCTTTCATGAACCTAACTTTACATGAATATGAATAAGAATGGCTGACAGGTTCATTATTACCAGGTCTAGGCAGGCGTTGTTTTACAAAAGTGCTTGCAATCAAGCCACCTAGATAAAGGTTCTCCTCATTATAATCAGTCATGGCATTAAACTAACTAATTATGTCTTTCCTTGCAGTGTCATTAACAACATCAAAACATCTTAACCTAGAGCAGTGGCAATCAGGCCCAATGTCATGACTTTATTTTAACAGTTTCTTTTTCACTTCACACAGTCTACCAAGTTTTGGTTTCTTTTTCGGTACTACCTGAGTCGAATCACGAACAGGTTCCATTTTGAATTGGTTAAATTATTAATTAAAACACAATAACACAACCACAAACACGTACCACATCACAACATAACTTTTCGCACAGTAACAAACATCAAACACAACCGCAAAGACTAAACAGGGCCAGGAAACAGCTGAATAAAACAGCTGATTGTTGACTATCATCGTTCTTCCCACTTTGGTAACTGACTCTCATCACATTTCCCCCTTACAACATATCTTTTTGCTTAAATATCTCCTGACCCTCATCGTTTTCCCCAAAACCCGTTTAATGGCAAGAAAGTATTTTAAATATTCTACAAGATGATATCACTATCTCAAAATTGTCAATTTCTTGACTCTCATCGTTTTTCCCCCTGACCCTTCATATTCTTTTTTATTTGCAATCATAACCTTAATAAGTAACATTTCTTAATTATACTCTCTTATTTTATTATTAATAATTCTTAATAATATTATTTTTCATTAAAAATTATTATTTATTTTCGGGTATTGAGTTCGGTTCGGTGTGTCGTTCGATCCTACACCCTTCTTATTATAACAATTGTTTGGTCCGTCGTTTATCGGACGTACATTGTTCCTTTGTAACATAGTCGCCGAAGTGCTTACTATTGTTATTACCCTCGTGTAGACAACGTCCGCATTCCATTGTATTACTCCCTCGTTATTGTGCATACTTACCGTGTGAACGTTTGTTTTACCTGTGTATTTCATCTGTTCGTACGGCAAGAATTTGTTTCTTAGCTGCGACGAATAACCTCTCTCTCTCTTCTCTCTGCACGTTCCATAATTCTCTCATCATGAATACATTGAGTATGTTCAGTCTGCTTGAGGCCTATATAAACAGCTGTCGACTGTTTTTTCATCCGTCGTTTATGATAACCTCTGTAGTTTTTATAATTATAGTTATAATTATCGTTATTATAGTTATCGTTTGCTTTATACTTATTGTGCTTATATCTAATTTTATAATTCTCACAAGTTTGCGTAGTATTTCCTATAAATAATTTACTACGTTTCTCGTTAGGCATACAGTGATATTTACCTCCGTAAGTGTGGTGCCTCAAGTGTTTCACCTGTGTCATCTTATGTGACTTACTAGTGCAGTACTGTCTATTATCGTTCGTTTTATTTCAAGCTTATCAATTTTTAACTCTTCTACCTTTTACGTGATTTTTATGGTTCTTGTTTAAAATTTTCAGTTTGTTCTTCTAATTGTTTCTTATTAGATTCTTTAATTCGTCTATTTTAGCATTTATATTTTCCGTTTGTTTTGTGCTTATTCGTCTATCCAAGCACGCATCATCGTTTGCAACGCCTCTATGTCCAAATTTCCTGGAGTCG
Source organism: Magicicada septendecula (assembly GCA_034769895.1). Taxonomy (NCBI): domain Eukaryota; kingdom Metazoa; phylum Arthropoda; class Insecta; order Hemiptera; family Cicadidae; genus Magicicada; species Magicicada septendecula. The sequence continues at coordinate 95,384,091 of CM068373.1, forward strand.
TCATGTTGAAGTATTATTAAAATATTTATTTAGTAGTTATTCTTTAACAATTATTATTGATAACCGTTCTCTACTTATTTATTTATTTATTTATTTTTATTAATAGTTATTATTAATACTCATTACATTTACACCTGTTACATAGACAAACAATATTATTTGTTGGTGCCAGCTGTGTTTTAATATACAACAATTAACATATCATTCAGTTAATGTTTAATATAAATAATTATTATTGCATATAATACATTTTTCATTTAACACACCCTTATTTTTAGAGCACCCATTTAACTACACAAAAAATTTTAATATTTAAATGGTGGGGATCGGGCCACACGTTCATGGGCGACAAATATGCAACATTTTAAATACCAAAATTTAAGTGCATTTTAAATTTGTGGAGTCCCACGTTCTTTGGGACACCAAAAGGTGACAAATTACCCTTCTTTATGTATTTTAATCTGTACATTAATTTAACTCATACTCTTTATATAACATTCCTATAATGGCGTGTATGTAGATGGGGTTCAGGTGTATCTGTAATAATAACGCTATGTAACATGTAACGGTATTTCAAATTTATTTAGTAATAATGAAATTGTGCCCAAGGCAATTTATTCGACTTAAAAACATTCATTATTGCTTTGTTACTATGCCGTAAGACTTACGCTGTATACACCCTTACTGACTAAATATTCTATTCTAATAATTACTTTATTAAAATATCATTTCCTGACTACACAGACAATTATTGTGCTTCTAAATATCAATGCTTAAATATCTTTTTTTTTTAGATATTGTAATGAAATTCAACATATTAATAGCTACTGAATTTATCTTTCTTTTTCAGTACTGATTTATAAAACTCTACTTATTTACTTATTGCTTTGCATTCTTTTCATTTCAATACTAATTTGAGCTCTTGTTTACGTTAATCTTACTTCGATAATATCTACCATTTTAACTCTATATTTACAAGAAACATTGGCTCTTAACTTTAAAATAAAACAATAATGTCTTTAATTTTCTTTGAGTTAATTGTTCGACTAAGAGTTAAATAAGTTGTTTATCACCTTATTGTTGTCAATCATACTCCATCGCAATTGATCCATCTGTAATCGTCCTCGTCTCGAACTCCAGCATCAATTCCTCTTGTCCAGCGTCGCTTCTATTGCCCAGCGTCGTTTCCAGACTTCAGTAATGTTCCTCTTGTCCAGCGTTGTTTCCAGACTTCAGTAATGTTCCTCTTGTCCAGCGCAGCCGCTCTAGACTCCAGCGTCGTCTCGCTCTCTGGAACTAAGTCGTCAGCTCTCTCGCTCTCCGGAACTTCATGTTACTTCTTTTCGTGCTGTTTCGGACGTCAGTTGATCATCTTATATGGATTTTCTTCTCGTGTAATTCTGTTACTATTGACAAGTGATTGTATTTACAACTCAGTTACATAGTTTTATGTAACTGGAAGGATGAAACTATTTACAAAAAAATAAATACTCCGTGCGGACGGGCAGAAGCTCCCGCTGCAACTGTGGGTGATCAAAAAAGATACAACTGTAGCGTGTGTGTCCTATTTATACCCACGTCTTGGTTAACACCTGCAGTTGTACGAAATAGACATAGCTGAAATTGTCTCTGGGTTTTTTCCCTCACTCCTCGTCAATTTCGATATTTCTTATATTTCTGCGAATTACAGATTCCTGTAAGTATACTCTTATACCCATCTTATAACTATTTTCACTACACATGTTCACTGTACTTTTGGACATTGTAACTTAACCCTTTCGACCTGTACACAGTTATTTCGCTATTACACTCGTACGGTGTGTCACTTTCAAGTGGTTTTCGTACACAGTATGTAGTTAATTTTATTACATTTTATTGATTCTTTGAATTTTACTCCTTATTTATAGTTTATGAATAATTACGGGAAAACAGTAATTACGCAATTATTTATACTGGGGTGGCAAACTCGCCTGCATAGTCCTGCGTCACACACACATGCAAAATACTGTTGTACACATTTTCAGTTACATCTGTGTCTGTGTACAAGTCGATTCAGGTCGAAACACCTGTCCATATTCTTGTGTGAGCCAAGCTTGGAATCCCTGATATGCTTACTTCTAATACATTGTTAATTATTTTACAATTTGTTATGTTTATTTAAATTTTTATATTCAATGCTCAGTACAGCACTTATCTGTACTGTCGCATTATCCCTCTTCTTAGTAATAAAAAATGTAATAAATTTATTTATTAAATTTTTTTTAATTATTTTTATTATTGTTTGTAAAAAAATATAACAAATAATAAAGAATAGTATTCGTCATTTCACCCTTAATCGGAGTGTACACATACGTCTTCCCTCCCCTCTTCACTCGCGCACTGCTCGTGACCTTGTAAGGTGGCTTCAACAACAGCTGATCTGACTGGTTTCTTTGACCTCATTACTTTTGTGTGTAGAACTTCCTAAATGAATTTGCATTCTTGTACTGATAAACATTTTGCATCTTAACATATTATGCCATTCTTTGCACTGAAAGTTTACATTACCTTAATTATACATTCCTACCTTCGTTCCTTAACCTTTCTTACTTTACTTATTCCAATCTTCCTTCTTACTTTACTTATCTAATACATTACTTATACAATACCTTATCTCTTATAATCTTTTATTACATTTCTTTAACATTACCTTTCTGATCGCTACTACTTTCCTGAAATACACTTCCGTAACAGAATACTCTATTAGCTTTGTAGTGTGTCGCATGATCGGTTACAGAGGAACTGTCTTGGAAAACAACGATATTTTTCTCGAAGTCCTTAATCCTAAGTAGTGTCTGCCCTTTTGACTTTTCACTCTCGCTTTCTTCTGTGTCCTTGTATCTCCATTAAGTGTTCGCTCGATCAGCGGTTCTGACAATTATAACAATTATTTTCCATCCCTAACTATTTCTTCATATTAATAACAACATCACTAATAACATTCCTTACCAATTCTTACATTTTTTTTACACATTTCATTCCTTATCATCTATAATATATTTCCTAACTTTCTTTGAACATACTTTTGTTTAGCATAACAATCTTTATTATTTAATTCCTTATTTCTTTTCACTAATATATATGAAGTGTCGGGGGGGAAAACGATAAGAGTCAGTTTGACTTGAAACTGAGAAAACTGCATTTAAAGATTCAGCACTGTTTCTCTTTAAAGTAGTCCAATAAATTTATTATGTTTTTGAGTTTTCGTATTTTTTACAAATTAAGTTTGTAGAAAATTAACTTTTTACATGAGATTTCTATTTATACCATACTGTATATTGTTTTATGTGAGTAAACTACCTGACTTTTAGGGGAAAAATTATGAGAGTCACTATAAAAGTCGAAAAATGATGAGAGTCAATACAAAATGGGATGAAATAATGATGAAAGGTGAAGTATGCCAATAAAAACAATAGTGTAATGGAAAATGTATTTTTATTATAAATACAATAGTCTGCATATTTAGATAAAAAATGTATTAATTAACTTTGTTTAATTAACTTTTATGAACATTTATATGAACATTAAAATTTTCACAATATTGACATTCTCCTGATGATTATTTATAGGCTATCTTTCTTGAGTAAGCACTTCATTCCTCTTGCTTTGTTTTTAGGTGGCAGTAGTTATCCTGAAAAAATCAATTCCTAAATTAATATGTGAAAAAACAACTGTGCTTACTTTATCCAACTATTTTTAGAGTTATTTATTGAATATTTCTTTCTTTGCCTGTAAATATGTTACATTTCATAAATATCACAAAATTATTTCCATAATTATTTTAAATTATTCTAAATTTTTCAGAAAAAATTTTTTTTAAAAACTTACCCAAAACGTTCATCATCATCTGATTCTTCTTCAATGCCAGCTGGTAGCAGATTATTATAAAACTAAACTCCTGTGCTTTCTCTGGCAGAAATTTTTTTAGGTCCTTCAAATCCTTTAACTTCGCTTTTGCAATCGTAAGTTCTTGGGTACGGAGAGGTGAGGGAGTTATTTGTAAACCCAATTCCATTTCAACTGTAGGCTTAGACACTCTTTTGTTTTTTTGTTTTTTTCTTGTTTATAGTACATCTTCATGTACACTTTGAACAAAGGAGATACTCGAAAAGGCTCCACTGTATGTATCATACATAAGTCTCACGAACTAGTATCATTCTTGGGTTTTTAATATTAACCTCTACTTCTCTTATAGGTCTCGATTTAAAGGGGCATTTTTCCTTAGAGTTTAAGGTTTCAAAGAAAGCGATCCACCCAAGAAAAAGTGATTGATCACACTTCTTAACTAAGAATGGCGATGGTTTCTGCCTTGAATTTGCAATCACAGTGATCCAATCATCCGGGACTTCAACATAGGACTTTTGATTAATAAGTCCCATGTTGCGATCACACTCCATGTACGAATGGCCACGGATGGGGAACACCATTTTCAAGTTATCAAGTCTACCATACACGTGAACAATATAGTAGGTGAACCTAAAAAGTGTAATGTTCTTATTTTGGCCCGCACAGGATTTACAAAAAATTGTTAAGTTTTCTTATTAAATCGCCACTAGGATTAGAAATTTGTAATTTCAAATCTTTTTCTCATGCTTTGTATTCATCGCAGGAGCGACAGGTATCGGTGCATGGATAACCGAACCCAATGTTGTACATGGTATTGAATATATTTCTGTAAGAGTCATATGAAGTAGGGTTATTTGGATAAGCTTCCGACTATTGGCTGTATAGTTTCTTAATATCCAGAGTGTCATCTAGGTATATCTTTTTTGAATCGTGCCTACTATAATGTGATCTGCGGCCCTTTAGTGACTGGATATGTTCGTGTATTTTATCCACACTTTCCTCTGGGATTTTATTAGGCCTATTATTGTGACAGTCCCGACCGTCTTTCACAATTTTCCCCTTGGTTGTTAACATCGTCTGTAATGTTTTGACACGTCTAGGGGTAATGCCATGGATTGAAATGAACCCTTTATAACAAATAGTCACTTCAATCAAAGTGCCATCTTTCATGAACCTAACTTTACATGAGTATGAATAAGAATGACTGACAAGTTCATTATTACCAGGTCTAGGCAGCCGTTGTTTTACAAAAGTGCTTGCAATCAAGCCACCTAGATAAAGGTTCTCCTCATTATAATCAGTCATGGCATAAAACTAACTAATTATGTCTTTCCTTGTAGTGTCATTAACAACATCAAAACATCTTAACCTAGAGCAGTGGCAATCAGGCCCAATGTCATGACTTTGTTTTAACAGTTTCTTTTTCACTTCAGAGAGTCTACCAAGTTTTGGTTTCTTTTTCGGTACTACCTGAGTCGAATCACGAACAGGTTCCATTTTGAATTGGTTAAATTATTAATTAAAACACAATAACACCACCATAAACACGTACCACATCACAACATAACTTTTCGCACAGTAACAAACATCAAACACAACCGCAAAGACTAAACAGGGCCAGGAAACAGCTGAACAAAACAGCTGATTGTTGGCTATCATCGTTCTTCCCACTTTGGTAACTGATTGTCATCACATTTCCCCCTTACAACATATCTTTTTGCTTAAATATCTCCTGACCCTCATCGTTTTCCCCAAAACCCGTTTAATGGCAAGAAAGTATTTTAAATATTCTACAAGATGATATCACTATCTCAAAATTGTCAATTTCTTGACTCTCATCGTTTTTCCCCCTGACCCTTCATATTCTTTTTTATTTGCAATCATAACCTTAATAAGTAACATTTCTTAATTATACTCTCTTATTTTATTATTAATAATTCTTAATAATATTATTTTTCATTAAAAATTATTATTTATTTTCGGGTATTGAGTTCGGTTCGGTGTGTCGTTCGATCCTACACCCTTCTTATTATAAAAAATTGTTTGGTCCGTCGTTTATCGGACGTACATTGTTCCTTTGTAACATAGTCGCCGAAGTGCTTACTATTGTTATTACCCTCGTGTAGACAACGTCCGCATTCCATTGTATTACTCCCTCGTTATTGTGCATACTTACCGTGTGAACGTTTGTTTTGCCTGTGTATTTCACCTGTTCGTACGGCAAGAATTTGTTTCTTAGCTGCGACGATAACCTCTCTCTCTCTTCTCTCTGCACGTTCCATAATTCTCTCATCATGAATACATTGCGTATGTTCAGTCTGCTTGAGGCCTATATAAACAGCTGTCGACTGTTTTTTCATCCGTCGTTTATGATAACCTCTGTAGTTTTTATAATTATAGTTATAATTATCGTTATTATAGTTATCGTTTGCTTTATACTTATTGTGCTTATATCTAATTTTATAATTCTCACAAGTTTGCGTAGTATTTCGTATAAATAATTTACTACGTTTCTCGTTAGGCATACAGTGATATTTACCTCCGTAAGTGTGGTGCCTTAAGTGTTTCACCTGTGTCATCTTATGTGACTTACTAGTGCAGTACTGTTTATTATCGTTCGTTTTATTTCAAGCTTATCAATTTTTAACTCTTCTACCTTTTACGTGATTTTTATGGTGTCTTGTTTAAAATTTTCAGTTTGTTCTTCTAATTGTTTCTTATTAGATTCTTTTAATTCGTCTATTTTAGCATTTATATTTTCCGTTTGTTTTGTGCTTATTCGTCTATCCAAGCACGCATCATCGTTTGCAACGCCTCTATGTCCAAATTTCCTGGAGTCGTCATGTTGAAGTATTATTAAAATATTTATTTAGTAGTTATTCTTTAACAATTATTATTGATAACCGTTCCCTACTTATTTATTTATTTCTTTATTTTTATTAATAGTTATTATTAATACTCATTAAATTTACACCTGTTACATAGACAAACAATATTATTTGTTGGAGCCAGCTGTGTTTTAATACACAACAATTAACATAACATTCAGCTAATGTTTAATATAAATAATTATTATTATATATAATACATTTAGCATTTAACACACCCTTATTTTTAGAGCACCCATTTAACTACACAAAAAATTTTAAATTTAAATGGTGCGGATCGGGCCACACGTTCATGGGCGACAAATATGCAACATTTTAGATACCAAAATATAAGTGCATTTTAAATTTGTGGAGTCCCACGTTCTTTGGGACGCCAAAAGGTTACAAATTACCCTTCTTTATGTATTTTAATCTGTACATTAATTTAACTCATACTCTTTATATAACATTTCTATAATGGCGTGTATGTAGATGGGGTTCAGGTGTATCTGTAATAATAACGCTATGTAACCTGTAACGGTATTTCAAATTTATTTAGTAAAAATGAAATTGTGCGCAAGGCAATAGATTCGACTTAAAAACATTCATTATTGCTTTGTTACTATGCCGTAAGGCTTACGCTGTATACATCCTTACTGACTAAATATTCTATTCTAATAATTACTTTATTAAAATATCATTTCCTGACTACTCAGACAATTAGTGTGCTTCTAAATATGAATGCTTAAATATCTTTTTTTTAGATATTGTAACGAAATTCAACATATTAATAGCTCCTGAATTTATCTTTCTTTTTCAGTACTGATTTATAAAACTCTACTTTTTTACTTAAATGTTTTGCATTCTTTCCATTTCAATACTAATTTGAGCTCTTGTTTACGTTAATCTTACTTCGATAATATCTACCATTTTAACTCTATATTTACAAGAAACATTGGCTCTTAACTTTAAAATAAAACAATAATGTCTTTAATTTTCTTTGAGTTAATTGTTCGACTAAGAGGTAAATAAGTTGTTTATCAACTTACTGTTGTCAATCATACTCCATCGCAATTGATGCATCTGTAATCGTCCTCGTCTCGAACTCCAGCATAAATACCTCTTGTCCAGCGTCGTTTCCAGACTTCAGTAAAGTTCCTCTTCTCCAGCGTTGTTTCCAGACTTCAGTAATGTTCCTCTTGACCAGCGCAGCCGCTCTAGACTCCAGCGTCGTCTCGCTCTCTGGAACTAAGTCGTCAGCTCTCTCGCTCTCCGGAACTTCATGTTACTTCTTTTCGTGCTGTTTCGGACGTCAGTTGATCTTCTTATATGGATTTTCTTCTCGTGTAATTCTGTTACTCTTGACAAGTGATTGTATTTACAACTCAGTTACATAGTTGTATGTAACTGGAAGGATGAAACTATTTACAAAAAATAAATACTCCGTGCGGACGGGCAGAAGCTCCCGCTGCAACTGTGGGTGATCAAAAAAGATACAACTGTAGCGTGTATGTCCTATTTATACCCAAGTCTTGGTTAACACCTGCAGTTGTAGGAAATCGACATGTCTGAAATTGCTCTGGGTTTTGTTCCCCCACTCCTCGTCAATTTCGATATTTCTTATATTTCTGCGAATTACAGATTCCTGTAAGTATACTCTTATACCCATCTTATAACTATTTTCACTACACATGTTCACTGTACTTTTGGACATTGTAACATAACCCTTTCGACCTGTACATAGTTATTTCGCTATTACACTCGTACGGTGTGTCCCTTTCACGTGGTTTTCGTACACAGTATGTAGTTAATTTTATTACATTTTATTGTGTCTTTGGATTTTACTCCTTATTTATAGTTTATGAATAATTGCGGAAAAATTGTAATTACGCAATTATCTATACTGGGGTGGCAAACTCGCCTGCATAGACCTGCGTCACACACACATGCAAAATACTGTTTTACACACTTTCAGTTACACCTGTGTGTGTGTGTGTACAAGTCGATTCATGTCGAAACACCTGTCCATATTCTTGTCTGAGCCAAGCTTTCAATCCCTGATATGCTTTCTTCTAATACATTGTTAATTATTTTACAATTTATTATGTATATTTAAATTTTTATATTCAATGCTCAGTACAGCACTTATATGTACTGTCGCATTATCCCTCTGCTTAGTAATAAAAAATGTAATACATTTATGTATTAAATTTTGTTTAGTTATTATTATTATTGTTTGTAAAAAAAATATAACAAATAATAAAGAATAGTATTCGTCATTTCACCCTTAATCGGAGTGTACACATACGTCTTCCCTCCCCTCTTCACTCGCTCACTGCTCGTGACCTTGTAGGGTGGCTTCAACAACAGCTGATCTGACTGGTTTCTTTGACCTCATTACTTTTATGTGTAGAACTTCGTAAATGAATTTGCATTCTTGTACTGCTAACATTTTGCATCTTAACATATTATGCCATTCCTTACTCTGAAAGTTTACTTTACCTTAATTATACATTTCTACCTTCGTTTCTTAACCTTTCTTACTTTACTTACTCCAGTCTTCCTTCTTACTTTACTTATCTAATACATTACTTATACAATACCTTAACTCTTATAACCTTTTATTACATTTCTTTAACATTACCTTTCTGATCGCTACTACTTTCCTGAAATACACTTCCGTAAGAGAATACTCTTTTAGCTTTGTAGTGTGTCGCATGATCGGTTACAGAGGAACTGTCTTGGAAAACAACGATATATTTCTCGAAGTCCTTAATCCTAAGTAGTCTCTGCTCTTTTGACTTTTCACTCTCGCTTTTTCTGTGTACTTGTATCTCCATTAAGTGTTCGCTTGATCAGGCGTTCTGCCAATTATAACAATTATTTTCCATCCATAACTATTTCTTCATATTAATAACAATATCACTAATAACATTCCTTACCATTTCTTACATTTTTCTTTACACATTTCATTCCTTACCATCTATAATATATTTCCTAACTTTCTTTGAACATACTTTTGTTTAGCATAACATCATTTATTATTTAATTCCTTATTTCTTTTCACTAATATTTCTTTTTTTTTATTTGCAATCATAACCTTAATAAATAAAATTTAGTTATACTCTCTTATTTTATTATTAATAATACTTGAAATATTATTTTTCATTTAAAATTATTATTTATTTTCGGGTATTGAGTTCGGTTCGGTGTGTCGTTCGATCCTACACCCTTCTTATTATAACAATGGTTTGGTCCGTCGTTTACCGGATGTACATTGTTCCTTTGTAACATTGTCGCCGACGTGCTTACTATTGTTATTACCCCCGTGTAGACAACGTCCGCATTCCATTGTATTACTCCCTCGTTATATGCATACTTACCGTGTGAACGTTTGTTTTGCCTGTTTATTTCACCTGTTCCTACGGCAAGAATTTGTTTCTTAGCTGCGGCGAATAACCTCTCTCTCTTCTCTCTGCACGTTCCATAATTCTCTCATCATGAATACATTGCGTATGTTCAGTCTGCTTGACGCCCATATAAACAGCTGTCGACTGTTTCTTCATCCGTCGTTTATGATAACCTCTGTAGTTTTTATAATTATAGTTATAATTATCGTTATTATAGTTATCGTACGCTATATACTTATTGTGCTTATATCTAATTTTATAATTCTCACAAGTTTGCGTAGATTTCGTATAAATACTTTACTACGTTTCTCGTTAGGCCTAGCGTGATATGTATCTCCGTAAGTGTGGTGCCTTAAGTGTTTCACCTGTGTCATCTTATGTGACTTACTACTGCAGTACTGTCTATTATCGTTCGTTTTATTTCAAGCTTATCAATTTTTATCTCTTCTACCTTTCCGTGATTTTTATGGTGTCTTGTTTAAAATTTTCAGTTTGTTCTTCTAATTGTTTCTTATTAGATTCTTTAATTCGTCTATTTTAGCATTTATATTTTCCGTTTGTTTTGTGCTTATTCGTCTATCCAAGCACGCATCATCGTTTGCAACGCCTCTATGTCCAAATTTCCTGGAGTCGTCATGTTGAAGTATTATTAAAATATTTATTTAGTAGTTATTCTTTAACAATTATTATTGATCACCGTTCTCTACTTATTTATTTATTTTTTTATTTTTATTAATAGTTATTATTAATACTCATTACATTTACACCTGTTACATAGACAAACAATATTATTTGTTGGTGCCAGCTGTGTTTTAATATACAACAATTAACATAACATTCAGCTAATGTTTAATATAAATAATTATAATTATATATAATACATTTAGCATTTAACACACCCTTATTTTTAGAGCACCCATTTAACTACACAAAAAATTTTAATATTTAAATGGTGGGGATCGGGCCACACGTTCATGGGCGACAAATATGCTACATTTTAAATACCAAAATATAAGTGTTTAATGAAGAAATTGGTGTTAGTGGTTGAAATCACAATCAGAATGTTCAATATTGCACACCACTAATAAAAATTATTCCGATTAGCGCTTTCAAACTTCACATCTGGCGATTCCTGATCAGACGATGAGCTGTGAAGCTTGAAAGCGCTAATCGGAATAATTTTTATTAGTGGTGTGCAATATTGATCATTCTGATTGCAAAATATAAGTGCATTTTAAATTTGTGGAGTCCCACGTTCTTTGGGACGCCAAAAGGTGACAAATTACCCTTCTTTATGTATTTTAATCTGAACACTAATTTAACTCATACTCTTTATATACATTTCTATAATGGCGTGTATGTAGATGGGGTTCAGGTGTATCTGTAATAATAACGCTATGTAACATGTAACGGTATTTCAAATTTATTTAGTAATAATGAAATTGTGCGCAAGACAATAGATTCGACTTAAAAACATTCATTATTGCTTTGTTACTATGCCGTAAGGCTTACGCTGTATACATCCTTACTGACTAAATATTCTATTCTAATAATTACTTTATTAAAATATCATTTCCTGACTACTCAGACAATTAGTGTGCTTCTAAATATGAATGCTTAAATATCTTTTTTTTAGATATTGTAACGAAATTCAACATATTAATAGCTACTGAATTTATCTTTCTTTTTCAGTACTGATTTATAAAACTCTACTTTTTTACTTAAATGCTTTGCATTCTTTTCATTTCAATACTATTTTGAGCTCTTGTTTACATTAATCTTACTTCGATAATATCTACCATTTTAACCTTATATTTACAAGAAACATTGCCTCTTAACTTTAAAATAAAACAATAATGTCTTTAATTTTCTTTGAGTTAATTATTAGACTAAGAGGTAAATAAGTTGTTTATCACCTTATTGTTGTCAATCATACTCCATCGCAATTGATCCATCTGTAATCGTCCTCGTCTCGAACTCCAGCATCAATTCCTCTTGTCCAGCGTAGCTTCTATTGTCCAGCGTCGTTTCCAGACTTCAGTAATGTTCCTCTTCTCCAGCGTTGTTTTCAGACTTCAGTAATGTTCCTCTTGTCGAGCCCAGCCGCTCTAGACTCCAGCGTCGTCTCGCTCTCTGGAACTAAGTCGTCAGCTCCCTCGCTCTCCGGAACTTCATGTTATTTCTTTTCGTGCTGTTTCGGACGTCAGTTGATCATCTTATATGGATTTTCTTCTCGTGTAATACTGTTACTATTGAAAAGTGATTGTATTTACAACTCAGTTACATAGTTGTATGTAACTGGAAGGATGAAACTATTTACAAAAAAGTAAATAATCCGTGCGGATGGGCAGAAGCTCCCGCTGCAACTGTGGGTGATCAAAAAAGATACAACTGTAGCGTGTGTGTATTATTTATACCCACGTCTTGGTTAACACCTGCAGTTGTAGGAAATCGACATGTCTGAAATTGTCTCTGGGTTTTGTTCCCCTACTCCTCGTCAATTTCGATATTTCATATATTTCTGCGAATTGCAGAGTCCTGTAATTATACTCTTATACCCATCTTATAACTATTGTCACTATACATGTTCACTGCACGTTTGGACGTTGTAACTTAACCCTTTCAATCTGTACACAGTTATTTCGCCATTACACTCGTACGGTGTGTCGCTTTCACGTGGTTTTCTTACCACGTATGTAGTTAATTTTATTACATTTTATTGTGTCTTTGGATTTCACTCCTTATTTATAGTTTATGAATAATTACGGAAAAATTGTAATTACGCAATTATTTATACTGGGGTGGCAAACTCGCCTGCATAGACCTGCGTCACACACACATGCAAAATACTGTTGTACACACTTTCAGTTACACCTGTGTGTGTGTGTGTACAAGTCGATTCAGGTCGAAACACCTGTCCATATTCTTGTCTGAGCCAAGCTTGCAATCCCTGATATGCTTTCTTCTAATATATTACTAATTATTTTACAATTTATTATGTATATTTAAAGTTATATATTCAATGCTCAGTACAGCACTTATATGTACTGTCGCATTATCCCTCTCCTTAGTAATAAAAAATGTAATAAAATTATTTATTAAATTTTTTTTAGTTATTATTATTATTGTTTGTAAAAAAAATATAACAAATAATAAAGAATAGTATTCGTCATTTCACCCTTAATCGGAGTGTACACATACGTCTTCCCTCCCCTCTTCACTCTCTCATTGCTCGTGACCTTGTAAGGTGGCTTCAACAAAAGCTGATCTGACTGGTTTCTTTGAATTTGCATTCTTGTACTGATAAACATTTTGCATCTTAACATATTATGCCATTCTTTAATCTGAAAGTTTACTTTACCTTAATTATAGATTTCTACCTTCGTTCCTTAACCTTTCTTACTTTACTTACTCCAGTCTTCCTTCTTAATTTATTTACCTACAATACTTAATTATTTACATTACTTATACAATACCTTAACTCTTATAACCTTTTATTACATTTCTTTAACATTACCTTTCTGATCGCTACTACTTTCCTGAAATACACTTCCGTAAGAGAATACTCTTTTAGCTTTGTAGTGTGTCGCATGATCGGTTACAGAGGAACTGTCTTGGAAAACAACGATATATTTCTCGAAGTCCTTAATCCTAAGTAGTCTCTGCTCTTTTGACTTTTCACTCTCGCTTTCTTCTGTGTACTTGTATCTCCATTAAGTGTTCGCTTGATCAGCCGTTCTGCCAATTATAACAATTATTTTCCATCCATAACTATTTCTTCATATTAATAACAATATCACTAATAACATTCCTTACCATTTCTTACATTTTTCTTTACACATTTCATACCTTACCATCTATAATATATTTCCTAACTTTCTTTGAACATACTTTTGTTTAGCATAACATCCTTTATTATTTACTTCCTTATTTTTTTCACTAATATTTCTTATTTTTTATTTGCAATCATAACTTTAATAATTAACATTTTAATTATACTCTCTTATTTTATTATTAATAATTCTTGAAATATTATTTTTCATTTAAAATTATTATTTATTTTCGGGTATTGAGTTCGGTTCGGTGTGTCGTTCGATCCTACACCCTTCTTATTATAATAATTGTTTGGTCCGTCGTTTACCGGACGTACATTGTTCCTTTGTAACATTGTCGCCGACGTGCTTACTACTGTTTTTACCCCCGTGTAGACAACGTCCGCATTCCATTGTATTACTCCCTCGTTATATGCATACTTACCGTGTGAACGTTTGTTTTGCCTGTGTATTTCACCTGTTCGTACGGCAAGAATTTGTTTCTTAGCTGCGACGAATAACCTCTCTCTCTTCTATCTGCACGTTCCATAATTCTCTCATCATGAATACATTGCGTATGTTCAGTCTGCTTGAGGCCCATATAAACAGCTGTCGACTGTTTTTTCATCCGTCGTTTATGATAACCTCTGTAATTTTATAATTATAGTTATAATTATCGTTATTATAGTTATCGTTCGCTATATACTTATTGTGCTTCTATCTAATTTTATAATTCTCACAAGTTTGCGTAGATTTCGTATAAATACTTTACTACGTTTCTCGTTAGGCCTACAGTGATATTTATCTCCGTAAGTGTGGTGCCTTCAGTGTTTCACCTGTATGATCTTATGTGACTTACTAGTGTGTGTGTGTCTCACAATTGGGATATCGCTATTAATAAGGTACGTTTTATTAACCTTTATTTGCTTCTCTTCCTTAATGTTAATTCCATTTTTATATTATTTATCGTTAGTAATTACAAACGTATTTTCATCTAGTATGAATTCTTCACATATTAGCTTTGATTGTTTATTAATTATTCCACAGACATTTTCTGTGATCGTGTCAATACGTAAATTTGTATCAACCATTTTTTCGGTTAACTGTGCAGTACTGTCTATTATCGTTCGTTTTATTTCAAGCTTATGAATTCTTAACTCTTCTAGCCTCTCCGTCATTTTTATGGTGTCTTGTTTAAAATTTTCAGTTTGTTTTTCTAATTGCTTCTTATTAGATTCTTTTAATTCGTTTATTTTAGCATTTATATTTTCCGTTTGTTTTGTGCTTATTTCGTCTATCCAAGCACGCATCATCGTTTTCAACGCATCTATGTCCAAATTTCCTGGAGTCGTCATGTTGAAATATTATTAAAATATTTATTTAGTAGTTATTCTTTAACAATTATTATTGATAACCGTTCCCTACTTATTTATTTATTTCTTTATTTTTATTAATAGTTATTATTAATACTCATTACATTTACACCTGTTACATAGACAAACAATATTATTTGTTGGTGCCAGCTGTGTTTTAATACACAACAATTAACATAACATGCAGTTAATGTTTAATATAAATAATTATTATTACATATAATACATTTTTCATTTAACACACCCTTATTTTTAGAGCTCCCATTTAGCTACACAAAAAATTTAATAGTTACATTGTGGGGATCGGGCCACACGTTCATGGGCGACAAATATGCAACATTTTGAAAACCAACATTTAAGTGCATTTTAAATTTGTGGAGTCCCACGTTCTTTGGGACTCCAAAAGGTGACAAATTACCCTTCTTTATGTATTTTAATCTGTACATTAATTTAACTCATACTCTTTATATAACATTCCTATAATGGCGTGTATGTAGTTGGGGTTCAGGTGTATCTGTAATAATAACACTATGTAACTTGTAACGGTATTTCAAATTTATTTAATAATAATGAAATTGTGCGCAAGGCACTTGATTCGAATTAAAAACTTTCATTATTGCTTTGTTACTATGCCGTAAGGCTTACGCTGTATACATCCTTACTGACTAAATATTCTATTCTAATAATTACTTTATTAAAATATCATTTCCTGACTACTCAGACAATTATTGTGCTTCTAAATATCAATGCTTAAATATCTTTTTTTTTTAGATATTGTAACGAAATTCAACATATTAATAGCTACTGAATTCATCTTTCTTTTTCAGTACTGATTTATAAAACTTTACTTTTTTACTTAAATGGTTTGCATTCTTTTCATTTTAATACTAATTTGGTCTCTTGTTTACGTTAATCTTACTTCGATAATATCTACCATTTTAACTCTATATTTACAAGAAACATTGGCTCTTAACTTTAAAATAAAAGAATAATGTCTTTAATTTTCTTTGAGTTAATTGTTCGACTAAGAGTTAAATAAGTTGTTTATCACCTTATTGTTGTCAAACATACTCAATCGCAATTGATCCATCTGTAATCGTCCTCGTCTCGAACTCGAGCATCAATTCCTCTTGTCCAGTGTCGCTTCTATTGTCCAGCGTCGTTTCCAGACTTCAGTAATGTTCCTCTTGTCCAGCGTTGTTTCCAGACTTCAGTAATGTTCCTCTTGTCCAGCGCAGCCGCTCTAGACTCCAGCGTCGTCTCGCTGTCTGTAGACTCATTTACCAAATTCCTCTGGATGTATCCCATGCGACGAGCGTTAGCATCTACCACTGTGAAGATTTTGCAAGATAGAATATTTAAACCCTTCGGTACACCAGTACATCTAGTGTCAGATAACGGACCCCAGTTTAAGTCCAAAGAATTCAAGCACATGTGTTTCAGACTAGGCATAGGCCATATTACCGTTACAGAGTATCGTCCACAAGGTAATATAGCTGAGAAGTATTTGCGAAACCTAAAATCTGCTTTAATAGCCTACCATGCAAACGACCATACCTCTTGGGACCAGAACCTATCCTGGATACAATTTGCCTTCAACTCAGCATATCATGAAGGAGATAAATCGACACCCTTTGATTTGTTGTATAAATATAAACCGAATCACCCATTATCCACAAAGTGGAAAATATATGAATTATTTCCCCACGAAATTATTGGTAAAAATATAAAAAAGATATGGAAGGAAGCTCGCGCTAACTTAAGAGCAAACTTCAGGAAAAATCGCGAAAATATCACGAGCGGGATAGTAAAGAAGTAAAGTATCAAGTCGGAGACTTAGTGATGTACAAAACTCACCCGACGAGTAGTGCAGTTGATAAGACCACCTCCAAACTATCTTACCGATGGTGTGGCCTTTACAAAATTTACAGATATTTATCTCCCGTAACCGTAGCACTGTATGAACCCACTACGAATTAATATGTACGTAGAAGTCATGTTTCCCAGATAAAAAATTATCACGGAAAGGAAAATGCTAGTGAGCAAGAAAATAAATGAAGTAGAAAAGGATAGATGTATTAAGACGTATATTTGCTATATTGTAATTGAGCCAATAATTAATTACCAAATCGTATAAATAGGAATGAGGCCAGATCAAACTTAGATCCTGTTCATCGAGATGTTCATCGAGAATAAGAAAAGTGAGAAGTCAGCTGGGATTGAATATAAGTTACGTTACTTTACAATTACGTTACAATTACTTTACTAATATTTTAATAAAATGGTTCGTCAACCACGATTCAACGAAATAGAAAAGGAAACAGAGTAAGGATGTGAAACCTACTATGTGAAGAGTATCTCCATAACAAGAGTAAGAAAAAACCGGTAGTAGTCTTATAATGTTCCTGGCTACGTTATAAATCCAGGGAACCTGTGATAATTGACGCTAGCAAATTATAAAGGCTGCCTACGTTGTAACAAACTGAAAATCAACACAGCACTTACAACAATTATAATTACTCTAATTATAGGACACAATGGAATGTATTTTAACTGATTTATGCACTCACTTCAATATGTAACAAGATGACATCTCTTTATTAACAAATGATATATATATTGATCCCATTACATAAAAATTTTCTCATACTGAAATAGTTAAAAGGGATTCTCTGTCAAACAAACGATCAAACAGATCATGTATTTTACCTCGGATCCGAGTCTCTTTAAATCTAGTAAAGACGTCTGAAATTTACTTTACTTATCAAGAAGGTTGCATTGTTACATGAACACCATTTGAAGAATGGTATTATTTAGTTAAGGGATTAAAATTTATATCTAAAGAGTAATGTTACAACGTATGATTTTAGAAATTACTGGTTACATTTTTCTAAAACTTAATGCTTAGAGATTGTCTTTTTGAAAGTCTTTGGCATGTATGAAAACTTATATTTTAAATGTACATAATTCTCGGTAGACGAGCTACCGAGTCACCTCTTAAATACGCTTTTTCTGTCCGTGTCCTGGGCGTGAATCTTGGGTACTCTGTTAGTCGGGGTAGTCATCTGGGTAGTGTTTCCGGTGAAAGTCCTCTGGGTGTATTAATGAGGAGATGGGCGTGAAGTCGTGCTGATCCTCGGCGGTTCTGGTATGTGTTGTTTAGGTGGTAGTCGTCCCTATCTGCAGTTGTGCACGTCACATATTTACTGGCACCGTAGTACTGGAGTTTGCATCTTCTTTTTACATTAATATCTGAATTACATTACTCGAACAATATTCGAGAGTTCATTTTTTAATTAACTTGAGACATCACCTTATATACTAATTCTTTTTACATAATCACACTTTCTAACAAATTCCTCACTACATCTTCAATATATAACTAGCTCTCCACGCTTTTAGTGGAAGCTAACACTCAATTAAAAATCAAAAAGAATAACAAAACATTTTATGAAGAGCCCTCGCTTGGAGGTGTTTACAGTCTGAAAGCCGCATCGTTACTCTTGCATTGTTACAACAGGTAGATTGCAACGACGCGGAGTGAGCACTCCGCCATAATATAGTTCCAACTCTTTATTAATAATACATTCTTATACTATGACAAAATAATCTACCAAGACTTATCTTGTTTACAGGGATTATAATAACTACTACTTGTGACTTTAAATTATTAATTATTTACATTACGATTTACAGATATTTCTAATTTACTGCCGGTTCGGTATGCACGTTGTGTCCGGAATAGACAGGTCAACGCATGATAAATTTAATAAAGGGTTAACTGTATTATTCTTAACTTTTACATTCAGATTTTAATTACTTATTTAGTTAGATTTTCTTAATTTAATTTTCACTACTAATATGAGTTAGTTCAGGGGTATTTGGTTTAATCGTGCGATTTAAAGTACTTACTTTCCGTTTTTTTTTATATTTTTATTATTAATTTTATTTATTTATTTATTTACCATTTAAATCGTCACATACTCCGCCGCTTAAAACCGACATGGGGGAATTTTAATAAGGAAAATTCGAAAGTGGGGTACTGGGAGTATGCTTGGGGATTACCGCATGAAATATACTTAGTACTCATTTTCTTTTTTTTCCGTGAACTTCCCTTTATCTCGTTTCTTAAAGGCTACCTTCATTTTATTTCTACTACTAATTTTCCGCAACTTCACAATATCGTGGCCCGACTGATTGCATTTGCATACTCTAACTATATTAGTTAGCTTTCTGCACTTTCTTTAACCCTTGTAAAGAACCCTTTCAGTGCGGCGCCGTTGTGACTTTGTTACGTTTCTTATCTCTATCTCTTAATACTACTAAGGTAATCTAAAGTCGATCCCATACTCGACCTTAGATCCTTTCTTAACTCTAATTGCTTATTCTACTGAGATCAGCGGAATGTCACGAAGGGGAATCTTTATTTACTCTTAAACAATCAACTGTAACACACTAAGCAAGAAGGGACAAACACTTTTACACAGGTGCATTGTATTATACACAGGGGAGGTGCCTATCTTTTACTTCGGTACCACTTTAGGATTTCATAATACTTGGGGTCGCTTCCTACAATTCTTAACACGATTATTTCCTGTACGAACGAGTTTGTCTTAATCTGGCTCGCTGGTGAATTATTTTTAAGCAGGCTACAACCGGGTGTTTACACTATTCAAATAAACTTGTATTATTACTTCCTTTTTACTTATTTTACTAATACACTTTTATAACACGTTAGTATAATTTAAGATGTTATTAAACCTTTTATTTAAAGTACTCATCATTTACTTAAAAATTTTATTGCTTTTTTTTTATTTAGGACACGTTTATCTACTTTGTTTTAATTTTACTCAGTATAAAGGTTTTGTTTCGGGGTAAGGGGTTTAATATTTTACCTAACACAGAAAAATTTATTTTACTACACTATACAATTATTTCATAGACAATTTAATTCATGGTTAAAGCATTTGCATTGTTCGTAAGAGAATAACCTCTCTTCTCAGAGAAAGACAAAAATTTCCACACAGGCGTCAGTGTATTGTCAACGATCAGCTGTTCGCTGGAATGTAGGTCAGACTAGTTTTCTTTGTAAACAATGGCATACTTGTTGTATGCGTGGGAACGCGAGAAATACACTTGGGGTGAGGGATGTTATTGTTCTATACAACAATAGCTGACGGCTATCTTTATCGACTGGTTTCAACTGGCACCAACACGGGGGTGAGTGCGAGGCAATGATACACGTTTTACACAAGCTACAGCCCGTAATAAGCTGAGTTTAGAGTATTAATTGTTTTACGTTCTAATTTTAATTTCTGTAATTCTATCTATTTCTTTTTCTTCTCTCTCTGGTAGCAAAATTAAACTTACGAATTTATTTACACGTAATTAACCTGGTCTACTTTAGTCAATAGTTTATATGTTTTACCGTGACAACAGACATACAACTTACATTCTATGCAGGCATATTCAGGAAACTACAGGTCTTGAATTGTCGCAATATAAACCTGTTAAAGACTGAACAGTTTGACAAGCACTAAAATTCATGTAGGTACTTGCATTGGTGTAATACAATGATAGTTTGTATTATTTTCGCGTATGTTAAATAAATTATACACAAGTTCGTGCGTAATCTTACACAAAATAAATTCACAATGATAAATTAATACTGTCGCTATTTTTCTTTCATGCAACTTACCCTTTTTGGGGTGACATGAAATACATTAACTGAGTGCATAGATCAGCAGAGAGTTATCTATTTTTATTTTACTACGAAACAATTATTTCACACGAAAGCAGAGTGTCGCAATTCTATAAGTGACACTCTGTACACGATCAATAATTTTGTACAAAGCAGAGTGGCGCAATTTTATAACGTTCCGGGCTACGTTATAAATCCAGGGAACCTGTGATAATTGACGCTAGCCAATTATACAGGCTGCCTACGTTGTAACAAACTGAAAATCAACACAACACTTAGAACAATTATAATTACTCTAATTATAGGACACAACGGAAGGTATTTTAACTGATTTATGCACTCACTTCAATATGTAACAAGATGACATCTCTTTATTAACAATGATATATATGTGGATCACATTACATACAAATTTTCTCATACTGAAATAGTTAAAAGGGATTCTCTATCAAACAAACGATCAAACAGATCATGTATTTTACCTCGGATCCGAATCTCTTTAAATCTAGTTAAATCTAGTAAAGACGTCTGAAATTTACTTTACTTATCAAGAAGGTTGCATTGTTACATGAACACCATTTGAAGAATGGTATTATTTAGTTAAGGGATTAAAAGTTGTATCTCGAGAGTAATGTTACAACGTATGATTTTAGAAATTACTGGTTACATTTTTCTAAAACTTAATGTTTAGAGATTGTCTTTTTGAAAGTCTTTGGCATGTATGAAAACTTATATTTTAAATGTACATAATTCTCGGTAGACGAGCTACCGAGTCACCTCTTAAATACGCTTTTTCTGTCCGTGTCCTGGGCGTGAATCTTGGGTACTCTGTTAGTCGGGGTAGTCATCTGGGTAGTGTTTCCGGTGAAAGTCCTCTGGGTGTATTAATGAGGAGATGGGCGTGAAGTCGTGCTGATCCTCGGCGGTTCTGGTAAGTGTTGTTTAGGTGGTAGTCGTCCCTATCTGCAGTTGTGCACGTCACATATTTACTGCCACCGTAGTACTGGAGTTTGCATCTTCTTTTTACATTAATATCTGAATTACATTACTCGAACAATATTCGAGAGTTCGTTTTTTAATTAACTTGAGACATCACCTTATATACTAATTCTTTTTACATAATCACACTTTCTAACAAATTCCTCACTACATCTTCAATATATAACTAGCTCTCCACGCTTTTAGTGGAAGCTAACACTCAATTAAAAATCAAAAAGAATAACAAAACATTTTATGAAGAGCCCTCGCTTGGAGGTGTTTACAGTCTGAAAGCCGCATCGTTACTCTTGCATTGTTACAACAGGTAGATTGCAACGACGCGGAGTGAGTACTCCGCCATAATATAGTTCCAACACTTTATTAATAATACATTCTTATAGTATGACAAAATAATCTATCTAGACTTATCTTGTTTACAGGGATTATAATAACTACTACTTGTGACTTTAAATTATTAATTATTTACATTACGATTTACAGATATTTCTAATTTACTGCCGGTTCGGTATGCACGTTGTGTCCGGAATAGACAGGTCAACGCATGATAAATTTAATAAAGGGTTAACTGTATTATTCTTAACTTTTACATTCAGATTTTAATTACTTATTTAGTTAGATTTTCTTAATTTAATTTTCACTACTAATATGAGTTAGTTCAGGGGTATTTGGTTTAATCGTGCGATTTAAAGTACTTACTTTCGTTTTCTTTATATTTTTATTATTAATTTTATTTATTTATTTATTTACCATTTAAATCGTCATCTACTCCGCCGCTTAAAATCGACATGGGGGAATTTTAATAAGGAAAATTCGAAAGTGGTATTTGTTTTAATCGAGCGATTTAAGGTACTTGCTTACATTCCGTTTTTTTTTATATTTGTATTATTAATTTTTTTTTATTTATTTATTTACCATTTAAATCGTCACAGTCTTAAGTAGTAGAATTAAGATTAATTTTATATATTTTATGAACTTTGAATTTCATATATCTTAAGTATTAGTTAATAAGGTATTGTATCTCTTGCTAATAGTAAATAGTGAATTGAGAGTGATTCATGTACCTCATGAGGAAATTGTTAAAAGAGAGAAAGGAATTTCATAGGAAATAATTCTGAAAAATATATATTGAGTAAGAGAGTATTATGTTATAGAGCGGCTAATGGAAAATCCTTGAGAATAATTGCCCCGGATATTATTAAACCTATGCTTATGGAATACTACCACTCATCCACCATTGGAGCACATATGGGAATAAATAAAACGATACATCGCATTCGAAAAGAATAACATTGGGAAAATATGAACAGCGAGATAGCTAAATTCGTAAAACAGTGTAAGTTGTGTGCACTGAGCAAGCCAGCGAGAAACAGCCACATAGGAAAATTAATCTCGGAGACTCCCACGTCACCCTTTTCTAAAATTTACTTGGACTTTTCTGGCCCCTACCCGCGTTCAAAATCAGGTAATACCATGCTGCTCATTTGTGTAGACTCATTTACCAAATTCGTCTGGATGTATCCCATGCGACGAGCGTTAGCATCTACCACTGTGAAGATTTTGCAAGATAGATTATTTAAAGATTTCGGTACACCAGTACATCTAGTGACAGATAACGGACGCCAGTTTAAGTCCACAGAATTCAAGGACATGTGTTTCAGACTAGGCATAGACCACATTACCGTTACAGAGTATTGTCCACAAGGTAATATAGCTGAGAGGTATTTGCGCAACCTAAAATCTGCTTTAATAGCCTACCATGCAAACGACCATACCTCTTGCGACCAGAACCTATCCTGGATACAATTTGCCTTCAACTCAGCATATCATGAAGGAGATAAATCGACACCCTTTGATTTGTTGTATAAATATAAACCGAATCACCCATTATCCACAAAGTGGAAAATACATGAATTACTACCCCACGAAATTATTAGTAAAAATATAAAAAATATATGGAAGGAAGCTCGCGCTAACTTAAGAGTGAACTTAAGAAAATCGCGAAAATATCACGAGCGGGTTAGTAAAGAAGTAAAGTATCAAGTCGGAGACTTAGTGATGCACAAAACTCATCCGACGAGTAGTGCAGTTGGTAAGACCACCTCCAAACTATCTTACCGATGGTGTGGCCCTTACAAAATTTACAGATACTTAACTCCCGTAACCGTAGCACTGTATGAACCCACTACGAATAAATATGTACGTAGAAGTCATGTTTCCCAGATAAAAAATTATCACGGAAAGGAAAATGCTAGTGAGCAAGAAAATAAATGAAGTAGAAAGGATAGATGTATTAAGACGTATATTTGCTATATTGTATTTGAGCCAATACTTAATTACCAAATCGTATAAATAAGAACGAGGCTTGATCAACCTTAGATCCTGTTCATCGAGATGTTCATCGAGACTAAGAAAAGTGAGAAGTCAGCTGACACTGAATATAAGTTACGTTACTTTACAATTACGTTACAATTACTTTACTAATATTTTAATAAAATGATTCGTCAACCACGATTCAACGAAATACTTGAAAGAGAAAAGGAAACACAGTAAGGATGTGAAACCTACTCTGTGAAGAGTAACTCTATAACAAGAGTAAGAAAAAGCTAAAGAAATAACCGGTAGTAGTCTTAAGTAGTAGAATTAAGATAAATATTATATATTTTATGAACTTTGAATTTTATATATTTTAAGTATTAGTTAATAAGGTATTGTATCTCTTGCTAATAGTGAATAGTGAATTGAGAGTGATTCATGTACCTCATGAGGTTAAAAGAGAGAAAGGAATTTCACACAGAAAATCCGAGCATACTCCCAGTGCAATTCTGGTCTATTTCCCCGTTGAAAACACATCAGTCCCTGACCCTGTGTCTTCTTTAAGTGGAGGAGTACGTGACGATTTAATAAGCCTAAATCCCACAAAAATAAAAAAAAATGTATTATACTAATTTTGGCTTTAATAAGGTACGAATAAACCCTTCTCCATGCCCCAAACCGGTAGTAACCTGCCGATTTGCAACTACCCGTCGTCACATAAAAGAGTAATAAAAGTAAAGAGCGATGTCATAAAGTTGTAAGCGAATTAAAGCAAAATAATTAATAATAAGTGAAAATTACTTTTCGCTCTGAGAAACTACCTGCGCGCGGACAGCCTCTTTACCCCTATAGTAAATTAGTTCAGTTGAATCTCAGACTCCGCTGCCGATACAGCGTACAAAAGTATGTAGTCAATATAAAACCTGTAAACGATGAGAAGCTTGTGTGAGATAGCCGGATGATGTAAAAATGTCGTAAATGACGTGAGCGTATGACAATGACACCTCTGTAACGAACTAACATCACCTAATTGTGATGTTAAACTTTTAACATGTAACTGTTAACCGTAAGTAATATGTGCGGTACAACAATGTGAACACCAGTGAAAGTTACAACCCAAAACCTACCACAAGAATCTACAGACCCGACAGACGACTCATCTTTAGGAATGACAGCAGATTTTACCAAAACACGATAGCCAGAAGATCTCCAAGACACCCTGCACAACCGACAGAAGCGCCGATTCGCCGACGGTGTTACACTAAGGTGACACGGACGTTCAACTTCCGTGGTTCAGAACTTAACTTAAAATAATACATGATAGACACTTAATTAATAAATAAAAGTAAAGTAAAACACGAAAGACTGACTTAATTACCATAAAATTGTAATTTCATGCTTAGTAATAATATGTGTTAAGTTTAATGCTTTAATGAATATAAGACGTTAAAGTTAAATAAGCGCATTTTTCAGATGGCACAAAATAAAGATTATAATTTGAATATCATATACTGAAATAAAATACTCGGATCCGAGGGCTGTAAAAGCTATGTTAACTCATTAATTAATCTAATTCTATTTGTACAAGAGGTGCAAATGTTTTTACTTTTAACATACTCATTGCTAAATTTCTTCGGAGATGTTAAAACATTACGTAATAAAGAGATGTCATGGTCCAAAAAGGTGAGTGAATAAAACTACAAACCCCTGTCAATATCCCTCAATTCACGGGATCCTATTTAACATTTGTTTACATTCCAGTTAATTATGAGTTTGTTAAGATTGTGGCAGTCTGTTTAATTGACCTGAGCCAATCAACCAGGCTCCCGATATTATAACTACGAGACGTTATAAAATGCGCCACTCTGCTACTTTTGTTTTAATACTCTGCTGTTGCCATTTAATATTTTGTAGTATTATTCACTCTGTTAGTGTAACTACCGTGTTACTTTAAAATACGCAACTCTCCCTTTTGCGTGTAGTGAAAAAAGAAGTATTTATTATTAAGGGATAATAATTGGCCTTAACATTTAATAGTAAGTAAAAAAAAAAAATAAAATAAAATAAATTAATGAAAATAAGAACTTGTATTACAATAAGTAAACTCATAAATTAGGATAGAGTGTTTTATAATCATTATTACGCAACATAATATAGGTAAGGATATTTAAATGTTGTAACCCCAGGGTCGTGCCTGTTCAAAAATTCCTTCCCCAACTTGTCGGTTTGACGACAATCTCGGACAGGAAAATAACCTGTTACCGCCTGTACGAAACAATCCCATTGTTACAAGCTGCAAAGTCGAGGTAGACAATACACCACCTCCCTCTATTGTATAATGCAAAGTGTTTGGCCCCCTTTGAGCAGTAACAACATATTTTAACCATATATTGAAAATTAAAATATGGCTGTGTGAGATTTCTCTCTTCTCTCTCTCTGAGGCGAGATTCGATTCTCTCGTATCACATATTTGTAAATAACTCTCATGTATTTAAATTTTTACTAATCCTAAAGATAGTAAAATAGAGTGCTCCGTATAAGTAGAATAAGGAGTGTATAAGACTTAGCATCTTAAGAACATGGCTCAATTCAATCCACATTTGTTGTTCAAAGACGAATTATGCTATGAAGCACTGTTGCGCGGACTCGCTTACGCGAACGTAACGGTCGCGGAACTACGCAAAACGTTACGCGAAAGTAGGCCAGATACACCCGCACAGTTAGGTCGATTAAGAGAAATAGATCTTGATAGCGAAAGAGAAACATGTTTTGCGAAGTATAGGGAATTGACGTCAATATCGCAAACCCTCCACGACGAAAAATCACCCTAAACAGTTAAGTCGTATTGGGCGATGGGTATTGAGATTAAATTGTTACAAGTTTAAGGTACAACACATTCCTGGCACCCAAAATGTAGTTGCCGATACACTGTCCCGTACGTTAGAGCCGCCTAATAAAATATCCGAAAATAAGGAAAGTGGTGAAACATCGATTATCAATACGCTAATTACTGAATACCCCCTTGCATTTACTGATATAGCTCAGTATCAACAACAAGACCCGTATTTAAATACAATAATAGAACAGCTAGATATAGGAAATAATTCAGAAAAATATATATTGAGTAAGAGAGTATTATGTTATAGAGCAGCTAATGGAAAATCCTTGAGAATAATTGCCCCGGATATTATTAAACCTATGCTTATGGAATACTACCACTCATCCACCATTGGAGCACATATGGGAATAAATAAAACGATACATCGCATTCGAAAAGAATATCATTGGGAAAATATGAACAGCGAGATAGCTAAATTCGTAAAACAGTGTAAGTTGTGTGCACTGAGCAAGCCAGCGAGAAACAGCCACATAGGAAAATTAATCTCGGAGACTCCCACGTCACCCTTTTCTAAAATTTACTTGCACTTTTCTGGCCCCTACCCGCATTCAAAATCAGATAATACCATGCTACTCATTTGTGTAGACTCATTTACCAATTTCGTCTGGATGTATCCCATGCGACGAGCGTTAGCATCTACCACTGTGAAGATTTTGCAAGATAGATTATTTAAAGACTTCGGTACACCAGTACATCTAGTGACAGATAACGGACCCCAGTTTAAGTCCACAGAATTCAAGGACATGTGTTTCAGACTAGGCATAGACCACATTACCGTTACAGAGTATCGTCCACAAAGTAATATAGCTGAGAGGTATTTGCGAAACCTAAAACCTGCTTTAATAGCCTACCATGCAAACGACCATACCTCTTGGGACCAGAACCTATCCTGGATACAATTTGCCTTCAACTCAGCATATCATGAAGGACATAAATCGACACCCTTTGATTTGTTGAATAAATATAAACCGAATCACCCATTATCCACAAAGTGGAAAATACATGAATTACTACCCCACGAAATTATTAGTAAAAATATAAAAAAGGTATGGAACGAAGCTCGCGCTAACTTAAGAGTGAACTTAAGAAAATCGCGAAAATATCACGAGCGGGTTAGTAAAGAAGTAAAGTATCAAGTCAGAGACTTAGTGATGTACAAAACTCACCCGACGAGTAGTGCAGTTGATAAGACCACCTCCAAACTATCTTACCGATGGTGTGGCCCTTACAAAATTTACAGATACTTAACTCCCGTAACCGTAGCACTGTATGAACCCACTACGAATAAATATGTACGTAGAAGTCATGTTTCCCAGATAAAAAAGTATCACGGAAAGGAAAATGCTAGTGAGCAAGAAAATAAATGAAGTAGAAAAGGATAGATGTATTAAGACGTATATTTGCTATATTGTAATTGAGCCAATACTTAATAACCAAATCGTATAAATAGGAATGAGGCCTGATCAACCTTAGATCCTGTTCATCGAGATGTTCATCGAGAATAAGAAAAGTGAGAAGTCAGCTGACATTGAATATAAGTTACGTTACTTTACAATTACGTTACAATTACTTTACTAATATTTTAATAAAATGATTCGTCAACCACGATTCAACGAAATACTTGAAAGAGAAAAGGAAACACAGTAAGGATGTGAAACCTACTCTGTGAAGAGTAACTCCATAACAAGAGTAAGAAAAAGCTAAAGAAATAACCGGTAGTAGTCTTAAGTAGTAGAATTAAGATAAATTTTATATATTTTATGAACTTTGAATTTTACATATTTTAAGTATTAGTTAATAAGGTATTGTATCTCTTGCTAATAGTAAATAGTGAATTGAGAGTGATTCATGTACCTCATGAGGAAATTGTTAAAAGAGAGAAAGGAATTTCACACAGAAATACCGAGCATACTCCCAGTGCAATTCTGGTCTATTTCCCCGTTGAAAACACATCGGTCCCTGACCCTGTGTCTTCTTTAAGTGGAGGAGTACGTGACGATTTAATAGCCTAAATCCCACAAAAATAAAAAAAATTTATTATACTAATTTTGGCTTTAATAAGGTACGAATAAACCCTTCTCCATGCCCCAAACCGGTAGTAACCTGCCGATTTGCAACTACCCCTCGTCACATAAAAGAGTAATAAAAGTAAGGAGCGATGTCATAAAGTTGTAAGCGAATTAAAGCAAAATAATTAATAATAAGTGAGAACTACTTTTCGCGCTGGAAACTACCTGCGCGCGGACAGCCTCTTTACCCCTACAGTAAATTAGTTCAGTTGTATCTCAGACTCCGCTGCCCATACAGCGTACAAAAGTATGTAGTCAATATAAAACCTGTAAACGATGAGAAGCTTGTGTGAGATAGCCGGATGATGTAAAAATGTCGTAAATGACGTGAGCGTATGACAATGACACCTCTGTAACGAACTAACATCACCTAAATGTGATGTTAAACTTTTAACATGTAACTGTTAACCGTAAGTAATATGTGCGGTACAACAATGTGAACACCAGTGAAAGTTACAACCCAAAACCTACCACAAGAATCTACAGACCCGACAGACGACTCATCTTTAGGAATGACAGCAGATTTTACCAAAACACGATAGCCAGAAGATCTCCAAGACACCCTGCACAACCGACAGAAGCGCCGATTCGCCGACGGTGTTACACTAAGGTGACACGGACGTTCAACTTCCGTGGTTCAGAACTTAAAATAATACATGATAGACACTTAATTAACAAATGAAAGTAAAGTAAAACACGAAAGACTGACTTAATTACCATAAAATTGTAATTTCATGCTTAGTAATAATATGTGTTAAGTTTAATGCTTTTATGAATATAACACGTTAAAGTTAAATAAGCCCATTTTTCAGATGGCACAAAATAAAGATTATAATTTTAATATCATATACTGAAACAAAATACTCGGATCCGAGGGCTGTAAAAGCTATGTTAACTCATTAATTAATCTAATTCTATTTGTACAAGAGGTGCAAATATTTTTACTTTTAACATACTCATTGCTAAATTTCTTCGGAGATGTTAAAACATTACGTAATAAAGAGATGTCATGGTCCAAAAAGGTGAGTGAATAAAACTACAAACCCCTGTCAATATCCCTCAATTCACGGGATCCTATTTAACATTTGTTTACATTCCAGTTAATTATCAGGCGCGAATTCTCCATATGTGCGACGTGTGCGCCGCACGCATCAAAATTATTGCTGTGAATAAATAAGTTAAAACTTTACTTATGTTTCAAATTAATATGTGTTATTGCAAGGAATGTGTGCGCTGGGAGCGGCCGCACCTCTCATGGCTATTGCTGAGGTAGCTGACTGGCGAGAAGTGCGTGCTAGACTTGTATAGGGGAACGGAGAGGTAAAGTGGTGGTGCAGCGGTGTTAGCGTGCCTTGAGTGCGGCTTCAGTACCGCACCAACCAGGCGTGCTGAGAGTTGTATGGTTTCTAAAGTTCTTTGAGATTTTCGAATAATTTCTGTTGAATCGTGATTCTGTTTTTGTGATGTGCTTCTAAATCATGGAAAATCATAATTGTACAATTGATGACATTTTGAAAAATGGATTTTCATGTAGAAGTTTCGAAGAAAAACTTAAAATTGTTACAAATGGAAGACATCGTGCCCTCCGTTGCCTAATTTAACAACTAAACACAAGGGCAAAAAGGAAGAATACACTAGACACTTTTCAGTATCATCTTTCAACTCGATTCCATGGTTAACTGGCTGTGAGAAATTAAATAAATTATTTTGTTGGCCATGTATTCTTTTTTCCAAAGAAAAAAGTGTGTGGACGAAAACTGGATTTTCCGATCTCAGTCATTTATCCTCTGCACAGCAACGACACGAAAGATCGCAGTCTCAGGTAGAATCATTTCTTAAATGCAAGATGTTTGGAAAGCAGAGAATTGACGTTTTAATTGACTCCCAACATAAAGACAATATCAGCAAACACAATAAGCTTGTTAAAAAAAATCGAGACATATTGAAGAGATTAATAGATGCTGTTTGTTATCTTGCAAAGCAGGAACTTCCTCCGAGAGGCCATGATGAGTCAGCCGACTCATTAGACAAAGGAAATTACTTGGAGTTTCTTGAGGCACTTAGAACATATGATCCTCTTTTAGACAACCATCTAAAAACAGCTACTGTGTTTCGAGGTACATCTCCAGCAATACAAAATGACATAATCCATGCTATACGGGATGTTATTATAGACGAAATAAAGGAAGAAGTTTCTTCAGCAACCTTCACTTCTATCATGCTGGACGAGTCGTCTGATATCTCATGTAAATCCCAACTTTCAACTGTGCTCCGGTTTGTTAAGGATGGTGCTGCTGTGAACGCTTTGTTGGATTTACTGACGTAAGTTCAGATAGAACAGCTGAAGGACTATTTGCACATGTGACAAGTTTCGTGGAAGAGTTTAATATCAGTGACAGATTGGTAGGGCAGACGTATGATGGTGCCGCAGTAATGAGCAGTCACTTGAACGGGCTTCAAGCTAAAGTTCTAGAATCTTACCCAAAGGCTCTCTGTACACATTGTTATGCCCATGTTTTAAACTTAATTCTTCACAAATGTCTCTCAAATATAAAAGACGGCAGGATTTTTTTTCAAACACTTAGTGGGCATCCAGCGTTCTTTTCCAAATCCTCAAAAAGGACAATTGCTTTGGAAGAATTTGTACAGAGGAAACTGCCATCAGTTGCTCCTACCAGATGGAATTTTACTTCAAGGTTAGTGCAAACTGTCAAAGAATATATTGTTCAACTTATAGAATTTTTTGAAAGTATTGTAGAAAACTGTAGTGAATTGGAAAGTGATACAGTAGTCAAATCAAGAGGTTTTCTCTCTTTTTTGAGTGAGTTCAATACCGTAATTTTGTTGGAAGTGTTTTCCAAACTGTTTTCATACACAGATGTACTGTATAATATTCTCCAGAGTGAATCTGTAGATATAATGTACTGTCATCAAAAAGTTATTGATACTGTACAACAATTGCAAAGTGAGAGACAAAATGGTTTTGATGCCTTATGGATAGCAGCTAAAGGTGAGAGAAGAGGAGCTGAGCCTAGAACTAAAAGAATTTGTCAGGACTCTGAGAACAACTATTGTCGTCGATTGTTCTGTGAAATCATTGACAATATTGTGCAACAAATAGATGTGAGGTATGGTTCAGTTTCGAAGTTGAGATTCTGTCATCTCCTCTCACCTAATAAATTTTCCATTTACAAGGAAAATTTTCCGTCTGTCCTTCTGGAGTCCTTAGGATCAGTGTATGAGCCATTATTTGATCTTGCAAGACTCAAAAGTGAACTTTTAGTGGTATATTCCAGTGACGAATTTCATGGTCTACATGTCTGAGTTGGTCAGGTTTCTAAAGAACAATGACTTAATTTCTGCATTCAAAGAAGTATACATGTTAGCTGAGTTAATTCTGACTCTACCAAGTACCACAAGTTCAGTTGAACGTTCTTTTTCGGCTCTAAAACGCATTCACAACTACTGCAGGAGCACTCAGAGCGCGGACAGGTTAAGCAGTTTAAGTATTATTTCTATTGAGAAAGAAATACTCCACAGACTGAGACTCAAAGACTCATTTCATGAAAGGGTAATTGAGAAGTTTTTATGTAAAGAAAGAAGAGCAGAACTTGTTTATAAATAGATATGTAAACAGGAGAAAAGTTGACTGAACTAACATTTAGGATACTTTTATTATTATTATTATTTTGTTGTTGCATTTCCCTAAATAATGCAGCTTATAAACTTGATAATTAAATAGTTTCATAGTAGACGGATGATTATTTTTTTAAGCAGCACACCCACCTTGTCAAAACAGGATACGCCCCTGTTAATTATGAGTTTGTTAAGATTGTGGCAGCCTGTTTAATTGACCTGAGCCAATTAACAGGTTCCCGATATTATAACGACGAGACGTTATAAAATGCGCCACTCTGCTACTTTTGTTTTAATGCTCTGCTGTTGCCATTTAATATTTTGTAGTATTATTCACTCTGTTAGTTTAACTACCGTGTTACTTTAAAATACGCAACTCTCCCTTTTGCGTGTAGTGAAATAAGAAGTATTTATTATTAAGGGTTAATAATTGGCCTTAACATTTAATAGTAAGTAAAAAAAATAAAATAAAATAAAATAATGAAAATAAGAACTTGTATTACAATAAGTAAACTCATAAATTAGGATAGAGAGTTTTATAATCATTATTACGCAACATAATATAGGTAAGGATATTTAAATGTTGTAAGCCCAGGGTCGTGCCTGTTCAAAAATTCCTTCCCCATCTTGTCGGTTTGACGACAATCTCGGACAGGAAAATAACCTGTTACCGCCTGTACGAAACAATCCCATTGTTACAAGCTGCAAAGTCGAGGTAGACAATACACCACCTCCCTCTATTGTCTAATACAAAGTGTTTGGCCCCCTTTGAGCAGTAACAACATATTTTAACCATATGTTGAAAATTAAAATATGGCCTTGTGAGATTTCTCTCTTCTCTCTCTCTGAGGCGAGATTCGATTCTCTCGTATCACATATTTGTAAATAACTCTCATGTATTTAAATTTTTACTAATCCTAAAGATAGTAAAATAGAGTGCTCCGTATAAGTAGAATAAGGAGTGTATAAGACTTAGCATCTTAAGAACATGGCTCAATTCAATCCACATTTGTTGTTCAAAGACGAATTATGCTATGAAGCACTGTTGCGCGGACTCGCTTACGCGAACGTAACGGTCGCGGAACTACGCAAAACGTTACGCGAAAGTAGGCCAGATACACCCGCACAGTTAGGTCGATTAAGCGAAATAGATCTTGATAGCGAAAGAGAAACATGTTTCGCGAAGTATAGGGAATTGACGTCAATATCGCAAACCCTCCACGACGAAAAATCACCCTAAACAGTTAGGTCGTATTGGGCGATGGGTATTGAGATTAAATTGTTACAAGTTTAAGGTACAACACATTCCTGGCACCCAAAATGTAGTTGCCGATACACTGTCCCGTACGTTAGAGCCGCCTAATAAAATATCCGAAAATAAGGAAAGTGGTGAAACATCGATTATCAATACGCTAATTACTGAATTCCCCCTTGCATTTACTGATATAGCTCAGTATCAACAACAAGACCCGTATTTAAATACAATAATAGAACAGCTAGATATAGGAAATAATTCAGAAAAATATATATAGAGTAAGAGAGTATTATGTTATAGAGCAGCTAATGGAAAATCCTTGAGAATAATTGCCCCGGATATTATTAAACCTATGCTTATGGAATACTACCACTCATCCACCATTGGAGCACATATGGGAATAAATAAAACGATACATCGCATTCGAAAAGAATATCATTGGGAAAATATGAACAGCGAGATAGCTAAATTCGTAAAACAGTGTAAGTTGTGTGCACTGAGCAAGCCAGCGAGAAACAGCCACATAGGAAAATTAATCTCGGAGACTCCCACGTCACCCTTTTCTAAAATTTACTTGGACTTTTCTGGCCCCTACCCGCGTTCAAAATCAGGTAATACCATGCTACTCATTTGTGTAGACTCATTTACCAATTTCGTCTGGATGTATCCCATGCGACGAGCGTTAGCATCTACCACTGTGAAGATTTTGCAAGATAGATTATTTAAATACTTCGGTACACCAGTACATCTAGTGACAGATAACGGACGCCAGTTTAAGTCCACAGAATTCAAGGACATGTGTTTCAGACTAGGCATAGACCACATTACCGTTACAGAGTATCGTCCACAAGGTAATATAGCTGAGAGGTATTTGCGAAACCTAAAATCTGCTTTAATAGCCTACCATGCAAACGACCATACCTCTTGGGACCAGAACCTATCCTGGATACAATTTGCCTTCAACTCAGCATATCATGAAGGACATAAATCGACACCCTTTGATTTGTTGTATAAATATAAACCGAATCACCCATTATCCACAAAGTGGAAAATACATGAATTACTACCCCACGAAATTATTGGTAAAAATATAAAAAAGGTATGGAACGAAGCTCGCGCTAACTTAAGAGTGAACTTAAGAAAATCGCGAAAATATCACGAGCGGGTTAGTAAAGAAGTAAAGTATCAAGTCAGAGACTTAGTGATGTACAAAACTCACCCGACGAGTAGTGCAGTTGATAAGACCACCTCCAAACTATCTTACCGATGGTGTGGCCCTTACAAAATTTACAGATACTTAACTCCCGTAACCGTAGCACTGTATGAACCCACTACTACTAGAAGTCATGTTTCCCAGATAAAAAAGTATCACGGAAAGGAAAATGCTAGTGAGCAAGAAAATAAATGAAGTAGAAAAGGATAGATGTATTAAGACGTATATTTGCTATATTGTAATTGAGCCAATACTTAATAACCAAATCGTATAAATAGGAATGAGGCTTGATCAACCTTAGATCCTGTTCATCGAGATGTTCATCGAGAATATGAAAAGTGAGAAGTCAGCTGACACTGAATATAAGTTACGTTACTTTACAATTACTTTACTAATATTTTAACAAAATGATTCGTCAACCACGATTCAACGAAATACTTGAAAGAGAAAAGGAAACACAGTAAGGATGTGAAACCTACTCTGTGAAGAGTAACTCCATAACAAGAATAAGAAAAAGCTAAAGAAAAAACCGGTAGTAGTCTTAAGTAGTAGAATTAAGATAAATATTATATATTTTATGAACTTTGAATTTTATATATTTTAAGTATTAGTTAATAAGGTATTGTATCTCTTGCTAATAGTGAATAGTGAATTGAGAGTGATTCATGTACCTCATGAGGTTAAAAGAGAGAAAGGAATTTCACACAGAAAATCCGAGCATACTCCCAGTGCAATTCTGGTCTATTTCCCCGTTGAAAACACATCAGTCCCTGACCCTGTGTCTTCTTTAAGTGGAGGAGTACGTGACGATTTAATAAGCCTAAATCCCACAAAAATAAAAAAAAATGTATTATACTAATTTTGGCTTTAATAAGGTACGAATAAACCCTTCTCCATGCCCCAAACCGGTAGTAACCTGCCGATTTGCAACTACCCCTCGTCACATAAAAGAGTAATAAAAGTAAAGAGCGATGTCATAAAGTTGTAAGCGAATTAAAGCAAAATAATTAATAATAAGTGAAAATTACTTTTCGCTCTCAGAAACTACCTGCGCGCGGACAGCCTCTTTACCCCTATAGTAAATTAGTTCAGTTGAATCTCAGACTCCGCTGCCGATACAGCGTACAAAAGTATGAAGTCAATATAAAACCTGTAAACGATGAGAAGCTTGTGTGAGATAGCCGGATGATGTAAAAATGTCGTAAATGACGTGAGCGTATGACAATGACACCTCTGTAACGAACTAACATCACCTAATTGTGATGTTAAACTTTTAACATGTAACTGTTAACCGTAAGTAATATGTGCGGTACAACAATGTGAACACCAGTGAAAGTTACAACCCAAAACCTACCACAAGAATCTACAGACCCGACAGACGACTCATCTTTAGGAATGACAGCAGATTTTACCAAAACACGATAGCCAGAAGATCTCCAAGACACCCTGCACAACCGACAGAAGCGCCGATTCGCCGACGGTGTTACACTAAGGTGACACGGACGTTCAACTTCCGTGGTTCAGAACTTAACTTAAAATAATACATGATAGACACTTAATTAATAAATGAAAGTAAAGTAAAACACGAAAGACTGACTTAATTACCATAAAATTGTAATTTCATGCTTAGTAATAATATGTGTTAAGTTTAATGCTTTAATGAATATAAGACGTTAAAGTTAAATAAGCGCATTTTTCAGATGGCACAAAATAAAGATTATAATTTGAATATCATATACTGAAATAAAATACTCGGATCCGAGGGCTGTAAAAGCTATGTTAACTCATTAATTAATCTAATTCTATTTGTACAAGAGGTGCAAATGTTTTTACTTTTAACATACTCATTGCTAAATTTCTTCGGAGATGTTAAAACATTACGTAATAAAGAGATGTCATGGTCCAAAAAGGTGAGTGAATAAAACTACAAACCCCTGTCAATATCCCTCAATTCACGGGATCCTATTTAACATTTGTTTACATTCCAGTTAATTATGAGTTTGTTAAGATTGTGGCAGCCTGTTTAATTGACCTGAGCCAATCAACCAGGCTCCCGATATTATAACTACGAGACGTTATAAAATGCGCCACTCTGCTACTTTTGTTTTAATGCTCTGCTGTTGCCATTTAATATTTTGTAGTATTATTCACTCTGTTAGTGTAACTACCGTGTTACTTTAAAATACGCAACTCTCCCTTTTGCGTGTAGTGAAAAAAGAAGTATTTATTATTAAGGGTTAATAATTGGCCTTAACATTTAATAGTAAGTAAAAAAAAAAAATAAAATAAAATAAATTAATGAAAATAAGAACTTGTATTACAATAAGTAAACTCATAAATTAGGATAGAGTGTTTTATAATCATTATTACGCAACATAATATAGGTAAGGATATTTAAATGTTGTAACCCCAGGGTCGTGCCTGTTCAAAAATTCCTTCCCCAACTTGTCGGTTTGACGACAATCTCGGACAGGAAAATAACCTGTTACCGCCTGTACGAAACAATCCCATTGTTACAAGCTGCAAAGTCGAGGTAGACAATACACCACCTCCCTCTATTGTATAATACAAAGTGTTTGGCCCCCTTTGAGCAGTAACAACATATTTTAACCATATGTTGAAAATTAAAATATGGCTGTGTGAGATTTCTCTCTTCTCTCTCTCTGAGGCGAGATTCGATTCTCTCGTATCACATATTTGTAAATAACTCTCATGTATTTAAATTTTTACTAATCCTAAAGATAGTAAAATAGAGTGCTCCGTATAAGTAGAATAAGGAGTGTATAAGACTTAGCATCTTAAGAACATGGCTCAATTCAATCCACATTTGTTGTTCAAAGACGAATTATGCT
Organism: Magicicada septendecula; assembly: GCA_034769895.1. NCBI lineage: Eukaryota > Metazoa > Arthropoda > Insecta > Hemiptera > Cicadidae > Magicicada > Magicicada septendecula. The sequence continues at coordinate 95,422,375 of CM068373.1, forward strand.
ATGAAGCACTGTTGCGCGGACTCGCTTACGCGAACGTAACGGTCGCGGAACTACGCAAAACGTTACGCGAAAGTAGGCCAGATACACCCGCACAGTTAGGTCGATTAAGAGAAATAGATCTTGATAGCGAAAGAGAAACATGTTTTGCGAAGTATAGGGAATTGACGTCAATATCGCAAACCCTCCACGACGAAAAATCACCCTAAACAGTTAAGTCGTATTGGGCGATGGGTATTGAGATTAAATTGTTACAAGTTTAAGGTACAACACATTCCTGGCACCCAAAATGTAGTTGCCGATACACTGTCCCGTACGTTAGAGCCGCCTAATAAAATATCCGAAAATAAGGAAAGTGGTGAAACATCGATTATCAATACGCTAATTACTGAATTCCCCCTTGCATTTACTGATATAGCTCAGTATCAACAACAAGACCCGTATTTAAATACAATAATAGAACAGCTAGATATAGGAAATAATTCAGAAAAATATATATTGAGTAAGAGAGTATTATGTTATAGAGCAGCTAATGGAAAATCCTTGAGAATAATTGCCCCGGATATTATTAAACCTATGCTTATGGAATACTACCACTCATCCACCATTGGAGCACATATGGGAATAAATAAAACGATACATCGCATTCGAAAAGAATATCATTGGGAAAATATGAACAGCGAGATAGCTAAATTCGTAAAACAGTGTAAGTTGTGTGCACTGAGCAAGCCAGCGAGAAACAGCCACATAGGAAAATTAATCTCGGAGACTCCCACGTCACCCTTTTCTAAAATTTACTTGGACTTTTCTGGCCCCTACCCGCGTTCAAAATCAGATAATACCATGCTACTCATTTGTGTAGACTCATTTACCAATTTCGTCTGGATGTATCCCATGCGACGAGCGTTAGCATCTACCACTGTGAAGATTTTGCAAGATAGATTATTTAAAGACTTCGGTACACCAGTACATCTAGTGACAGATAACGGACCCCAGTTTAAGTCCACAGAATTCAAGGACATGTGTTTCAGACTAGGCATAGACCACATTACCGTTACAGAGTATCGTCCACAAAGTAATATAGCTGAGAGGTATTTGCGAAACCTAAAATCTGCTTTAATAGCCTACCATGCAAACGACCATACCTCTTGGGACCAGAACCTATCCTGGATACAATTTGCCTTCAACTCAGCATATCATGAAGGACATAAATCGACACCCTTTGATTTGTTGTATAAATATAAACCGAATCACCCATTATCCACAAAGTGGAAAATACATGAATTACTACCCCACGAAATTATTGGTAAAAATATAAAAAAGGTATGGAACGAAGCTCGCGCTAACTTAAGAGTGAACTTAAGAAAATCGCGAAAATATCACGAGCGGGTTAGTAAAGAAGTAAAGTATCAAGTCAGAGACTTAGTGATGTACAAAACTCACCCGACGAGTAGTGCAGTTGATAAGACCACCTCCAAACTATCTTACCGATGGTGTGGCCCTTACAAAATTTACAGATACTTAACTCCCGTAACCGTAGCACTGTATGAACCCACTACGAATAAATATGTACGTAGAAGTCATGTTTCCCAGATAAAAAAGTATCACGGAAAGGAAAATGCTAGTGAGCAAGAAAATAAATGAAGTAGAAAAGGATAGATGTATTAAGACGTATATTTGCTATATTGTAATTGAGCCAATACTTAATAACCAAATCGTATAAATAGGAATGAGGCCTGATCAACCTTACATCCTGTTCATCGAGATGTTCATCGAGAATAAGAAAAGTGAGAAGTCAGCTGACATTGAATATAAGTTACGTTACTTTACAATTACGTTACAATTACTTTACTAATATTTTAATAAAATGATTCGTCAACCACGATTCAACGAAATACTTGAAAGAGAAAAGGAAACACAGTAAGGATGTGAAACCTACTCTGTGAAGAGTAACTCCATAACAAGAGTAAGAAAAAGCTAAAGAAATAACCGGTAGTAGTCTTAAGTAGTAGAATTAAGATAAATTTTATATATTTTATGAACTTTGAATTTTACATATTTTAAGTATTAGTTAATAAGGTATTGTATCTCTTGCTAATAGTAAATAGTGAATTGAGAGTGATTCATGTACCTCATGAGGAAATTGTTAAAAGAGAGAAAGGAATTTCACACAGAAATACCGAGCATACTCCCAGTGCAATTCTGGTCTATTTCCCCGTTGAAAACACATCGGTCCCTGACCCTGTGTCTTCTTTAAGTGGAGGAGTACGTGACGATTTAATAGCCTAAATCCCACAAAAATAAAAAAAATTTATTATACTAATTTTGGCTTTAATAAGGTACGAATAAACCCTTCTCCATGCCCCAAACCGGTAGTAACCTGCCGATTTGCAACTACCCCTCGTCACATAAAAGAGTAATAAAAGTAAGGAGCGATGTCATAAAGTTGTAAGCGAATTAAAGCAAAATAATTAATAATAAGTGAGAACTACTTTTCGCGCTGGAAACTACCTGCGCGCGGACAGCCTCTTTACCCCTACAGTAAATTAGTTCAGTTGTATCTCAGACTCCGCTGCCCATACAGCGTACAAAAGTATGTAGTCAATATAAAACCTGTAAACGATGAGAAGCTTGTGTGAGATAGCCGGATGATGTAAAAATGTCGTAAATGACGTGAGCGTATGACAATGACACCTCTGTAACGAACTAACATCACCTAAATGTGATGTTAAACTTTTAACATGTAACTGTTAACCGTAAGTAATATGTGCGGTACAACAATGTGAACACCAGTGAAAGTTACAACCCAAAACCTACCACAAGAATCTACAGACCCGACAGACGACTCATCTTTAGGAATGACAGCAGATTTTACCAAAACACGATAGCCAGAAGATCTCCAAGACACCCTGCACAACCGACAGAAGCGCCGATTCGCCGACGGTGTTACACTAAGGTGACACGGACGTTCAACTTCCGTGGTTCAGAACTTAAAATAATACATGATAGACACTTAATTAACAAATGAAAGTAAAGTAAAACACGAAAGACTGACTTAATTACCATAAAATTGTAATTTCATGCTTAGTAATAATATGTGTTAAGTTTAATGCTTTTATGAATATAACACGTTAAAGTTAAATAAGCCCATTTTTCAGATGGCACAAAATAAAGATTATAATTTTAATATCATATACTGAAACAAAATACTCGGATCCGAGGGCTGTAAAAGCTATGTTAACTCATTAATTAATCTAATTCTATTTGTACAAGAGGTGCAAATATTTTTACTTTTAACATACTCATTGCTAAATTTCTTCGGAGATGTTAAAACATTACGTAATAAAGAGATGTCATGGTCCAAAAAGGTGAGTGAATAAAACTACAAACCCCTGTCAATATCCCTCAATTCACGGGATCCTATTTAACATTTGTTTACATTCCAGTTAATTATCAGGCGCGAATTCTCCATATGTGCGACGTGTGCGCCGCACGCGTCAAAATTATTGCTGTGAATAAATAAGTTAAAACTTTACTTATGTTTCAAATTAATATGTGTTATTGCAAGGAATGTGTGCGCTGGGAGCGGCCGCACCTCTCATGGCTATTGCTGAGGTAGCTGACTGGCGAGAAGTGCGTGCTAGACTTGTATAGGGGAACGGAGAGGTAAAGTGGTGGTGCAGCGGTGTTAGCGTGCCTTGAGTGCGGCTTCAGTACCGCACCAACCAGGCGTGCTGAGAGTTGTATGGTTTCTAAAGTTCTTTGAGATTTTCGAATAATTTCTGTTGAATCGTGATTCTGTTTTTGTGATGTGCTTCTAAATCATGGAAAATCATAATTGTACAATTGATGACATTTTGAAAAATGGATTTTCATGTAGAAGTTTCGAAGAAAAACTTAAAATTGTTACAAATGGAAGACATCGTGCCCTCCGTTGCCTAATTTAACAACTAAACACAAGGGCAAAAAGGAAGAATACACTAGACACTTTTCAGTATCATCTTTCAACTCGATTCCATGGTTAACTGGCTGTGAGAAATTAAATAAATTATTTTGTTGGCCATGTATTCTTTTTTCCAAAGAAAAAAGTGTGTGGACGAAAACTGGATTTTCCGATCTCAGTCATTTATCCTCTGCACAGCAACGACACGAAAGATCGCAGTCTCAGGTAGAATCATTTCTTAAATGCAAGATGTTTGGAAAGCAGAGAATTGACGTTTTAATTGACTCCCAACATAAAGACAATATCAGCAAACACAATAAGCTTGTTAAAAAAAATCGAGACATATTGAAGAGATTAATAGATGCTGTTTGTTATCTTGCAAAGCAGGAACTTCCTCCGAGAGGCCATGATGAGTCAGCCGACTCATTAGACAAAGGAAATTACTTGGAGTTTCTTGAGGCACTTAGAACATATGATCCTCTTTTAGACAACCATCTAAAAACAGCTACTGTGTTTCGAGGTACATCTCCAGCAATACAAAATGACATAATCCATGCTATACGGGATGTTATTATAGACGAAATAAAGGAAGAAGTTTCTTCAGCAACCTTCACTTCTATCATGCTGGACGAGTCGTCTGATATCTCATGTAAATCCCAACTTTCAACTGTGCTCCGGTTTGTTAAGGATGGTGCTGCTGTGAACGCTTTGTTGGATTTACTGACGTAAGTTCAGATAGAACAGCTGAAGGACTATTTGCACATGTGACAAGTTTCGTGGAAGAGTTTAATATCAGTGACAGATTGGTAGGGCAGACGTATGATGGTGCCGCAGTAATGAGCAGTCACTTGAACGGGCTTCAAGCTAAAGTTCTAGAATCTTACCCAAAGGCTCTCTGTACACATTGTTATGCCCATGTTTTAAACTTAATTCTTCACAAATGTCTCTCAAATATAAAAGACGGCAGGATTTTTTTTCAAACACTTAGTGGGCATCCAGCGTTCTTTTCCAAATCCTCAAAAAGGACAATTGCTTTGGAAGAATTTGTACAGAGGAAACTGCCATCAGTTGCTCCTACCAGATGGAATTTTACTTCAAGGTTAGTGCAAACTGTCAAAGAATATATTGTTCAACTTATAGAATTTTTTGAAAGTATTGTAGAAAACTGTAGTGAATTGGAAAGTGATACAGTAGTCAAATCAAGAGGTTTTCTCTCTTTTTTGAGTGAGTTCAATACCGTAATTTTGTTGGAAGTGTTTTCCAAACTGTTTTCATACACAGATGTACTGTATAATATTCTCCAGAGTGAATCTGTAGATATAATGTACTGTCATCAAAAAGTTATTGATACTGTACAACAATTGCAAAGTGAGAGACAAAATGGTTTTGATGCCTTATGGATAGCAGCTAAAGGTGAGAGAAGAGGAGCTGAGCCTAGAACTAAAAGAATTTGTCAGGACTCTGAGAACAACTATTGTCGTCGATTGTTCTGTGAAATCATTGACAATATTGTGCAACAAATAGATGTGAGGTATGGTTCAGTTTCGAAGTTGAGATTCTGTCATCTCCTCTCACCTAATAAATTTTCCATTTACAAGGAAAATTTTCCGTCTGTCCTTCTGGAGTCCTTAGGATCAGTGTATGAGCCATTATTTGATCTTGTAAGACTCAAAAGTGAACTTTTAGTGGTATATTCCAGTGACGAATTTCATGGTCTACATGTCTGAGTTGGTCAGGTTTCTAAAGAACAATGACTTAATTTCTGCATTCAAAGAAGTATACATGTTAGCTGAGTTAATTCTGACTCTACCAAGTACCACAAGTTCAGTTGAACGTTCTTTTTCGGCTCTAAAACGCATTCACAACTACTGCAGGAGCACTCAGAGCGCGGACAGGTTAAGCAGTTTAAGTATTATTTCTATTGAGAAAGAAATACTCCACAGACTGAGACTCAAAGACTCATTTCATGAAAGGGTAATTGAGAAGTTTTTATGTAAAGAAAGAAGAGCAGAACTTGTTTATAAATAGATATGTAAACAGGAGAAAAGTTGACTGAACTAACATTTAGGATACTTTTATTATTATTATTATTTTGTTGTTGCATTTCCCTAAATAATGCAGCTTATAAACTTGATAATTAAATAGTTTCATAGTAGACGGATATGATTATTTTTTTAAGCAGCACACCCACCTTGTCAAAACAGGATACGCCCCTGTTAATTATGAGTTTGTTAAGATTGTGGCAGCCTGTTTAATTGACCTGAGCCAATTAACAGGTTCCCGATATTATAACGACGAGACGTTATAAAATGCGCCACTCTGCTACTTTTGTTTTAATGCTCTGCTGTTGCCATTTAATATTTTGTAGTATTATTCACTCTGTTAGTTTAACTACCGTGTTACTTTAAAATACGCAACTCTCCCTTTTGCGTGTAGTGAAATAAGAAGTATTTATTATTAAGGGTTAATAATTGGCCTTAACATTTAATAGTAAGTAAAAAAAATAAAATAAAATAAAATAATGAAAATAAGAACTTGTATTACAATAAGTAAACTCATAAATTAGGATAGAGAGTTTTATAATCATTATTACGCAACATAATATAGGTAAGGATATTTAAATGTTGTAAGCCCAGGGTCGTGCCTGTTCAAAAATTCCTTCCCCAACTTGTCGGTTTGACGACAATCTCGGACAGGAAAATAACCTGTTACCGCCTGTACGAAACAATCCCATTGTTACAAGCTGCAAAGTCGAGGTAGACAATGCACCACCTCCCTCTATTGTCTAATACAAAGTGTTTGGCCCCCTTTGAGCAGTAACAACATATTTTAACCATATGTTGAAAATTAAAATATGGCCTTGTGAGATTTCTCTCTTCTCTCTCTCTGAGGCGAGATTCGATTCTCTCGTATCACATATTTGTAAATATCTCTCATGTATTTAAATTTTTACTAATCCTAAAGATAGTAAAATAGAGTGCTCCGTATAAGTAGAATAAGGAGTGTATAAGACTTAGCATCTTAAGAAAATGGCTCAATTCAATCCACATTTGTTGTTCAAAGACGAATTATGCTATGAAGCACTGTTGCGCGGACTCGCTTACGCGAACGTAACGGTCGCGGAACTACGCAAAACGTTACGCGAAAGTAGGCCAGATACACCCGCACAGTTAGGTCGATTAAGCGAAATAGATCTTGATAGCGAAAGAGAAACATGTTTCGCGAAGTATAGGGAATTGACGTCAATATCGCAAACCCTCCACGACGAAAAATCACCCTAAACAGTTAGGTCGTATTGGGCGATGGGTATTGAGATTAAATTGTTACAAGTTTAAGGTACAACACATTCCTGGCACCCAAAATGTAGTTGCCGATACACTGTCCCGTACGTTAGAGCCGCCTAATAAAATATCCGAAAATAAGGAAAGTGGTGAAACATCGATTATCAATACGCTAATTACTGAATTCCCCCTTGCATTTACTGATATAGCTCAGTATCAACAACAAGACCCGTATTTAAATACAATAATAGAACAGCTAGATATAGGAAATAATTCAGAAAAATATATATAGAGTAAGAGAGTATTATGTTATAGAGCAGCTAATGGAAAATCCTTGAGAATAATTGCCCCGGATATTATTAAACCTATGCTTATGGAATACTACCACTCATCCACCATTGGAGCACATATGGGAATAAATAAAACGATACATCGCATTCGAAAAGAATATCATTGGGAAAATATGAACAGCGAGATAGCTAAATTCGTAAAACAGTGTAAGTTGTGTGCACTGAGCAAGCCAGCGAGAAACAGCCACATAGGAAAATTAATCTCGGAGACTCCCACGTCACCCTTTTCTAAAATTTACTTGGACTTTTCTGGCCCCTACCCGCGTTCAAAATCAGGTAATACCATGCTACTCATTTGTGTAGACTCATTTACCAATTTCGTCTGGATGTATCCCATGCGACGAGCGTTAGCATCTACCACTGTGAAGATTTTGCAAGATAGATTATTTAAATACTTCGGTACACCAGTACATCTAGTGACAGATAACGGACGCCAGTTTAAGTCCACAGAATTCAAGGACATGTGTTTCAGACTAGGCATAGACCACATTACCGTTACAGAGTATCGTCCACAAGGTAATATAGCTGAGAGGTATTTGCGAAACCTAAAATCTGCTTTAATAGCCTACCATGCAAACGACCATACCTCTTGGGACCAGAACCTATCCTGGATACAATTTGCCTTCAACTCAGCATATCATGAAGGACATAAATCGACACCCTTTGATTTGTTGTATAAATATAAACCGAATCACCCATTATCCACAAAGTGGAAAATACATGAATTACTACCCCACGAAATTATTGGTAAAAATATAAAAAAGATATAGAACGAAGCTCGCGCTAACTTAAGAGTGAACTTAAGAAAATCGCGAAAATATCACGAGCGGGTTAGTAAAGAAGTAAAGTATCAAGTCGGAGACTTAGTGATGTACAAAACTCACCCGACGAGTAGTGCTGTTGATAAGACCACCTCCAAATTATCTTACCGATGGTGTGGCCCTTACAAAATTTACAGATACTTAACTCCCGTAACCGTAGCACTGTATGAACCCACTACTACTAGAAGTCATGTTTCCCAGATAAAAAAGTATCACGGAAAGGAAAATGCTAGTGAGCAAGAAAATAAATGAAGTAGAAAAGGATAGATGTATTAAGACGTATATTTGCTATATTGTAATTGAGCCAATACTTAATAACCAAATCGTATAAATAGGAATGAGGCTTGATCAACCTTAGATCCTGTTCATCGAGATGTTCATCGAGAATATGAAAAGTGAGAAGTCAGCTGACACTGAATATAAGTTACGTTACTTTACAATTACTTTACTAATATTTTAACAAAATGATTCGTCAACCACGATTCAACGAAATACTTGAAAGAGAAAAGGAAACACAGTAAGGATGTGAAACCTACTCTGTGAAGAGTAACTCCATAACAAGAATAAGAAAAAGCTAAAGAAAAAACCGGCACTAGTCTTAAGTAGTCGAATTAAGATAAATTTTATATATTTTATGAACTTTGAATTTTATATATTTTGAATATTAGTTAATAAGGTATTGTATCTCTTTCTAATAGTAAATAGTGAATTGAGAGTGATTCATGTACCTCATGAGGAAATTGTTAAAAGAGAGAAAGGAATTTCACACAGAAATTCCAAGCATACTCCCAGTGCAATTCTGATCTATTTCCCCGTTGAAAACACATCGGTCCCTGACCCTGTGTCTTCTTTAAGTAGAGGAGTACGTGACGATTTAATAAGCCTAAATCCCACAAAAATAAAAAATTTTATTATAGTAATATTGGCTTTAATAAGGTACGAATAAACCCTTCTCCATGCCCCAAACCGGTAGTAACCTGCCGATTTGCAACTACCCCTCGTCACATAAAAGAGTAATAAAAGTAAGGAGCGATGTCATAAAGTTGTAAGCGAATTAAAGCAAAATAATTAATAATAAGTGAGAACTACTTTTCGCGCTGGAAACTACCTGCGCGCGGACAGCCTCTTTACCCCTACAGTAAATTAGTTCAGTTGAATCCCAGACTCCGCTGCCGATACAGCGTACAAAAGTATGTAGTCAATATAAAACCTGTAAACGATGAGAAGCTTGTGCGAGATAGCCGGATGATGTAAAAATGTCGTAAATGACGTGAGCGTATGACAATGACACCTCTGTAACGAACTAACATCACCTAAATGTTATGTTAAACTTTTAACATGTAACTGTTAACCTACGATGTGTTTACTTACGAGTAATATGTGCGGTACAACAATGTGAACACCAGTGAAAGTTACAAACCAAAACCTACCACAAGAATCTACAGACCCGACAGACGACTCATCTTTAGGAATGACAGCAGATTTTACCAAAACACGATAGCCAGAAGATCTCCAAGACACCCTGCACAACCGACAGAAGCGCTGATTCGCCGACGGTGTTACACTAAGGTGACACGGACGTTCAACTTCCGTGGTTCAGAACTTAACTTAAAATAATACATGATAGACACTTAATTAACAAATGAAAGTAAAATAAAACACGAAAGACTGACTTAATTACCATAAAATTGTAATTTCATGCTTAGTAATAATATGTGTTAAGTTTAATGCTTTTATGAATATAACACGTTAAAGTTAAATAAGCCCATTTTTCAGATGGCACAAAATAAAGATTATAATTTTAATATCATATACTGAAACAAAATACTCGGATCCGAGGGCTGTAAAAGCTATGTTAACTCATTAATTAATCTAATTCCATTTGTACAAGAGGTGCAAATGTTTTTACTTTTAATATACTCATTGCTAAATTCCGTCGGAGATGTTAAAACATTATGTAATAAAGAGATGTCATGGTCCAAAAAGGTGAGTGAATAAATCTACAAACCCCTGTCAATATCCCTCAATTCACGGGATCCTATTTAACATTTGCTTACATTCCAGTTAATTATGAGTTTGTTAAGATTATGGCAGCCTGTTTAATTGACCTGAGCCAATTAACCAGGTTCCCGATATTATAACGACGAGACGTTATAATTTCGGGAAAACAAACCCTTGTTGTGTACAATTGGGCTACTCAGAGGACTACCTTTTGCCCTTTGTTGTGAAAACCACAGAAACAGGCCTTCACTCGTCTTTTCATAGTCCAAAATTTTAATTGTTTTTCGCAAATTATTATTCGTTTCACATTTTTTCAAATTCCATTCTTCAATTTTTCCCTGGTTATGACACCAGTCATTGACTGTCACTTCTCCTACACCGAAATCAATTGCCACCTTTTGTACAGTGTCTCCCTGATCTAACCTCTTCAAAGCTTTCAATTTTGTTTCTAATGGAACATAGACACATTTCCTCTACTTGGATTCACTCACTTTTCTTCAGTGTGGTCTTTGCACAAAATTTGGTCTATCCACAGCAGTACGTACACACACAAAAGTTAACGGACCAGCGAATGACTCACTGGAAACTGAGGTATGGGTCGCGTGACCTTCAACAGAAATAGCTTGGACATGTGCGCACCACTGGCAGAGTACATCGTGGCACCGGAACGGTACCCGCTCAAATAGCAAATCACTTTATTAACACATGCTTTAATATGTTAAATTGGTGTACATATTATTTTTCTAGCAGGGTGCCTAAAACTATACGGAATCTCGAATTATCAAGACTCTACTGTAGTATAATTGCCATCTAACTCATAAAGCATTACCATGATTGTCAGCACTGTTCAGAAAAATTGTACCTGAGGTTGTGTGATGTATCTTTATGTGTTCAGTCATGCACACACATTAGTGCAAGTTTAAGAATCTGCAAAAATATATGACAAATATTTTCAGACATACTATAACTATACTCTTTTTATTCCTTTTGGGTGTATGTAGTTTGCCCCAAGTTGGTGGTGCCAAATTTTTAAGTAGACTCTTTATGCTAAAATAAATATTCAAACTCCTTATTCGTTCTTGTTTAAAATTCAATTATTTTTATTTAATCTTTTTGAAACTCATTTCAGTTGTAGATCATGTAAAATCTCAATCTCAGGGTTCATGTACAAGTCATGTCAAAGTATAGTACATACGTCGTAAACATATCATAAAACTATATTTATAAATTAATGTTTGGTAATTAGGTGTTGTTGATGTATGTTGTGTATCAGTGGGTTCTTTGTATCATACAAAAGTGCAAATGAACAATTGAAAAAGAAACTCTTACTACTAATAATTATTTGTGTACAATTAGAATTCACTGTTCTAAAAGTTTTTATTGTTTTTGAGATAGTATATCGCTGTGATTCGAACTTTAAATGTTAAGATGTTTACAAATATCTTGGTTGACTATTGGAGAGATCTCACCCATATGGTACTTTTCTTTACGATCTTTTTTCTTGATCCTTTGCGTCTGGACTTCTAGTTTTCTGTACCATCGATTAAAACATCATTCTTCTACTTATTTTCATAGTCTTTCAGTATCTTTTCGTCTCGTATCCTCCTTTAATTTGTATAAAAACCAGCATTAAAATTCGACACGTTCTGCCTGGTTTCAATATTTTTTCCATCAATAATCTTTCTACTAAAACACTAATTTATTCCGTTAAGGTCTTGGCAATGATATATTTATGGGTCACAGGTTCGGTCTCCCAATTTATAATTAATATTATTCCGTAGAATCTTATTCTATCTTCGTCACTATTACATTATAAGTTTGTAACGGAAAATTCTTAATTTTTTAATTATTTCCCTTTGGTTTTATTGAACTAGATGAGTTACTTGTGGTTTCATATAAATTATATGTTTCATGTAATGTTCATATTGTAATTATGTTTATTCACTTACACTATACACTGTTTTTACTTCTTAAAGTCTGTCACCGTTGTTCTCACCTTCTTACACTGTTACTCTCCCTAACTTTTATAATTATTGTTCAATATTATTATATTTGTAATTTTATATTAATTACAGTCTGTAGTTCACTTATAGGCATACACAGTAGCTGTTTGAGGTTCGCAGACCTCCTCATAGTTTGAATCTAAGGCTATACTCAATGTCTTATTTCTTACATGCTAAGTTTAATATTTGTACATTATAATTGTTTACTAATAACTATTTACATTTTTTGTCATTTGATCGTCTCTTCTGGGTATTTGTCACCGTCAGTTATTGTTTTGTCATGTTAATTGCATTTTTTAATTCCTAATTTTGCGTTCTCTATTTCCCTATTTCCCAATTATTCACTTATGATAATATTTCCCTTTTTGTTTCGATTTCTTTTTATTCCTTGAAAATATTAATTATCAATATTATTACAGTAATATATTGTCTCTTCATTACTGTATTTATTAAGTTTATTTTATTCTTCTATTTCTTTAATATTAATAAGATTGCATTTCTGCATATTTCACTACGAATTTTGATGGTATACTTGTCTTTCTTTGGAGGTGGAATCTTGTTACCTTATATAATGCCCCCCATTCAAGAATGATTATTTCGGATGGTATATATATAAGACTGATGAAATTATCATTCATTCTTGTGTGGTGTTTTCATAATACTTTTTCAGAGAAGCTTGGTTGTAAGTTCCTTTAAGTTGTTGATTGGTAGGATACGTCAATTCGTAGGTGTTGTTTTATAATGTTTACCACTCTACCGGGCATGTCGGAGAAAATATGTCTGTATTTGTTATAGATTGATATTAGTTTATTTGTTTGTTCTGCCTTTAGATTTAACTCCATTTTTCTTTTCTGGAATCTCTGGATCTCTAATTTTTGTTCTGCCACATTTCTTCATTATTATCTTGGTAATCTGTAGTATTTTGTAATGATCTAAACTCATCCATTATATCCACCCTAATATAATATAGCTGGCACGGATCTGAGGGGCACTTTGGCTACCAATCAACTCAGCCATCCATACTAAAACAATTATAACCGAGTACTGTCTTAGCATATTAAATACTCGACTGACAAATTAAATAGTAGGTCTCGTGCGACCAAAAGTATCCTGGAAATTGTAGATCCATTACTTTTTACTTCTATTAATACTTGCTTTCTGACAGACTTGTTTTGGCATCCAGTAGCTCCGATTAGAGTTATGTTATTAACGGGCAATGTTGGTATTATCTCTTGGCACTCTCTTTGTATCCTATCTAACTCAATACTGTTAATTAATGAGACATTCGCCCCGGTATCTATCATGACTTCTATTGGTATCCCATTTACCTCAGCTCTAATATATAAGATTTCATTATTATTATTATTTTCCCCATGGGTAGATTCTTCTTCCTTTACCTAACTCATTTCTAATATTTTTTGTTTTTATAGTAGCTTGTCCTAATTGTTATTATTATTATTCTTCTTATTATGATTATGGTTATTAAAACATTTATTATAGTAATTAGTTTTGTCGCCTTGTTTATTCATTACCCAAAATTGGTTCAGTCTCATTTAATAGTTTCTCTTAAGTCCTTGTTAGTGTTTCATTATATCTTCATTTATATTGTTTTTTCTTAATTTATATTATTTTTTATTTTGCTTCTTTAAATGGTCTGCTTGGTCGGTACCCAGAAAATCAGTCCCTTTTCTCGATGGTGTGTTGGTGCTTAATTTATCCGCGGTCTATTACTTCAATTGCCATAATTATTCGGATTATTATTGTGAACAGTATTATTCCGGTCCCTCTTGTTTCTTGGTCTTTAGCAATTTTCTCTTCAGTCCCTTTTGAGTTTCTCACTATTACCTTGTACTTCAATTTTTCTCGCGTAAAATTTTCATTTGTATCGATGCCTACATCAATCACTTTACCATCTAGACTACTGGACAAATGTTTCAATGGCATATCAATTATCAATGACATCACTGATCCTTTATTATGCATTTCTTTTTCTAGTGTATTTAATTTAACTATAGACTTGCTTATGTTTTTACTCACGGTTTTATTGTGAGTCCCTTTGAAAATTTCTGTTAAGCTCTTTCTGTTATTTTTAAAATGACTTACTTTTCTATGTTCAGTACTTAGGATGTTAAGTACATTAACTAATCCATTGTTCATCATCTCCAACTCTTCCCGTGTTTTTATTAGTTTATGTTGATGCATTTGTCTCATTTTCTTCGTCTTCATTTCCATATGTTTAATATTCTCTTTGTTTCTGTTATGTTTATTTTCAGATAACAATGTACTTATGTCTTCTTTATTTTTTATTTCCTTACTACCTTCTTTTTCTAATTTACTGGTTCCATGTTCTTATTCGATGTTTCTTTAATACTTCCGGAAGTGCTGTCTAGTGTTTCATTCAATTTCTTGAAACCACTATCTACTATTTCATTAAGTTGATCTGCTTTGTCATTTGTTTCTTCCTTTTGTATTTCCTTACTACTATCTTCTATTTTCTGACTTAATTGTCCCATCAACTGTTTCCTATCATTTCTTAATTCTTCTATAAACTGTCTCATTTGTTGTCGCTCATTGTCACTCATTCTCTTATCATATTCATCTATTGCCTTACCGTATTTTTTAAAAAAACCCTTCCATCCATTCCTGGAAGCTTTCATTCTTCTTTTGTTCTGATGTTTCATTACTGCTTTCGATTTTTTTATTCAGTCTCCTTATTACTGTCGATTTTATTATTTAGTGTGTCAATATCCTCCTTTATTTCTCGTTTTAATGTTTCATTATTTTCCTTTATTTTTTCTGTTCCATTTTTACTTTCATTTAAAAGTTCACATGATTTATCATTATTTTCCTTTATTGTTAATATCAATAGTTTACTATCCTCTTTTATTTCTTCTGTCAACAGATTCTCCCCCATTTTCTTACAATTATCATCTATTTTATGACCTAATAGTTCCATGTTTTTATCGTTATTTTCTAAATGTTCGTTCGTTCTTTTGAAAGTTCTATCTACGCCTTCAATTGTCTCTGCAGTTGGCTGTCACAGTTTCATTGTGCTGGTCACTTTTTTGGTTAAGTATTTCATCAATGTGTTCTATTTTTTCATTGTTTGGTATTTCTTCTATCTCCGGTATTAGTGGTTCTATTTTTTTATCATTATTTTCTTTTATCCACGGTTCACTATCATTTATCATTTCTTCTACTATTTTATTCTTATTATCTATCTTCTCACTGAGGATTTCTATGTTTTTATTCTCTGTTTCACTGTTTTTATTTAAAAGTTTACAAGATTTATTATTATTTGCCTCTATTTTTTCTTCCACTTTTTTGTTCCATCTTTCCATATTTCTTCGTTCAAATTCCATGAACCGTTTATGAGAATTTATTACGTCTTTTCTCATTCATTTTGATCGTTAAAATATTGCTTCTGATGTTCGTTTTATACTTTCATTCAGTTCCTCCAGGCTCATGTTCTTTATTCGTTCCATGTTTTTATCGTTGGGTATTTCTTCTATCTTCGGTTTGTTATCATTTCTTATTTCTTCCACTTTTTTATTGTTACCACTTCTCATCTGTTCCTGACTACTTATTATTTTTCCATTATTTTATGGTCATCTTTCATCATTTGTTTCTGCTCATTTATTAATTTCTTGGTACCTTTAAATTCTTCCTCGAATGCTTCCATTCTTTTATGTTCATCTTCCATTATCTGTTTACGATCATTCCTTTCTTCTTCCTCCCACTGTTCTGTTCGCTTATTGAATAATTCTATATTTTGTTTTATACTTTCCTGCCGGGTTTTCATTCTTCGTCATCTTATTTGGTCTGACTCCTCTTTTATCTGTTTCTTTTCCTTTTCCATTGGTTCTTTTCACCATCCCCATTGTTTCTTCCTTAATTCTTCTCATTGTTTTGACTCCTCTTTTATCTGTTTCTTTTCCTTTTCCATTTGTTGTATTATTTCCTCATTATTTTGGTTTAGGTATTTCGTTATTCTATCCCAGTCCATGTTCATTGTTTGTTCTATGTTCATTCTACATGAGGTTCCTCTTTTGGCCATCTTGTTCACTTTTGTATGATCGCCAGCTAGAAATGACAACTCTAATATTCTATTCAATCTTTATTTATTCCCTTTTTCTAGCACTCAAGTTGGGCGCCAATTTTGTAATATAAGACTCGTTAAGCTATAATAAAATCTCTTAATTAGCCACACGTTGGTTGCGTCAATTATGTAACTCGCCCCTGTTTATTCCTTTTGGGTGTATGTAGTTTGCCCCAAGCTGGTGGTGCCAAATTTTTAAGGAGACTCTATGCTAAAATAAATATTCAAACTCCTTATTCGTTCTTGTTTAAAATTCAATTATTTTTATTTAATCTTTTTGAAACTCATTTCAGTTGTAGAGCATGTAAAATCTCAATCTCAGGGTTCATGTATAAGTCATGTCAAAGTATAGTACATAAGTCGTAAACATATCATAAAACTATATTTATAAATTAATGTTTGGTAATTAGGTGTTGTTGATGTATGTTGTGTATCAGTGGGTTCTTTGTATCATACAAAAGTGCAAATGAACAATTGAAAAAGAAACTCTTACTACTAATAATTATTTGTGTAAAATTAGAATTCACTGTTCTAAAAGTTTTTATTGTTTTTGCGATAGTATATCACTGTGATTCGAACTTTAAATGTTAAGATGTTTACAAATATCTTGGTTGACTATTGGAGAGATCTCACCCATATGGTACTTTTCTTTACGATCTTCTTTCTTGATCCTTTGCGTCTGGACTTCTAGTTTTCTGTACCATCGATTAAGACATCATTCTTCTATTTATTTTCATTGTCTTTCAGTATCGTTTCGTCTCGTATCCTCCTTTAATTTGTATAAAAACCAGCATTAAAATTCGACACATTCTGCCTGGTTTCAATATTTTTTCCAACAATAATCCTTTCTACTAAAACACTAATTTATTCCATTACGGTCTTGGCAATGATATATTTATGCGTCACAGATTTGGTCACAAGAATATTCTCTTTAAGGGAAGGGTTCAAGCCATTCCCATTGTGACCTTGTTGAAGTACTCAACAAACCTCTCTCTGATAGTATAACTGACATTGTCCTTGCCAATGTGACGATTTGATAGGAAACATGCCTGTTTCTAATGGTTACTCTTTAAGTAACTCTTCCCTGTATTTTTCATCACACTTTTTATGACAAAAAATTGTGCAGGAAACATGTTTTAGATACTACGTGCTTTATATTTCCTTCTTTAATTTCTATGGGACTCAAAAACCCTCCACATCGTGGAAAGAATACCAAAACAATTTTCAATCACCCTCTGTGTGCGTGACATAATTTGTAATTCTATAAGGTGTGTTATAAAAGTATTTGGTACCGTTAATGCCTAGTCAGCTGATTTGACTCCAAAAAAGCAAAACATATTTTTACAGTACACTAAATACTCAGTATAAGTTTTATGAAAACAGCTGATCTGTTTGTTTACAAATGTCCACTGTTGTGTTGCATGTTAATCTCATTTGACGATTTACCATGTCAGAAAAAACTGATCAGAGAATTTGCAACAGATTTTTTTAAAAATTTGGTGAAACATGTAAAAATACATTTGAAAGGTGCACAAAGTTTGTGGGGAAAGTTTGTATGACTTATAAACAGGTGTATGAGTAGTTTAAGTATTTTAAAGATGGGCGTGAAAATGTTGAGAGTGACGAGCGTTCAGGGAGGCCTTTACCCAGCAAACTGACCACAATGCTGAGCTTGTGCTACATCTGTAATGGGAACATACAGAATAGGTTCAAGTTTACCCATGAAGTGGTGCATGTTTGGGGAGATCAAAATCCCGATTATCAAATTCTTACCCATCTGAGATCCCTCAAAAATTTCATAAGTATTTCTTACACACATTCCAAATCAACACCAAAGAATTCATATTCTAGTCCCTTGATAGCCAACAGAAGGATCAAATTCACTTTTTTTCCATCAATGGCACCCCTAACAATCTGGGAAGCCCCATCTTTCCTTCTTGTGTCTCTCTATAAATATATGTGCTTGTGTGTGTGTCTGTTTGTGTATGTGTGCAGCAGATTATGTCACTAACAGTAAGTATAAATGGCAGTATCCTAATTCTCTTGACTTAATGATTTTGTAAATCGTTTGGTTGTGTAACTTGAACTGTTAGTTTAGTTCCAAGAAGGCAATGAGGTCACCAAGCCACAGACCCCAGCGTTGATACACCCAGTAACCCAGTAACTCATGTAATCTGTATTAGAATGTTGTAATGCAAACTGTACACGTTACTGATAGGGTGATGCAGCCGCATCTTCTGTACCGTACGCGGTTACAACGGTTTTTTATTTTTAAATAAATTTTTGTTATATTTTACAACATATAATAATTAGCAATATATTAAATATTATATATTACATACATATATTGAACTGATATTTCTTTTTAGTTATATTTGTTTCTGTCTCCTATAGTAATTGCCCCTTTATTTGGGCGATCAGTTGTCTATATTATTTTAGTATTTGAATACTTTTTTAAGTGTTGTTTATGTTAACATATGACCATGAAAAACTCTATCTCAGGGTAGACAACTATTATTTCGATTTATATTATTTAATATGGGGAATGATTAATTACTTTCTTTAGTCAGTACCAAATAACTCTTAAGAAAATTTGAAGAAATTATATTAAGAGAATATACCGTGGACATGCTAATCGTTCAATTATCAGATTTTCAAAACTGCAACAGATTCAAGTCTTGTACTCTTGTAGTTCCTTTACAATTTGTCACCAGCATAGATGTCGCTCTTAATAGGATTATTTTGTTTATAAAATTATTTCCAATGTTTACTAATAAAATCTTCTGTTATTTTTATTCTTTATTAAACTTCTTTTACCTCCAATATTTTACACACTTCGTTACAAATTCAAAGTAAATTATTTTTCTTTGGCTTATTGATCCAAGATAGATTACAATATTAATTCTTTTCTTTTTATTATTTATACCAATTGAGTTACTTTAACTCTCACAGAGATGTGTATAAGGTGAAAAATTGAATTAGACTTATTTACAGAATCTTCCTGTCTGATGTGTGTTCTATTAAATATAAAATTAAACTAAACAAATTTTCTTACATTCCAACACAATTCAATTATAACAATTTACATTTGCCATCTTGATACCTCACTAAATTTGTCACATATTTTTATCATATTACTCTTAAAAACATATATAATTTTACTAATTATTATTAAATACATTTATCTGATTTTTACATTATTCATTCTCATTTGTATCTATTATATTATAATGTTATTACCTTTTAGTTTTATTTTAATGTTTATTTTAATTTTATTATAATAATTGTCAACATATATTTTCTTCATGCTATTCTGTACAATACAGTCCAGTACTTGAGTTTACCTCTGTTTGTCGTGAATAACTAATCAGTTTTTGTTTATAATTCTACCATATGTTCAAAATATTATTAAATTTATACCTTTGATTTTTCTTAAATTATTATTTTATTCTTATGTACTGTTGTTCATTTTTACAGCAGTACATAATATATATAATATTTATATTATTTTATAATCTTATATTATGTTTTATATTATTATTATTAAACAATATTATTATATATTGTTGCGATGGTCTACTTGTCATAATATAAAAATCCAGCACTGTCGGGACATTTAATAAAAACATGTTTTTCATCAATGGCACCCCTAAAAATCTTGGAAGCCCCATCTTTCCTCAAAGCAGTGTGCACAATTCTCCCACACCTTTTTTGTACATGGCAGCAGATATAGCAAAATTGAAAGTTAAGGGCATGGAAATGCGCGAAACGCTTATGGTCAGAGGAGAAAGGCGACGTGGAGGGAGTTGCTGTGAGATGTGAGAAGAGAATTGTTGTTATCAGCGAAGGTGCAGCCAACCTATGAATATAATTTCTAATAGTAACAAAAACTCACGGCTGTTAAGGTTTGTTTGTAAATATGTCACCACGAATTTCTATCTGTGTGTGTGTGTGTGTGTGTGTATGTGTGTCTAAAAAAATTATACGTTTATTGTTTCCGACATAAATAAAATAATAATAATATTGTAATTGTATTACTATACAAATCAAGCAAATGATATGTACTGTACACATGTATTGGAATTTGTTGCTGTTACATATCAGAATGTTTTATAAACGTATCTGAGTGTTGTTTGGCTCTGTCATTGTGTACTGCTGAGACGTAAAAAACTACAGCCTTTCTGACCGTTCTTATCGCAATGGAATTTGCAAACTCTACACTTCCACTCCTTAATTACACTCGACTATCTCTACAGTTTATCATTACATAAAGGAACGCGTTCTTCGTATTAATTTAATTGCAAGAATCTTTTTAATCCTGGACAACAAAAAACTGTTTATTCTTACTTCCCGTTGTTAACTATGAATAACTTTCCTGTCTTTGCTAGTTGAAGGAGAAGTATCCAATTTAACAAATCATATTACTGAATGATAACACAAATAATTACGATAATACGCAATTACTGAATAAAAACTACCAATAGAAATTAACTTAAAAGTTAAATAACTAATAAAAATGAATGACTGTATAACAACGATCCAATTAATAATAAATTTAAATAATAATAACAAATGCAAGACTGATATAGTACGTAACGCAGTAACTAAAAATATACGGGTAACTAAAACATCACACACAAAGTTGGCAACACCTTCACTTGCATACCAGCTGATACTCCGTTACCCTCCCGCTATTCACAATTTCAAAGTGGACTTGTCCATCCATAAATTTGTTTCTGCGCATATGCCCTTAACTTTCAATTTTACTATATTGAGCTTTCATATTTTCCTAACTGGCAAGACATCCTTACAGAACAATTTCACTTACCATTGAAAACGCCATTCTAAAGCTATGCCCAGTTACATAAAATGTATCTCTGGTCATCCAATACCTAAAAAAAATAAAGAAAATAGGTTTTAGAAGCTTTTTTTGACATGATAATGTCTTTTAGCTGGACATCGTTTCAAACTTTCTGTAACATTTTATTTAGCGTCACGCTGTATGACGTCATCATTGTTCAATTGTAACGCTTCCACACTTTCGATTCCCCACAGTCTAGAAATCTTCGGTATCTGTCGTTTTAACATGATAATGTTTGTTATATAGTAAATATATTTGTTATATAGTAAATATTTGTTATATGCACATTATACGTTTCAAAAGCCTAAATAAAAAGTGTGAAATACCGTTTACCAAATGGTAAAAGCTTAAGAGCATGATAATGTCTTTCAGCTGCCAGCTAAACGCAACATCTGCACAAAAGAAACAATCAGTCAGTCAGTAACCATAATAATGTTGCATTTAGCTGGCGGCTGAAAGACATTATAATCCTCTTAACCTTTTACCATTTGGTAAATGGTACTGTATCTTTTTTTTACCCGAGAGTATACCATATGTGCTCATGTCTGATGCCTGAGTCAGTACTAAACTATGCACAACCACACTGGCTGGCATAGTATAGTACAGCCATTTGTTTCAACAAACTGTCTTGTCCCATGATAAACTGCCATCCTGTAATTTTACTCTGCCATCCTGCAAGAAACTATACATAACATTTGTCATTGACTCAATCTTTGTTTCTACTATTTATGGACTCAGTGAAATAATTCGTTTTTTAAAATAGTAAAAATTTAATGCATGTTTAATTTATACTTTTACCCACTTTGTTAAAATGAGTTTCATTAAACATTTGAGTTTATTCATTGAAATGAACATACAGATTCCTCTTGTTATACAATTATAAATTGAACATACATAATAGTTTAACAATAAGATACAGCACACTATGTTAATATTACATGTCCAATTTATACAAAGCCACTTCCACATATTACAATATTGTAGGTATATTCTAAAATATAAAACAGAATACTGTGATTACAATAAATTACGTTGAAACAAGTACCAATGGTGAGTTTCTAAATGGAAACTGCACTATTTATGCACTATTTATACAGCTCTATATATTGTACATTTTAAGTGTAACACAACTTTATATTTTTCAAACATAATATTTTGTATTTAAATTTAAGTATTCATCTGAAACTTGTAAAAATTACAGTGCAATCAATATTGTGAAAAAATGTATCCTGTACTATTTAAACTTACTGATGGAAATTGGTTTTTATTGATATACTTTCTTATTTATAAAAAAGAATGAAACCTATTAATTTTGTTTTCAGTGTGAACATTTTGTTACAAATTACACTAGACTTGTTTATGTATATACAGTATGCGAGGACATGTTATGATTATTCTGTAGTACCTAAATGAATAAACACCCCTAATGGAGGGGAACAGTCACTAATACAAATGATATAAGACCAACTGATATATAAGAACTGCATCATCTGGAGCAGATGATCTGTACAAGAGTAGAAGATTACCAAAAGGAAGACCAGGTCTTCAGGGGAGTAAAAAAAATACAGAGCAGAGGAACCAGATGAGACAGTATGAGAGGCAAGATATATGGTGTACAATGTGACTACAACAGCCTTTGCCTAATGGATCTTATCAAAACTAATGCCACTACAAAGCAGGAAATCAAAAGAATGTTAGAGATTTGAAGTGGCAAATGGAATATATCAATCAGCACTTTAAGGAATGACATAAAATACAGAAGACACAAAATAGCATGGGAACTACAGAAACTACATAACAAGTATTCACACAGTGGCTAAGGATAATGATAAAAACGGGAGCACAGTACGTAAAAAAAGAATAGTAAATATGTAAATTATGTAAATATAAAGAATGATTTCTGCAGTCTAGCCTGTACCATTGGCACAGAATGGCTGAAGATTTACTAAAATTAAGAGTAATGAAAAAAGAAAGAGACATCACATATATATAATATTGAAAGTGACATTGCAGCCTTCCTTGAAACTGCGATTAGCAATGGGAACCAGTTTCTGAAACAGAATTACCAACTGCGAACATCCTAGTAGAGGGTGTCTTAAGAAAAGGACAAATTGAATATGCCAAGAGGCAGTCAGAGGCCAGAAGTGGTAAAAGAAATAATGGGAAGTTGAAACAGAAGACTTTACTTAAAATAATTTATTATTTTTAATTATCATTTACAATAAATGATAAAATGAAGACCTTGTTGTGCCCAGCACACTCCACATTATGACCTTATATATATAATTGTAAATGAGTAGAATCCTCAATGTATTATTTTATTTTATTTAAGGAAAGAATTATTTTTAATTTTTTTTAACAAGGGACAAACTGAGCAATTGTGAGGAAGTGTGCTGGCCAAATTTTATCATGGCTCATGTAGTGAGTTATCAACCACAGAAGCTAAGAATAGTATTCTTGTCAGTGTTTGTGAACAAGTTCCGCTTTGGTTCACAAAAATCAATGTCAAATTGTCGTCTTGCGTGACCTGATAAGTTTCGAGACACGTGCAAAGTCCAGTTCTAATTGGCTGAATTTTGGGTGTTAACTCGTAGAGACTCCTTGCGTCATGAGGGGTAAAAAATCGACGAAGAGCACTGGGAAGAGGTTCACTTTCTGGCTTCTTTGCGCACTATACGTACAGCTTCTGTCAACGATGGAGCCACATCAAAAGCATAATTACAACTTTATTTTTGTTTTACTTTGTTCAAATTAATTTCTTTTAATATAGATTATTGAACTTTCACTTGTGAAACTTACTTGTTTTTTCCCGTACGCGTTTCGGCGTGATGTGCGCCTTCATCAGCGGTGTGAGACATACTGTCAGTAACTCGTAACGGTTTTATTTGGTAGGTTAAGTGGGGTGGTGTGTGGGGGAAGGGGAAAAACAATAATACCACAGACAAAGTGTATTCCATCAACAAATACAGGAATGCCAAAAAACAAGTAACGAAAACTTCCTTACGCATCGCCTTCAATAAAACATGCCGAAAACACAACATCATACCAACACACGCACAAATTACAATAAAACAAAACACACATGGTGCACTTCAAACCAAACGAAAAGCTGAACAAAATCAAAAGCAAGACATACACCTAAACAACATTATCAATTGAATTGTTCATGATATCCGCTGTTTGGCCGTGGTCCATGGCTTATAACAAAACCAAACGTTTCGGCAGCTCCACTGGCTGCCATCATCAGTGGTATAAAAAATCCTGCACGCCGGGTGTTTATGTACAGGCCACAGTACTGTGGTATAGGCTAAAGCTGTCCTGCCATGCTACTTATAAATTCAGCAAAGTCTCACGTACAGGTAAAAATGACACCATCAGCCAATCGCAATAAAGATGGTGTATGATTGGCTCGCACCAAGCCTTGCCATTAGGTACTGACTTGTTTTCCGCTAATTTCCCGCGATGCCACCTGTGCTAGTTGTTATTGCTAATTTCAACCCCCGCACAGGTAAGAACTGCATCATCGGCCAATCAGAAACAAGAAGGTGTGTGAGAGGCTCGCATCGCGCCATGCCATAAAGTACTTAATGCGATGCTTTCGCCTCACCGATTCATAGGCAGGCTTTTGGCAGACTTCGAACCCAGCTCTTGAACACGACGGACCTCTCCTTTGGACTGCTCTCTTCTCCTGCTTGGACGGAAGATTTCGCTGTTATCAGCCGCTGCCCTGCTGCCTGCTGCTTATCCGCTGGACAGACATCATCTTGGCCCACTTGCTGCTTGAGACAACAAGAAGACAGAAGACCACAATTCAGCTGGCTGGTGAACTGAGTAGCCAGCACAAGAACAGCTTAGTTCGTCGGACCTTCTAAGGACCACCAGCCGAGTGACCCTTTTCAGGACCACCAACTTGCCGCTGAAGAGGAAGCATATAGCCTGCCAGAGCTCTAAGTTGCGCAGCGCATCTTGCCCGCTGACGCTCAGGCTCTTAGGTAGCGCTGCCTAGGGCGAACCTTGCGAGCCCCCACCAGTGGTAAGCGAGCTTGGATATCGCCTAGGTAAAGAGGCCGGTGGACACCTCTCTTGGTAAGGAGAGGTATCTAACGAAGCCGGTCATTAGCCCAGCTCATAGACAGCCTGAGCGTTCCAGTTTTCCCGCTTGCGATCCGGCTCGGGCCGGACCCTAGGTCCCTGGTTACCACCGGAGGCAGCCTGGCTGCCTCTGGTCGGCGAACCTCCCGCTCGTTGGCGGATATGCCCGGTTCGGGCGCGTCAACGAGCACGCAGTCGCTCGCCACTTCCATGCCTCACTCGAGCGACTCGCCGAGTTCTCCGCTAATGGATGCGGACCAAGTAGATCCCCGGACGGTTCCGCTGCCCGGTGACGAGACCGACGCTTTCGTGGCGGTTGGGCCACGGGGGCTCCCGGTTAAGAAACCGAGGCGGAACCGGTCCTCCTCAACCTCTTCCTCGGCGTCCGCCATGGAAGTTGTCCCCGCCGATGGCGAATCCGGCTCGGGGCCATATGGAGTCCGTCTTGATTCATAAGCATGCTGCGATCGCTATGAATCGGCGGTTGCTGCCAGAGCTGTTGGGTTGTGCGTCGTGAGACTACCCAATGGGTTCCTAGTACCGAGTCTCCGGTAGGGGCTCCTGCCTAGTGGTCCTGTCCAGACGGAATATTATTTATTTAATTTTTAGTGGTCGCTACAACGACATGCTCGTACTAAGGTCGACTAGTACAGTATTTGTCGAGGCCGTTTCCAAGATTCACCTGGACGTGATCGGTACTTGCCAAGGCCAGCTATGAGTGGGTTTGTCTGGGTCGTCGCAGCTCGGACGTAAAATTTACGTGCAAGTCGCCATGCGGACGTCTTCCAAGGAGCGGACACCGAGTCCTCTTCTCAAAAGTCGAGAAGAAAACCGATAGGGGACTTTGGCCGCTAGCCGAAGGCCCCTATGGAGAACGCTTTGCAAC
This sequence comes from Magicicada septendecula, assembly GCA_034769895.1. Taxonomy (NCBI): domain Eukaryota; kingdom Metazoa; phylum Arthropoda; class Insecta; order Hemiptera; family Cicadidae; genus Magicicada; species Magicicada septendecula. The sequence continues at coordinate 95,448,709 of CM068373.1, forward strand.
TTTCTTTTATGAACGGTTGCGAGGTAACCCCAGACGGGAAGAGCGTAGGTAATGATCGGCAACAGATACGCGTTGACGATCAACTTACCCAGCTTGCGGGTCATAGCCTTGTTGACAAGTATCGGAAACAGTTGCGCGAGACGAGCGGACGCTTTCTTTCGCATCGTCTCAGCGTGGGCACGCCAGGTGAGCCGACGATCAAGGTGGACACCGAGGTATTTAACTTCTCCCGACCAGGGCAAGTACGTTCTACCGAGTCTCACTCGGCCTCGTGGTTCTTTCCGGCGCTTTGAGAATAGCACCGCGGAGCTCTTGGTGTCGTTGACGGCAACTTTCCAGCTTTCCGTCCACGTCGTATACGCATCGAGTGCGCGCTGGAGTCGTGGGATAGCCCTGTCAGAGTTCCGATCGGCGGTATAGACCGCCGTGTCGTCGGCAAACAGGGTCATTTGGACTCCAGGCTCTCTGGGTGCGTCGTTGACGTACACGGAGAACAGAAGAGGCCCTAGCATGCTACCTTGAGGTACCCCGGCTGTAATGCATCTCTCGGAAGAGACATGGTCATCTATTCGCACGCAGAAAGTCCTCTCCGTCAGAAAGCTAGCAATCAAGCGAAGGTGCAGTCTGGGAGCTGGATTTCCCGGAGCTTGAACAAGAGCCCGTCTTGCCAGACACTATCAAAAGCCTTTTCCACATCTAGGAAACAGGCGACAGTCTGCTCTTTCCGACAGCCGGCGCCCGTGATGTATTCCACCAGTCTCATCAGCTGATGAGTGGTGGAATGCCCCACACGGAAAGCGAACTGTTCGGGGACCAGTACATCGAAATTTCTTAGATGGTCTAGTACTCTCCGTTGTACGAGACGTTCGAGAACCTTTGTCGTGGCTGACAGTAGACTAATGGGCCGGAGGTTGCCGGGACGGGAAGCATCCTTTCCCTTTCAAGCCGACAAGGAAGATCCACCAGTTCTTAAGGCCGACGAAGGACGTCCGAGACCCGCTATCATCTTGCGGTGTGTACGGAGTTCCCTGCTTATGCGGCCAGGTGTACATTGGTACTACGAAGCGCAGCGTCGGCACACGCGTGGGTGAACGTAGCCGTTACCGTAGATTGGGACAGCCGGAGAAGTCTGCCGTAGCTGAGCACGCGCTCGCCAATGCCGACCATCGGATCCGCTTCGATGAGACGAAAGTATTGTCGGCGGTGAGTGACTACTTCCCTCGTCTCCATATGGAGTCCGTCTTGATTCATAAGCATGCTGCGATCGCTATGAATCGGCGGTAGCTGTAGCTGTAGCTAATGGGGGGACGGGGCTCAAGGCCCCTGCATGGTAGCAGCGCCCGGAGTGACTCCTCCGATAACTGCAAGTAGGTCGGGTTCTCTCAAGGACTTTCGGAAAAACAAGGTCAAGTGGGTGGGATGGTATGCTCCTTGTGCAGTTGGGTAGGGGAGAGGATCTCACAAGTGAGGTGCTCAGCCTAGCCAAAGTCTGGTAGGATTTGGGCCCTGAAGCCAGCGGTGACGCGTCCGAGTCACAGCGGAGAAACGTCCCGGTACATATGAGGACCGGTTGGCCAGCGCTGCTGTCTCCGACGTGGCCCCACTGTCCGCATAGCGGTGATCAGCGCAGGCCCGTTGCGTATCCAGGGCGGGCGCCCGATGAAAGAAGGCACTTGCACAACTAACATAAGACAACCCCGCCGAGGCCGCAAACGACCAGGGCAGACCATTCAGGGCAGAGTGAGGTTTAATGCGATGTCTATGGTGTGGTAGGTGATCTGTTGGAGGTAGTGTATTTGCGGTAGGGTGTTGACTTGCAGAATGCGGGGTCTCTTGACTACGTGGCAAAGGGGACCTTCGTCCCTGGCCAGGTCACGGGGGTGGGGGTATTGGGAGTCTGCTGCCCGGAAGAAGAGGCCCACAGAGAGTCTGAAGACAAACTCTTCCACCGTTTGCAGACGGAGGCCCGTCCTGATAGCTCTGTTACAAACAAACCAGGGCGAGTTGGAGAGGATACGGACGGAACTGTTCTGGAACTGTTCCAGCTTACGCTTCGTTGTGGCAGATAAGAGGGGCCACCACGCTGGGGCTGCGTAGGTGAATACTGTTCTGATTAGCAGTAGATAAAGGGTAAGTTTAGTGCGCAGTGAGAGGGGACTTCTGCGTGAGATTTTGGCTCTGACGCCACGGGCTTGTCGGAGTTTGGTTTGGACGTGGCCTGCGAAGCTTAGTCGACTGTCGATAGACACTCCTAAGAATTTCACAGACTTCTTCCAAGCGATAGGGTTCCCATCTAGGGTTAGGGGCTGGCATGCGGTCCGCTTGCGCGTGATGCAGATCGCTTCGGATTTCTCCGCGTTGATCGCCACGCGCCACTTACGTAGCCAGGGAGGCAGAAGGTCGAGTTGGCATTGTATCACTGTGCTAGCAAAACCAGGGTTCTGCGAGCTGTAGTGATACATGGCATCGTCAGCAGAAAGGGAAAGAGTGACATTGGTATATACGGGCAAGTCGTTCGTGTACACGAGGTACAGAACCGGGCCGAGGACTGATCCTTGGGGAGCGCCAGCGTCTATGGGGCGGTCAGAAGAGACCGCTCCATCTACGCTAATGTGAAAAGTCCGGCCGCGGAGATACGACCAGAACAGTCTCACAGTAGATGCGGGAAGGGGCGTGTGTGCCAGTTTATAGAGCAGGCCTTCGTGTCAGACACGATCGAAGGCCTTACTAACGTCCAAGAGGACGGCTGCGGTGTGCAGCTTCTTGTTTGCAGCGTCAGAGAACTGGGTAACGACGCGGACTAGTTGTAGGGTGGTTGAATGCTCCCTGCGAAACCCATACTGTTCGCTGCGGATGAAACCATCAAGCAGCGGTACAACACGGGCGTGCAGGAGGCGCTCAAACACCTTCCATAACACGGGCAGTAGTGAGATGGGTCGATAATTTTCAGGGAACATGCGAGATTTCCCAGGTTTAGGGATCATGATTACCCTTGCATTTTTCCACAGGCGAGGGAAGTAATTGAGGCGGAGACATGAGTTGAACACGTCCAGGATATGGTCAGTGACAACTGATGGGTCATTCTTTAGGGCGGTCGCTCCTATTCTGTCCGGGCCGCAGGCCCGTTTAGGATTCAGCCGTGCGATAGCATGGACGAGATCGGCTTTTTCAAAGGGGGGTGGGGGATCCGTCAAAGGTTGGGCGAGATAGTTTTCGAGGAAGTCCTCGACGCGGGCCATGTGGTCCGCATCGAGGACGCCTCTGTGAGGGGTAAATTGTTCCTCAACGGAGTTTGCGAAGACCTCAGCCTTGCGTTCCGGTGAATGAACAACACCCGTCGTGGAGTCAAGGGGGTGGCGAGTCCTCTTTTCGCCAAGGAGTCGACCAGTAGCCTGCCAAACGGAGGCGTGGTCGACTTCCAGGGATTCAAGATAGTTGTCCCAGCTATGCTGATTGACATCAAGCAGGAGTTGCTTTACGTAATCAGACTGTCGGCGATACTGCCGCTTGACAGCGGGATCGCGAGTGTTTTGCCAGTTGCGGCGAAGGCGCCGCCGCTGGCTGATGGCTTCTTGGACTTCGACAGGGAGTTGAGACTTCCTACGATGTGCTGGGACAGTGTAAGAGTGGGTATCCATGCAGTGGGTAAGAGTGTCATGGAGATGTGTGACCTGGCGGTCCAGCTCCCTTCGAGAGGGCGCTGGGGCCTCGGGGGCTGATGGGAACCTACGGCACAGCTCGTCGTGGTAAGAACACCAGTTGAGTCTCTTACGAGGACGGGCAGGCGGGGAGTCGCTTGTTCGTCGGAGTGTCACAACCAGCGGATTGTGGTCGGACGATAGGGCTGAGATGGCCTCGACCAGGATGGGGCAGACAGCGTCCTTGACAATAACTATGTCGAGAACGTCTGGCTGGTTGGCAGGGTTGGCGGGGATGAATGTCGGCTCGGCTGGGCCGATGACGAGGACGTCAGGCCTGGTCGAGGCGTATTGGGCGAAAGCACGACCGCTTTGATTAGTCAAGCGACTATTCCAAGACGGGTCTTTGCAGTTCATGTCTCCGGCTGCAATGGTTGGTAGATCATGGTTAAGGAGCGCGTCAAGCTCCTGGGGGTTTGGCACCAGGCCAGGTTTGTTGTAGACGGAGACCAGCCGAAGCTCGGTTCCCGCTACGCTGATTGCGACCGCGGTCGCTTCAATGTGGGTAGTCGGGGGGGGGGGGTAGAGGCCTGTGGATGAGAATGGCTGTGCCGCCAGATGCGGCTCGGGTGAGTGGCACTGGGCGGTCCGTACGATAGGTAGCGTAAGCTGGTAGGTTAAATCGGTGTTGGGGACGCAGGTGGGTTTGAGAGAGGAGGACTACGTCCGCGTCATACTCGCTCGCGAAGCAGGCCAGCTGAGCTAGCCGCCCGGCTACGCCATTTGCGTTCCAAGCAACGAGTGTGAGAGGCCTAGCCATTACGGGCGAGCAACAAGGACGTAAGGGAGGTCATGATTGTGACGACCAGAGAGTTCAGGTCGCGCGCAGCAACTAGTATGGGCAGGAGATCTTCCATTCAGTCCTGCAACTCCGCGATCGTTAGCACGCCCTCATCGGGCTCGGTCACGGCCGCGGGGCGGCGGACTAGCTGGGGAGCTGGCTTCGAGGTTTCTGGGGCTGCCTCGGGCTTAGGTGGTTGGACCGATGGTAGTTGCTGAGTGGTGGAGGGTTTTTTAGAAGGAGCTTGAGCAGCTGGGTGTTTCTGTTTGGGTTTCGGAGCCTTCGCGTGTTGAGGCGCGGATGCGGCGGCTACCGCGAATGATTTGGCGGTGGAGGGAGGCTCCGTAGTAGTAGCAGGGTTAGGGTCGTCACTGGGACGACGAGGTTGGACGGGCGGTTGGCGGGCTGGGGCAGCCGCCGGAGTGGCGGTCTGCTGGACTTTGATTTGGCGCCGAGGCCGGGTCGGGTTGCGGTGCCGGATCTCGTCCATCTCCTGCTTCCGCTCAAGGGCAGATTGGTATTGTTCGCAGCCTCTCCAGTTGGCTGGATGGTTCTTTTCGCAGTTTGCGCACTTTGCGTCGGCGTTAGGGTCCTTCGTGCAAGCGCCCTTAGGATGACCTTCGCCGCAGCGTACGCAACGGGGTGCCATGTGGCAGTTGTAAGAGGCGTGGCCGTACCTCTGGCAGTTGTAACACTGCGGAGGGCCGGTGGGGGTGTTATACCTGGAGACTTCTATCCGGAGACACAAAAGCTCCCGGTGGGAGTAGATGAGTTGGTAGTCTCCTACCTTCTTTAATTTGATAAAAAAGACGTTGACCTTGCGCTTTTGGCGGTCAACAAATGGAATGCAGGAGGTTGGAGTGAAGCCAAGGCTCTCCAACTCCTCGATAATGTCGTGGTGGGGGATACCACGGATGGTAACTTTGATTTCTTTCTCCTGAGGGAGACCAAAGGTATGAAATTGGATGTTGGAGTCAATGAGGGTTTTCTGGACGAACCGAAATTCGTCGGGAGTCCGGGTTTTGATGCGGAGACGCTTCCCCTGGTGATAAATATCGATAGGGAAAGCTGCCGCCTGCTTGACAGTTTTTGCAAAAGCATGCCACGCTTTTGGGGCGTCAAGAACTATGGGTGGCATGCGGAATGGTTCTGAAGACTGAGGGGTTGGCTGAGCACCTGCCCTGGTAGTGGGAACCGAGCCACCGCTGGGTTTCGGTCCGCCCGAGGAAGAGGAGAAGGTCCGTTTCCGGCTCTTCACCTTTCTCCAGGCGTGAAGGATTTTTTATACCACTGATGATGGCAGCCAGTGGAGCTGCCGAAACGTTTGGTTTTGTTATAAGCCATGGACCACGGCCAAACAGCCCGGATATCATGAACAATTCATCTGACACCGGCCGTGAAAGCCTGATGAACTTTATGAATTATTTATACCATAAAAAAGACACACTTAACAGACAGGCATACAATTTACACGTAAAACTTACACAAATATTACACCACATAGAACTCGAAAATGTAATACGACACACACAAGACAATATAGACAAACTCAAATTGATAATACAAGATCGACACAACAACAAAATAACAAACCTCACAACACGCACAATAGAAACAATTCCCAAACCGACACACAAATTCCACACACGCACAGTAAACACAACTGACGTTAATTTCACAACTGATTAATTGGCTTTATTAAACAAAGGATTAAAACATAATTTGAAAAACAATACATCCAACAACAACAACCACAATAGACATATACGTGACATAATCATAGACACAGAAACAGCTGTACAAAACACGCACATTAACGATCAAGATTCCATACGACATGACACAAAAGGAAAATTACAATGCACACAAACACAACCAAAAATACACAATAACGAAAATGAAACGCTTAATAATGTAAAACAAAAGTTACTTGAACACAACATAACAATATTAAAAGCTGATAAAGGGAACATAATGGACAAACAAGAACTAAACACTAAAGTTGAGAAATTCTTCAACGAAAATAGTATAACAAAAATAAATAAAGACCCCACACTAAAATATCAAAAACAAATTAACAAATTTATAAATAACACAAAACACATAATCCAACCAGAAAACACCAAATACCTCAAACAAATCAAACCTAACCCCCTAAAACTAAATGCTTTACCAAAAATACACAAACCTAACATTCCCATCAGACCCTTAATAAACAACACACAAGCTCCCTCCCACAAAATCGCAAAACACCTAGACAACATAATCAGGAAAAGCATTAATCTCAGTAACAATACTTCTGTCAAAAACAACATAGAACTAGTCAAGGAAACCGAACACATCCACATCCCACACAATTCAACATTACCATCTTTTGACATAACCAATTTATACACCAATGTACCCATTAAAGACACCATACAAACATTAGAACATTTACTCAGACAAAACAACACGCCCGAAACACACATACATGAGATCATCACACTCACCAAAATAATTACAGAACAAAATTACTTCACATACAACAACAAGTTATACACACAAACAGACGGTCTCCCGATGGGATCCCCCATATCAGGAATACTGGTTGAAATATTCATACACAACATAGAACAGAACCACATAATAAACAACAAGAAATACACCAACAAAATCATTTATTGGCACAGGTATGTGGATGATATATTACTTTTATTCAATGGCAATACAAGGCAGGTCGAAAACTTCCACAAATACATAAACATAATACACCACAAACTAAAATTTACACTGGAAATAGAACAAAACAATAGTATAAATTTTCTGGACCTAACAATTAACAAAACAAACAATACACACACTTATAAAATATACAGAAAACCAACCACAACTGACATGGTTATTAGAGTGGAATGAAAGTAGGCCTATAGGGCAAACTTTTTTTTCAGCAAATAACTTTCTAATAGCATTTAAAAGTTGCTCTTTTATGTCAACAATAACACTACAAAATTTTGTTTTCTATATTTATATCTTGAGGTGCCGCAAGAGCCTTAAAAATAAGGTTTTATTACAAAAAACCCAAATTTAACATAAAATTATAAATTTTTTCTCTACTTTAGTTTTACATAGTTACCGTTGGTCTCCAGATCACTGTATATGATTAAATAAATAATTACCTTATTTTATCCACTAAGTGATCTTCTTTTTCTTTTTAATTACTACATGTTTCAGGGCTTATATCCCCATCTTCAGGTAAAAGCAAATCTACCCTATTATTAGGGTTTCGTTAAAAATTCACAACGACACAAACACATAACACACTTAAATAAATTAACATTGAACATTAAATCTGTATCGGAGCACGCTACAAACGAACCAGTGCACTGGCCGAAGTCCGACTTTCAACTGATCCGTACACGCTATTCACGGTTTGTTTTCATAGCTGTGTCATATAGTTTATTTGATTTGAATGATAACTGTTCATTAAGTACCTGATTTTTATTTCTTCTTAAGGCCTTGTATATTTCAAATTCCTCTAAAGCATCAAGTAGTTGACCCTTTTTACCTATATGTAAAGGTTCCAAATTCTCTTTAAATCCAGTGTATGTATGATTTTCGTTTATTAGATGTTGTGCGTAATGCGATACATTATTATTGGGGAACTTCTTAGGTAAATGTTCTTTAAATCTCTCGGAAAATTTTCTCCCTGTCTGGCCTATATAGATTTTATCGCATTCATTACACCGGATTCTATAAACGCCAGAACAATCCTCTAGTAATGCTTTGGTATTAGGCTTAAGTATATTTGTTAATTTGTTCGTGGTCCTGAATGAGACAATAATCCCTAGCTTTTTTAATTCATTATGTAGTGTATTAGGTAGTATGTTTGTATATATAGCAGAAACATATTGGGTTTTATCTTTAACTTTGTCCAATCGTTTTAATTTATTAGCGTGTTTATATATTATTTTATCAATGATTTTACTATTGTAACCATTCACTATCGCTATATGTTTTATTATATTAATTTCATCGTTATAGTCTTCTATGTCCATCGGTATATTTGTCAATCTATGTGCCAGTGCGTTAAAAGTTGCCATTTTATGTGTATAAGGATGATTGGAACTAGCATGTATGGCTATATCAGTTGTTGTTGGCTTTCTATATATTTTAAAGCTAAGGAGGTTATTACGTTTATATGTGGTTACGTCCAGGAAATTCAACATATTGTTATGTTCTACTTCCATAGTCAATTTAATATTACTGTTTATGCCGTTCAAAAAAGTAAGCAATCCGTCTATCTGTCTAAGAGTACCACCAAAAATTAAAAATGTGTCGTCTACGTACCGTGTGTATGAGATGATTTTATTGTATAACTTGTTTTGGTCAGATAGTATATACTTGTTCTCATAATGATTCATATAAATCTCCGCTAAAATTCCACTCACCGGTGAACCTATGGCCAGCCCATTTTCCTGGATAAAAAACTTATTGTCGTGTGTAAAGTAATTCTGTTGCACAACAATTTTCAATAAAAATATAAGTTCATCAATTTGTATCTGTTTTAAGACATTTGTCTTGATTAAAAGTCTCTCGAGAATATTTATCGTCTCTAGCACGGGTATGTTCGTATACAAATTCACTATGTCCATAGATATCAGTTTATGGTTAGGCAGTACTTTAATGTTTTTAACTTTGTTTACAAATCCTATTGTATTTTTTACGCTATGTATGTTGTCCATTACTAAGCTGTTTTTGATGATTATTTGTAGCTTTTTGGCTACATTATAGCTTGGGGCAGTTGTATGATTTATTAAAGGACGTATTGGTATATTAGGTTTGTGTAACTTTGGTAGTCCTCTGAAAGTAGGCGCTTTCGGATTTATATTTTTGATACGTCGTCTAGTTTGAGCATCGAATAAATTAACACATTTATTCACCGCTGAGTTTATGGCTTTTGTATATTTAATGGTGGGGTCATTATTTAGGGTCTTAATATTATTTTCATTTATAAAATCATAGCATTTTTGTGTGTATTCAGTTTTATTGATGATAACTACTGTACTACCTTTATCAGCCTTAGTTATCATTGCGTCAAAATTTTCTAATTTGCGTTTGATGTTCTTCGCGATTTTAATTTCATTACTAGGTCTCATGTTATGCGTCCTACCTGACTGTAATATACGATTTAATTTATAGTTGATAGCTACCCGTGTATCATTCTGAATTTCCTGGTTTTTTATTTGTTTAATGACAGCTTCTGCATTTACAACTTCTCTTATTAACATGTCTTTTCCATAATCAGATAAATTATGTTGTAAACCCTTAGATAATAAACTACATTCTTCATTAGATAGTTCAATGTTCGTGAGGTTATCTACACGCTTATAAAATTTGTGTTTACAAATTATGTTATCTGCTTTGTTTTGCTCGCGGTTCAATTTATCATATTTCTTGTTGTGTCTTGACACAATCGAGATAGCAATGTTCCTTATCTGTCTGTGAATAACTTCTAAAACTTCATTAATTATGATCGGGTGTATCGAGTTCAGGACTTTCAAATGCGCATTAAATAACAACTTGTTCAGATAATTTTTCTTTTTGTACAAAGCCTTAATTTCTTCCTTAAGCCAAACTTTCTGTGCTTTAATTTTAGTGTTAGATGCTGCTATTGATGTGTTTCTTATTTTTATAATAGCAAATTTAGGCGTTATGTCTTGTCTCAAACATCTCTTGATAAACCTGATATTGAGGTTTGCTTTCAATATCTTGGTTTTAAGGTTTTTATATTTATAGACCACTTTTGCTTGATCAGCTTCGATATACATAGTTACCGTTGGTCTCCAGATCACTGTATATGATTAAATAAATAATTACCTTATTTTATCCACTAAGTGATCTTCTTTTTCTTTTTAATTACTACATGTTTCAGGGCTTATATCCCCATCTTCAGGTAAAAGCAAATCTACCCTATTATTAGGGTTTCGTTAAAAATTCACAACGACACAAACACATAACACACTTAAATAAATTAACATTGAACATTAAATCTGTATCGGAACACGCTACAAACGAACCAGTGCACTGGCCGAAGTCCGACTTTCAACTGATCCGTACACGCTATTCACGGTTTGTTTTCATAGCTGTGTCATATAGTTTATTTGATTTGAATGATAACTGTTCATTAAGTACCTGATTTTTATTTCTTCTTAAGGCCTTGTATATTTCAAATTCCTCTAAAGCATCAAGTAGTTGACCCTTTTTACCTATATGTAAAGGTTCCAAATTCTCTTTAAATCCAGTGTATGTATGATTTTCGTTTATTAGATGTTGTGCGTAATGCGATACATTATTATTGGGGAACTTCTTAGGTAAATGTTCTTTAAATCTCTCGGAAAATTTTCTCCCCGTCTGGCCTATATAGATTTTATCGCATTCATTACACCGGATTCTATAAACGCCAGAACAATCCTCTAGTAATGCTTTGGTATTAGGCTTAAGTATATTTGTTAATTTGTTCGTGGTCCTGAATGAGACAATAATCCCTAGCTTTTTTAATTCATTATGTAGTGTATTAGGTAGTATGTTTGTATATCTAGCAGAAACATATTGGGTTTTATCTTTAACTTTGTCCAATCGTTTTAATTTATTAGCGTGTTTATATATTATTTTATCAATGATTTTACTATTGTAACCATTCACTATCGCTATATGTTTTATTATATTAATTTCATCGTTATAGTCTTCTATGTCCATCGGTATATTTGTCAATCTATGTGCCAGTGCGTTAAAAGTTGCCATTTTATGTGTATAAGGATGATTGGAACTAGCATGTATGGCTATATCAGTTGTTGTTGGCTTTCTATATATTTTAAAGCTAAGGATTACATTTTAGTTTTACATTTTTTTTATCAAATATTGTTTTTAATACCAATCAATAGATGCTTCTTTACTATAACAACAATGATAATTGTTGATATGAAGTTTGGTTACTCTAAATTTATACCTTGATTTTCTGCTTTAGGTGGGCTTTTTACCTAAAAATCAAAATGTAAAATCTAATTTGAATTGATCTATTATAATTACTTTTTTACTTTCAAATTGTTGTTTAAACACAGTTTTTAAAATAATAGTATCTAAAACTACTTAAAATAACTGATTAATAATAATAATAATAATAATAAACTTACCGATTGTTTCGGGTGTTTTGATTTATAAAGAGGTTTTAGAAAGGGATTAAACTTAAACATTCAACATGAACAGTTATCAACTCACTATAATTGAAGAAAAAAGAACAAAGGTAATGACATAATTAATAACCAGTGTCATTGAAACAAAGTAAACATTAAAAAATAATAATAATATTCCATTAGTTCATTAGTTTCACATTTCTTTGATTTTCAACTTTTCTTGAGACTTAGATAAAATGTTTTTTGGTCTCAAATTTTGGCATCATCTTTTGCGAAGCAATTTTTGCTTTAACAAAGCCATCTCCTGCCTCAGGACCACAGACACTTAGTGATGACTTTGTCACAAGCTTTATAACTCTTTCTACCGCTTGTGTGTGACCGGGAAAACGAGGGAAATCTATAGATTGCATCTGGCAACTAGGTTCTCTTGCTTCACTTATATACATTTTTAAGTCCTCATCAGTTATGTGTTTTGTCATTTTGGGCTCTGTGATTGTTATATCCGTCCACTTAATCATATCAATGAAATCTTCAGCATGAAAGTTGAGCTTGGGGACCACAAACTTCCTTACGCCATTTTTGTGTTCCAATCTTGCCTTCAGAAGTCGGCGAAGACCTAGCTCTCTTATGTGTTTTCTCTCATCACATAACATACAGACAAGCACGTTTTCTGGGTGAGCGTAGTAACCATTTCTTTGAATAACTGGGTCAATTATTTTTAGATGTTGCTCACAAAGGTAACGTGAAAACTTTATCAGTCTCCAAAAATGTTTGGAACCATTTACACATGATGGTTTCAGTTTAATATGAAACCAGATGGGAGCATACACCTTCACAACATACTCTGTTAAGGTTTTAAGGTTATCTGAAGGATTCTCTGTTCCAACATACAACCAAGGATGCGACTTGCTAACGTAAGCCATCGTGAATGAGACAACTTTCCTGGTTTTTTTAAGGACAGATCTGGAGAGCATATACCACTTGAGATTGATGTGCACATTTCAAGTAAATATTTTTGGTCTGTGCTTAAGTCTTCTTTTATTTCAAGATTAGGAAGGTTGTGTTGTATAGGAGAGAACTTAACTACTGGAAGTTCGTCACAGTTTTCAAGTTGTTTGCCTAAAACCCCTCCAAATTCATTGGGGCCTTTTGTTTTTCCATCTAATGCACAAAACAGGTGGTGCAATGGCAACTCATTACCATGGAACAAACAAATCAGCCACTGCAGTGGCCTATTTAGATCTTTTTCCATTCAAGCAAGTACACCATTATTAACTCCAGTGCTTGTGGCTGTTCCATCACATCCAATAGCAGTTATACTGGATATGTTCAAATGATTGTTACCATTAAAATACGCTGTTTTTATATGCTATCTTTTATAGCTTCACCTGTTCCAAAAGCAGGAGGAGTTACGTGCCCTAGAAAGGATGAACCAGGCTCTTCTACTAATGAAATATGTTCTTCGACAACAGTCTTTTTGTAAAATTTGTTCCCTTTTTTCTTGCACAATTGTTTTATCTTTTCTTCCATCAAAAAATAACCCCTTATTTTCTCCAACTTGGTTAAAGCTGCTTATAATCGCTTTTGTTCGATTCTTGGCCCTCGCTCTTCGAATTTTCATCCTATCAATTACCTTACTTTTATTCTCCTCTGTAATCATTCCAACATCTTTAAGAACAGTACTTGCGATAGCCGCAGCAACTCTGTCTGAAACCCCAGTTCTGTCACAGATAGAACCTACTGTTGGCAGTTCTATTCGCATTTGTTCGCTTGTGGTTGAAGCCAAAAAAGAAGTGGAGGGCTTTTCAGGATTGTATGTTAAGATTGTTAAGTCTTCATCAGAACTTTGCTCAGGATCTGATTGAATGACAACATTTACAGCTTCGCTAGTAGCCTTAACTACTAATTGTTGATTGTACTTTAACTGTTGCTGTTGCTGTATTACCTTCTGCTTCCTGTCTTCTCTTTGTGTTAAAACCTTTGAAACAACTTTATCAACTCTACTTATACTCATTTTTCTCAATGTTCTCTGGTCAAGTAAAAAATCTTGTTCAAGTTTAGGTACTTTTTTTCTTTTTCGCACTTAGATTCAGAAAATTCTTTGCACTTACAAGCTGCCACATCAAAAAGACATTTGCTTTCATTTAAAAACGAATCATATTTTTCTGTACCTTTTCTACCTTTTGATCTTAAAATATTTCTGTATTTATCATGATATGTTTTTCCCATTTGCAACATGCGAGTGCGAGACACTACAGGAATTGATGCTTTCGACCAAATAGTTTCAACTTTCTTAATAAGAATATCTAATATCTCACTCATCGTTGGTTCTTTTGATGTTGCGTCTGGTTTCAGCTCATGTCGAATATAAAGGTAATATTTCATAATGTCATAATAAGTTGGCAAACTTAACTCACTTAATTGTTTAGGGTGTCCAAAAATTGGACATTCTAACTTTTGTCTAGTTTGAACTAGTTTTGACACTGCCATCACACTAATAACCAAGTATTAACTAATAAACTATTATACTGATATTCAAGCTAACACATTCATAATACAAAACAAAGCCAGTAAACAACAGCATAAAAACACTTGCTACTCAAACGCTTGGTCTGGACTGACTGACAGAGACAAGTTGCAAGAGGCTTCTCTCCCCCGTCCCCCCACCCCACACCAGTCAACAATATACCTAGCTCAAGGTCACTTCAATCCACCTACTGTTCTGCTTCTGGCTATTGGTTTACAGAACTAAAGAATGTTTTGCTATGTTTTTAATTAAAAAGTAAGGTGAATCCTTACTATTGCAAAATATTGTTAAAATTAAAAAAAAAATTTAAAAGATGCAAGATTTAGTAGCATAAATATTAAAGTTTTGCAGTATAATACTGTAATTATCTACTACAGAGTAGTTTATGTGTATAATTTCAACCTTTAAAACAGGCATTTGGTATTTAAAATAATTATTTTTTACTATACCAAATTTGTCAAAATTCGTAAAATCTACTTAAAAATACATATTTTCAACTCTTTTGCGGCACCTCTAAATATATTATATTTGTGAGCATACTTTAACACTATCTTAACAAAGCCAATAGACAACTTTTATCATTATTACATATCGAAATTAATAAAACTATTTTTTCATTCCACCCTAATGGTTATACACAACACATCAAACCATCCAACGCAACACAAACATGCGGCCTTCAACCATATGCTCCATAGACTAAAAAACATACCATTAAGTAAACAGGATTATAACGATGAACTCAACACAATCAAATATATAGCAATAAAAAACGGCTACAACCCCAATTTAATAAACAAACTACACAAACACATCATAAACAAAAACAACAAAACACTAAATACCAACAACATACAACAAATTAAATACGCACACTCACATACCATAACTCCAACACACACAAAATCGCCAACACATTCAGGAAACACAAGTATAAAATAGCATACAGAACAAACAATACCATAAAAAAACACATCAATGATACAAACACGGACATAGACAAATACAACAAAACAGGTGTTTACAAATTAAACTGTAATGATTGCAATAGTTTCTATATAGGCCAGATGGGAAGATCGTTTTCATCTCGTTACTCTGAACACCTAAAAGCTTTATCCAACAACAATATACATTCCGCGTTTGCCACACACATACACACAAAAATCCACAGCTACACCAACGTAGATACTAATCTTGAGATATTTCACTACTTACCCAAAAGTCGAAAACTTAACACAGCAGAACAATATGAAATATACAAACACTACACAACACAACCAAACAGCATACTTAACGATCAATTACATTATAAATCACACACATTTTTTGACACAATTATACATAAAACAAATAATAATTCGGATCCCCGCGCCAATCCCCTTCCCCCACACACCACCCCCACTCAACCTACCAAATAAAACCGTTACGAGTTACTGGCAGTATGTCTCACACCGCTGATGAAAGCGCACATCACGCCGAAACGCTTACGGGAAAAACAAGTAAGTTTCACAAGTGAAAGTTCAATAATCTATATTAATTTAGTACTGTGAAAAAAGAAGAAGAACTATCAAAACAAACTATAATTCCTTTTTTAGTAAAACTTAAAGCCTTAACCGATTTTGACAAATGAATTATTTGTACTCAGAAATGCTCAGTAATGTTCTAAATTTGTTAAGAAATATGTATGATTGAGATGTCTATTTTAAAATAGTAATGCACTTAATTCAGAAATATAGTCAGTAAAGCTTTTATAATGTTTCAATAAGAATATTCAGTATTAATGAATTTTTTTTTATATAATGTAATATTATGTCTTAGTGAAAATATTCAAGTAAAAAAATCGAATTATTGTAACGAGAGAGTGTCACTTTAACCTATAGAGAACAATTATTGTCATTTTGTTTATCAAGATAAAACTTTTTAGTTGATTTGATGAATTAAAGAAATTTTGTTATTCTAAGTAAATGCCTTATTTAATAATGAGCCACTCCCACAGCTTTCCTGTCCGCACGACTGTAGCTTTCACTTTGTGAGGCCCCAGACCCGGGCGTTACAACAAATTTGGTGTCAGAATTTGGGATATTAAATTTGGGAATGTTAATTTACTTACATTAATTAAACATTTCTCTCAATGAAGTGGCTCTTTATTGATGGGCAATAGTAGTAAGAAGTTAAAGAAAGAATTAAGTGATGATTTGTTAATGGCTCAATATAGACCTTCTGGGGCGTGGTGTGTTCGAAATTTTATGCGGGTTGGTACGCGTGTTAGGGGTATAACAGCTTACTATACCCACAGTAGTCCTTCTGTCACTTTACCTATTTATAACACACCTGTCTATGATACTCCGAAGCCTAAACCTGTAACGTTCCATGAATCATCCACCGCAGACAACGTATTACTCCCAATCGAAGATCTTAATACTATTTGAAGGGGTGTGAGACTCTCTTACGAAGTCTACTACAATGAATCATAGAAACTAATTATTTAAACAAAACTATTAAGAGTTTGATTACAAATGCCTAAAATGTCTGAGGTAGCCGAATTAAAACGTATCGTAGCCGAGTTACAAGAGCGTATGGAGACAACAGGTACTACACCTGTCGCTGCTACTGTCACTAAAGATCTGACTATAGCAAACTTAATTAAAAATTGGAGGGGAATTGGAGGGGCGATGGTACGGGTATTCCTGTCCATGCTTTCTTTAAAAAGATTGACGATGCCGCGACAATAGGCAATTGGAATGATTCTGGTAAGGTTCGCATCGTTTCGTTAAAATTAAGGGGACCTGCAGCATTATAATATAACTGTTGTCCACAGCTACAGAAAGCAGATTTAAAGTATGACGTTTTAACACAGTGTTTTATTGAATGATTTAAAGTTAAGCAGTTAGATCAGTATCATTATACAGCACTTCAGTCAGCGACACAGCGTAGGGATTGAAACCTCCCCCTATTTTGTGTAAGAGATTTGTAATTTTTATTTTTATTTTTATTTATTTTTTTTTTTTTTTGAGGGGGGGGTTTCTTCTTATTTAAGACTAGGCACTCAACCTAGAGGAAGCATAAAATGTGCCGGAACCCAAGCTACCATTTGAAACATGTCTACTGGCAATGGTGACAGGACTTGCAGAATGAAATACTCATGTAACAATAACAAGTTTCTTATTTATTGGTGTCTGTTTCTTTTATACATTTATAAAAATTACAAATTTGAGATGGTATAACAATTATACTCTTTAAAGCTGTTACTAATTCCTTCAGTTGCAACACATACAAATAGTTAATCCATTGAATGGAATTCAGTTATTAAATCTCATGAATACATAACAATTGCTGATATTAAGATGACTTAATTTTTCTTTTACATACACTAGTCTGCATACAGCAATGTACATCTACACAATAACTGAGTACACTTGAATCTGATTGTTGAATACTCTGAGGTTGCAACTCATACAGAGATTTAAGTTGACTAACATGTTTAGAGATATGCAAATACAACATGACACCAATTATTTATAAGATATTATTATTTATACACCAATTATTTATAAGATATTAGAGAATTATCTCATTGAGATCTCTTAAGTACCAATGCATTGGATCAGCCAGCTCATTTCAGTTCACACATGTGCTACTATACAGTTATACATTCTTAACCCCCCTTGAGAAAAATATACACATACATACATATACCACAACACATTAACATACACATAATACCCACAATTAATTCCAGTAATCATCTTGGGTGAAACCCCCTTGCTGGTATAACACCACATAAATATATCACCAAAGTATAACATAAATTCATCCGAAAAAATAACCCAATACCCTATTGTAAAGTGTGATAACAGTAATTCATAATGAACCCAGCTCCAGTGTCGGTATGCTCATGAAGAACTCATCAAACAGAATTAAGAATTCATTAAACTCGTTTTAGGATTCATATTCCCCAAAATGTGTGGGTTACTCATCTATCCCACTAGATCATGTAAGATTGAAAAGCTATATAAGGGGACACATATCACCCACTCATACCCAGCTATATTTAAACAGTACATGTGACTGAATTTAAGTTACTCTCTCAGATATATATTTATATATATATATATATATATGTCTGTGTGTGTGTAAATATTCCTCCTTTACATGAGTAATATAAATATTAGAATAATGTAAAAGCACAATTAATTCAGTGTGGGATCCTATCTTACAAAAGCAGGCTAGTTTCACACATGACTGATGCATGTTCACACTTAACTTTACAGGTTAATGTCTCATGATTTTACAATTTATAAGTCTGTTTTTCACATGGTTTCTGCAGATTAAATTGGAGGAAAGTAGTAGATGTCAGAAGAAATGATATATACAGAAAGATCCCACCTGAGTTTTCCGACTTTAGTTTTATCCGGACATGTGTTTAAGATACACAGGTGATGACAGTAGGGTTACTTCCTGGAGCTGCATTCTCATCTGTGGGCTGTTCGTGACTGGTGGCGTCGAGGAGCTTAGGTATTTTTCTCTGCACTAGAGGATGACAGATGGACGGTCATCCTCCGACACCCCTTCATCGGCTGGTCCGAGTACCCTAGGACATTTATTATATGTATTGGGTGTCAAACAAAACCTTATACATGCTCACTTACAGCTCGCCCACACAAACGCCACACAGTTACATAAATGTTGTTAAATCATATCTTAATTTCGAAATATAGCCCGAGCACTTTCTTCCACTTCTAAAACCAGTAATCACACTACATTCAACTTCTGATTTCAACTCAATGAATCTACGTTACAAATTTTATGAATACACAGAGCTATTTTAATTTACATTTAATAAATAGTAGTGGAGTGTAAGATATTCTTTTAAAGTTGCAAACACCTGACTTGACAAGTACATACCCACACGCACATGCCGATCAACACACACATTTTTTTTTTATTAAATAAATTATATAGCACATAATTCCATTAGATTATTTTACTAAGCTTTGAGCTTACCTGGGACTCTTTACAAATTAGGCTTCCATGCTAGTAGAAGTAAAGAATACAGGAAAATCAGGCCGCCAGTCCCGAAATGATTCAGTCGAGTGTAAGATGAGGAATGAGGCAGGCTGAGCAGTGCATTCTAACCACGAAAAGCAAAACCCTGCCAGTACTTGGGAGACCAAAATCAGCTGTGCGTGAACAACCTGATTTTGTCGTCACTCTTGACAATTAGACTGAGACTCAGTTACTTCACTCGGCGACGCAATCACTAGGCAGTGGCAGTTGCGCGAGTTTTAAATGCGGTTGAGAACGATCGGGTTTTAAAAGCTGAACACAGTTCAGCACAGGATGAAACCCCAAAATCTTTTGCTGATTGTTGCCGAATTTTATGTTCAAAGACTATTAGACAGGTTGCTGATCCTATGGAGCAGAAAGTCATTGAGGAAGAGGCGGAGCGTCGACTTTTAGCTGCATACATAAATGGCCTACAAGGTGTTGTGGGACAGCAAGTACGATACCGATTACCTAACACTATGCATGAGGCAATTCAGATCGCTAATACTGTGGCTTCAGCTGATCGACAACAGCAGCATACTTCATGGGGACATGGTAAGAGAAATAACGCCGATGGACATGTCTTCGTGACTAGTGTCACCTGTTATCACTGTAACAAGGTAGGTCACTTAGCTAAGAATTGTTTTAAAAAGTTATCAAGAAAAGCTAGTGGTAAGACTCAGCCACATAACGCTCGCAGTACCAGTTATAATCAGAACCGTAATAATAAAAATAATAACAATGCACAAAAAAAGGCTTTGAAAGACATAGAATGTTATAATTGTCATGCTAAGGGGCATTACGCTCTTAACTGCAATAGTAAGCAAAATACACACCCAAACGCCAGCAGTTCGACTTGTTAGGGCACGGCAAGTTCGAACGGACGAGTTATTTGATACTTACAATCTCTTCTAATGGTTTAAATGATTTAGTAATTATGGGTGAAATTGAAAAGAAATTATGTAAATTTATAATAGACACTGGATCTAGTATTTCTTTAATTAAGAAAGGTATCAGTAGGTGTGCCACACAAAACTGCTATAAATGCTAAAGGGGTTACCGGGAGTAACTTATTCATAAAAGGGACACATAATTTGAGGTTACTCTGGGAAGCGTTGAAGTTGTACACACTTTTCTTGTCGTACCAAAGGATGATAGTTTTTCCATGTTTACGACGGTATACTAGGCCTCGATTTACTAAAGTCACTGGGTGCAATAATAGACTTGCCATCACAACGCTTGAGTTTGAATAATAACTCGGTAGTCATATCACTCTACTCCGGTGTAGAGGATTGCAGGGTAGTCTCCACTGGTATCACTAACAGTTGTGGGCCTGATCAACCTATAACTCGTTGTAATTTTGTCGGGAATGATGCAGAATTTTGGCGTGTCATGAATGCTTCCAAGCAAGAGTTACTACCCTTAAGTGAGGTATTAGTAAATTGCTGAATGGTCGGTCTACGTGACATTCCGGTGCCACGAGAGGTTTTAGTAGAACCGCGAGATTTAGATGTGCAGGGTATAAGAGTTGCCCATGTACTATGTACTGTAGACACCGATAATAATGTAGTTGTTAAAGTTGTTAATTGTAGTGGAGAACCATTTGTAATTCAAAAGGGAATTCTGGCAGAGAAATACCAGCCTGAAGTTTATGGAAGTGTAAGAGTTGCTGATGTTCTAGAACATGAGAAACATAGTAATGATAATAGATACAATTTTGGTAGTAATGAGAATATTGATGAATTAATATTAGGGAAATTAAAGCACTTGTCTGAGAGTGACAGTGAAGTTTTGAAACCAGTTTTATTAAAATATAGAGACTTGTTCCGTGAGGATCCGGAGCATATAGGGTGTCTTGTAGATATAAAGCATAAAATACATACTGGTGATAGTTTACCAATTAAAAAGAAACCTTACAGATTTCCTGAGTCTATGAAGAGTGTGATACAGAGTCATATAACCGAGATGTTAGAGAAAGATGTAATAAAACCTTCAAACTCACCGTGGAGTAGTCCAGTTGTGATAGTTCCGAAAAAGAGTCCAGACGGTATACCTAAGTACAGGTTTTGTGTTGATTATAGAGCGTTAAATAGTATAACAAAAGGGGATGCTTATCCGTTACCAAATATTGTTAAGACGTTAGATTGTTTGGGAAATTCTAAATATTTTACTACGCTAGATTTGGCTAGTGGGTTTCACCAAGTACATATGGATAAACAAGATGGGGAGAAAACTGCGTTTTCTATTCCAGGACATCATTTTGAATGTACAAAATAATATTTAAAATATATTTTCAAAATATTACAAAAATCGGACTTATGAATGCACCTGCTACATTTCAGTGTTTAATGGACAGTGTTTTAGTTGGTATTAAGAGTATTGAAGCTTTGGTATGTCTTGACGATATAATTGTGTTTAGTCCCGACATTCATAGTCATGATGACAGACTAAATAATGTATTTTCTTGACTTAAAGAAGCTAACCTATGAATGCAATTAGAAAAATGTGTTCTTGGGTCTAAAGAGGTTGAATATCTAGGACATATTGTTTCTTCTGAGGTGGTTAAACCTGATCCAAAGAAAGTTCAAGCTGTAAAGAATTATCCAGTACCTAAAACAGTAAGAGATGTAAGATCTTTTGTAGGTCTTGTAGGTTATTATAAAAGATTTATACAAATTTTTTCAGATTTGGCTAAACCTTTAACTGAATTAACTAGAAAAGGTTTATTATTGAAATGGCGAAAGGCACAAAGTACAGCTTTTGACACATTACGAGAAATTTTGTGTATGGAACCAATTTTTAAATATCCTGATTTTCAATTACCATTTTTATTGAGTACAGATGCATCCGGAACGGCTATTCGCACTGTCTTATCTCAGGTTCATGATGGACAAGAGCATCCAGTCGCATACGCAAGTCGTCACCTCGATGATGCAGAGAGGAATTACTCGAAGACAGAACGACAGTTTTTAGCATTGGTATGGGCGACTAAACATTTCCGCTGTTACTTGTATGGTAGAAAGTTCACAGCCATCACGGATCATGCAGCGTTGAAATGTATGTTAAATCTAAAGGATCCATCTTCAAGATTGACCAGGTGGGCATTGAGATTGTCAGAGTTTGATTACGAGGTGATTCACAAGCCAGGTAAGCATCATACAAATTGTGATGCATTAAGTAGACATACCTATCTCACTCGTAAGGTTGACGAAATACCATATATGTCAAGAGAAGTGTTTTTGCATGAGCAAGATAGAGATACATACTGTAATACAATTAAGGAATCTATAAAAACGGGAGAAGTAGATGAATTTTTCTTAGATGATGATGGGTTGCTTTATAAAAGGGGAAATGTACAACATCAGTTAATAGTTCAAAAAATATTAGTACCACGTGTAATAAGTCAACACCACGATACACCTTTTTCTGGTCATCAGGGAATCAAATGCACACAGTCCTTAATAGCAGAGAGATATTATTGGCTGAATTTAAGTAAAGACATAGAAAATTATGTTAAAGCATGCTTGTCGTGTAACCAACGTAAAGTTAATCGAAAAAACAGCACCTATGGGAAAATTTCAGTCAGTTACTCAACCTTTTCAACTTGTTTAGATGGACATAGCAGGACCTCTACCTACCACTAAAGCTGGGAATAAATATTTGCTAGCTTTCATAGATTATTTAACACGTTATTGTGAAGCTATACCGATCCCCAATCAGACTAGTGTAACGATTGCTAGAGAATTTGTTAAGCTTGTCATATCTAGGCATGGTGTGCCTACGAGTTTGCTAACAGACCAATTACGTAATTTCGTTTCATCATTATTTAAAGACTTATGTCATATTTTACAAATTAGGAAAATTCAGACGACACCATATCATCCACAATGCAATGGGCTAATAGAGCATCTACGTCGAGTTGTAATTGACATGTTGTCGCATTATGTGAACAACAATGCTACTGATTGGGATGAATCAAATGAATGAATGTATGTGTTAATGGCTTACAGAAGTATGAAACATAATACGACCGGTTATAGTCCACATATGCTACTTTATGGACAAGAATTTAGCTTAACAGCAGATGATGACTTGGAAGCTCGATTGAATGATATAGAAGAACCAGAAATAGATATGTTAGGAGGTCGCGATGCTTTGCGTAAGCTAGTAGATAAATTAAGTGAGGCTAGGAAATTAGCTATTGCAAATACAGAAAATAGTAGAGATAAAAGTAAAATGCAGCATGAGCGTAAAAGTAAGAAGATTGAGTATGATGTAGGTGATTTTGTCTTTTTGTATAATCGAGTGATTAAAAGAGGAGTAAAACAGAAATTTGGCAAGCCATGGGTAGGACCTTACAAAATTATAGAAAAATTAAATGATTTAAATTATAAATTACTTGAACAAAATAAAGAAGAAATTGTTCACGTAAATAGATTAAAGAAGTCAACCAGGACGGGAGATAAGAAACCACAGAGTCAGCAACGCACAAAGAAAACAGCTGTTTCATTCGAACATAGTGATAATGAATCAAGTACAGGGTCAAGGTTTGATGACATTGAATCTTGTGATACGGATGTTTTAACCATCGGACAAGTGGGGAGACCGATGCCTATGGTAACGACTGAAGAAGATGACAAACCTATTTTAGATATTACGCCTATTGAATTTGAAGATAGTTTAACACTATCTCCACCTTCACCACCTACACCTAACGATCCTGAATGGCATCCTAATCGACCAATATCGTTGTCTGAATCTCCACCTTCATCTTACAACCTTCGACCTAGATTACCACGTATGTAATTACTATTGTTTTTCTTTCCTAGGGTTCTTGAGTGTTCTTCTTAGTGTCAGTGTGATTTTGGCGTTAACTCCACCTGCACGTTGTTTTACACCTAGTTTGGATAAGGGACTTGTTTTCCTAAATGAAGGGGAAATCTTACTGACTAATGGTTAGTGGACTTTAGTTGTAAATACAGATGTTACTGAGTATGATGGTATGATAGAATATACACAAACAGTTTATCAAAATTTTGAGTCCTTTCAAGATCATCCTACTTTGAAATTAGTGGTTCCTTGGCTCGAAGTCAGTCGCTTGCGTACTGTCGCAAATTTGTTAAAAATAGAGATAAGTAGTCTAAAATCTATGTTACCTGAAACTCGTAAGAAACGTGGAGCAGTAAATGCTACAGGTTCAGCTATGAAAATATTATTTGGTACTATGGATAATGATGATCTTGAGACGTTTAGTTCGAAGATCAGTGAATTAGACAAAATACAGAGTGATATTTTGCATAACAATAAAGAAATGTTAACCTATTTTAAGTCAGTTATAAAAGATTTCAAAGAAAATGCTAAAGTTATAACAGTTTTAGGAGAAAATGTTAAAAATGTATTACAACAAATTTCTAATGTTAATATCAGTTTCTGGTCAGAAATAGAAGGAGTTAATAAAGCTCTACAGTATCATATGAAAATCTCATCATTAATAAGAGAAGTTGAATTGTACTTGAATTCAGCAGAATATGAATTAAGTAAATTAATGAAAGGACTTGATGTAACGTCTAATGGCAGATTAAGTTTTCTTTTGATATCACCTGATAAATTGTCTAAAATGTTGTCATCAGTTACTCAAGAATTAATACATGATTTATCATTAATAGCAAGTACTAAATTAGAAGAGATGTATATTTATTATGAATTAGCAGATGTTCATGCTATATCTCAAACGAAATATATTCAGTTGATTACAGAAATTCCTTTAAAAACAGAAAACAGATTACTAGACTTGTATTCTGTAAAGTCCTTGCCGTATAGAGAACCTTCTATCAATAAGTTTATATATGTAAAGAGCAATACTAAGTACTTAGCATTAACTAAAACATGACAAGAGTATGTTGAACTTACACACAAAGATGTAATTGTGTGCAGAGGTTCCAAGTATAGTGTGTGTCCAGCCAATATACCTTTGTATTTGTACCATAAAGACAGTTGTATCTATGCATTATTTGTCGGAGAGACCAGCAGTGCTCGTGTTCAATGTGAGAAGAAGATTATACAGAATTTCAGCCGTCCAATTCTACATCAGATGCCGAACAAGGATGCGTGGATATATAGTGCACCAGAACCAATACGAGTTACCTGGAGATGCGATCAAGATACTAAGACCGAGATTCTTAAGGAGAGGGAGTTCTTCTTAATCCACACCATTGTCATATATATTCCAAATATTTTACCTTATTACCACATACCTATGGACGAAGTATATATAACCTTACTAAGCCTATCATGATTAAACCACCATTATCCTCTTTGATTAGTCCTTTCGAAGCTAAAATTTTAACAAATAATGTCACTCACATGAAGATTTCAGATGTTACAGAATTGAATATCAATGGAATACTGCATGGGATACACAACGACTTCAATGACGTTTCACTGAACCAACTTATTAACGATATCCAAGAGATACAACGAGAAAAGCAACAAACACTAAACGAACAATCTGTTCGCTATGCCGTTGGCTTAACCGTCATAGTTATTGGAGCAGCATTGCTACTATATCTTGTCTATCGAACCAAGTCAGTCTCCAAATGTCTAACCTCTACTCTCATACCAGCAACGACATCGGGTACTGAGGCAACACAAGAAGAAGCAGAGGAAGTTCCAGAGGTAACATCGCCAGATGGAATGAATGCTACAGCAGTCTACGTAAAACCAGGCGTTAGAGTTGCCCATTCTCAATTATAAATTAAAGAGTTTGTTTAACAAAGCTATTGAATCTATATAAAAAATTGAGAAATACGTAAGGAAAATGTAAACAAAGAAAAATAATAATTATTATAATAGTTATGAACTTACCTAAGGAAAACAAAAAGTGCTGAATGTAACAGATAAAACTATGTTTGAATAGAAAAGAGACAATAATGTAGTATTGTATTAGAAAATTTGGACCTAATAATTTTTGTTTGTAAATATGTACGCGATAATTTGTGTACACCGACACAATGTGGTATCTACACACACTCAGCTGTTTAGCGATAACAATGAATGACTAACCGCAGACAGCACAGTCTTATCTCCTCCTTCTTTGTTTTGTTTTGTTTTGTTGGTTTGTTTATCTACATGTAAACAGAGTAGGTGTTCGCTTGAATTGTAGTACATTCAATGAACGTTGAGCTGAGTAAAACTGCAATTTGTTTGTACTTTGGATACATTTTGAAAAGCAAAGTACATCCTGTACTTTCCTTTTGTAAAGCAGGGAGGGGTGTTGTGCCCAGCACACTCCACATTATGATCTTATATAAAATTGTAAATGAGGAGAATCCTCAATGTATTATTTTATTAAGGAAAGAATTATTTTTAATTTTTTTTTAACAAGGGACAAACTGAGCAATTGTGAGGAAGTGCGCTGGCCAAATTTTATCATGGCTCGTGTAGTGAGTTATCAACCACAGAAGCTGAGAATAGTCTTCTTGTCAGTGTTTGTGAACAAGTTCCGTATTGGTTCACAAAAATCTATGTCAAATTGTCCTTTTGCGTGACCTGATAAGTTTCGAGACACGTGCAAAGTCCAGTTCTAATTGGCTGAATTTTGGGCATTAACTCGTAGAGACTCCTTGCGTCATGAGGGGTATAAAACCGATGAAGTGCACTGGAAAGAGGTTCACTTTTTGGCTTCTTTGCGCACTATACGTACATCTTCTGTCAACAATGGAGCCACATCAAAAGTGTAATTACAACTTTATTTTTGTTTTACTTTGTTCAAATTAATTTCTTTTGTAATAAAACTTAAAGCATTAACCGATTTTGACAAATGAATTATTTGTACTCAGAAATGCTCAGTAATGTTCTAAATTTGTTAAGAAATATGTATGATTGAGATTTCTATTTTAAAGTAGACGTACTAAATTCAGAAATATAGTCAGTAAAGCTTTTATAATGTTTTAATACGAATATTCAGTACTTAATGATTTTATATAATGTAATATTATGTCTTAGAGAAAATATTCAAGTAAGAAATCGAATTATTGTAACGAGAGAATGTCACTTTAACCTATAGAGAACAATTATTGTAATTTTGTTTATCAAGATAAAAATTTTTAGTTGCTTTGATGAATTAAAGAAATTTTGTTATTCTAAGTAAATGCCTTATTTAATAACGAGCTACTCCCACAGCTTTCCTGTCCGCACGACTGGAGCTTTCACTTTGTGAGGCCCCAGACCCGGGCGTTACAACAGCCTATAGGGAAACCATATAAAATTTTATCAATTAGATCAAGGATTAAACTCTTCTATTTTAGACAGAAATTAGGCTGCTGCATTTATAATAAAGATCAATGTTGCTGCTGCTAATCTTACCCCCAAAAATTGAAATTGGGTGGGTGTTTTGTAAGTTTAAGAAGAGAGCTACTAACACTATTAGGTGTTTTAGATGTGTACAGTTTGGCCACCAGAAAGCTAAATGCACTGGCATGAACAATACAGGCACAAGGCTGCAATGTGGAGAACAAAGGCTACAAAAAACAAAAGGTGAGTATACTGTGTATACCAGCTATGGTAAAGCAGATTCAATTAAGTGTTTCATCTACAGAATACTAGTAATTGGCAGGGCTAAGAGAATGGTAAATATACAGAGGCTGCAAAGATGTCAAAGGAAATTCTTCATCCCTATTTGAGGCATATGCAAGCAACCCAGGAAGTAAGTAACTTATGCATACATACTAAACATATTATTCTGCTCTTTCCTATTGTTTACTTTCTTCTTTTTTGGGGGGGTAATTTCAGTGTCATCTGCAGCCTGTAGTCAGACAAGAGCCTAGCATATAACTAAATTCATAATATACTGAGCTATACAATTCCTGTAAATAGAGGCTGCAAACACTAAACATTAATTTTTTGGAAATATAACCTATGTTAACATGTTTGCTTACTTTTACCCATAAACCAAGATTGTGTACATGAATTCTGTTTCTGTAAAACATAAGATTTTAGGCCACATGGGTACAAAAAACCCTAACGTACTTTATTACATATAAAGCAAGAGTTGTTTACATGAGAAGTAAGGTTGTATGTTATCAGGTTTATATAATGTAATAAAGCATTCAAGAATTCCTCTGCTGTCAGTTGGATTATAAAAAATAGACTGATGCTACACGTCTAAGGATGGTACAGAAATCACAAAACGCTTCGAGTTTTACAAAAATGTATTACCAAGTTATTCCCGCAGTTCGTAAAATAATCTGATTAGAAACACACCTTAATTGAGTAGATGGTAAGTTGCAAATATCACATTAAAATTTTCTTAATGCTAATATGGGTTAATGTTATGCAATTTATTACCTTGAATAAAAATGTCTTACATTGGAAATACTTCATTACAAAAATCATACTGGACACATCTTTAGGACATGAATTAACTTATATATGGACCAGATGTTTGAGTAAAGCCTTTGGTATCACACTAAAGGGCATGAATTAATTTGCGTCTCAAAAGATTTTGAGATCAAGTCAAGCCTTTCTTACAATTATTACATTGGTACTTCTTAAGAAAATCATGGTTTCATTTGTATGTTGAGACTACCTGACTGAGAAAATCATTACTTTTTCATGCTAGTATGAATTAGCTTCATTAAGAGATTAACTGAGTGAACAAATGCCTTGTCAGAAAGATCACAAATCTTAATTCCAGAATGGGTTACTTTTTGAACTAAAAAAACATTTTCTGAGTGTACCCTTTGTTATAATATGAGAATGCATGTAAAACCAGCCTGGATTATTAGATACCTAACCTTGAATGGGAAAATGCTTTGTCAACACGTTTTTACTTTTTATGTCTTATGCTAGCATGGATTATGCTATGCGAGCTCTATTACGCTGCTACATATTGTCTGACTCAGTAAACGCTATTTTCTTGCATCATATTGACAGTTCCTTAACCCAGAATAGATTAATTTGTGCCGCTGCAAATTACCTGATTCAGTGAATACTTTGTTACAAATATCACATCAATTCTTATTTAATACAGAATGGGTCAATTTGTGTCGACGCAAATCGCTTGAACAAGTAAACGCTTTGTTACAGATATCACAATGATGCTCTTTGTTTTTGTGTCGATTAATTTGTGTGCCGAGAGACCACTTGACAGGGTAAAACGTTTGTTACATACATTACACTCAGATCTTTTCACGTCTGCATGTAGCAATTTGTGTGCTGAGAGACAATGCAATTGACTAAAAAATTTGTTACAAATATCACATTTAAATTCTCTTGGTCCAGAATGGGTTAGTTTGTGGGTGTGCAGAGGATGAATGAATGAACGCTTTGTTACAAACATCACATTTGGAGTTCTGGATACCTTTTTGGAATAATTTATGTACTGCCAAGATTCTAGCTGTAGGAAAGGTTTTCTGGCAGGCATCACATTGATATTGCTTTGTATAATTTCTTTTGGCTGAATGGATTAGTTTGTGTTGTGTGAGGTAATTTAATTGCACGAATGATTTATTACAAAGATCGCATTGATACCTCCTTATACCAGCATGGGTTAATTTGTGGGTGGAGAGATTACATGATTGAGTAAAGGCTTTTTCACATATGTCACATCGATACTTTACACCAGAATGGATTAATTTGTGCCGCTTTACGTGTTTGAGTAAAGCGTTTGTTATATATCACACTGGTACACTCTAGTGGCGGCATTAGTTATTTCATGTTTTTACAAGCTGTTTGGTACAGTAATTTCTTTGGTATAAACATCATATTGGAAGTCTGCCTCTCTTTTATATTCTCTGCTTTGCTTTAATAAAACACATGAAGGAAATGAAGCCAAAAACGACAGTGTACGGTAGCCTTTTACCTAACATTATATCCAATGTGTTTTCTAAATTTAATATAAAAGTCGCGTTTAAAACAAATAATAATATTTCTAATTTGTTACTCATAAAACAACCATTCCCGTTAGAAGAGAAAACAGGTGTTTACAGGATGTCATGTGATGATTGTGATTGTTTCTATCTGGGTCAAACTGGCAGGTCTTTCTTGAAAAGATTCAAAGAAAATCTACCAAGGAATGATTTAGACAAGACCAAGTCTAATTATGCGCGCCATCTAATGATGCATAACCATAATTACACAGATTTCAATACTAATTTCAAAGCAATCCATGTATGCGGTAAGGGTAGGTTAATGGATGCTCTCGAGGAGTTTGAGATTTACAAATCATTTAAAGACAAGAATATCAACAATAACAGTATATTAAACGAACAAATAAGGTTTCAATCTCACTCACTATATGATACAGCCCTAAATATAATCGCACATGACGGTAATGACTGGTGTTAAGGATTGACTTAGTTTAATTAGTGGCTCGGCAACTACACGCGTGGTCGGACCGGTCCAACAGAGCCGAAGTTACAGCGTGTTATGTGTGTGTCATTATTGTGATTTAGTAAATATGTGCAAATGTGTTTTTATATGAATTTTAACATTTGACGAGGATTACTGATGATGTGACACATGTCACGAAACGCGTCTATATAAAAAACACTAGAACGAAGTCACTGACGGATACAAGGTAATTAAATTATTGTGAAAAAGTGACTTGGATACTATATAAAAACAAAATATTTTTGAGGTTGTTTCATGGGAAGGGGGCTATTCTTTTCATACAATTACACATTGTGGACTGTGGTACCCACTACGGTTGCCTTATGTGGTGAAGTAAGGAGAAACAACACGTAAGTACAAAAGTGCTAAAGATAAAAAAGAAACAACTAACTAAATGTGTGAGAGTTGTAAACACCTAAACTTGGGAACAATTCATAACAGGATAGTGTTGAAATGTGAAATAAACTTATAGTTTAGAAAAAGCACTGACTTACTTGACTTTGTATTGATATGTAAAACTTATAATGTGTATTGAGTCTGCAATATTATATTTGCATGACTACCAACATTTTGTGTACAGGTACCACTTACCACTACAAACAAAACTAAGGTTGCTTGCATCATATACACTGCTCGCATATATGAGTAAATGGTAACTATAATAATTATTAAATATTATGATGGGACATACACAAATAATGATCAGACTATATTTAATTGTTTGACACGTGTCGATAAGCATCATCATCATCAAAGTTAAACCAAGGATGGTTTGTTCCGGTCTCAGATAGAGAAAGATTAGAGCTGGTCACTCCAGTGCTTCCTCGGACATCCCACACCTCTCCGTCTCCTCGGCTTATGTTAAGTACATTGTATGTTAAGTACTATGTAATACTGCTGACATTATTAATATCTGAAGGGACAGTAAATTTCTTGCAAAAAGTAAGAAATCTGGTAATATTTATGCACTTAATACATGAATTAATTTCCATATTTAATCTGGTTTAATGATTGATTTAAATATTTTTAATTAGTACAATATGAAAAATTCTTTGTTTGAATTAGTTATAAATAATAAAATGTGTGCTAGAATAACTATGAGTCAAGTTATTTCAGACAGATCAGCAGGATTCAAACAAAAAAGGAATATTTCACCAAGATGACAGGGTCATCCATTCACTAATGGCAGCAATCCAACTGCTTAGAAACGTCTTAAGATTGTTGGAAAGAGTATTTATCCAGTAAATACAATCATGGGAGTCAGTGCAAAGGCAAATTTCACTAAAGGATAGAATAGGTAGGAAGAGCTGTACATAGTCATGCACCAATTTAGTAAGAAGATAAGAACCTAATAATTCAAGTGACAAAGTGCCACTTTAGTCTTAGCTGTGAGGAAACATGAATGACAAATGGCCATTTGAAAATTACAAAATGGCACAATAAAAAAACGTGTAGACTGAGTAAGTACATATTGTTATGACGGTCTAATCGATCGTTGTAGGTACAGTGGAAACAAAATAAGTACAAGACACCAATTAAGTCACTAATCCCACCTTTAATTTTTACAGTTAAACAGTTCGTAATTAACAACACAGTCTCTACAACAAATCAAATGAAAATTGTTCACACGCCATAAAATGTCCACTAAAATTAAACACAATTGTATCGTCCGATTATAGAACACCACTCTTAACTAATAACGCGCACAGTAATCTATCGCGACTATAACTCGAACCGCTCTGTAAATATATCGCACTAATACTGACTTGAACGTCGTTGAGTACTGGTATTTATAGCCAGTCGAATATCTAGACGATTCCTAATTGCGTCTTAGCGTCCTCCGTATGAACTACGTAATTGACTGTGGCCTTGACACAGTCCGCACGGGTGGCGGCATCGAGAACAATCTCGCAAATGCGTCTACAAGCATGTACGCCACACGCTTGCATTCTGGATCTCCCTGGAACGTTCGATTAACACGTAGACTGTTCTGTGACGTCGTAACACTGCCTCCTCCTTAATCCTGTTTGTCCCAAACTGGAAAACCGTCTCTAAAGTTGTACTTAGCCAAGCGATCTAGGTGGACGACCTTGAACTTTCGCTGTCCTTCCTGTTGAATCCGATAAACAACACCGTTAATTCTTTTTTTGACAGTGTAGGGTCCATCCCAGTTAGACTGAAGCTTAGGTGAGCGACCACGACGGCGCTTTGGATTGAACAACCAGACCTGATCTCCTTCTTGGAAACCCACACTATTGCTGCGAATGTCATACCGAGTTTTCATTTTATCACTGGCAATCTTCAGCCGTCCTCTTACAAGGCGATTCATTTCTCGCAGTTGTTTTCTAATTCCGAGGAATAGTTCTGCCGCTATTGAGACTGAGTCTCAGGTGATCCGAACATTAAGTCCCCAGGAAGTCGAATCTCCCGCCCAAACACCAATTTTGCTGGAGTCATGCCGGTTGTGTCGTGTACTGATGATCTATATGCCATGAGGAATAGTGGTATACGTTGGTCCCAGTCTGTTTGGTTCTCGTCAACAACCATCGAAAGATGCTGCTCCAGTGTCCTATTGAATCTCTCAACCATTCCGTCCGACTGAGGATGCAGAGGTGTTGTCATGGTATTTCGAATACCGAGAAGGTGGCATAATTCTTTAAACACTCCTGATTCGAAATTTCTCCCTTGATCCGGATGGATTTCCATAGGGGCTCCATAAAGGCAACAGCAGTTGTGAACTAACTGCTTTGCCACAGTGGTAACCTCCTGATTTGGAATTGCGTAGGTTTCCACCCACTTAGTAAAGTAGTCACCTACAACCATGATGTACCGGTTTCCATCGTCAGTAACTGGGAATGGTCCAGCAATGTCTATGGCAATTCTCTCGAAAGTTAGTCCAAAGTTATACTGTCTCATTTTTCCCCTGCTTCTGGTTTGTGAACCCTTGCTTGCAGCACATATTTCACACGTCCGAAACCATTCCTCTACGTCGTGGCGAAGATGAAGCCAATAGAATCGCTTTCGTATTTTGTCAAGAGTTTTGTTAACGCCAAGATGGCCTCCAGATGTTCCATCATGCATCTCCTTCAAAACAGACTGCACTTTACTTCGGGGAACTATCAACTGCATGACCATGTCTCGTCCATCTGCACTTTCTCCCAAGCCCTTTTCAGCAATCTGTTTTCTAATGTGAGAGATTCCCATTGTGCCCAGTAGCCCTTCAGCACTTTGGAAATATGGCAGATATCTTGTCAATCCGGGCGGCGACCTTCTTCTTTTGCTGTCAAGATCAGTCCAATGTCTTCATCAGTCATCTGTTCTTGTCGATAGTCTTGTGTTGTCCACCCGTCAGCCAGGAAATCTACAGTGATGGCTTGAACATGTTCGCTTGAATTTTATTCTTCCTTTCTGTGGCAATGTCGGCAGTCTTCCGGGCACGGTCTTCGTGATAAGCCATCTGCATTACCGTGCAGGCGCCCCCGCCGATGTTGTACCTTGAAGGTGTACTCTTGCAGACGTTCAAGCCACCTTGCCAACTGTCCTTCCGGATTTTTAAATCTCAAGAGCCATGCAAGTGCGGCATGGTCGGTACGTAGTGAAAACTCTCTCCCATAGAGGTATTTATAGAAGCGCTCTAAAACTCTGACAATTGCCAACAACTCTCTCCTTGTACCACAATAATTTCTCTCTGGTTCAGAAAGCGTCTTGCTGTAATACGCTATTACTCGTTCTTCACCGTTCTGCACTTGAGACAAAACTGCTCCTAGACCAGTATTGCTTGCGTCTGTGTCTACGATATACTTCCCTTAGGAAGCTGGAAAAGCGAGAATTGGCTGCGAACAAAATGCAATCTTCAACGTTCTAAATGCTTGAAGATTTAGAACGTTGGTCACACTCTCTCGGCCATTAGAAGTTTCGTTTATTTTCCGTTAGCTCATGTAGTGGTTTAGCAATAGTAGCGAAGCCTTTCACAAAACGTCGGTAATATGAGCATAACCCCAGGAAACTCCGAACTTCGTGTTTATTCTTCGGAACTGGTCAGTCTCTTACGGTGTCTACTTTATTAGGATCCATGCTAACACCCGCTGCCGAAACCAGATGGCCCAGATCCTTCTGGAATAGAGAACACTTCTTCGGGCCAGCTTCAGTTGTGCACCGTGAATTCTAGTTATAACTTCCTTAAGGTTTTCCACATGGTCTTCGAAAGTCTTCCCGATCACTATGACGTCGTCTAAGTAAACAAGGTAAGTTTTCCACGTCAGGCCTCGGAGTATCAGGTCCATCAATCTCTCAAAGGTTGCCGGTGCATTACAGAGTCCAAATGGCATGACGTTAAATTGGAATAAGCCACTTGGGGTAGAGAAAGTGGCCTTTTCCATGTCTTCTTGTTGAAGACCCACTTGCCAATATCCACTCTTCAGGTCCAATATGGAAAACCACTGTGCTCCGGACAACGTGTCGAGCGTATCGTCAATGCGAGGTAATGGATAGCAGTCTTTCTTTGCAACGTCATTTAACCTCCGGTAGTCTAAGCAGAAACGCAATCCACCATCCTTCTTCGCTACCAGCAATACAGGAGAAGACCAAGCACTTGACAAAGGTTCGATTACTCCCTCTGTCAACATGTACTGTACTAACCAAGACATTTCCTCTTGTTTAGATAATGGAGGCCTTCGAGGAGGTTGGCGTATCGGTGTTGTGTCCCCGGTATTGATGCGATGTTGCACAAGAGAGGTTCTTCCCAGTGACTGTCCCCGAACTGCAAAACAATCTTTGAATTCGTATAAAAACTGTCTGAATTCTTTTACCTCACCACTTGAGAGGTCATTAGAAGATCTGTTCAATAATTCTTGCAGTTCCTCTGGTAATTTGGAATTATCCGAAGAACTGGATATTCGTTGCGTTATTCTGACTACCCAGGCCACAGGAGTTAATTTGCCTAGGAGCGTATTGCTTTGTAAAGTAATAGCTTGATCCAAAATATTCGCCACTCTAATAGGTACATATCCGGTTTCGTCAGGTTTTACTAAACTTCTGGCAATTAGTATGCCCGGTGTGTTGACTACCTGGGGTTCAAATATAGAGCACTGGTTGCCCCTAGTATCTACATCGGTTCTAACCATGATGATCTTTTCGGAGTTTGGCGGAACAGTTACGGCCACTTGGTTTATGACGTCCATCGATGTTTATGCTGTCGTCATTGTTGATAGCATTACCTCTTCGCCTCCGATTCTCAAGACATTGTTCTTGAAGTCGACTATAAATCCGTATGCGTTCATAACGTCCACACCAAGAATTGGTTCATCCACAATGTCTGCAACAAGTACTTGATTAAACGCAAGTTGACCGAGGCGTAGGCGTATCTCCACTTTTCCATACACTTTTACAGGCCGTCCAGTAGCTGTTCACAAGCTGCAAGAGCACCAGATTGGCTTGAGATCTTTCACCACGTCGGGGCACACAATAGAAACTGTTGCGCCTGTGTCAACTGTAATCGAGGTTGGCCTTTCTTGAACAAATCCGGTAACTACCAAGCTCCCGCTGTTTTTCTGAAGTGTAGAAATTGCGTATTGTCTAGGGGCTTCGTTCCTCCAGTTAGTCAGCACACGCCCCGTTGCACCGACTATTGCTCGTTTCCCTGCTGCTGAATTCTAACCCGACAATCTCGTTGTAGATGTCCAGGTTTCCCACATCTATAACACTTCGGTCTTCCATCCTTTCTTATTTTATTCTGTGGCGTCGACCGTCGAGTCTCTGTTCCTTGTTCTTCTTCCTCATCGTCTGTGCCGTCGCGATCTTTTAGCGCGCGCACTTTATGACTTGTCCAACCAGACGCTGATTTGGCGGCCTCAAATTGCAAAGCATCTACCAGGGCGTCCGCACTGTTCTGGTGTCTTGCTATTCGTTAACACTTGCTGTGGTTCATTGTCTCGGACACTGGCAGTAAATGTCTGCATCGCAAAACTCGTTCGAAAATCTTCTGGCGCTTCAGGATAGGCCAGTCTAATTAGTCTGTCGATACTTGCTTCAAACTCTTGAACGCTCTCCCCGGAATGCTGTCGCCTTGCTCTCAATTGGGTGCAGTACACATCTCACAAATGTTTATCGCCATACCGTAATTCTAGAGCTTTTATCAACTCGGCATAGATGTTCTGGCTGTCAGGTGGCACTTTCTGTAGTAATTCTGCCGCAGGTCCTTTTAATGCAAGAACGAGTGAGACTGCCTTGTCTTTCTCTGTCCAATTATTTGCGCATGCAGCAGCTTCAAATTGGCGGAGGTACGTTGCCCAGTGACTGCTTCCGTCAAAGGTTGGAGCTTTGACATGAACTGTGCCTTCTGCAGGCGAAGTGACTTTCTCTATTAACTTATTTCTGCGTCTTTTTCTGTCTTTATTATTGGTACAGTCTGTTCACAAAGTTGTTTTGGTTGTAACTTCAGGCACTGCTCGACTTTATTTTTAATCTGCTCTTTTATATTTGTAATCGAGTCTTCTATTTTTGTTGACATAGCTTTTTCCACACTCAAGACAGTATTTCTACTTCAGCTATTTTATTTGACATGGATTTTTCTAGGTCAGATATTCTAGTAATTTCATTGTTAAGCTCACCTCGTAATTCACCTACGTCACCACGTAGGAGACACAATTCTGCTGTAGTATGTACTTGCATCTGCTTTTGCTCTTGAATTAACGCTTTGATGTCACCTGCTTCACGTATACGTTCCTCTGCCTCCTGCTTATGTTCTCCCTTTTGTCTTTCTTCTGTTTCTAGCATTAGTGCTTTCTGACGTTCCTCAGCCTCTTCTCTTTCCTGCCTGCGTTTTGCATGCTGTTGTTTTTCTGCTTCTTCTCTTTCTTGTCTTCGTTCTTCTTTATGCCGTCTTTCTGCTTCTTCCGCCTCCTGTCTGCGTTTTTCATCCTGTTGTTTTTCTGCTTCTTCTCTTTCTTGTCTCCGTTCTTCTTTTTGTCGTCTTTCTGCTTCTTCCGCCTCCTGTCTGCGTTTTTCATCCTGTCGCTTCTCCGTCTGTAACAGCAGCGCCTGTAAATTTTCCATCATCTGACTGGCATCCATTGTTTACCGATTAATTAGCCTACGAATTACACTCGTCTTGTATAAAGTTTCCACTGTTAACCGTTCTATCCCAGTTCTGACACCACTGTTACGCCGGTCTAATCGATCGTCGTAGGTACAGTGGAAACAAAATAAGTACAAGACACCAATTAAGTCACTAATCCCACCTTTAATTTTTACAGTTAAACAGTATGTAATTAACAACACAGTCTCTACAACAAATCAAATGAAAATTGTTCACACGCCATAAAATGTCCACTAAAATTAAACACAATTTTATTACAATTATATCCTCCGATTATAGAACACCACTCTTAACTAATAACCACCTGAACGCGCACAGTAATCTATCGCGACTATAACTCGAACCGCTCTGTAAATATATCGCACTAATACTGATTTGAACGTCGTTGAGTACTGGTATTTATAGCCAGTCGAATATCTAGACGATTCCTAATTGCGTCTTAGCGTCCTCCGTATGAACTACGTAATTGACTGTGGCCTTGACACAGTCCGCACGGGTGGCGGCATCGAGAACAATCTCGCAAATGCGTCTACAAGCACGTACGCCACATGCTTACATTCTGGATCTCTCTGGAACATTCGATAAACACGTAGATTGTTCTGTGACGTCGTAACAACATAATATAACTCTACTGAAAGTCTCCAACAGTTTTAACAGATAAGTTCACAAATAACAACAATATTGTTCATTGTACAGTAACAATAATCGTTTATTACAACAAATTAACATTTAATTATGTACTACACCTGATCAACAAACTGTTCATTCTGTCCTTTTATGAATTCTTCTTTTACATCCAGTTCTTCTTCTAGAATAGAATTTACAACTGGCAATACATCCTGCAAAATTGAAAAATTATAAAATCTACTTTGTCTCCTCAGTGATTTGCAGAGTACTAATGAGATTAAAAATAACTAAGTTACAAAATATATACAATTAGCACCCAACTTTTTGTATTAAATTAACACTCTGCACTTACATGAGTGTGTGTGTGTGTGTGTGTGTGTGTGTGTGATTTCACTTACTTAATACCACGTAGTTTAAATGTATGCAATACTATGATACTGGTATTCTGCTGATGATTAAAGTACATATATAATGAATGTGATCTTAATATTAAGTGGTACATGACACTTAACAACCTAACATGTTAGCTATTGCTTAAATAAACAGGTCTGTGCACATTACCTGTTCAGTCTCCTCTTCTTCATCTGGTTCTTACTTTATAACAACCATTAGAACATCCTACAAATGAAAAGGAATTAAATTTACTTTTATACAAATTTATTACCATTACAGGAGAAGCCTTTACAAGATTCTGTAAAGGAAATAATTAAGATGTTTAAGATTCTAAAAACATTTTGTGGAAAGAGTACAAAAGTTAATTATTAATGTATCACTACAGACTCGAAACACTAATTTTTTTACTGGTGAAATGTTACATTTTTACCTTGTAGCCTGAACTAGTTTTCACTTATTACAAGCTTCGTCAGAGGCTAAATAATCTTGTAATGAGTAAAAACTAGTTCAGGCCTCAAGGTAAATGTTTAACATTTCACCAATTAAAAAATTAGTGTTGAGTCAGGAGTGATATATTTATAATTAGTTAATCAACGGACACGTAATCTGGGAGTATATAAATGTTGAGAGTTACTACTAATGATGTGGTTTCTACTTGTACAAAAGAAGGTAAATTTAGAAACTGTATTGAATATTAAAAAAACTATTAGGAGAAGAACAGAAGTTGGAAACAAAAGTAGGGATTCTGTAAATATTAAAACCAGTAAGGATAATTCAGAGGAATCAGTGTCACAGCACAGGCCTAATGGAGAAACAAATTTGCTGTAAAATACTGGGTTAGGAATTAGGAAGAAATTCCATTAAGTTGCATATCTGTACCATCGTATTCTACAAGTTGGATGCGAACTCTGGCCAATAGGGAAAAGTGGAAGACAAAAAAAAAACAGAAGCATTTGAAATGTGCTGCTATAGAAGAATATTAACAATACAATGGACAAAGTAATTAAAAAACAAAAATTGAACAGGTTTTGAAAACAATGGGGGAATGGAAAAATTTGTGAAGATGAGTCAGTATGGTGGGTCACTGGTTGAGACGCAAGAGTAATGCCTTCAGTGACGGGAAGACCTGCAGAGGAAGGCTATTTCATACATGCTGCTTCTGTTTAGGTGTGGTTATGTTTTTTTTTAGCTGTTAGCTGATTAGTGGTGATATATTTCTTTGTTTTGTTATATTCATTTATGATTGTTATATTTTGTTTATATTGATTGGATGTATGATCCATATTGTGTTGGAATTGGAATCTGTGTTGATTAATTGTGATGTTTTTATTACATATTCTCCTCTTTATTTTTTGTTCATAAGTATTGTCTTTATGTTTTAACTTTCTTCTTTTGGTAATGTTAAGTGGTATTTTTAGTATTCTGTATATTAGTGAAGAAAAAGTTATATATTTATGTTGGTTGGGGAAATTGCTGTTTTATAAAGGCTAGGTTACACACACACACAGTGTTATGTAATATATGAATCACAGGGCACGGACACTCCTCAGTGTGAAGCATGTCACTGCATACGTTCAAATACAGACTGATGGAGTCGCACTTGTGTGTGATGAGATGAGTTGGACTGATGGCTATGTTGCAGTGTGACTGGAGGGTACAGCAGGCTATGGGTGAAATGCTCGGTGGCACATTTGTCTGTGTTTACACACACACCTTGTGACTGTTTGAATATAACAGTTCTAATTAAAGTAGCTTAATTGAGTGTTTTGTTACTTTAACAAAGTAAGCTGTTGTTACTTTGTAACAAAGTATTATAGGTGGTGGTGGCGAATCACCCCAAACCTTCTTCTTGTTGTGACAGACTTACGCATTCTTGTTTCATTTTTCAAATCAGTGGTTTTTGACTTAAATGTGCCTGCAGACCATAGTCAATCTAAGGAACTTGCCGGCATGCTGCATCATAAGTGATCAATTTTCGGCAAGTCACATGAATATAAAAAAAAGGGCAGTGTTTAATTGTAAACAAGTAAAAAGAGGCACTTTACATATGTAACTACACATCTTACTACATACCTTTAATGATACTATCTGTATTATGTAGGTATAATAATGAAGATGTAAGAAAGATTTTAAACATTATATACTTACTTAAAATCTTCAACAGAAAAACTGAATGAGGACATCAGAGCAAATAATGAAAGATAGAAGAAGGAATGAAAAGGAGGATGCAGACACAACTGGAAAACACACACACACACACACACACACAATGACTGTACATAATAGTGCAAATTAAACCATCCTACTTGAGCTTTTCTGACTTAACTTCAGTGCTGTTGTTAATGGTAAATATTTCCATCCCCTCTCCTTCTTCACAGATCATTATGCATTCTTGTTTCATGTTTAATATTATTATTAATTACTTTCCAATATAATTGATTATTGTTGTTTCCAGATTGTGTCCGGTGTTGATATTCGCAAGATAGAAGAACCACACACAGTGTTTTTACCTATTCCAGATGCTGCAGTAAAGCAAGAATTTATGGAAGAAAATTTGCCAGACGATAAACTTTTGGATGAGGTACTTGATTAATTGATTTGCTTTGTCTTACCAATCATAACTTGTAGTTGCTTTGAAAAAAGACTCTCTTCACAATATTAGAGTTGTGTGTGTGTGGGGTGGGGTAATTCTTAGATTTTCACCGGTGTGATATGATGTGGCCATTTTGCGAAGGAGGTTGATTTCCATGTTGTGTTTTGTTGTTTTCCATGTTTCCATCTCTACCTTTTTCATGCAGATTTCTTGTCACAGGTTTAGAATGCAATGACTGGCGTAAGTGAAAAATCAATCCATTGTCCTTTACCTCCCAGATTTCCTAATTACATTATTTCATAGTCCAGATCTCTGATAATGTTACCAATGGTTATAGCCGTAGTCTATATATAATTCTACTTTTTGTAATAATAAAAAACGTATTAATTTATTTTTATGTTCTGTTTACTGTTGAACATAAAAAATTTCTATTAACATATCATCTACAAAAAATTTGTAATAAAAGTAGATTCTTAACTTCCCATATAATCCTAATTATTCCTCATCCATTTTTTGTATATTTATAACCTTGGTTTACAACGTGACATCTCATTATTTTGATAAATGTTTTTTATTATCTTCCTACTAAATGTAATTTCAATATTCTCCTGTTATATACAGGGTGATTCAGAATTGGATGGCAATCTCTCGGGAGTTGATTCTATAGCTAAAAATAAGAAAAAAAGTTCATATAAACTTACATCCGAAAACGGTTTCTTAACGAGTTATGGCTCGCAAAACATTTTGCCCTGATTTCTGCTCCCACGGTAAAATGAAGACATACTGAAATTCTTGGGGTACAAAGTGAAGGGAAAATTTGGTGGTTTCTATGGTTTCTGATCTGACAAATTGAATAAAAGAGGTCCCAGAATCCTATCTCAATTAGTTACTAAGAAAACTCTGTAAAACACATAATAATTAATCAAAAAACACTTTTTTGATTTGGGACAAAATAATTTACCAATAAACAAATAAAACTTTCTAACTAAATTTGTAGAGTATTTAATTTTAGAAAGATAATATGTACAAAGTCTTTTCAAATTAAATAAAAAATCGAAAAATTTGATTTTAATTAAAAACAAAACAGATCAAAATCTGCCAGAAAAGTGTTACAATCTTGAACAGAACAAAGGTTTTCGTAAAAGTTTTCACAACAAATGTAACTGAAAACTTACATTATTGAATTTTTTCTTCAAATGATTAAATATCAAAATTGTTAAATTGATAAAGTTGCAAATGTTCGTTCAAAGCAGTTGTTCAGTGTGGCCGCCATTTTGTTGAATGCAGAATTCAGCTCGGTGAATCCATGCTAGCCAGGCACGTCTTACAGTATCACGATTATTCTTAAAAATAGCTCCAGATTCTATTATGCAACGTCTCAGTTCTTGTGCGCCAATAGGAGTGAAATAAACTAATGATTTCACCCAACCCCAAAGGAGAAAGTCACTGGTGTGAGAGCAGGAGATTGAGGTGGCCATTTTACTGTTCCATTTCAACCAGTCCATTGCTTACCTAATGTACGATTTAAATGGTTAATCACATCGCGACAACCGTGAGCAGGTGCACCATCATTCAAAAACCACATCTGCACTCTATCTGCAAGTAGATTATCTTCCAAGAATTTTATCAGATTTGTTTGCAAACAATTTAAGTATTGTCCTTTATTAAGTCTTGGTGGTAAGAAAAAAAGGGCCTAAGAGATTATCACCAAGAAAAGACCACATTAAATGAAAAAGTAGGGTCTTTCACTAAATCCTGCGGCCAAAGTCAACTTCCGTCTCCACGTTTGTATTTTTTTTCCGTGTTCGATGTGTACTAGAACTGTTTTCTTCACAAGTAACTAATGCCAGGTTATGGAGGTTATGTACACAATGTAACGTAAATAAAATTTACTTTGTTAGTGTACAATAAAAGGGTGTATTTACTGGAAGTACAGAAATAATTTTCCATTTATCGCACATAATTACGGTACACAGACGATTTTTGGAGGTTGTGTCTACGTTTAACAATGCAACTTAACCTTTTAGATTTTTAAAATTAATTAGATTTAACAAAAATTTCCTTTGTTAGTGTACATTAAATTATTGTATGGATACAAGGCTGCTCTACATATCATTAAAGGCTGTATTTATTCGAAGTACCGGAATTAAAACCTAGTTCCAATTTAGAACGTAGACCTATAACCTATTTGCATATTTTATTGGGGTTTATTGGCACATATTTTATTAAAAGGGTGTATTTATTGGAAGTACAGAAATTATTTTCCATTTATTGCACATAATTACGGTACACAGACGATTTTTGGAGGTTGTGTCTACGTTTAACAATGCAACTTAAACTTTTAGATTTTTAAAATTAATTAAATTTAACAAAAATTTCCTTTGTTAGTGTACATTCAAAGGCTGTATTTGTTGTATGGATAAAAGGCTGTATATACATTAAAGGCTGTATTTATTCGAATTAAAACCTATCGGTACTTCCAATTTAGAACGTATAACCTAGTAGGCTACGTTATTCGTACATACAGTATTTTATTGGAGTTTATTGGTACATATTTTATTAAAAGGGTGTATTTATTGGAAGTACAGAAATTAGTTTCCATTTATCGCACATAATTACGGTACAGAGACGATTTTGGGAGGTTGTGTCTACGTTTAATTATCTAACTTAACCTTTTAGATTTTTAAAATTAGACTTGTAGGGGTGTGCATGGCAGAACTACTTGGTGGGGTGTGCACCCACTTTATAATCATATTTTTGGTAACACTGAGAACTTTAAGCCTTCTTTTATGCTTAAACAAATTATATATACACTTAATTATAGAAAAGCAAAAAGCAAATATGTAATTCAAAAGACTAATTTGCTCTAATAAACACATGCTGAAGTGAAAAACAAAAGAGTTTTTACTTGCCTAACTAATCATTAGTTACTAATGTGACAGTTGGAGCTGCTTTTTCTGCAAAACCTGGGGTATGTTGGATTCAAGAGTGGTTAAATTAAGTCATAAATCTGAGTATGCGTCAAGTCTATTTCTGTGCTTGCTTTTCACTCGAGATGAAAATCCCATTTCACTCAAGAATGAGGTGATGAATGGGATGAGCAACTCCGAAAGTTCAGGATATTCATCTCTTAAAGATATCCAGAACTTTGTTAAGTCAGAATCTAAAAGTTTATGGATTTTGTTGTCCATGACATGTCTCATGTTATCACTAACTATACAAAATAATTTACTAAAAATTTAGTTTTAATCCCAGCATCACAGATGATATCACACAATTGCTCATTTAGTTTTACTGACAACATGTTAGAACTTTCAAAATACAAGAATGGGACTTGAATCCAATTGAATTCACTGTATCCCTCTGGGAAGCAACTTTCAATCTGGT
Source organism: Magicicada septendecula (assembly GCA_034769895.1). Taxonomy (NCBI): domain Eukaryota; kingdom Metazoa; phylum Arthropoda; class Insecta; order Hemiptera; family Cicadidae; genus Magicicada; species Magicicada septendecula. The sequence goes on from CM068373.1 coordinate 95,493,420, forward strand.
TATAGAGAGTTAAACATCAGAGCTGGTAAAAAACAATGGTAGAGCATGAATAACAAAAATGTACAGTGTAGACTATGTACAAAACAGGTTGAATTTAAATTGTTAAAATGATATATCTTAGTTATTTACATGTAGTAGCTTTTTAAGACACAGTAAATAAATTTCCGAACCTGACTTTGCAACCCTCCAAATGCCCTCTCGGGACCCAGCAGTGGCTCATGCCCAATAGGTTAAGAAATGCTGAACTAAAGGCATGTTTGTGGAGTGAAACAAAAGATAACCCAGACTTCTAAAATGCTCTTAGTCAAATGGGATTTTCAGGAGTAACAACACACTATTTGGTTAACAAGCACATTTTACTAATATTGTAATACCAAGTCAATTAGATAGCTTAAATGTGTAGTACTCTATGTGATGCTGATCACATACTATTAATCAGCAGCACTGCAGAATATTCTAGAGCCACACTCTTGGCATTCATCTGGAACTTTCTCACATTAGCCTGATAATTAGGATGTTGCCACCAGCTGAGTTTTAGAAAGTTGGTGTAGTAGGTTGTGCATTCATATAGGATGATATTAGACAGCAGTTTTTAATGAAAGTGACAAATGATCAATTGTTTACTTGTGTTGTAAACTATTGTGATTTTTTTATTACTGTTAGTAGGCTATACAGTGTGTCCTGGATAATTATATAAAGAGAACTGTTGTAATATAAGTGTGTTTGTTTTAGCAATTGAGAGTATCTGGTATTCAATAATTCATTCCACTGTTTTAAGTTCATAATTCTTGTCACTGGTTGTAAGAATATTATTCTCATTAATTTTCGAATTCTATGAAGTCTTCAGTAGTTTTACCACGATGAGACTCAACTTTATCACTGAAGATGCCACATCACTGAATGAGCAAAACTTTTCTTTAATAATCTCAACAAAGCATGGTTATCAGCTGAAAAAAATTTTTAGTATTAAAAGTTTTGATCACGCAAATCTATAAGGGATACTAAAAAGAAATAACATAATAATTGTATTGGACATAAAGTTATGTCCACAAAACAGATTTTGTTTGAAATAAATAAAACACAATTTGACACAAATATTAATTTTATGAATACTTGTTTGGCACATATTACAGAAGGTTACACCATTAAATGAGTTTGCCTAAGTATAAAATTCTTGTCAGATGAAAAATGTGTACAGTCAGAATACTATTTGTTATGTACAATACAAATGATTCACTATGGGTAGCAGTGACACATAAACACTAGACATTGACACTGAATTGTACTTGTTTTGAATGATTCATTGTGTGCTACCTGACCAGAGTACAGGTATTAACCAAGAGACGTTTAGTATACTGCTGTGTAACTGCTACAATGATGAATTATAAGTAGTACTTTTTGTTTTGGTCATCAACCTTGAAAAGGATAATAGAAACTTTGTATACCATGCTTCCAGCAGTTTTACATGATACATTCCTAGCACAAATAAGAAAAGTTTAAATCTGCTGATGATCTAAAGGAGTGATAGTTATTTGCAGACTGACAGGGTTATAAAATAATTCTGAAAGAATTGTTGCTTTTACAATACCATCCTTTATCAACTGACTACTCAAATCTGCCAGTTTTTCACAGAAACTGAAGTTTGATGATTTGATCCATCATGACCTAGTGATACTCCAAACAATTTCAAAGATTCTCCTAACCTTAAAAAACTGGACTGGCCTCATTGATTGACATGATTAATGTTAAATTTACTTTGGGATACTTCCAAACATAATACAGTTTAAAATAAACAAAAAAAAATTTTATTTCTAATTTTTCCAGAACTGTATATCGTGTGGAGAACTATACATGACTTCCATGTTTTAAGATTTATATTTAAAATCGTTTTAGAAATGAAATATTTCTGCAGAAACTACGTCCATCTTCAGCCTCAACCACAGAAAACACACACACACACACACACACACACATACACACACACACACACACACACACACACACACACACACACAATTCCTTTTTTCTTTTATTTAATTGGAATGCAGAGTATTGGCACATATTTTATTAAAAGGGTGTATTTATTGGAAGTACAGAAATTAGTTTCCATTTATCGCACATAATTACGGTACACAGATGATTTTTGGAGGTTGTGTCTACGTTTAACAATGTAACTTAACCTTTTAGATTTTTAAAATTAATTAGATTTAACAAAAATTTCCTTTGTTAGTGTACATTCAAAGGCTGTATTTATTGTATGGATAAAAGGCTGTATATGCATTAAAGGTTGTATTTATTCGAATTAAAACCTATCCGTACTTCCAATTTAGAACGTATAACCTAGTACGCTACGTTATTCGTACATATTTAGATAGTAGGCTTCGTTATTGGTGCATATTGTATTGGGATTTATTGGCACATATTTTATTAAAAGGGTGTATTTATTGGAAGTACAGAAATTAGTTTCCATTTATTGCACATAATTACGGTACAGAGACGTTTTTGGGAGGTTGTGTCTACGTTTAATTATCTAACTTAAGATAGTAGGCTTTGTTATTGGTGCATATTTTATTCGGGTTTATTGGCACATATTTTATTAAAAGGGTGTATTTATTGGAAGTACAGAAATTACCATTTATCGCACATAATTACGGTACAGAGACTATTTTGGGAGGTTGTGTCAACGTTTAATTATCTAACTTAACCTTTTAGATTTTTAAAATTAATTAGACTTAACAAACATTTCCTTACTTAGTGTACATTCAAAGGCTGTATTTATTGTATGGATAAAAGGCTGTATTTATTCGAAGTACCGGAATTAAAACGTACTTCCAATTTAGAACACAGTACAATCTAACGTAGGCCTATAACCAAACAAGTACATTAAAATCCTTTTTTCAACATAATGCAATAAAAAGCAATGTGCAGTTTCTGTTAACACCCAAATGATTAAGTATTAATAATGGGTTAGAGTGGAATTCAATGTTACTATGGTCTAAATTGAAGACAAAAAATAAACATAATCTGTGTTTATCAACACATAAGTGATACATAAGTCAGTTGTTACAAAGATAAACAAAAACATGTCTAAGAGTAGGCTATAACCAATTATAAGTGAGAGACCCGTTTCTAAAACGGCTTAAGTAGTGCAAAGTTTTTTTCTTGCTTTCATTTGAGCAAACTGGTCAATAACATCTGACTGATAAATTAATACTGTTAGCCAATTCATTTTTAATAGCTAAAATTGCCAAATTATTAAGCCTTTCTTGGTATGTAGTGCTTCTCTGCCAAGTTTTCAGTGAATTCGCTAACCTGCTGAAAGATTTTTCAGGAGATGAAACTGTAACTGGAATAGTACAGAAAAGCCTATAGGCAAGACAGAAGTTCACAAATACAGCTTGAAGGTTTTTGGAGTAGGCTTAGTGGATTCTTTTCTGATTCAAACTCTGTTTTATGAATGTTCTTCAAGTGTAATATTTCTTCAAATAGATCCATTGCCATTTCCTTTTTAAACTTGCTAATGAGAACTTTTACTTTCAATTCTGATTCATCATTTTCCATGTCCATAAAGTTCAATACTGGTGGAAACAAGTCACGAATTGAACTAATTGCAGTGAATCGTGTTTTTATGTTGCCCATTACAAACTCTAATACTGGGTACATGACTGAGGTTTTAAATTTATTTTCTTGATCTTTGTTTACTGAAAAATCACTATTGGATTGATCTGTACTTTTTTTCCACCTTTTGGGAGATTCAGGAGGAACTTTTATTAGTTCTTTTGCAATTAAGTTTGGTTCTTCAATTATGCTGTCTGGATTATCACGCAACAATTTCAATTCTGTCAGCAAATCTTCCACTAGAGTTATTTCAACATTGAGTGTGATTCCTTTGCTTTGAATAACAACATTTTTTTAGTCAATATATGAAAGCACTTTGAACCAAAAAGATGCCAACATTAAGCTCTTTGTGGAATTGAAATATTTCTTAAGCCCTAATATGATGTTGTAGGCAGAGGGAGTTAGACTAGAAGACATCTCTTCTAAAATATATCCAACAATTTAAGTACTCCTGGGTAGTGCTTAACTATCGGTTTGACAGCTTGGATCCTCTCACTTCATCTTGTTTCAGGGAAGCTCTGCAGTGATAAAGGAATGTGCTTTTTCAAAACTTCCCAACATTTTTCTCTAGGGCTGCTAGAGAAAAATGAGTAAAGACTTGCAACATGCCCGAAAAATTGTGTATACGTTTTAAAATTGAAATAACTGCAAATATTTCAACCTTTTGTTATTATGTTGCGTACAAAAAATTGTTTAAAATGTAAATAATAAATACAGTTCTAAAATTCAATTTACGGGTACCCCAATTTACAATTACCCTTGACATCTTAGAAGTAATTGTAAACAAGTGTTTTCTTTATCCTTTGAAACTAAAAAACTGACACTCCTCTTGAAATTGAAAAAAGGATTTTAATGTACTTGTTTGGTTATACGTTAGATTGTACTAGGTTATAAATAGGAAGTAAATTCCGATACTTCAAATAAATACAACCTTTAATGTTATATACAGCCTTTTATCCATACAATAAATACAGCCTTTGAATGTACACTAACAAAGGAAATTTTTGTTAAATCTAATTAATTTTAAAAATCTAAAAGGTTACATTACATTGTTAAACGTAGACACAACCTCCAAAAATCGTCTGTGTACCGTAACTATGTGCAATAAATGGAAACTAATTTCTGTACTTCCAATAAATACACCCTTTTAATAAAATATGGTGCCAATACTCTGAATTCAAATTAAATAAAGAAAAAAGGAATTGTGTGGTGTGTGTGTTTTCTGTGGTTGAGGCTGAAGATAGAAGTAGTTTCTGTAGAAATATTTCATTTCTAAAACGATTTTAAATATAAATCTTAAAACATGGAAGTCATGTATAGTTCTCCACACGGATATTTTCATTATTTGCATCAAATAGTATTATTGTTTAATACACGTTCTATCCAGATCAAATTATGTGTATACAGTTCTGGAAAAATTAGAAATAAATTTTTTTTTTTTTATTTTAAACTGTATTATGTTTGGAAGTATCCCAAAGTAAATTTAACATTAATCATGTCAATCAATGAGGCCAGTCCAGTTTTTTAAGGTTAGGAGAATCTTTGAAATTGTTTGGAGTATCACTAGGTCATGATGGATCAAATCATCAAACTTCAGTTTCTGTGAAAAACTGGCAGATTTGAGTAGTCAGTTGATAAAGGATGGTATTGTAAAAGCAACAATTCTTTCAGAATTATTTTATAACCCTGTCAGTCTGCAAATAACTATCACTCCTTTAGATCATCAGCAGATTTAAACTTTTCTTATTTGTGCTAGGAATGTATCATGTAAAACTGCTGGAAGCATGGTATACAAAGTTTCTATTATCCTTTTCAAGGTTGATGACCAAAACAAAAAGTACTACTTATAATTCATCATTGTAGCAGTTACACAGCAGTATACTAAACGTCTCTTGGTTAATACCTGTACTCTGGTCAGGTAGCACACAATGAATCATTCAAAACAAGTACAATTCAGTGTCAATGTCTAGTGTTTATGTGTCACTGCTACCCATAGTGAATCATTTGTATTGTACATAACAAATAGTATTCTGACTGTACACGTTTTTCATCTGACAAAAATTTTATACTTAGGCAAACTCATTTAATGGTGTAACCTTCTGTAATATGTGCCAAACAAGTATTCATAAAATTAATATTTGTGTCAAATTGTGTTTTATTTATTTCAAACAAAATCTGTTTTGTGGACATAACTTTATGTCCAATACAATTATTATGTTATTTCTTTTTAGTATCCCTTATAGATTTGCGTGATCAAAACTTTTAATACTAAAAATTTTTTTCAGCTGATAACCATGCTTTGTTGAGATTATTAAAGAAAAGTTTTGCTCATTCAGTGATGTGGCATCTTCAGTGATAAAGTTGAGTCTCATCGTGGTAAAACTACTGAAGACTTCATAGAATTTGAAAATTAATGAGAATAATATTCTTACAACCAGTGACAAGAATTATGAACTTAAAACAGTGGAATGAATTATTGAATACCAGATACTCTCAATTGCTAAAACAAACACACTTATATTACAAGAGTTCTCTTTATATAATTATCCAGGAAACACTGTATAGCCTACTAACAGCAATAAAAAAATCACAATAGTTTACAACACAAGTAAACAATTGATCATTTGTCACTTTCATTAAAAACTGCTGTCTAATATCATCCTATATGAATGCACAACCTACTACACCAACTTTCTAAAACTCAGCTGGTGGCAACATCCTAATTATCAGGCTAATGTGAGAAAGTTCCAGATGAATGCCAAGAGTGTGGCTCTAGAATATTCTGCAGTGCTGCTGATTAACAGTATGTGATCAGCATCACATAGAGTACTACACATTTAAGCTATCTAATTGACTTGGTATTACAATATTAGTAAAATGTGATTGTTAACCAAATAGTGTGTTGTTACTCCTGAAAATCCCATTTGACTAAGAGCATTTTAGAAGTCTGGGTTATCTTTTGTTTCACTCCACAAACATGCCTTTAGTTCAGCATTTCTTAACCTATTGGGCATGAGTCACTGCTGGGTCCCGAGAGGGCATTTGGAGGATTGCAAAGTCAGGTTCGGAAATTTATTTACTGTGTCTTAAAAAGCTACTACATGTAAATAACTAAGATATATCATTTTAACAATTTAAATTCAACCTGTTTTGTACATAGTCTAAACTGTACATTTTTGTTATTCATGCTCTACCATTGTTTTTTACCAGCTCTGATGTTTAACTCTCTATAACCAGATTGAAAGTTGCTTCCCAGAGGGATACAGTGAATTCAATTAGATTCAAGGCCCATTCTTGTATTTTGAAAGTTCTAACATGTTGTCAGTAAAACTAAATGAGCAATTGTGTGATATCATCTGTGATGCTGGGATTAAAACTAAATTTTTAGTAAATTATTTTGTATAGTTAGTGATAACATGAGACATGTCATGGACAACAAAATCCATAAACTTTTAGATTCTGACTTAACAAAGTTCTGGATATCTTTAAGAGATGAATATCCTGAACTTTCGGAGTTGCTCATCCCATTCATCACCTCATTCTTGAGTGAAATGGGATTTTCATCTCGAGTGAAAAGCAAGCACAGAAATAGACTTGACGCACACTCAGATTTATGGCTTAATTTAACCACTCTTGAATCCAACATACCCCAGGTTTTGCAGAAAAAGCAGCTCCAACTGTCACATTAGTAACTAATGATTAGTTAGGCAAGTAAAAACTCTTTTGTTTTTAACTTCAGCATGTGTTTATTAGAGCAAATTAGTCTTTTGAATTACATATTTGCTTTTTGCTTTTCTATAATTAAGTGTATATATAATTTGTTTAAGCATAAAAGAAGGCTTAAAGTTCTCAGTGTTACCAAAAATATGATTATAAAGTGGGTGCACACCCCTACAAGTAGTTCTGCCATGCACACCCCTACAAGTCTAATTTTAAAAATCTAAAAGGTTAAGTTAGATAATTAAACGTAGACACAACCTCCCAAAATCGTCTCTGTACCGTAATTATGTGCGATAAATGGAAACTAATTTCTGTACTTCCAATAAATACACCCTTTTAATAAAATATGTACCAATAAACTCCAATAAAATACTGTATGTACGAATAACGTAGCCTACTAGGTTATACATTCTAAATTGGAAGTACCGATAGGTTTTAATTCGAATAAATACAGCCTTTAATGTATATACAGCCTTTTATCCATACAACAAATACAGCCTTTGAATGTACACTAACAAAGGAAATTTTTGTTAAATTTAATTAATTTTAAAAATCTAAAAGTTTAAGTTGCATTGTTAAACGTAGACACAACCTCCAAAAATCGTCTGTGTACCGTAATTATGTGCAATAAATGGAAAATAATTTCTGTACTTCCAATAAATACACCCTTTTAATAAAATATGTGCCAATAAACCCCAATAAAATATGCAAATAGGTTATAGGTCTACGTTCTAAATTGGAACTAGGTTTTAATTCCGGTACTTCGAATAAATACAGCCTTTAATGTTATGTAGAGCAGCCTTGTATCCATACAATAATTTAATGTACACTAACAAAGGAAATTTTTGTTAAATCTAATTAATTTTAAAAATCTAAAAGGTTAAGTTGCATTGTTAAACGTAGACACAACCTCCAAAAATCGTCTGTGTACCGTAATTATGTGCGATAAATGGAAAATTATTTCTGTACTTCCAGTAAATACACCCTTTTATTGTACACTAACAAAAATAACCTCCATAACCTGGCATTAGTTACTTGTGAAGAAAACAGTTCTAGTACACATCGAACACGGAAAAAAAATACAAACGTGGAGACGGAAGTTGGCTTTGGCCGCAGGATTTAGTGAAAGACCCATGTTGGTCATGTCTTGTATCAGTTTCATGTGGGTTTCCTTCTGACCAAGTGTGTTTAGAAAATTTACAATGCCATTCCTTGTAAATTGCAACACTTTTCTGGCGCATTTTGGTCTATTTTGTTTTTAATTAAAGTCAAATTTCTCGATGTTGTATTTATTTTTAATAGATTTTATACATATCAACTTTCTCAAAATTAAATTCTCTACGATTTAGTTATATTTGTTTATTGGCAAATTAACGAAATTATTTTATCCCAAATCTAAAAAAGTGTGTTTTTCGACTCCAATGTTTTTTGTTTTACAGCGTTTTCTTAGAAAACTAATTGAGATAGAGTTCTGGGACATCTCTTATTCAATTTTTCAGATCAAAACTGATGACACCAAATTTAATTAAAACCCATAAGAAACCACCAAATTTACCCTTCACTTTGTACCACAAGTATGGCTTCATTTTAATGTGCGAGCAGAAATAGGGTAAAATGTTTCGCAACCGGTAACTCTCTAATGAACTGTTTTTGGATGTATATTTATATGGATTGTTTTTATATTTTTAGGTATGAAATCACCTCCTGAGAGATTGCCATGCAATTTTGAATCACTCTGTATAATAAATTGTCATATCCATACAAGTGACTTTACTATTTGTGTTATTTTCAGGATGTTTCATCAGTTGTTATAAAAGAAGAAGTCTGTGTAGAAGAAGCTAAGAATGATCAGTGTGTGGAGCAGGTATGTTTCAACTTAACTGCAACCTACAGCTCACTTACCATCATATAACATTTATAATAAGATTGCTTTTGTTAACAACAGAAAATTAGATAGATAATATAGTACAAGGGTATGTTGAGAAACCTAAAAATTACTCTTTGCTGTAGCATTGCTCGGAATGCTTCTATTATCTGACGTATCCATTTTATTTTTAGTAACTACCACTAACACCACTGTTACGACAGTCTACTGATCGTCATAGGTACAGTGAAAAACAAAATACAAGACACCAATTACGTCACTAATCAACAGCATTAATTATCAGTTACACAGTTTCTAATTAACTTGTACAATATTTCCAGTCAGATTTGTCCACACGCAATAACAATGTCTATTAATAGAGTTTCAGACAATTATTAACTTCGACAACACTCAATCCGCACTAGCAAAAATCGCTCACGTAACTGAACTGACAATCTGGCTGCTATGGCTTTATATAGGCCCCACAGAGGTGCAGTACAGCTTTGCCTCCTTACTGCACGCCAGTGTTTTAAAGCTTATCTCAAGTGTTCCTGGAACTCACTAGAACCGCCTACGTGGTTTTACACAACACAAGCCACACTTGCTGTGGGGGGGGGGGGTAGTGGAGAATGTTCTGGATTGTTCGGTATGCTTCTCGTAACAATATGTAGGCTACTGTTCTCACGTATCGGAATTTGTTGCTGTTACATATCAGAATGTTTTATAAACATACCTGAGTGTTGTCTGGTTCTGTCATTGTGTACTGCTGAGACGTATAAAACTACAGCCTTTCTGACCATTTTTATTGCAATGGAATTTACAAACTGTGCACTTCCACTCTTTAATTACACTCGGCTATCTCTACAGTTCATCATTACATAAGGAACACGTTCTTCATATTTATTTAATTGCAAGAATCTTTTTAATACTGGGCAACAAAAAACTGTTTATTATTACTTCCCATGCTTGACAATGAATAACTTTCCTGTCTTTGCTAGTTGAAGGAGAAGTATCCATTTTAACAAATCTCGTTACCGGATGATAACACAAATAATTATGGTAATACGTAATTACAGAATAAAACTACCAATAAAAATTAACTAAAAAATTAAATAACTAATAAAAATGAGTGACTGTAAAACAACGATACAATTAATGATACATTAAAATAATAACAAATGGAAGGCTGAGATAGTACGTCACACAGTAACTAACAATGTATGGGTAACTAAAACATCACACGCAAGTTGGCAACACCTTCACTTGCCTACCAGCTGATTTTCCGTTACCCTCCCTGTAATAGTAGGGGAGGTGGTGGTAATATGGACCGGTTTTTTGTTTTGGGCAAAATACTCGATTTTGAATGTAGCTATTTCATCATTAATCATCACTACAATTAACAAATACGTTCCTTGTAATGTATTATGAGTAGCTATGGACAAAAATTAAACTGTTCCATAGTTGAGCCGCCTCATTGCCCCTTCTCAAAGTTTAAAAAAAATTTTTTTTTTTGACAAGGGGAAGGCATAATTTTGACAAGGGGAATAAAAGTCAGGAGTAACGTAACAATATTTATTTTCTCCTCTTACAACATTTATAAAGCACAGTGTACAACACATATACGGGCGTTTGTTTACAGACAGATATATTTAGTTATTAAGGGGACGTCCATTAATTACGTGGTTTTTTTTTAAATTTGGACCCCCTCCCCCCCTTGGTGAGATTTGGTGAGATGTGGTGGGACCCCCCTCCCCCTCACGTGAGGTTTACCCTATAATTTTTAAATAATTAAATTTATTTGATATGTTCATGTTTTTGCTTCATACCACTAAAAATACCTAAAGCATATCAATTACTTATTTTTTGCGTACCGTATCACTTATTATATGATATATAATTACCTTAATATCCACTTTAGTTATACACAGTTTCGTCACTGATGACGCGTTTCGGGACTAAGTCCCATCCTCAGATACATTTAATTAATAAACTAAAATATTAAAATCACGACCATGAGACTGGTCAAGTCAAAAATAAATAAAATAAAATAAATTTTATTGACAATAACCGTGACAATCGCGGTTGCGGGTGAACGCATGCGGGAGCTCCAGCCGTGGTTAGCAAAGCTTATTACATGCGATTTGTAATTTATTTTATTTTATTTATTTTTGACTTGACCAGTATCATGGTCGTGATTTTAATATTTTAGTTTATTAATTAAATGTATCTGAGGATGGGACTTAGTCCCGAAACGCGTCATCAGTGACGAAACTGTGTATCACTAAAGTGGATATTAAGGTAATTATATATCACCTAAAGCATATCTTCTATGTACTACATTTTTTCTGTGTAATTAGAGGTGAAAATGATAACTACGTTTAAGGTGCACTATAACGAGTTTAATTAAATTAATTGTCTTGAAAGCTGCCAAATGGCTCTCTACATATCGTGGTTTTTGCAAATAATTTTCGCAAATAAGCAAATACAAAATAGGCTGCGACACCACCTTCCCTAATTCTTCACTCACTCCATGGGCATTCATGTGCTTCCTCTATTGTAATGATTGGACACATTTTAACCGTTTTGACGGATCCCTAAAAAATTGACCTTTTATTGATATATTATATACATTAAATGTCATTGAACCTTTACTTACTTTGCAGATGAAAGACAACATTGTTTGTACCTTCCTTTGAACCGTATGATTCAGGAGCTTTTCAATCTCTTGATTTATATGATCACTAAGAGAATTCTTGTCGGTGAATTTCAGCTTAGCTTCCTTCCACAAACGATTAACTTCTTGCTGGCACGTTTGTTTCGACTTGTCTGCATGCCGCTTAACATACGCATTGTAAAAGTTTTGATACAAATTCATGTTGAACACAATAACATCGGCTTTATATGCGTTGCAGAATATCACGACTGACTCACTGACTGACACGCAGTGATTTCGACCGGCGCGGCAGGGAACTCCCCGAATGAAATCTGACACTTGTGCGGCTCTTTGTTTCAAATCGGGGAATCCCGGGCATGCACACGTGTATTAAGCATTCAGTTCAGTTCAGAGAGGCCATAAAGATTGGTGGGCACTTTAATATTGTCTATGCTCGGGATTAATTTTATAAAACAAAATGTTATCCGTTAAAATAATGTATATTCTCTAAATTAAAAAGTTGACATGAGATTTTCATTGGCCCCCCTCCCTTTAAATGAGATTTGGTGAGATTTTGCCGGACCCCTCCCCCCCCAGTTTGAGCTCACGTAATTAATGGACGTCCCCTAAGACTGAACCTTCCTGATGCACTCAGCAATTCAACATATCAATCATCATAAATCCATAGAATAATAAGTATAACAATTAACAAATCAATTACAGTGTTTTCAAAACAATCAGTTATTCACCCTTGAGTGAAAGAAAGAAAGAGAGTGACCAGCAATGATTAATCATTTGGTTGTTGCTTCAGGATCACACAGCAACCTGAACAAGTTCAATTAAAGCGGCACATGACCATCACCACCAAGCCAAGCATGGCTTTTAAGAAAACCCCTTTTAGTTGACCTTAGGCTTACCATAGTTAGCATACCCCTAAAGGTATGGCAACCCTTCTATGTAATGATCATTGCTAAATCAATTTTACAATACCTACTGACAAATAATCATAATAACAATAATCTCACCATAACCCAACGGGTATACTAACAATTAGTGTTTGTACATTCATGAGTTCCTTTTAACATTAATTAAGCTGACCATGCGTGCCATGCATGACTCTGGATAAACATTTAATCGCGTTAATACAAGGAAAAGAATTAGAACAAAAGAGTGAAACAATCCCACTGTGCATGCCTGCTAGTCCGGCATACAATTATTGACTTATAATCATTGACTTATTAATATGTAAGTGATCAGTGCCACTGAATTATGGGCATGCACATAGCGAACCGACATGTTCAGTTTTGATCAACAACATTCTAAGGTAGTTCTAGTTCACAAGATGGAATGTAACTGTAGTATCTTTTTATATTTCACTCTATAGGTGTGACAGAATGTGTCGCGGTGTCGACTTTACATAACTGAAACGGTATCACCTGGTTTAAAGCTGTTATCACGTGCTGAGGCAGATGGTCGGCTCCGGTCCATGGTAGTGAGTTGTTGTTTCAGGAAACCAGGAGAGTCATGCTTTATTAGCTGGCGGGTCCCATGTCTAACGCCGGCGACGAAATATGGGAGCTTAATCAGCAATGCTCAGGCTGATGGCAATGGGTGTGGTTGTCGCCATCCTTCTGTCTCAAGTCCCAGGCTGGTGCGGGAACCCTACGAGCACAAATATTTTGTACTAAACAGCAAACTCAAATCTAAAGTCGCACTTACACCACACTTCAAAAACCAGTCGCTGGCACAGAAATTTATTAACAAAAACAATTGCATATTACAAGTTAAATCTGCCACAGTAGAAGGTGTAATTGCATCTTAGTCAAATAGTTAAATAGTTTGGGTGAGCACCCAATAACGTCATGAGCATTCATGTAACGAGTTTGCCACGTGGCCTCAATCACTCTAAGTTAAACTGAATTGATCGGTGTTTATTTTAATATTCCATTGACTTGAATTTTCACCCTTTAGCAACTAATAAATTTAATTAATTTACCAAAATATTTCTCAATTGGTTGCAGGCCGTTACAAAACAACTGGCCACATGGCAGCAATTACTAAGTCATTAAATAGATGGCCAGTTTATGAAAATCAGTGGCACGTTTACGCTACAGTTAGAGTATCAAATATAATTTCATTTAATGCTGTTTCATTCCGTTTTCTTTAAGTAGTTATAACATTTTTTGCTGTATGGCTTACCAGTTAGTGCCAGACCAGGATCACGCACACACATCTTAATCCGAATACATCCAAGTTATAAACATATTTACATAGCTATTCGTTATATTAAATGACAAAATATACTCTAAAGAAACTCACCAGAGGTCCTTTATAAAATTATTTGCCCATGGCAGAAAGTAGAAGCAGCACAGACAGAATCTATCCCGACGCCAGCGTTCCGATGTAGTGGGTATGGAGAGTGGGATGCAACTGGTCACCACTCTCACCTGTACAGCGTTAGGAGAGAGCGCAGTTACGACGATTACTCCATAGAGCACGCGAGGATTCACACCTGACAGCACCCTACGATAGCCGGCGCCGCGCGGCCTTAACTATCTGGGCGAAAAGAGAAGTAACAGAAATACGGAAAACTTGCCGTGATGTATTTTCTTTTTACTAGTCGCGGCACATAGTAAATTATTATTTTTTAAACAGACAGCAAAATATGGGTTTTGAAGAGCAGGGTGGTAATATGAAACAAGTATAAGAATAAATTCAAAATGTTTTTTTTTAATATTGTGAGTACTTTATTACTTTTATTATTACAGTAATGCCCTATTTTATTCTCTTAAACGTAAAAAAAAACAAATTATACTTTTAGATGCTAATAAAACTTTTTGAACATAGGAAAAAACTAAGACAAATTGGACAAATTTCTTTACGAACAGAAGTCACACATTGAACCCAAAGTTCTGCAGATTTTGATTTCTTGAATGTCTCCCCACAAAATAGACAATCTGCATCATCTTCCGCTGGAACTTCCTGCCCAATAGGTTCTGATATGTTTGAGAAACCTCCCGTCTCATCCTCATCGCTAGAAGTTCCATATTCATTTCTCCTTCTCTTGGAAAAAAGACTTTGTCTTCCATTTTTTTTATTCTGGGATGTTCCTTTCCTAGTTCCGGGTTGACTCATTTGGTTTTTATATCTGACAGCTGCTTTGTGAGCTGGAGGTCCCTTCTTTTTTGAGTTTAGTTTAGTTGCTTTTTTATCAAGTGACGATTTTAAAGCGTCCTTATATGGAGAACTAGTTATAATAGTGGCAGAAAGTGCTTTCCGACCTCTGTTTGATGTTATCTTCTTCTTTGCACTTAGAATTGGAGAGATGTCTTGTGGAGTGACGTGGCTTATAGGTGTCGATGAGGAGCCTCCAGCTTCCTCTAGTGTTCTCTCGTTGCTGTTCCTCAAGACAGCACTGCTTTCTGATCCAGAAGGATGCAGATCATCATCACTATCCTCGTCGCCGGCTTCATGAAGTTCGCTGTTGCAGCCACATTTTCTGCTTCATGTTGAGCCGCAATGAAGTCAGTCTCGGAGAAGACGTTCCTGTTTAGTGGATATATACCGGTGCACTTAAAACCAGACTGCTATTATCCCAGTTTGAATCTTGAGATATGCATTTGCAAACTTCTCAGCAATGTCATGTGTCCATCGCGGCTGTTCTCAGTGCCTGCCTAACCTCTTCGCTATAGTAAGTCTTTAGGGAACCCATGAATGTTCGGTCCAAAGGCTGAAGTCTATGAGCTGTGTGAGGCAGCAAGCACAGGATCGTTACATGGTTGTCTTTTCCCTTTAAGATAAAATCAAGGTTCCTTGTATGGGAAAAGTGTCCATCCAGTATAAGTAAAACTGGAGATTCAGATGTAGGCTTTGTATGTTCAATGAAATGGGAAAACCATTCGGTGAAAAGGTAGGACTGCACCCAGCCTGATGGATGACATTTCCCTATAGCTCCTGGGGGTGCCCCCTTCATCAGTCGGTCTGTCCAGTTTGTGCGTGGAAAAATCATCATTTGAGGGACGAAATTTCCTCCTGCACTCATGCAAGCGATGATCGTTACAAGACTTCACCTCTCTGCTGCAGTAAGAGATCCTATTCACTTTTTACCTTTCATTCCAATCACATGCGGAAGTTTCGTCTGCACTACACTCAGACCAGATTCGTCCACATTAAAAATTCGATCTGGAGGATAACGATGCTTCGCGTATTCCGTTTCCAGAAGGTCGAAAAAGTTCATGACACTCTCCTTGTTAAAGCCAATGGCTCTGGCAAGTGATGTCCCTTCAGGTTTTCTAATTGACAACAGATGTTTGTGTCGATTCATAAAATAGTCAAACCAGGCCCTCCCAGCCATGTCGTCATTAAAGTTGTTGCTGATCCTATTTCTAGCTGCCAGCTGATAAGCCATTCGCCTGATGTCATTTTGAGTAAGTCCATAAAACTTCCTTTCCATCAATAAACAATACTCCACCCATTCCTTCTCAATTTGTAGGGGAAGAATAGGCTTTCTTCCTAATTTTTCATTAACCAAAATCTGTGGATCAACATCTCTTTTAGCCACCTTTCTAGAAGTGTAGCTTTGGGTACATTGAAACAACGTGCTGCTTCGTTTGAAGTTTTAGTTTTCTCCCGTACTGCTGATATTGCATTTAACATATCTGCTGGTCGCCATTTCTGCCTCAGCCCCTTTTTTTCTGGTCCTAACTTGCTTCTTGCCATAGGGACACCTAAAAAAAAGAAGGGTTGTATTATGAAAGTCTGTTTCATATTACCACCCTACGCCATTTTCCAATCTAACCTGTTAATCATAGTGTATAAAATATTATTTCAAATAACTATCCATGGGATTTTGTAGTTAAATAATATTACTACCTGATACTCTGATAATAATATACTTCATTTATCAATATAGGTACGAAAAAATAGAGAATCTTACCTTGTGAAAAGTTTTGAATGTTAGAAAACAAAACACATGTATCTAAGACTGAAAACAACACCATACTGAAGTCACCAGCTTCTGGAGACCAATACGGAAACTAAATGTTATAATTACAACAATTGCCGATAGATAACTGCACTTCCTGGACAAATACTGTGCTTTTCATATTACAACCCCGTTTCATAATACCACCACCTCCCCTACTTACTACTGTACACTTTTATTTTACACTTGTTTATAAAATCAGCTGTGTTTGCGTCTAGTTTTGGATGCCATCTTGAAATATTGCCAACTGCATATTTTACTTACCAAGGTCCAGGATTCTGTTGAACGAGTTAGAGAGAGAGAGAGAGAGAGAGAGAGATAGAGAGAGAGCAGAATGGTTATTCAAAGAAAACAAATTATTTGCATACACATCTTATTCTCTTTTATTCTTCATTTGCAGCATTAATACATTACTTCAATTACTTTATTCAAAACAGTTTAAATTCATTTCATTCCCATCATAAACAAAAAATTATTCTTTCCCCCTCTTCTCCACGTGTTACTATTTAAACAATAAACGACACATTGGTTAATTAGAAATTTACCCTTTTTTTTGTATGAAAAAAACAAATATTGAAAACACAAATTAAATTTACTTAACGCAAACCAGTGCTTTTATATTCATTACGTAATTTTCACCCACACACATACTCATCATATCTTTAAAATCCCTCTTCCTATTAATAGAGCTCTTTTAGTTTTTTCAAATATTTTACTAGGCTGTTTAATTTGTTTGTAGATATAAAGGTGTAAAATTTTTAAAAGGTACTCATCCTCGTAGTAGCCATTGTCCACTCATTTCACCGCCGCTACTGATCCATTACTTTTACTAGACACTTCGGAATATCTTCTAAACTGTTAAAATTGATATTGTTGAGTGTCTGTTTATTTTAGACTCTACAGGGAAAGTAGGAAGAAATTTGTCAGAAGTACTGAACTCTTTCAACATTGAAAAGAAAGAAATACTTTATTCATATGAATGTAGTGTGTTGAGCCTAAATCATGAATACCATGTAAAGCTGATTCTTTGAAAAGAAAAAAGCAAAAACCTACTTCTTTTCTGTTCTTTGTCCTTTGGACCTGTCTGAGCACGTAGTAATCTTATTCTTTCAATCTTGGAAGCACTGTTAGTCCAAAACCCACCTGTGCATCATCTTTTATTATTAATATTATTATTGTTATTACCACCAATATTACTAAATGATATACCTGTCAGGAAATCTGTTTTTTGGGCCATCCATTCCTCCCCTGTTCTGAATGATTGTACTACTAAATTTAAACCTATCCATTTCACTCTGTCCCTCAAGAATGCTATCACAGGACTGGATGTATGCATTGATCACCATTCTGCCAATAATATTGAAAACAGCCTTTTTCCAGTACTTCACCATTTTTTTTTATCTCTGATGAATCTATGCAAACTAAATAATCTTTAACAATATTCAGTTTTCTTTTGATGCTGTGACATACTGGCCTCAATCAGAATCAGTTGACAATAATAGGACTTATATTTCTGGGGCTTTTTTGTCTGAAAGCAGCCAACATAAAGATCACTGCAAAAAATTTAGTGTTCCGGACTTTAATTTTTAAGATGTAAGTGGAACAGGAAGATATTTTTGTTTCTTTTTCCCAACTGTACTAGTTATAAAGGTTTGTCTGTCATAAATGTTTGCTACTGGGATACAAGTGAAAAAGTTGTCTACAAACAGTTGGTGTCCTTTATTTGTGTAATTTCTTATCGTTAACTATTTACTGACAATGAGTCAGTACATTAGTTTTTATTTCATTTTTTCTGCACCACAGAAGATGTATAATTTAATGTACTGTTTACAGAATGGATGTACGTGAAGAAACAAATTTTTTATTACCCCACAAACTTTTACAAAAATGGTCAGTACACAGCAGCATGTAGGACCATAAGTGGGCATGTCTCAACATGTAAATATATAGCATACATCCCACCCTCATATAAATTATATAAAAATCTTGAATGGGTTAGTCTATCCAAAATATTTTTCATATTCTAAAAATGAAATATTAATTACTAACGAATAATCTTTACAACGTTAAGAACAAAGCAAAGAGGAGAAAAAGAGAAAGAGAGAGAGATTGAGTGAAAGGAAGGGTGGAGAGGGAATTTGACACTTCAGTCCAAAGTTGTTGCCTGGCTCCTCAGAAATGGTGCTGATTCATGACTTCATGCTTCTTTATTATATTAGAAACTGCATTTTTCACTGACTTTCTGTTGTAGTTTACACAAATACATGATAATGAATATTCGCAGGTGGTCAGAGTCTTGAATGAAACTATAATACAGACTGATTCTGTAATAATTTATTATTTTTATATTATGACTGTTGCTAACAAAACGTATTGGTATTCTTAAAACATATTATTATGATTATTGTTACTAATATTTGCAGGTGCTTTAAATTCTATATTAATTACTCTATTGTGAATTTTGGTTCTTTGAAGGAAACTTGCATGTATGACAATTCATGCATATATTACTATTGCACTATCATTTACCAACTGCAGTAAAAATGAGCTGACACATTTTATTTAACAGCTGAAGACAATACACACAGTTATGAAGTAATTTAAAACCATAAATGTGGAATTATTTACTCACTAATTTGCAACGTAGCAGTAATAAGCTTTTATTTTATTTCTAAATTATTTTTCACAGTCTGCTGAGTTTCTATCAACTAGGTAATGATTTAACTGTTTGTAGTGAAACATTAGTTATCTTTTGTAATCTTAAAAAAACTGCCAATTTTAAGCAACATTGCCAACTCTGCCATGCGTGATCTGACTGGACACATGAACACCTACAATTTAGTACGTACATTATATTATTCATATATAATATGCACTCATTTTTTGAAAAAAATCTAGGAAAAAAAGGTGAGCATTATACACGAGAAAATACAGTACATGCTTGTTTACAAGGAGTTTGTTTATTAATTTCACAATAGTATGTTTCAATACTTTTTCCTCAAAATTCTTGGTACAAACATTGCACTGGTATTCTTAATGCCAGAATCTAATAACTTAGGTTGTGACAATTTTTCACAAACATCGCAGTGGTAATTCTTAATGCCAGAATGTATTAATTTATGTCGTGTCAAATTTGATGAGCAAGTAAATGATTCTGTACAAACATCGCACTGGTGCTTATTAATGGCAGAATGTATTAATAACTTGTGTTTTGACAGATACGTGGCATGAGTAAATGTTTGTGTACAAACATCGCATTGGTAATTCTTGATGCCAGAATTTATTAACTTGTGTTGTGACAATTGACAGGCATGAGTAAGTGTTTTTTCACAAACATAGCAGTGGTAATTCTTAATGCCATTCATTAACTTGTATGACAAATGATGGGCATGAGTAAATGTTTTTTCACAAACATCGCACTGGTAATTCTTAATGCCAAAATGTATTAATTTATGTTGCGTCAAACTTGATGAGCGAGTAAATGATTTTGTACAAACATCGCATTGGTACCGCTTAATGCAAGTATTTATTATCTTGTGCCGTCTCAAATATGATGACCGAGTAAATGTTTTCATACAAACATCACACTGATGTTTGATGTTTTTTTCAACTGGTGTGCAACGCTTTAACAATGATGGAGAAGGCAAGAAAACATATTGATTCTGAATTGAATTTCCTGTATTTAGTTCACACTCCTGAGTAGAATCCACTTCTTCACAGATATTCTTATTCATGGATGTAAATAAATATAACTGAAACAAATGAGTACACAACACTAATAAATAAATCATTAGTTATTACTGCTGCCAAACAGTAGAAACTGAACTTAAAACTATGTTTTAACTGTTAACCTGCTTTCAGCTTGCAAAAATTAATTTTACCCTCAATCATTACATACAATTTGTTGCAGCACTATTCATTATAATAGCAAACTGAAAAATTGCATTTAATGTGACATTCATTGGAATGTGCCTTCCATATGTCGATTCCACTTAACAATCTCCTTC
Organism: Magicicada septendecula; assembly: GCA_034769895.1. NCBI lineage: Eukaryota > Metazoa > Arthropoda > Insecta > Hemiptera > Cicadidae > Magicicada > Magicicada septendecula. The sequence continues at coordinate 95,514,266 of CM068373.1, forward strand.
TCTAGCTGCCATCTTGTTTCTTAGATCTACTTAAGATATATGTTACTTTATTATGTTTACATCGTTTTTTCATTATATTTCCTATTTTATAAGTGATGTTGTTGAATAAGCATAATTCTACATTTATTTAGTGTTGTTTTATAAGTGGTTTTGTTAAAATAACTGTACTACTTTCGAAAAGTTGATTTAAACTTTGATGTTGCAAGTGTTTACATTTTACACTACAGACTACATATTTTGCCACACATAGTACATAAATTTATATTATCTTTTCTTCTGTTACAAAGTACTCATTTTTTGCACACAGCTAGACTAATATATAAGGGAATCAACTATGCCTATTTGGAGTGCCAGATATATTTCTTGTAAGACAAGGAGTGAGTTGAATAAAATTTTATTGCCCAATTAAAATTGTGCCACAACACATTGTAGAATAATTTCTGGTTTTCATTATATGTTTCTGTAAGTTTATTCCTGAAATCTGTCCATGTATTTTCCTTGCTCATTTTTATTTGGTTTTTAACTTTTATTCTTTCTGTCTTATATTTGTCATAGTTATCTTGTGTCTTCTTGTTCAGGTACGTTTTCATGCTTTTTTCTTTCCCTTTACTGCTTTTTCTATCTTTTTTGTCCACTATGGTGTCCTTTTTGTAGCCCCATTTCCTATTTTTGCTACCCCACAACTAACTTTTTCTGCTTCTTTGAGAGTTGATTTATAATTCTCCCATCTTTCATCCAAATTTTGGTATACAAGAGTGAAATTGTGGCAGGTTGCGCCGTGTCCATACGGAAAATAATTTTTTTTTTAAAGTTGCTTGTGGTAGTGACACTTTAGGCTTCAAATGACGTCTTGGTCCATAGGCTGCAGGACACTCGTACAGTTGGCCGGTAAGAAGACCAGATTAATGTTTGTCAAATTTAACTTTGGCTGGGCCGCACAGTTGTCAACTAGAAGTAGAATTTTTCTGTTTTTCGATGACAGTTCTTTATCCCACTTTCTCAGTTCATCTTCAAAAATACTAGAAGTCATCCACGCTTTTTTGTTGGCAGTGTAACTTACAGGAAGTTTTTTGATGTTTTTAAAACCCATCCTACAAAACAAACTCAAACAGAACAACACACCAGACGAACTTATCAATGAAATAACAGAAACTCTGAACATTATCACAAAACAAAACTACTTTACTTATAACAATAAATACTACACACAGAACGACGGCCTACCCATGGGCTCCCCCATATCCAGCATTCTAGCAGAAGTCTTCCTCCAACACTTAGAAAAAACAAAAATACTCACAAACAATGACAGACACTCACATAAAATACTATACTGGCACAGATACGTTGATGACATTCTAATACTGTACAGGGGAAACAAAAGACAATGTGAACAGTTACTAACGCACATAAACAAAATACATAAAAACATAACCTTCACTGCCGAATACGAACACAACAATACCATAAACTTCTTAGACCTCTCCATCACAAAACTAGAACACAGGCACAAATTCAGTATATACAGAAAACCAACTACAACTGACACACTAATACACAACACCTCCAATCACCCAATACAACACAAACTAGCTGCTTTTAGAACCATGATACATAGACTTAACAACATCCCCTTAGATGAAATAGACTACAAAAACGAACTAAACACGATAAAATATCTAGCAGAATCTAACGGTTATGACAGAACAATAGTCAGTAAACTCCTACACAAAACACAAAACAAACAACAGACAAAGACAGAAAACAACAAATTCATAACACTAACATACATCAACAAACAAACAGAAAAAATTGCCCACAAATTCAAAAAAGCAGGTTACAGAATCGCTTACAAAACTACTAACAAAACAGAACACACACTATCAAAACGCATGCCCAAAGCACAAAACAAATTCGATCTACCCGGTGTATATAAACTAAATTGTTCAAATTGCAGTAAATTCTACATAGGCCAGACAGGACGTAGCTTCAAACAGAGATACATTGAACACACAAAAGCACTCCACACCACTACAGAATCTACCTTCGCAAACCACCTCATTGAAGCAAACCACACATATAAAAACATCGACAATAACATGAACATACTACACGTACACACAAAAGGCCGAAAACTAGACACTCTAGAACAATTAGAAATATACAAACACACAAAAACAAATAAAAACGACATCCTAAACGAACAGACACAATTCAAATCGCACGCATTATTCGAACACATCTCACCACACACACACAGCTTCAATCTTTCGAAACACTTTCTCGTCGCCAACAACAAGACGAGCAGCGCTACTAGCGACAGCCTCTGATGAAGCCTTCTATAGGTGAAAGCCGGTTTAGGCTGTAAGGTAAAACTTTACGTTTTTACTTATAAAAAACTTTGTGTTCCGAGTCGTCAATATTATAGTGATATTTAGTTAAGTAACGGACACGTCATGGACAACGAAATCCAAGAATTTAACTCAGCAAGACGAGCCAACGTCCAAGCGTACAAGTTCACAACTTTGAAGGTTAGAAAGATTGTAGCTCACATAAATTTCAACAAAACATGCATAAACAATTCACTAACACCTAAATATGCCCAAATCAAAATTAAACATAACAACCAGGCCGCCCGAATAACACAAAACATTGCACAAAGAACATACATAAAAGAATCAATTAAACAACTATATAAGAAAAAAGACGTTCTTAACCGCAAAGCATTAACACTACACCTACATATCGCCAACACATACGGACACAATTACATGGCTGAACTAATACATCACACAAATGAATGGACAAAAAAACAAATACATATCATACAGACAAAACACGACAGAAAAATAAAAAACCTGACACCAATCAAAACAGATATAATTCCCTCGCACAAATTCTACCCACGTACAGTAAACCTCACGAACGTCACACTCACAAAAAACGAACAAACACTCCTTGATAAAGGCCTAAAACATAACATACATTACAAACATAACAACCAAACACTAACAAAGCTCATAATTGACACAGAAACAAATATACAAAACACAGCACCAGAACATCAAGACACATTAAGACATAATATAAACAACACAATAGGAGTACATAAGACACCAGACAACAACAACCACAACTCAGAAATACACACAGCCATCAAACTGAGGGAAAAGGCACACAAACACAACATCACATTCGTAAAAGCTGACAAAGGCAACACGACTGTAATTATCCCCACAGACAACCTACACAAAAAAGTACAAGACTTCATAGAACAGAACAACATCACAGAACTAAAACACGACCCCACCGACAGATACCAAAACTCAGTAAAACAAATAGTCAACAAAGCCAAACACATTATGACACATAAACAAAAGCCCTACATGAAACAAATCCGACCATCAGCACCTACGCTCCAAGCGCTTCCCAAAATCCATAAAGAAGACATTCCGATCCGCCCCATTATCAACTACCGTAATGCCCCTGCACACAAACTGGCAAAATATCTAGACAAAATTATTAGACAACACACACAAATAGACAACAACATTGCAGTAAAAAACAACACTGACCTAGTAACAAAAATAAAAGACATACACATCCCCCATAACGCCACATTAGCCTCCTTTGACATTAAAAACCTGTACACAAACATCCCCATCTCTGAAACAATCACCATCCTACAAAACAAACTCAAACAGAACAACACACCAGACGAACTTATCAATGAAATAACAGAAACTCTGAACATTATCACAAAACAAAACTACTTTACTTATAACAATAAATACTACACACAGAACGACGGCCTACCCATGGGCTCCCCCATATCCAGCATTCTAGCAGAAGTCTTCCTCCAACACTTAGAAAAAACAAAAATACTCACAAACAATGACAGACACTCACATAAAATACTATACTGGCACAGATACGTTGATGACATTCTAATACTGTACAGGGGAAACAAAAGACAATGTGAACAGTTACTAACGCACATAAACAAAATACATAAAAACATAACCTTCACTGCCGAATACGAACACAACAATACCATAAACTTCTTAGACCTCTCCATCACAAAACTAGAACACAGGCACAAATTCAGTATATACAGAAAACCAACTACAACTGACACACTAATACACAACACCTCCAATCACCCAATACAACACAAACTAGCTGCTTTTAGAACCATGATACATAGACTTAACAACATCCCCTTAGATGAAATAGACTACAAAAACGAACTAAACACGATAAAATATCTAGCAGAATCTAACGGTTATGACAGAACAATAGTCAGTAAACTCCTACACAAAACACAAAACAAACAACAGACAAAGACAGAAAACAACAAATTCATAACACTAACATACATCAACAAACAAACAGAAAAAATTGCCCACAAATTCAAAAAAGCAGGTTACAGAATCGCTTACAAAACTACTAACAAAACAGAACACACACTATCAAAACGCATGCCCAAAGCACAAAACAAATTCGATCTACCCGGTGTATATAAACTAAATTGTTCAAATTGCAGTAAATTCTACATAGGCCAGACAGGACGTAGCTTCAAACAGAGATACATTGAACACACAAAAGCACTCCACACCACTACAGAATCTACCTTCGCAAACCACCTCATTGAAGCAAACCACACATATAAAAACATCGACAATAACATGAACATACTACACGTACACACAAAAGGCCGAAAACTAGACACTCTAGAACAATTAGAAATATACAAACACACAAAAACAAATAAAAACGACATCCTAAACGAACAGACACAATTCAAATCGCACGCATTATTCGAACACATCTCACCACACACACACAGCTTCAATCTTTCGAAACACTTTCTCGTCGCCAACAACAAGACGAGCAGCGCTACTAGCGACAGCCTCTGATGAAGCCTTCTATAGGTGAAAGCCGGTTTAGGCTGTAAGGTAAAACTTTACGTTTTTACTTATAAAAAACTTTGTGTTCCGAGTCGTCAATATTATAGTGATATTTAGTTTTTAAAACATCTAGGATGCAAACTTTTCCCAATAACTAAGTTTCCTTTTTTCGGTTCCCGTCATGTTCGCACAAACAAAAACTGTAACTCTTTGTTTAGAGAGCTTCCCACCAACCCAATTTTCATTTTTAAATTTGAAAGTCTTATCTGGAGTTAATTTATAAAAAATTCCAGCTTCATCTCCATTAAAATGTCTTCATCTTTATACGATCGTCTAATTTCTGGCCAAGTGTTACGCACCCAATCGCCTGTAACGTTCAGATCTACCCATTTTGCCTCACCACAAATTTTTGCAAAGGAAATCGAGTGTCGGGCCTTAAATTGATCTAGCCATCCGTTGGAGCACGTAAAATCAATACCAAACAATTTTCCGAATTCTGTAGCTTTCTCTTTCAGAATTGGTCCACTCACAGGAATATCTGAACATCGACACTGTTTGAACCATTTCAATAATGCTGCATCCGCATCACCATGTTCGCATTTCCTAATTTTTTTAAAATTGAACCTACAGTAGAATTCACTAAACCAAACTCATGGCATACATCAGCTATTTTACGTCCGCTTTCATATGATCTAATTACACGTACTTTCTCTTGAATAGACAGAACGTTTCTTTTTATACTAGAACTTGCCATGATTACTGTATAAACATGGAGACCTACGTATAAAATTCTATAAACAGTGGCTACCGAAACTTAAGTTATAAAACACACAAAAGAAACTGTCACAGTACGAACAGATACAGAAACAATAACAACCAAAAACAGAGATGAGACTACGTGTAAACAATACTGTACAGTAAAAACTGTAACAGCGTGGCATGAACAATAGCCTCGAGACGTGCAGTGCTACTGACCCGGTGAGAGTGGTGGGGAGACATGTCAGTCGCCAGACACCGGCTGGCACCGGCGGTCCTGTTACAGTGCTTATCGCTTGCATACAATGTATGTCTGTAGCCATGGACGTAGCGCGCGCGCACATATATACGTTTATATGAAATTTAGAGTAAAATATCTGAGAAATTTTTGACGCTATAACAGAGTAGTACAATATTTAGTAACGTTAAAACTGGGAATTTTTATAATGTTAAAGATATTAGTTTGACTGGACTTAATGACAAAATAATGCTACACCCGAGTTGACGTAACAGCCGAGGCCGTAATAACCAAGTTCCACTGTATATTGAAAATGATTTTGTTTTAATATAATTTTTAACCTGTAAGTTAATTGTCTAATGTATGTCATTTTCATTATTTTTTCGGTGTATTTGTTATAAACTTGAAGAAATAATAAATATGATAAAAATGTACACCTCATTAGGATGCTACTTTACATACATTGATGACACTACATATATCCCAAAACAAAGGCATTAATATTTCTAATATATTAAATTCAATTAACAATTTACAAAACAAAATAAAATTCACAACAGAAGAATAATTGCATAATAAACTGAATTACTTAAACCTAACCATAAACAGAACTGAAAGTAATTTTGAATACTCAATATACAGAAAACCATCTCAAACTAATTTAATAATTGCAAATAAGTCTTATCATCCCCCCCCCCCCAACATATAAAGGCAGCATTCAATTCATTAATATACCATACGTATAGAATGCCATTAAATGTATAAGAAAGAAACAAAAAAGAAATAACATCAAACAAATAGCAATAGACAATGGATACAAAATAAAAAATATTGATAAATTGGAAAATAAAATAAAATAAAATAAACACCACACAAACATTCATATAAAAATCCTTCCACTCATGACAAAAAAACTTTACTTATCACAGAAACATAACTCGTAAACTAAGCAAACTATTTAAAGATACAACCTTAAAAATATCTTATAACACACATAATATTGTTTCTAATAAACTAAAACATGAAATTAAATTCAACATTCATAATAAAAATGGAGTTTACAAAATAGAATGTCCAGATTGCAATAAATTCTATGTACGCCAGACGAAGAAAAACTATCTGAGAGATTCATTCAACATCGCAATGCGTTCTTAAAATCTAATATTTACAAATCTAATTTAGCCACAGATTGTAAATAATAAACATAAATTTCCAGACATTCAAAATATCAAATTAATTAAAAACGTACAAAAAGGTAACAAAATCAATATAAGGGAAAATCTTAATATTTACAAACACAATAATAACAATCGACTAATTAAAGAACAAACTCAAATAAAAACAAAACAAGATGATTTATTTAAATCAAACATTTATTAGAATAATAAAATAAAACCTTAAATATATAATAAATAGCTGACTACATAAACAGTACAACAATCAAAAATAGAATCAAAGTAAAATAGATTATACGTTAACTATATTTGTAACAGTCCAATTTTGTGGGTATTTGTATTTTTAAATTTATTTCATTTTCGGGGATTGACAAAGGTATTGTGTAAATTTTATTCCAACAAACCAGAACACGTGGCAAATAGAACAGTTTATAACAAAGGAGAAATACGCAGTATGACACTGTGCAATCTGTAAGCAAGAAGTCACCAAGCCCTCAGCTCCAAGAACTTTGTTTCTGTGTGACAGCGCGCACGCACGCGTCAAGTGAGTATACGCTCGGAATGACGCGGTTGTGAACCACCAAAATGGTGAAAAGTACTTTTTCTGTTTCATCTACTTGACTGAAACGGCGGATATGAAAACCTAAGTTACCGCCTCCTTAGTGACATCAAACCGGAAGCGACTAAATATCGTCGGCGCATACTACAGAAAAGACCACTATATATCATGCACATGGTCGCTCAACTGCAACAACTCAACTATGAGCGACGACAAAATTCGTTGGCGGTGGAAATCAGCTTCCTCTCGCTCGCAAGCGACGCTTGCCAGAGTTCATCTCTGATTGTGTCGGCCGACACATAGCCAACTGCGCTCTGCTAAATTTTATCAGTTTTTTTTTTAATCTCAAAAGTGAACTAGCCGTTTTAAAACCCGTGGCAGTGATGTGAGACTAACAACAGAACACCAACACACCAAATTTTTTTGTTTCGGGACGACTACAAACTTACAACGGGGCGGCCACGAGGTCAACGGATGAACGCGTTGCCGGCTGGGGTTTCATACAATGTACTAAATTAATAAATCAGGGTAACGGGGGTTTTTAAGAACGTGAGAGTGAATGAAAGGCAGGCTGGGCTACCTACAATAGACGTAAGTAATTTAATTTAAGTGTACCATGGTAAGATGTATGAAACAAAGTAACAAAATTTGGAAAACCATGTGAGAAAATTTATTGGAAAAAATGAACCTTTAACGTTGCAATATTTTGATAATTAAAAATCATAATTTCTCTTCATAAAATGTGTAGAGTAAGTCATTTCACTAACCTATGAAACACATGTTTGCGTCTGATGTTCGTGCGATCGGATTTCTGGACCCAGAAAGAACCTTTACAGGTAGGTGAAAATAAATTATATTCTTGTATTTTATATATTTAAACTGTATTTAAACGTCACATATTGTAAGCGAAACATTCAATTACAATTCAAACAAACCTCTGATGATACAGAATAATTTCTGTGAAATGTGTTGCCAGATAAAAATAAACCTATTTGTAGTGTATTTATTTGAAGATATTACATGGGAGACCTGCAGGAAACTCAACGATTTACTTACAAAGGAATAATAAAACTCTGCACACCTACGAAGACATTTTTTTAAACTTGTTCTCAAAAACATTAGAGCTCATTTCATTACATGAATCTGCATTAGAGTCACCAATGTTTTTTGAAGAGACATATAGATAATTACGAATCTGTTCATCACGAATCCTGCATGTAGTACTAAGGTTTGTTGACCACAGGACACAGGTGCTTTTAAAGAGCAAACAACAACTTCCATCATCCCATTGCTTCTTAACATCACTGCAGTTGTACCACGTCTCATCCAAAAATAATTTCATATCCCACTGTTTTCAAACAACTTACTCTGTTCACATAATGGTATCTCTGTGCTACTATTCTTCATAACTCCATTATCACATGTCTCTTATTAAGAATGCAATATTGAAATTAAAGTTTCTTTAGCAACTTTCTTAGCATTGTATTCTTATATCATATTATTTTTGTAGTTTAATAAATATGTTGCCAACTGTTGAGCACACTCCTTTTTTTATAAAAAAATTGTCCACTTCTTGACAAACTATATATGACATAAATTTGTACATTTTCCTGAATTAAAGCCATTTACTTTTTTCTGTGGTGTTTTAGGTTCTCCATTTACAATTTTACTTGTTATTTGCCTACTTACTCCTACTCCCTTTGTGGTATGAATAATTTCCCTTTTATGTTAATACAAGCAGAGTATTTGGAACAGGTGTGGAAAGCGATAACAGACCATTCACTTAAAATTTGGAAAGGAGTGACATTGAGAATTAAGATTAAGATATGTGTTGCTTAACTCCTTAGTCAATTATACGTTAGTGTTTTTAAAACTGTTTGCCTTAAGCGACATTATATCATCAAAACTTGCGGTTTCATCACAAAGTTCAAAGGCTGCATGTTGGGACCCACTACCTAATGCTGTGTCCCACTACTTTGCTTTAGTGTTAATAACATAATCCTTAGTGTTGCTGCCTGAATGATTGTGTAGGCACTTACATAGTAAGCCAATATACACAATCTTAAAACAACACATTGGGAAAACGACATAGCTTATACCTTACTTATTTTACCTTTCTGATATATTTTTTAATACAAATGGACACTGTGTGATTAAAACTGAAACATATTTTGGTATAAAAGATACATATGCACCTAATGAACACTGCAATAACAGCATACATCTTACTTATTTTACCTTTTCAACACCTACTTTTTGTTATAATAGAATACTGAAATACATTTCATTCACAAGAATATGAAAGTGATACAATAATACCTCAAAATTACCTTTTAGAACTTTATAAGTCATCTTCTTATCACTATACATATGTTCCAGTACTTTGACCAGCACTTTTTCAAAATTCGGTATACACATAAAGCTACATGCAAAACTCAAAGAATACTTACTCATGTGCATATAGACTTGAAGTTAAATCCGTGTGTTTAACTACAGCTGCTCAACAATAGACCACTTATTCTTTTTATTAGCCATTAAAAATATTTATCAGTATTTATTCACTATCATACATTCAGTATGGAAAAGAAATTACTGCACCGAAAGCGTCTGGTAAAGTTGAATGCAAACCTTCCCACGAATGAACTTTCATTTTCAACTTTTCATGCAAATTTCTGCACAATCCCAACATTAATACAAGTAACACAAAGCCAAAATACACTACAAAAATGTTTAAGAAAAGAAAAAGGATAGAAACTAAAATAAAGAATTAAGAATTAAAGTTGAAATAGGAACTAAATAAAGGTCTTGCCGTTAGTAATTCGTGTTAGAAGGTCAAGTAATTCTTAAGTAAAAACAAGTACGGTAATAATTCTTATTGGAATAGTAAGTAGCCTAGCTATTATCACTGTATGTACTTGTATTTTTCTTGATAACGGGAGGCCCTTATTATCAGCAATAATGAGGCTTATAGTTTATTACTACTATTTGTAGATTATGTTTAAAGTCACAAAAAGTTTACTGAAATTTGTTTGAAATAACTAATGTAAACAGTCACATTACCTTCATCGCCATTACAGTGATAAATTTATGAAAAAATTAATCAGATCGCTGTTACGGGTGGTTGTATCAACTTTAAACTAATTTTAATTGATTCAGTGTGAAACATACTTAGAAAATTATAAGGGGGATATTTTGAAAAATTTTAATACAAGAATATTCTTCATAACTCTATAATGGTGGGTTGTGTCACCTTTAAACTTATCTCATTCGATTCAGCATGAAATAATACAAAATTATACTCTACTCAGCTATTGTGAAGTAACAAACAAATTGCTTAAATTTATTTATACTGCCAGACTCTTACCTTGCGATGTTTTCTCGCTCTCGTGACTTACCTGTTACAATCAGAAGTTCAAGGTCCCCAACATATTTTTTTAAGTTAAAATATGTAAAACTTTAGTACTCTTCCCATTAATTAACCCTTTAATAATTTCAAAGCAATCTAACTCCCCTTAATTAGAAGATTCCCAGTATCGTGAGACGAATTTGTGTGGACACAGAAATATAGGAGAAGGTTAACAGTGAAATTAGTTATTCTAACTCATTGTTGTGCTGACTAAATCAATGTTAATTTATTCAAAAAAAAACTTACTTCCCATTTACTAACATTACTTTCAACTCGTAAAACTCCGCACTTTCTTTTAACACTCTATTCCCTTTGTACAACATCAAAATTATAAATCTGAGATTACAATGGCTTAATTAATATCAGCATTATAAATGGTTAATTACTATAAAGCTATTCTTGACCAACCAGTACAGTACTTTTAATATTTTTACATTCTCACACGCACACCCGCTTTCATTCTCATTATATTTTTTAAATGTCCCCTTTTTATTTATAGAGCTCTTTCTTTAAGTCTCGTTTGATTAGATTTACAATGGTTACTTCTCTGTTTTGCGCATTACTGCTGTGGCCGTCTTCACGTGGTTGCAACACTACCGTTAATTTACTTTGGTTCACTTTAGGTCCGAAAATCACTGTTTAGCTCTTTGATGTAAATTACTTTTGTTCATATTTTTTTATTTCTGTCTTATGTACATTCATTTTTTATTTATCGGCCGACTTTAAAATTTTGCTCGAGCACTGATATAGAGAACCGCGCCTTCGCCCGGTCGGTTTACATTATTGAGTACAGGTTTTCGGCGAACCGTGCATTGACGCACCTGCATGGCTCGGAAGTTCGACGTCGACTCAAGTTTTCAAAATGGCCAAGCGTCTTTCTGTGTCCGGCAACTTGCGTCGGGATTGGTGGAATGCATCTCGAGGAGCTTACGTCATCTAACACCTGCTGGGAAGGAATTCTTCATGCGTGCTGTTTAGCGTGTGACCGGTGGCCGACTCACGCGCATATGCATGAATTTGCACCCCTTTTGACCATTTACATTCCCAGACCTTTTAATTGCTTTTGTGCGACACGTACGGCTTGGTACGAGGGGGACCGCAAAGTGTTCAAAAATGTCATGTGTTTGTGATCAAAACGTTGTTCAGCCTGAATGGCTACTACTTTTTACAATTATTAAAGAATAAAATAAATCCCAACAGTTTGTCCCATTACAATAGCCCCCCAATGAGAGGTTTTCTGTCGAAACAGAAAAACTCTCATTGCCTAAAAAACCTAAGAGGACCAGCTAGGATATAGTGCCAACCCCCCTTAAATCCTTATTAAAATCATGGGTAATTTACCCCCCTAGTCTGGTGACTGCGGCTGCACCTGAATGACATTACTGGACTTCTCTGGTCGAGATCCCAACACCGCAAAGTCAGACAGGTACTCGCCACAGTATCACCAAACTCTATAACATTCGAGAAAAAATATCAATAACTGGCTCTTCATCATACCATAACCTTAACTGACTTGTTTCCTCTTAGTCGTACTGGTTTGCCTTTAGCAAAGTACTTGTTGCATATATATGTACCTTCTTAACATAAACATATTACATTTGTTATTTATTACAATTTATTACTTTCCTAATCAAGTAGACATTTATATTTCACAAAAACCTATATTCAAAATAAACATTGCTAATCTTTCAATTTTTTAATAATTAAACATTTTAACTATATATCTTGCATTATCATTTCAATTTTGGATTTTTCTCATATATTTTAATCACCTAAATTTAATTGTCTACTATTTATTATCCATTTCAAGTCAAAAAATAAACTATTCCAATCCATTACACATACTTCCAACTTTTAAATTTACTGCCAAAATTTATATCTTTTAAATGAATTTAATTTTTATTAGAAACAGTCATAATTATATATTGACAATTATTAGAAATTAAAAAACTTATTACTATCATAAAATCGATTGCAACTATAAACTGATTACAAAAATATAATATACACAGAACACTATGAATCAGCTTATATCTTATCAAAGTAGCATAACCTCAAACAGAGAACATGAAAACATAATATACTTTAGTTCAATTTTTTAATTAAATTTCCAACTGTTACATTATAATTTCTACTGTTTTTTTTTTTGTACCTCTTCTATTTCAATTAAGATTTATAGTTATTACCTACATTATAAGGCATACTACTTCGGTTATTTTTTTATACAACATAAAATGTGCTTAGATAATACACAGAAAATTATTCAATACAATAAGTACATAAGTCATCACAACAATCTCCTCCAATACTTCTTTACTATTGGCACTATTATAATAATCATCAATTTCTTCTCTTTATTCAATCAGAGCTTATTTAGTAACAATTTAAAAACCTTCTTCCACACACACACTATGGCCCCCCTGGACTGTAGCGCCCAGTTGCCTCCACAAGGACTGAAGTTAAGGAGGAATTTTGTCATCTCCTGTCCTTGCTTTGGCATTACAAAACATTCGGTATTACTGATGTCCGAGGACACCAGTAATCCTACTAAACTTAGGTATATGCCCTTAAACGGTCTACCATCCCATTTGATGGATAGCCGCTGTTCCATAGTTCTGACGATTCCCCAGATTTACCCCCCCGGTTAATTTCTAAATTCACCTCTTACAACGATAACAAGCTATGGCCAGACTTTAGGCAGCACATAACGTAATGTGCCCTGACCATAGCCAGTCAAAGCTGAGCCAATTCCACGGTCAGGGTTCGGTGAGGCCATGACCGCCCGAAAATGGGGAATCACTTTAAAACACACATTATAAACGTTTAAGATTCCTACACACTAACATAATACATCATAATAAAACATAATACACTCATAATTAACAAGGCAATGATTACATAAAAAATAAACAATTCACCTTTAAACTTGCATATAAAATTATAAACATTACACTCTGACTTCAGTTGAACTTTTTACTAATCAACCATCATTTATTTATCATTTATTGTACCGATAAATTCTCCAAAATTTTCAAATCTATTATCAACATTCATTATATATAACATTTCAAATTCAGATTTTATCAAAAAATTTAGATAACTTACAGCTTTATTTTAGCTTTAAATTCTATTAACTCTTTAACTTGTTACATTTATTATTACATTTCAACTATGAATTTCTATTTAACATTTTCATCATTTATTTGTTTGGGTGATTCTCAGTTATTCACAATGATCTAATTTATTAAATGGGCATTTATATATAACCTTACTCCCTTTCTCTCTTCTAACAACCACTAACCGATTTACATAGGGTGACACCAATCTCTCAATAATATTTATCTCTACTTCCACTTAAAATGCTTCCCCTCTTTCTACAAAATACCTGATACCCACTTTGTAACTAGGATGTGTGTTCCCTTCCCGTATACTCATTCCCTTATTAGTTCCTGGCCCTTTCCAGGTAACTCCGCCAAACCTCATTTAAAACTATTCACCTCCTGCCGCAACGTCTTGCGTTGAGGACTCCTTACCACACCTCCACCCTCACTACAAAATATATATATATTTTGTAGGGTATATACCCTACTAGCCTATTTACTATCCACTTTCATCACTCTCTCTTTCTCTACATGCAATCACTCTCACTACTGTGTCCCTACTATTGACCTGTTTCTGTATTACTTTTATTCCAAAATTCTTATTCTGTTAGTACCCCTTTAAAATTAACTCTGACTGACTTAATGCCTTATTGAAATAATCATCACCAAAACACCATCTTTTACAACATTTTACATTAATATGCTCATTGAAAATTACACTAGAAAATTCATAATTACCTCAAATTAATTTAATCATTTAATTTAAAACCTTTGAAACTCATTTAAAGTTTATTATTCAAACATTTTACTTAACTTCAAAGTCATTATCAAATTTATACTTACATATGGTCAATCACTCCATCTAATAAACACATGATTACTGTCATTAATTCCAAATATAAACAATTCATCACCACAAATATCACGTACAACCACATGTACCTTCTGAAACATTACAACAATCATATGATTCCACAACTAAACACAATTTACCTTTATTTACTATTTATTTTCAAGTTCAAATTTCATAAAATTAATTTAAATTCACTATCACAATTTATCTAGACAACATTAATTAATTAATTAATTCATCTCAAATTCTTTAATTCAACCGATTATTTATAACACAAATTATTTTAATTACCTTCTTCCAAAACAATTACAGTTCATTTAATACAACCTCTCAATTTTTATTTAGTCTAATAAAATATTATTATTATTATTATTATTAAATCAATTTCTACTACATACACATTGTTTACATAAAATACATCTTACAACACAAACACAATTAATCTCACTATAACTGATTTACAATTTTTCGTCATTAATTTTCTGTTTGCCACACCTCATTTCATAAGTTAGCCAGGTCATCACCATAAACTAAAATAATAAATGTTCATTCACTGATTGTTTATTTACCCCCCATCATCATAAATTAGTCTTACTTTTATATAACACTTATCGTCTTTACTCACACTCATTACATTATTATTATAATGACCATTATCATTAATTATATCAGTACAGTATTGGACATTATTGTCTCCCATTAATTCATAAAACCCGTCTACCTTGGTAATTTTCATCCTGTCTCCATCAGTATTTTTGGTTAACATAAGGTAAGTGATATCATCATATTCCTCCACTATATCCATCACATCATAAGGTGTTTATCATCTACAACTGTATCATCAAAATAATCACCAATCTTTATTTCACAAGGTAAGTCGACAACATCATCTATTTTCTTCAATTCTAACCTCTCTGTATGGTAGCGCGATGATTTCGTTTTCTAGGTTGGCTAATCTGCTTAATACTTCGCCTCAATATTGGCGTGTTTGTACTTTGCACAGTGCGTAGCTAGCTTTCTCGGCGCTCGGTTCGCCGAATCTTTCGCTGTCAATTAGTGTCGACATTAAATGTAGACTTTAGGCCTTACATTCTCGCTTATGGCCGACTAGGCCCGCTTCATGATTATCTAAATTCATAATACTTCGCAACATGCAGTATTAGCCAACCTCATTTCAAATTAATACAGGTGTAATGTGACTAATTCAGATATTAAAATTTATTCATATACAGTCCACTTCTTGTCATTTTCTTCCTGCAGAAGCAATGCATTTATTACATATCATTTTCTACTAATATGGAAGACCAGCCGACAGAATATCTTAACTCAAGAAGCATACATTTAGCCCACTTGGGCCCACTCCTTTAACTTTCTTGTCCACACTTGCTGGATTATTATTTTCATTTAACATTATTTGGTCCACGTGGACCGGATATCCTCCATTTTTTGGTCCACCGTGCCTGGATTCCAATCAACATTTTAGTCCTCACGGTGCGCATCATCCATTTTTTGGTCACTCCGGACCTGGATTTCCATTCAATATTTTTTACATCTGTTTCTGGCCATCACGGGCGAATTAGCACGTCAGCTAATGCGACCGTGGCGTGATTTGCATTGCCATTTCGCTCGTCATCTTCGGACAACGTAGTAGCAAGTGCCTGCCAGCTACAGTGCTTTCTCAAAGTGGTCATCTCTGCCAGCTGTTCACCATCTTCACCAAGGAGCCGACGCTGCAGGACGTCGCCAACGAGGTACCACCAACAACAGTAAAAAGGTGCGTAAAATGTCTGAAGAAGGCCTCAAGGTGCTGACCAGAAAGAGAGGCGGATTAAAGTCCGCGATAGTGCGGATACAATCCGCGGTAAATTCATTCGATATCACCTTAAGCACAAAACATTTTCTGACTGTAAGGTCTCAAAAGCTTGGCCTCGAAGTACGACGAGGTACAGTCTGAGATAGAGCTTATCAGTAAAGACACGAGCGTTGCTCAGGCAGACCGAGTTGAGGTTGAAGAAATGATATACTCAACTGAGGCAAACATTTTACAACTTCTTGACACTTTTAATACTCAGACTGTGCCTCCCGTATTATCGACGCCCATGCATTTAAAGCCGATAAGTTTGCCCTGCTTCTCAGGCAACATACTTGAAGGCAACATTTTTATTCAATTTTCAATGATCTAGTGCATTCAAGATCCGATTTAACGCCAGTGCAAAAACTGCATTATTTGCATTCCTCTGTGAAGTGTGAACCATTAGATTTAATTAAATCATTACCTATTTGTAAAGAAAATTATGCAATAGCGCTGAACTTGCTGTCCGAAAGGTATAACAACCCATTTATATTAGCCAAATACTATGTACAAAACCTACTTCAGGTTAAGTCCACAATAAAGGACTCAGTCCAAAGCTTGGCAGAGTTTACGAATACAATAACGTCTTCCGTTAATTCACTGGCGGCAATGAAGCTGTCAGTGAACTCATTTGAATTTATTACCATACAGTTGCTCTCCACCAAACTTGACCCTATTACTTTAAAACTTTGGAAGGAGTCAATAAACCCTGACAACTTGCCTAGCTTTCAAGACTTTACGCATTTTTTAAACTTACGCAGACAGCTTTTAGAAAATACAATGCCTATTGAACCCGGACAGCAATTCAACAAACTTAGTGCAAAACCCAACAATAAATTTGAGAAATGTAGCTTAAGAAATACTGCTGGCAGCAATACCTTTAAGAGCTATCACGCAGCGGCAAATCATTATTCATGTGTGTGTTGTAAATCTGACCACCCGCTTTACATGTGTAGTAATTTTCGTATATTAAGCACCTCTGAGCGGGGGCAATTGGTTGCAAATCATAAATGTTGTATCAACTGCCTTAGAGCAGGTCATCTGATGGCTAACTGTAAGAGTAAACAGGTCTGTAAAATTTGTTCAAAAAGACACCACACATTGCTGCACGCAAATTACGTGCCGAAATCAACAGCTGCCAGCAGCAATTATTGCTCATTTAAATTACAGTGCAAAAACAATGTTCTTTTATCCACAGCGGTTGTATATGTCGTTGATCAGGCTGGCAACAGGCATAAAGCTAGAGCGCTCCTAGACGCCGGTTCCCAGATCAATTTCTGTACGAAATCATTTGCAAAAAGGTTACACCTTAAATTAACCAAATCTAATATTCCAATCACAGGAATAAACAACACAGCGTGTTGCGCAACTGACATTGCTTCTATACGTATTATTTCTCGCTATCAGAGACATAGTTTCGAGGCGAAATGTGCCGTCTTATCTAACTTAACTCACAATCTGCCTTCAACCTCGTTTGATATCAACCGGTTCCACATTCCAAACAAAATTTTTCTGGCCGACCCAGATTTTAATATATCTTCACAGATCGACATACTATTAGGGGCACAATTTTATCTGGATTTGATATTAGCCAATAAATACACACGCGGACCCAATTTCCCTGTTATTCAAGAAACAAAACTGGGTTACATTTTGGCTGGCAATCTGCCCAAGCACTGCCACACCGAGGGTCCTGCTGTTTCGTTCTTGGCAAGGAACAATGACAGTCAAATTCTGCAATCTCTCGAGAGATTTTGGGAGGCAGAAACAATCCCTGACGATACCCCTGATAGCGAGTCGGCTTGCGAAGAGCATTTTGTGCGCTCTACTCAGCGCAACCACGAGGGTAGATTTATAGTGTCACTCCCATTCAAGTCTGATAATCCCCACCTGGGGGAATCTTACACAAGTGCCGAATCAAGATTTTTAAGCTTGGAGCGTCGATTTAAGCGCGATGCCAAGCTCGCTCGCGACTACGCGGACTTTATCAGGGAATACATGGATCTTGGGCACATGACACTCATCGATCATGGCGCTATCAACTTAGTAGCGTCAAATACTTGCTATATATACTTATACATACTCATATACTTACTCTGGCTTTGCAAGATTGGTTGGGATGAACCGATTTCCGGTCAGTCGCTTTCGGATTGGCATTCTTTGTGTAACAAATTGATTCTGATTGGTAAAATAGTAGTCCCGCGATCCATTCGTTGCAAGCGTGAGGCGGCTACAGTTCAGTTGCATGGTTTTTCGGATGCTTCAGAGAGAGGGTTTGGCTGTTGTATATATATCCGAGTCATTTATCAAGATTCTACTGCTTCCTGTCGCCTCTTGTGTTCCAAATCTCGCGTGGCTCCCCTACGCCAGATGTCATTACCTCGCATCGAGCTCTGCGCTTGCTTGTTATTATCGCGACTCGTATCTAAGGTTATTCCTGCTCTTTATTCGTTTATTGATAATGTACATTTGTATTCTGATTCTATGGTGGCTCTTTACTGGATTCATGCGCAGTCTACGTGTTGGAAAACATACGTCGCTAATCGAGTTGCTGAAATTCAGCGTCGTACGCAAACTTATACCTGGCATCACATTGATTCGCGACGCAATCCTGCTGACATTATATCTAGGGGGTGTTTCCCTGACGTTTGCGCGATTGCTCGCTTTGGTGGCACGGTCCTAGCTGTCTGTCTAAATCGTCAGAGCCTAATCCCTTCCCATCCTTCGTACCGGCCACTCCGTCGTCTTCTGAAGTCACCGCGGAAGAGAAAAATACACATAACCTGTCGCTAACGTCTACCCTGGCTGTTGACTTATCGTTGGACTTTTCCTCGTTGCACCGGCTGACGCGTGTATACGCCTACTGTTTTCGTTTCATCAGAAATATTAGGCACTCATCTGCGGACAGACTTTCGGGCGATCTGACCTCTGTAGAAATTCATCAGTCTCTCAACTTCTTCATAAAACAATCTCAGTCAATCCACTTCCCAACCGAAATTAGTTGTCTTCGAAACGGATCTTCTGTTTCCATTAGGAGCAAGTTGGCTTCTCTCAACCCGTTTCTTGACGACTCTGGAGTGATACGCGTGGGCGGACGATTGCAGCATTCCCAATTACCCTACGATTCGAAACATCCTATTGTATTACCCCCATCGGCGCATATTACACGCCTTGTCATCGAACATGAACACATTCGTTTACTTCACGCTGGTGCTCAACTCGTGCATCATTCACTGCGTCAACGTTGGTGGATTGTTAATGCCCGGCTAGTCATCCGTTCCATTATTCGTAAGTGTCTCAAGTGTATCAGGTTTAGTGCCACACAGCAGGTTCAGAGACTTGGTATTTTGCCATTCCCTAGAGTCACTCCTTCAAGGCCGTTTCTATTTTGCGCGGTTGATTATGGTGGTCCCTTCATGATTCGTCATGGCGGGCAGAAGTCTAGAACTCTTACTAAAGCATACGTATCTTTATTTGTTTGCTTAGCGACTAGGGCTATTCACTTGGAATTGGTGTCCGACCTTACGGCCAGCGCATTTATAGCTGCTTTACGTCGTTTCATGGCACGTCGGGGTATACCCAGTCAACTGTACTCTGACAATGGCACAAACTTCAGGAAGGCCCGCACCATCTTACATGATATTTACAACTTTTGGCACAATAAGGATGCCATCTCCTCGATTAAGTCATTCACATCCTCTCAGGGGATATCATGGTCATTTATTCCGCCCTCCTCACCTCACTTCGGTGGTCTTTGGGAGAGCGGCATAAAGAGTTTGAAATTTCATCTGCGCCATGTGGTAGGCAAATCTATACTAAACTTCGAAGAGTTCACGACTGTTTTGTCCCAGATAGAGGCATGTCTGAACTCTCGACCTTTATTTGCTATCTCTTCGGATGTTAACGACCCGGTGCCACTTACACCTGGCCATTTTTTGATTTGCGCGCCCCTAACTGCGATTCCGGACCCAGACCTTTCTCACGTTCCTGTTTCTCGTCTTGGGCATTGGCAACTCCTTCAGAGGTTTGTCCAGGGCATTTGGAAGGCGTGGTCTCGCGATTATTTGCACCAGCTGCAACAGCGTCACAAGTGGAAGTTTGCCAAGGATAATGTTTCCATTGGTGACTTAGTTTTGCTTATTGAGGATAATTTGCCTCCATTAGCCTGGAAATTTGGCGTAATTATCGCCACATTTCCCGGACCAGATAACTTGGTTCGCGTCGTAGACATTCGCATGCCTACGGGTGTTTTGCGGAGACCAATACATAAATTATGTCTGTTGCCAGTGCGAGACGAGATTTGACATTATGATTATTTAGCACAATGCTGCTTGTTCAGCCATTGGCTTATTATTTATTACGACCATTTGGTCAACATAATTGTGATGAATTATCACAATATTTTCTTGTCAATTTTGCGTCATTGCACGCTTCTAATTATCACAGTTCTGGTGGTATCTTAATATTTGTATTGTATGTTAATTTGTGTGGCATACTATGTCTTACACATTTTCATTTGATGTTATGGGGTATATTGCATGTTTTTTGGTGGTCTCATTTATAAAATGTTATTACATAATATTCGCATGTCTTGCCGTTAAGCAACCATGCATTCATTTCTTTATATTGTTGTTGATAAATATGTACTATTCTGTGAATGTCTTTAAATTGTTAAATTGTTTCTGCAATTTCAGTATTGTATTGTTATTTGACATTGCAATTATTTATCTTGTAATTATTTAAATTATGTTGTTACTGTATTCACATAAATTATGTCTATGTAAAAACTATTGTTAGCGTCTGCCGTATGTAACTGCCACGTCTAGGTTTATTATATTGTATTTTATATTTTATTCATTTTGCAAGTAAGCATGCACAATTCTTTTACTTAAAATTATGACATACATGTCATATCTGGGCTTGCATTCAGCATCTAGCTTGTTCATACATTATTATATTGTAAGTTCCTGAAACTTCAGGAATAGCATGACTAGGTCAATACATGCCGCCCTGCTGAATATACAATAGAACATGTAACTGCAACATGTTCAACAACAATTTTGTTCATGTATTGAACTCTCTGTACAGGTCTACGGGCCTTAATTAATTTTAGTAACCATCTGTGACATGCATAGGGTTACCAGCGATCGGTCCATCATGTGATGAGCTTCCGATCATGCATTAAACATTGTATAATTATGTATTTTTCTTTCATGTTTTATAATGTTATATACACTTATAACGTGTGTTATAGTGTTATATCACTTGTGTCAGTAATATTGTCAACCAGACTTTATTCGTATATGAAACAGCTGTTCGCCAACCTTGGCCTACAACCGCCTATCTACAGGCTTATCTTATGCATGCTTATCTCTAAACTAGTGGCAGATTGCCGTTATCTAATCTCATAACTCAAGGTTCAACTCAGCCTTGAAGCTAACTATCGTTACTAGGAACTGTACTCTTTTAAATTAAATTGTAAATGTATTATAATTTATTAAAAAATGTGTTAAAAAATCTTGATTTTTGACGGGCAGCTTATGTACGGTAGCGCGATGATTTCGTTTTCTAGGTTGGCTAATCTGCTTAATACTTCGCCTCAATATTGGCGTGTTTGTACTTTGCACAGTGCGTAGCTAGCTTTCTCGGCGCTCGGTTCGCCGAATCTTTCGCTGTCAATTAGTGTCGACATTAAATGTAGGCTTTAGGCCTTACATTCTCGCTTATGGCCGACTAGGCCCACTTCATGATTATCTAAATTCATAATACTTCGCAACATGCAGTATTAGCCAACCTCATTTCAAATTAATACAGCTGTAATGTGACTAATTCAGATATTAAAATTTATTCATATACAGTCCACTTCTTGTCATTTTCTTCCTGCAGAAGCAATGCATTTATTACATATCATTTTCTACTAATATGGAAGACCAGCCGACAGAATATCTTAACTCAAGAAGCATACATTTAGCCCACTTGGGCCCACTCCTTTAACTTTCTTGTCCACACTTGCTGGATTATTATTTTCATTTAACATTATTTGGTCCACGTGGACCGGATATCCTCCACTCTCTATCAACTCTTTATAACTTCTACTTAGTTTAAATACCTCTATTATTCTCTCTCTCTCTCTCTCTCTCAAAATATCTCTCACCATAACGCCATATCACACTTTCTCTACCATTCCATACAGAGGGTACTGAATCATCACAAAAAATCAGGGAACCATTTGAAGACCTCATGTCTTCCAATACTAAGGAACTCTTGCCCTTCAACAACAACAATGAACACCTTGGTTCACAATAAACCCGGGGAAAACTTACCCTCTGCAACCCCTCTACCTGTAAATTCTCTCTATACTTTCTCTCTAACTCATCAACACTCTTTATCACTTCGTTATTAAATTCTACTCCCACTAAAACTTCATCACCACTATTTGTTTGCACTATATCACTCTTAAATAGCTCGTTTCAACTATTTTGTCACTATTACTTATTAATTCATTTTTACAACTGTAACTTACCTTGTTAATTATTTCTTCACTATTTTTTGTCATCATATTACTAACGCTGTCACTTACCTTCTTATTCATTATCTGATTTACTTTACCTTTAATCTGTTCCTCTACTGATTCTATTACTTGTTCCTTAAATATCATTAACCGTTCGTCAATCTCGTTCAGATGTTTATTCAAATTACTTTCGCTTTTGATATTTTATTTTTCCATCTCCCCCTTTATTTCATTAAATTTAGCATCAAACTTATTATTCTGTTCATTTAATTTACTGTCATTAATATCAAAACATTCGTTAATCTCACCCCTTGATTCATTAAATTTTTCATCATTAATATCAAAACGTTTATTGAAGTCGCTACTTATTTCATTAAATTTAGTGTCAAAACGATTATTTAATGCATCAAATTTCTTATTATTATCACTAGACATTTGTTTAATCTCCCCCATTATCTCACGAAACCAATTTCTCATTTCATCAATTTTATTACTTTCCCTAGTCGAGACGGGAGTTGAATGAACTCTCACCTCGTCCATAACAGCTGATTCTGTCCAGCTTTCTTGATTTACTATAGGAGTTTCTGATTCACTTATAAGAGTTGAGTCAGACAAACTGACTTCGTTTTCCGTATTTTCCATTTCTTTTAAATTGAATTAGACAGTTAATGCAATGAAATATTTAATTCAGCGTAATTTTGTATGTAAACTTACTCTTACACTCAATGTGCCATATGCTACTATGAACACTTTCAATTATACTAGTACATTATACTACCCAACATAACCACACTTATATGCAACATAATTGTTTATGACAATTTTATATAAAACGACGTTTACCACCACCTACCCTCTGTGCCACAAATAGGTCTCTTTCACATAATATTCTTATGTAAAAATCCTGGCAGTAGTCGTCAATTGTGAAGTAACAAACAAATTGCTTAATTTATTTATACTGCCAGACTCTTACCTTGCGATGTTTTCTTGCTCTCGTGACTTACCTGTTACAATCAGAAGTTCAAGGTCGCCAACATAATTTTTTTTTTTAAGTTAAAATATGTAAAACTTTAGTACTCTTCCCATTAATTAACCCTTTAATAATATCAAAGCAATCTAACTCCCCTTAATCAGAAGATTCCCAGTATCGTGAGACGAATTTGTGTGGACACAGAAATATAGGAGAAGGTTAACGGTGAAATTAGTTATTCTAACTCATTGTTGTGCTGACTAAATCAATGTTAATTTATTCAAAAAAAAAACTTACTTCCCTTTTACTAACATTACTTTCAACTCGTCAAACTCTGCACTTTCTTTTAACACTCTATTCCCTTTGTATAACATCAAAATTATAAATCTGAGATTACAATGGCTTAATTAATATCAGCATTATAAATGGTTAATTACTATAAAGCTATTCTTGACCAACCAGTACAGTACTTTTAATATTTTTACATTCTCACACGCACACCCGCTTTCATTCTCATTATATTTTTTAAATGTCCCCTTTTTATTTATAGAGCTCTTTCTTTAAGTCTCATTTGATTAGATTTATAATAGTTACTTCTCTGTTTTGCGCATTACTGCTGTGGCCGTCTTCACGTGGTTGCAACACTACCGTTAATTTACTTTGGTTCACTTTAGGTCTGAAAATCACTGTTTAGCTCTTTGATGTAAATTACTTTTGTTCACATTTTTTTTTATTTCTGTCTTACGTACATTCACTTTTTATTTGTCGGCCGACTTTAAAATTTTGCTCGAGCACTGATATAGAGAACCGCGCCGTCTGAGGGCTTTTGGCGACTGCTAGCTGCTCACACACATTATTTGAACACAATTCAAATACACATTTTTATGTTCGGCCGGTCGGTTTACATTATCGAGTACAGGTTTTCTGCGAACCGCGCATTGACGCACATGCGTGGCTCGGAAGTTTGATGTCGACTCAAGTTTTCAAAATGGCCAAGCGTCTTTCTGTGTCCGGCAACTTGTGTCGGGATTGGTGGAAAGCATCTCGAGGAGCTTACGTCATCTAACACCTGGTGGGAAGGAATTCTTCATGCGTGCTTTTTATCGTGTGACCGTTGGCCGACTCGCGCGCATACGCATGAATTCGCACCCCTTTTGACCATTTACATTCCCAGACCTTTTAATTGCTTTTGTGCGACACGTACGGCTTGGTACAAGGGGGACCGCAAGGTGTTCAAAAATGTCATGCGTTTGTGATCAAAACGTTGTTCAGCCTGAGTGGCTACTATTTTTTACAATTATTAAAGAATAAAATAAATCCCAACAGTTTGTCCCGTTACACTATTTATAAAAATTCCATTTTTTGGAGATTCTTAGGACCCTTTGACTGTTTTTGAATTTTTGGGACCCTTTGAACTGATGAATTTTTTGAACCATGTGAACTGATATGGCTGGAAAGACTAAAGTCAATTTTATATGTTTTGTATTAGCATAATAATTATAATTCCTTATGTTGGGTAGACCTAGAAAACCGAAATAAACTTTTTTAGGTATACATCTATTGATACCAAGCACCCATTATCTTAATTGTATTCGTGATATAGTTTCCATGCATACGTTTAATCAAATATTCATGAGTACCACAATGCAAACTTATGCACACTTGAAAAATTAGTTTGTGGGAGGAATGTGACTGGTTGAATTTTAAGTAATTTCTTTATATTTCCTTATAATTAAAGTAAAGAAATGTCATTATATTTACTTTTAAGTACAGAAAGTACATGATAAATCATGTTTCAAGTTCAGAATGATGAATCACGTTTTGAAATGAAACACATTAAAAATCCAACAAAACATTTACCTAAAGTAACCAACTTCCAAAACAACCTCATTTTTGTTTCCTTGCATGCCACTTGATATGACTCCATGTATTACTAGGCCTAAGTGGAATGTGTGCGACTGGTTGGCTTCCACTGGTCTATGCACACCTAATATACGTGTTCACACCTTATCAACTAGGCAATGTCACAGTGGTACTTTCCAGCAATTGAAAGTACTTGAATATTCAACTGGAGGCTACACATGTTGTCAAATATATCTTGATATACACATGGAAGCCACTCACTCAGTTATGAATGGATTCTACACTGAAGACAGAGCATGCGTACTTCGATGTGAAGTGTATATTTAAATAACTACTGATTTTAAATTCTACGTATAAATTATTATTCCTTCCTGGACTATTTATGGATGCCCAATTGATAACATGATGTGTGCGCACACACACACACACGTGTTACCAGTACATACAAAATTACCAAATTTATAAAAAATTACATGAAAATAAAAACATAACTGATTAAATTTGCATATACAGACAAATAAACAGGGGAGAGTCTTACAACTCTACCAACCATACAATACTACTGTTGGATTTGGTATATTGAAAGATGGTATAATGGTACATGGGTCCCTGCTCCCCAATCCTTTGTGTTTTAACAATACCCCACAGAAAGTATTTCTTGCTAATTAGTTCCTGTTGTAACACACTGCAACACAGACAAGTCATTCTATACTATAGGCTATATCAACAGTGGCCAGGCTCTGTGTGTTTGTTTTATATTGGTCTCCCTGTCTGTTTATGTTCAAAGTGAATGTTACTGTCCTCCTGTATGCATCATTTTTAGTTGTTAATTTTTAGTATTTCTTGATTATTCTATATATTATTTAGTATTATCTACTTCTTTTTCTTCCACCAGCAAATGGGTAAATCGCCTATTCCAACCCCAAAGCAAATACCGGTACATACATTTCACCTGTCTTTCTATACTTTTTTGTGCAATAGGCTTGTATTGCCAAACTTCCTTATGCAACCACCCATCTGGCATCCTATTCAGATGAGAAATCCATCTTTTTTTTGCTATTATACACTATACAAATTATAGTCTATAATTATGGTCTAGACAAAACCATTCTATTTTTAAGAATGTTTTCTCATAATTACTGACATGTTAGGTTTATGTAGCTTTAACTGCAAAAATCAAAAGACAACTAAAACCCAAACAGTTTATTCAGAAGAAGAGTAAATGGTAATTGTATGCTAACATTATTCTTTTTGTAAAACATTTTAGTAAATATTGATCAGTGTTTAGAGACAGAGATTTTCTTGCAGAAAGAAGTAGTTGTCACTGGGGACACAATATGCATTAATGTCTATTTTTAGTTCAAAGCAGTAGCCCTTTTACCTCAACGTGTTAACATTTTCAGTCCTGAACACAAGTCAAGCCAACAGCATGTATGCTGCCAGTGTCCAAAGCAACACAGTTTCTCAGTTCATGACATTCAATAAACATATATTCATTGTTAGGATTTTCAGATTCGTTCTTTACTTCTTTTTCATTTACTCAGTCCAGATTCAACACTGTCCACTGGATTTAGTAGGAATCCAAGGCAACAAAACTGCATTCTTCACAAGTAATTATTGTTTATATAAACCATAGTATTTATACTTCTGTGCGGCAAATTTTTATTTCCCTAAAGTATCTTATAGTTCATAAGTGTCAACAAGTGATATGTGAACTGAAATGGCCAATCAGCATAGCTATTATGAATTCACAATTATGCAGCTTGTTTGGTATAGAAAATGTTTTATTTTTATGTAATTTTGCTTTTTATAATGTTACAAAATGTGTATGTTTGAAATTATTGGATTAAAAATACCTTGGAAACCTTCCTTGAATGCAACACTATAAAATAGCTTTGGTCTGAAAGTGATAAAGTCAATTTGTTTCAGGCACACACGACTTTAACACAAAGAAGTCTAAAAAGCAGTTTCCATAGTTACTAAATAAAAGTATAGTGTTATAAGTGACCATTATCTTGATTATCTCAGGCAACCATACACGTTCATATCTACCCTGAAATATCTTATAATTTATATCCTACATGAAGGCATATAAATCTGTTTGAAATGATTTAATGTAAATGCTTTCTATGTAGTAACACTCCGTCAGTGTGTGTAGTTTTCTAATCAGTTTGCTATACTCAACAAAATCAGCCCATCAAACCACTAAAAGACATATTGCTACGTTAAGAAGAAAGGACAATTATGTGACAATAGTTAGATATACAAGGGAGGTCTTGACAAGGCCCATGCAAAAACAATGCAACAATTTTTTTGGGCAAATTTCACTTTAGTTTTCAATGTGGTCCCCCTTTAGCCCAATACACTTGGCCAACAATATTCTAGTTTTTATGCTTTCCAAGTAATATGATTTCGGCAACTCAGCAAAATATGTGTCAGTGTTCCATTCAACTTCTTCATTAGTTGTAAATTTTTTACCAGTGAACTGTTTTTTATGTTCAGAAACAAAAAATAATCTGAAGGAGCCAAATCGGGCAAATACAGTGGTTGGTGAAGCAATTGGTAGCGTAATTTTGCCATTGCAATTGCAACTTTGTGAGCAGGTGCATTGTTCTGATGAAAGAACATTTTTTCTTTGCCACATGCAGTCACTTCTGTTTGATTTCATTGTTCAATCGATCCAATAACGTTGCATAGCATTCTCCTATTATTGTTCTTCCTTTTGAAGGTACTGATGAATGTTATGCCATGTGTATCCCAAAAGACGGTGCCCATAACCTTGCCAGCCAAAGGAACCATCTTCGGAGCACTTCCACCAACCTCTACCCATTGTTCTGATATTTCTTGCTCTTTGGCGTTTATCCATGTTTCAACAACTATAGTTATGAATTGGAGCAGAAATTCTTGAGAACTGTGTTGACACAGCTCAAAACACTCTTTCGAAGTATTCATTCTTTCCCATTTTTGATCAATTGTGAGTAGGTGACACATGGTGCCAAAATCTTTTTGGTTTCTGATAAGCGATTTGTCATGCAAAATATGTCCAATAGATTCTTTTGGTATCTTACACATCTCAGCTAGTTCACGCACTTTCACTCACCAATCTTGCAACAAAGCAACGTGAACACTTTCAATAATTTCTTCATTAGTAGCTTCTTCTGGCCTTCCAGATCATTTAGCATCGTCCGTGCATTTTCACTAGTTCCCTTTGTCAATAGATAAAAGTTGTGTGCTTCAAATAACTGTCAAAACAATACTATTTGAAATAACTTCATGAAAATTTCGAATTAGTGGTTTGAATCGTTGTACTTTAAAACCATGGCAATGACTTTTACCATCTACGAAATGTTGGACGGACTTTTCAGACCTCCCTCATACATAAGCAGGATACATCTCTGGAGGATAAGCATCAGAGGGACACTTAGCAGTTCCGTTATACCTGGCAATATAACAAGTGCAGATTAATGTGATGGCTGTGGTTCGGTGAAAAGTAATTACTGTGTTAATTAGTGTGAAACTATAATTAGGTGACATTTATTAGAGTGGTTTTGCTTGTTTCTAATTAAAGTTGTAATTAGTGACTTAAACTGGAGTCAGTTATTCTGTTTCCACTAACAACATGACAATCCGTGAGACCATTGTAACATCTGGGTCAGAAGTGGAAACAGAAGACACTTTGTAGAAGAGTAGTGTGAGTGGTAATTGAAAAAAAATGGATACTAGTCAGATGTTGGAAACTTTCCAAGTGCTGCTACTGCAAATAGAGGAATAACAACAACAAGAAGTAGAGGAGGCAGAGAAACGATGACGATAAGAGACAGAAAAAGCAGAGGAGCGAGACAAAAATTTTTATTCTAATCGGAAGGACAAAAGGAAAAACATAAGCATGAGGCAGAGGAATAGAAGCAAGAAACAGAAGACATAAAAGCACTGATATAGGAACAAAAGCATTTACAAGATTATATTAATGCAGAGTTGGGTCTCCTACATGGAGAAGTGAGTATATTACACAGTGAAAGCAATGGGTAAGATTATCTGCAGTAGAAGTGTCAATTGCAAATATAATGAGCAGATAAAAACAGAAGCCAAACAGTTAATAAAAACACAACTCTGCATTTCAAATCAAATTGCTGAAGAGACTGTACCAATGCTAAAGTACAAACAAGACAGAAAATAAGATAATAGCGAGTCATTTTGCCTGCAGCTGGGACAGTTTATGCCAAGGCCCAACATTTGTTGGAAGCATTCACAGGACAACATATCTTCGGCAATTTGAAGTCACTGGATATGCAAATCATTGGATGAAGAATGAGAAACCAGATTCACTCACTTTAAAAGGACCTGCCACAGAGCTATTACAGAAAGTGTCACATGATAACCAGAACAATTTTGCAGACTTTATTAAAGCTCTAGAATTATGGTACAGTAATAAACATTTGTGCGATATGTACTACACTCTGTTAAGAGCAAGGTTACAGCATTCTGGGGAGAGTCGTCAAAAGATTGAAGGAAGTATCGACAGACTAATTAGACTGGCCTATCCTGAAGCACAAGAGCAATTTTTTAATGACGTTTGCAATGCAGACATTTACTGATGGTGTCAGAGATAGTGAGTGAACTACAAGAGTTACAAATGGCAAGACACCAGAATAGTGATGATGCCCTTGCCCACACTCTACAGTTTGAGGAGGCCACCAAGTCAGTGTCTGGCTGGGCAAATCGCAAAGTGTGAGCACTAAAGGATTGCAATGACACAGATTATGAAGAGCAAGGACAAGAAACAAAGACCTAATTGCACAATAGTACAAAAGAAGAAAGGATGGAAGATGAAAATGTTATAGATGTGGGAAACCTGGACATCTGCAAAGAGATTGTCACTCCAGTATTACACAGCAGAGAAACAAGCAGTAGTTGGTATAAAGGGGCATGTGCTAACTAACTGGAGGAACAAAGATCCTAGACAAAGTGTATTTTCTACACTTTAGAAAAACCGGAGGGGCTTGGTATGTTATCCCAAATGAAGACGTATAAACCTGGTTGAAATGATATGCTGTAAAATCCTTACGTGTAGCGACACTTCTGTGTGTATAGTTTTAGAGTCAGTTTGGTACACTTAACAAAATGAGTGCATGACACAACTAAAACACATAATGGCTGCCAGACAGTCAACTTTGTGTAAACCTCTCTTTATATGCATGTGACAATCATGAAATCTGGACACATAAGAGACAACTACGGGACACATGCAACAATAGTAACACTAGTATACTTCCTGAGCTGCAGAACTTCCTCACTATTTTGAACAAAATACATTTATGATTGAATAAACTTTCATATTAGATGATTTTCAATTATAAGAAAATTTTGAAAATCCCAATTACCCTACTACTTTTTGTTTAGTAAAGTAACAAATGTCCCCAGTGAGCATACATAAAAGCTAAAAATTCCAAACAAACTGATCTGTGTTAAAATATCCTTTAGTCTGACCCCAGCTGGATTTTTACCATTTTTGATCCCATTTTTTGATGCTGTGGTAAAAAACTTTTGAAATTTCCAAAACTGTACACTATATTTGGATATTTAGATTTTGGTTAAAATTCTTTTTATTTGACATCCTCCATGGAATTTGAAGTTTTATCAAACTTTTACCCCGACTTTATGAGCCCTGACATCACAAAATTTTAAATTTCCAAAGCTTATTACTACAGTCAGACTTTAGATAAAATCCCTTTAATTTGATATGCCATATGAAGTTCTGCAATATTATGAAAATTGTCACACATTTTTTTATTCCCTGGAGTCCCAAAATTTTGAAATGTTAAAAAATGAAGCTTAATGCAGATTGGTTAAAATTCCCTTTAATTTGATATTCCACATGGACTTTGTAGCATGACAGATAATGCCCATAGTTCTGAATGGAGAGAATTATCATAAAATAAAATAAAAACATTTTAAATCCAAGAAAGCAATATAAAAAAATTAATTAAGAACCACCGTAAAGCACAATCATAGATTGAAGTAAAAGTTTCATTAAAACCAATATTACAATGAGTGATGAGTAATCGAAATAAACTTCAAAACTAAAAATAAAAATAAAAGGTAATACCCAGGTAGGATAGGAGTAAGTAAGGAAGAAACCCAAAACATGACAACATTCACAATAAGAAAAGGAAATACTTTTATAAGGAACAAGGAGAATAGGAGAAATTAATGAAGAAACCAGAACAAGACAGCATCCACAAGAAGAAGGAGTGCTCTTATAAGAAACCAAAACCCCAACAGAAAGTAATAAAAATAATAACAAATGAAAGTATAATAAGATCCCAAATTTAGAAAACAATGTAAAATAAATATAAGCCAAAAGTGTATAAAGTAGAATTGAAAGTGAACCAATGTGAATTAATTATATAATGCAAAAAACAAACCTTCATTATCCTCAATAAGTAGATTTCTTGATTTTAAAAAAGACTATAAAACTATGTAACTAAACAAACTTATCGAAATAAATACATAAACAAAAATACTGCCAGGAACTTACCTGCGGTCTTCCTCACTTACCTGCTTTATAAATTTCGATCAGAAGCCCAGAGTCGCCACGATATTTTTTTAGGTTATAATATCGAAAACCTTTATACTTCACCTTAATAACAACGGGACAATTTTGCAATCTGACTACCCCCCACTAATAATTCAGAAGAAATCCGGGAACGTTTAGACGAATCTTGCAGCACAGAAATGAGGAAGTGGTAATGACGAAATAACTGAACTAACACATTGTTTTACAGTAAACTAAATAGTTTTAATTAATATAAAACCATTTTAATTATTAGAACAAGAACACAAAAACAAATTTTGAAATATACATTTATGTATCATATTTAAATATTCTTCCATATAAGACAGCCCATTCTGCTCACACGCACACTCACACAATTTAATACTTTACCCCTTGTTTTAATCTTACTAATTGTTTTAATCCTATATTGTTTTACTGTTCACTATCGCGATTCCGGCCGGACACGTGTTTTTTGTCCCCCGACTCGATGCCCGTTCATTCACTTTTCGGTTGTCAACCGCACGTCACCAGTTATAAAATTGATACGTCCATTAATTCCTTGGGTCCCGGTCAGTGTGAAATCGGTATTATCTTTAATTGTTCACATTTTACAAAGTTCGGCCGACCGGGCCCACACAACACTATCTGCGTCTGTAAGCGGACTGGGAAGGAATGGCTCTACCTTCATGCCAACTAGATTACGTCTTTTTAGGTGGAAACCAATGCCTTGAGGTTCTTCGTCGCTTGTTGTGTTCCATTTAACCCATGCAGTTGATTGTGTGTGGGTCGCAGAAGATATTTGTTCAGCACTGGCTGACGTCACGAAAGAGGTGGAACTTAAACTCACATCCGTCAACCTGGAACATGTGCTTGTACAGTTTTTTCGCTTTTAGCCATTTTGAGTTTTCCAAGCCGGTGTCGGTCCGCGCACCTGGTTGTCGGGTGCGATCAGGCGCACGACCACACACTCGCAAAGTTCTTAGAAAATGATGCTTAGTACATTCCTTCATACAGATTGCACAATAGTTAAGGCGTATTGTTCCTTTGTTAGAACACTGTTTCAACTCACCACGTGTTCTGGTCACAGTTGGAAATTATGTTCATGAATATTTTTTATAAATCCCAAAATTTAATAAAATAAAATCCCCTGTATTTGTCACGTTACAATACCCCCCCCCCAATGAGAGATCTTCTGCCGAAATAGAAGAAATCTCATTTCTAAAACCCCTAAGAGGACCGGTGAGGAACTAGTGCCAACGGCCCCCTTTTGCTCTTATACCTCATGGGTAAACGACCCCCCCTGGCTCGGCGACTATGGACGCATCTGAACGAGATCACTGGACTTCTCTGTACGAGATCCCAACACCGAAAAATCGAACAGATACGCACCACAGCGCACCTCCCCTTCTAACATGTTTCCCCAAAAAATCCAAATCCCTGGCTTATAACATGCCAGATCCTCAACCGATATGTTCCCCCTTACCATGCACACTGGGCGGCCTTTAGCAGTTACTGGGCTCGCACACACACTTATAACTACATACTATCAAAATTGAAACATTCTTCAAAAATTTATTTCAGTTAAAAATCACCAGCTATTTTCTTTTAAATCAAAACAAATTTTTTTTTTTTTATCTACACTGAATAATTCTCTTCATTAGTTTTTTATTATTAGAAAATAAACAAGTTGAACATTTCTTAAAATATGAACATACTTATCCTAACATGTGATTATACCTATATTCTAAACAATACAATTCAATAAAAAAAAACACGATTAGTACACAAACAATAACATAATCAAAGTTCAAAAACATCGATTAGATGGCAGGCACAAAATCAAGAAATTTTTTCCCCCAAAAAATTTTAAATTCAAAAAAATTTAAATTTATTAAAATATATTCTTTTTTCAATATTGAAATTATTTAAAATTATTCAAATTAATTAAAAGCAAAATTGGCTTTACTTCCTTGCTAAACGTGTCTAGTATAGGGCACCACCTATCAGCTGATCAAAACTGGGTCAAGTCAAGAACCTTGACCTACATAAGTTATACCTAAGTTACATCTGAAAATACACTGAACATCTTTAAACTTCTATCTTCAAACACAAAACACAATAAAATAAAACATTTAAAATAACAAAATATTATTATGATCAAGAATAAAATTAATATTTAAATTACTCCAAATAAACACTTTACATTATCTTCAAACTCTATCAAAATTGTCACTGGTTGCAATTAAAAATTTTATATTCTTATTATAAATCTCTTTTCTTTACTATTCTCAATTTCCTTTACTTTGGGTGATCTAATTGTTTATACTAACTTGATATGTATACACATATAATCTTTACCTCTTTGATTCTAATACTCATCAACAGCTTTGACTAACATGACACCCATCTCTATCAAAACATCTATCAAACGATTCTCTAAACCCAACTTACTACTAGACTCAATTCGCCACATTCTCTCGATATATAAAAAAAATACTCTCTAATCCTTTGTACTTAGGATAAGTGTTCCCCCCCCCAAAAGCTCATTTCCTTAATCTGGTCCCTGGATTCTACCTAAGGCAACCCCTTCCCGCCAAATCGGTCCCTTCCCGTACAACCCTTTTGTTGCGGACTCCTCCATTACACTATCCCCTATTACAAAATTACCATCCCCAAATCTCATTCTTATTACCCCACTTCAACTACAAAATAACATCATCATTTATAAACATCAATATATCAATCATTACTCTACATATATTCCCCATAACTACTGTGTCAACATCAATACTTCTCCAATTCTATTACCTTACCTCACAACAACATTACATTAATTCAAAACAATATTTTCATCTCTAGTACCACTTTAACTTTAACTTGGACTGATCTATATGTCCCACAAAATATTAATCACCCAAAATCTATCTTTTATTATCTTTCACAAATTATTTAAAATCTTAACTTTGTCAAATTACTTTTCTCATTATTTGAAATAGCATCTTTAACCTATTCAAACATTATCTCTAACATTAATTACCTTGAACATTAATAAATAATTTAACAGTGACATTTTACTACTGATCAGCTGACATTCCTAGACAGGTGAATGGCCTCACTGCAAACACATTTCAAAATTATGCAAATTACACGAAATACATCATTTTATCAATCCTTATATCTAACCTACTACAATAAAATAACACATTGCTAAAATAGAATGAACACAGTATACTGAATGTATGAACACCTATTTATCAAGGCAGAATACTAGCGTTTAATTAGTGCAAAATTGATTTATCATTTTTAATTTATGAAATTTAAATTCGTTGCTCACCTGAGCAACCCCCCAATCCACACACACTATTGTATTTCTGTTTAAAACAATTATCCCAAATTATTCTCATTATTATAAATTTTATACTTACAGTACATAATTCATATACTGACATACACAAAATATATACACCATACACACCAATATCTCCAAGTAACTTCTGAAACATTTAATCACAGTGTTATTTCATATCAAACAATTAAACAATTTAACAATTAATTACCAAATTCACATCTTGTAAAATAATTCAATTCATTAGAAAAAATCAATTATATAATCTTTGAACCAATCAAAAATATTTAAACCATTTCAAATTATTTTAATTAAATTAATTATTGAAAATACAAATTCCATTGCTATCAGAACAATTACAATTCGCTAATTACTGTCTTCACAATTAATTTTGTTATTTATTTAAATTGCAAAATATTAATATTATTATTACAACAATTACCTACATACACATTGTTTACCTGACATTCTACACTACACACAAATAAATTTACTAAACATTTATTTACAAATCCCTCATCATTAATTATTCAGTTATATCACACTTCAATGTCAAAATCAGCTAGGTCATTACCATATATTAACATACTTAAACAGTTCCTTCCCTGATTTCTTAATCTAACCTCCATCGTCATATAGATATCTAATATATTTGTAGCATAAATCATTTTTATCTACCTCAAATTTATTATTATTATTATAATAGACCATTACCTCTATATCCTTCGTTATCCCATTTATTATGTCATAAAACTTGTCACTATCAATTAATTTTGTCCAGTCTCCGTAAGTAATCTTTCTTAACACCAAGTCAATTATTTTATCATCATAAATTACCTTATTGTTATTTAAACATGTATCATCACAACAATCTTCACCCTCTATTTTAACCGGTAAGTATTTCATATCATTTAACATCTCTTTCAGCTCATTATAGTCTCTCTTTAATTTATACAATTCTGTCTCTCTTTCAATACACCATTCTCTATCTAAACCTCCCTCATCATAATGCCATATCACACTTTCTCTCTCATTCCATGCAGAGGGTACTAACTCAATTAAACATTTCCTGACTTCTCCAGGAACAACAAAAAACTTCAAAAAACAATTATTTGTAGAACACTTGTCTACCCAATATTCTTGTGAAGACCTTTCTTCACCCCCCTTAACACCTCGGAAAAAATTTACCCTCTGTTTCATACCCACAATATAACTCTCTTTCCACTCATTATTTAACTCATCAACACCAATTACTACGCCTTTACAATCTATTACTTTCTCTCTCTCACTCACTATCTCTATCTCATCACTATCCAATACTTTCTTCTCAACTATATCATTATTATTATTTAACCTTATTTCATCATTAGAATTACTTGTATTACCACCACTTACCTCAGAATTGTAATCACCCTCATTATATTCACTAGTCAACACTACCTCTCCCACTATTTTGTCACTGTTATTTATTAATTCATCATCGTTATCACTCACCTGGTTAATTATTTCTTCACTATCATTAACAACATTATTCTCACTTACCTGTTTTAGTTCAACTTCTGTACTCTCTTTTAATTTATCTGCCTCTCGTTTCCACTTCTCGTCTCATTTATCCCACTTTGCGTTCAACTCATCAAACTGTTTCATCATAAAGTTAAATATGTCCTTTAATGTATACTCTTTTTCTTCCAACCCTACACTATCGTCAGGCCAATTCACTGTCTTATTTTCTACCCCTATCGCTTCAACTATCTTACCTTTATCGTTCGTCCTCTCACTATGTTTATTGATTTCTGCGAATATTCCTTCTTCTTGTTCTTCCATTCGTGTTAAGTTATTATCCAAATTACCCCACTCCTCGTCTGTCATCTCACCTACAACCCCTCTAAATTCACTCTCCCACTCATCCCACGCGAAACCAATATCATTACCTTGTACTTCACCCATATTCAAAATTTATTTATCTAACACTTTTCTATATAAAAACCACTATTATTATAAAACCAAAACACCTAACACAACTGTAAACCATAATAACATAAACATAACCTATTCACACATACGTAATTATATACGATAAATTTTACACAAATACGTCATCACCACATCCTATTTTCTGTGCTTT
The DNA here is from genome assembly GCA_034769895.1 of Magicicada septendecula. Taxonomy (NCBI): domain Eukaryota; kingdom Metazoa; phylum Arthropoda; class Insecta; order Hemiptera; family Cicadidae; genus Magicicada; species Magicicada septendecula. Next base: position 95,552,484 of record CM068373.1, read on the forward strand.
AAAATAGGTCTACCTCGTATAAATAAAATTAAACCAGGATCCTGACAGTGCGTCGCCAAATGTAACTAAACAAACTTTTTGAAATAAATTAATAATATAACAATACTGCCAGGAACTTACCTGCGGTCTTTCTCACTTACCTGCTTTATAAATTTCGATCAGAAGCCCAGAGTCGCCACGATATTTTTTAGGTTATAATATCGAAAACCTTTATACTTCACCTTAATAACAACGGGACAATTTTGCAATCTGACTAGTCCCCCACTAATAATTCAGAAGAAATCCGGGAACGTTTAGACGAATCTTGCAGCACAGAAATGAGGAAGTGGTAATGACGAAATAACTGAACTAACACATTGTTTTACAGTAAACTAAATAGTTTTAATTAATATAAAACCGTTTTAATTATTAGAACAAGAACACAAAAACAAATTTTGAAATATACATTTATGTATCATATTTAAATATTCTTACATATAAGACAGCCCATTCTGCTCACACGCACACTCACACAATTTAGTACTTTACCCCTTGTTTTAATCTTACTAATTGTTTTAATCCTTTATTGTTTTAAACTGTTCACTATCGCGATTCCGGCCGGACACGTGTTTTTTGTCCCGCGAATCGATGCCCGTTCATTCACTTTTCGGTTGTCAACCGCATGTTACCAGTTATAAAATTAATACGTCCATTAATTCCTTGGGTCCCGGTCGGTGTGAAATCAGTATTATCTTTAATTGTTCACATTTTACAAAGTTCGGCCGACCGGTGTAATTAAACAAACTAATATAATACAATACTAATAATGCAATAATAATGATAATATTTTTATATTTGTATTTGTAAATGCTACCTTTGTCAATGAACTTTAAACATACAATCAATTCACTGTGAGTGCGCAAATTGTAATATAACATACTAATAATAAAGTCACTGTTCTGGGCGCAAATTGTAATTAATCTAAAATAATAAGTCACTGTTCTGGGCGCAAATTGTAATTTCACAACTAATAAGTCACTGTGAGGACGGAAATTGTAATTTATCAAACTACTTTCAATAATATTATTACATATATCTAGCAAGATATGTATGACAAATACCATAATTGGGTATTACTGGTACTCACCAAATTCATTATTAGCCGGGCTCATCTTCTGCTTTTATACACTGTTTTATACCTAAGGGTTCCAGGGTCGGGTACAGGAAGATTTCGAAACACAGTGGACGACACAATTGATAACACAATATTCTGGAGGTTAACCATTAATTTTAATTTCACTCTACGTTCGTACATACAGAACCATGTGTTTACTATAATGACGTCAGGTGGCCTGACTCAAACAAAATGGCGGTTGCCTTTTTATATCTCTTGGTATTCTTTAATTGCTTTATTGTTGGATTAATATCAGTTTAACATTACTGCTGCAGCTTCAAATTATGAATGAATAGAGTTTTAAATTTATTACACAAACCAATGCCCTTGGCATATGTTTTTTTTTTATGGCCATGCATTCACTCTCTCATTTGCACACTCAGTTTTAGACCCATACATTCTTTAATTAACAATTGAATATTAATGAGCTCATAAGATAGAAAATAATGAAAGGAACTTCTCTGGTTAATCGGTGCTGATGTCCATCCGTTGATTGTGCTTGCTACCCATGGTGCTGGCCGGTGTTCGCCTTTTTTAGTCTGCCGTTCAATTAGGTTGATATTACACTGAATTTACATTTTAAGTAACTGTATGTTAACAAGTTATATGAGCCTTTCTTGCTCCACTATAATGGCCAACATTTTGCCAATTGTGTTTAAATTATTGTAAAATTTTGTGCACACAACGATACATCGCTGTGGCTGCTATGAAGAATGGCGTTGAAATGAGAACGAGGCAAATGTAAAATTGCGCTTGTGTATGTGTAATTCTTACGTCATCCCGCTTTGTCTTGCTGGACAACGCCGGGTTACACACATTGTACTCAGTGCGTCATTGTTATTAGCGATGACGGAGCTGTGCTATAGCCCAATCATAATGCATATTGTTGTACTTCGTCATAAACACCGCCATGGTATATTTTGATGTTTTCACGTCCACTGGAGACCATGGTGTTTTACTCTGGCCGAATTTGCGTTGTTCCTTTTTTCAGAGGGACAATGTACCTAACCATTCTGTATGTTTTAATAATTACATAATATAAACATTGAAAATTCCCATAATTCCCATAATTCTGGTACTGGGTCAGTCTGTACTGTTACAAACCCCCTCAAGGAAAATTTTTGTGTCGGAACACAAAAAATTTCCTTGACTCATTCACTCTTTCCTAAAAGGATCAGTCTAGATACGTCACCACAACCCCCTGTAACGTTACAAAAAAATTTATCATCACTTACCCTTGGTCCCATGATGTTGTTCGCACCCTCTGACCTTACTGGACTTCTCCTGAGAGATCCCTACACCATAAGGCCATGAGGCACTCTACACTCCTGTTCTGACGCTCCAGCCAGCCCAGGACTGCGGTCACAACACCACAAAACTCTGAAACATCCAATACAAAATTCAAAATAGTGGTATAATACACTTACATATCTACAACTGATATGTTCCCCTTTAGACGCATTGGTTTGTGTTTCGGGCATTGGTTTGGTTTTAAAATCAACAGGTTCAACCTCACAACTACAAGACTTAGAATACCTTGACTTTTTACCACCACCTAAATCAATTTCTTACTTGTAAGAAAATAAACAACATATATATAACTACACACATAACACAATATATCAATAATTCTTTAATATACCCCCAAAATACCTTCACCTAATTAATTCTACAAATTCAGCTTACAACTATCATGGCAGACACTGTTATTTAAATTCTATTGCTCAACTTAGATTCCCTTCTTCTATTTTGTACATGGCAACTTACTATAATATTTTTATCAATCTTCATTTGTAACTTTAGATTTTCAACTTTAGAATATACTATCTCTTAACACTTGTTATCGTTATTACCCCTGTAACGACCTCCTAACCACACACTCTATTGCCCCCCAACATAATAAAACATCATAAAACATTGTACATTACATATTAACATTGTTACATTTACCTTACTTTAAACAATTTACATTTACATGACTTGTACCAAACTTTATCACATCAATTCTCGATTAACTTTTAATTATTTGACATTTGTTTAGATTCTATACAACAATTTCAAATTTATCCTTACCTTTCAGTTACAATTACCTTCCTTTGTTACCTCACCTTCCTACCATGAATTCTCCTTTTCTAACCCTTCTATCCTTACTCGTTTGGGTGACTCTCTATTATTCATTATTTTCTCTGTCTTATTTTGGCATCTGTCAACCTAACCTTACTCCCCTCTTTTTTCTACACTAGCCGCTTCTAACCATTAATATATTTTGACACCAATATCTCTATAATAAACCCCTTCATAAATCCCATTTAAAACCTCTGGCACCGCGCCTTTTTGTACTAGTATGTGTCTATTCCCTCTAACCAACTCATTCCCTTATCGGTTCCTGACCCTTTCAGATAACCCTTTCCGGCTCACAACGATCCTTCCTGTCTCAACATCTCTCGTTGGACTCCTACACCAATACCCTTATTACAAAATATCACCATCAACAACAAATATAATTACCACTTACACCACTCAACTCTACATATAATTACTAACCACTGTGTCCCTAAAATATCTAACACCTCTTTATATACTATCAATATCTTAACACTTTATTTTCCCTAACTCCCATTAACTTTATTGAACTAACTCCCATGCCTCTATTTTATCCTTACTACCCAAACTCTTTTACAACATTTCAACTTAATACACCATTACAAAATTCATCACTTACCAACTAACAACACCTTTCATATCCAAATACATAATCATCTACTAACCATTAGAATCTGAACTCTCATAATATCCTTTAAAATCATTATTAACTTCCTTCAATTATTTAAAATCGTACAATACATGCTTACCTAAAAAATTACATAAAATACATAACAGCAAAAATACACAAATACATAGACATCAATACACAAAATTATACAATTCACATAATCAGTCCTAATCAGTCCATTTTTAAAAACACTGTCCACACAATTAAATGTTCATAACACAATAGAAGGTCTACCCTCCATCGTTAAACAATAGTCTTATCTTTGGTCTGTACAATTTATTTTTTATTAAATACATTATATTAACATCATTAATATAATACACATTTAAATTCTTATATTTTATAAAACTATCATAATTCATAGGGTTATTCCATATCAATTTATCATACAACTTGTCACGATCGGTTATGGTCCTGTCACCTCCAGTATAATTAGTCACAATCAGATAAGTTACTAAGTCATCATTTTCATTATCATCTCCTACTACTGCTATATCCGCTTCATTACAAGGTAAGTATTTCATATAGTCTGTTTTCTTCCATCCTAATCTCTCTATCAACTCTTTATAACCTCTATCTAACTTAAATACTTGCATCTCACCATCTACACACAACTCTTTCTCTAAATATCTCTCACTCCATTCAGAGGGTACTACTACATTAAAACCTCTCCTGATTTCTACAGGAACAATACAACAATTCAAAAAACAATTATCGGTAGACCATTTATCTACCCAATACACTCGTGAAGCCTTTTCTTCACCCCCGACTACAACATTACGGGAAAATTTTACCCCCTGCAACCCCTTTATCTGTAACTTTTCTCTATACTTTCTCTCTAATTCATCAACACTTTTTATCACTTCATTATCAAATTCTACTCCCATTATACTTTTATCACCACTCTCAATACTCACACAATTATTTTCTAACACCATATTTGTAATTCTATTATCATAATTCTCACCACTACTTACCTTGTCTTTATTTTCATTCAATTTATTTGATTCTCTACTATTCTCTACCTCCATTTTACTCTCGTAATTTTCATTTACTTGATTCAATTTGACATTCTGTAAAGTATTCTGCTTTTTTAACTCACTCTCAAGGCTATCAAATTTTGCATTAAGCGTACCATTCGATTGAATTTGTCACAGATTAACGTGAACAACTTTTCTAATGAGATTTTATTTTCAACTTCCATGCTATTATTATTTTCTGCCATTGTATTTTAGTATTTTAAATGGTTATTTATCTTTATTTGTATTTGACTACGCAATTTACTCAACTCGTACTTAACTATTCAACTTCAACAACATAACCTCTCATTCATTATATATCGTCTTCTGTGTTTCTCCATCTATCTGTTTTATATAAATTAATTTTATATCGAGTCCCTGTTCGGGCGCCAATTCTAATTAAACAAACTAATATAATACAATACTAATAATGCAATAATAATGATAATATTTTTATATTTGTATTTGTAAATGCTACCTTTGTCAATGAACTTTAAACATACAATCAATTCACTGTGAGTGCGCAAATTGTAATATAACATACTAATAATAAAGTCACTGTTCTGGGCGCAAATTGTAATTAATCTAAAATAATAAGTCACTGTTCTGGGCGCAAATTGTAATTTCACAACTAATAAGTCACTGTGAGGACGGAAATTGTAATTTATCAAACTACTTTCAATAATATTATTACATATATCTAGCAAGATATGTATGACAAATACCATAATTGGGTATTACTGGTACTCACCAAATTCATTATTAGCCGGGCTCATCTTCTGCTTTTATACACTGTTTTATACCTAAGGGTTCCAGGGTCGGGTACAGGAAGATTTCGAAACACAGTGGACGACACAATTGATAACACAATATTCTGGAGGTTAACCATTAATTTTAATTTCACTCTACGTTCGTACATACAGAACCATGTGTTTACTATAATGACGTCAGGTGGCCTGACTCAAACAAAATGGCGGTTGCCTTTTTATATCTCTTGGTATTCTTTAATTGCTTTATTGTTGGATTAATATCAGTTTAACATTACTGCTGCAGCTTCAAATTATGAATGAATAGAGTTTTAAATTTATTACACAAACCAATGCCCTCGGCATGTTTTTTTTTTATGGCCATGCATTCACTCTCTCATTTGCACACTCAGTTTTAGACCCATACATTCTTTAATTAACAATTGAATATTAATGAGCTCATAAGATAGAAAATAATGAAAGGAACTTCTCTGGTTAATCGTTGCTGATGTCCATCCGTTGATTGTGCTTGCTACCCATGGTACTGGCCGGTGTTCGCCTTTTTTAGTCTGCCGTTCAATTAGGTTGATATTACACTGAATTTACATTTTAAGTAACTGTATGTTAACAAGTTATATGAGCCTTTCTTGCTCCACTATAATGGCCAACATTTTGCCAATTGTGTTTAAATTATTGTAAAATTTTGTGCACACAACGATACATCGCTGTGGCTGCTATGAAGAATGGCGTTGAAATGAGAACGAGGCAAATGTAAAATTGCGCTTGTGTATGTGTAATTCTTACGTCATCCCGCTTTGTCTTGCTGGACAACGCCGGGTTACACACATTGTACTCAGTGCGTCATTGTTATTAGCGATGACGGAGCTGTGCTATAGCCCAATCATAATGCATATTGTTGTACTTCGTCATAAACACCGCCATGGTATATTTTGATGTTTTCACGTCCACCGGAGACCTTGGTGTTTTACTCTGGCCGAATTTGCGTTGTTCCTTTTTTCAGAGGGACAATGTACCTAACCATTCTGTATGTTTTAATAATTACATAATATAAACATTGAAAATTCCCATAATTCCCATAATTCTGGTACTGGGTCAGTCTGTACTGTTACACTGGGCCCACACAACACTATCTGCATCTGTAAGCGGACTGGGAAGGAATGGCTCTACCTTCATGCCAACTAGATTATGTCTCTTTAGGTGGAAACCAATGCCTTGAGGTTCTTCGTCGCTTGTTGTGTTCCATTTAACCCATGCAGTTGATTGTGTGTGGGTCGCAGAAGATATTTGTTCAGCACTGGCTGACGTCTCGAAAGAGGTGGAAGTTAAACTCACATCCGTCAACCTGGAACATGTGCTTGTACAGTTTTTTCGCTTTTAGCCATTTTGAGTTTTCCAAGCCGGCGTCGGTCCGTGCACCTGGTTGTCGGGTGCGATCGGGCGCACGACCACACACTCGCAAAGTTCTTAGAAAATGATGCTTAGTACATTCCTTCATACAGATTGCACAATAGTTAAGGCGTATTGTTCCTTTGTTAAACACTGTTTGAATTTACCACGTGTTCTGGTCACAGTTGGAAATTATGTTCATCAATATTTTTTATAAATCCCAAAAATTTAATAAAATAAAATCCCCTGTATTTGTCACGTTACAACTAATTAGAAATAAAATCAAAGAATAAAAAGTGGATCAGTGCAAGTTTTTGTGTTATATTAAATAAACCTAATGTGTCAATATTGAAGTTCATAAACTGAGTAAATTGTGAAATGATGCAACTTTAAAGTGTTTGTATTATGTCAATGAATAATCTTAAATAGAGTATTATCATGACAGATAATGCATGTGTTTCTAGATAATAACTGCCACTCTTTATATACAACATTCATTAGAATGACAGTAAATAAAGCAAGAGCAGGCCATATAAAAAGTGAAGTGACAAAGAATTATTACCCTAAAATCAAACGAAAAACAAATATGACTGAAAATAAAACTAGGTGTAAGAAATAGTGTAGATGATGGAAGGACAGATATGTTTTGTTTATTTAGAATAAGTTTAAATAGCTCAAGGATAAAATGTCTGAGAGTACAATCCTTTTAGTATCAAACTTTTATTATAAAAATGTTTATTATGTTTTAAAAATAGTTAATCCACATTAAAATGTCGGAGTTGGAAAGACTATTGTTAATTTCAATCACGTGTTATGAATTAATAGTATAAATTATATACTAAATGTTCTTTTGTTAAAATAAGGAAATGTTAATCAATATTATATTAGAATAGAAAGTCAGAAAGGGTATAATCAAAATGTATTATTTAAAAACTTTGTATGTGAAAACTGTTAAAAATCTAGGCCAAATAGTAAAACTAAACAGCATTAAAATTAAGGAATTAAGTACAGAAAAACAATTAAACTGATGGAATTTATATAAGGTAAATCAGTCATAGAGTCATATAACTGGAACTTTAATTAAGAAAGATTTGTAAAAAGATAGCAAGAATTATTGTTAAAAATGCAAATGTAGAAACTGAAAATTCAAAGGGGGGAGTCACATATTAATGTATAATATTTAAAAAGAGAACTAATTAATCAAATTACAAGAAATTAAGGGAAGATAAATCTTTTATGTCAATCTGAGATTTAATACAATCATTAATATAACATGTAAAATGGCAAACATTTTGAGAAGAACAGGAAGTGAATTTTAAAACTTACAATTTTCAAAATGAAGTAAATATAGCATTTTAGATAAAAAACTTAGTAAAACTATCTTATTTGGTATCAAATCAAGCAGAATGAACTGAAGAAGAAGATTATGTATTTAATAGTTAATAAATTTAAATAATAACAAAAATATATTCAGAATTCAGATATATAATGTAAAAATTTCACATGTACAGGATGTAAAATAGTTTTGAAACAATGGATTGCTAATATTAATTTGGCTAAGACTTTATGAGAAGACGAAGGAAGTTCATTAGTTCAGTATTAGCCGTCGTGAAGTACACTTGATACGAGGACTTACTCAAATATTAACCTGTAGTGAAGACATAAATGGCGAACGTTCCATAAGCCTAGTCTGATGCGAAAAACGCGAGTTTTGTAAAATTACATCTAAACCGTAAATTCAGTGAAACGAACACCTACAAACATTAAATTAATATAAAACAGAACAGAACACCAGTGAATACACGATTTAAACGATTAAAACAGCAATTCCACACAACGAGACGAACAGAGCCATTATCGACCTAATAGACAAAAGTGAAACACAACTTAACACAACACATTTTATCGAAGTGGACCATTAACACTTAACCAGGAACACTCCACAATAACCAGAAGGAATAATCGCAGCTGCAGGAACGAGAAATCACAGAAAAAGCAGCCTTTATTGGAAGCAGAAACAGCGAGGTGTATTCGTCATACTAGGGGTAACCCAAATGTAAGGTCTCCAAAGAACTAGAGCTGCAGGGAAATATTTTGGGCGGCAGTTGGCAGCACTGCTGTGTGCGGCCATCTCCCCTCTTTCAAACAAGCGGTCGCTGAGCTCGCTCGGTCGATTAGTCTTGGCTTGGCAGCCGTTAAGAATGGAGCTCCCAATCGCTGTTCCCGCCAAGTGCGGACTTCGCGAAGTCATTTGATTTCTTAACGCAAAAGGTGTCAAAAATGTCCACAAGTGGTGTAGAGAGTTTAAAGCTGGTCGTACAGAAATTCATGATGACGAAAGAAGCGGGAGACCGTCAGTGTCAGACGAGACGATCAGGAAACTTGACGAAGTCGTGCGTGAAGATCGGAGGATCACTATCCACGAGCTCTCTTGTTTCCTTCCTGACATTTTGAAATCCACCATTCAGAGGATTGTGACTGAAAAGTTGAAATATCGGAAGGTGTGCGCAAGGTGGGTTCCGCGAATGCTCACAGAAGACCACAAATGGCAACGCGTCGAAGCTGCCCGCAAATTTCTTGAGCGCTATGCAGACGAAAGAGACTACTTTTTGAATTCCATTGTCACAGGTGACGAAACGTGGGTTCACCACTTCACACCTGAATCCAAACGACAATCACTTGAGTGGTGGCATCCAACTTCGCCAAGGCGGCGAAATTTTAAACAAACACAGTCTACCGGCAAGATCATGGTGACTGTGTTTTGGGATCGGAAAGGTGTATTGTTGATCGATTTCATGCCTACTGGGACCACAATAAACGCAGACGCATATTGTGAGACACTCGAAAAACTCAAACGGGCGATTCAGGACCGGAGAAGAGGAATGCTCACCAAGGCCATGTCCATTCTTCACGACAATGCTCGCCCTCATGTCGCCCGCGCAACCGCCGATCTTCTGAACCAATTTGGATGGGACATAATCATCCACCACCCGTATAGTCCGGACTTGGCACCTTGCGACTATCATTTCTTTCCACATTTGAAAGAACATTTGGGTGGAATGCGATTCGACGACGATGACGAGGTGACAGACGAGGTCAAACGCTATCTCAATGACATGGCGGTGAGTTTCTATGACACTGGCATACTAAAACTGCCACAGCAGCTCGAAAAATGCATTGAACGTAACGGCGATTATGTTCAAAAATAGTGTGTTCTTATGCTTCACAACCACGTAAAAAGTTTTGATAATAAATTTTTTTTTCTATTTTTAAAAAATATGGAGACCTTATTTTTGGGTTACCCCTCGTACATCTGAATTCGAAGCGGCCATCTTTGACTTCCCATAATTCAACGCGACACTGCCTGTACAACTGAACGGTTCGAAAATTTCTTTACTCACTATTATATATTGAATGTTATAAATGTATTTTAATTAATAAGCTGATATATTGTAATGTTATACTTTCAATACTTTGCCCTTTTTCTCTGACTATCTATAAAATAACTGTTTAAAGAACCCGATAATAAATAATTGTACAATCTGTTGATATACCCTGAGAGAGTCGATTAATCAATCGATAGAAAATCGATTATATTACCATTTGTTAGTAAAATTCTTTGAAGATCATAAAATTGAATATTGTTTACTCCTACATAATAATTAGCATAATATATAATTTTAATTGAGCAATAACTACCAGAATTTCACCACTACAAAGGAAGATAACCTGCAAATAAGAAAAGTTCACCAATCGATTGTCCCTAGAGACAATCCTATTAACGGGTAAAAAGAATTTTAAATACTGAAAAGGACATAATTCAATTAAAACAAATAACAAGAAGTTCGGAACACCATGAAACATTTTATAATAATTAATATTAAATTAATTTAAAACAAAAAAAATAAATAAAATAAATAATAAAACAAAATTTTTTTTACAAACAAATAATAACAAACACAAAGAATAAATTTACTTAGTGGCGACCAACTGAGGGGCTTTAATTAGTGATTGATAGGCCACTATAATTTGCCCAATCCCTAATTGGAGCTTGGCAGCAGTTATAAAGTTAGAAGAAAGGGAAAATGCAACGTCGAGCAACGTCATAGAAACGGGCGGCGGAGGCCGAAAAGGAAATTGAAATTGATATGGAGGGCAAAGAGGCGATGCCGGTAGAAGATTTAGAAATGTTATTACCCCCAATGGAACCTAAACAACCCGCACCACCAGAGGAACAACCTGAGAAACCCTCGCAAACAGAGAACATGACAATACAAGAGATGTTCAGAGTGATGATGGAAGAAATCAAATCCACCAAAGAAGGAATAAATGAAACCAATAAGAAAATGGATTCTACAAAAGAAGAATTAAGGAAGGACAACAAATCCACCAAGGAAGAATTGGGTAATAAGATGGAAGAAAACAGTAAGAAGATGGAAGAAAGGATGGGAGGAAAATTAGAAGAATTGAAAGAGGACAACCAATCCTTGAGTCAGAAAATTGATGAAACTAATCAGAAGATGGAGGAAACCAGCAAGAAGACGCAGAGTGACAACCTACTATTAAAGAAAGAATTGAGTAAAAAGATGGATGAAAACGACCAATCCACAAAGGAAGAATTAGGAGAATTAAGTCACCAAATCGAAGAGACCAATAAGAAAATAGAGGAAAACAATAAGAAGATGGAAGAGAAGATGGAGGAGAAGTTGGAGGAATTGAAGGAGGATAACCAACTATTAAGAGAAGAGTTAAGGGAAGTTAACCAAGAAAACCTGGACAAATTAGATGAAAGGATGGAATTACTAAGAGAAGAGATGAGCAAGGAACTCAATGATAATAAGGAATATACAAACAAGAAATTAGAAGAAGAAACTATGGAAATCAAACAACAAATTAAGGAAGTGGATGAAAGGTGTAGCCAGACGGAGAGAGAAGTACAGGAATTCAAGGAAGTAGTAAACACCAAGTTTACTAATATCGAAGAACACAGTAGAAGGAAGATGGAAGAAAACTGAAGAGAAACCCAGGAAGAGTTAGGGAAGGTACGAAACCAAGTCGCGGAAAGGTGTGACGGAATGGAAGAGGCTATGACAAATATAACGGGTCAAGTATGGCAGAGCCAAGAAGAAATGGAAGTCATGAGAAATCGACCCACTAACTTTATGGGGATACCAATCAATGAAAATCGGGAATGGTTGAATTTCCGTCAGTACAAAAGAAAACCGATGGAGTTCCTGGCCCGAATTGAGGAATACTTCGCCAAACATAGAGGGAGCATGTGGAATAACAAGCGGGAAATATTGGACAAGTCGTTCAGGGAAATGACCGACAATTGGTGGATGGCGAATCGAAGCAAGATCACGGACTACCAACAGTTCAGGAGCCTGTTCAAAGCGAAGTACTGGTCAGAAACCACTCAGAACCTGATACGAGACAATATTTGCCATGGACGATACAGGGCCCAACTAGGTAACACCATGACGGCCTATTTCTTAGGGAAGGTGTGTCTGGCGAAACATTTAGAACCAGCAATACCCGAGGAATGCCTGGTGAACAAGTTGTCCTACCACTACGACGAAGATATAATCAGGGCAAGAAGGGGTAGCCAGATTAAGACAGTGCAAGCCATGACTGAATTACTGGAAAGTTATGAAAATGAGGAATACTACCGTCAGAGTAGAAGGAGAAATGATAGGCCAGAAATAAGAAATAACCAGTATCCCAGTAACAATAACAACCAGAACGGGAACAATTACCAAGGGAACCGTAACCATCAGAATAATTACAACGGCAATAATAACCCGCCGAACAATAATAGGAATAACTTTAACAATAACCCAAATAATAATAGGAACAATAACCACTACCCAAGTAACCAAAATAATTATTATCAACCCCCTAATAATTCCTATAGTCAGAGAAACCCCCACCCCGGTAATACTGAACGGTATTACCAAAATAATAGAAATTACAATGCAAACAACTATAACAATAACAACAGAGTTTCCCAACCACGAGTAAATTTTATAAGAGCTGAAGATCGTGGGCCAAGGAGGTACAACCATCAGCAAAGGAACAGCTTCCATGATGGAGATCGTTGGCGAAGAAGCGAAGAACGTGATGGTCTAAGGTACGAACAACATAGACGGAGTACCAGTCTAGATGATCCTGGCCGGCAACCAAACCGAGAACGAACGTTCGAACAGAATACAGAGCAGCAGGAACCGACGCAAGGTTTCCAGAACGACACCTCGGTCGGTCCGAATAACAATGACGAACACGATAATTTAAACGGGAGGAGGCAGTGATGAACTATCACGACCCTTCACTGCTCCTATCTCCTGGGTATAAACAAGAGTTGCAAGAGGCAACCGAATCGAAAAACATTACCATCATTAGCAACAACTATTTGAAAAACATAAGAACTGAACTATTGGAGGAGAACGAAACTAGCCTCGATAGTCAGAATAATGAAATATTATATATAAAAGCGGAAGTAGAAGGAATCCCCGCAAAAATCATGATTGATACCAGTGCTAATATATCAATAATCAACATAATTGAACTGGAAAGAATCCAGAATAAATGTGAATATCAAACATTTGAAGGAGTAGAGAAGAAAAACAAAAAAGAGTGTGATATACAAGAGAAGGCAATATGAATGAAATAAAAAGAATATGAATTTTGTATAAAATTGACAAAATTCTAAAATATAAATAAGGTCAACTTACGCACATGATTTAGAAGAAAGCCATTTGGGATTAATTAAGAAGAAGAATTTGTGACTGTATAATTGTCAAACTTTAAAAAATAATAAGATCAACTTACCAGCGAATTGAAAATAATCTGAAGTTAAAAGAAGAAGAATAGAATTTGAATTTTATAATAAAATCGCCAAAATTCCAAAAATATAAGTAAGACCAACTTACAAAAATAAATTAAAAGAAAACAATTTGGAAATAAAAAAAAGAATATGAATTTTGTATAAAATTGACAAAATTCTAAAATATAAGTAAGACCAACTTACACAAATAAATTTGAAGAAAATAATGTGATTAATTAAGAAGAAGAATTTGTGACTATAATATAATTATCAAAATTTTAAAAATAGTAAGATCAACTTACCAGCGAACTGAAAATAATCTGAAGTTAAAAGAAGAAGAATAGAATTTGAATTTTGTAATAAAATTATCAAAATTTAAAAGAAGAGTAAGATCAACTTACAACTAATTATTCATGGAATTTAATTTTGAATGAGATAAGAAAAAGAATATGAATTTTGTATAAAATTTACAAACTTCTAAAATATAAATAAGATCAACTTATAAATGATTTGGAAGAAAATAATGTGATTAATTAAGAAGAAGAATTTGTGACTATAATATAATTATCAAAATTCTAAAAAAGAAAAAAATAATATACTAAGAACGACCTATGACTAACTATTTATGAAACAATTATGGAAACAAATAGTCAAGAAGGATGATTATGATAGTACTGTCCTAAAAAAAAAAAAAAAAAAAACAAAGAAGAACAACTCATACCAAACATATGAAGAAAATAGTTTTGACAAGAAAATAATAAGACATTAATGAAAGGCAAAGAGAAACAAAGACCACATGAACAAAATATAATATTAATAAATTAATTTTATTAAATTAATTATATGCAGCTCGAAAAATGCATTGAACGTAACAGCGATTATGTTGAAAAATAGTGTGTTCTTATGCTTCACAACCATGTAAAAAGTTTTGATAATAAATTTTTTTTTCTATTTTTAAAAAATATGGAGACCTAATTTTTGGGTTACCCCTCGTACATCTGAACTCGAAGCGGCCATCTTTGACTTCACATAATTCAACGCGACACTGCCTGTACAACTGAACGGTTCGAAAATTTCTTTACTCACTATTATATATTGAATGTTATAAATGTATTTTAATTAATAAGCTGATATATTGTAATGTTATACTTTCAATACTTTGCCCTTTTTCTCTGACTATCTATAAAATAACTGTTTAAAGAACCCGATAATAAATAATTGTACAATCTGTTGATATACCCTGAGAGAGTCGATTAATCAATCGATAGAAAATCGATTATATTACCATTTGTTAATAAAATTCTTTGAAGATCATAAAATTGAATATTGTTTATTCTTACATAATAATTAGCATAATATATAATTTTAATTGAGCAATAACTACCAGAATTTCACCACTACAACGGAAGATAACCTGCAAATAAGAAAAGTTCACCAATCGACTGTCCCTAGAGACAATCCTATTAACGGGTAAAAGGAATTTTAAATACTGAAAAGGACATAATTCAATTAAAACAACAAGAAATTCGGAACACCACGAAACATTTTATAATAATTAATATTAAATTAATTTAAAACAAACAAAAATAATAAAACAATAATTTTTTTTTACAAACAAACAATAACAAACACAAAGAATAAATTTACTTTGTTACAACTTTGGTAATTTTTTATCATAATGTTGATCCTCACAAATTTTTGCCTCCCACCTATGTACATTTTTGGAGATCAATGTCAAAAGTAGCTAATAGGGTTCTGTAGGATTAAAGTATGGATACACAGGCGAAGTTTTAAAAAAAACAGATATTGCGTTGAAAAGTAATCGTGAGACAAGCCCCAAACTGACAGACAGAAAGAGAAATGTCTAAAAAAGGCCGAATAAAAACTGAGAACACATCTCGTTCATTCAACTATTGATGTAACATTCCAATGTATTCAAATTAAGTGTTGATAACAATCATCAAACCATCCATTGTCCACAAGGGAGAAACGTGTAGAGGTATACACACAAGTTTTTCATTGGTATAAAAAAATTCAATGTTACAGCATATACTAGCAACAGAAATTGAATCACCAACCCATATCAACTAGTACCAATGCAAGACATCTAAGGTGTCTATCTCCATGTTTTACGGCTGTATCTAAGCTACAAGTACAAAATGTTCAATTTCAAAAGTATTTTAGTAATTAAGTGACAGCCTTTAATAACACTGCTGCTCCATGAATCTTACTTGTTTCACCTACTTATATATGAAAGACTAATTGTATATAAAAAAACTTTACCTCTTGTGTATTCTCTTCTTTTTCCACTTCTTCTAAAACAATTTCATCCTTTATAATATTATTAATGTCTTGCAAAAAATTCTGTAACAAAATAAAAATAAGTTAACAACAATTAGTTGCATCAATCTTTCTTTTGATTTAAATAAGGCATACAGACACTGTAGCATAACATTTATATTTGTATGCGAATTACACCTGTGCTTCTTTTAAGCTATAATCTATAAAACTATAAAGCCTAGTACGTCCAAGTCAAACAAACACCAGAATCCCTAGGATGTACCAGGTATGTAGTTTAAACTAAACAAGATGGTTCCTGTACATGCTCAAGCTTGATTTCCATCTAAAGGAATAATTTAGTTCTCCATTTAAACTGTAGATGTCAGCATGCACTGGAACAAGCTCAGGGAAAATGTTTCTGTTGGTACTATACACATGTATTTGATTAGGGAAGCCTATTTTTGTTGTTTATCTACAGGCTGTTCATGAGATAGTTGTGTGATGTTATATTTTTGTTTATTGAAAATTGATTCCAGGAATTATCTTACAGAAGAAGAAATTAATGAAATCATAAGCAGTTCATTAATGAAATCATAAACAGTTCTGGCTCCGACATCGATTCATCAAATTCAGATTCAGAAATTAGTGATAATGTTTGTGTTGATGGTATTGATATTATGAAGAGTGAAGCTTATGATAATAGCGTCTCAGTTTTTACTTCCATGTTCCTTAAGGAAATGGAAGTATGGTGATGGCAAAAAAAATCGTGTTCGAGATTATTGCAGATTCTGATTGTACTACACTCAAAACATGAAAAAAAGTCATTTTTCGAAAAGTGTCTGTGTGAGTGTCTGTCTGTAGATTTTTTGTCTATGGCAAACGATAACAGCCACAAATTCAAACTGAATCAAATCATTTTTTGCATACAGCCCTGATTTGTAGAGTACTCATGACCTATCGTTTTTGGTGAAGATCGGTTGAGGGAAAGGGGTAGTTTACCAGCAACGGTTTTTTTTTAAATCAAGGGTAATTGTTTTCTATGGCAAACGATAACAGCCGCAAATTCAAACAGAATCAACTACTCTTTTGCATACAGCCCTGTATAGTTCTCAAGACCTATTGTTTTTGGTGAAGATCGGTTAAGGGAAAGGGGTAGTTTACCTGCTGCAACGTTTTATGTTTTAAAAGGGTATTTTCTATGGTAAACGATAAGAGCCGCAAATTCAAACAGAATCAAATGATTATTTGCATACAGCCCTAAATTGTAGAGTTCTCAAGACCTTTTGATTTTGGTGAAGATCGGTTAAGGGAAAGGGGTAGTTTACCTGCTACGTTTTATGTTTTAAAAGGGTATTTTTTATGGCAAACGATAAGAGTCGCAAATTCAAACAGAATCAAATACTTTTTTGCATGTAGCCCTGATTTGTAGAGTACTCAAGACCTATTAATTAGTTGATACTATTGAAAACTTTAAAACATATACATAGTAATACAAGTGAATTTTGTATACCAAATTTGAGTTCATAGTGCGAGATGATAGACGAACAACCCGTGTTCAAGAGTTGCAGCCTAACCTCAATTGATATCTCCTGTTTTCGACTGGTTCAGTAAATTTTTTGATAAAACAATATTTAGGTGTGAACAATGTAATTTTGTTTACAGTTGTAATCCTTGTTTACAATTTAATTTTCACAACATAATTAAAAAAA
Organism: Magicicada septendecula; assembly: GCA_034769895.1. Taxonomy (NCBI): domain Eukaryota; kingdom Metazoa; phylum Arthropoda; class Insecta; order Hemiptera; family Cicadidae; genus Magicicada; species Magicicada septendecula. Next base: position 95,570,394 of record CM068373.1, read on the forward strand.
AAAACTACAAAACACTATAACATATATAGGCCATAATATTTAAAAAAAAGACGTGTAGACTGTTTAGAGAATGGAGGTAAGTGAAGAGACAACTTTTCTATTAGCCCTTAAACTTTTACAATAAAATGCTCAGGACACACCAGCATGTGCGGACCATAAGTGAACAGAACTCAAAGTGTTAAATTGGTCTCATATATATGTATGGTGTATGGCAGATAAAGTTTGGTCAGATGTCTGGACAGTGCTATGAAGAAGTACACAGTTAATAACTGTGACTCTACTTATTATAATGGGACTTCTATAGGACAGGTACAGAATTAGGATGCCAATGTATTGAATGCAAATTATATAATCAAAGGTAGCGAAGGATATAATATTAGAACTGTGCATAATCAAAGATATGCGTATGTTTGGTTGCTACAGAAACAGACCTTAAGTATGCATGATGGTATGCAAACATGCTGCAAACTCCGAAAAAAAAAATTTTAACCCAGTTGCAACAAGGTTCTGTATATAAACGTTATCAATATGATACATGAGCGAGTTGCCTGTCAGCTCATATATGGTAAAAACATGCACTATTTGTAAAGGTACAGTCCATGTGAAGTCATACATTTGAAAAACACACCAGTTGAAAGAAAAATCGACAGTGTGATCAACAGATTGACAGGCAGGTAGTAAAGTGGCAAAAAACATTTTTATTGTATACAGTCAACTCCTGATTATCCGGGATAATCACTGGCAGGGTGATCATGGATAAGTCAAAATCCTGGTTAAAGCAAAAATTGTAACCTAAGTGCTTAAATGAAGGTCTTAGTTAAAAATAAAATATATGCATAGAATAAAGTAGTATATACCTTTTATTACACAATAAAAATTAGTCAAATCACGTTTTTGTCAATTAAAATAGTATATTTACAAGCAGGACAATACGTACACAGTCAGTGTTTATGCACACTGAAAATAATCTGTTAATAATTTTTGCTTCTTAGCACTTGCTATTTTCTTTGTATAATAGATGAGCTTATTTTGCATAAAACCAACTTGTCGCACAACAACGTGTCTTGTTGTCCTTCTAAATAGTCAAGAAGCCCCTCCACATAATTGAGCGCTGTCCCATGTGTGACTTTGGGCTCGGAAAAACATTCGTCATTCCCCTCCCCCTCTCCATCACTACCAATCTCTTTCTGCTACGCCCTGTGCGAACAATATTTCGTCGTCTGTCAAAAGCTCAAACGCGGGCATGTTAGCGTGGACTTCAAACCACTCATTTATGTTATCTTGATCAACGTTTTCACCACCTGGGACAGTGTTTGCTGACTGGGCCAAGTCATCTGAGGTTGCAACGTCATCCTCAAACCCAACAAAGTTCTCATCCTCCGATATGTCGGGAAATATTTTTTTTAATGACTTTCTCATCGTAGTGGGTTTAACTTTGTTCCACGCAGCTGCAGTCTTGTAGATCGCGTCCAGAACACCTTAGTCCCTTAAAAAAGGTCTTCAAATCGTTCCTTTCCTCTATAAACTTTCTCAAAATACTTGACTGATAGTTACGTTTTACAGAAGCTATTATCCCTTGATCCATTGGCTGGATCAAGGCTGTAACATTGGGCGGCAGGTATTTAACAACGATCTGTCCATCGTTGGATCTGAGCAACATTTCACTTGGATGTGATTTACCATTGTCTAACACTAACACTGCTTTTTGGGGAAGTCCTTGTAATTTTTAAAATCTTGTGGACAAAACTTATTGTGCAAGCAATCATAAAATATGTCTTTATTTATCCAACCTTTCTTTTGATTGTAGTAAATTACAGGCATGTTACCTGGTCGTGTTCCTTTAAATGATCGTGGTTTTTTGATTTTCCTATCACTAGGAGCTTAAGTTCATGTATCCCAGTCGCATTAGAGCAACTAACTAATATTTGCCTTAAGTTATTCGTTCCTTACTAACTTTGTGTCCCGGCGCACTTTTTCATTTTCAGATGCTAAAGATTTCGTCGGTAAGCACTTCCAAAATAATCCCGATTCAACGGAATTGTAAATTTGTGCTGGATGTAAATTTTCATCCAAAACAAACTGATTAAAGTCTTTGCAAAACTGTTCTGCTGCCTTTTGATCGCTACTCAATTTTTCTCTGCGAATTTCCAACTCTCTTATGCTGTGACATTGTTTGAAACGTGTCAGCAAGCCAGATGATGTGTCAAAATTTCCTTGTAGGCCTAAAGCTTCGGCGCATATTAGTCCACTTACAGGATTCTCTTGTGCTCGTTGATTATTGAACCACTCGAATAAAGCTCGGTCCAAGTTTTCGTACGCCGACATCTTCATAGTTTTCCGTTGTAGACACTGGTACACTATGTCTGTGCCTAAAGCCAGTTTGCGCTAAGATGAGCCGTGCGATTTGATGCAGTGTGTTGCATCTTCTAATCGCACATGCACACAGTGTTAAGAGGCAAATTGTATCTTAACACATTAAATAGACTGTCATTTGCTTATAATAATTACTGCTAGTGGTTTATTTGCTACAGTACTACACTGAAAATAATAGGCTTAAGAATACTGTAATAAATTAAAGTCATTATAAGCATAGTACCGGTATGTATCAATATTTTTGCTAAAACTACAATTTTTTTAAATCATATATTTTTCCCGGTTGATCCGATCCCGGAAAATCAGGAGTTGACTGTATTGTGTTTTGTATGATGTATAAACTAAAGAGGAATGAATGACACTGACAACAATATCACTTAATGAATATAGACAGTAGAGAATTGTATGTAGGTAGGTTGATAACTCGTATTGAAGCGAAAGCGATTTTGTAACATGATAAAAGTAGTTCTTCAAGGATTATATTTTTATAAAGTGATATATAAATAAAGAAATTATGAAAGGTATAATAGCAAAGACAATGGAAGAAATGGAATTTTATAAAAATTTAGTAGATACAGAAGAAGCCGTACATTAATTTTGAGTTTAATTTACCCTGGTTGACAGTGAATTGCTGGTTACTCGCAAGTTGGACATCATGGAAACTGGGTTGTCTTCCTAGTGTCCGTGATACAAGAAACCCTCTACAGATCAATTAGACTTCCAAAACTCAAAAGTGTGCACGTATTCCAAATCGAGAAACAGTTATATTGAATGTGAACACTGCAAATTCATGGAAATAATCGGCAGTTAATTAGAGAGGCATGTTTTAAAAACTAAAAATGAAAGTAAAATAGGGTGACTACATATCCTTAGCCCTAGACACCAGTGACTGTTTAACAATTAACAAAATTTGGGGGGGGTTAAAGTGCTACAAATGAGGGCATGAGTATTTAAAACATAATTGGGAAGAAAATTAGACATTTGGTTGATAATTTTTTAAATGAAATGCTATGGAATACATTATTGCACAACTTGCATTCATGTCCTGTGTTGGTGTAGTGTGACATTTTGAATTCAGTGATTGGGTAAAACAATAAGATCTCTAACCATATCAGATGATTTTAACACATTGGTTGGGGGACAAATGCTGAGTACTTTGTCTCTGACTGTGTTACTGGTCAGCAAGGTAGTGTAAATGAACTAGTCCTATGTGCGTATATATCCCGGAGGGCTCGTATGCAACGTCATGATTCTAATGCATCAGCCTTGTAATCAAGTAAAAAGTAGTATTTAGTCATTCATTGTCCTTTCTGAGTCTAGTAATACAGTGAAAACTGTTTAACACGAAGTCGGTTAATACGAAATATCGTTTAACATGAAATATGGCTCAGGTCCCGATCGCTGCTTGTATATTACAGTTACAATTTGTACTGTTAACACGAAAGTTTTACGTGATTAATATCGGTTAACACGAAAAATTTTTGTTGTAAATATTTTTTTTGTTGGCATTTCAATTACTGGTTAATAAATAAATCCATACATGCACGCCCAAAAATGTGTTTTAAAGAATTTAAAGGAATCCGTTCGTCCTCTCTAAGAAAGTGTAGGTAGTAGACAAACAAAATAGCTAAGCTGTTTGGTATGTTATGTCTGGACCCTTGCTACTGTATACATTTTGCAGTACCAAGGACAAGAGTAGTTTACGAGAAACCAAATGTTTACATTAGCTTGCGGCAGTTGTTGCAGAGGTAATGGGGACTTCAGTTTAGTTTAGATATTTGACAATTTCATCTTCTTACCATAAAAATAAGTTTCATTACCGCCGATGTAGATACAATAACTGTACAAGAAAACCTAAATCGTTAAGAACAGTTATACTATACTGACTTTATTTTATTATACTGACTTTATTAATCTTAATAAACTATTCTTAATAACCTTAATAAACTATTCTTTATTGACTTACTTTACTACACATTATAGTAAGTAACCTACAGTATTCGCTCATCTCTTTTTGTTTCACATTTGTTCATTTTACACTAAATTCGCTTAACACGAAAAAAGTAACTGGTCCCCGTCATTTCGCGATAAACGGTTTCCACTGTATAAGACAACATGACGCTGTTGTATATGCCCTCTGTGCTCCATCGCAGCGCGTTGATATACCTTTTGCCGTGTATGGACCTCAGCAGGTGTATACGACCACTTCGCTTGTGTCGATGTCTGCTCCTATGGCTCCTATCCTACCCATGCTCTTGCCCAGTCGTGGGGACCCACTGAAGGAATATGCAATGACTAACATTTAATTATATATATATATATATATATATATATAATGCAACGATACAGCCATACGCTGTATTAGGCATTAATGTGAATAAATATAAAATTAGTAGAATTTGTATAAGTTACGGGTAAATGGACAGGTCTGAGATTGCAAAAATATTTCATTGTTAGATTAGGGGAGAAATTAACCTGTTCCGACAGGCAGTGAACACCTGCTAAATTGTATGTGTGTTACACGTGTATCTTGTGTGTGTTAGTGATGCATGCAAAGACAGGAATCTCAGCAACCCGCCCCAAGTAATTAATAAAATAATTATTTTAATTCACTGTGCGAAAACTAATTAGTGTATGAACAAACCAAAGGCACCAAAGTGTGTGTAAAATTTATAGTTATCCCCAGTGAAAAGAAGACGTTAATAGAACACCCTATGCGAAGACAGTGCAAAATAAACGTGTCAAAAAATATGCAAATTACCCTAAGACGCTCAAATTAATATAGTGAGTGCTTAATCGAATTAGCTATGATTTGTGCTACCTCGATTCTGTGCAAAACATTGCTATTTGCTAATAATTGCAAATAGATGAAAAGGTTCGGGAGTGGGGGCTATCACGCGATATGCAGGTATCGACAGGACGATTTTGGAGCCAACTGGCACGGAATCTCGAGAGGGTATAAATTAAGGATTCGACCAAAAACCCTTCTCTTCATTTCAAGACACAGTTGTAACGGGGCAAAAGGAGGGGCTTTTTATTTTATTAAATTTGGGTTTTATTTTATTAAAATATTAACAATTCATTTTTCATCTGCGTGGCCAGTCCCCGGTTGATCTAGATCGTCGCGAACAAAGAAACGGTGATGAAACAATTGCAATGGAATGTGCGGGTTGAAGATTCTTAGAACTTTGCGATTGTGTGACACACACACACAAACGCACAAGCACCAACATCTGCGGAGCGCCTAAACGACGCCAAGAAGCGAAAAATAAAATGGCTTGAAGAAGAATTTTGCTAAACACATGGTCTCAACATGACGGAAACGAAATTAAGTCCTGCCCACATTTGTGACGTCGACCAGTGAACACTAAATATCGTCAACGTCCAACACACGAAAATCACATGTGTTGGCTGAACAGTAACAATGACTTTGGTACACAAGGCATTGCTTTCCGCCTTGTCAAAGAATTGAAAGTGGAAGGGTTTTGGTGAACGCTCTGCCCAGTTTCTCACTGACGCTTACCTGGCCAGGTAGCCGCCCAACGGGGCTCATCAATAAAGTTCAACATCCAGTAAAAGTGAGTGCCGTTTTTCCAGAAATACGGTAGTGTAGCAGTGAAAATTTAAAAAGGCGTCAAACGAAAACTTTCGGACATGCATTCAGCGTCACGCAAACGAAGAGAAACAAAGTCTGTTAAGTAACCAGCAAAATTCCAATATCTTAATCATTTAATAATCTATCATCAAAAGAGTACTCTAAACTAAATTATGGGGAATTAAAATTAGTATGAATGTGAGTGCGGGCAGACTGGGCTGTTTTCTGTAAATATAAGATGTATATTTAACTTTGTTAATATAAGATGTTTCACTAATATTTAAAGAACTTTTAGTTTGTCTTGATTTTTGGGAAAGAATCTGTCATGATTAGAGAACAATACAAAAATGAAATAATTATATAATAAAAATTTTTTTTGAATTCCATCACATAAATAAGCGTAGCGTACATTTTTTTCAAATAACCTTGGAACCTCGCTTGCATTTCTACATTCGTGTGATGTAACCCTGGGCAATACAAGGTAGGTGAAAGTAATTATGATTTTATAATTTGTTGTAGTATAACATTTGGCGCTCGAACTTGGAACGAATTTTAGAAATTAAATTCCACACCTACAGATGAAATGCAAGTTGATTTCAGGGTTGAATAACAGTAAGTGAAAGGGCGTAAATAATGTACAGGTTAAACATAGGTAGTATACTTACCTATTGAATACTTAAATATTGAATATAAGATTGAAATTGTATTATGATAAATTAAATTAATTAAAGTAAATTAACAAATATAAATTATAAAGAATAAGAGATGGCCACTAACGAAAATGAAGTTGATGTAATTGTAGGCGATAAAGCCGAATGTAAAGTAATGAACGAAAGTAATGAAAATATGTCACCTGAATTGGCTGATAAAAGTGATTCAGGTATCCAGACAGAGTCACTGTCAATTAGTGACACTAACGTAGACGAATCTATCAAAATTAGTGAGGTAGGAGCAAATTCTACTCCTGTAATAAGTAAAACAAATATAAAAGAAAAAGAATTGTCATTAGAAGACATATTTGATTTTATGAACAATAATTTCAGTAAAGTGAATAGCAATTTCAATACTAAATTTGACGAACTGAAATTTGATATTAATGAGGTCAAAATTAAATGTGAAAGTAGTTGTAACGAATTGAAACGAGATATTGAGAAAATAGTAGAGTCAGTAGGAGAACAGATTAAAAGTAAAAATAATAATGATAATAAAAAAGTAACAAGTGATAGAAATGATGTTGAAAATGATAATATAATTAAGAATGTAGTATCAGAGAGTGAGACGTTGAAAATAGATAGTGAGATAGTGAGTGAGAGAGAGAGAGTAATAGGTTGTAACGGAGTAGTAATTAGTGTTGATGAATTAGAGAAAGAATGGCAAGAGAGATTAGATGAGTATGTAGGGCAGAGGGTAAATTTTCCCCATATTTCCATATTTGTGGTGAACGAAGGTGTTCACAAATGTTATTGTTGAAGGGCAAGAGTCCCTTGTTAGTGGAAGATTTGAGTTGTTACCCCTTTTTGTATGAGTTAGTACCCTCTGTGTGGGCTGGTGTTGAAAGTGTGAGATGGTGTTATGATGAGAGAGATTTAGATGGAGAGTTGTGTGTTGATAGAGAGATAGAATTATATAAATTAAAGAGAGATTATAATGAGTTAAAAGAGATGTTAGAAGTGGGACAGATAAATGATATGAAATACTTACTTTATAAAATAGAGATTGAGAATTATTTTGATGATACCTGTTTAAATAATAATAATTTAACTTATGATGAGAAAATGACTGACTTGATATTGAATATAAATACTGATGGAGACTGGACAATAATAACTTATGTTGACAAGGCTTATGAAATATTAATAGGGAATAACCCTATAAATTATAATGGCATAATGAATGAAATAAAGTTAATGGATAATAATAATAATAATAATAATAATAACAAATTGTATGTGGATAACAATGATTTATGTTATAAAAATGTGATTATGGTGTATGATGATGGAGGTTGAATTAAGAAATCGGGGTATGAACATTTTAAGTATTGTAATTTATGGTAATGACCTTGCTTATTTGGAAATGAAGTGTGATAAAATTGAACAAGTAATGATGAAAATTTGTAAATAAATTAGGAAATTGATTATGTTTGTAGTGTAAAATGTTTTATGTAAACAATGTGTATGTGGTAGAATTTGTTTAATAATAATAATAATAATATTTTGTCAGATTAAATAAATAATTATGAAGGTGGTAATTAATGAATTGTAATTGTTTTGATAATAATTAAAATATGTTGTTTTCAATAATTGATTTAATTAAAATAATTTGAGATGTTTAAATATTTTTGAATGATTTAAATTGTTATATAATTGAATTTTGATAATGGATTTAAATTATTTTATGAGATGTAAATTTGATAGTAATAAATAAATAAATGTTAAATTGTTGAGTATGAAATAACATTGTTGTTCAAATGTTTCAGAAGTTACAGGGAGTTACTGATATTTATATTTTTGTGTTATGACAGGGTATGAGCAATGTACTGTAAGTATAAATTTTATAATACAAGTTAAATAGAATAAAATGTTTACAGGTGTTGAAAAAATGTTAAATTCAATGATGAAACTAATTTGAGATAATTGTACTAAATAGAAACCATACTCAAAAGGTAACAATAACTGAAATATGAGATAAAACAAATGTTAATAATAAATTTGAAATTTTTTGAGGAATCTAATAGTAGTGACAAATAATGAAATGATGTTATGTGAAAGATTTAGTTTAGTTATTAAGTGGCTAGTACGGTGGTGGCATGTGCCACCGTAGGTAACGATAAGTGTTGGGGTAACAGAGAGTGTTACCTCCATCGGAGGCCAAAGTGGCGTAAAATACACGGCACACCCCTTTTATATAATTTTATATTGTATCCTGATAGATTGCCATGCCGTGTATAATAATGATGATGATAACATGCCTGAAATTAGAGTTGAGTTCCCCGACTTTTCGGGTGATTACTGCCTTACCAGCACTAATCGTGGTTTTGGGTAGCGGTCAGCTATGGCCATAAATTAAGAACCTTGACCATAGCTGGCTTGAAATTGGTTTATATTTGAAATTGATGGGGGGTGAATTTAGGGGAAATCCCCGGAATTATGGAACAGCGGCTATCACTCTGTTCAAGTAGGAACAGCAAGGCCAGGTGGTAGACCCGTTTTAAGGGCGTATAAATTTGTAACATGGATATGATATCCAAATAATTTCCAATGTAACGCTGAAGCAAGGACACGGAGATGTTAAATTCCTCCACCAATGCCGTCCTTGTGGAAGCACATGGGCGCAACAGTCCACCAGAAAAAGTAATAGTGTGTGTGGCTGGGTGGTTGCTCAGGGGAGCAACGAATTAAAATTTTGTAACCTAAGGATGACAACACACTCTTGAAGTAATTAAATAATTGTTTGATTTGAGAGACTGGATACTGTAGATGTTTATCATGTTTTAGTAGGTCATTAATCTTGTTATGTTAGAGTGTAAGAATTATAAATATGTGTTGTGTATTTTTTGTTATATAATTTTGTGCAGCATTTTTGAGCAAAGGTCATTCGCCTTGCCTAGAAAATCAGCTGATCCGCTGTAGAATGTCACTTATAAATTGTTTGTAAATTTCCAATGTAACTAATGTTTGAATATAATGATTTTAATGTGTTAAAAGATTTTGATTTAAATGTTGGAAGTAATTTGATATAGTTAAGAATTTTAAATGATTTGTTAAAGGTAGATTTTGGGTGATTAATATTTTGTTAGGACAATTAGATCAGTCCATGGTGAATTTAAAGGGGTACTAGATGTGAATAATATTGTTGTGAATTAATGTAATGTAGAATTTGAGATGTAATAGAGACACAGTAGCTATGGGAATAATTTGTATAGTATTGAATGATATATTGATGTAATAAGTAAGTGGAGATATTTTGTAAATGAGAGTATTGTATTGGGAGAGTAATTAGAGTTGATGGGAATTTTGTAAGGGGGATGGGGTGGTAGGAGTCCGCAACAAAAGGGTTGGGACGGGAAGGGACCGCTTAGCGCCGGAAAGGGTTGCCTAGGAATAAAGTCCAGGAATCAACATAAGGGAATGAGCTTTTGGGGGGGGGGACACAGCCTGAGTACAAAGGGTTAGAGAGTATTTTTTTATAAGAATAGAGTGATGCGAATTGAGTTGAGCAGTAAGTTGGGTTTAGAGATTGTTTGATAGATGTTTTTGATAGAGATGGGTGTCATATTAGTTAAAGCTGTTAATGAGTGTTAGAGTCATAAGGGGGTTATGAATATATATAAATGCCAAGTTGATACAATCCAGTTATTGTGAATAATTAGATCACCCTAACTAATGGAGATTGAGAATGTTAAAGAAAGTAAATCATAGTTGAAATGAAAAATTTTTAATGGAAACAAGTGAACAATTTTAATAGAATTTGAGAATAAAGTAAAGTTGTAAAATGTGTAATTATGATTAATTTAAATGGCAGTTTTATTGTTAACTGTAATAATACTATGTTAACTTTAAATGTCATATTTTATTATGTTGTTGTGTTTGAAGGTAAAATTTTTAAAAGATGTTTAATGCATTTCATGAGGTAGCCTAGGTATAACCTATGTAGGTCAAGGTTGTTGACTTGACCCAGTTTGATCAGCTGATGGTTGATGTTATAAACTAGACCAGTTTTGGCAATGAAGGGATGCAGATTTTGCTGTTTAATTGATTTAAATAATTTTAAAATTTTTTGAATATTGAGAAAAGTGTATTTTAATAAATTTAAAATTTTTTGTGAAAAAAAAATCTTAATTTTTGATTTTTTGTGCCTGCCAGCTAATTGATGTGTTTTGAATTTTGATTGTATTATTTTAATAATATATATAATACTTTCACTTATGAACTTACTATTGTCACTTCCCAAACGTTTCAAGATGTTGTTTCTCTTCTTCAGTGGGTTGAGTACTAACTTTTGTATTATTTTTATTGTATTATTGTTTATGTGTATCACTAGTGTTATTGAATTATATTGTTTAGAAAGTATGTATAATCAAATGTTAGGATAAATGAGTTCACGTGTAGTTAGATGTTCAATTTATTTGTTTTTCTGATTATGAATAATAGTGAAGAGAATTAATAGAGTGATGAATTATGTAACAGATTTTTTGATTTTAGGAGGTCACTTAAATGAGTTTGATTTAATGATAAATATTTTGAGTTTGAAAAAGGTATAAGAGTATGTACGAGCCCAGTAACTGCTAAAGGCAGCCCAGTGTGCATGATAAGGGGAACATATCGGTTGAGGATCTGGCATGGTATAAGACCAAGGGTTTGGATTTTGGGGCGGCATGTTAAACGGTTAGGTGCATGTCTGTGCGATTTTATGGTGTTGGGATCTCGAGTAGAGAAGTCCAGTAATCTCGTTCAGATGTGGCCATAGTCGCCGAGCCAGGGGGGTAGTTTACCCATGATGTATAAGAACTAATGGGGGTTTGTTGGCACCTTATCCTCACCGGTCCTCTTACGGGTTTAGCAATGAGATTTCTTCTGTTTTGACAGCAGATCTCTCATTGGGGGGGGGCAAAAGGAGGGGCTTTTTATTTTATTAAATTTGAGTTTTATTTTATTAAAATATTAATAATTCATTTTTCATCTGCGTGGCCAGTCCCCGGTTGAATCTAGATCGTCGCGAACAAAGAAACGGTGATGAAACAATTGCAATGGAATGTGCGGGTTGAAGATTCTTAGAACTTTGCGATTGTGTGACACACACACACACACACAAACGCACAAGCACCAACATTTGCGGAGCGCCTAAACGACGCCAAGAAGCGAAAAATAAAATGGCTTGAAGAAGAATTTTGCTAAACACATGGTCTCAACACGACGGAAACGAAATTAAGTCCTGCCCACATTTGTGACGTCGACCAGTGAACACTAAATATTGTCAACGTCCAACACACGAAAATCACATGTGTTGGCTGAACAGTAACAATGACTTTGGTACACAAGGCATTGCTTTCCGCCTTGTCGAAGAATTGAAAGTGGAAGGGTTTTGGTGAACGCTCTGCCCAGTTTCTCACTGATGCTTACCTGGCCAGGTAGCCGCCCAACGGGGCTCATCAATAAAGTTCAACATCCAGTAAAAGTGAGTGCCGTTTTTCCAGAAATACGGTAGTGTAGCAGTGAAAATTTAAAAAGGCGTCAAACGAAAACTTTCGGACATGCATTCAGCGTCACACAAACGAAGAGAAATAAAGTCTGTTAAGTAACCAGCAAAATTCCAATATCCTAATCATTTAATAATCTATCATCAAAAGAGTACTATAAACTAAATTATGGGGAATTAAAATTAGTATGAATGTGAGTGCGGGCAGGCTGGGCTGTTTTCTGTAAATATGTAACAGTACAGATTTACCTGTACCAGAATAATGGTATTAGGCATATTGTCATTGTAAATTTTATTGTGTTCATACATATTAACAAGGGCAAAGTTAGTTTACACAAGTCCTAGTAGATACGCAAATTCACCAGAGGGGAGACAAGCCAAGGTCATCGGAGTACGAGTGAAATTAACCAAATGTAATGGCGGTTTAGGAGCAGCAAATTGACAATACGAACTTCTCATTAGCCCACTGAAACAAATCGTCACAACCAAACAATGACATAAAACAATTACGTGTTATACCGGGCGTTGCCGAAAAGAACAATGCACCATGACGTCAGACCCCACCAATTTGCATAATAATTGTGTCTGCCTCGCCCCAGTTCATCAAAAGCAGTCAGCGAGCACATACGCTTGCCGTTTACAGTGGGCAGTTCCATGCCAAAAATGTAACATTTACTTCACAAAATGAAATAATCAGCATCAAAAGTTAACAATAACTATTAGTAGAAGCAGTGAATAAACAAAAATGTATTTAAATTAGAGTCAGTGGGAAACATGACAACACGAAAACCGGCTGAACACCTGCCAACCGCCATGGACAACTAAGGAGGAGTCTACGCCACATCATTTTCAGGAAAGCCCTTTATTAACTATTATCTAAATTCAAAATTACTAAATGAGCTCAAAATTTCACAAATATGTGTAAAGTCAAAGTAAGTGAGAGAGTGAGAAAGTGAGAGTGCATGTCTATGTTGATCAACTTAATATAACCCGAGGCGTTGGTTTGTGAAATATGGTTAACAACTATTATTATTAAAATATAAAGAGAATTATGATTTTGTTTATGATTGTAGTAACAAGGCTAAAAGAAGTAGTCTTCATAAAATCAGAAAATATATGTACGTAACCTTGAACAAAGGTCAAGTGCGGAATGAAATCGCCGCCATTTTGAATTTTTAACAAGTATTATTGGTTATTCATGTATCAATTTGCAACATATTTAACAAAATAAAACCAAATTCGTTAGCCTCATGTGGTGTATTATGTTATTTCTATACCCAACAACCTCAGCCTCTTTCTGCTTAACGCAACTCTGGACCCGAAAGCCTAATGTACGTAAATGAACCGAGCACATGTTTCCACCAAGGGTGTGGTTTAGTTTATGCAAATACAATAAAACATACATAATTATCAGACATATACGTTTATTAATAATTCACTTTATATGAAATTTAACAGATGGCTGCCCGAACGGTGACTTTATATAAAATCGAAATTATATAAATAAGCAGAAAAGCGGAGGTAGAAGGGTAAAGAAATAAGCATAACAAGAGAGGTTATCTATGGAAATTACATATAGTATAAAGAGACGTACATAGCAAATAATACAAATTTAGTACCATCAGTACGACAAAATGGCAGATAATAACGAAAGCATTAATGTAGAAAATACAAATACAGAATCATTGGTGTTGAACTCAACGCCTATTATGAATAAAGTTTCACTGGTAGATCTCTTTCAGTTAATGCAAATACAAAACGGTCAATTGAATAGTAAATTAAACCAATTTGATGAACAATTTAATGACATCAAAAAAGAAATTAAGAAACAGAGCTGTAATTTTGACGAGAGAATAAATGAAATAGAAATACAGTGTGACAGTATACAAAAACAAACAGAAAATAATAATGAGCAATTTAATAATAAAATAAATCAATTAGACGACAAAATTAAGCAAATTAATGAGACAGTTCAGAATCAAATAGAAATACAATGTGAAAAAATAGAAAATAAATGTTTAACTACAGTTAGTAAACAGATAGAGAGTACTGCTAATTTTGAAACAAATAAACAAATAGAAATGAAAGCTAGTATTTTACAGAACAAAATAGAGAAATGTGAATTAGATGTAGTAGACATAACCAAACATTTTGAAACAGTAGACAGAACAGTATCAAAAAATGAGAGTAACACGAATGAGAGAATGAGCATGTTAACAAAATAAAATTAAAGAAATAGATAACCTAGTTATACAAAACGATAATAATGTGCATGTTAAATGTAATGTGATTGAAAATGATTTAATGAAAGTGAGAAATGGGTTATGGGGGGAGATTCAAAAAAAATTGTACCGGTATTGCGGAAAGAATAATCGTAACCAGGGACGCGTACGGGGAAATCGAGTTAGAAAATTTTAACTACGAAAATAGAATAATACACCCTATGAGATTTTTAAATCAGGCGCGTGAGTACAGCCGTTTTAGTAATCATAATTGGGAGATACAGTTAATGAAAATTGTCAGATGTTTTAAGGGTAATTCCATTATATGGGTAGAGGCGCACAGAGGAGAATGGGACAGTTTTGAAACATTTGAGAGGGCATTTAAAAATAAATTTTGGCCGGAAGAGGAACAAGAGAGTTTGAGAAGTCATATTATGGGAGTAGGTAATTTTATGGGGCAAAATAACATAACCATGTACGTGACGAAGTTGTATAATGAGGCAAAGTATCTCGAACCGCCAATACCGTTTCAATCGTTCGTCAGATATGTGAGTAAACATCTACCCAGAGAAGCACAGGTGACTTTAATGACGAAGGAGATAGAGTTTAAGTGAGTTGGAGCGGATTTTGGATATTTTGCAAAGTATTAGGGACCGTGAAATAATTAGGCGACCCATACAGACGAATCACCATAATAATAACACAGAATTTAATCGATAAGAGTAGCTATCAGGGAAATAGCGATCCAAATAATAGGTATAAACCCAGAAATCATTTTCAGCAGACAGGTGAGTGGAACTGTTCCAGATGCGGAAGAGAGAACTACGCTCACAGACAACAATGTTTCAGATGCCTACTGCCTAAGGAAGAACAAAGGAGGAGAGAACATATGAAACAATACGTACCAACCGCAAAGGAGGACCAGGTACCAGTGGGACATCCAACCACCGGCAAGGACGACCAAACGACCAACAACAACAACAGGAAATGAGAAATAGTAGACAACAGCCGGAAAACTAGAATCAACAGTGGTAGCCAGGACCCAACCACTGTTCGGAGAAGCGCATGAGGTCCAACCAACAGAAGACATCCCCAGCAACGTCATCAAAACGGACATAGTAGCTGATTTATTAGAGGAGGAGAACCATACTTTAACGGAAGGGAGAGCAGGATTAACAGAAATTCAAGTAAATATAGAAGGTAAGCATTATAGAACACTGGTAGATACAGGGAGCGAAATTTCAGTGGTAGCAGAAAATATTTTAACTGAGTTGAGAGAATTTAATAGAAATATTCCAGTTTTGCCAGTAGCAGGGGTTACGGTGATAGGAGTTACAGGGGTAAGGAGTAAGCGTGTGACGAAACAGATACACTTGAACTTTTTGATAAATGGTATAGAGTTTGATAGTACATTCTTGGTAGTTAAGGGTTTGAGTTTGGACTTTATTTTGGGTAACGATTTTTTACAAAGGAATAGAGCGGTGATAAATTTTAAAGAAAAGGTGATAGAGTTAGACGGGGGTGACTGGTCGGTGAAGATAAATTTTGAACGGGTGTTAGATAAAATTAAAACAACGGGTGTAAAGTTATTGAAAAAACGAGTAGATGAGAAAAATAGCGATACTAGAGTCAATTGGTGTAGAGAGGCGGAGTATATTTACGATGATGATAACGAAATGAGCAATATTAATGATACAGTGTGGGAGATAAGGGCAGATAAGTTTCGGAGTGAAGGGTCTGGTGTTGGGAGTGGCCAGCGTGCAGCGTTATGGCAGGTGGTAGAGCAGTTTAGGGGAGTGTTTGCCGATGTACCAGGAAGGGCAAAAGATTACGAGTGTACTTTACAGATTAGAGAACATACACCATTCATGCAACGGAGTTATCCTGTGCCTTATTCCAAAAGACGACCGGTGCAAGAGGAATTGGACAAAATGCTGGAAGGTAAAATTATAGAGAGATCAGTATCGCCCTACTCGAATCCTTTGGTGGTAGTAATCAAGAAGGACGGTAGAGTCAGGCTGTGTTTGGACGCAAGAAGGATAAACCAGATAATTATACCCGACCGAGAGTCACCAGAAGCGATAAATGAGATATTCCAGAAATTCAGCGGCGTGAAATTTATGACATCGCTGGACCTTACTGCAGGATATTGGCAGGTACCATTAGCAGAAGAAAGTAGAAAATACACCGCATTTTTATTCAATGGAAAGAATTACCAGTTCAGGAGACTACCTTTTGGATTAAATACCAGTGTGGCAAGTTTCATAAAATGCTTAGACAAAATTTTGAGACCCAAGGATTTGGATTTCCTGACCGTTTATGTGGACGACATCTTGATAGCATCCAGGACTTTCGAGGATCATTTGGAACATATAAAATATGTATTAATGAAATTAGAAGCAGGAGGACTTACAGTGAATTGGGACAAATCAGAGTTTTTGCATACAGAGATTAAATTTTTAGATTTTATTATTACACCGAAAGGGATATCCGCAAACCCGGACAGAGTCGAATCAATCATGCGCTTCCCTGAACCAAGGAACATAAAGCAACTTCAAAGTTTTCTAGGGCTGTGTAATTTCTACCGAAAATTTCAAAGGAACTACGCCCACGTGACAGCAAGGTTAAGTATAATACTACAAAAGAGCAGACAGTGGAGATGGGGCGACGTAGAGCGTGGAGCCTTTGAGGAGATTAAAAGGAAATTCAGTGAAATGATCATGATGAACCACCCGGATTTTGAGAAAGTGTTCTATCTACAGACAGACGCCAGTAATGTAGCCGTCGGGGCAGAGCTGTACCAGGAGGATGAGGAAAAGGAGCACCTCACTATAGCCTTCGCGAGTAGATCCTTGCTGCCAGCGGAGAAGAATTATACGACAACAGAAAAGGAGTTATTGAGTATTGTATTCGCCGTTGGAAAATTTAGAACATATATTCTAGGGAACAGAACCATCATACGAACGGGCCACAAGGCGTTATCCTTTTTGAACACTTGCAAGCTTGCTCACAGCCGTCTAACACGATGGGTGCTCATGCTACAGGAATACAACTTCGAGTGGGAATACATCCGAGGGACAGAGAATAAGGTACCTGACACTCTCTCCAGAGTAGACAGTGAGAATAACCGGACAGGTAGGGACATAAAGGAGATCGAGATTTTCAAGATAACAAGGGAGGATAAAATATTTGGAGAAGAGTTAAAAGATATCAGTACCATGCAAAGAGCAGATGGTAAGTTGGGTAAGATAATAAACAGCTTAGAAATGGAATTGGAGGAATCAGAATATAACCAGTTTTTCCAAATTTACAAAGGATTGTTGTTTAAAAGGGTAATAGGGGGTGAGTGTGATTGGAAGTTAGTGATACCAGAAGGGCTGGAAGAGAAGATTATTTGGGATTGTCATTTTAGATACGGTCATTTCGGGGCGAAGAAGTGTGTTAATGTATTGAAGGAGTCATGTGTTTTCAGGAATATGGAGAGACGAGTGAGGAAATTACTGAGGAGTTGTGATTTATGTCAGAAATCAAAAGTGGTAAATTATAGGGTTGAAGGTGAGTTGAATTTTATAAGGGTAGAGAGACCATTTGATTTAGTTGCGGTAGATTTGTTTGGACCATTGCCAAAGGGTAGAGGCGGAGTTGTGTATATTTTTGTATTACTTGACACTTTTTCGAAGTATGTGAAATTGTATAGCGTAAAGAGAGCTACCAGTAAGGTATTGAGTGAGAAAAGGTGACTAAGGACTACATGATTCACGTGGGTAAGCCGAAGGTGATTTTGTCGGACCACGGGCCACAGTTCATCAGTGGGAAATGGCACCAGACCTTAGGATGGGAAGGAATCCTCATGAAGCATATGGCTGTGTATCATCCCCAGTCAAACCAGGCTGAGCGTATAATGAGAGAGATAGGCAGGATCTTTAGAGCCTATTGTCATGCTAAACACAGCGAGTGGCCATTGTACGTAAGGAAGGTAGAAAATTGGCTGAACAGTACCACCCACGAGTCCACCAGCTATACACCTCACAAGTTAGTAAAGGGAACACGCCCCCCAAGAATTTTGGAGCAGCTGTTTGATTATCCAGAGGAGAGCGAGCGGACGGATGTGAGCATTAAGATCCAGTTGGCCAATGAGAATTTGTTAAGCAAAGGCGAACGCAGGAAACATAGACACGACACAAAAGGTAGGTGGGTAAAGTATGAAGTCGGACAGTTGGTATTAGTGAGGAGGCACAATCTGTCCAGTGCTCAAGAAAAGGAGATAAAGAAATTCTTCCTGCTTTATGAATGACCCTATGAGATAGTAGGGATAAAGATGAAAAATTCATATGTGTTGCAGAACATGGATACTGGGAAGATAGTAGGAACGCACAATGCCACAAACTTAAAATTATATCGGTCATCTTAGAGTTTAGATAAGATCTGCATATTAATGAAAGTAAATGAATATAGTTTGTTGTAAAAAAAAAAAATGAGAGAAAGAAAATATGCTTTGTTTTATGTAATCTTATCAAGTGATCCATTGTTGTAATTCCCTAAGTTACAGTAAAAGACGTTGTTAGTGAAAGTGAAAGCTAGAAAGTGAAAGCTAGAACTTGTAAAGTGTCTATGTGAAAAAATTTTAAATAATTAACGAACTTGTTTTTGAGCAAGGTAAAAGGGTGTTTTATAGTTGTTTGGTGTTAAAAAATGTAAGTCAAAATGGACTGTATGAACAGTATATGTAGGTGGAATTAAGTTAGAATTAAGTGGGCTAGTGCAGTAGTGGAATGTGCTATTGTAGCTAGCGAAATGGGTTGATGGGTAACGCACAGACCGTTGCCATCATCGGAGGCCTCCATACGGCGTAAGTACACTTATATTAAAATATATATAAATATAATATATAATATAATATATTATATTAAAATTTTAATATAATTTTGTGTTATGTATGGTTATTGACCGTGCAGTGTATGACTATAATATGATGTAAAACATGTTTGAAGGTAAAGTAGATTTCCCCGACTTTTCGGGCGATTACTGCCTTACCAGCACTAATCGTGGCTTTGGCTAGCGGTCAGCTATGGCCATATCAAGTCCCTTGACCATAGCTGATTTGAAATTGGTTGATAGTAGAAATTAATAGGGGCGTGAAGCTAGGGGAAATCCCCCGGAACTATGGAACAGCGGCTGCCACTCTGTCCGCGTAGGGACAGCAAAGCCAGGTGGTAGACCCGTTTTAAGGGCATGTAACTATATGACAGGGGTATGTTGACACCTAAACTTTTCAATGTAACGCCGAAGCAAGGGCACAGAGGCGATAGATTCCTCTAAAAAGAATACAGTCCTTGTGAAAGCAAATGGACATCACAGTCCATCCCTCATAAAGCAATAGTGTGTGTGGTCAGGAGGTTACTACAAGGGTAGTGACGGTAATAATATTAAATTTTATGTTAGGGTAACAAATCTCTGGAAATGATTCTGTTATAAAAAAGGGAAAATCAAAGTAAAGAAAATGAGTAAAGAAATTTAGATAGTTTTGAAGTGCTGCCATGATAGATAAATATACTGATGTTATTTGAAATAAATGAATAAAAATAGTAGTTGTTGTTTGAGAGTTAAAATTTGTTTTGTGTTTAGTATAAGAGTATAATTTCTTATGATGAAAGAAGTAAATTGATATTGACTGGAGTCAGAGCAATTGATAAAAATATATAGGAGTGTTGAAAAGTAGAAGGATTATCTGTTTAAATCTTGTTATAAATTTTGAGTTGTTTGGAATTTTATAAATAAATAAAACCAACGCCTCAAATCACAAACCAATGCATCTAAGAGGAGACATATCAGTTGCGGATATGTAAATGAATAAGGCCACTATTTTAAAATTTTGTATTGAATGTTTCAGAGTTTTATGGTGTTGTGACCGCGGTCCTGCGCTGCCTTGAGCGTCAGAACAGGAGCGTGCAGTGCCTCATGGCCTTATGGTGTAGGGATCTCTCAGGAGAAGTCCAGTAAGGTCAGACAGGTACGATCGACCCTATAGGACCAAGGGTAAGTGATTGAGACTTTTTTTTTATATTAACACTACAGGGGGTTGTGGCACATATCTGAACTGATCCTTTTAGAAGAGTATGAATGAGTCAATGAAAGTTTTTGTGTCTCGACACCAAACCTTTCACTGAGGGGGTTTTGTAACAGTACAGATTTACCTGTACCAGAATAATGGTATTAGGCATATTGTCATTGTAAATTTTATTGTGTTCATACATATTAACAAGGGCAAAGTTAGTTTACACAAGTCCCAGTAGATACGCAAATTCACCAGAGGGGAGACAAGCCAAGGTCATCGGAGTATGAGTGAAATTAACCAAATGTAATGGCGGTTTAGGCGCAGCAAATTGACAATACGAACTTTTCATTGGCCCACTGAAACAAATCGTCACAACCAAACAATGATGACATAAAACAATTACGTGTTATACCGGGCGTTGGCGAAAAGAACAATGCACCATGACGTCAGACCCCACCAATTTGCATAACAACTGTGTCTGCCTCGCACCAGTTCATCAAAAGCAGTCAGCGAGCACATACGCTTGCCGTTTACAGTGGGCAGTTCCATGCCAAAAATGTAACATTTACTTCACAAAATGAAATAATCAGCATCAAAAGTTAACAATAACTATTAGTAGAAGCAGTGAATAAACAAAAATGTATTTAAATTAGAGTCAGTGGGAAACATGACAACACGAAAACTGGCTGAACACCTGCCAACCGCCATGGACAACTAAGGAGGAGTCTACGCCACATCATTTTCAGGAAAGCCCTTTATTAACTATTATCTAAATTCAAAATTACTAAATGAGCTCAAAATTTCACAAATATGTGTAAAGTCAAAGTAAGTGAGAGAGTGAGAAAGTGAGAGTGCATGTCTATGTTGATCAACTTAATATAACCCGAGGCGTTGGTTTGTGAAATATGGTTAACAATTATTATTATTAAAATATAAAGAGAATTATGATTTTGTTTATGATTGTAGTAACAAGGCTAAAAGAAGTAGTCTTCATAAAATCAGAAAACATATGTACGTAACCTTGAACAAAGGTCAAGTGCGGAATGAAATCGCCGCCATTTTGAATTTTTAACAAGTATTATTGGTTATTCATGTATCAATTTGCAACATATTTAACAAAATAAAACCAAATTCGTTAGCCTCATGTGGTGTATTATGTTATTTCTATACCCAACAACCTCAGCCTCTTTCTGCTTAACGCAACTCTGGACCCGAAAAGCCTAATGTACGTAAATGAACCGAGCACATGTTTCCACCAAGGATGTGGTTTGGTTTATGCAAATACAATAAAACATACATAATTATCAGACATATACGTTTATTAATAATTCACTTTATAAGTAATTTAACAAATATAAGATGTATATTTAACTTTGTTAATATAAGATGTTTCACTAATATTTAAAGAACTTTTAGTTTGTCTTGATTTTTGGGAAAGAATCTGTCATGATTAGAGAACAATACAAAAATGAAATAATTATATAATACATTTTTTTTTTGAATTCCATCACATAAATGAGCGTAGCATATATTTTTTCAAATAACCTTGGAACCTCGCTTGCATTTCTACGTTTGTGTGATGTAACCCTGGGCAATACAAGGTAGGTGAAAGTAATTATGATTTTATAATTTGTTAAAGAAACGTAGTATAACACAGTTGTAGTCGGACATGCTGTCCGTCAGCAGAGCAGTTTTATTTTTATTTCTACTACAAGTCGCAGTAACGAAAGAACAAAACGTTCATTAAATTCGTGACAATATTCCGGAAAAAGTAAATACCGAAATAGTAAGTCTACCAAGAGTATATACGGAAAATCTACCAGAGCGACGAGGGATGCTGGACATTAGAAGTTGTTTAAGATCTACCTTGCAGCAGATAACTCTCTGATGAGGACCACACTGATGTAGAATGACGCTGGACTCTAGACGTATCCAGGAACACATACGCTGCTGGAGAGCGACGCCGGACTCTAGACGTATCCAGGACCACGCCAGGACAGGAGGAAAGGAAAACTAACTCTGGACAACGCTGGACCCCCGAAAACAAGTCGTAAGCTCATCAGAACTCGAGGTGACATGCGTAATGCATTTTAAATGATTTTTAAAAAGAGCTCATAAAGACTATATCAAAAGACAATAAATTAAAACAAAGAAAAATTTATACTTAGTAATAATATTTTAGAAATTTAGATAAATGTTTAGTCGTAAGAATGAGCGATCGCATATAAAGAATTAATAAATAAAAAGAGAATTTTAAGTTGAGAGAGTAGAGTTTGTTATCAAAATAAATAGTTAAATTGATTTGATATTTGAATTATAGAAAAGAATAATTTATATTTGAATATTAAAGCAAATGCCAGTCTAAAAGTAATTAATATAAATTTAAATTTAATTTTAAACATTGGTATAGACTGAGCGAGTTGAGGTCAGATCTGAATTAAGAGAATTCAATTCAAATGACATTTTTATTTTATATTTTATTAGTAAATCAAATTATTAACATGTCTAGATTAAGATTATTAACATGTCTAGATGTAAGAGGTTTTTAAATATGTGTAACACTGCGTAGTATAAGATATAAACATTTAATAATGAGCAATATCGTGACCGACGATTATTAAGGATGTTTATGATTATTATAAGAGCGAGTAAACAATAAATATAAATTTTAAATACTCATAAATACAATACTCTTATTATAGTTACACCTGAACCCCAATTACACATACAACCTACATTTATGAATATGTATCGTATAGAATGGCGCTCCAAGATCGTGGGGCTCCACAAATTTAAATTATATAATAAATTCGTTGTATAGAATGTCGCCCTTGAACATGAGGCCCGACACACCTACATTTAATTAATGTATGCTCTATGATTACCAATGTTTGATGAGTTATATGATATAACTAATATTATATTTTAATTAATTTTGTATGTTGATATTTTAAAATTGTTGTGTGCATTGTATTGTAATAACGCAACTGGCGCCCACCCAAATAAACAGGTGTAATTGTAACAGGAGTAAATAAAAATAAATAAATAAATAACAGTTCAACAATAAATAAATAAAAGCTTGCATACGGTTCACTAATAATAATAAATTATAAATAAATATTTATTAATAATTCGACATGACGACTCCAGGAAACTTAGATATTGTATTAGGGCAGAATGGGGTATTTTATTTTATTTTATTTATTTCATTTCAATTGTAATACCACGCAGAGAACGGTTTCAGTCAGACAAAGAACAACGTTGTAATTTCGCAAGAGGGCGTGGCAAGACGCATTACCATTCCGAGAATTCCAGTGTTGTGTTGAGCACAGAGTACGCGCGGCACCATCAGGCGTGCAGATGACGCTACGCAGACTTCCAACGACACTTCAAAAATGGCGAGTCTGAACAGTTAGAGCACAATGTGCTTTAATGCTGATGGAAATTAATTAAGAGGCTCCGCCTACCTCAGCCTCTATATCGTCGTCGCTTGACATGGTCAACACCTGTGGAATAGTAAAAATTCACGCTGCATATGCGGTGACTAACTTTTTGTGGCAAGCAGGCTGTGCAATGTCCATCCGCTACATAGCGTTGGCGTAAAAGCTGTGTGTGTAGTTACTTTCAGTCGACGACAACACCAGGCCACGCGTGGTTTGGAAAAAATCTATACTCGAGTAAACGATAGGGTCGGCCGACCGGAAAAATGTGTGTAAAAAACGTATATAACTGAAAAAACCATGTGAGGCAACAATACCATTGAAATCCATAGTGAATATACATTTTCGGACTTTTGCATGAATCTCCAGAATGAAACCACGTGGACTACCAAGTGAACTAAGAAGTACCAGTGCAACCTTTTCTTAATTTTACTATATTAAATTTTTATAAAAGCGCTAAATCAAACCTAAATATGTATGAATGAGGTGTATGAGCAAACTGGGCCGTTTTATTATTATTATTATGATCATAGTTTAAGATGATTAGCAATAAGTATTCAAGTTTTTATTTCATGTATAATAGATAAATAGCAGTGTTTTTTGAGAAGAAGTAACGTAAAATCAAATATTTAAATGAATGTAAAATAAATAATAGTTTTTTTGAAGACAATGAGCAATACATAAATTAAAGTTATTATCCAGCAGTTATTAGCGATGTAACGTAAAAGAAATTGTTGATGTGGGAGTTTTGATATCATTTGATGATAAAATAACAATAAAATGTGTTAATTAGACATAAATATGTGTTTGTCATTGCACCACCTGTTGTTTTTTCTCTGCCAAAGTACATCAGACGACACCTTGGTGCGTTACCTTTAAAGGTAAGTAATATGAATTTGCTGATTTTAATATCCTAATTAACTATTAATGGTTAACATAACGCCCTAACATGGGACAAATTTAAATATTTCAATCACTAATTAACAAGTAAAGCTTCAGTTTGCGCCCGTAACAGTTGACATTGTAAATTAACTTAATTTACAACCTGATTGAAAATGGCAGAGAAAGGCAGGAGGGCAGATTTATGTGAAAGTAGTGTAGAGGAAGCTATTTTAAACATTACGCAAGATAATTTAATTTCAACAAACGAAAATATTGATGAGAGTGTACAATTAGAAATACCGAATGTAGATGGAACGGTCGAAGTTGAGTGTAGTAGTAAGAGCCATAATGTAGATATATTCAACCAGTTAGCATTAATGATGGAAATGATAAACAATAAATTCGAACAACAAAATAAGAACAATGATAAAAATAATGATAAATTGAATATGAGCTTAGATGAGTTTAAAATTGAAATCAAATCTGAAACCAAATCAGAAATAAATGTTGTAAATATTAAACTTAACAAACAAGATGAAAGGTTAATAGAAATAAATAACGAGTTTGCGAACATAAGAAGCGAACTAAAAATGAGTGATGTAAATATGAATAGCCGATTGGAAAGTATGAATGAGACTATTGCTGGAGTGAAAAATGAGATGACTATAAATGTAGACAAAATACGAACCGAGATGAAAAATGACATAAAAACAATTAACGACAAACAAAACGAGAAACTAATAGAGACAAACAAAAAATTTGACACGTTAACAAATAAATTTAACGATAAAATTAAAAAACAAAATGACAAAATTGACAGTAATGTTCAAGGTGTAATTGATGAGTGTGAGCAAATTAAAAAAGCAAATAAAATACAAGAGAGTACAAATGACGAATTCAGAAGCAACCTTGAGCAGATTGATGTGATTAAAACTAATGTAACCAGTTTGAAAAGTAAACAAACAGAACACGAAAAAGAAATAATTAAAGTCAGAGAAGATTTAACACATTCGACACGAGCTGCGGGCACTGCCCGCAGTACCGTAGAGTCCCATAAAGACGAAGTGCGGGCATAGCTCGCAGTCGCGTATCTAACTGCGTAATAAACGTAATACGGCTCCCGCTCGCTGTTAGTCATAATGAAACGATAGCAGTATTAGTAGTTAACATTTTCAAATGTAGATGGCAGCAGCAATCAGAGTCTGAACACAACAGTAGCTTGTTTTTGTATGTTGTACACAACACACTGTATGTAACCAAGCCGCATGGTCGGCGTGAGGAAAATGGCTTCCGCGAAAAACAGGGTAAGTTTAAAAATTAATATTTTATTTATTTTACGAGCTACTGACATAAAATTTGCACTAAATTAATGAGAATGCTTGGTTTTATAATATAATATAGCTTTATATATTTAAATATTATATGGTTTAGAAGTATAAGCTTTTGAAACGGTAAATGAATGCATTTTTCATATAGTCCTGAATGTGTTAAGTGTAGCAATTAACCAAAAATTTACTAATATGAGTGAGAGAGTGAACACGGAAGTAGAGTTAAGCTATTTTAGTAATGAAAGTAGGGGGGTGAACCCCATACAATTTTTAAACTCAATTAAAAGTTTCAATAAATATAACCAAGAAAGTTGGGAAATTGTTAGTAAGAATTTCAAAATACTTTAAAGGGGATACTAAAATATGGGCGGATGCTCATAACGATAACTGGGTAGATTTTAATGAGTTTGAACAAGCATTTAAAAATAAATACTGGTCGGAAGAAAAACAAGAGGGTTTACGCAGTACTACAATGGGATGGGATAATTTTAATATTAAACATATGAGTATTACGTCGTACGTGACGAGACTATACAGTCAGGTTAAATATTTAGAACCGCCAATGCCTCTTTCATCTTTTATAAGATACATTAGTAAGCATTTACCTAAGGACATATGGTCCACAATCAGAACCCGGGAGTTTGCTAATATTGCAGAATTAGAAAAAATACTAGAAGCATACCAGAGTACGACAGAGGAAGAAGATAATAAATATCAGTTTAGAATTAATGAATCAAATCAAATAAATACCGAAGTAAGACAACCAGACCATTTTGTTAATAATATGAGTAGATCGGGGGAGGGAGCATGGTAATGTCCAAACCCTAGTTGTAGAGCTAATAATTATAATGGTTCGCGGAATCAATGTTATAGGTGTCAGGGTCCGAGGGGTAGTGCTCAAGGGAGAGTAGAGAATAATAGTGAGTTAGAGGGAGTCATAGGGGGAGAGGCTTCACCAGTAATCGGGGAATGCCGGGAAATTTTAACCACAGAGGTAGAGGGGGATATGTTAGTAACCCAAATAACACTAGGGGTGTAGACGCACCTGCTAATAACCAAAATAATAGAGGGGATCACAGGGGGGTTTACAGCGAACCACCACCTCCAATTCAGTTAAACTAATCAGGGCGGTTGAAAAGGAAAGCCCCCAGCCGTCTAGAAATCACATGACAATAGGGTCACTTATCACCAACATACATAATGATTTATCCGATGAAGAAGTGGGGGAGAGCAGTAATACTTTTGGGATGGCAGAATTTGAAGTCGAAGTGTTAAATTCTAAATACACCTTTCTAGTAGATTCAGGGAGTGAACTGACTGCAATAGATGATAAAATTTTTGAAAATAAGTTAGTTTTTTCAGACGAACCAGGTTTAGTACAAAATTTTAAGGGTAAATTAGTCGTTAAAGAAAAGACACCTTTTGCACCTAAAACCTATCCGGTACCATAGTCCAAGAGGGGGTTAGTACAGGAGGAAATAAATAAAATGTTAAGGGAAGGTATAATAGAAAAATCCACTTCACCATATTCCAACCCTTTAGTAGTGGTTACCAAGAAAGATTTATTGATAAGACTGTGTTTAGACGCAAGACAAGTAAACAGAATAATTGTTCCAGACAGAGGATCACCAGAACCAGTGAGTGAAATTCTTCAGCATTTCAGTGGAACCAAGTACATAACAACATTGGACTTAACAGCCGGGTACTGGCAGATAGAGCTGGAAGAAGAATCCCGTCAATATGTAGCATTTTTATACAACGGCAGGAACTACCAATTCCATAGGTTACCTTTCGGACTGAACGTAAGTGTTGCGATTTTCATTAAATGTTTAGACTACATATTAGGGAGGGAGATTTTAGAATTTACAACTGTATATGTGGACGATATAGTAATTACGTCACCAGACATTAATACACATTGCGAAAGATTAGATAGAGTGCTAGGTAGGCTGCATGAATATGGAATAACAGTTAAGTTTAAGAAGTCAGAATTTTTGAAAGAACAAGTTAATTTTTTAGGCCATATAATTTCAGCAAAGGGTATCAGTACAGACCCTAAGAAAGTAGAAATAATACAGAATTTTCCTATACCAAAAAACATTAAGCAGTTGCAAAGTTTCTTAGGTTTGTGCAATTATTATAGGCAGTTTGTAGACAAATATTCCTATTTAACAGTACAATTGGGGCATTTATTAAATAAAGATAATCGATGGCAATGGAATGCAAAAGAGCAAACTATATTTGAGTTAATAAAAATTAAATTTTTAAATACGGTAATATTGGCTCATCCCAATTTTCTAGAACCATTTTATACACACACAGACGGAAGTAGGTAAACCCAAAATAGTGTTATCAGATCATGGTTCTCAGTTTACCAGCAACACCTGGCGGGAAACTTTAGGCTGGGAAAACATTTTAGTTAAACATACATCAGTGTATCATCCACAATCAAATCCTAGTGAGCGTGTTATGCAGGAGTTAGGGAGAATGTTTAGAACTTTTTGCCACAAAAAACATTCATTGTGGGCTACGTTTGTGTGCAAGATAGAAGGATATATTGACAGTAGTTTACACGAATCCACTAGCTACAGCCCATATGAGTTGATGTTTCAGAGAAGACCATCACGCATATTGGAAGAACTGATAAAATTTCCGCACCGGACAGAGATGCCACATGGTAGCAAGTTGGTAATTGCAAAGGAGCGGCTGCTAAGTAAAGCTGAGCAGCGTAAACGAAGACATGACCGGAATTTAACACCCATACAATACAAGGTAGGACAATTAGTATTAACAAAGAATCATGATCAATCATCAGCGTTAGACAAAGAGATTAAAAAATTGTTCTTATTATATGACGGTCCATATGAGGTTAGCGAAGTGAAAATGGAGAATGCTTACGTTTTAATACATTTGCAAACCTGAGAAATAAAAGGAACATATAATATGACCCAATTAAAAAAGTATTATCTAGCTGAGTGATGTTTAGACATTTTTATTTATTTTTAAAGTTAATACATAAACATACATTATGGTATATTAAAAGTGGAAGGGATCCTCCCCCATTTTCGGGCGGTCACAGATTCACCACCTCTGATCGTGGTTTTTGGCATTCTGGAGGCAGGCCATGGTTGACGGTAGCCCCGCAAAGGGTGAAATCAACGATGGTCCTAATCCACAAATTGGTGTAAACTAGAAATTTAACACTGTCATTGAATGGGGAGGGGGACCCCTAGTTTCGTGGAAAGGTGGGGTAGGTTTATATATTTAGAAAAAAAAACTGATGGTACCGGTAGTATTTTTCCACGAACTACAGTAGTTTGTTTTAGAAATTGAAACTAGAATATTAGAAAAAATTTTAGAAATTAGAAAATGAAACAATCAAAATTATGTAACTTAAATACTTAACTTTTCAAGGAGTTGTTTTCCTTCAGAAACCAAATGTATTGTACTTTTAATGTAAATTTGTAAGATGATCCACTGTTATCGTTCCTATTTTGGTCATAGAGAATGTTAGAGAAAAAGGAAAGCTTGGACTTGCAAAAGTGTTTATGTGAAAAAAATGTTAAATAAAATGAGAGAACTTGTTATCATACAAGGTGAAAGGGTGATTTTGGGGGGTTGTTTGGTGTTAATCGAAGTGTAAATCAATTATGGCGTGTAGAGACTGCAAAGTAAAAGGACATTAAGTTTAGCTATTAGTTATGCTATGGCGGTGGCGGCATGTGCCACTGTGGATAGCGATGAGTGTTGGTGGTAACGTCAAGGCACGTTACCATCATCGGAGGCCAAACTGGCATAATATACACTGCACAACTTGTTATATAATTTCATATTATATGTTGATTTGTTGCCGTGCAGTGTAATATCAGATGAAGAGAACATGCATGAAATGAAAGTTGATTTCGCCGCCTTTTCGGGCGATTACTGCCTTACCAGCACTAATCGTGGTTTTGGATGACAGCCAGCTGTGGGCAGCAATTGTAAAACTGACCATGGTTGGTTGCCTTTAAAATTGGTGAACTTTGAAATTAACGGGGGGCCACTTAGGGGAAATACCCGGAACTATGGAACAGCGGCTATCACCTTGTTCGCGTGGGAACAGTGAAACAGGTGATAGACCCGTATTAAGGTTGTCAATATATAAACTTCGGATATTATATCTGACACTTTTAAAACATGTAAAACCGAAGCAAGGACAAGGAGATGCCAAAATTCCTCCACCAATTCAGTCCTCGTGGACGCAACTGGACGCCACAGTCCAGGGGGGCCATAGTGTGTGTGGCAGGGGGGTTACTCAGGGGAGTAACGAATCAAATTAAAAAATTGTTTGTAACTTAATGATGGTGACTCGCTACTGAGCTAATTAAATAATTTTATTTTGAGTTGAGAAATGGATACAGTAGATGTTTATCATATTGTGTTTATTATGTCTTATTGTGTTATTATTTTATTATGTTAGAGTGTAAGAATTATAAACATATGTTATGTATTTTTCATGTACTTTTTGTGTAGTATATATAGGGCAAGGTCAGTCACCTGACCCAGAGAGATCAGCTGATAACTGATGTTAGAGACAGGATAGGTTTTTAGCGATTAACTCATGAATTTTGTTACTTCAATTACATTGAATAATTTTATTTTTTCTTGAAATTAATAAAAGAAATATTTTAAGAGATTAAAATTTTGAAAAAAAAAAAAAAATTTTTTTGCATTAAAGTACGTCATTGTAAATCGTAATGTTCATTATAAGTAGGGAAGGTGTCAGCTGATTCATGATGTGTATCTTATGTTACCTTTGTAATCAAGTGTAGCTATTTTCGAAGTTATGGTA
Source organism: Magicicada septendecula (assembly GCA_034769895.1). Classification (NCBI taxonomy): domain Eukaryota; kingdom Metazoa; phylum Arthropoda; class Insecta; order Hemiptera; family Cicadidae; genus Magicicada; species Magicicada septendecula. The sequence goes on from CM068373.1 coordinate 95,601,318, forward strand.
GGCATAGGTTGTTTATTATAAGTTTAATGTAATAAATTTGTTTATTATTATATGGGTTACTATATTACTATATAGTTATACTATTACTTTGTTTATTTATTTATTAAATTTAATGCATTTGGAGAATTTGGGAATGTTTTTAAAGAAAAAAAAAACTTTTTTATGATTAACTTCACTAATTCAAGTAAACCATATGACTCATCTTATATAATTGATTTGAGAAATTATTTTTGAGAGTTGATGTCGAGAAGTAGGGAGTTTGTGTTTAATTAATAACGAAAATGTGTACGCACCCAGTAATTGCTAAAAACGACCCAGTATGCATGTAAGGGGGAACATATCGGTTGAGGATCTGGTGTGGTATAAGGCCAGGGTTTTGATTTTGGGGGTGGAATGTTAGAAGGTTAGGTGCATTATGGCGCATATCTGTTCGATTTTATCATGTTGGGATCTCGAACAGACAAGTCCAGTAATCTCGTTCAGGTGCAGCCATAGTCGCCTATAGGCGAGCTAGGGGGGTAGTTTACCCATGATGTGTAAAGTATTAAAAGGGGGTTGTTGGCGCCATATCCTCACCGATCCTCTTAGGGGTAGCAATGAGAGTTCTTCTGTCTCGACAAAAGACCTCTCATTGGGGGTGTATTGTAATAGGGCAGAATGGGGTATTTTATTTTATTTATTTCATTTCAATTGTAATCCCACGCAGAGAACGGTTTCAGTCAGACAAAGAACAACGTTGTAATTTCGCAAGAGGGCGTGGCAAGACGCATTACCATTCCGAGAATTCCAGTGTTGTGTTGAGCACAGAGTACGCGCGACACCATCAGGCGCGCAGATGACGCTACGCAGACTTCCGACACTTCGAAAATGGCGAGTCTGAACAGTTAGAGCACAATGTGCTTTAATGCTGACGGAAATTAATTAAGAGGCTCCGCCTACCTCAGCCTCTATATCGTCGTCGCTTGACATGGTCAACACCTGTGGAATAGTAAAAATCCACACTGCATATGCGGTGACTAACTTTTTGTGGCAAGCAGGCTGTGCAATGTCCATCCGCTACATAGCGTTGGCGTAAAAGCGGTGTGTGTAGTTACTTTCAGTCGACAACACCAGGCCACGCGTGGTTTGGAAAAAATCTATACTCGAGTAAACGATAGGGTCGGCTGACCAGAAAAATGTGTGTAAAAAACGTATATAACTGAAAAAACCATGTAAGGCAACAATACCATTGAAATCCATAGTGAATATACATTTTCGGACTTTTGTGTGAATCTCCAGAATGAAACCACGTGGACTACCAAGTGAACTGAGAAGTACCAGTGCAACCTTTTCTTAATTTTACTATATTAAATTTTTATAAAATCGCTAAATCAAACCTAAATATGTATGAATGAGGTGTATGAGCAAACTGGGCCGTTTTATTATTATTATTATGATCATAGTTTAAGATGATTAGCAATAAGTATTAAAGTTTTTATTTCATGTATAATAGATAAATAGCAGTGTTTTCTGAGAAGAAGTAACGTAAAATCAAATATTTAAATGAATGTAAAATAAATAATAGTTTTTTTGAAGACAATGAGCAATACATAAATTAAAGTTATTATCCAGCAGTTATTAGTGATGTAACGTAAAAGAAATTGTTGATGTGGGAGTTTTGATATCATTTGACGATAAAATAAGATAACAATAAAATGTGTTAATTAGACATATAAATATGTGTTTGTCATTGCACCACCTGTTGTTTTTTCTCTGCCAAAGTACATCAGACGACACCTTGGTGCATTACCTTTAAAGGTAAGTAATATGAATTTGCTGATTTTAATATCCTAATTAACTATTAATGGTTAACATAACGCCCTAACATGGGACAAATTTAAATATTTCAATCACTAATTAACAAGTAAAGCTTCAATATGGAGGCCTTTCGAAAAATGATGTGGGCCAAGATGGACGAATTAGTTACAAAATAAACAGAAAATATAAATGCTAAACTTAAAGAACAAACAGAAAGTTTAGAAAATAAATTAGAACAGACTGAAAAATTTAATATTAAACTAGAACAACAGACTGAAAATTTTAAACAGGACACCATAAAAATTACGGAGAATTAGATAATTAACAGAGAAAATTGTTGACATCAACTCACATATTGAGACTATCACAGAAAATGTATGTGAAAGAATTGTTAAGCAAACGGAACAAATATGTGAAATGATGGTTTCTGAACAAACAATTGTAATTGTAAGTAAGAGAGAACAGACTTCCATAATTACTGATGAAAATTCTAAAACAATAATTAACTCTAGGGAAGAATGCAAAATACATTTAATTAAATACTCATACCATGTTGGCGGAAGTATCTAAAGTAGTGGTTACGCTCACACACTAATAAAACAAGTCAAAAAGGTAACACGATTGAAACAAATCACACGCGACAAGGGTACGCACAGCAATTATCGATTGAATGATAAGCATAATGATAATCACAATAATTATAAAAACTATAAAGGTTATCATAAACGACGAATGAAAAAAACAGTCGCGCACAGCTCTTCAGGTAGGTGCACTAAGCCAAACTAATGAGAGAGAGAAATGTTTGTAAAGAGAAACGAAAGAGAGGAAATTTTGTGTGGCCGACAGGCATAACGAAAACGCTGCCCTATGAACAGGTGACTCTTACGATAAAAACAAACATCGCAGTAACACAATGGAATGTTGTCGCGATGGTGAAGACAATGAATTTCCTGTTGACGGACCCAATGCAATTGTTATAATAATGAGGGGTGTAAGATCGAACGACACACCAAACCGAACTCAACACCTGAATGTGAACAAATAATTATTTTTAAAAGAAAAATGTTTTGTTAAGTATTGTTAATAAGAAAAGGAGTTAATTAATAAGAAATAATGTGTGTAAAAAGATTAAAGAATTAATAATAGAAAGAATGTTGTTTGTAAGAAATGGTGAGGAATGTTAGTATTCAAAGTAAAGAATGGCACGAAATAATATGTGTAAAGAAATATTTAAGAAAGTAATGGTAAAGGATGTTAGTGTTGTTCTTAGTATAAAGAAAGGATTAGAGATGAGAAATCAATGTTAATTGTCAGAATGGCTGATCAAGCAAAATCTTCATACCTTAGTGAAAGTCAAGGGCAGAGATTATTTAGAGCTCCAAATACTACGATTAAAACATCGAGTAGAGTTAAGCACATAAAGCCTGGATAGAGACGTGTTTCTAAGGTAGTCATCTGTAGCCGATAATGACTCACTACGAAGCTAATGAAAAAGGTGTGTCAGAAAATAATGGTAAGGATGAAGAAAATTATTAGCGATCAGAAAGGTAATAGTAAAGAAATGTAATAATAGAAGGTAACGAAGGTTAATGTATTATATAAGATTAATGTACGAAATGTTAATGTATTGTATAAGTAATATAAGAAAATTTAAGGAAGATGAAGAATGTTCATGTTAAGAAAAGAGTTAAGAAGCGAAGGTGAGAATGCATGAGTACGATAATGTAAAATTACAGAGCAAATCTGCATACCTATGTGGAAATGCAGAATATCCAAAAGGACCAGAAAGGAGAGCTAATTGCAGTGAATTTCCTTGGACCACTGCCGAGATCAAGTCGGGTAGTGAAAAACATACTTGTTTGTATTGATGTATTTTCCAAAGCCGTCCATCTGTATACAATTATGCGACCCACAACTAAAGTTGTTTTGAAAATACTCTTGCAGAAATACATTCCTGCATATGGTAAAATGAAGAGGGTACTTAGCAACCAAGGAGTACAGTTCCAAAGCGAGGTATGGGAGAGAACTCTTTGTAAAAATGGAATCCAACCTGTACTCACATCAGTACGACACCCATAGGGAAATCTTGCGGAAAGAGTAAATAAAGAGTTCGGTAAATATCTACGAACCTACTGTCACGATCAACACAACAAATGGGCAGACTACTTACCTTTCTTTGAGAAAGCAATAAATGAAAATTATAGCGAAGCAACAAGTTATACGCCAATCGAGCTAGATGAAAACAAAAAACCTGTTAGATTCTGGACCAAATATGTAAGCAAGCCAGAGAATCAAAACGTACCTAATCCATTAAGTGTAAAGGTGGAGTATGCTAAACAACGCATCATAGAACAAGGTAACAAGAGGATAGAAAAGTACAATAGAACACAAATTACAACGATTTGACGTAGGAGAACAAATTCTGTTGAAAGCTAATCCTGAAGGAAAACGCAGTGACAACACAGCGAAGAAATTCTTCCGGCTGTACAATGGACCTTATACATTGAAACAACGCATGGGAAGACACACGTTCATCGTATACGATGAAAGGAGAAGGACATTGGCAAATATCATGCGATATCATTCAAGAAATTCTACGTATGAATAATGAGAAGAGAGAGTGAGAGTGGGACAATGCCACTGAACCGGTACAAGGTCAATGCACCGATCAGCTGTTATAATGGGGGGTGAATCTTGCATTCCACCAACAGCGAGCGTTATATGGACTACTCATTATTATGTGTTGTTTAACTGGGTAAATGTAAGTTAAGCGAATATAATACGATTGAATTTGTCTAGAACAAATAGACAAAAATTTAATAAATAAATCTTTATTAAATTTTTGTTTTCTCAGGCAGAGGAATAATGCAACGATACAGCCATATGCTGTATTAGGCATTAATTTGAATAAATATAAAATTAGTAGAATTTGTATAAGTTACGGGTAAATGGACAGGTCCGAGATTGTAAAAATATTTCATTGTTAGATTGGGGAGAAATTAACCTGTTCCGACAGGCAGTGAATACCTGCAAAATTGTATGTGTGTTACACGTGTATCTTGTGTGTGTTAGTGATGCATGCAAAGACAGGAATCTCAGCAACCCGCCTCAAGTAATTAATAAAATAATTATTTTAATTCACTGTGCGAAAACTAATTAGTATATGAACAAACCAAAGGCACCAAAGTGTGTGTAAAATTTATAGTTATCCCCAGTGAAAAGATGGCGTTAATAGAACACGCTATGCGAAGACAGTGCAAAATAAACATGCCAAAAAATATGCAATTACCCTTAGACGCTCAAATTAATATAGTGAGTGCTTCATCGAATTAGCTATGATTTGTGCTATCTCGATTCTGTGCAAAACATTGCTATTTGCTAATAATTGCAAATAGATGAAAAGGTTCGGGAGTGGGGGCTATCACGCGATATGCAGGTATCGACAGGACAATTTTGGAGCCAACTGGCGCGGAATCTTTAGATGGTATAAATTAAGGGTTCGACCAAAAACCCTTCTCTTCATTTCAAGACACAGTTGCAGTCGGACATGCTGTCCGTCGGCAGAGCAGTTTTATTTTTATTTCTATTACAAGTCACAGTAACAAAAAAATGAAACGTTCGTTAAATTCATGACAATATTCTGGAAAAAGTAAATACCGAAATAGTAAGTCTACCAAGAGTATATATGGAAAATCTACCAGAGCGACGAGGGATGCTGGACATTAGATGTTTAAGATCTACCTTGCAGCAGATAACAACTCTCTGATGAGGACCACACTGCTGTAGAACGACGCTGGACTCTAGATGTATCCAGGAACACACACGCTGCTGGAGAGCGACGCCGGACTCTAGACGTATCCAGGACCACACCAGGACAGGAGAAAAGGAAAACTAACTCTGGACAACACTGGACCCCCGACAACAAGTCATAAGATCATCAGAACTTGAGGTGACATGCGTAATGCATTTTAAATGATTTTTAAAAAGTGCTAATAAAGACTATATCAAAAGACAATAAATTAAAACAAAGAAAAATTTATACTTAGTAATAATATTTTAGAAATGTAGATAAATGTTGAAGTAGTACAAGTGATTATTAATTAAAATATGTAAATTCGTCCCTGTTTCGGGCGTCAACTGAAGTAGTACACATGAATTAACTATTTAAAATATTGAAATTTGTATTACCTACCTTTATTGGTAATTGACCAAGGTGTCGTCTGGTGTACTTAGCAGAGAAAAACAGGTGAATGCAATTTACAATTACGTATTTATAAATTCAAATAAAATATTACTTTATTCTCTTTAGCATGACATTTTTTTTTGTTTTTTTTTTAATCTACTGTTATAACCCCATTCTTGTTATCGTACTACATGATACATAGTGACGACCTCTGCGCCACGCAACTACTACTAATACAAACAATATATATTTTACTTCTTATAAAATATTAATTATTAATTTGTGTATTCTATAATTTAGGACGAACCAATTCTTTGTTATCGCACACACCCACACATTCCAATTACCCCATTTTTTAGATTTTGTTAAACAATGAATTTAGTTTGGAAAGTTATTTCCTTTAGTGATTATATTATAGTAGGTAGTAATTAAGTGTACTCATCCTGGCCAGGATTCCACGGGTTATGCAACGTCTCACGCACTGTTCCGCTGCAGTTTGTTCATTTTAACCTTTCGCCACTCATTACGATTCATTCTTGTTCACACCGAATTACACATTTAGACTTTTGTTTAGTTTCCACACATCTGAATTGTAATTTGATTCGAATTACTTTAGTGACTTCCGCACACCCGACCGGCCGGTCTCATTACTTGGTGAGAAGTGACGCTCGCTACAAAAGCTGGCAAGCATTTCCGTTTTCACCGCCTACATGATGTTGGCGGAAATACAATCACGTTCAGACAGTTCATTGGTTCTTTTCGATCGTCGACGCTGTTCTGTGGTGATACCACAGGCTGTGGCTCACCATTTCCTTCGTCTCCATAGCACATGGAAAGAAATCTTTCAGCTTAGCCATTTTTTGTTACGGCGTCCTTTTCGCTTGTGCGACGCAGGTGAGGCGCTCATGCAGGTGGACTCACATTCCACCCGTGACAATTCTCGGATTGTTTTGTACCACGCACACCGTTCCAGACTAACGTATGATTAAAAAGCTCTGCTGTAGTTCTTTGTGCAAATCGGCATGGGAATTTGCGATGTCACTTTTGAATATAGAAATTAATAAAAGGAAGCCCCCCTTTCTGTCCTATTACAATACCCCCCAATGAGAGGTTTCATGCCCTAAAGCATAAAATTTCTCATTGCCTGTTCTAAAAGTACCACTGTCGATATGGAACCATTACCCCCTTTAGTTCTCATTAAAATCACTATGGGTTTATCCACCCCCTAGTCAGACAGCTATGGACGTATCTATCCGACTTTGTTGACTTTCTACCTGAGAATCCCAACACCACAAAACCGAACAGACACGAGACGTCACTGTTCCGACATGCCGGCCAGAACAGGTACGTTCCACAGTACCACCTGACTCTTATACATTCCGTCAACACATTTCATAAATGGTTCTATTAATTTTCCATATCTTCTACTGATGCGACTCCCCTTAATTGTATTGGTTTGCCTTAGGCAAAGCATTGGTTCTTGTTTTTAATTCTAATACATACATAAAACAGTTGGTTATATTTATATATTCTTAACAGCGATGTAAACAGAGTATGACCATCCAGGGACATCGGCATAAACTCTTGAACTCTACATCATTTATTAACGGGAATTAAAATTTTATCCTTTGTTCAAATATAATTTTCCATCAATATTTCAATCAAAAATTTTTTTTTAATGAATTTATTTTATATCTACGCTTACTAATTAGATGCTCACAATCATAATAAGCAAATAAAATAAACAACTTATTTCCACCATACATTCAGAAATAGCTACACTTGATTACAAAGACAACAAAATACACATCATGAATCAACTGACCTCTTCTCTACTTATATTGAAACTTAAAATTTAACATAAACTTCTTGACTGCCAAGAATAGAAAAAAATTTTTTTTTCAAAAAAAACTTTAATTTCCAAAATATTTCTTTTATCAATTTCCAAAATTTCCAAAAACCAAAAAATTATTTACTTACATTAATCAATAAAAAAAAATCCATGAGTCAATTACGAGAAACATATCATGGCTCTACATCAGTCATCAGCTGATCTCTCTGGGTCAGGTGAATGACCTTACCCTAGATACACTACACAAAATTATACCATATAAAATACATAACATATGTTTATAATTCTTACAGTCTAACGTAGTACAACATTATAAAACATAATAAAACCTACTAAACAAAACATAACAAACATCTACTAACCTTGAATTAATCATTTCCCTCAGCAATGTCATTTATAAAATTATCATACAGAGTATAACACATGTAAATTAATTACTTTCATACAAATTGTCTACTGTAATCATCTCATGAATCAAAATAACATCATTTAATTAGCTTATTACCTCATTTAGTTTGTCCATTCAAGATTTGAATTCGTTACTCCCCTGAGTAACCTTCTTACCACACACACTATGACCCCCCACTGGACTGTGGCGTCCAGTTGCTTCCACAAGAACGCACTTTACCATTTAACCATCGAACATTTTATTTTATTTAAATTGCATTATAAACTTCACACTTACACTACATCACTCATATACTTGGATACAACATGATTACCTACTGTCATAAACACAAAAATATAAACATTTCTCACCACCAAACAATGTACATAACTCCATGTATCTTCTGAAACATAACAATCATATGATTCCACCACTAAATACATTTTACATTTATTCAATTACTGTTTATTGTCAAGTTCAAATCTCATAAAAATCATTTAAATTCATTATCAAAGTCTCTTTATATAACATTTAAATTAATCAATTACTTCATCTACAATTTATTTCAATTCAATAAATTATTTAAAACACAAATTATTTTAATTACCTAACTCCAAAACAATTACAATTCATTTCTTACCAACTCTCATTATTTATTTAGTCTAATAAATTATTATTATTATTATTATTATTATTATTATTATTATTAAATCAATTTCTACTACATACAATACAATTGTTTACATAGAATACATTTTACAACACAAACACAATTAATTTCACTATAAATTTATTTACAATTTTTTCGTCATTATTTTATTGTTTACCACACCTCATTTCATAAGTTGGCCAGGTCATAACCATAAACTAAAATATTTAAAATGTCCATTTACTGATTTTTTTATTTAACCCCCATCATCATATATTCACCTGATGTATTTATAACATCTCATTTTTATCTACATACATTACATTATAATTATTACTGTAATGACCACTTTCGTTTATTATATTAACACAGTAATTAACTACATATTTGTCTCCCATTAATTCATAAAGCCCGTCTACATTGGTGATTTTAGTTCTGTCTCCATCAGTATTTTTGTTTAACATAAGGTACATTCTATCAGCATATTCCTCCACTATATCTATCACAACATCAGGTAAGTTTTTATCATTATATTCATCGACTACATCAGTTATCTCATAAGGTAAGTAATCAATATTCCCAACCTTATCATCATTTGCTGTACTACCTATTTCGCAAGGTAAGCATTCAATATTATTAACTCTCGTACTATCTAACCTCTCTGCTAATTCGTTATAACCCCTGTTCAGCTTAAATAATTCTCTCTCTCTCTCTCTCTCTCTCATAATCACTTTGTATTTCCATCAAAACTCCATTACCACTATTATTATTTATTTTATCTTCTAACACCACATTTTTAATTACATCGTCATAATTACCACTAGTTTTAAATTCGTCACTTACCTTAGTACTTGTACCTTAATTATTTTTGTTTTCGTTATACTCACCTGTAACTGTATCATTTTCTACCTCCTCCTTCAAAGTTCTACTTTCGTTTATTTCGTCTTGTATATTATTTATATTTATCGTTATCTCACCTTTCATTTCAGCCATAGTCTCATTCATAATTTCTAATCGTCTGGTCATATTCACATCCCTCATTTTTAGTTCGCTTATGTTCGCAAACTCGTTATTCATTTCTACTTTTACTACATTTATCTCTGATTTGATTTCAATTTTAAATTCATTTAAACCCGTATTTAAATTATCATTTAAACTCTTGTTTAACTTATTATTTTCTGATTTCATTTCAGTTCTCATTCCTGACATCATTTCCATCATTAACGCTAATTGGTTAAATATATTTACCCCATTATCTCTACTACCCCCAGCTACTACGGTTTCATTTACATCTATTTCAACATTTTCAGTCACAATTTCATTAGTAGTTACCATATGATCTTGCGTAACATTTAAAATTGACTCCTCCTCTACACTTTCACACAAATTTGCACTCTTGTTTTTCTCTGCCATTTTGACCAGGTTGTAAATTAATTCAATTTGATTTTAACTTACAACGTCTACTGTTACGGGCAACACTTGAAGTAGTACAAGTGATTATTAATTAAAATATGTAAATTCATCCCTGTTTCGGGCATCAACTGAAGTAGTACACATGAATTAACTGTTTAAAATATTGAAATTTGTATTACCTACCTTTATTGGTAATTGACCAAGGTGTCGTCTGGAGTACTTTGCAGAGAAAAACAGGTAAATGCAATTTATAATTACGTATTTATAAGTTCAAATAAAATATTACTTTATTCTCTTTAGCATGACATTTTCTTTTTTTTTTTTTTTGAATCTACTGTTATAACCCCATTCTTGTTATCGTACTGCATGATACACAGTGACGACCTCTGCGCCACGCAACTACTACTAATACAAACAATATATATTTTACTTCTTATAAAATCTTAATTATTAATTTATGTATTCTATAATTTAGGACGAACCAATTCTTTGTTATCGCACACACCCACACATTCCAATTACCCCATTTTTTTAGATTTTGTTAAACAATGAATTTAGTTTGGAAAGTTATTTCCTTTAGTGATTATATTATAGTAGGTAGTAATTAAGTGTACTCATCCTGGCCAGGATTCCACGGGTTATGCAACGTCTCACGCACTGTTCCGCTGCAGTTTGTTCATTTTAACCTTCTGCCACTCATTACGATTCGTTCTTGTTCACACCGAATTACGCATTTAGTCTTTTGTTTAGTTTCCACACATCTGAATTGTAATTTGATTCGAATTACTTTAGTGACTTCCGCACACCCGACCGGCCGGTCTCATTACTTGGTGAGAAGTGACGCTCGCTACAAAAGCTGGCAAGCATTTCCGTTTTCACCGCCTACATGATGTTGGCGGAAAATGCAATCACGTTCAGACAGTTCATTGGTTCTTTTCGATTGTCGACGCTGTTCTGTGGTGATACCACAGGCTGTGGCTCACCATTTCCTTCATCTCCATAGCACATGGCAAGAAATCTTTCAGCTTAGCCATTTTTTGTTACGGCGTCCTTTTCGCTTGTGCGACGCAGGTGAGGCGCTCATGCAGGTGGACTCACATTCCACCCGTGACAATTCTCAGATTGTTTTGTACCGCGCACACCGTTCCAGACTAGCGTATGATTAAAAAGCTCTGCTGTAGTTCTTTGTGCATGTCAGCATGGGAATTTGCGATGTCACTTTTGAACATAGAAATTAATAAAAGGAACCCCCCCCTTTATGTCCTATTACAATGTTTAGTCGTAAGAACGAGCGATCGCATATAAATAATTAATAAATAAAAAGAGAATTTTAAGTTGAAAGAGTAGAGTTTGTTATCAAAATAAATAGTTAAATTGATTTGATATTTGAATTATAGAAAAGAATAATTTAAATTTGAATAATAAAGCAAATGCCAGTCTAAAAGTAATTAATATAAATTAAAATTTAATTTTAAACATTGGTATAGAATGAGCGAGTTGAGGTCAGATCTGAATTAAGAGAATTCAATTCAAATGACAATTTTTATTTTATATTTTATTAGTAAATCAAATTATTAACATGTCTAGATTAAGATTATTAACATGTCTAGATGTAAGAGGTTTTTAAATATGTGTAACACTGCATAGTATAATATATAAACATTTAATAATGAGAAATATCATGACTGACGATTATTAAGGATGTTTATGATTATTATAAGAGCGAGTAAACAATAAATATGAATTTTAAATACTCATAAATACAATACTCTTATGATAATTACACCTGAACCCCAAATACACATACAACCTACTTTTATGTATATGTATTGTTGTATAGAATGGCACTCCAAGATCGTGGGGCTCCACAAATTTAAATTATATAATAAATTCGTTGTAATATATGTATATTCAAACATTGTATGTGTATTTGATTTTGCCTCACAAATAACCTTTTCAAAAACAATAAACGGCGGATGCCGCCCAATATCACTACTCAGTATCAGTAACATTCAACTCTATTGACAACAAACAAAATAACAAAAAGACAAAAAAAAATAGTATAGTCATTTCCTCTTTTCACATTCATGTTTTCTTTCGGAATACTCATATAATTTCCAGCATGTTTTTTCTTATTTCGCTTTTTGAATGTTGTCGTATTGACTTCGTTGTGCAAAAAGAAAGTGTTTTCTGAGTAGTGGAATATGTAGTTATGTAGTACGCAATATGGAATAAATTGCAGTTATTAGATCATAGTTAAAAACTGTCAAATGTTTATCTTCATTATAGTTTGTTGTTTGCCTAGTGTCGTTTTTATACAGGGTCATTCCATATCAATTCAACAAAAAATAAATAAAAATAATTTTCTCACCCACCATCTCAGATTTTGATGAAACTTGGGTTATTTGTTCTCCCTACAGAGATAAGTAACCACACCAAATTTTAACCCTCTATCTCTCGCCGTTTTCATTGTATAGGGTTTCAAAGTTTTGAAATTTTTGTGTTTTTAACAATCGGGGACGAGACTTGCTAACCTTTTGAAAATAATTTGTAACTTTTTTATTTATCATCCAATCATTGTGAAATTTTGTAGTTATATACTCTAAAGTATAAGGATTCTAGAAAAAAGTACACGACACGTTTAAGTAAAACTACTAAGGCTGGAAAAAATGTTTTATTTGCATCTTTGTAGTTTTTTCGGTAAAAAAACATGGTTTAGCATTAAATTAAATATCACAGAAAGGGTAATCACAAACTTTTTTTTTTTAAATAATCCTCAATACATGAAGGTTTATCATATGAAAAAATAAAATTTATGGATGATGAATTGAAAGTAAAATTGATGAATTGACATTAGTGAAAATTACTCTTTTACTATCCAGGACGAAGCCCATGGATACCACTGGACATCTGAGTCTTGCACTGTACATCCTATTATAATTAACCTTAAAAGTATTGAAGGAGAAAGATTAGTTTTGTCTCTTTGTGTCATATCTGACGACAAGAATATGATGTTTGTATGGTCTACAAAACTCAAGAAATTGTGACAGAATTCATTAAACAAAAGTATTCACATGTTACAAAAATCCACTATTTCAGTAATGGCAGTGCAGGCCAATATAAAAATAAATTTAATTTTATAAACCTTTGTCTGTATGAAAAAGATTTTAAGATCAGAACGCAGTGGTCATTCTTTGCAACTAGCCATGGGAAAACTGAGTGTGATGGTAGAGGAGGCACTGTTAAAAGGCTAGCACGAAAGGAAAGTCTACAAAGACCTCTTGGACATCAAATATTATCTCCAGCAGATTTGTTTGAGTTTTGTAAATTCAACATCACTAAAGTTAATTTTCCTTTTATTTCTAAAGATAAATCTCCAAATACTCATAAACTCGTGTATGAATTCTGTAGTATTCCATGCCTCCCCCGATCCATCTACTTTAGTTTCTTGTGCCTCAGCCATGACTCCCCAATTTATGTATAATACCCTTTATATAAAAACCACTACAACCCTCCTATTACACAATAATTATACACATTAATTCAAAATACCCCATACATAAAAACGTTATCAATATGTAAAAGTAAACACATAATCATCTCACAAGTACGTTACGCTACCACAACATAACCACAAAATATACATTTAACATATATGATAATTTCACAAACATGCCGTTACCCAAATCCTACCTTCTGTGTCTCAAACAGGTCTATTTCATATAAAAATGTATATCAAAATCCTGGCAGGGTCGCCAATTGTAAAGTTATAATAATTTTGTAAATACTAATTGCCAGAATCTTACCTACCTTGCGATCTCCATCTTCGCACTTACCTTCAAACAACATCAGAAAATTTCAGGACCGCCAATATATTATTTCAGGAAAACATATAAACCTTAACACTCTTTCCCTTAAAAAAAAAAAAAAAACTAATAATTTTGATAACTGACCTCCCTTAATTCAGAAAATTCACAGAATCATTAGGTGAGTTTTCCAGTACAGACAAATAAGGAATGGTTATGGCGAAATAATTACTCTAACACATATTCATGCTATTCAAATAAACTTTTATTTTGAATCAAATTTAAAACTCTTTCTTTCTTTTACTTTTTATATGTGCTTTCTACGAATCTCTTATTCTATAACATCTTACTATACTAACCCCTACTTACAAACTAGTACTTTTGTAATACTCTCTCTCTCTCTCTCTCTCTCTCTCTCTTTCTCTCTTACACTTACATATCTATATTTTTCACCCTCCTTTTACTGAGCTCTTTTAATTATCGTTTTCTTCGCTTCGCGTCAACATGATTACTTTTCTATTGTACCCGCATGTGCTATCCACAAAGTTCCGCTCATGTTCACTTCATCACAACTAAACACTGTTCTAATACTTCACTTTTACATATTCTGTTTCTGTTACTGGCACTCTCTCTTCAATTTGTTCTTCTTTTATCTTATAATACGTTTCGGTAGGTCTCAGCTACTATAATCGCTTTGACCTACCGAAATTTCTGAGGCTAAGTTATAACGCCTGAACTGGCTTAAATGGTCTAGTCGACTGCTTGCTGACTGGTTCCCAACTGGGCGTGGTTGTATACTATGCAAGGCGTTGGGCGTCGACCACATGGCACTCAAAACGGACATCTTTTTCCAACTCGCTTTATGATTGGTTTCGAAAGTTCCATAATATTTCACGTTGCTAACACGTGGTAGATTCTCTGCCACAAACTAAGCACTTTTTCCGACGACCTATTCGTCCTCTGTTACTATTCCCACCGTACCTGCCTCTACATGGTACTGACCAAGACACATGGTGTCCATTAATAATTTCCAGTATACGTCGATCAAAAAATAGGGCCCCATCACTTTTGCTCCGTTACAACAATAAACCATATACGCCCGCCATGGTAGTTAAAAGTATTAATCGTCATGCTGTAAAGCTGAAGGATAATTATTGCCAAATATGTTACATTTTTTGAATGTATACATAATAATTTATATATGCAGGAATCAAGATCTCACAGAAGGCAGTACATATCCCCAGTGATACGTGCTGCACAGAGGTTATATCGTATTTGCTTTGTGTGTTACACATCTCCCAGAATATGTATATAAAAATACACTTAATTGAATTCTGTATCGAAAGGGGACTTTTTCCTGAGTTTCTTAGCCAAAATTTGGATTAAAGACACTGGTTTCCACTGTCCACAGAGAGATTAAGTTTTCAAAAAAATGTCTGCATAACAAATGTCAATGCGCATTACATATCCCCAGGGGCTTGTAACACAGTCAACATATTAAGAAATTCTGTGAATCGTGAATATTAGCCACTGTTGTATGGTAATTGCAGGACTTGGGAATTGATTAAGGCATAATTGGTGACATCATTGTCAGACAATTCCTCTGTCTCCAGTTCAGTACGAGGCACAGCTAGAATGAATACGGAACAGCACTTATGGAAAGAACCACACCCAACCTCAAAATTTGCAATTAAGTATAACATCGGCAACCTACCACTATTTATACTATCTATGCACACAATCAATGACAAGAGGTGGGAATTATAAAAAACAAACAAACAAATAAGTGTGCTTGTGTGTATATGAGAGAGTGGATGGACAGTGGATTTTTATCTACACAACTCTAAAGCGAAAAAGTGCTGGTTATTTGATTCTAAATGTTTACTTTTATTTCAGTAAAACAATAACTAAGAAACAGTGTGAGGGTAATCTCTAAGTTATTTGGTTTGAAATTTCCTAGTTGATTTTAGAACTATAACTCATCAGCATAACATGTTTTTTGTTAATTTAAGATAGTAAATGCATTAAAGGCAACCAAATTCACTGTAATAGAAAATAAGATAAATATAAAGCTGCAGCATTGTATGAAAACGTACTAGTAAAGCTAAATTTCTGTACAGTATATGCTATAATATTCAATTTTTCTTCTTCATTTTTTACATGTAATACCAATACTTTTTTTTTATAGATGAAGAGTAGTTAGAGTTCACAATTAAATTATAATTTATTACAAAGAAACAGCACTTGGACAATATACATAAGATGATGTTTGAGTTATACAATACAAGATTTTACTATTATGACTTTACATTGTGTTTTGTTATTTGTCACCTCACCCCGACCTAACCTCTGCTTATGGACTCATCTAAACGGATCTGGACCAGGTATTCTTCTATAAGGGCTGGTGTAAATATTTTTAGTATTCCAGTTATTGAATATTTTGGGGGACAATGCTACTGTTTCCTCATTCCGCCTGTCAAAATGTGGTGGCGACCTGGGGATTGTATGTTTTTGGGATTGTTTAGGGAGGGCTCTTCTTTTCGCATGACTACATATTATGGTTCGTTTGTGCCCACTATGGTTATATAATGTGGTGAAATAATGAGAAACCACGCTTATGTACAACAGAGCTAAAGGTAAAAAACAAACAACTACCTAAATGTGCAAGTTGTAAAAGCCTAAACATGGGAACAATTCATAAGATAGCGCTAAAATTTAAACAAACTGCTAGCATAGAAAAAGGTTGGTATGGAGAACCATGCATAACTTCCATTTCTAATTAATTATAAAATTATTTTTAATACTGTTAGGAGAAGCCTACTGAACAATCCAGAACATTCTCCACCCCCCTCCAGTGAGGCAGCTGTTGCATCATTCAAGTAGGTGGTTCTAGTGAATTCCAGGAACACTTGAAATACGCATTAAGCCGCTGGCATGGAGTAAGTAGGGAAAGCTGTAATGGACCTCTGCGCGACCTATATAAGACCATAGCAACTGGGTTGTCAGTTCAGTTACGTGAGCGATTTTTGCTAGTGCGGATTGAGTGTTTGTCGAAGTGAGGTAGTATTGTGTTAATAATTGTGTGAAACTTTATTACTAGACATTGTTACTGCGTGTGGATAAATCTAACTAGAAATATTGAACTAGTTAATTACAAACTGTGCAATTGTGATAACTGAAGCTGATGACTAGTGACGTAATAGGTGTCTTGTATTTTGTTTTCCACTGTATTATACAGTGACCAAGAAGACCGTGGTAACAATACGTACACAAAAACTCAGAACGAAACCAAATCTATTAGCATGCTTTTGGTATAAATGCTGAGAAAGATAATCAAAATACAAACTGTACCTAGTTGTTAATATTTTAAAAATGAAGAATTAATTTGAATAAATTATCTTTAATTTAAACAATCTGAAAGAAAGCATATACCGCCAAGCGTTTGTTTTCTGTGACTTTCTGAAAACAAAAATTATTTTGTTTACGTATCCAAGATTACATTGTATGGAATAATATCAATTCTTAATATTTTATTGAAATTTGTAAGCTTTCAATTGAATAAATTTATAACATCAACACAAATAATTACCCCCTTCAACTACCCTTTAATTTATGGATATTTCGTCTACCTTTCTACAGAGGATTATTATGACCTTCTTTTCAGGATACTTTATTTATCAAAATTAAGTACTTTACTCTTGTTAAAACGTAAAATGTTGCAGGTAAACTACTCCTTCCTATTAACCGATCTTCACCAAAATCAATAGGCCTTGAGTCCTCTACAATTCGGGCACACATGCAAAAAATTATTTGATTCTGTTTGAATTTGCGACGGTTACCGTTCGCCATAGAAAAAATTCTACACACAGACACTTTTCAGGAAATGACTTTTCTTAATGTTTTGAGGGTAGTACAATCAGAATGTGCCCTTATCTCAAACATGATTTTTTTCGTGATCATCATAATTCCATTTCTTTACGGAACATGGAAGTAAATGCACTGATTTACTTGATACATATAATTTATCATTTGTTCTGAGTCTGCAATATTACATTTGTGTGACTAACTTTGTATAAAGGTACCACTAAAAATAAAACTGAGGTTATTTGGGTTATGTTCACGCCTTGCATTACATAATGAAACCCATACTATGAATCAAAAGTAATGTATATGAGTAAATGGTTAACCATAAAAATCAGTATGGAGAACCATACATGACTTCCATGTTGTAAGATTTATGTTTAAAATAATTTACTTGAATTCAGTTTGATAATTTCTAAAAAAAATTTCCCCACCTTGTAAATCTAGTTTTATGTTTAACAAATTGATTGAAATGTTTCCACAGAAACAACTTCTTTGTTGCCTATAAAGTAGTACACATAGAAATAAAAAATTATCTTCTCTCCCTTCAACTATCATTTTCATTTATAGAAACTTACTGCCTCCCCCTTCAACTATGCTTTTCATTTATAGATATTTCACGTCTACCTTTCTACAGAGGATTATTATGACCTTCTTTTCAGGATACTTTATTTATCAAAATTAAGTACTTTACTCTTGTTAAAACATAAAATGTTGCAGGTAAACTACTCCTTCCTATTAACCGATCTTCACCAAAATCAATAGGCCTTGAGTCCTCTACAATTCGGGCACACATGCAAAAAATTGTTTGATTCTGTTTGAATTTGCGACGGTTACCGTTCGCCATAGAAAAAATTCTACACACAGACACTTTTCAGGAAATGACTTTTCTTAATGTTTTGAGGGTAGTACAATCAGAATGTGCCCTTATCTCAAACATGATTTTTTCGTGATCATCATAATTCCATTTCCTTACGGAACATGGAAGTAAATGCACTGATTTACTTGATACATATAATTTATCATTTGTTCTGAGTCTGCAATATTACATTTGTGTAACTAACTTTGTATAAAGGTACCACTAAAAACAAAACTGAGGTTATTTGGGTTATGTTCACTCCTTGCATTACATAATGAAACCCATACTATGAATCAAAAGTAATGTACATGAGTAAATGGTTAACTATAAAAATCAGTATGGAGAACCATACATGACTTCCATGTTGTAAGATTTATGTTTAAAATAATTTACTTGAATTCAGTTTGATAATTTCTAAAAAAAAATTTCCCCACCTTGTAAATCTAGTTTTATGTTTAACAAATTGATTGAAATATTTCCACAGAAACAACTTCTTTGTTGCCTATAAAGTAGTACACATAGAAATAAAAAATTATCTTCTCTCCCTTCAACTATCATTTTCATTTATAGAAAATTACTGCCTCCCCTTCAACTATGCTTTTCATTTATAGATATTTTGCGTCTACCTTTCTACAGTGGATTATTATGACCTTCTTTTCAGGATACTTTATCAAAATTAAGTACTTTACTCTTGTTAAAATGTAAAATGTTGCAGGTAAACTACCCCTTTCCCTTTACCGATCTTCACCAAAATCAATAGCCCTTGAGTCATCTATAATTCAGGGATGTATGCACAAAATTATTTGATTCTGTTTGAATTTGCGATGGTTACCGTTCGCCATAAAAAAATTCTACTCAGACACTATTCGAAAAATGACTTTTCTTCACGTTTTGAGGGTAGTACAATCCGAATCAGCCCTTATCTTGAACACGATTTTTTTCACCATCAACATACTTCCATTTCCTTATGGGACATGGAAGTAATAATTATTAAATAGTGTGATGTTTAATTGTTAAATATTTTATTGTTAAATTAATGATAAGTTTTGATGACAATTGTGTTAAATTCTATTTGTGCTGGCATTATTTCTGATTGGCATTATTCTATCTGAAGCGGCAGTAATTTCTTGTAAAAAATGAGTGATTTGGGAATATTTTATGTACTTAATACAACATAGAATTTCCATATTTTATCTTATTTAATAACTGATTTAAATATTTTTAATTAGTAAAATTTGGAAAATTCTTTGAAGTAATTATAAATAATAAAATGTATGCTATAATAAGTATGAGTTAAGTTATTTCAGACATCACCTTAAGATATTCTATTCTGTATTTAGTGGGTTCAGCTAAATATTTTGCTTTGTATAGTATCCAAGTCACTATTTCAAAATATTTTTTTTACCTTGTATCCGTCAGTGACTTCGTTTTTGCGTTTTTCATATAGACGCGTTTCGTGACATGTGTCACATCATCAGTATCCTTCGTCAATCGTTAAAAATTCACATAAAACACATTTGCACATATTTACTATATTGTCACAATAACAACACACACATAACACGTAATAACTTCGGCTCCGTTGGACCGGTCCGACCGCGCGTGTAGTTGCCGAGCCACTAATTTAACTAAGTCAATCCTTATCACCAGTCATCGCCGCCATGCGCGATTATATTTAGGGCTGTATCATATAGTGAGTTAGACTGAAACTTTAATTGTTCGTTTAATATACTGTCACTGTTGATATTCTTATCTTTAAATGCTTTATAAATCTCAAACTCCTCGAGAGCGTCCATTAACCTACCCTTACCGTATACACGAATTGCTTTGAAATTATTACTGAAATCTGTGTAATTATGGTTATGCATCATTAGATGGCACGCATAATTAGATTTGGTCTTGTCTAAATCATTCCTTGGTAGATGTTCTTTGTATCTTTTCAAGTAAGATCTTCCAGTTTGACCCAGATAGAAACAATCACATTCATCACCTGTTTTCTCTTCTAACGGGAATGGTTGTTTTATGCGTAACAAATTAGAAATATTATTATTTGTTTTAAACGCGACTTTTATATTAAATTTAGAAAACACGTTGGATATAATGCTAGGTAAAAGGCTACCGTACACTGTCGTTATATACTTTTTATTATTATTTTTATTTTTATTTTTGTTAACTTTATTATCATTGATGGTATTATGGTGGGATCTAGTTTTATATAGGTGTCACTTAAGAAGTCTGTCTATCATCGAACTCTTGTACCCATTCGCTATTGCTATGTGCCTTATTATATCCAATTCGTCCTGAAAGTCCTTTTGGTTAAGTGGAATCGTTACCAACCTATGAACAAAACTGTTGTAAGCCGCCATTTTCTGACTATATGGGTGGTGAGAATCGGCGTGTATTGTAATATCTGTGGTGGTGGGTTTCCTATATATTTTATATTGGAATTTATTAAGATACTTGGTAACAGTCAGGTCCAAAAAATTGAGTTTATTGTCAGTCTCTGTTTCAAGGGTAAATTTATGTTCCTGCTAAGGCTGTTCAAATAATGTTTTAATTTCTCTATCTGTGGTAGCGTGCCATTAAAAACTATAAATGTGTCGTCTACGTATCGTGCGTAGAATTTAATATTATTATAAAATTTGTTTTCTCTGAGAACATGTAAATATTTTCAAAATGATGCAAGTATAAATCCGCCAGCAGTCCTGAAAGTGGCGAACCCATTGCGAGACCAAACTCTTGTAAGTAAAAATTATTATTAAAAGTGAAGTAATTCTGCTTCAACAGGACATTCAACAATAAAATTAACTCATTTATTTGTTTGTGACTCAGCTTCTCACCTTTAATGAGAAGATCTTTTACGATTGAAATTGTGTCATGAACCGGCACGTTGGTGTATAAATTAACTATGTCAAATGAAGCGATTTTGTACGTAGGTGAGAGTTCGATATCCTGGACCCTTTTAATAAAGTCAATACTATTTTTTATGCTGTGATTATTTTTTAAAACGATACTACTTTTAATAATATGATATAATTTCTTTGCCGTCTTATAGCCAGGTGCAGATGAGGGGTCTGACAGGAATATTTGCCTTATGTATCTTCGGGAGTCCCGTGAGCTGCGGGGCTCGTGCATTTATTGGTTTTATATAACGGCAAACATTATCATCAAACAAACTACCACAACAATTAATAATGCCATTTAGCTGTTTGACATATTCATTGGTAGGGTCACTGTTCAATGTCAAAATGTTATTGTTATCTATAAATTCAAGTACTTTGTTATTGTTTTTAGAGCATATTCCTAAAGCAAATAATAATAAATCCAGTTTCGCACGACATTTAATAACAAAAGGTCATAATTATACTAGTTTCGAAAACAATTTTGTAGTGTTACATACTTGCAAAAAAGGTAAATTAATGGATAGCCTAGAGGAGCTCGAAATATATAAAGCTACAAAAAACGCAACAACCAAAAATAATATATTAAATGATCAAATGAACTTCGGGTCTAATAACCTGTTTGACACTGCTATACGGTTGAATAATAATTATAACTAGTCGTAAGGAAGTAGCGGTACAGCGCGCATGCATGCGAGTGCTCCGAACGATTCAGTTGTTCCATTTTAAATTATGACATAACCACAAAATGTGGTACACATTCACGTTTTAAATTAGTTTTGTGTATCTGAAGATGGGATTTTGTCCCGAAACGCGTCATTAGACAAAAAGAAACTAGTGTCACTAAGGTGGACCAAAATAAGGTAATTTAGTTAATTGATAACCATAAAGTGACTCGGTACGTAAAACATGAATAGATTAAATTAGAACCATACCAGGTAAAAATTGCGTATACACTTCAAAATCAAGAGCTTAAACTATTTAAAACTAATTTAAATATTAAATTTAATAAAATTTGTCTACATCAAAATCTTATCCCAAATTACGCTAAAATCAAAATTAACGAAACCTCTAGAATAGCCAGAAAAACCGATCAATTTGCAAGTAAATACAGGATAAAAGAAGAAATTAAATTCTTATATAAGAAGAAAATCTCATTAAACTCACCTGTATTTAAATCGCATTTAGAACTATATAATAACGTGTGACGATTTTAAATGTATCAAAAAAAAATCGCACAGATTAAAATTTTTTAATTTTAATAAGTAAGAGTATCATACACCCTTACCTATACCCAGATTCCTGAATCAACTTGAAACATTCCAGTACCAACACGCCAAGAAAAGTATTAAGTAGTGAATAATAATAATAATTACTTAAATAATTAAAAATGCGACTAGAGAAATAAAGAAATCCCTAAGTCATAATAAAATAAACATAAAGTATTTATCTTCTAATTAATGAATAAATAATAATAGAAAAAGTACGAACTATTTTCTTAGTGCGTAAATACGCCCTAGCTTACTGAGCCCTCTCCCGTAAACCGTACGCGCATTCGGCCGTAGAACGTCGCAATGAGTAGACGTGAGTTTTGGTGTTGTACACATATACGTATGTGTAAGTTCTCTAGAAGCATATCCAGCGTGAAATCTTGTTATTGTGAATAATGTAGTGTCTAGAGTTTGTGAGAAAATATATAAATAAAATAGAAAAAGGTAGCCAACACATCTCTTAAAAACAAAATCAAATGTAAGTGTAACATAGTTAACTACTAGACTGTAGTACTGCAAAGTGAGAACTATAACTGTGATTAAAATAAAGAAAATGTGAACTACAAGAATCTGCACTAAGAAAAGTGAAATTACAACATTTGGAACTTCAAGTACACAACCTATCTTCGAGAGCTTCAAGTAAACTAAAAATCAACCCGATGTAGATACACCAAGAACAACGTACTCAACCCGTAGAAGACAACTGGAGATGTCCCAAGAATACAACAACAACCTCAGGTGATATCAAACCACAACTTTTGTAAATTTCCCTTAATAAGAAGTAACAAAGAACTTTAAAGAACTTTCGCAATGTAATGAACAAATTATCAGATTTGTATATTTTGTAATTTTGTAAGAAGTAATAGTAACCGTAATGTATATATTGATAAATTAATAATTTTGAGAAAATTGAGACCCGGATCCGTGGTATTAAAAGTAACAGTTATATGAATAAATTTTGATATAACAAGAATTATATAATTAAGATCTTTGAAGCAGTAAAAGCACTATTTACTAAAATAACTTTCTTTAAAATCAGGAATAATGTTTGATTAATATTTCAATAGCAATAAAGAGATGTTTTAGCTAATACCTAGTGAGTGAATAAGTTTATGCAAACCTTGTCAGTTTCCTATATCATACTTGTTTTGTAATTTGTTAGTAAGAGTTTTACTAACAACGGCAGCTGGTTTAGTTTACTGGTAAAGAATTAAACTAGTTCCCGATTTTTGTGTTGTCTTGCCAAGGGGCGGCACAAATGTTCATCCCGCTCTATGCGATTCAATCACACAACATATTAATAAATACGTTAAGAATAAAATTAGATTCCAGAAGAGTAAACAAACTAATAAAATTGGCCGTCTGATAAGCAACCAAAACAATAATAAATTCAATAATAAACATACTTTCTATCCTAGACTAATAAATATGACTAACATGGTTCTCACGAGCACAGAGGAAAATCTTATCAATAAAGGACTGAATTACAATTTTCCACCGAATCTTAAAAATAAAAATAACATAATTAAAGAAACAGTTGAAGCCGAATCTGTAATTAAGTGCGTTCCAGACTTAAATGAACGAAATTAACTATGAATATTAATAAATATAGATTCAATAAAGCAATTAATAACATTTATCATAAACAAAAGAAATTAAATTATACAAAAACAAAACATGAACAACTAACAGCTATACAACTAAATAAAAAACTCTTACAAAATAACATTTACTTAAATAAGGTTGATAAAGGCAATACTATAGCATTAATAGACATGGACGAATATAAACAAAAGGTATACAGATTCATTAATAATAACAACATAACATAGCTAAATATTGATCCCACAACAAAATACAAGTTAGAATTGAATAAAACAATAAATAAATGTACAGATCTGTTTCAGAAACATATACGCTACTCACTAAAACCAATAAAAGCTAGTGCACCGTGGTTAAAAGGTCTACGCAAGGTACACAAAAAAGACACACCGATTATACCTTTAGTAAATTTTACAACCGCTCCAAGCTATAAAGTAACAAAAGCCTTGGTAAAAATAATCAAACAACATATAAGCTTAGATAATAACCAGAGTATAAAAAGTTATAAAGATTTTAATGAAAAATTGCGTCATATTAATATTAAGCCTAGTTACAAGCTAGTGTCTTTTGACATAGTGGACCTGTATACCAATGTCTCAATTGATGAATGTTTAAAATTATTCAAGCAAAATTTAATAAATAACAATACCTCGGAATTAAGAAAAATTAATCAGTTAATGTTAATATTAGAAATAGTACTTAATCAAAACTATTTTTCGTTTGATGGTTCTTACTACAAACAAAATGAGGACCTAGCAATGGGTTCTCCACTTTCAGGTATCCTCGCTGATATTTATTTGAATCATTTAGAAAATACAAAAATTTTAAAAAATATTTATTTTGACAATAAAATAGTATATTATTCAAGATACGTGGACGACACCTTCGTTATTTTCAATGGTAACAATAGACAGATCGAGTCATTTAATTACTATTTAAATAAAATACATAAGAAAATAAAATTCACTATGGAAATTGAAGAAAACAAAAATATTAATTTCCTGGATCTAACATAACAAATAATGGTAATGACCTGAAATACAAAATATACAGAAAGCACACATGCACAGATATGGTTATACATGCTAAGTCATATCATCCTCCAGCCCAAACAATGGCTGCATTTAACAGCTTTATTGACAGATTACTTTGTGTTCCCCTTAATAAGAAGACCATGATCAAGAAGTAAATATTATAAAACAAATAGCTCTAAATAATGGTTACAAGCCAACAATAATTAATAGAATGATAATGAAACATAAAAAACGTTTAGAAAATAAAAATAAAAATACCAACATTATTAACCAACATAATAAAAAACAAAAAAATTCCTTTCAGCTAATTATACTGGTTTGATGTCAAATATTTTAAAATCTGTTTTTAAAAGTAAAGGATATATTTCATTCAAAACATGTAATAATGTAAAAAAATTTTTCAAAACTAAAATAAATATTCCTTTAAAAAATAAATCAGGAGTCTATAAAATAAAATGCGATAATTGTGAAGCATTCTACATTGGCCAATCCGGAAGAGATTTTTATACAAGATTTTTAGAGCATATTCCTAAAGCAAATAATGATAATTCCAGTTTCACACAACATTTAATAACAAAAGGTCATAATTATACTAGTTTTGAAAAGAATTTCGTAGTGTTACATACTTGCATAAAAGGTAAATTAATGGATAGCCTAGAGGAGATCGAAATATATAAAGCTACAAAAAACGCAACAACCAAAAATAAATAATATATTAAATGATCAAATGAACTTCGGGTCTAATAACCTGTTTGACACTGTTATACGGTTGAATAATAATTATAACTAGTCGTAAGGAAGTCACGGTACAGCGCGCATGCATGCGAGTGCTCCGAACGATTCAGTTGTTCCATTTTAAATTATGACATAACCACAAAATGTGGTATACATTCACGTTTTAAATTAGTTTTGTGTATCTGAAGATGGGATTTTGTCCCGAAACGCGTCATTAGACAAAAAGAAACTAGTGTCACTAAGGTGGACCAAAATAAGGTAATTTAATTAATTGATAACCATAAAGTGACTCGGTACGTAATAAAACGAATAGATTTATATCCCAGTATAAACTTTGATGGTGGGATATACTATAGATATGATAAACTGGAGCAAAGTTGTAGTAAGTGACCCCCCTATGACACAGCATATATCTTAATACGATTTGATGAAGTTTATAACGGAAACAGGAAAAACCAAAAACCAATGTCCAGCTTCTGTTGAGTTCTCTGTTTCCGTGCCACATCCAAGCTGTCGAAAGAGTTGTAAAACTAGTAATAGCATCCTCTTTGTCTGTATATGGCCAATCCACAAGAGATGGGTTCATAAAAGCTAAAATAGAGTCCAACAAATGTATGTCAAAATTTGAAACAAAAAACCTTTTAAAGTTCATGAAAAGTGACTATAAGACTTTATAATGAAAATGAACATTTTGTTGCAATCTTATATCTTATCCTTTTGAAAACTTCATCATGTACACTTCATTCTGTATTTTTAATAAAATGTCATGTTTTGCATAAAAAATTTATGTTCACTGTAGTAGGTAGCTTTTATTTCAAACCAGAATAAATGTTATGAGGATGAATAAAATCTTGAGAAATGTGATTTTAAACATAAAACATTAATATTAAATCCTTGAAGCGCCTATAACAACTGTCTTAGAGGAAAAACGATTTGCAGTGCATATTATGATACCAAAAGGTAGGTTATGGCAGCTATGAAAACCAAAACTTCAAAACACATTTTTTTAATGATTTTATTATTTTCATGATTTTTCAGACAAAATATGAATTTTCAAACTTTCTGCAGCACCTATAGCATTTATCGTAGGTAAATGAAACTTTGCTGTCTATTTTAAAATATCAAAAGGCAACTTTTGGTGGCTATTAGAAAGTTCTAATTGGTCAAGTATAAATCTGACCCATTTTCCATTCTACACTGATGGGCAGAGTTTTACCTAAAATCACACAATGCAAAGATTAAGGCAACTCCTATTTGCCTTATGTGCATAGATAAAATCCAATAACAATTTGAGTTAAAAATGAAAAGTATCTCTTTACCGCGGACGAGTATACCTAATTAGTAGTACAAATTGATGATCCTTAGGCAGTAAAATTGGACAATGAGTACGCTTATCACTAGTATTTTGACATCGACATCTTATTAATCTAAACTCATTAACAAAAGGCCCAAGCTGTTGAATTCCTGAGCAAGTTGTACGACCAGCTGCAATATCCCAGAGTTCTACAGACAAGTAACCTGGTATATGTATGTACCCTGTTTAGTGGCAGTCCCATATATATTGTTACGACATCACAGAACAGTCTACGTGTTTGTCAAATGTGCCACAAGAATCTCGATGTAATGCGTTGTGGCGTACGTGCTTGTCGATGCATTTTCAAGAGGTTTCTAGAAGGCGCCAGCCGCATGGACTGTGTAAAGCCCGCAGTTAATTACG
Source organism: Magicicada septendecula (assembly GCA_034769895.1). Classification (NCBI taxonomy): domain Eukaryota; kingdom Metazoa; phylum Arthropoda; class Insecta; order Hemiptera; family Cicadidae; genus Magicicada; species Magicicada septendecula. Next base: position 95,629,385 of record CM068373.1, read on the forward strand.
TAGTTCACATGAGCACTAAGACGCAATTAGGAACATTCTGGTCTGCGAGCATTGTATAAATACTTGGCGGCAGTAGTTTTTCAGTATTAGTGCGATATATTGACAGCGCGGTTCGAGAGTTATTGTCAGGTGAAATTACTGTGCGCGTTCAAGTGATTATTAGTTAAGTGTTGTGTTTTATAATCAGACGGTAATTGTAATACAACTGTGTTTAATTTTAGTGGACATTTTACTGCGTGTGAACAATGTTTATTTGATTTGTTGTAGAGACTGTGTTGTTAATTACGAACTGTTAACTGTGGAAATTAAAGCTGGTACTTAGTGGCTTAATTGGTGTCTTGTATTTTGTTGTTTTCCACTGTACCTACGACGATCGAGTAGACTGTCGTAACAGTGGTGTCAGAACTGGGATAAAACGGTTAACAGTGGAAACAGTGGACACTTTGTACAAGATGAGTGTAATTCGTAATTAATCGGTAAACAATGGATGCCAGTCAGATGATGGAAAATTTACAGTTGCTGCTGTTACAGCTGGAGAAACGACAGGATAAGAAACACAGACAGGAGGCAAAAGAGACAAAAGAAGAACGCCGACAGGAAAGAGAGGAACGGAAGCGTGAAACAAGACATCAAAGCATTAATACAGGAGCACAAACAGATGCAAGAACATAGTACCACAGAATTGGGTCTCCTACGAGGTGACCTTAATAAACAAGTTACTAAAATATCAGAGGTACAAGAATCAATGACATTAAAAATAGATGAAGTCGAAAAATCTGTCTCGAGTGTTGAAGAATCAATGTCTACAAAAATATCTGACATAGGAGAATCCATGTCAAATAAAACAGCTGAAGCAGAAAAATCTGTCTTGACTGTGGGAGAAACTATGTCAACAAAAATATCTGCAGTAGAAAACTCAATGGCAAACATAAGAGAACAAATTAAAAGTGAAGTTGAGCATTGGCTGAAAATGCAGCCAAAACAACTTTGTGAACAAACTGTAAAATGATAACAGAAAAAGACGCAGAAAATAAGTCAACAGAGAAAGTAACTTTACCTGCAGTAGGGACAGTTCATGTCAAAGCTCCAACCTTTGACGGAAGCAGTCACTGGGCAACGTACCTCCACCAATTTGAAGCTGCTGCATGCGCAAATAATTGCACAGAGAAAGACAAGGCTGTTTCACTCGTTCTTGCATTAAAAGGACCGGCGGCAGAATTACTATAGAAAGTGCCACCTGAGAGCCAGAACACCTATGCCGAGTTGATAAAAGCTCTTGAATTACGGTATGGTGATAAACATTTGCGAGATGTGTACTGCACCCAGTTGAGAGCAAGGCGACAGCATTCCGGGGAAAGTCTTCAAGAGTTTGAAGTAAGTATTGACAGACTTATTAGATAGGCCTATCCTGAAGCACCAAAAGATTTTCGAATAAGGTTTGCAGTGCAGACATTTATTGATGGCATCGGAGATTGTGAACTTCAGCAAGGGTTACGAATGGCAAGACAGCGAAATAGCTCAGAAGCTCTTGTTCACGCCCTAGAGTTTGAATCTGCCAAGATGGCATCCAGATATTCCATCATGCATCTCCTTCAAAACAGACTGCACTTTACTTTGGGGAACTATCAACTGCATGACCATGTCTCGTCCATCTGCACTTTCCCAAGCCCTTTTCATCAATACGTTTTCTAAGGTGAGAGATTCCCATTGTGCCCAGTAGCCCTTCAGCACTTTGGAACCATGGCAGATATCTTGCCAATCCAGGCAGCAACCTTCCTCTTTTGCTGTCAAGATCGGTCCAATGTCTTCATCAGTAATCTGTTCTTGTCGACAGTCTTGTGTTGTCCAGCTGTCAGAAAGGAAATCTACAGTGATGGCTTGAACATGTTCGCTTGAGTTTTATTCTTCCTTTTTGTGGCAATGTCGGCAGTCTTCCGGGCACGGTCTTCGTGATAAGCCATCTGCATTACCATGCAGGCACCCCCGTCAATGTTGTACCTTGAAGTTGTACTCTTGCAGACGTTCGAGCTACCTTGCCAACTGTCCTTCCGGATTCTTAAATCTTAAGAGCCATGCAAGCGCGGCATGATCGGTACGTAGTGAAAACTTTTGAACTGCTTTTGTTCATGAATTAATGCTTTGATGTCATCTGCCTCCTGCTTGCGTTTTTCATCCTGTCGTTTTTCTGCTTCTTCCGCCTCCTGTCTGCATTTCTCATCCTGTCGTTTCTCTGCTTCTTCCGCCTCCTGTCTGCGTTTCTCATCCTGTCATTTCTCTGCTTCTTCTCTTTCTTGTATTCGTTCTTCTTTTTGTCGTCTTTCTGTTTCTTCCGCCTCCTGTCTGCGTCTTTCCTCTGCTTCCAGCAGGAGGGTTTTCTGTCTCTCTTCCGCTTTCTCTGAATCCTGTCGTCGTCATTCTTCTGTCTGCAACAACAGCGCCTGGAAATTTTCCATCATCTGACTGGCATCCATTGTTTTTCGATTAATTACGAATTACTCTCATCTTGTACAAAGTATCCACTGTTAACCATTCTATCCCAGTTCTGACACCACTGTTACGACGGTCTACTCGATCGTCGTAGGTACAGTGGAAACAAAATAAGTACAAGACACCAATTAAGTCACTAATCACACCTTTAATTGTTATAGTAGAACAGTTCGTAATTAACAACACAGTGTCTACAACAAATCGAATGAAATTGTTCATACGCAATAAAATGTCCACTAATATTAAAACTCAACTGTATTACAATTATACCGTCCGAATATAAAACGCAACACTTCACTAATAACTACTTGACGTACACCGTAATAACTCGAACTGCTCTGTAAATATATCGCACTAATACTCTCGAACCGCACAGTCAAAAATCTCGCATTGAACTGAAAACTAAGGCCGCGACGCGATGTATTTATAGTTACGCTCACACACCAGAAGCTTCCAAACTGCGTCTTATCTCTCGCGAACTACGTAAATTGCTACGGCCTTGACACAGTCCGAGCGCCCGAGCGGAGCCTGGCACAGTCGAGAAAATTCTCGCAAAATGCGTTTAGTAGCACGTACACCACACGCTTACGTCGAGATCTTTCTGGCGCATTCGATAAACGCGTAGATTGTTCTGGGCTGTCGTAGCAACATGTTACCACAAATTTTACAAACATTATTATTTATGTTTAAGATTCCTACACATAACTTAATACATAGTACACTCATAATGAACATTGCGATTATTACATGAAAATAAACAATTCACATTTAATTTTAATCAAAATGTACACACTTTACAGCTTTATTTTATCTTTAAATTCTATTAAATCTTTTACTTGTTTCATTTATTATTCCATTTCAACTATGATTTTTCTATTAAGTATTTTCATTATCAATTGGTTTGGGTGATTCTCAGTTATTCACAATGATTTGATTTATTGACTGGGCATTTATATAACCTTACTCACCTTCTTTCTATTAACAACCACTAACAGATTTACATAGAGTGACACCAATCTCTCACTAATAACCCCCTTCAACACTAATTCCACTTAAATCATTTTCCTATTAAAATAAAATATCTAATACCCTCTTTGTACTAGGATGTGTGTTCCCTAACCTGGCAATTCCATTCATATCCTTTTGCCCTTCCCCCAAATATTGGCAAACACTCTTCGACCCTTCTCAATTACCTGCCCAATGACGCACGTTGATCATTCCTTACCACCTCACCCTCACTACAAAATTTCACCATTAACTATTTACTCTCCTATTTACATTACTCACACTACTCTACATATATGCATTATCGCTACTGTGTCCCTACTATTAACCCTGTTTCTGTCTTATTTTTACTCCCAAAAATTCTTATTTTATCTAACACCCATTTATGTTAACTCTGACTGACTCAAATGCCTTATTGAAATAATCATTATCACCCAAACCCTAACTTTTACATTTTACTTTAATATGACCATTGACAATTACACTAGAAAATTCATCACTTACCTCATAATAACAATGTGACTCAATATCCAAACATATTATATGTTTAATCACTTACATAATCATTATATAATCTAAAACTCAAAAAATCATTTAAATTCATCATCAAAGCTCTTCTGTACAACATTTTAAATTAATTAATTAATCTCCAATTATTTAAATCAATCAATTATTGAAAACACAAGTTATTTTAATTACTTTATTCCAAAACAATTACAATTCATTTATTATCACCTTCCTGAATATTCTCATTATTTATTTAGTCTGATAAATACATTATTATTATTAAATAAATTTCTGCTACATACACATTGTTTACATAAAATACCTTTTACAACACAAACACAATTAATTTCACTAGAAATTTATTTACAATTTTTTGTCATTACTTTTCTGTTTACCACACCTCATTACATAATCTAGCCAGGTCATTACATTAACTAAAATATTTAAATGTCCATTCACAGATTTTTTATTTAACCCCCATCATCATATAATAATCTGATCTTATGACTACACCATTCATTTATAGTTAAATACATAGTGCTATTATAATTATAATAGTCATCATTATTACTTTTTTCCATTGTATCAATACTATTGATAATAAAAATATTATTGCATACTATCAATTCAAAATTCCTGTCGACATCGGGTATGGTAATTTCTCCTTTAGTATTTTCTGTTAAAGTAAGGTAAGTTATTAATTCGTCAACATTATCATCTACTGTTGCTACTACCTCAGTTTCAATACAAGGTGAGTACTCACTATAATTACCAGCTCTCTCTACATCTAACCTTTCTACAAATTCTTCATAATTTCTATTCACCTTCAATAATTTTATCTCCCTATCTACACACAACTCTCTCTCTAAATCTTTCTCACCATAACGCCATATCACACTTTCTCTACCATCCCATACAGAGGGCACTAACTCATAAAAATTCAGAGAACAACTCAAAGACCTCATGTCTTCAAATAATAAGGGACTCTTGCCCTTCAACAACAACATTTGTAAACATCTTGGTTCACAATAAACCTGGGGAAAATTTACCCTCTGCAACCCCTCTACCTCTATACTCTTCTCTCCACTTTCTCTCTGACTCATCAACACACACTAACATTCCATTATTACATTCTACCTCCTCTAAAATTTCGTCACCACTATTTTTAATTATATCATCATAATTCTCACCCCTACTTACCTCACTATATGTCATCTGACCGACTTTATTTTCGTTTAATTTATCTGTTTCTCCATTATTCCCTACCCCCACTATACTCTCATTATTACAATTAACACCATTACAACCACTTTCCTTATTGTTCATTATCTGATTTAATTTACCTTATAACTTTTTCTTCATTTCGTTAATTTTTTCCTTGCAATTGTAATTTATCGATTCTACTATCTGCTCTTTCATACTCTCATAACGTGTATTAATTTTGTTTACTTGTATACTAAAATTAATATTTTGTTGTTTCATTTCCTCTCTCATCAACTTTATCTCATTATTCTGTTCATTGAATTCATCATTAAAATTACTTTTAATTTCTTTAATTTCGCTTTTGAAATTATTCAAATTTTCATTTTGTTTGTCACATTTACTATCTAAATTGCCACACTTAATATCTATCTTTAACAGCAACTGCATCATACTCATCATCTTACTATTATTCTCTTTCTTAATTGAGGTTGGCGTCGATTGACTGGTTACGCCTTCCATTATTCTCGATCCAGTCTCGCTGAAATCGCTATTTATTTGCCTTTCTGTCTGGCTTGTCAGTGAAGCTGACTTCATTGTTAATATTTTCATTAATATTCATCATTTTATATTATTTAATTCTTACTCATTTACAATACACATTTATCAATCATATTATAACCTTACTATTTATATTTATACACTTTTTTTTTTTTTTAGTTACCTCGAACAACCATTCCGATCTCCCAAGTAGGCCTATATTTATATAAAAAAATATTTTTATATAAATGTCCCTAAGTTCGGAAGCCAATTGTAACTCTGATTTCTTTACTTTAATTATTTATTTACTATTTCACTTGTTAGCGTCTTTTTTCGTTCAGATGCCATCTTTAAGGTTTACCAACTATATATATAATTGTTACTTACCAGGGTTCTTTTCGGCGAACGGGAGAACAGATTATGGTTATTCGAAATAAAGAAAACTTTACTTGTTTCCCATGAATTAAGTTTTATTGAAATTATTTCTCTCCTTACGTTTTTATCATAAACAAACTATTTCTTCCTCTCCCTTATCTGTTATGAAATTAACAGTAAATGATATATATTGATTATATGGTTATTTCAATATAATGAAATAAAAGACGGTATATAAATTCAAAACAGCAAGAAATTAAATACAAACTAATCTTAAACACCACAAACCAGCCTTCTTTGTCTAACATGCTTTTTTACTCACACATGCACACAACCATCCCATTCCCTTAGAGATCTCATTTTTAAAATATAATAATCATGTTAAATTTTGATTTTAGCCCTTATTCAAATATTGTTATGCCCCTTTTTGTTACTTATCTTGATAATTAGTTCTGAAGATGCCGCATTGTCCCACGCGCACCACGTACACTATTATTTACTTCACTGAATTTACATGTTTTTTAAGAACAATTTAATTGTTATTTCACTCTGATTAAGTTGACATTTATTATTTCACATTTAAAATTTTTTCTATACGTGCGGTATTCACATTTTAGGTGCGGGCGCCCGCGATTTACGTTCTAGAACTTTTATTTGCGACCGGCCGGCTCACGGAGTAGATTTGAACTGGGGCGAGATGCACGGCACTATTTTCTGAAGTGGTCACAGGTTACGTGACCAAATCTTATTGTTCTTGTTTGTATCACTACGCCAATATGTGAGGTTGGTCTGAACACACCTCACATTCCAGCGTGACGTATGAACTGATGTAATATCGTATGACTGCTGGATTGCATAATTTGCTTGTCACGCATCAAAATAACTGTTCTGCTTGTGTCTGGAGCTGACCTTGACCCAAATCCACTCAATACTTGTTGCGTCGTTTCAAAACTTTATAATCATTATTTGCACTTTGGAATTATAAATCAAATTTACGTTTATTTTCCCCATAATTATTATTTATAATTTATTTTTCATGTTTCCCCAAAAAATTAATATTATATAATAAAACATTAGTTTTTTTTATTAAAACAATATTTTTTATATTATCCCAGGTAAGCCTAAATGTCCCGTTACAAATTATTTAAACAAACACTGAAAACACTAAACACTGACACTGTTGAGATTTATTAGTTGTAATATAATTAGTTATTTGTACGTAGAATTAAGAAGTTAATTTGTTGTTAACCCAGAAAGTAACTGACGCTGATAGACACTAACAAAACTTTCATTCCTTAGTTGTAAGGAATTATTTATTTTATATAATATTATATAGAAGAATTGAGATGTTTTGTACTTCATGAGGAAATTTTCGAAAAACTTATTGTAGTCAAAAGAACAAACATTTGAATATTTAAGTTGAATTAATGACATATTCATTAAATATACATAATAACATATTCCCTGAGATTTTTCAATAGTGCCAACCTCTGAGCAATTACCTGATTAGCTAAGGGTACCTAATGTTCAGAAACTATTTGTTTGTTTTATATTAAAGGAAAGGGTTAAGAAACCAATAAAATAATATTAAAATAAACTGTATAAGAACTGGTGTAATTATTTAGATTAATTTGTAAATTGTCGAAAATACGAGTGCTTACGCAGATGAAAATTGAGGCAAAAATTTGGGTATCAAGGTGAGCAACGATAATATTTTGATTTTAAATTATTATTAACTTCAATAAATTTTTGAGTTAATTATATATTCAAGAAGCAAATACCTAATTATTTTTATACTGAATATAAAATACGTAATTATCTCTACACCAGTTACATCAATTAAAAATCATTGTGTAACGGTACAGAATTGGGTGGTAAAGAATTTTAATAAATGTCAATTCATACAGTGTACATCTTGGGAACCCTTGCTTTCACAAATCTGCATACAATGTTATCACAACACACGTCTGTTTATGCCTGGAGCTAGCCCGGCTAGACGTATTATGTAATCACTTGTAACTCAGTCTCTCTGTGAATTACGGAAAAATACATAATTGCCACAACGCCAGTTTTCATCAGGAGGTCATCTTTGGACCAGTCAAGTATACACAGCAGAGCCGCGCGGGGCAGTAAAGGAGCGCGCGGTTCCAGTAACTATTAATATGTGCGAACAATATGTTAGTCGACAACACTCCGTTAGACTGCGTGGTCAAATAAAAGTAAGTGCTTCAGAAAAATCAACATCGGCCGATGAAATGTTATAACCTGTCAGTTATAAATTCGGAGTGAACTAACGAAAAACGAGTAACACTACCATGAGAAACTTTTAACTGTATAAACACCGAAGTGCGAAATGATCGGGGAAATGGTAATTAACACGTGGTGGAGGTGAAATCGACTGGAACGTCTCCGGATTTGGTTAAGTACCAAGAACAAACTATCAGTTAAATATCTTAACCATCTCAGATAAATAATTCAATATTGCAAAATAAAGATTTAAAGAGCTCTATAAACGGGGTTAAAAATGGAATTATAAAAGTGTGACAGAGTGAATGAAATAAGGAAAAGTACTGGTTGATTTAGCATATAAATCACTTTCTTATAGTTATGTAAGAATTGTTCATTTGTTAATTTTATACCTTTAAATTATGTTTGAGACAAATATTTTAATTTACAAGAAAAGATAAGAATTTTGACTGTCATCCAAGTAAGGAAAAATAACAATTTTGCATAATAAACGAAAAGTAAGTTGTTTTAGTCAGCATAAATTGTGTTAACATAATTATTTCACAACTCAACCTAAATAACCCCTCTGCAACTGTTACGTCTATAGGACATTGGAGGTTAACCCGAAGGTACGTACATTTTTATAAACTTGGAAAAATTATAGAAACGCATAAAATTTGTATAGTTTCAATGACGCCCGAACAGGGAAGATTTGTATGATTTATTGTAATCATACAAATTAGACCTAATCTTAGTTGCAGAGACGGGTTGTTTGGGAGTGAGGGCGTTGTTGGAAATGATTATAGATTGTAGTGAGAAAGTGATGAAGTAAAACCATAAAGTAAAATTGACAAGTTTTAATAACTGTATATGCAATTGATATAATCATTTAATTAAAAATAATTAATTTCATAATGGAGAATACAGAGAATAAAATTAATACAGCTGACACAACTGTTATGAATGAGTCGGAAAGTCAGTCAATGACCGAATCAGCGGTAATGGACGAGGTGAGAGTTCATTCAACTCCTGTCTCGACTAGTGACAGTGATAAAACTGACGACGAAACGAGAAATTGGTTCCGTGAGATAATGGGGGAGATTAAACAAATGTTTAATGATAATAATAAGAGATTTGATGCTAATGATGATTTTTTGCATAAAATGTCTAGTGATGTTAGTGAAATGAAAGAACAATATAATGAATTAAGGGGTGAGATTAACGTTAAATTAAATGAACAAATTAAGAAATTTGAGGCCTTAAATAATCGTTTGGACAATAGTAATGAAAAATTTGATACTAAATTCAATGAAATAAGTAGCGACATAGTCGTTTTGCCATAAACGAGAATAAATTTGATGGGTTAATTAAACGTTTTGACGAAAGTAACGAGAAGTGGGAAAGAGATAGATGTAAATTAAAAGAAAATAAAGAAAGCGAACTAACCCAGGTAAATAGTTCCGATAGTGGAGGTAATAATGACGACACTTTCACAAAAAATAGGGCTAGTTTAAGTGCAGTGGAGATGAAAAGCAACAAGGTAGGTGATGTTAATACAAGTGATAATCAGGAAGCTCATAGTTTAAAGGCAAAACAGGTGAAAATAGAAAAGGTGAGTAATAATGGTAATTACGTTAACAAAGTAGTTGATAATGAGGTATTTATGCATGTGGTAAATAGTAGAAATAATGATGAGAGTAGAAAATTATTTGGGGTTAGTAATAGAGTAGCATGTAGTGTTTATGAGTTAGAAAGGGGGTACGAAGATGGTTTAAATGTAGAGTGTGAATAGAGAGGAAAATTCTCCCGTGATGTAGAGTGTCAAGCAGAGACTTCACAATTGTTTTTGGAGGATGAGAGTTCCTCGATAGTTCTGGTAGAAGATAAAAGATCTTCAAAATGTCCTTGGGTTGTTAGTGTATCTGGTAAGGGCAGATGGTGTTTAAATAATTTTGTTGCATTGCCCTCTGTGTGGAGTGAGAATGTGAAATTGGGCTGGGAAAGTGATCACAAGAGAGAGAGAGAGAGAGAGAGAGAGAGAGAGAGAGAGAGAGAGAGAGAGAGAGAGATTTAAGTTGAATATAGGTTATAAAGGGTTAGTTGAGAAGTTAAATAATGAGAGAATTATTATAAATAATAGAGACTTACCTTGTGTAGTAGCAAATGATGATTATATCGATATTGATGATAAACATTTACCTCTTGGGGGAATTAGCGTACTTGTAGTAGCAGATAATTGTGATGTAACTCACCTCGGTTTAACAATAAATACTAATGGAGACTAGACCCAAAATAATAATGTAGACTTGGCTCATGATAAAATAATAATAGGGGATGACCCTGAGAATTATTATTATGGTATAATGGAAAAAACAAATTTTGATGGTTATTATATTAACAATAGTAATATAATGAATTGAAAAAAATGGATTGTGTATGTTCGATGATGGTGGTTAGATAAATAGTGAATGAACATTTAATTATTTGAGTTAATGGTATAATTACTTGGCTTACTTATATAATGAGGTGTGGGGTAAACAATAACAGGATGACAAAAATTTGTAAATAAATTTGTATTGGTGTTAAATGTATTGTGTTAAGGTTGTGTTTATATTCTGGTAGTGCATCAACTGATATGCTGCTAATATGTATATTGTATTTTGTGTGACCAATGTTTACAGTTGTGATGGAGTTGACAACAACAAGGTTTTATATTTTGATGAATAATTGCTATAAATAAATTTTGTTCTGAAATAAAATAAATGCTAGAGGTAATTAAATGGGGTAAACTTTTTGTGAATAACATAATGAAGCAACTTAGTGTTTCGATTATTATGTAGTTAAAATTTATGCGAGAGGATTTTATTAATGTAGAACTATTTTGAATATAATGTAAGGGAAGAAATTAAATTAAATTTGAGAAGGAATTAAATTGATTTAAAAGGTGAATTTTAGTAATGAAATTAAATTCATTTTGATTGGAAATTTGATTGAAATTGTAAAATAAATGGTAACTGATTAAAACGGAATGACTAAAATATTTATTCAAATTAAAAATTGAAGCTAAAGTGGTCATATTTGTAAACTCTATGTAAATTCAAAAAGGTGAACTGTTGGTGTTACCTGTAATATGTATTCTACAGTAAGGTGGTTATGATTTATTTGTATTATATGTAATCAATTTGTAATCTTTCCAGGGAATAATGTTTTGTTAAGGGAGAAAATTACCAGTATATAATTTGTATGGGATTTTTATGTACTAGATGTAAGTATATAATAAGTTTATATTGATATGCGGACATTGTATTTTATATAGTCCAGTTAGTTTGTGTGAAACCAATGTAAAATGTTTAAAAGCTAGAAACCTTGGTACCCAATTTGACTATGCTGAATTGAAATTGTTGTGATAGTGTATGAGCATGAATTTAAATAATTGGAGTTGAATTAATTAATTTAACAGATGGAAAATGTAATAAATTAGAATAATTTACTTTGACTTGAGGTGAATAAGGTGGTAATGTTTTGTTTGTAATGTCAATACAAATTCAAAGGTGACAGATTTGTGTCAATGTAAAAATGGTAAGGTTTATTTGAAATGTGTATTATGTTGTATCATGTTTAAGAGTGAACCATAAGGTGTTGAATTGAGTAGTAGGTAAATGCGTATGAATGTACAACAGATGTATTCGTATATTATCAAAATAAAAAGCAACCAGTACTTTGAGAAAAGTCAAACAGTACTTTGCGAATAACAAACCAGTATGCCTAAGAGGAAATGAATCAGTTGGGGATATGGAGTAATGGAAGGCCGGTTATTGATATATTCATTGAATGTTTTAGAGTTAGGTGATACTGTGGTGATGTGCCTGTCTGATTTTATGGTGTTGGGATCTCGAGCCGAGAAGTCCAGTAAGGTCAGATAGGTGCTGCCACAGCCAACGGACTATGGGGGTAAGTACCCATGATTTTAGTAAGGATTTCAGGGTGGTTGTGGCGCTATATCCTCGCGCATTCTCTTAGGTTTTATGCAATTAAGAGTTTTTATGCTCCGGCATAAAACCTCTCATTGGGGGGGGGGGGGGATTGTAACGGTACAGGATTTTAATTGGGTGGTAAAGAATTTTAATAAATGTCAATTCATACAGTGTACAACCTCTTGGGAACCCTTGCTTTCACAAAGCTGCATACAATGTTATCACATCACACATCTGTGTTTATGCCTGGAGCCAGCCGAGCTAGACGTATTACATAATCACTTGTAACTCAGTCTCTCTGTGAATTACAGAAAAATACGTAATTGCCACAACGCCAGTTTTCATCAGGAGGTCACAGTAGGCAGTCATCTTTGGACCAGTCAAGTATACACAGCAGAGCCGCGCGGGGCAGTAAAGGAGCGCGCGGTTCCAGTAACTATTAATATGTGCGAGCAATATGTCAGTCGACAACACTCCGTTAGACCGCATGGTCAAATAAAAGTAAGTTCTTCAGAAAAATCAACGTTGGCCGATGAAATGTTATAACCCGTCAGTTATAAATTTGGAGTGAACTAACGAAGAACAAGTAACACTACCATGAGAAACTTTTAACTGTATAAACACCGAAGTGCGGAGTGATCGGGGAAATGGTAATTAACACGTGGTGGAGGTGAAATCGACTGGAACGTCTCCGGATTTGGTTAAGTACCAAGAACAAACTATCAGTTAAATATCTTAAGCATCTCAAATAAATAATTCAATATTGCAAAATAAAGATTTAAAGAGCTCTATAAACGGGGTTAAAAATTGAATTATAAAAATGTGAGAGGGTGAATGAAATAAGGAAAACTACTGGTTGATTAAGCATATAAATCACTTTGTTATAGTTATGTAAGAATTGTTCATTTGTTAATTTTATACCTTTAATTTTATGTTTGAGACAAATGTTTTAATTTACAAGAAAAGATAAGAATTTTGATTGCCATCCAAGTAAGAAAAAGTAACAATTTTGCATAATAAACGAAAAGTAAGTTGTTCTAGTTAGCATAAATTGTTTTAACATAATTATTTCACAACTCAACCCAAATAACCCCTCTGCAACTGTTACGTCTATAGGACTCTGGAGGTTAACCCGAAGGTACGTAAATTTTTATAAACTTGGAAAAATTATAGAAACGCATAAAATTCGTATAGTTTCAATTGCATTCAAAACTTGGTGCTCCAACGAAAGTTGTTAGTAAAAACACAGTTAAAAAGAAGAAATCAAATTTAAATAAAATAATTAAAAATAAATTAAGAACACTCAGATTTTTATTTACATATTTGGCACTTAATACGTGAGGTGTTAAAGAAGAATTTATATACCTCAACACGAATATCTAAAATATTACACTGATAATTTTATTTACATATTTGGCGCAACAACGTGAGGCCCTAAGTAATTAATTTTTAATAGTCATAAAATATTAATTCACATATTGCTCACACAACGTGCGGCAACCAATACAAAAGAATAAAAATTTTATTTAAAAATATTTATTTACAATGTTAAGGAACCAACTTTTCCACAACCTTTCTATAGTTTTTCTCTAAGTTTATCACGCTAATAGTAATACTCTGTTACGGGGCTAAAGGAAGGGTTTTATTTTATTGAAAATTATAATTTTATTTTCCACCTGTGTGATCAGTCCCATGGTAATATAAATTGTAGTTCAAACAAAGGAACAGTGAAGTGAAATTGTGAACGGTGAGGTGGCAATGGAATGCGATGCCGAGTCTAAACACAAGGTAATTAAGCATTGAGGCACGTACAAAGACGCGCAACATGAACATGCGCGCATAGACGACGCACACAAGACTCCAAAAGGATGCCACGAAAAATGGCGAGAGACGAAGACCTTTGTTCCATGTGGTCCATTGCTGCCGAATACACCTAGAGGCCACGCCTTCCACAGCCTCAATATTTTCGCCAGTTAGCATCGTCAACACCCGTGCACAATGCCAAACCATGCTACCTAAACGGTGACGAAAAGCTTTGTAATTCAAGGGGCCGTGTATGTTACCAGAAACAGTCAGACAAGGTGGGGATTTGGTTAGTCGTTGTTTGAGGAGTCGACGAAAGAACTCCCCCCGGCCAGGATTTCATAAACAAGTTCGCGAACTACAAAATCTTATAAAATGTCCACAAAGTGTTAAAAACGTAATTTAAATCAACCATAAAGCAACCTATCAGCTCGAAGTGGAGTGAAAGAAAAAAAAGTGCACATGTGTTAAACGTTCGGACATATAATCGGTGCGGCGCGGGATCATCATAGACGCCAAGGGGTGAGTACTCGACTGGCCATGATACTAAATAAATAATTTCATTTTTTTGGGCACTAAATGATTAAAATGGGGTGGTAAAACAGAATGAATGTGAGAGAATAGCAAGCTGGGTCGCCTTGAATTAATTAATTCATAGTATAATGTACAGATAAGGAATAGGTTAAAAATGTTAAAATTGTTGCTGGAAAAAAGGGGCTTCACCTCAATATCGAATACAGTTTAATTGTTGGAGTCATGATTGGAATTATAATAATAAATTCATTACTTTGTTTTATGTAATAAAAGAGCGAATAATCATTTCAAATACCTTATTTCATTTGCTGCACTGAAAGTTCGTCGTACGAAATGGGTTAAGTCCCACACTAGAGATTCGGCCAGATCACAAGAATTAAAAGGTAGGTGGAAGTTTCAAACTTAAATTAATATAATAAATAAATAATATAGTTACAATGGTTCCGTGACCAAGAATAATATAGTTACAATAGTGCCGTGACCGTAGGATGTAATATAAAGAACAATTTATATTACACCGGCCTATTTTGACAGTGCAGGAAGTGAAATACGGTTGCGAAAGAAAAAATTAATTTACGTAAAAGTCACGTAGTTATGATATAAGAGTTATTTCATGTATGCTATAGCATAATATTTCGAATCAATTGTATTTAGAACGTAAATTAGAAACCAGTTGAAAACATGTCTGAGCACACAGAAAAAAGCAATGTAACAGATGTAGATATGAGCGAACGTGGCCTTGAACCACAGTCACTGAATGAAAGTGAAATGTGGGCAGCTGGTCCAAGCGCTGTTATAGAAACAGCTATTAGCAGTAACGTAATAATTCATTCTACCCCAATTGCTGCTCAAATGCAACTAAGTGAATCAGCTGTTGATTCTGGGATTCAATTAACTCCAGTTTTAACAAATAAAAATAAACAATCCGATGAAATGGATATAATGAGTTTTTTACGAAAAATGGATAGTAAGTTTGAGAGTCGTTTTAATTCTAATGACGAGTTATTACGCAAAATGCAACAACAGAATATTAAAAATGACGATAATTTTAAAGAGATTAATGTATAGTTTGATTCTATGAGTAATGAATTATGTAATTTAAACATTTTTCTTGCCTCCAGAAACGATTAAGACTATAAAAATAGGTTAATTACCTTCTGTCAACGTTTCTTAAAATCCTTTTAGGATGACTCGAGTTTCGACACCATTTGGTGTCATCATCAGATCGGAATATAAATCAGGTCAAAACATTTTGATGCATATACATCTCGTCAGATATTAAAAAATTTTAAAAACAACACATAACATTATATAAATAATAAATAAACTATATCACAACAAAATAACATTATAACAATAAAACACAAAAAAACAACGCGGCCGCAAACGAACCTGTACAGGAACAGGTTCCCACTTTGAGTCTTACCGTGGGGGCGTTCCTGTACAGGTTTGTTTGCGGCCGCGTTGTTTTTGTGTTTTATTGTTATAATGTTATTTTGCTGTGATATAGTTTATTTATTATTTATATAATGTTATGTGTTGTTTTTAAAATTGTTTAATATCTGACGAGATGTATATGCATCAAAATGTTTTGACCTGATTCATATTCCGATCTGATGATGACACCAAATGGTGTCGAAACTCGAGTCATCCTAAAAGGATTTTAAGAAACGTTGACAGAAGGTAATTAACCTATTTTTATAGAATTATGTAAACGTATTGATGAACGTTTCCAGATAGCTATAAAATGAATAAAAGATGATGTAGATAACGTTACAAGAAATACCGGTAAGTGCAGTGGGAATGTAACTGACAACAAGGTGAGTACCGATAATTATAATAAGGAGTTAAAAAGTGATAACGAGATAATTAAAAATGTGTTAGAAAGTAAAGTGAATGATAATAGTGGAGATGCAGTTTTAGTAGAAAGAGAGAGTAGTAATAAGAGAGTGGTTAAAGAGAGGTTGGGTTTACAAAGGGCAAATTTTTCCCGTGATTTAAATGGAGAAAAAACTCCAATAATGAGTTATGAGGACAGAGTTTCCTCCAGTAATTATGTGAGAGACAAGGTGTCTCGAAGTAGGTCCCCTTTTATGTATCATGAGTTCCCTGAAAGAATCAGGATGGGCTATGATAATGTTATGTTGCCTTTTGTGTGGAGTGATAGAAACAAAGTGAGATGGTGTCAGGATGAGTGGTTTTGTGAGAGAGTGGTAGAATTGTTCACATTTAGAGAAAGAGAGACAATATTATTTAATGTTGTTAGAAGTTATGAATAAAATAAAGAGAAAATAAAGAGAGAGAGAATTAGTAATATTGTTGACTTACCTTGTTATGAAGATAGTGCAGAAATAAATAATAATAACGTTGATAATTATATTGAATGATCACCTGTGCTTAGACGCAGAGTATTAGTAGTAAATGATTTTGAAATTGAGAGATTAAAATACTCAAGGATGGTAGGTAATAATACAGACGGTGACAAGACCAAAATCAATGATGTAGACAGGTTTTATGATTTTATAATAATGTGGGATAATCCAGTAAATTATTATGTGGGTTTTATGGAACAATTTGAAATATTAGAGACCTATTATATAAATAATAATAATAAACGGAGTGTAAGAATGAGAAATGTTATAAAAAAATAAGACTATTATACAACGATGGCGGTTAGATAAGAAATCAATAAATGGACATTTTAAATATATTAAATATTTTAATGTATGGCTATGACCTTGCTGAATTTGGAAATGAAGTGTGGTGAAATTGAACAAATAATGACGAAGATTTGTAAATACATTACAGTGAAATTAATTGTGTCTGTATTGTAAAATGTTTTATGTAAACACTGGGTATGTAGTAGGAAGTGATGTAATAATAATAATTATAATAATAATATTTTAATAGACTAAATAAATAATGAGAGTTGATGCTTAATGAATTGTAATTGTTTTGATAATAAGTGAAATATGTTGTGTTTTTAATAATTGATTGAAGTAAATAATTTGAGATGATTAAATATTTTTTGTTGGATTTAAAATGTTATACAATTGAGTTGTGATAATGAAGTTAAATTATTTTATGAGATTTCAATTTGATAACAATTAATAAATAAATAAATGTTAAATTGTTTAGTTTGTGGAATAACATGATTGTTAAAATAAATAGGTTAATAATAAATTTGAAAATTTTGAGGAATCTAATTGCAGCAAGGGATAAATAATTAAATGATGATATATAAAGGAGTTGATGAAGATTTCAGACTGTAATGTTTATAATTTTCTATAAAAATTATTTAAATGAGAATTGTTTAGTAATGTAAAAAGGTCAATGTTCAAGGTAAATGTGTATTGTTTTCATACAAGATATATGGGTAATTTTGGGGGGTTGTGTGGTGTTGATAGAAGTGATGTAATTATGGAATGTAGAGACTGCAACTGTAGAAGGACATTAAGTTTAGCTATAAGTAGGCTAGTACAGTGGTGGCATGTGCCACTGTAGGTAGCAGTAAGTGTTGGGGAGTGACAGAGAGTGTTACCTCCATCGGAGGCTAAACTGGCATAAAATACACTGCACAACTTTTATATAATTTTGTATTATATGTTGATTTGTTGCCGTGCAGTGTATGATAAAAAGAAGTCAAGCATGCCTGAATTTAAAATTGAATTCCCCGCTTTTCGGGCGATTACTGCCTTACCAGCACTAATCGTGGTTTTGGATGGCGGCCAGCTATGGCCAAGAATTGTAAACATGACCATAGCTGTACTTGAAATTGGTGTAAATTTGAAATTAATGGGGGGTGACTTTAGGGGAAATCCCCGGAACTATGGAACAGCGGCTGCCACTCTGTTCGCATGGGAACAGTTAACCAGGTGGTAGACCCGCATTAAGGGCTTGTAAATATGAAATAATAGATATTATATCTAATTAATTTAAAAAAATGTAAGGCCGAAGCAAGGACACGGAGATGCCAAAATTCCTCCACCAATGCCGTCCTTGTGGAAGCAACTGAACGCCACAGTTCAGTGGGGGGTACAACAGTGTGTGTGGCCAGGAGGTTGCTCAGGGGAGTAACGAATGTAAAAATTTGTTTTTATAACTAAATGACACTGACCAGCCGCCAATTCGCTCTTTGACTTGAGAAGTGGTTACTGTAGGACGACTGACACGTATTATACTCTGTGTTATGTTCTATAAATAACGTTACTGATTTTGAAGAATAATTCCAGTAGATAAGGTGTTTATGGTATTTTATTTTGTTTGTGATGTTGGAGTGTGTCATTGTGGTTATTCTGTTAATGTATAAGAATTATGAGCATATACCATGTATTTTGCATTGTATAACTTTGTGTAGTGTAGGTAGGTCAAGGTCATTTACCTGATACAGAGAAATCAGCTGATGGTTGATGTTGTAAACAAGACCTGTTTCTAGCATTTGATTAATGCATTTTCGTCGTTTAATTGACTTGAATAATTTTAAATGTCTTTGAACATTGAGAAAAGTATATTTTAATAATTTTTAAATTTTTGAAAAAAAAAAGTATTCATTACTTTACATTTTTCATAGTATATGGTGTTGTAATTCAGATAATATGCAATGGAACTTGGGATTTAATGAGTAGTTCAGATTATTATAAGTTTGATTTATTTGCTTTGTATTTTTTTTTGGTTTGAAAAACACAAACGTCAGTTGGAGAAAAGAAATGAAAATTTAAAAGATAAAACATTTTTATAAATTTTGAATATGTAGTCTGTTTATAATAGAATAATGTGAATATGTGTACATGCCCAGTATTGGTGAAGGCGACCCAGTATGCATGAAAAGGGGGGGCATATCGGTTGAGGATCTGGCATGGTATAAGACCAAGGGTTTGGATTTTGTGGGGTGGAATGAACGTTAGGTGCACTGTGGTGCGTGTCTGTTCGGTTTTATGGTGTTGGGATCTCGTAAAGAGAAGTCCAGTAATATCGTTCAGGTGCAGCCATAATCGCCGAGCCAGGGGGGTAGGTTACCCATGATGTGTTAGGAATTAATGGGGGGTTGTTGGCACCATATCCTCTCCGATCCTCTTAGGGGTTTAGCAATGAGCATTCTTCTGTTTCGGCAGAAGATCTCTCATTTGGGGGGGGTACTGTAACGGGGCTAAAGGGAGGGGTTTTATTTTATTGAAAATTATAATTTTATTTTCCACCTGCGTGATCAGTCCCATGGTAATATAAATTGTAGTTCAAACAAAGGAACAGTGAAGTGAAATTGTGAACGGCGAGGTGGCAATGGAATGCGATGCCGAGTCTAAACACAAGGTAATTAAGCATTGAGGCACGTACAAAGACGCGCAACATGAACATGCGCGCATAGACGATGCACACAAGACTCCAAAAGGACGCCACGAAAAAATAACGAGAGACGACCTTTGTTCCATGCCGGATACACTTGGAGGCCACGCCTTCCACAGCCTCAATATTTTCGCCAGTTAGCATCGTCAACACCCGTGCACAATGCCAAACCATGCTACCTAAACGGTGACGAAAAGCTTTGTAATTCAAGGGGCCGTGTGTGTTACCGGAAACAGTCAGACAAGGTGGGGATTTGATTAGTCGTTGTTTGAGCAGTCTACGAAAGAACTCCCCCCGGCCGGGGTTTCATAAACAAGTTCGCGAACTACAAAATCTTATAAAATGTCCACAAAGTGTTAAAAACGTAATTTAGATCAACCATAAAGCAACCTATCAGCTCGAAGTGGAGTGAAAGAAAAAAAAGTGCACATGTGTTAAACGTTCGGACATATAATCGGTGTGGCGCGGGATCATCATAGACGCCAAGGGTTGAGTACTCGACTGGCCATGATACTAAATAAATAATTTCATTTTTTGGGGCACTAAATGATTAAAATGGGTTGGTAAAACAGAATGAATGTGAGAGAATAGCAAGTTGGGTCGCCTTGAATTAATTAATTCATAGTATAATGTAGAGATAAGGAATAGGTTAAAAATGTTAAAATTGATGCTGGAAAAAAGGGGCCTCACCTCAATATCGAATACAGTTTAATTGTTGGAGTTATGATTGGAATTATAATAATAAATTCATTACTTTGTTTTATGTAATAAAAGAGCGAATAATCATTTCAAATACCTTATTTCATTTGCTGCACTGATAAGTTCGTCATACGAAATGGGTTAAGTCCCATACTAGAGATTCGGCCAGATCACAAGAATTAAAAGGTAGGTGGAAGTTTCAAACTTAAATTAATATAATAAATAAATAATCTAGTTACAATGGTTCCATGACCAAGAATAATATAGTTACAACTCCAAAATAGCTATATGTATAAAAGCACTGCACACTTTACCTGGCCAACAAACTGGTTATTCTGTGCTTCCTTTAATTCTTCTTCCACATGAAGTTCCTCTTTCAGGACAGCTTTTACGTCTGATACTACATCCTAAAAATAAAAAAACAGCAAAATTTATTTTCATACTCTTTCACAGTTAAAAACACTGGATACTATTTAAATAAGTTAAATATTAAATATACCAAATTGTATTGATACCAAACTGTAAATCACATCTTCTTTCTAAAAATAAGCACCCTAATTTGATCTGCAGCTTGAATTCATACAATACCTGACTTCTGAATGCTAGTAGATGACCACCTTCATCAATTTTTGTATTTTGTAGGTACTCCATCAGATACTGAGCAAGCCTTGTTTGGTAATTACGGTGTTCTTCTTTGGTAACTGATGGTTCATGAAACAGATGTATTTTCCAACATTTCAACTTTCTTTTAAGATACCTGGATGTTTTTTGTCAACATTATTTTAAGTTTATTGTAATGCACCAACAAAAACACTGGACAGACATTCACAGCAGTGGTTTTAAATTGTGTACTATAGTTTTTTTGAGAGTTTTACATCAAGTCTCAGTATTTATTGTTTCCATGCAAAACATGAAATCACACGGTGACTCCAAATCACTTGGCCATTAACTTACATGCAAAGAACATCCGCTTAAACTACTTTTTTGAGCAGGAAGATGACCACAGAAAGTGCTACTCTACACTAATTAAATTTAATTAATTTATCACCTCAATGTTAAAAAAAAAGAAAATATCACTGTAATAGGATTGTAAACTACAAATGTTTGTTTTACATCTGACACATTGGCAGCCATTAGAATTGATTCCTGTAAAAACGGAGGACATTTTAAGGGGACATGGAATCCCTATCTTCCACCAAGTTAACATAAGCAACATTTTCTAAAAAACTACTAAACCAATCTTTTTGAAATTTTCACACCAGTTTCTGTAGACCTTTTCACAAGAACTGAGTTTTTTGTTAAAAATATAGCAGAGAAAAAAAATTTCTCATTCAACTCTTGAAAGTTGATAAACTTTTATGAAAACTATTTTTGTAATATGTAAATTTGCATTTACAACATGCAAAAAAACTCAGTATATATACTCACATACTTTCAATATCGTGTGAAAACTTCACAATGATTGATTGGTTCCTGATGTATTGAAAAACCACACTTTTGGTAATCGAGGAAAAAACTAAAAATATGTGAAAGTTGAGTTTTGAATGTTTCCATGGAGACAATTTTTCAATAATTCTGGATTACCAAGATCTATGAAAATTGGTTTGATTTCAGTCATTATGGCAACAACTTGTGACATAGTTCTCTGGGCAACAATTTTAGCATGTCCACCCAAAATGTCATACATTTTGAATTTGCATGATGGGTCGAGAAGATTCAAAATACTAGAAAGCATCTGACCCTCTCTCTGTCCTTACAAATATATATTAATGCATAAACTAACCTAATATTAAGTTAGATTCTGTTATTTCAGTTTCCGGTGAATTATAAAATTTTTGTGCTAAACTGCAGAAAGAGCAGTACATTTCTAGCTGTGTTGCTACTCCAACATATACATTTGAACTCCTAACCTTTAAGCCACTGAATTTCCAATTTCTGCACAGAGATACTGTAACAAGAATTTGAGATGATATATTTAAATTTAAAAATTCATACACTTCATTATCAATACCTGAAATACATTTTTTATAATCGGGGGACTAGACAACTTTTTGGAGGGGGGATGGAGTATTTTGTTTACCTAAAGTGGGTTTGGAGCTTCCGGACGAATGAATGTTTTTAATACTTTTAATTAATATGTTTGGACCTACCACCAGTCCCTTTTTTTTTGTAATCAGTAAAAAATCAAGGCGTACTGAGAGTAAAAAAA
The DNA here is from genome assembly GCA_034769895.1 of Magicicada septendecula. Lineage (NCBI taxonomy): Eukaryota > Metazoa > Arthropoda > Insecta > Hemiptera > Cicadidae > Magicicada > Magicicada septendecula. Next base: position 95,652,284 of record CM068373.1, read on the forward strand.
AAAAAAAATATATAGAAACCAGCACACCACTTCAATAATACAAACGTAAACAAACCATGACTGTGAGGTTACAAACCTTATTACAATTGCCAGATGAATGCAGTCGAACAGCTGAGTGCTGCCAACATTTGCGCATGAAATGTAGTAAGTTTTGAAGAAAGAATCATGATAAAATTTGATGGAGTGATTCAAAAGTTATGCGTGTTTTCATTGACGGCAGCAGTCAAAAGGTGACATGCATGCCATCAACAGAAAGAATACTTTGATGCGGATTTCTGTTGAAAATAACAAGTGTTGCACATCAGTGTATTCAGAAAAAAACCTCAGCTTTTAACTGACACAACAGAAATTAAAAAATTTTTTTTTTTTGCTTTCCATGTACCCTTAAATGACATCCATTATATCAGATTTTGGTCCTCGAAGGCTTCAGGAGGAGAAAGTGTCTTTGTGTAGTTCAAACTTAGCATATACCGGTACTTTGGGGACAGTTTTGATTAGTGAAGATGTGTCTGGTAGTTTATAATCTTCACTTTATGTCTTTGGTAACCTTGGTGTCTCTAGTGGAAGGAAATTAGTACACTAAATGTTTTGCTCAGTAAATTTTAATAACAGAAGGTTTAGCAAGACTGGTCACAAGGTGTAACACAAATTTTACTATATGTAAATATAATTAATTGTTCACACAATTAATTGATCCTGTTGTGTTTGATATTATTTACAAATATAAATAACAGATTATTGCATTATCAATATTTTAAATTGTAATACTATATTAATTATGTTCTGGAGTATTATAATTCTGTCTACGTATTTAAGTAAAACAATATGAAGGAATGTAATTATTTTGAAGATGTAAAACACACAGTCTCAACACACACAATTAATTCATCTTGTTGTGTTTGATATTTTCTCTTGTATCCGTACACAGCCCTGATGGTGACAATAATATTGTCAAAATGTTGACACAAAAATTTTAAATTTGTAATGGTACAGGTCAACCCACCCAGACAAATATTTAAATTGTAAAAATTTTATTTATAAAGTGTATTGGGTAAAAAATAATGTACATGATTTGGAGTCAAGGTCGACGATTTAATAGCGGATGACAGTTATTTTTAGACAAATGATCTTTGAACTTTGCACATCTGAAGTCACACTACACAACGTCATATGCCGAGCCCAGCACACGTCACGTAGGAATGCGGGAGTGTCCGCTAACCCGCCGGGGCGGCATCAGCAGTCTGCACTTGGTGTAAAAGGTCAGTCGCCAACCAACATCTAGTGACAATGGACGCAGGCAGTTTTCGCTCCAGTTTTCAATAAACCCAGTTAAAATTATACTCTCGAGCTGTACAGCCATAAAAAGTTCCGCGGATAAAAGTATGGGTGCGCCCAAAAAAATTAAAATTTTAAAATGTGAAAGAAGTCAGTATAAAAGTAGTGTAAAAGGAACGAACCGTTCGGATAAAATAGTGAATAAATGAAAGTGAAAGTAAGCAAAATGTGCGGAGTGACAAAAACCACGGAAGGAGGCTGGACTGTTTCGGATCGCTAAAGAATTTCAGTTAAGTAACACTGGGGAGGATAAAACAAAAATTGTAATAAGGGCCAACCATAATGTCAAAATCATTCTTTTTATTTTGGAGATCTCCTAAGGGTATGGGGGGTGTATGTGTGTGTGGGTGGATGAAAATTAATAAACTAGAAGCGCTGGATTGCAAAAAATAAATTTTAAGTTTGTACCTAGTTATTTTTTATTTTGTTAACCAATGTATGAGAATATTACTAAACCTAAATGTGTAATGGAGGGAGAAGTAATTGTTTGTTTGTATTTTATGATGGTATGCAAAGGAATGTACAGTGTTTTCTTTTTTGTAAAAAATGAAATTAATTGAATTCTAATTTAATAAAGTAAGATTGATTTGAGACCAAGTAAATGAATTATTTATTTCCAATAACCATTCTGCTCTACAGCTCGCTCAAACAAACTTTGGACCCAGGTAAGCGTGAAATTATATAGTTGGCAGTATTAAAAGATGGTGTCTGAGTAAATGGACACACCACTGAGTTTTTGTAAACAAAGTAAAATAAAAATGTAAGTAGTAAATAAAGTTACAAATGGCGTCGCTAACAGGGACATTTACATAAAAATTTATTTATGTAAATGTGGGCCTGTTTTAGAGACCAGAACGGATTATTTGAAGTAGATAAATAAAGTTTTCATTTACGTCTAAATAGACGAAAGTCATGGGGTTATGTTTGGGTAGTGTAAAGTGCTTGACTATTGTATGTTTACGTTTACGTATTGTTAACGATTTTATGTGTTGAGTATTTTGATTTAATGTGTATAATTATTGAGTAATAGAAGGGTTATAGTGGGTGTTATATAAAGAGTTATTATTTAAATAATTTTGTTTAACATGGCTGAGGCACAAATTACTGAAATAGATTTCACGTGGGAGGCATGGGAAGACGATTTCAGAGGGATTGTGGACAGAATGACAGATGATGAGTGGTGTAAACTGGATGATAATTTGAGACTAATGGAAGAACAAGAAGAGGGAATATTCGCTGAAATTAAAAAGCATAGTGATGATACTATTAGGAAGAGTGTAAACAAGAAAGTAAAATAAATCAGGTAGTGGTAAGAAGGGGAGTGAAAGTAATATTGGTAGTGAGATGATGAATAGTAATGGTAACATAGCTGAAGTGGTAGTATTAGAGAATAAAACATTGAATCATGATTATAGTGCTGACAGTGTATGGGTGGTAGAAAATGGTAGAGAGACAAATCAATCAAACGAGAATAAAGATGATCAGATAACAAGTAATAAGGGGAGTAATAGCTATGATAATGATGACATAAAGGAAATTGGGGTAATGGATTTGATACAAGCGATGTTAGAGCTAATGGCTATATCAGGAGGTATTAATTTTAATGAAGAAAGGGAAAGAATGAGAAATCTAAATCAGTCACAACAACAAAGTATTGAGAAAATGATTGCAAAAATGGAAGGGAGAATAGTTACAGGTGAGTGTAACGAGAACAAAAATAGCGAAGGTACAGATAATAAGGTATGTGATGATTTTAAAACAAGTGGTAATTATGATGGGGAGATTGTAGCGGGGCATTTTTGGGCATACCTGGGGTAATAACAGAATTTGTATTTTTTCATAAATAATAATTAACTTGTTGAGTGATAGGAAGATTTTATGACCGAGAGGTAAATTTTTATGTGGAAGCGATCGCAACGTGGCTGCACTGCTGTTGACTGTATGAATTGTTTAATAATTGTGTGGACCGTTTTAATAACTGCAAATGTACCAAAGTCAGTTCAAGGACAATGACGAACACGAAAAACGTAAACACGTTATGTAACAAAATCTGTAAACCAATTATGCAACCAGACATCAGGCGATGTGTTGCGTCAGCAACTTATATAACGAGGTGTGTCACGCCAGCAACATTGTGACACAACAGAACAAAGTCAGTCGGAAATCAACATCTACTAGAGACAGACGCAAAAAAACAACTGTCGCGTCTGCCCGGCTCTAGCCGGTTTTCGGGCGAAGTTATCGTGTGTTTGCCGACGCGCCCGCAATTCCTTTCAAAATGTGAATAAAATATTTAAGTATGAGTTAACAGCTAAAATTACTAACAAAATGTGATTAACAGTTTATCCATAATAACAGTTCGGAAATAGGAAGTGAAAGTTTAAAAACAATCGATGCAGTGCGGGTGGAGCGAAATGACGTCGTTTGGCAGATAAGTAGTACATCAGAACCCAAATAAAACAAACTTTCAAAATTTTCAGTTATTCAAAATGTCATTTAAAATTTCAATATTAAAATATTTAACATTTCTTTTTTTATTTCAAAGCTATGAGATCTCACGGGGTATAAATTCATTGTGTGTGTGTGGGGAGTACATGAGTGAGTGAAACTAAATAAATTAAGAAGGCTGGTTTGTGTTGTTAGGTCATAATGTATATGTTAGTTATGTTTAATTTTATAAAAGTATAGTTGCAATTTATATACTATGTTTCAATTACCATTATATACTAAATAAATTTCATTAATCTGAATTGATAGTAGAGATGTCAGGAGGTAGTGTGTTAGCAGTAATGAAATGTCAATAAAAATCTATTAAGGGGAAACAAAGTAAAGTTTTCTTTATTTCGAATAACCATGTTCTGTTCTCCTAGTTCGCTGAAACGAACCTTGGTAATGTTTTCCTTTACAGTTGGCAATAAAGATGGCGCCTGAAGAAATTATTAGGAAGTTTGAGTCAACAGTGAATCCCTTAGGTATTTGTATTTTTGTATTTATATATTTTGTTTAAAAAGTAGCTTCACAAGATAATTACGAATAATAATGATGATAGTTTAAGTGCAAATAAAATAGTCATTGAAAAGGTAAGTAGGGGTGAGAATAATGGTGATATAATTTAAAATGTGGTGTTAGAGAGTAAAGTTGTGAATAATGATAGTGGTGATGAAGTTTTAGTGGAAGTAGAAATTATTAATGAGATAGTGGTTGATGAGACTGAGGGAGAGTATGATGAGAGGTTAGGTTGGCAAAGGGCAAATTTTCCCCGTTGTTTAAGTGGAGTAAAGACTCCACTAATGGTTTACGAGGACAGAGTTTCCTCTAGAGGTTGTGTGGAAGACGAGTTGTCTTCAAGTAGTCCCTTAATTTTTAGTAGTTGTCCTGGAAAAGCCAGGAGGTGTTTTTATGATATTGTAGTGCCCTTTGTATGGAATGAGAGAGAGAAAGTAAGATGGGGTTATGTAAGCGATTTTGAGAGAGTGAGAGAGATAAGAGCTGTTTAAGTTAAAAAGAGGTTATAAAGAGTTAATAGAGAGAATAAATATGGAAATAACGGATAGTTATATTGTTAATAATAAAGACTTACCTTATGAAGTAAATAACACAGTAGCAGATGATGATTATTTTGAGGGTATTGATAATAACTACTTACCTGGGTATAAAATGGGTATACTGATAACAGATGATGGCTATAATGATAAAATGGTAAACTATTTAAGTATGACAAAAATTACTAACGGAGACAGGACTAAAATTATCAATGTAGACAGGTTTTATGAGTTAATAATGGGGAGTAATCTCTGGTGAATCACTCTTGCGGTATAGGGGATAAACCAAAAGTAAAAGAGTTATTCTATAAATAATAATAATATAATGAATATAATTAAAAATGAAAATTGTTATATTAAAATAAGATTAATTTTCAATGATGGTGGTTAGAGATATAGTGAATGAACATTTAATTATTTTAGTTCATGGTAATTACTTGGCTAACTTGTGTAATAAGAAGCAGAATGATCACTGTTGCACACTACTATATAAAAATTATTCCGATTAGTGCTTTCAAGCTTCACAGCTCATCCTCAGATCGGAATTGTACCAAATAACCTGAAAACAAACCCTTCACCCCATCTCACCCCACCCTGCTCACACACAACAAGCTATAATTCAAATGTCCCTTCCCCACCCCCTGAATGTCCCTCCATCTGGACAGTTACATATTTTTCTAGCAAATTCCTTGTGTTTCAGTGGTGTGTGTGTGTGTGTGTGTGTGTGTGTGTGTGTGTGTGTGTGTACATTCATTTTAAACCTACCCGTCTTTCTCTCCACACACATGGGTCAGTCACACACCCTTATTTTAAAACATCCAATTAGTACTATGCAATTTAATTCTTAATCTTATCTATCTGTCCTCTATCATTTTGAAAGACGGGTAGGTTTAAAAGGAATGTACACACACACACACACACACACACACACACACACACACACACACACACACACTGAAACACAAGGTATTTGCTAGAAAAATATGTAACTGTCCAGATGGAGGGACAGGGCTCAGGGGTCGGAAAGGGACATTTGAATTATAGCTTGTGGTGTGTGAGCAGGGTGGGGTGAGATGGGGTGAAGGGTTTGTTTTCAGGTTATTTGGTTCAATTCCGATCTGACGATGAGCTGTGAAGCTTGAAAGCACTAATCGGGATAATTTTTATATAGTGGTGTGCAACAGTGATCATTCTGCTTGTGATTTCAACCACTAACACAACTTTCTTCATTAAACTTATGTAATAAGGTGTGGTAAACAATAAAATGATATGACAAAAATTGTAGACAAATTTGTATTGGTATTAAGGTTATGTTGATATTCTGGTAGTGCATCAGCTGATATATTGTTGACATGTACATTGTAGTTTGTATGATCATTGACAGTTATGATGGAGTTGATAACAACAATAATATATTTTATTTTGATAAAGTAATTGACATTATTGAAATTTTATAATGTAATTGAAGTAATTTAAATTATTGCAAATAATATAATTAAATTAATTTGAAGTAATAAATTTAGATTAATTGAAAAGATGGATTTAAATGAATTTAAAATGTTGTAAAAGTTGGATTTTGGGTAACGATTTTTAATAAAACACTACCCTAATTGATTTCAGTAAATGGGTGTTAGAATGAGGTAATGAAATTAAACAGTTAGGGTTAGTTGTAAATGGGTATTAGACAATAAGAATTTCGGGACTAAAAGTGAGATACACGCGGGTCAGTAGGGGTGACACAGAAGTGAGAGTGAATATATGTAGAGGGAACGGGAGTAGTGAAAGTAAATAGTGAATATGGGAGAAAGGGCACATAAGTTTTGTAGTGAGGATAGAGGTGTAGGGAGTCCCCAACGCAAAGGCGTTGCGGCGGGTCGTGAAGAGTTTTAAATGGGGTTTGGCGGAGTTACCGGGAAGGGCCAGGAACTAATAAAGGTGTGAGTATAAGGTAAGGGAACACACATCCTATGTACAAAAGAGGTTATAAGATGCCCTATTCTGAAAGAAGAGGTTCAAGTAGAGGTAGAGAAAAGGTTGAGGGGAGATATTAGTGAGAGGTCGGTGTCAACCTATTTAAACCGTTGGTAGTTGTCAATAAAGAATAATGGGAGAATGGGGTTAGGTCTAAATGCCCATGGTATAAAACAGATTATTATTTTTGAAAGGGAGTCACTCGTTTATTGATAAATGAAGATATGAAATAGTAATTCAGAATACAAGGTATTATGTAACAGTTGGAAGATCTAATTCAAAACTGAAATTAAAGTTGTAAGGTTTATAGTTTTTTATGCAAATTTAGAGTTGAGATGTTTATTTTAATGTAATAATGTTAATGTTCAATTTGAGTGTCTATTATGTTGTATTATGTCGATTATGAGAAGCATAACATGTCTAATTGAGTAGTATATAATTGTGTAGAGATATAGAACATGTATTGTATGTTTTAAATGCGATTCACCACATTTCGGGCGGTCCCGGCCTTACCAGCCCAGACCGTGGTTTTGGTTTACAACCAGCTATGGGCAGACTTATTGTACACTGACCATGGTGGGTTGCCTTTGAAATTGGTGTAACTTAGAAATTACCGGGGGGGGGTGAATCAATGGAATCAACATAACTATGGAACAGCGGCTACCACCGAATGGGGTGGTAGACCGTGTTAAGGGCATATGAATCATTTTAGTAGGATTACTGGTGTCCTCGGATACCAGTAATGCCGAATTTTTATATAACCCCAAAGCAAGAAAGGTGTAAGCAGCGCTTACACCCTAATAAATTTCAGTTCTTGTGGAAGCAAATGGGCGCTACAGTCCAACATAAAAAATCAATAGAGTGTGTGGAAAGCAGCTGGCCATTACAAGCCAGGAACATAAATATAGTATTTATGTAAATAGGTAAATGCCTTGCACGGTTTACCCGTGAAGTTATTTACCCAACTGTAACTGGGTTGGGGGGGATATTATAAAATGATGTGTAAAGGAGAAAGTTGATGATTATTATAAATGGCATAAAATAACGTGAGTAAATGGAATTAATTGATCTTATGATGTAATTAAATGATTTTTGTGTTGTTTGGAAGAGTATTATGGCGATGATTAACAAAGTTTGAGAAACGATATAAGTAGATAATTTTGGATGATGTAGTCGATTTAAATGTGTCTAAGAGGAATTTTAGTAATGAATTTAAATATTTTGAGATGTGATTTGGGTATTGAAAGATATTTGTAATGATGTAATGGGAAGTGGCTATTTAAATTCTGATTGGAATCAGGGAAATATTTTGAATTTGGGATAAGAATACATGAGAAAGTGGCATACACAATGTTGATAGTAAATTTGAAATGTATCATGTTATATTACGTATATATGTATGTTAGAAGTTAAGAAAAACCAGTGCTTCTTAACGCAAACCAGCACAGCTAAGGGGGGCCAGATCAGTTGGGGATATGGTATTATGTAAGGCCATTATTAAATTTGATGTTTTTATTTAATGTTTCAATATCTGGTGATGCTGTGGCTGCGGTCCTGTACTGGCCTGCGCGTCAGGGCAGGGGTGTCAAGTGCCTGACTGGCCTTGCGGTGTTGGGATCTCGAGAGGGAGGTCCAGTAAGGTCATTCAGGTGCGGCCACAGTCACTGGACCAGGGGGGTAAGTTACCCATGAGTTTTAATAAAACATAAAGGGGGTTGTGGCGCCATATCTGGGCTGATCCTCTTAGAAAGTATGTGAGGGTCAATGAGAGTTTTGCTTCTAACCTCTCATTGAGGGGGTATTGTAACGGTACAGGTAAAACCCTCCCGAGAAATATTGGAAAAATAAAGTTTTATTTGTAAATGTTATTGGGGTAAAAACAATGTACACAATTTGGAGTCAAGGTCGAGGATGTAACAGCGGAAGACAGTTATTTTTAGACAAATGATCTTTGAACTTTGCACATCTGAAGTCACACTACACAACGTCATAAGCCGAGCCCAGCACACGTCACGTAGGAATGCGGGAGTGTCCGCTAACCCGCCGGGGCGGCGTCAGCAGTCTGCACTTGGCATAAAAGGTCAGTCGCCAACCAACATCTAGTGACGACGGACGCAGGCAGTTTTCGCCCGTTTTCAATAAACCCAGTAAAATTATACTCTCGAGCTGTACAGCCATAAAAAGTACCGCGGATGAAAGTATGGGTGTGCCCCAAAAAATTAAAATTTTAAAATGTGAAAGAAGTCAGTATAAAAGTAGTGTAAAAGCAACGAACCGTTCGGATAAAATAGTGAATAAATGAAAGTGAAAGTAAGCAAAATGTGCGGAGTGACAAAAACCACGGAAGGAGGCTGGACTGTTTCGGATCGCCAAAGAATTTCAGCTAAGTAACACTGGGGAGGATAAAACAAAAATTGTAATAAGGGCCAACCATAATGTTAAAATCATTCTTTTTATTTTGGAGATCTCCTAAGGGTATGGGGGTGTATGTGTGTGTGGGTGGATGAAAATTAATAAACTAGAAGCGCTGGATTGCAAAAAATAAATTTTAAGTTTGTACCTAGTTATTTTTTATTTTGTTAACCAATGTATGAGAATATTACTAAACCTAAATGTGTAATGGAGGGAGAAGTAATTGTTTGTTTGTATTTTATGATGGTATGCAAAGGAATGTACAGTGTTTTCTTTTTTGTAAAAAATGAAATTAATTGAATTCTAATTTAATAAAGTAAGATTGATTTGAGACCAAGTAAATGAATTATTTATTTCCAATAACCATTCTGCTCTACAGCTCGCTCAAACAAACTTTGGACCCAGGTAAGCGTGAAATTATATAGTTGGCAGTATTAAAAGATGGTGTCTGAGTAAATGGACACACCACTGAGTTTTTGTAAACAAAGTAAAATAAAAATGTAAGTAGTAAACAAAGTTACAAATGGCGTCGCTAACAGGGACATTTACATAAAAATTTATTTATGTAAATGTGGGCCTGTTTTAGAGACCAGAACGGATTATTTGAAGTAGATAAATAAAGTTTTCAATTACGTCTAAATAGACGAAAGTCATGGGGTTATGTTTGGGTAGTGTAAAGTACTTGACTATTGTATGTTTACGTTTACGTATTGTTAACGATTTTATGTGTTGAGTATTTTGATTTAATGTGTATAATTATTGAGTAATAGAAGGGTTATAGTGGGTGTTATATAAAGAGTTATTATTTAAATAATTTTGTTTAACCTGGCTGAGGCACAAATAACTGAAATAGATTTCACGTGGGAGGCATGGGAAGACGATTTCAGAGGGATTGTGGACAGAATGACAGATGATGAGTGGTGTAAACTGGATGATAATTTGAGACGAATGGAAGAACAAGAAGAGGGAATATTTTCTGAAATTAAAAAGCATAGTGATGATACTATTAGGAAGAGTGTAAACAAGAAAGTAAAATAAATCAGGTAGTGGTAAGAAGGGGAGTGAAAGTCATATTGGTAGTGAGATGATGAATAGTAATGGTAACATAGCTGAAGTGGTAGTATTAGAGAATAAAACATTGAATCATGATTATAGTGCTGACAGTGTATGGGTGGTAGAAAATGGTAGAGAGACAAATCAATCAAACGAGAATAAAGATGATCAGATAACAAGTAATAAGGGGAGTAATAGCTATGATAATGATGACATAAAGGAAATTGGGGTAATGGATTTGATACAAGCGATGTTAGAGCTAATGGCTATATCAGGAGGTACTAATTTTAATGAAGAAAGGGAAAGAATGAGAAATCTAAATCAGTCACAACAAAGTATTGAGAAAATGATTGCAAAAATGGAAGGGAGAATAGTTACAGGTGAGTGTAACGAGAACAAAAATAGCGAAGGTACAGATAATAAGGTATGTGATGATTTTAAAACAAGTGGTAATTATGATGGGGAGATAATTACGAATAATAATGATGATAGTTTAAGTGCAAATACAATAGTCATTGAAAAGGTAAGTAGGGGTGAGAATAATGGTGATATAATTTAAAATGTGGTGTTAGAGAGTAAAGTTGTGAATAATGATAGTGGTGATGAAGTTTTAGTGGAAGTAGAAATTATTAATGAGATAGTGGTTGATGAGATTGAGGGAGAGTATGATGAGAGGTTAGGTTGGCAAAGGGCAAATTTTCCCCGTTTTTTAAGTGGAGTAAAGACTCCACTAATGGTTTACGAGGACAGAGTTTCCTCTAGAGGTTGTGTGGAAGACGAGTTGTCTTCAAGTAGTCCCTTAATTTTTAGTAGTTGTCCTGGAAAAGCCAGGAGGTGTTTTTATGATATTGTAGTGCCCTTTGTATGGAATGAGAGAGAGAAAGTAAGATGGGGTTGTGTAAGCGATTTAGAGAGTGAGAGAGATAAGAGTTGTTTAAGTTAAAAAGAGGTTATAAAGAGTTAATACAGAGAATAAATATGGAAATAACGGATAGTTATATTGTTAATAATAAAGACTTACCTTATGAAGTAAATAACACAGTAGCAGATGATGATTATTTTGAGGGTATTGATAATAACTACTTACCTGGGTATAAAATGGGTATACTGATAACAGATGATGGCTATAATGATAAAATGGTAAACTATTTAAGTATGACAAAAATTACTAACGGAGACAGGACTAAAATTATCAATGTAGACAGGTTTTATGAGTTAATAATGGGGAGTAATCTCTGGCGAATCACTCTTGCGGTATAGGGAATAAACCAAAAGTAAAAGAGTTATTCTATAAATAATAATAATATAATGAATATAATTAAAAATGAAAATTGTTATATTAAAATAAGATTAATTTTCAATGATGGTGGTTAGAGATATAGTGAATGAACATTTAATTATTTTAGTTCATGGTAATTACTTGGCTAACTTGTGTAATAAGAAGCAGAATGATCACTGTTGCACACTACTATATAAAAATTATTCCGATTAGTGCTTTCAAGCTTCACAGCTCATCCTCAGATCGGAATTGTACCAAATAACCTGAAAACAAACCCTTCACCCCATCTCACCCCTCCCTGCTCACACACAACAAGCTATAATTCAAATGTCCCTTCCCCACCCCCTGAATGTCCCTCCATCTGGACAGTTACATATTTTTCTAGCAAATTCCTTGTGTTTCAGTGGTGCGTGTGTGTGTGTGTGTGTGTGTGTGTGTGTGTGTGTGTGTGTGTGTGTGTGTGTGTGTGTGTGTGTGTGTGTGTGTGTGTGTGTACATTCATTTTAAACCTACCCGTCTTTCTCTCCACACACATGGGTCAGTCACACACCCTTATTTTAAAACATCCAATTAGTACTATGCAATTTAATTCTGAATCTTATCTATCTGTCCTCTATCATTTTGAAAGACGGGTAGGTTTAAAAGGAATGTACACACACACACACACACACACACACACACACACACACACACACACACACACACTGAAACACAAGGTATTTGCTAGAAAAATATGTAACTGTCCAGATGGAGGGACAGGGCTCAGGGGTCGGAAAGGGACATTTGAATTATAGCTTGTGGTGTGTGAGCAGGGTGGGGTGAGATGGGGTGAAGGGTTTGTTTTCAGGTTATTTGGTTCAATTCTGATCTGACGATGAGCTGTGAAGCTTGAAAGCGCTAATCGGGATAATTTTTATATAGTGGTGTGCAACAGTGATCATTCTGCTTGTGATTTCAACCACTAACACAACTTTCTTCATTAAACTTATGTAATAAGGTGTGGTAAACAATAAAATGACATGACAAAAATTGTAGACAAATTTGTATTGGTATTAAGGTTATGTTGATATTCTGGTAGTGCATCAGCTGATATATTGTTGACATGTACATTGTAGTTTGTATGATCATTGACAGTTATGATGGAGTTGATAACAACAATAATATATTTTATTTTGATAAAGTAATTGACATTATTGAAATTTTATAATGTAATTGAAGTAATTTAAATTATTGCAAATAATATAATTAAATTAATTTGAAGTAATAAATTTAGATTAATTGAAAAGATGGATTTAAATGAATTTAAAATGTTGTAAAAGTTGGATTTTGGGTAACGATTTTTAATAAAACACTACCCTAATTGATTTCAGTAAATGGGTGTTAGAATGAGGTAATGAAATTAAACAGTTAGGGTTAGTTGTAAATGGGTATTAGACAATAAGAATTTCGGGACTAAAAGTGAGATACACGCGGGTCAGTAGGGGTGACACAGAAGTGAGAGTGAATATATGTAGAGGGAACGGGAGTAGTGAAAGTAAATAGTGAATATGGGAGAAAGGGCACATAAGTTTTGTAGTGAGGATAGAGGTGTAGGGAGTCCCCAACGCAAAGGCGTTGCGGCGGGTCGTGAAGAGTTTTAAATGGGGTTTGGCGGAGTTACCGGGAAGGGCCAGGAACTAATAAAGGTGTGAGTATAAGGTAAGGGAACACACATCCTATGTACAAAAGAGGTTATAAGATGCCCTATTCTGAAAGAAGAGGTTCAAGTAGAGGTAGAGAAAAGGTTGAGGGGAGATATTAGTGAGAGGTCGGTGTCAACCTATTTAAACCGTTGGTAGTTGTCAATAAAGAATAATGGGAGAATGGGGTTAGGTCTAAATGCCCATGGTATAAAACAGATTATTATTTTTGAAAGGGAGTCACTCGTTTATTGATAGATGAAGATATGAAATAGTAATTCAGAATACAAGGTATTATGTAACAGTTGGAAGATCTAATTCAAAACTGAAATTAAAGTTGTAAGGTTTATAGTTTTTTATGCAAATTTAGAGTTGAGATGTTTATTTTAATGTAATAATGTTAATGTTCAATTTGAGTGTCTATTATGTTGTATTATGTCGATTATGAGAAGCATAACGTGTCTAATTGAGTAGTATATAATTGTGTAGAGATATAGAACATGTATTGTATGTTTTAAATGCGATTCACCACATTTCGGGCGGTCCCGGCCTTACCAGCCCAGACCGTGGTTTTGGTTTACAACCAGCTATGGGCAGACTTATTGTACACTGACCATGGTGGGTTGCCTTTGAAATTGGTGTAACTTAGAAATTACCGGGGGGGGGGGGTGAATCAATGGAATCAACATAACTATGGAACAGCGGCTACCACCGAATGGGGTGGTAGACCGTGTTAAGGGCATCTGAATCATTTTAGTAGGATTACTGGTGTCCTTGGATACCAGTAATGCCGAATTTTTATATAACCCCAAAGCAAGAAAGGTGTAAGCGGCTTACACCCTAATAAATTTCAGTTCTTGTGGAAGCAAATGGGCGCTACAGTCCAACATAAAAAATCAATAGAGTGTGTGGAAAGCAGCTGGCCATTACAAGCCAGGAACATAAATATAGTATTTATGTAAATAGGTAAATGCCTTGCACGGTTTACCCGTGAGGTTATTTACCCAACTGTAACTGGGTTGGGGGGGATATTATAAAATGATGTGTAAAGGAGAAAGTTGATGATTATTATAAATGGCATAAAATAACGCGAGTAAATGGAATTAATTGATCTTATGATGTAATTAAATGATTTTTGTGTTGTTTGGAAGAGTATTATGGCGATGATTAACAAAGTTTGAGAAACGATATAAGTAGATAATTTTGGATGATGTAGTCGATTTAAATGTGTCTAAGAGGAATTTTAGTAATGAATTTAAATATTTTGAGATGTGATTTGGGTATTGAAAGATATTTGTAATGATGTAATAGGAAGTGGTTATTTAAATTCTGATTGGAATCAGGGAAATATTTTGAATTTGGGATAAGAATACATGAGAAAGTGGCATACACAATGTTGATAGTAAATTTGAAATGTATCATGTTACATTACGTATATATGTATGTTAGAAGTTAAGAAAAACCAGTGCTTCTTAACGCAAACCAGCACAGCTAAGGGGGGCCAGATCAGTTGGGGATATGGTATTATGTAAGGCCATTATTAAATTTGATGTTTTTATTTAATGTTTCAATATCTGGTGATGCTGTGGCTGCGGTCCTGTACTGGCCTGCGCGTCAGGGCAGGGGTGTCAAGTGCCTGACTGGCCTTGCGGTGTTGGGATCTCGAGAGGGAGGTCCAGTAAGGTCATTCAGGTGCGGCCACAGTCACTGGACCAGGGGGGTAAGTTACCCATGAGTTTTAATAAAACAAAGGGGGTTGTGGCGCCATATCTGGGCTGATCCTCTTAGAAAGTATGTGAGGGTCAATGAGAGTTTTGCTTCTAACCTCTCATTGAGGGGGTATTGTAACGGTACAGGTAAAACCCTCCCGAGAAATATTGGAAAAATAAAGTTTTATTTGTAAATGTTATTGGGGTAAAAACAATGTACACAATTTGGAGTCAAGGTCGAGGATGTAACAGCGGAAGACAGTTATTTTTAGACAAATGATCTTTGAACTTTGCACATCTGAAGTCACACTACACAACGTCATAAGCCGAGCCCAGCACACGTCACGTAGGAATGCGGGAGTGTCCGCTAACCCGCCGGGGCGGCGTCAGCAGTCTGCACTTGGCATAAAAGGTCAGTCGCCAACCAACATCTAGTGACGACGGACGCAGGCAGTTTTCGCCCGTTTTCAATAAACCCAGTAAAATTATACTCTCGAGCTGTACAGCCATAAAATGTACCGCGGATGAAAGTATGGGTGCGCCCAAAAAAATTAAAATTTTAAAATGTGAAAGAAGTCAGTATAAAAGTAGTGTAAAAGGAACGAACCTTTCGGATAAAATAGTGAATAAATGAAAGTGAAAGTAAGCAAAATGTGCGGAGTGACAAAAACCACGGAAGGAGGCTGGACTGTTTCGGATCGCTAAAGAATTTCAGCTAAGTAACACTGGGGAGGATAAAACAAAAATTGTAATAAGGGCCAACCATAATGTTAAAATCATTCTTTTTATTTTGGAGATCTCCTAAGGGTATGGGGGTGTATGTGTGTGTGGGTGGATGAAAATTAATAAACTAGAAGCGCTGGATTGCAAAAAATAAATTTTAAGTTTGTACCTAGTTATTTTTTATTTTGTTAACCAATGTATGAGAATATTACTAAACCTAAATGTGTAATGGAGGGAGAAGTAATTGTTTGTTTGTATTTTATGATGGTATGCAAAGGAATGTACAGTGTTTTCTTTTTTGTAAAAAATGAAATTAATTGAATTCTAATTTAATAAAGTAAGATTGATTTGAGACCAAGTAAATGAATTATTTATTTCCAATAACCATTCTGCTCTACAGCTCGCTCAAACAAACTTTGGACCCAGGTAAGCGTGAAATTATATAGTTGGCAGTATTAAAAGATGGTGTCTGAGTAAATGGACACACCACTGAGTTTTTGTAAACAAAGTAAAATAAAAATGTAAGTAGTAAACAAAGTTACAAATGGCGTCGCTAACAGGGACATTTACATAAAAATATATTTATGTAAATGTGGGCCTGTTTTAGAGACCAGAACGGATTATTTGAAGTAGATAAATAAAGTTTTCAATTACGTCTAAATAGACGAAAGTCATGGGGTTATGTTTGGGTAGTGTAAAGTACTTGACTATTGTATGTTTACGTTTACGTATTGTTAACGATTTTATGTGTTGAGTATTTTGATTTAATGTGTATAATTATTGAGTAATAGAAGGGTTATAGTGGGTGTTATATAAAGAGTTATTATTTAAATAATTTTGTTTAACCTGGCTGAGGCACAAATAACTGAAATAGATTTCACGTGGGAGGCATGGGAAGACGATTTCAGAGGGATTGTGGACAGAATGACAGATGATGAGTGGTGTAAACTGGATGATAATTTGAGACAAATGGAAGAACAAGAAGAGGGAATATTTTCTGAAATTAAAAAGCATAGTGATGATACTATTAGGAAGAGTGTAAACAAGAAAGTAAAATAAATCAGGTAGTGGTAAGAAGGGGAGTGAAAGTCATATTGGTAGTGAGATGATGAATAGTAATGGTAACATAGCTGAAGTGGTAGTATTAGAGAATAAAACATTGAATCATGATTATAGTGCTGACAGTGTATGGGTGGTAGAAAATGGTAGAGAGACAAATCAATCAAACGAGAATAAAGATGATCAGATAACAAGTAATAAGGGGAGTAATAGCTATGATAATGATGACATAAAGGAAATTGGGGTAATGGATTTGATACAAGCGATGTTAGAGCTAATGGCTATATCAGGAGGTATTAATTTTAATGAAGAAAGGGAAAGAATGAGAAATCTAAATCAGTCACAACAAAGTATTGAGAAAATGATTGCAAAAATGGAAGGGAGAATAGTTACAGGTGAGTGTAACGAGAACAAAAATAGCGAAGGTACAGATAATAAGGTATGTGATGATTTTAAAACAAGTGGTAATTATGATGGGGAGATAATTACGAATAATAATGATGATAGTTTAAGTGCAAATAAAATAGCCATGGAAAAGGTAAGTAGGGGTGAGAATAATGGTGATATAATTAAAAATGTGGTGTTAGAGAGTAAAGTTGTGAATAATGATAGTGGTGATGAAGTTTTAGTGGAAGTAGAAATTATTAATGAGATAGTGGTTGATGAGATTGAGGGAGAGTATGATGAGAGGTTAGGTTGGCAAAGGGCAAATTTTCCCCGTTGTTTAAGTGGAGTAAAGACTCCACTAATGGTTTACGAGGACAGAGTTTCCTCTAGAGGTTGTGTGGAAGACGAGTTGTCTTCAAGTAGTCCCTTAATTTTTAGTAGTTGTCCTGGAAAAGCCAGGAGGTGTTTTTATGATATTGTAGTGCCCTTTGTATGGAATGAGAGAGAGAAAGTAAGATGGGGTTGTGTAAGCGATTTTGAGAGAGTGAGAGAGATAAGAGTTGTTTCAGTTAAAAAGAGGTTATAAAGAGTTAATACAGAGAATAAATATGGAAATAACGGATAGTTATATTGTTAATAATAAAGACTTACCTTATGAAGTAAATAACACAGTAGCAGATGATGATTATTTTGAGGGTATTGATAATAACTACTTACCTGGGTATAAAATGGGTATACTGATAACAGATGATGGCTATAATGATAAAATGGTAAACTATTTAAGTATGACAAAAATTACTAACGGAGACAGGACTAAAATTTTCAATGTAGACAGGTTTTATGAGTTAATAATGGGGAGTAATCTCTGGTGAATCACTCTTGCGGTATAGGGAATAAACCAAAAGTAAAAGAGTTATTCTATAAATAATAATAATATAATGAATATAATTAAAAATGAAAATTGTTATATTAAAATAAGATTAATTTTCAATGATGGTGGTTAGAGATATAGTGAATGAACATTTAATTATTTTAGTTCATGGTAATTACTTGGCTAACTTGTGTAATAAGAAGCAGAATGATCACTGTTGCACACTACTATATAAAAATTATTCCGATTAGTGCTTTCAAGCTTCACAGCTCATCCTCAGATCGGAATTGTACCAAATAACCTGAAAACAAACCCTTCACCCCATCTCACCCCACCCTGCTCACACACAACAAGCTATAATTCAAATGTCCCTTCCCCACCCCCTGAATGTCCCTCCATCTGGACAGTTACATATTTTTCTAGCAAATTCCTTGTGTTTCAGTGGTGTGTGTGTGTGTGTACATTCATTTTAAACCTACCCGTCTTTCTCTCCACACACATGGGTCAGTCACACACCCTTATTTTAAAACATCCAATTAGTACTATGCAATTTAATTCTTAATCTTATCTATCTGTCCTCTATCATTTTGAAAGACGGGTAGGTTTAAAAGGAATGTACACACACACACACACACACACACACACACTGAAACACAAGGTATTTGCTAGAAAAATATGTAACTGTCCAGATGGAGGGACAGGGCTCAGGGGTCGGAAAGGGACATTTGAATTATAGCTTGTGGTGTGTGAGCAGGGTGGGGTGAGATGGGGTGAAGGGTTTGTTTTCAGGTTATTTGGTTCAATTCCGATCTGACGATGAGCTGTGAAGCTTGAAAGCGCTAATCGGGATAATTTTTATATAGTGGTGTGCAACAGTGATCATTCTGCTTGTGATTTCAACCACTAACACAACTTTCTTCATTAAACTTATGTAATAAGGTGTGGTAAACAATAAAATGATATGACAAAAATTGTAGACAAATTTGTATTGGTATTAAGGTTATGTTGATATTCTGGTAGTGCATCAGCTGATATATTGTTGACATGTACATTGTAGTTTGTATGATCATTGACAGTTATGATGGAGTTGATAACAACAATAATATATTTTATTTTGATAAAGTAATTGACATTATTGAAATTTTATAATGTAATTGAAGTAATTTAAATTATTGCAAATAATATAATTAAATTAATTTGAAGTAATAAATTTAGATTAATTGAAAAGATGGATTTAAATGAATTTAAAATGTTGTAAAAGTTGGATTTTGGGTAACGATTTTTAATAAAACACTACCCTAATTGATTTCAGTAAATGGGTGTTAGAATGAGGTAATGAAATTAAACAGTTAGGGTTAGTTGTAAATGGGTATTAGACAATAAGAATTTCGGGACTAAAAGTGAGATACACGCGGGTCAGTAGGGGTGACACAGAAGTGAGAGTGAATATATGTAGAGGGAACGGGAGTAGTGAAAGTAAATAGTGAATATGGGAGAAAGGGCACATAAGTTTTGTAGTGAGGATAGAGGTGTAGGGAGTCCCCAACGCAAAGGCGTTGCGGCGGGTCGTGAAGAGTTTTAAATGGGGTTTGGCGGAGTTACCGGGAAGGGCCAGGAACTAATAAAGGTGTGAGTATAAGGTAAGGGAACACACATCCTATGTACAAAAGAGGTTATAAGATGCCCTATTCTGAAAGAAGAGGTTCAAGTAGAGGTAGAGAAAAGGTTGAGGGGAGATATTAGTGAGAGGTCGGTGTCAACCTATTTAAACCGTTGGTAGTTGTCAATAAAGAATAATGGGAGAATGGGGTTAGGTCTAAATGCCCATGGTATAAAACAGATTATTATTTTTGAAAGGGAGTCACTCGTTTATTGATAGATGAAGATATGAAATAGTAATTCAGAATACAAGGTATTATGTAACAGTTGGAAGATCTAATTCAAAACTGAAATTAAAGTTGTAAGGTTTATAGTTTTTTATGCAAATTTAGAGTTGAGATGTTTGTTTTAATGTAATAATGTTAATGTTCAATTTGAGTGTCTATTATGTTGTATTATGTTGATTATGAGAAGCATAACGTGTCTAATTGAGTAGTATATAATTGTGTAGAGATATAGAACATGTATTGTATGTTTTAAATGCGATTCACCACATTTCGGGCCGTCCCGGCCTTATCAGCCCAGACCGTGGTTTTGGTTTACAACCAGCTATGGGCAGACTTATTGTACACTGACCATGGTGGGTTGCCTTTGAAATTGGTGTAACTTAGAAATTACCGGGGGGGGGGGTGAATCAATGGAATCAACATAACTATGGAACAGCGGCTACCACCGAATGGGGTGGTAGACCGTGTTAAGGGCATCTGAATCATTTTAGTAGGATTACTGGTGTCCTCGGATACCAGTAATGCCGAATTTTTATATAACCCCAAAGCAAGAAAGGTGTAAGCAGCGCTTACACCCTAATAAATTTCAGTTCTTGTGGAAGCAAATGGGCGCTACAGTCCAACATAAAAAATCAATAGTGTGTGTGGAAAGCAGCTGGCCATTACAAGCCAGGAACATAAATATAGTATTTATGTAAATAGGTAAATGCCTTGCACGGTTTACCCGTGAGGTTATTTACCCAACTGTAACTGGGTTGGGGGGGATATTATAAAATGATGTGTAAAGGAGAAAGTTGATGATTATTATAAATGGCATAAAATAACGCGAGTAAATGGAATTAATTGATCTTATGATGTAATTAAATGATTTTTGTGTTGTTTGGAAGAGTATTATGGCGATGATTAACAAAGTTTGAGAAACGATATAAGTAGATAATTTTGGATGATGTAGTCGATTTAAATGTGTCTAAGAGGAATTTTAGTAATGAATTTAAATATTTTGAGATGTGATTTGGGTATTGAAAGATATTTGTAATGATGTAATAGGAAGTGGTTATTTAAATTCTGATTGGAATCAGGGAAATATTTTGAATTTGGGATAAGAATACATGAGAAAGTGGCATACACAATGTTGATAGTAAATTTGAAATGTATCATGTTACATTACGTATATATGTATGTTAGAAGTTAAGAAAAACCAGTGCTTCTTAACGCAAACCAGCACAGCTAAGGGGGCCCAGATCAGTTGGGGATATGGTATTATGTAAGGCCATTATTAAATTTGATGTTTTTATTTAATGTTTCAATATCTGGTGATGCTGTGGCTGCGGTCCTGTACTGGCCTGCGCGTCAGGGCAGGGGTGTCAAGTGCCTGACTGGCCTTGCGGTGTTGGGATCTCGAGAGGGAGGTCCAGTAAGGTCATTCAGGTGCGGCCACAGTCACTGGACCAGGGGGGTAAGTTACCCATGAGTTTTAATAAAACATAAAGGGGGTTGTGGCGCCATATCTGGGCTGATCCTCTTAGAAAGTATGTGAGGGTCAATGAGAGTTTTGCTTCTAACCTCTCATTGAGGGGGTATTGTAACGGTACAGGTAAAACCCTCCCGAGAAATATTGGTAAAATAAAGTTTTATTTGTAAATGTTATTGGGGTAAAAACAATGTACACAATTTGGAGTCAAGGTCGAGGATGTAACAGCGGAAGACAGTTATTTTTAGACAAATGATCTTTGAACTTTGCACATCTGAAGTCACACTACACAACGTCATAAGCCGAGCCCAGCACACGTCACGTAGGAATGCGGGAGTGTCCGCTAACCCGCCGGGGCGGCGTCAGCAGTCTGCACTTGGCATAAAAGGTCAGTCGCCAACCAACATCTAGTGACGACGGACGCAGGCAGTTTTCGCCCGTTTTCAATAAACCCAGTAAAATTATACTCTCGAGCTGTACAGCCATAAAATGTACCGCGGATGAAAGTATGGGTGCGCCCAAAAAAATTAAAATTTTAAAATGTGAAAGAAGTCAGTATAAAAGTAGTGTAAAAGGAACGAACCTTTCGGATAAAATAGTGAATAAATGAAAGTGAAAGTAAGCAAAATGTGCGGAGTGACAAAAACCACGGAAGGAGGCTGGACTGTTTCGGATCGCTAAAGAATTTCAGCTAAGTAACACTGGGGAGGATAAAACAAAAATTGTAATAAGGGCCAACCATAATGTTAAAATCATTCTTTTTATTTTGGAGATCTCCTAAGGGTATGGGGGTGTATGTGTGTGTGGGTGGATGAAAATTAATAAACTAGAAGCGCTGGATTGCAAAAAATAAATTTTAAGTTTGTACCTAGTTATTTTTTATTTTGTTAACCAATGTATGAGAATATTACTAAACCTAAATGTGTAATGGAGGGAGAAGTAATTGTTTGTTTGTATTTTATGATGGTATGCAAAGGAATGTACAGTGTTTTCTTTTTTGTAAAAAATGAAATTAATTGAATTCTAATTTAATAAAGTAAGATTGATTTGAGACCAAGTAAATGAATTATTTATTTCCAATAACCATTCTGCTCTACAGCTCGCTCAAACAAACTTTGGACCCAGGTAAGCGTGAAATTATATAGTTGGCAGTATTAAAAGATGGTGTCTGAGTAAATGGACACACCACTGAGTTTTTGTAAACAAAGTAAAATAAAAATGTAAGTAGTAAACAAAGTTACAAATGGCGTCGCTAACAGGGACATTTACATAAAAATATATTTATGTAAATGTGGGCCTGTTTTAGAGACCAGAACGGATTATTTGAAGTAGATAAATAAAGTTTTCAATTACGTCTAAATAGACGAAAGTCATGGGGTTATGTTTGGGTAGTGTAAAGTACTTGACTATTGTATGTTTACGTTTACGTATTGTTAACGATTTTATGTGTTGAGTATTTTGATTTAATGTGTATAATTATTGAGTAATAGAAGGGTTATAGTGGGTGTTATATAAAGAGTTATTATTTAAATAATTTTGTTTAACCTGGCTGAGGCACAAATAACTGAAATAGATTTCACGTGGGAGGCATGGGAAGACGATTTCAGAGGGATTGTGGACAGAATGACAGATGATGAGTGGTGTAAACTGGATGATAATTTGAGACAAATGGAAGAACAAGAAGAGGGAATATTTTCTGAAATTAAAAAGCATAGTGATGATACTATTAGGAAGAGTGTAAACAAGAAAGTAAAATAAATCAGGTAGTGGTAAGAAGGGGAGTGAAAGTCATATTGGTAGTGAGATGATGAATAGTAATGGTAACATAGCTGAAGTGGTAGTATTAGAGAATAAAACATTGAATCATGATTATAGTGCTGACAGTGTATGGGTGGTAGAAAATGGTAGAGAGACAAATCAATCAAACGAGAATAAAGATGATCAGATAACAAGTAATAAGGGGAGTAATAGCTATGATAATGATGACATAAAGGAAATTGGGGTAATGGATTTGATACAAGCGATGTTAGAGCTAATGGCTATATCAGGAGGTATTAATTTTAATGAAGAAAGGGAAAGAATGAGAAATCTAAATCAGTCACAACAAAGTATTGAGAAAATGATTGCAAAAATGGAAGGGAGAATAGTTACAGGTGAGTGTAACGAGAACAAAAATAGCGAAGGTACAGATAATAAGGTATGTGATGATTTTAAAACAAGTGGTAATTATGATGGGGAGATAATTACGAATAATAATGATGATAGTTTAAGTGCAAATAAAATAGCCATTGAAAAGGTAAGTAGGGGTGAGAATAATGGTGATATAATTAAAAATGTGGTGTTAGAGAGTAAAGTTGTGAATAATGATAGTGGTGATGAAGTTTTAGTGGAAGTAGAAATTATTAATGAGATAGTGGTTGATGAGATTGAGGGAGAGTATGATGAGAGGTTAGGTTGGCAAAGGGCAAATTTTCCCCGTTGTTTAAGTGGAGTAAAGACTCCACTAATGGTTTACGAGGACAGAGTTTCCTCTAGAGGTTGTGTGGAAGACGAGTTGTCTTCAAGTAGTCCCTTAATTTTTAGTAGTTGTCCTGGAAAAGCCAGGAGGTGTTTTTATGATATTGTAGTGCCCTTTGTATGGAATGAGAGAGAGAAAGTAAGATGGGGTTGTGTAAGCGATTTTGAGAGAGTGAGAGAGATAAGAGTTGTTTAAGTTAAAAAGAGGTTATAAAGAGTTAATACAGAGAATAAATATGGAAATAACGGATAGTTATATTGTTAATAATAAAGACTTACCTTATGAAGTAAATAACACAGTAGCAGATGATGATTATTTTGAGGGTATTGATAATAACTACTTACCTGGGTATAAAATGGGTATACTGATAACAGATGATGGCTATAATGATAAAATGGTAAACTATTTAAGTATGACAAAAATTACTAACGGAGACAGGACTAAAATTTTCAATGTAGACAGGTTTTATGAGTTAATAATGGGGAGTAATCTCTGGTGAATCACTCTTGCGGTATAGGGAATAAACCAAAAGTAAAAGAGTTATTCTATAAATAATAATAATATAATGAATATAATTAAAAATGAAAATTGTTATATTAAAATAAGATTAATTTTCAATGATGGTGGTTAGAGATATAGTGAATGAACATTTAATTATTTTAGTTCATGGTAATTACTTGGCTAACTTGTGTAATAAGAAGCAGAATGATCACTGTTGCACACTACTATATAAAAATTATTCCGATTAGTGCTTTCAAGCTTCACAGCTCATCCTCAGATCGGAATTGTACCAAATAACCTGAAAACAAACCCTTCACCCCATCTCACCCCACCCTGCTCACACACAACAAGCTATAATTCAAATGTCCCTTCCCCAACCCCTGAATGTCCCTCCATCTGGACAGTTACATATTTTTCTAGCAAATTCCTTGTGTTTCAGTGGTGTGTGTGTGTGTGTACATTCATTTTAAACCTACCCGTCTTTCTCTCCACACACATGGGTCAGTCACACACCCTTATTTTAAAACATCCAATTAGTACTATGCAATTTAATTCTTAATCTTATCTATCTGTCCTCTATCATTTTGAAAGACGGGTAGGTTTAAAAGGAATGTACACACACACACACACACACACACACACACACTGAAACACAAGGTATTTGCTAGAAAAATATGTAACTGTCCAGATGGAGGGACAGGGCTCAGGGGTCGGAAAGGGACATTTGAATTATAGCTTGTGGTGTGTGAGCAGGGTGGGGTGAGATGGGGTGAAGGGTTTGTTTTCAGGTTATTTGGTTCAATTCCGATCTGACGATGAGCTGTGAAGCTTGAAAGCGCTAATCGGGATAATTTTTATATAGTGGTGTGCAACAGTGATCATTCTGCTTGTGATTTCAACCACTAACACAACTTTCTTCATTAAACTTATGTAATAAGGTGTGGTAAACAATAAAATGATATGACAAAAATTGTAGACAAATTTGTATTGGTATTAAGGTTATGTTGATATTCTGGTAGTGCATCAGCTGATATATTGTTGACATGTACATTGTAGTTTGTATGATCATTGACAGTTATGATGGAGTTGATAACAACAATAATATATTTTATTTTGATAAAGTAATTGACATTATTGAAATTTTATAATGTAATTGAAGTAATTTAAATTATTGCAAATAATATAATTAAATTAATTTGAAGTAATAAATTTAGATTAATTGAAAAGATGGATTTAAATGAATTTAAAATGTTGTAAAAGTTGGATTTTGGGTAACGATTTTTAATAAAACACTACCCTAATTGATTTCAGTAAATGGGTGTTAGAATGAGGTAATGAAATTAAACAGTTAGGGTTAGTTGTAAATGGGTATTAGACAATAAGAATTTCGGGACTAAAAGTGAGATACACGCGGGTCAGTAGGGGTGACACAGAAGTGAGAGTGAATATATGTAGAGGGAACGGGAGTAGTGAAAGTAAATAGTGAATATGGGAGAAAGGGCACATAAGTTTTGTAGTGAGGATAGAGGTGTAGGGAGTCCCCAACGCAAAGGCGTTGCGGCGGGTCGTGAAGAGTTTTAAATGGGGTTTGGCGGAGTTACCGGGAAGGGCCAGGAACTAATAAAGGTGTGAGTATAAGGTAAGGGAACACACATCCTATGTACAAAAGAGGTTATAAGATGCCCTATTCTGAAAGAAGAGGTTCAAGTAGAGGTAGAGAAAAGGTTGAGGGGAGATATTAGTGAGAGGTCGGTGTCAACCTATTTAAACCGTTGGTAGTTGTCAATAAAGAATAATGGGAGAATGGGGTTAGGTCTAAATGCCCATGGTATAAAACAGATTATTATTTTTGAAAGGGAGTCACTCGTTTATTGATAGATGAAGATATGAAATAGTAATTCAGAATACAAGGTATTATGTAACAGTTGGAAGATCTAATTCAAAACTGAAATTAAAGTTGTAAGGTTTATAGTTTTTTATGCAAATTTAGAGTTGAGATGTTTATTTTAATGTAATAATGTTAATGTTCAATTTGAGTGTCTATTATGTTGTATTATGTCGATTATGAGAAGCATAACGTGTCTAATTGAGTAGTATATAATTGTGTAGAGATATAGAACATGTATTGTATGTTTTAAATGCGATTCACCACATTTCGGGCGGTCCCGGCCTTACCAGCCCAGACCGTGGTTTTGGTTTACAACCAGCTATGGGCAGACTTATTGTACACTGACCATGGTGGGTTGCCTTTGAAATTGGTGTAACTTAGAAATTACCGGGGGGGGGGTGAATCAATGGAATCAACATAACTATGGAACAGCGGCTACCACCGAATGGGGTGGTAGACCGTGTTAAGGGCATCTGAATCATTTTAGTAGGATTACTGGTGTCCTCGGATACCAGTAATGCCGAATTTTTATATAACCCCAAAGCAAGAAAGGTGTAAGCGGCTTACACCCTAATAAATTTCAGTTCTTGTGGAAGCAAATGGGCGCTACAGTCCAACATAAAAAATCAATAGAGTGTGTGGAAAGCAGCTGGCCATTACAAGCCAGGAACATAAATATAGTATTTATGTAAATAGGTAAATGCCTTGCACGGTTTACCCGTGAGGTTATTTACCCAACTGTAACTGGGTTGGGGGGGATATTATAAAATGATGTGTAAAGGAGAAAGTTGATGATTATTATAAATGGCATAAAATAACGCGAGTAAATGGAATTAATTGATCTTATGATATAATTAAATGATTTTTGTGTTGTTTGGAAGAGTATTATGGCGATGATTAACAAAGTTTGAGAAACGATATAAGTAGATAATTTTGGATGATGTAGTCGATTTAAATGTGTCTAAGAGGAATTTTAGTAATGAATTTAAATATTTTGAGATGTGATTTGGGTATTGAAAGATATTTGTAATGATGTAATAGGAAGTGGTTATTTAAATTCTGATTGGAATCAGGGAAATATTTTGAATTTGGGATAAGAATACATGAGAAAGTGGCATACACAATGTTGATAGTAAATTTGAAATGTATCATGTTACATTACGTATATATGTATGTTAGAAGTTAAGAAAAACCAGTGCTTCTTAACGCAAACCAGCATAGCTAAGGGGGGCCAGATCAGTTGGGGATATGGTATTATGTAAGGCCATTATTAAATTTGATGTTTTTATTTAATGTTTCAATATCTGGTGATGCTGTGGCTGCGGTCCTGTACTGGCCTGCGCGTCAGGGCAGGGGTTTCAAGTGCCTGACTGGCCTTGCGGTGTTGGGATCTCGAGAGGGAGGTCCAGTAAGGTCATTCAGGTGCGGCCACAGTCACTGGACCAGGGGGGTAAGTTACCCATGAGTTTTAATAAAACATAAAGGGGGTTGTGGCGCCATATCTGGGCTGATCCTCTTAGAAAGTATGTGAGGGTCAATGAGAGTTTTGCTTCTAACCTCTCATTGAGGGGGTATTGTAACGGTACAGGTAAAACCCTCCCGAGAAATATTGGAAAAATAAAGTTTTATTTGTAAATGTTATTGGGGTAAAAACAATGTACACAATTTGGAGTCAAGGTCGAGGATGTAACAGCGGAAGACAGTTATTTTTAGACAAATGATCTTTGAACTTTGCACATCTGAAGTCACACTACACAACGTCATAAGCCGAGCCCAGCACACGTCACGTAGGAATGCGGGAGTGTCCGCTAACCCGCCGGGGCGGCGTCAGCAGTCTGCACTTGGCATAAAAGGTCAGTCGCCAACCAACATCTAGTGACGACGGACGCAGGCAGTTTTCGCCCGTTTTCAATAAACCCAGTAAAATTATACTCTCGAGCTGTACAGCCATAAAATGTACCGCGGATGAAAGTATGGGTGCGCCCAAAAAAATTAAAATTTTAAAATGTGAAAGAAGTCAGTATAAAAGTAGTGTAAAAGGAACGAACCTTTCGGATAAAATAGTGAATAAATGAAAGTGAAAGTAAGCAAAATGTGCGGAGTGACAAAAACCACGGAAGGAGGCTGGACTGTTTCGGATCGCTAAAGAATTTCAGCTAAGTAACACTGGGGAGGATAAAACAAAAATTGTAATAAGGGCCAACCATAATGTTAAAATCATTCTTTTTATTTTGGAGATCTCCTAAGGGTATGGGGGTGTATGTGTGTGTGGGTGGATGAAAATTAATAAACTAGAAGCGCTGGATTGCAAAAAATAAATTTTAAGTTTGTACCTAGTTATTTTTTATTTTGTTAACCAATGTATGAGAATATTACTAAACCTAAATGTGTAATGGAGGGAGAAGTAATTGTTTGTTTGTATTTTATGATGGTATGCAAAGGAATGTACAGTGTTTTCTTTTTTGTAAAAAATGAAATTAATTGAATTCTAATTTAATAAAGTAAGATTGATTTGAGACCAAGTAAATGAATTATTTATTTCCAATAACCATTCTGCTCTACAGCTCGCTCAAACAAACTTTGGACCCAGGTAAGCGTGAAATTATATAGTTGGCAGTATTAAAAGATGGTGTCTGAGTAAATGGACACACCACTGAGTTTTTGTAAACAAAGTAAAATAAAAATGTAAGTAGTAAACAAAGTTACAAATGGCGTCGCTAACAGGGACATTTACATAAAAATATATTTATGTAAATGTGGGCCTGTTTTAGAGACCAGAACGGATTATTTGAAGTAGATAAATAAAGTTTTCAATTACGTCTAAATAGACGAAAGTCATGGGGTTATGTTTGGGTAGTGTAAAGTACTTGACTATTGTATGTTTACGTTTACGTATTGTTAACGATTTTATGTGTTGAGTATTTTGATTTAATGTGTATAATTATTGAGTAATAGAAGGGTTATAGTGGGTGTTATATAAAGAGTTATTATTTAAATAATTTTGTTTAACCTGGCTGAGGCACAAATAACTGAAATAGATTTCACGTGGGAGGCATGGGAAGACGATTTCAGAGGGATTGTGGACAGAATGACAGATGATGAGTGGTGTAAACTGGATGATAATTTGAGACAAATGGAAGAACAAGAAGAGGGAATATTTTCTGAAATTAAAAAGCATAGTGATGATACTATTAGGAAGAGTGTAAACAAGAAAGTAAAATAAATCAGGTAGTGGTAAGAAGGGGAGTGAAAGTCATATTGGTAGTGAGATGATGAATAGTAATGGTAACATAGCTGAAGTGGTAGTATTAGAGAATAAAACATTGAATCATGATTATAGTGCTGACAGTGTATGGGTGGTAGAAAATGGTAGAGAGACAAATCAATCAAACGAGAATAAAGATGATCAGATAACAAGTAATAAGGGGAGTAATAGCTATGATAATGATGACATAAAGGAAATTGGGGTAATGGATTTGATACAAGCGATGTTAGAGCTAATGGCTATATCAGGAGGTATTAATTTTAATGAAGAAAGGGAAAGAATGAGAAATCTAAATCAGTCACAACAAAGTATTGAGAAAATGATTGCAAAAATGGAAGGGAGAATAGTTACAGGTGAGTGTAACGAGAACAAAAATAGCGAAGGTACAGATAATAAGGTATGTGATGATTTTAAAACAAGTGGTAATTATGATGGGGAGATAATTACGAATAATAATGATGATAGTTTAAGTGCAAATAAAATAGCCATTGAAAAGGTAAGTAGGGGTGAGAATAATGGTGATATAATTAAAAATGTGGTGTTAGAGAGTAAAGTTGTGAATAATGATAGTGGTGATGAAGTTTTAGTGGAAGTAGAAATTATTAATGAGATAGTGGTTGATGAGATTGAGGGAGAGTATGATGAGAGGTTAGGTTGGCAAAGGGCAAATTTTCCCCGTTGTTTAAGTGGAGTAAAGACTCCACTAATGGTTTACGAGGACAGAGTTTCCTCTAGAGGTTGTGTGGAAGACGAGTTGTCTTCAAGTAGTCCCTTAATTTTTAGTAGTTGTCCTGGAAAAGCCAGGAGGTGTTTTTATGATATTGTAGTGCCCTTTGTATGGAATGAGAGAGAGAAAGTAAGATGGGGTTGTGTAAGCGATTTTGAGAGAGTGAGAGAGATAAGAGTTGTTTAAGTTAAAAAGAGGTTATAAAGAGTTAATACAGAGAATAAATATGGAAATAACGGATAGTTATATTGTTAATAATAAAGACTTACCTTATGAAGTAAATAACACAGTAGCAGATGATGATTATTTTGAGGGTATTGATAATAACTACTTACCTGGGTATAAAATGGGTATACTGATAACAGATGATGGCTATAATGATAAAATGGTAAACTATTTAAGTATGACAAAAATTACTAACGGAGACAGGACTAAAATTTTCAATGTAGACAGGTTTTATGAGTTAATAATGGGGAGTAATCTCTGGTGAATCACTCTTGCGGTATAGGGAATAAACCAAAAGTAAAAGAGTTATTCTATAAATAATAATAATATAATGAATATAATTAAAAATGAAAATTGTTATATTAAAATAAGATTAATTTTCAATGATGGTGGTTAGAGATATAGTGAATGAACATTTAATTATTTTAGTTCATGGTAATTACTTGGCTAACTTGTGTAATAAGAAGCAGAATGATCACTGTTGCACACTACTATATAAAAATTATTCCGATTAGTGCTTTCAAGCTTCACAGCTCATCCTCAGATCGGAATTGTACCAAATAACCTGAAAACAAACCCTTCACCCCATCTCACCCCACCCTGCTCACACACAACAAGCTATAATTCAAATGTCCCTTCCCCACCCCCTGAATGTCCCTCCATCTGGACAGTTACATATTTTTCTAGCAAATTCCTTGTGTTTCAGTGGTGTGTGTGTGTGTGTGTGTGTGTGTGTGTGTGTGTGTGTGTGTGTGTGTGTGTGTGTACATTCATTTTAAACCTACCCGTCTTTCTCTCCACACACATGGGTCAGTCACACACCCTTATTTTAAAACATCCAATTAGTACTATGCAATTTAATTCTTAATCTTATCTATCTGTCCTCTATCATTTTGAAAGACGGGTAGGTTTAAAAGGAATGTACACACACACACACACACACACACACACACTGAAACACAAGGTATTTGCTAGAAAAATATGTAACTGTCCAGATGGAGGGACAGGGCTCAGGGGTCGGAAAGGGACATTTGAATTATAGCTTGTGGTGTGTGAGCAGGGTGGGGTGAGATGGGGTGAAGGGTTTGTTTTCAGGTTATTTGGTTCAATTCCGATCTGACGATGAGCTGTGAAGCTTGAAAGCGCTAATCGGGATAATTTTTATATAGTGGTGTGCAACAGTGATCATTCTGCTTGTGATTTCAACCACTAACACAACTTTCTTCATTAAACTTATGTAATAAGGTGTGGTAAACAATAAAATGATATGACAAAAATTGTAGACAAATTTGTATTGGTATTAAGGTTATGTTGATATTCTGGTAGTGCATCAGCTGATATATTGTTGACATGTACATTGTAGTTTGTATGATCATTGACAGTTATGATGGAGTTGATAACAACAATAATATATTTTATTTTGATAAAGTAATTGACATTATTGAAATTTTATAATGTAATTGAAGTAATTTAAATTATTGCAAATAATATAATTAAATTAATTTGAAGTAATAAATTTAGATTAATTGAAAAGATGGATTTAAATGAATTTAAAATGTTGTAAAAGTTGGATTTTGGGTAACGATTTTTAATAAAACACTACCCTAATTGATTTCAGTAAATGGGTGTTAGAATGAGGTAATGAAATTAAACAGTTAGGGTTAGTTGTAAATGGGTATTAGACAATAAGAATTTCGGGACTAA
This sequence comes from Magicicada septendecula, assembly GCA_034769895.1. Lineage (NCBI taxonomy): Eukaryota > Metazoa > Arthropoda > Insecta > Hemiptera > Cicadidae > Magicicada > Magicicada septendecula. Next base: position 95,684,489 of record CM068373.1, read on the forward strand.
AAGTGAGATACACGCGGGTCAGTAGGGGTGACACAGAAGTGAGAGTGAATATATGTAGAGGGAACGGGAGTAGTGAAAGTAAATAGTGAATATGGGAGAAAGGGCACATAAGTTTTGTAGTGAGGATAGAGGTGTAGGGAGTCCCCAACGCAAAGGCGTTGCGGCGGGTCGTGAAGAGTTTTAAATGGGGTTTGGCGGAGTTACCGGGAAGGGCCAGGAACTAATAAAGGTGTGAGTATAAGGTAAGGGAACACACATCCTATGTACAAAAGAGGTTATAAGATGCCCTATTCTGAAAGAAGAGGTTCAAGTAGAGGTAGAGAAAAGGTTGAGGGGAGATATTAGTGAGAGGTCGGTGTCAACCTATTTAAACCGTTGGTAGTTGTCAATAAAGAATAATGGGAGAATGGGGTTAGGTCTAAATGCCCATGGTATAAAACAGATTATTATTTTTGAAAGGGAGTCACTCGTTTATTGATAGATGAAGATATGAAATAGTAATTCAGAATACAAGGTATTATGTAACAGTTGGAAGATCTAATTCAAAACTGAAATTAAAGTTGTAAGGTTTATAGTTTTTTATGCAAATTTAGAGTTGAGATGTTTGTTTTAATGTAATAATGTTAATGTTCAATTTGAGTGTCTATTATGTTGTATTATGTCGATTATGAGAAGCATAACGTGTCTAATTGAGTAGTATATAATTGTGTAGAGATATAGAACATGTATTGTATGTTTTAAATGCGATTCACCACATTTCGGGCGGTCCCGGCCTTACCAGCCCAGACCGTGGTTTTGGTTTACAACCAGCTATGGGCAGACTTATTGTACACTGACCATGGTGGGTTGCCTTTGAAATTGGTGTAACTTAGAAATTACCGGGGGGGGGGTGAATCAATGGAATCAACATAACTATGGAACAGCGGCTACCACCGAATGGGGTGGTAGACCGTGTTAAGGGCATCTGAATCATTTTAGTAGGATTACTGGTGTCCTCGGATACCAGTAATGCCGAATTTTTATATAACCCCAAAGCAAGAAAGGTGTAAGCGGCTTACACCCTAATAAATTTCAGTTCTTGTGGAAGCAAATGGGCGCTACAGTCCAACATAAAAAATCAATAGAGTGTGTGGAAAGCAGCTGGCCATTACAAGCCAGGAACATAAATATAGTATTTATGTAAATAGGTAAATGCCTTGCACGGTTTACCCGTGAGGTTATTTACCCAACTGTAACTGGGTTGGGGGGGATATTATAAAATGATGTGTAAAGGAGAAAGTTGATGATTATTATAAATGGCATAAAATAACGCGAGTAAATGGAATTAATTGATCTTATGATGTAATTAAATGATTTTTGTGTTGTTTGGAAGAGTATTATGGCGATGATTAACAAAGTTTGAGAAACGATATAAGTAGATAATTTTGGATGATGTAGTCGATTTAAATGTGTCTAAGAGGAATTTTAGTAATGAATTTAAATATTTTGAGATGTGATTTGGGTATTGAAAGATATTTGTAATGATGTAATAGGAAGTGGTTATTTAAATTCTGATTGGAATCAGGGAAATATTTTGAATTTGGGATAAGAATACATGAGAAAGTGGCATACACAATGTTGATAGTAAATTTGAAATGTATCATGTTACATTACGTATATATGTATGTTAGAAGTTAAGAAAAACCAGTGCTTCTTAACGCAAACCAGCATAGCTAAGGGGGGCCAGATCAGTTGGGGATATGGTATTATGTAAGGCCATTATTAAATTTGATGTTTTTATTTAATGTTTCAATATCTGGTGATGCTGTGGCTGCGGTCCTGTACTGGCCTGCGCGTCAGGGCAGGGGTGTCAAGTGCCTGACTGGCCTTGCGGTGTTGGGATCTCGAGAGGGAGGTCCAGTAAGGTCATTCAGGTGCGGCCACAGTCACTGGACCAGGGGGGTAAGTTACCCATGAGTTTTAATAAAACATAAAGGGGGTTGTGGCGCCATATCTGGGCTGATCCTCTTAGAAAGTATGTGAGGGTCAATGAGAGTTTTGCTTCTAACCTCTCATTGAGGGGGTATTGTAACGGTACAGGTAAAACCCTCCCGAGAAATATTGGAAAAATAAAGTTTTATTTGTAAATGTTATTGGGGTAAAAACAATGTACACAATTTGGAGTCAAGGTCGAGGATGTAACAGCGGAAGACAGTTATTTTTAGACAAATGATCTTTGAACTTTGCACATCTGAAGTCACACTACACAACGTCATAAGCCGAGCCCAGCACACGTCACGTAGGAATGCGGGAGTGTCCGCTAACCCGCCGGGGCGGCGTCAGCAGTCTGCACTTGGCATAAAAGGTCAGTCGCCAACCAACATCTAGTGACGACGGACGCAGGCAGTTTTCGCCCGTTTTCAATAAACCCAGTAAAATTATACTCTCGAGCTGTACAGCCATAAAATGTACCGCGGATGAAAGTATGGGTGCGCCCAAAAAAATTAAAATTTTAAAATGTGAAAGAAGTCAGTATAAAAGTAGTGTAAAAGGAACGAACCTTTCGGATAAAATAGTGAATAAATGAAAGTGAAAGTAAGCAAAATGTGCGGAGTGACAAAAACCACGGAAGGAGGCTGGACTGTTTCGGATCGCTAAAGAATTTCAGCTAAGTAACACTGGGGAGGATAAAACAAAAATTGTAATAAGGGCCAACCATAATGTTAAAATCATTCTTTTTATTTTGGAGATCTCCTAAGGGTATTGGGGTGTATGTGTGTGTGGGTGGATGAAAATTAATAAACTAGAAGCGCTGGATTGCAAAAAATAAATTTTAAGTTTGTACCTAGTTATTTTTTATTTTGTTAACCAATGTATGAGAATATTACTAAACCTAAATGTGTAATGGAGGGAGAAGTAATTGTTTGTTTGTATTTTATGATGGTATGCAAAGGAATGTACAGTGTTTTCTTTTTTGTAAAAAATGAAATTAATTGAATTCTAATTTAATAAAGTAAGATTGATTTGAGACCAAGTAAATGAATTATTTATTTCCAATAACCATTCTGCTCTACAGCTCGCTCAAACAAACTTTGGACCCAGGTAAGCGTGAAATTATATAGTTGGCAGTATTAAAAGATGGTGTCTGAGTAAATGGACACACCACTGAGTTTTTGTAAACAAAGTAAAATAAAAATGTAAGTAGTAAACAAAGTTACAAATGGCGTCGCTAACAGGGACATTTACATAAAAATATATTTATGTAAATGTGGGCCTGTTTTAGAGACCAGAACGGATTATTTGAAGTAGATAAATAAAGTTTTCAATTACGTCTAAATAGACGAAAGTCATGGGGTTATGTTTGGGTAGTGTAAAGTACTTGACTATTGTATGTTTACGTTTACGTATTGTTAACGATTTTATGTGTTGAGTATTTTGATTTAATGTGTATAATTATTGAGTAATAGAAGGGTTATAGTGGGTGTTATATAAAGAGTTATTATTTAAATAATTTTGTTTAACCTGGCTGAGGCACAAATAACTGAAATAGATTTCACGTGGGAGGCATGGGAAGACGATTTCAGAGGGATTGTGGACAGAATGACAGATGATGAGTGGTGTAAACTGGATGATAATTTGAGACAAATGGAAGAACAAGAAGAGGGAATATTTTCTGAAATTAAAAAGCATAGTGATGATACTATTAGGAAGAGTGTAAACAAGAAAGTAAAATAAATCAGGTAGTGGTAAGAAGGGGAGTGAAAGTCATATTGGTAGTGAGATGATGAATAGTAATGGTAACATAGCTGAAGTGGTAGTATTAGAGAATAAAACATTGAATCATGATTATAGTGCTGACAGTGTATGGGTGGTAGAAAATGGTAGAGAGACAAATCAATCAAACAAGAATAAAGATGATCAGATAACAAGTAATAAGGGGAGTAATAGCTATGATAATGATGACATAAAGGAAATTGGGGTAATGGATTTGATACAAGCGATGTTAGAGCTAATGGCTATATCAGGAGGTATTAATTTTAATGAAGAAAGGGAAAGAATGAGAAATCTAAATCAGTCACAACAAAGTATTGAGAAAATGATTGCAAAAATGGAAGGGAGAATAGTTACAGGTGAGTGTAACGAGAACAAAAATAGCGAAGGTACAGATAATAAGGTATGTGATGATTTTTAAACAAGTGGTAATTATGATGGGGAGATAATTACGAATAATAATGATGATAGTTTAAGTGCAAATAAAATAGCCATTGAAAAGGTAAGTAGGGGTGAGAATAATGGTGATATAATTAAAAATGTGGTGTTAGAGAGTAAAGTTGTGAATAATGATAGTGGTGATGAAGTTTTAGTGGAAGTAGAAATTATTAATGAGATAGTGGTTGATGAGATTGAGGGAGAGTATGATGAGAGGTTAGGTTGGCAAAGGGCAAATTTTCCCCGTTGTTTAAGTGGAGTAAAGACTCCACTAATGGTTTACGAGGACAGAGTTTCCTCTAGAGGTTGTGTGGAAGACGAGTTGTCTTCAAGTAGTCCCTTAATTTTTAGTAGTTGTCCTGGAAAAGCCAGGAGGTGTTTTTATGATATTGTAGTGCCCTTTGTATGGAATGAGAGAGAGAAAGTAAGATGGGGTTGTGTAAGCGATTTTGAGAGAGTGAGAGAGATAAGAGTTGTTTCAGTTAAAAAGAGGTTATAAAGAGTTAATACAGAGAATAAATATGGAAATAACGGATAGTTATATTGTTAATAATAAAGACTTACCTTATGAAGTAAATAACACAGTAGCAGATGATGATTATTTTGAGGGTATTGATAATAACTACTTACCTGGGTATAAAATGGGTATACTGATAACAGATGATGGCTATAATGATAAAATGGTAAACTATTTAAGTATGACAAAAATTACTAACGGAGACAGGACTAAAATTTTCAATGTAGACAGGTTTTATGAGTTAATAATGGGGAGTAATCTCTGGTGAATCACTCTTGCGGTATAGGGAATAAACCAAAAGTAAAAGAGTTATTCTATAAATAATAATAATATAATGAATATAATTAAAAATGAAAATTGTTATATTAAAATAAGATTAATTTTCAATGATGGTGGTTAGAGATATAGTGAATGAACATTTAATTATTTTAGTTCATGGTAATTACTTGGCTAACTTGTGTAATAAGAAGCAGAATGATCACTGTTGCACACTTCTATATAAAAATTATTCCGATTAGTGCTTTCAAGCTTCACAGCTCATCCTCAGATCGGAATTGTACCAAATAACCTGAAAACAAACCCTTCACCCCATCTCACCCCACCCTGCTCACACACAACAAGCTATAATTCAAATGTCCCTTCCCCACCCCCTGAATGTCCCTCCATCTGGACAGTTACATATTTTTCTAGCAAATTCCTTGTGTTTCAGTGGTGTGTGTGTGTGTGTGTGTGTGTGTGTGTGTGTGTGTGTGTGTGTGTGTGTGTGTGTACATTCATTTTAAACCTACCCGTCTTTCTCTCCACACACATGGGTCAGTCACACACCCTTATTTTAAAACATCCAATTAGTACTATGCAATTTAATTCTTAATCTTATCTATCTGTCCTCTATCATTTTGAAAGACGGGTAGGTTTAAAAGGAATGTACACACACACACTGAAACACAAGGTATTTGCTAGAAAAATATGTAACTGTCCAGATGGAGGGACAGGGCTCAGGGGTCGGAAAGGGACATTTGAATTATAGCTTGTGGTGTGTGAGCAGGGTGGGGTGAGATGGGGTGAAGGGTTTGTTTTCAGGTTATTTGGTTCAATTCCGATCTGACGATGAGCTGTGAAGCTTGAAAGCGCTAATCGGGATAATTTTTATATAGTGGTGTGCAACAGTGATCATTCTGCTTGTGATTTCAACCACTAACACAACTTTCTTCATTAAACTTATGTAATAAGGTGTGGTAAACAATAAAATGATATGACAAAAATTGTAGACAAATTTGTATTGGTATTAAGGTTATGTTGATATTCTGGTAGTGCATCAGCTGATATATTGTTGACATGTACATTGTAGTTTGTATGATCATTGACAGTTATGATGGAGTTGATAACAACAATAATATATTTTATTTTGATAAAGTAATTGACATTATTGAAATTTTATAATGTAATTGAAGTAATTTAAATTATTGCAAATAATATAATTAAATTAATTTGAAGTAATAAATTTAGATTAATTGAAAATATGGATTTAAATGAATTTAAAATGTTGTAAAAGTTGGATTTTGGGTAACGATTTTTAATAAAACACTACCCTAATTGATTTCAGTAAATGGGTGTTAGAATGAGGTAATGAAATTAAACAGTTAGGGTTAGTTGTAAATGGGTATTAGACAATAAGAATTTCGGGACTAAAAGTGAGATACACGCGGGTCAGTAGGGGTGACACAGAAGTGAGAGTGAATATATGTAGAGGGAACGGGAGTAGTGAAAGTAAATAGTGAATATGGGAGAAAGGGCACATAAGTTTTGTAGTGAGGATAGAGGTGTAGGGAGTCCCCAACGCAAAGGCGTTGCGGCGGGTCGTGAAGAGTTTTAAATGGGGTTTGGCGGAGTTACCGGGAAGGGCCAGGAACTAATAAAGGTGTGAGTATAAGGTAAGGGAACACACATCCTATGTACAAAAGAGGTTATAAGATGCCCTATTCTGAAAGAAGAGGTTCAAGTAGAGGTAGAGAAAAGGTTGAGGGGAGATATTAGTGAGAGGTCGGTGTCAACCTATTTAAACCGTTGGTAGTTGTCAATAAAGAATAATGGGAGAATGGGGTTAGGTCTAAATGCCCATGGTATAAAACAGATTATTATTTTTGAAAGGGAGTCACTCGTTTATTGATAGATGAAGATATGAAATAGTAATTCAGAATACAAGGTATTATGTAACAGTTGGAAGATCTAATTCAAAACTGAAATTAAAGTTGTAAGGTTTATAGTTTTTTATGCAAATTTAGAGTTGAGATGTTTATTTTAATGTAATAATGTTAATGTTCAATTTGAGTGTCTATTATGTTGTATTATGTCGATTATGAGAAGCATAACGTGTCTAATTGAGTAGTATATAATTGTGTAGAGATATAGAACATGTATTGTATGTTTTAAATGCGATTCACCACATTTCGGGCGGTCCCGGCCTTACCAGCCCAGACCGTGGTTTTGGTTTACAACCAGCTATGGGCAGACTTATTGTACACTGACCATGGTGGGTTGCCTTTGAAATTGGTGTAACTTAGAAATTACCGGGGGGGGGGGTGAATCAATGGAATCAACATAACTATGGAACAGCGGCTACCACCGAATGGGGTGGTAGACCGTGTTAAGGGCATATGAATCATTTTAGTAGGATTACTGGTGTCCTTGGATACCAGTAATGCCAAATTTTTATATAACCCCAAAGCAAGTTTACACCCTAATAAATTTCAGTTCTTGTGGAAGCAAATGGGCGCTACAGTCCAACATAAAAAATCAATAGAGTGTGTGGAAAGCAGCTGGCCATTACAAGCCAGGAACATAAATATAGTATTTATGTAAATAGGTAAATGCCTTGCACGGTTTACCCGTGAGGTTATTTACCCAACTGTAACTGGGTTGGGGGGGATATTATAAAATGATGTGTAAAGGAGAAAGTTGATGATTATTATAAATGGCATAAAATAACGCGAGTAAATGGAATTAATTGATCTTATGATGTAATTAAATGATTTTTGTGTTGTTTGGAAGAGTATTATGGCGATGATTAACAAAGTTTGAGAAACGATATAAGTAGATAATTTTGGATGATGTAGTCGATTTGAATGTGTCTAAGAGGAATTTTAGTAATGAATTTAAATATTTTGAGATGTGATTTGGGTATTGAAAGATATTTGTAATGATGTAATGGGAAGTGGTTATTTAAATTCTGATTGGAATCAGGGAAATATTTTGAATTTGGGATAAGAATACATGAGAAAGTGGCATACACAATGTTGATAGTAAATTTGAAATGTATCATGTTATATTACGTATATATGTATGTTAGAAGTTAAGAAAAACCAGTGCTTCTTAACGCAAACCAGCACAGCTAAGGGGGGCCAGATCAGTTGGGGATATGGTATTATGTAAGGCCATTATTAAATTTGATGTTTTTATTTAATGTTTCAGTATCTGGTGATGCTGTGGCTACGGCCCTGTACTGGCCTGCGCGTCAGGGCAGGGGTGTCAAGTGCCTGACTGGCCTTGCGGTGTTGGGATCTCGAGAGGGAGGTCCAGTAAGGTCATTCAGGTGCGGCCACAGTCACTGGACCAGGGGGGTAAGTTACCCATGAGTTTTAATAAAACATAAAGGGGGTTGTGGCGCCATATCTGGGCTGATCCTCTTAGAAAGTATGTGAGGGTCAATGAGAGTTTTGCTTCTAACCTCTCATTGAGGGGGTATTGTAACGGTACAGGTAAAACCCTCCCGAGAAATATTGGAAAAATAAAGTTTTATTTGTAAATGTTATTGGGGTAAAAACAATGTACACAATTTGGAGTCAAGGTCGAGGATGTAACAGCGGAAGACAGTTATTTTTAGACAAATGATCTTTGAACTTTCCACATCTGAAGTCACACTACACAACGTCATAAGCCGAGCCCAGCACACGTCACGTAGGAATGCGGGAGTGTCCGCTAACCCACCGGGGCGGCGTCAGCAGTCTGCACTTGGCATAAAAGGTCAGTCGCCAACCAACATCTAGTGACGACGGACGCAGGCAGTTTTCGCCCGTTTTCAATAAACCCAGTAAAATTATACTCTCGAGCTGTACAGCCATAAAAAGTACCGCGGATAAAAGTATGGGTGCGCCCAAAAAAATTAAAATTTTAAAATGTGAAAGAAGTCAGTATAAAAGTAGTGTAAAAGGAACGAACCTTTCGGATAAAATAGTGAATAAATGAAAGTGAAAGTAAGCAAAATGTGCGGAGTGACAAAAACCACGGAAGGAGGCTGGACTGTTTCGGATCGCTAAAGAATTTCAGCTAAGTAACACTGGGGAGGATAAAACAAAAATTGTAATCAGGGCCAACCATAATGTTAAAATCATTCTTTTTATTTTGGAGATCTCCTAAGGGTATGGGGGTGTATGTGTGTGTGGGTGGATGAAAATTAATAAACTAGAAGCGCTGGATTGCAAAAAATAAATTTTAAGTTTGTACCTAGTTATTTTTTATTTTGTTAACCAATGTATGAGAATATTACTAAACCTAAATGTGTAATGGAGGGAGAAGTAATTGTTTGTTTGTATTTTATGATGGTATGCAAAGGAATGTACAGTGTTTTCTTTTTTGTAAAAAATGAAATTAATTGAATTCTAATTTAATAAAGTAAGATTGATTTGAGACCAAGTAAATGAATTATTTATTTCCAATAACCATTCTGCTCTACAGCTCGCTCAAACAAACTTTGGACCCAGGTAAGCGTGAAATTATATAGTTGGCAGTATTAAAAGATGGTGTCTGAGTAAATGGACACACCACTGAGTTTTTGTAAACAAAGTAAAATAAAAATGTAAGTAGTAAACAAAGTTACAAATGGCGTCGCTAACAGGGACATTTACATAAAAATATATTTATGTAAATGTGGGCCTGTTTTAGAGACCAGAACGGATTATTTGAAGTAGATAAATAAAGTTTTCAATTACGTCTAAATAGACGAAAGTCATGGGGTTATGTTTGGGTAGTGTAAAGTACTTGACTATTGTATGTTTACGTTTACGTATTGTTAACGATTTTATGTGTTGAGTATTTTGATTTAATGTGTATAATTATTGAGTAATAGAAGGGTTATAGTGGGTGTTATATAAAGAGTTATTATTTAAATAATTTTGTTTAACCTGGCTGAGGCACAAATAACTGAAATAGATTTCACGTGGGAGGCATGGGAAGACGATTTCAGAGGGATTGTGGACAGAATGACAGATGATGAGTGGTGTAAACTGGATGATAATTTGAGACAAATGGAAGAACAAGAAGAGGGAATATTTTCTGAAATTAAAAAGCATAGTGATGATACTATTAGGAAGAGTGTAAACAAGAAAGTAAAATAAATCAGGTAGTGGTAAGAAGGGGAGTGAAAGTCATATTGGTAGTGAGATGATGAATAGTAATGGTAACATAGCTGAAGTGGTAGTATTAGAGAATAAAACATTGAATCATGATTATAGTGCTGACAGTGTATGGGTGGTAGAAAATGGTAGAGAGACAAATCAATCAAACGAGAATAAAGATGATCAGATAACAAGTAATAAGGGGAGTAATAGCTATGATAATGATGACATAAAGGAAATTGGGGTAATGGATTTGATACAAGCGATGTTAGAGCTAATGGCTATATCAGGAGGTATTAATTTTAATGAAGAAAGGGAAAGAATGAGAAATCTAAATCAGTCACAACAAAGTATTGAGAAAATGATTGCAAAAATGGAAGGGAGAATAGTTACAGGTGAGTGTAACGAGAACAAAAATAGCGAAGGTACAGATAATAAGGTATGTGATGATTTTAAAACAAGTGGTAATTATGATGGGGAGATAATTACGAATAATAATGATGATAGTTTAAGTGCAAATAAAATAGTCATTGAAAAGGTAAGTAGGGGTGAGAATAATGGTGATATAATTAAAAATGTGGTGTTAGAGAGTAAAGTTGTGAATAATGATAGTGGTGATGAAGTTTTAGTGGAAGTAGAAATTATTAATGAGATAGTGGTTGATGAGATTGAGGGAGAGTATGATGAGAGGTTAGGTTGGTAAAGGGCAAATTTTCCCCGTTGTTTAAGTGGAGTAAAGACTCCACTAATGGTTTACGAGGACAGAGTTTCCTCTAGAGGTTGTGTGGAAGACGAGTTGTCTTCAAGTAGTCCCTTAATTTTTAGTAGTTGTCCTGGAAAAGCCAGGAGGTGTTTTTATGATATTGTAGTGCCCTTTGTATGGAATGAGAGAGAGAAAGTAAGATGGGGTTGTGTAAGCGATTTTGAGAGAGTGAGAGAGATAAGAGTTGTTTAAGTTAAAAAGAGGTTATAAAGAGTTAATACAGAGAATAAATATGGAAATAACGGATAGTTATATTGTTAATAATAAAGACTTACCTTATGAAGTAAATAACACAGTAGCAGATGATGATTATTTTGAGGGTATTGATAATAACTACTTACCTGGGTATAAAATGGGTATACTGATAACAGATGATGGCTATAATGATAAAATGGTAAACTATTTAAGTATGACAAAAATTACTAACGGAGACAGGACTAAAATTTTCAATGTAGACAGGTTTTATGAGTTAATAATGGGGAGTAATCTCTGGTGAATCACTCTTGCGGTATAGGGAATAAACCAAAAGTAAAAGAGTTATTCTATAAATAATAATAATATAATGAATATAATTAAAAATGAAAATTGTTATATTAAAATCAGATTAATTTTCAATGATGGTGGTTAGAGATATAGTGAATGAACATTTAATTATTTTAGTTCATGGTAATTACTTGGCTAACTTGTGTAATAAGAAGCAGAATGATCACTGTTGCACACTACTATATAAAAATTATTCCGATTAGTGCTTTCAAGCTTCACAGCTCATCCTCAGATCGGAATTTTACCAAATAACCTGAAAACAAACCCTTCACCCCATCTCACCCCACCCTGCTCACACACAACAAGCTATAATTCAAATGTCCCTTCCCCACCCCCTGAATGTCCCTCCATCTGGACAGTTACATATTTTTCTAGCAAATTCCTTGTGTTTCAGTGGTGTGTGTGTGTGTGTGTGTGTGTGTGTGTGTGTGTGTGTGTGTGTGTGTGTGTGTGTGTGTGTACATTCATTTTAAACCTACCCGTCTTTCTCTCCACACACATGGGTCAGTCACACACCCTTATTTTAAAACATCAAATTAGTACTATGCAATTTAATTCTTAATCTTATCTATCTGTCCTCTATGATTTTGAAAGACGGGTAGGTTTAAAAGGAATGCACACACACACACACACACACACACTGAAACACAAGGTATTTGCTAGAAAAATATGTAACTGTCCAGATGGAGGGACAGGGCTCAGGGGTCGGAAAGGGACATTTGAATTATAGCTTGTGGTGTGTGAGCAGGGTGGGGTGAGATGGGGTGAAGGGTTTGTTTTCAGGTTATTTGGTTCAATTCCGATCTGACGATGAGCTGTGAAGCTTGAAAGCGCTAATCGGGATAATTTTTATATAGTGGTGTGCAACAGTGATCATTCTGCTTGTGATTTCAACCACTAACACAACTTTCTTCATTAAACTTATGTAATAAGGTGTGGTAAACAATAAAATGATATGACAAAAATTGTAGACAAATTTGTATTGGTATTAAGGTTATGTTGATATTCTGGTAGTGCATCAGCTGATATATTGTTGACATGTACATTGTAGTTTGTATGATCATTGACAGTTATGATGGAGTTGATAACAACAATAATATATTTTATTTTGATAAAGTAATTGACATTATTGAAATTTTATAATGTAATTGAAGTAATTTAAATTATTGCAAATAATATAATTAAATTAATTTGAAGTAATAAATTTAGATTAATTGAAAATATGGATTTAAATGAATTTAAAATGTTGTAAAAGTTGGATTTTGGGTAACGATTTTTAATAAAACACTACCCTAATTGATTTCAGTAAATGGGTGTTAGAATGAGGTAATGAAATTAAACAGTTAGGGTTAGTTGTAAATGGGTATTAGACAATAAGAATTTCGGGACTAAAAGTGAGATACACGCGGGTCAGTAGGGGTGACACAGAAGTGAGAGTGAATATATGTAGAGGGAACGGGAGTAGTGAAAGTAAATAGTGAATATGGGAGAAAGGGCACATAAGTTTTGTAGTGAGGATAGAGGTGTAGGGAGTCCCCAACGCAAAGGCGTTGCGGCGGGTCGTGAAGAGTTTTAAATGGGGTTTGGCGGAGTTACCGGGAAGGGCCAGGAACTAATAAAGGTGTGAGTATAAGGTAAGGGAACACACATCCTATGTACAAAAGAGGTTATAAGATGCCCTATTCTGAAAGAAGAGGTTCAAGTAGAGGTAGAGAAAAGGTTGAGGGGAGATATTAGTGAGAGGTCGGTGTCAACCTATTTAAACCGTTGGTAGTTGTCAATAAAGAATAATGGGAGAATGGGGTTAGGTCTAAATGCCCATGGTATAAAACAGATTATTATTTTTGAAAGGGAGTCACTCGTTTATTGATAGATGAAGATATGAAATAGTAATTCAGAATACAAGGTATTATGTAACAGTTGGAAGATCTAATTCAAAACTGAAATTAAAGTTGTAAGGTTTATAGTTTTTTATGCAAATTTAGAGTTGAGATGTTTATTTTAATGTAATAATGTTAATGTTCAATTTGAGTGTCTATTATGTTGTATTATGTCGATTATGAGAAGCATAACGTGTCTAATTGAGTAGTATATAATTGTGTAGAGATATAGAACATGTATTGTATGTTTTAAATGCGATTCACCACATTTCGGGCGGTCCCGGCCTTACCAGCCCAGACCGTGGTTTTGGTTTACAACCAGCTATGGGCAGACTTATTGTACACTGACCATGGTGGGTTGCCTTTGAAATTGGTGTAACTTAGAAATTACCGGGGGGGGGGGGTGAATCAATGGAATCAACATAACTATGGAACAGCGGCTACCACCGAATGGGGTGGTAGACCGTGTTAAGGGCATATGAATCATTTTAGTAGGATTACTGGTGTCCTTGGATACCAGTAATGCCGAATTTTTATATAACCCCAAAGCAAGTTTACACCCTAATAAATTTCAGTTCTTGTGGAAGCAAATGGGCGCTACAGTCCAACATAAAAAATCAATAGAGTGTGTGGAAAGCAGCTGGCCATTACAAGCCAGGAACATAAATATAGTATTTATGTAAATAGGTAAATGCCTTGCACGGTTTACCCGTGAGGTTATTTACCCAACTGTAACTGGGTTGGGGGGGATATTATAAAATGATGTGTAAAGGAGAAAGTTGATGATTATTATAAATGGCATAAAATAACGCGAGTAAATGGAATTAATTGATCTTATGATGTAATTAAATGATTTTTGTGTTGTTTGGAAGAGTAGTATGGCGATGATTAACAAAGTTTGAGAAACGATATAAGTAGATAATTTTGGATGATGTAGTCGATTTAAATGTGTCTAAGAGGAATTTTAGTAATGAATTTAAATATTTTGAGATGTGATTTGGGTACTGAAAGATATTTGTAATGATGTAATGGGAAGTGGTTATTTAAATTCTGATTGGAATCAGGGAAATATTTTGAATTTGGGATAAGAATACATGAGAAAGTGGCATACACAATGTTGATAGTAAATTTGAAATGTATCATGTTATATTACGTATATATGTATGTTAGAAGTTAAGAAAAACCAGTGCTTCTTAACGCAAACCAGCACAGCTAAGGGGGGCCAGATCAGTTGGGGATATGGTATTATGTAAGGCCATTATTAAGTTTGATGTTTTTATTTAATGTTTCAGTATCTGGTGATGCTGTGGCTGCGGCCCTGTACTGGCCTGCGCGTCAGGGCAGGGGTGTCAAGTGCCTGACTGGCCTTGCGGTGTTGGGATCTCGAGAGGGAGGTCCAGTAAGGTCATTCAGGTGCGGCCACAGTCACTGGACCAGGGGGGTAAGTTACCCATGAGTTTTAATAAAACATAAAGGGGGTTGTGGCGCCATATCTGGGCTGATCCTCTTAGAAAGTATGTGAGGGTCAATGAGAGTTTTGCTTCTAACCTCTCATTGAGGGGGTATTGTAACGGTACAGGTAAAACCCTCCCGAGAAATATTGGAAAAATAAAGTTTTATTTGTAAATGTTATTGGGGTAAAAACAATGTACACAATTTGGAGTCAAGGTCGAGGATGTAACAGCGGAAGACAGTTATTTTTAGACAAATGATCTTTGAACTTTGCACATCTGAAGTCACACTACACAACGTCATAAGCCGAGCCCAGCACACGTCACGTAGGAATGCGGGAGTGTCCGCTAACCCGCCGGGGCGGCGTCAGCAGTCTGCACTTGGCATAAAAGGTCAGTCGCCAACCAACATCTAGTGACGACGGACGCAGGCAGTTTTCGCCCGTTTTCAATAAACCCAGTAAAATTATACTCTCGAGCTGTACAGCCATAAAAAGTATGGGTGCGCCCAAAAAAATTAAAATTTTAAAATGTGAAAGAAGTCAGTATAAAAGTAGTGTAAAAGGAACGAACCGTTCGGATAAAATAGTGAATAAATGAAAGTGAAAGTAAGCAAAATGTGCGGAGTGACAAAAACCACGGAAGGAGGCTGGGCTGTTTCGGATCGCTAAAGAATTTCAGCTAAGTAACACTGGGGAGGATAAAACAAAAATTGTAATAAGGGCCAACCATAATGTTAAAATCATTCTTTTTATTTTGGAGATCTCCTAAGGGTATGGGGGTGTATGTGTGTGTGGGTGGATGAAAATTAATAAACTAGAAGCGCTGGATTGCAACAAATAAATTTTAAGTTTGTACCTAGTTATTTTTTATTTTGTTAACCAATGTATGAGAATATTACTAAACCTAAATGTGTAATGGAGGGAGAAGTAATTGTTTGTTTGTATTTTATGATGGTATGCAAAGGAATGTACAGTGTTTTCTTTTTTGTAAAAAATGAAATTAATTGAATTCTAATTTAATAAAGTAAGATTGATTTGAGACCAAGTAAATGAATTATTTATTTCCAATAACCATTCTGCTCTACAGCTCGCTCAAACAAACTTTGGACCCAGGTAAGCGTGAAATTATATAGTTGGCAGTATTAAAAGATGGTGTCTGAGTAAATGGACACACCACTGAGTTTTTGTAAACAAAGTAAAATAAAAATGTAAGTAGTAAACAAAGTTACAAATGGCGTCGCTAACAGGGACATTTACATAAAAATATATTTATGTAAATGTGGGCCTGTTTTAGAGACCAGAACGGATTATTTGAAGTAGATAAATAAAGTTTTCAATTACGTCTAAATAGACGAAAGTCATGGGGTTATGTTTGGGTAGTGTAAAGTACTTGACTATTGTATGTTTACGTTTACGTATTGTTAACGATTTTATGTGTTGAGTATTTTGATTTAATGTGTATAATTATTGAGTAATAGAAGGGTTATAGTGGGTGTTATATAAAGAGTTATTATTTAAATAATTTTGTTTAACCTGGCTGAGGCACAAATAACTGAAATAGATTTCACGTGGGAGGCATGGGAAGACGATTTCAGAGGGATTGTGGACAGAATGACAGATGATGAGTGGTGTAAACTGGATGATAATTTGAGACAAATGGAAGAACAAGAAGAGGGAATATTTTCTGAAATTAAAAAGCATAGTGATGATACTATTAGGAAGAGTGTAAACAAGAAAGTAAAATAAATCAGGTAGTGGTAAGAAGGGGAGTGAAAGTCATATTGGTAGTGAGATGATGAATAGTAATGGTAACATAGCTGAAGTGGTAGTATTAGAGAATAAAACATTGAATCATGATTATAGTGCTGACAGTGTATGGGTGGTAGAAAATGGTAGAGAGACAAATCAATCAAACGAGAATAAAGATGATCAGATAACAAGTAATAAGGGGAGTAATAGCTATGATAATGATGACATAAAGGAAATTGGGGTAATGGATTTGATACAAGCGATGTTAGAGCTAATGGCTATATCAGGAGGTATTAATTTTAATGAAGAAAGGGAAAGAATGAGAAATCTAAATCAGTCACAACAAAGTATTGAGAAAATGATTGCAAAAATGGAAGGGAGAATAGTTACAGGTGAGTGTAACGAGAACAAAAATAGCGAAGGTACAGATAATAAGGTATGTGATGATTTTAAAACAAGTGGTAATTATGATGGGGAGATAATTACGAATAATAATGATGATAGTTTAAGTGCAAATAAAATAGTCATTGAAAAGGTAAGTAGGGGTGAGAATAATGGTGATATAATTAAAAATGTGGTGTTAGAGAGTAAAGTTGTGAATAATGATAGTGGTGATGAAGTTTTAGTGGAAGTAGAAATTATTAATGAGATAGTGGTTGATGAGATTGAGGGAGAGTATGATGAGAGGTTAGGTTGGTAAAGGGCAAATTTTCCCCGTTGTTTAAGTGGAGTAAAGACTCCACTAATGGTTTACGAGGACAGAGTTTCCTCTAGAGGTTGTGTGGAAGACGAGTTGTCTTCAAGTAGTCCCTTAATTTTTAGTAGTTGTCCTGGAAAAGCCAGGAGGTGTTTTTATGATATTGTAGTGCCCTTTGTATGGAATGAGAGAGAGAAAGTAAGATGGGGTTGTGTAAGTGATTTTGAGAGAGTGAGAGAGATAAGAGTTGTTTAAGTTAAAAAGAGGTTATAAAGAGTTAATACAGAGAATAAATATGGAAATAACGGATAGTTATATTGTTAATAATAAAGACTTACCTTATGAAGTAAATAACACAGTAGCAGATGATGATTATTTTGAGGGTATTGATAATAACTACTTACCTGGGTATAAAATGGGTATACTGATAACAGATGATGGCTATAATGATAAAATGGTAAACTATTTAAGTATGACAAAAATTACTAACGGAGACAGGACTAAAATTTTCAATGTAGACAGGTTTTATGAGTTAATAATGGGGAGTAATCTCTGGTGAATCACTCTTGCGGTATAGGGAATAAACCAAAAGTAAAAGAGTTATTCTATAAATAATAATAATATAATGAATATAATTAAAAATGAAAATTGTTATATTAAAATCAGATTAATTTTCAATGATGGTGGTTAGAGATATAGTGAATGAACATTTAATTATTTTAGTTCATGGTAATTACTTGGCTAACTTGTGTAATAAGAAGCAGAATGATCACTGTTGCACACTACTATATAAAAATTATTCCGATTAGTGCTTTCAAGCTTCACAGCTCATCCTCAGATCGGAATTTTACCAAATAACCTGAAAACAAACCCTTCACCCCATCTCACCCCACCCTGCTCACACACAACAAGCTATAATTCAAATGTCCCTTCCCCACCCCCTGAATGTCCCTCCATCTGGACAGTTACATATTTTTCTAGCAAATTCCTTGTGTTTCAGTGGTGTGTGTGTGTGTGTGTGTGTGTGTGTGTGTGTGTGTGTACATTCATTTTAAACCTACCCGTCTTTCTCTCCACACACGTGTCAGTCACACACCCTTATTTTAAAACATCCAATTAGTACTATGCAATTTAATTCTTAATCTTATATTAGATGAATTAAGAGAAATAAATAAAAATATTCCATCTTTACCAGTAGCGGGGGTGACAATCGTAGGTATTACGGGAGTTAGAAGTAAGAGAGTCACGAAACAAGTACATTTAAACATGATAATTAACGGGGTAGGGTACGATAATACATTTCTAGTTTTACGGGGATTAAATCTTGAGGTTATACTGGGAAATGATTTTCTGATTAAACACAAGGCGGTGATTGATTTTTATAAACGGGTGTCAAAATTAAAAAGTGAAGGGGAACCAATCCGTATTAATTTTGAGCGGGTGTTAGATGCGGTAAGAATTTCAGGGGTAAGGGTGATACATAATCGGAATAATAAACACGAAATGGAAGTTAGTATGAATGTATGTAGTGAGAGTAAGGTAGAGTATGAGGAGAATGTAGATCATTTATGGAATGAGAGAGCACTTAAATTTTGTAGTGAGGGTGGCGTAATAGGGAGTTCTCAACGTGCATCGTTGTGGCGGGTAGTAGAGAATTTTAGAGAAGTGTTTGCCGATATACCAGGGAGGGCAAGAAACTATGAATGCGAGTTAAAGGTAAGGGAACACGCACCCTATGTGCAAAGAAGTTATCCGGTGCCATATGCGAAGAGAAGAGCGGTTCAGATTGAATTAGAGAAAATGTTAGAGGGAGATATAATAGAGCGATCGGTATCACCATATTCTAACCCCTTAGTAGTAGTGATTAAAAAAGATGGTAGAGTTAGGTTATGTTTAGATGCCCGCAAAATCAATCAAATAATTATTCCAGACCGGGAGTCACCCGAAGCTATTGAAGAGATTTTTCAGAAGTTTAGCGGCGTACAATATATGACCTCCTTAGACCTAACCGCTGGGTATTGGCAAGTTCCGTTGGCAGCCAATAGTAGAAAATATACAGCCTTCTTATTCAACGGAAAAAATTATCAATTCAAAAGACTACCATTTGGATTGAACACCAGTGTAGCTAGTTTTATTAAGTGTCTTGATGAGATTTTGCAACCCCATAACTTAGATTTTTTAACCATATACGTTGATGATATTCTGATAGCTTCCAGAACATTTGAAGAGCATGTAGAACATTTGGAATATGTATTGGAGAAGTTATATCAGGGAGGTTTGACAGTGAATTGGGACAAATCAAAATTTTTGCAAACTGAGATACATTTTTTAGGTTTCATCATAACACCTACAGGGATACGTGCCAATCCGGATAAAGTAGAATCCATCCTGACGTTCCCGGAGCCTAAAAATATAAAACAATTGCAAAGTTTTCTTGGTCTCTAATTTTTACAGGAAGTTCCAGCGGAACTACGCCCAGACGACGGCCCGGCTCAGCGCAGTGCTGCAAAAGAACAAACAATGGAGATGTGGCGATAACGAAAGAGCAGCATTCAACGAAATCAAAAATAAGTTCGCTGATATGATTTTAATGAATCATCCCAATTTTAATGAAAAATTTTACTTACAGACAGACGCAAGCAATATAGCACTTGGAGCAGAACTATACCAAGAGGACGAGGCGAAAGAACATAAAACCATCGCCTTCGCCAGCCGGTAGTTGCTAGCCGCAGAACGTAACTATACCACCACCGAGAAGGAGCTCCTCAGTATAGTGTTCGCCGTGAAGAAGTTCCGTACGTATCTGCTGGGTAATAGAACCATCATCAGGACGGACCATAAAGCACTGTCGTTCCTGAACACTTGCAAACTCACACACAGCCGGATAACCAGGTGGGTGTTAGCTCTTCAAGAGTATAATTTTTCTTGGGAATACATTAAGGGTGTGGAGAACAGGGTGCCAGACACACTATCATGAGTAGACACAGACAGAAATAGAACGGGTAGAGATATTAAAGAGATAGAGATTTATAGACTATCCCGGGAAGATAAACTTTTTGGGGAAGAATTGAAGGTTATAAATGTAATGCAAAGAGCTGATAGTAAATTAAACAATATAATTACTAGTGTAGAATCAGAGGTAGATGAGTTTGGGTATAAACAATATTTTCAAGTGTTTAAAGGGAGTTTGTTTAAAAAAATAGAGGGGCGAGAGAGGGATTGGAGGTTAGTTATACCTGAAGGGTTAGTAGAGAAAATAGTGTGGGACTGCCACCTTAGATATGGGCATTTTGGGGCACGGAAATGTGTGAATGTGTTGAAGGAGTCCTGTCTATTTAAGAATATGGAGAAACGAGTCCGAAGAATACTTAGAGTTTGCGAGATATGTCAGAAATCTAAAGTTGTGAATTATAGGTTAGAAGGAGAACTAAATTATATTAAAGTATAAAAACCATTCGATTTAGTAGCTGTAGATTTGTACGGCCCATTGCCAAAGGGTAGGGGTGGAGTGATGCATATTTTTGTTGTACTTGATACTTTTTCCAAATATGTAAGGTTATATAGCGTGAAGCGAGCAACAAGTAAGGTGTTGAGCGAGAAGATCACACGCGACTATATGATCAACGTGGGAAAGCCGAAGGTGATATTATCCGACCATGGACCGCAGTTCATTAGCGGGAGATGGCGCCAGACTCTCGGATGGGAAGGTATCATCCCAAAGCACACCGCAGTATATCACCCGCAATCCAATCAGGCGGAGAGAGTCATGAGGGAGTTGGGAAGAATTTCCGAACATACTGCCACGCCAAACACAGCGAGTGGCCACTCTATGTGCAGAAGATTGAGAATTGGCTTAACTGCACCACCCACGAGTCGACAGGGTTCACACCTTACGAGCTAATAAGAGGGAAGCGTCCACAGAGGATTTTGGAACAATTAATTGAGTATCCACCGGAGACCAACACTATTGGTCACAATGTTAAACTGAGACTAGCGAATGAGAGTTTGTTGACGAAGGGGGAAAGGAGAAAACAGAGACATGATATGAAAGGTAAGTGGACGCAGTACGAGGTTGGACAGATGGTATTGGTGCGACGCCACGATTTATCAAGTGCACAAGATAAGGAGATCAAGAAATTTTTCTTGCTCTATGAGGGGCCGTACGAGATAGTAGAGGTAAAAATGAAGAATTCGTATGTGTTACAGAATAGAGAAACCAGGGAGATAGTAGGTACGCACAACGCTACAAATTTGAAATTATTTTGGTCAGCATAATGATTTTTATAAATGAGTAAATGTATGAATGTCATTTAATTGTTTTTTTTTTATATGTTTCTAGAAGGGATCCTCCCCATTTTCGGGCGGTCACGATCTTACCAGTCCTGGCCGTGGAATTCGGAACTCGGAGGCGGGCCATGGTTGGCGGATCTTCCTTCGGGCGGTGAAAGCAACGATGGTCCGGCTCCAACAAAATTGGTACAAACTAGAAATTTACCTACACATTTGAACGGGGAGGGGGACCCCAACAGGTACGTGACGAATTAAAATTTTTTATACACTCCAGGTGCATCAGTTTTGATGTACCTGTCACGTGCCTGCACTGCCTTAGAGTGTTATATATAAAGGAGGCTACACCTAAATACAGGGCAGTGCATACAAACTTAAATATTTTTAGTGTCAATGGCAAAATTCAAATTGAGCCATTGACAATAGTTTTGCTTACACCGAAATGAAGAGTTTTGCGGAGAGGCAGAGAGGGTTCCCGTTCAGACGACGGGTCGGAAGAAATGAGGGCGATAAGAAAGTACAGTTGGATATAAAGGGGAAGTAACTTCACAAAGTAGATCTGAGCAGGAACATTTTGTTGCCTCATCGCAAAACACCCCCGTTTCAGGTGCGTCCATAATCGCCAGAAAAAAAAAAAAAAAAAAATTTTGGATGTGTATAACTTTAAATGAAAATAAATTTTAGAATTAAGTGACCAAATATAATTGTCAAGTTTTAGTATCAGTGAGTATGGGAACGTTAAAAGATGTGTATCAAATAAAAACTTGTTGTCAATACAAGAAGTGGGGATATATTGGGGGGTAGATTGGTGCTCAATGAAGTGATAGAATAATGGAGTGTGGAACTGCAATTGTAGAAAGTTTAGTTTTCAATTGTTAATTAATTAGTTAGTAAGTTGCTATTGCGGGGGTGGCCTGTGCCCTCGCAGATAGCGAAATGGGTTGGGGGTAACAGAGAGTGTTACCTCCATCGGAGGCCAAAATGGCGAAAATGTGCGGCACACCTTATTCGTGTAAAGTAAAATTTACACACTGCTAAACGACCATGTCGCACATAGTAATAATGAATGTAACAGGCAGTGAAATGCAAGTTAGATTTCCCCGACTTTTCGGGCGATTACTGCCTTACCAGCACTAATCGTGGTTTTGGCTAGCGGTTGGCTATGGTCATACTAAGTCCCTTGACCATAGCTGACTTGACATTGGTATATATTAGAAATTCAATGGGGGGCGACTATTAGGGGAAATCTCCCGGAACTATGAAACAGCGGCTGCCACTCTGCCCGCTTGGGGGTAGCAAAGACAGGTGGTAGACCCGCATTAAGGGCATGTAATTATATAACAAGAATATGTTGATATTCGATAATGTTTAAATGTAATAGCGGAAGCAAAGACACGGAGAGGTAAAACCTGCTCCAAAATATACAGTCTTTGCCGAAGCGAAAAGGGCGATACAGTCCTCCATAATTTTAAATAGTGTGTGTGGCTGGGAGGTGGCTCAGGTGAGTCACGAATTTAACTTTTACCACATAAAAATTTTTCTTCTAATGCAAAGTTTGATCAAATAAAAATGCTTGTGCTCTGTTAAATAACTAGCTGCTCAGATATTTAATATAAGGTGTTCATTGCATAATTTTAAGTGTACTATTTTATTGTTGTAAGCTAGAGATAAGCATTGATAAAAATATGTGTTTTCATTATACGTGTATATTTCAAACTAAGCTAATAATTAAACGTCTGGCAGGCGGTTAATATGAATCATCAGAATCAGAGAAAGGGGAAACAATGAGGGTAGGAGTAAGTGTTGATAAATATATATTTCATGCAATTTGTCCAATTATGAGATGTGTTGTAATTGTGTTAGGAGATCAGCTGATCAGCAATAGGATGTCACTGGTATATTGGTTTATAAATGTTCCAAGTAATTAATATTCAATGTAGTTCTAATGTATTACAGATGTTTTAAAGTAATGGAAAAAATAATTTGATAAAGGGAGAAGTAAAGTAACGATTTGTGAAAGCTAATAAAAGATAGTTTTGGGTGATAAATATTTTGTGGGGCATATAGATCTGTCCAAATTGAAGTCGGAGTTGAAGTTGAAATAGTAGAGATGATATAATGTAAGTAATGTATATTATAGAGTTTTGTGAAGTATTGATGTTGACACAGTAGTTGTGGAGAATTTATGTAGATTTTGAATGATATATTTATGTTTATAATTAATGATGTTATTTTGTTGTATTTATAGCAAGGTAATGAGATTGAGATTTTGGGGATGGCAATTTTGTAGTAGGGGGTACTGTATTGAGGGAGTCCGCAACAAAATGAGATGTTGGGACGGGAATTGGTATCGATTTTAGTAAGTAGGGGCCGCCTTAGGTAGAATCCAGGGGCCAAATAACGGGAATTGAGTTTTGGGGGCGGGGAAACACGTATCCTATGTACAAAGGGTTAGAGAGTATTTTTTTTTATATGTAGAGAGAAGACGGCGAATTGAGTTGAATGGTAAGTTGGGTTTAGAGTGTTTTGGGATAGATGTTTTGGTAGAGATGGGTGTCATGGGAGTTGAAGTTGTTAGTGGTTAGAGTCAGAGGGAGAAAGATTATATGTGTAAACCGATCAAATGGTACAGTAAATGAGAATAAATAATTTACATCACCCACACTAAGGGAGAATCAGATGGTTAAATAAAGAGAGAGATTTATAATAAAGATATAAAATTTTCATTTTTTAAACCAGTGACAGAATTTTGATAGAATTGGAAAATCAGGTAAAATTAAGAATTGTTTATCTTAAATAATTTAAAGGTCAATTTGCTTATTACTTATAATAATATTTTGTTAATTTTAAATATTTTATTTTATTATGTTTTGTGTTTCCAGTTAGGATATTACTGATGTTGAATGTATTTTCAGAAAGTATACATAACGTATGTAGGTCAAGGGTCTTGGACTTGACCTAGTTTCGATCAGCTGATGAGGTCATATACATACTAAGCTTGTGCAGTAGGAAGTCAATTCAGTTTGTTTATTTAATCAATTTAAACCAAATTTTAAATAATGTCTAAATATGAAGGAAACATTTAAATGAATTACAAATTTTTTTTTGAATTTTAAAATTTTTGGAAATTTTAATTTTTTGGAAAAAAAAAACTTGATTTTTCGCCTGCCAGCAAATGAATATTTTAGGTAATGATTATTTTGTTATGTGTGTATTAACCATGTGTATTTTATTGATTTATTTTGTATTGCATTGTATTGTTAGACTCTAAGTATTCACCTGTTAGATTAAGGATGTGTTGATTAGAAGAAATGTTTAACTTGAGTCATTTTAAAGAAAACAGAAAACCAGGAAGAGAATTTTTTGAGTATATTATTTTGAATTTTGAATTTTTTTAAATTTTTCATAAATTTTAAAAGAATTTTTCAATTTTACAATGTGTTATGTCAACATGTAATGTGAGTGTGTGTGAGCCCAGTATTTGCTAAAGGCAGCCCAGCTTGCATACAAGGGGGAACATATCGGTGGAGGATCTGGCATAATCTGAGCCAGGGATTGAGGATTTTGGGGGTAGCATGTTAGAAGGTGAGGTGCGCTGTGGTATTTGTCTGTTCGATTTCTCGGTGTTGGGATCTCTTACGGAGAAGTCCAGTGATCTCGTTCAGATGAGTCCATAGTCGCCAAGCCAGGGGGGTAGTGTACCCATGAGTCGTAAGAACAAGAGGGGGTTGTTGGCACCAGTTCCTCACCGGTCCTCTACGGGGTTTATCGATGAGATTTCTTCTGTTATGGACAGCAGAATTCTCATCGAGAGGGTATTGTAACATATCAAAATGTGGGTGTTTTTATTTTTTACAGTATGGGGTATTTATATTTTTTTATTTATTTCATTTCGGGCGGGCTTTTCTAAAAATTATGGTGAAAGTTTTATAGTACGACAAATATTCATTCCATTATAACAGAACACGTGTTGAGAAACAGTGGTGTAACAAAGCGAGACGCAGTTGCTGTTGAGTAATTCGGCTAAAGAATCTGCACCTCCCCGAGTTTCTCAGAAATCGTACATGTGTGTCGACGCACGAGCGCAACTACTCAAGCAGGCGCTCGAAGGGACGCGACCAGTACGAAAACAAGATGGCTAAAGAACAAAATTATTCATCGTTCCTTTAGTTTCCCTCAGGAAACGCTGCTAAGGACTGCCCACTTTAATGACGTCAGCCAATGCCTAGCTGAGATCGTAGACTATATTGACTCCAAAACTACATGCATAGCATGGGACGAAGCTTCGGCGACGAAGATCAAGGCAGTGCTTTCCGTTGAAAGTATGAGACCACCTGAGCAATACCTGTTACGTTATCGTTACCAGTCTACTAACTGAACCCACCGGCGCCGGGACGGCCAAAGTAGGCTCGTCATAAAAGTTTTTAATTTATCAGTAAAAAAGGTGTAATTACAGCAACTGTTCATGTGACTGCGGTCAATCCATCGATTGGACCTTAACCAAGAGTTTTATTTTTTTCGGACAATAATAAGTATTCGTGAACAATGAGTGCGCACGAAGACCGCGTGGCCGGCGTGAGGGGAATTTTATCATTATTATAAATGCTAAGGGATAAATAAAGTTATTTGTGTGGATGTGGGAGTAAGCAATGCTGGGCTGTTTGTGTGATAATTGTGTTTGTGCTTTATAAATGGTACCTAAGGTAAGACATAGTCCGCAAGTTCTATTATGCAAGAGTTGCACCACATGTAAACCAAAGATCTATAAATTCAATATTTCTGATTAATAAAAAATATAATTTCTCTTCCATAAAATTGAGAGTTAAATTCTTTCAAGGCCTTAATTCGTTTATGTACTGTCAGAGTTCGTCGAACAAATGGGTTCGTCCACACTACACGATCCGGCCAGATCAAAGTTGAAAGGTAAGTGGGAGTTAATTTGAATAAATAAATAACCCAAAAAGAAATAGAGTTACAATGAAAGGTAAGTGGACGCAGTACGAGGTTGGACAGATGGTATTGGTGCGACGCCACGATTTATCAAGTGCACAAGATAAGGAGATCAAGAAAATTTTCTTGCTCTATGAGGGGCCGTACGAGATAGTAGAGGTAAAAATGAAGAATATGTATGTGTTACAGAATAGAAAAACCAGGGAGATAGTAGGTACGCACAACGCTACAAATTTGAAATTATTTTGGTCAGCATAATGATTTTTATAAATGAGTAAATGTATGAATGTCATTTAATTGCTTTTTCTATATGTTTCTAGAAGGGATCCTCCCCCATTTTCGGGCGGTCACGATCTTACCAGTCCTGGCCGTGGAATTCGGAACTCGGAGGCGGGCCATGGTTGGCAGATCTTCCTTCGGGCGGTGAAAGCAACAATGGTCCGGCTCCACCAAAATTGGTACAAATTAGAAATTTAACCACACATATTTGAACGGGGAGGGGGACCCCAAAAGGTACGTGACAAATTATCATTAATACACTCCAGGTGCATCAGTTTGGATGTACCTGTCACGTGCCTGCACTGCCGTAGAGTGTTGTATATAAGGGAGGTTACACCTAAATATAGGGCAGTGCATACAAACTTAAATATTTTCAGTGTCTATGGCGAAGAAATTTCAGCTGAACCATGGACAATAGTTTGCTTACACCGAAATGAAGAGTTTTGCTGGGAGGCACATTTGGTGAAAGTTCAGACGGTGGGTCTGGAGAAATGAGAGAAAGAGAGAGAAAAGTAGGAAGTAAAGGTGGGAGTAATTTCACAAAGCAGATCTGAATTTTCATCAAAACAGTGCCTCATAGCAGAACACCCCCATTTCAGGTGCGTCCATAATCGCCGAAAAAAAAAAAAAAAGAATACCAAAACAATGTTGGATGTATATAATTTTAAATTTAAATAAATTTTAGAATTAAGTGACCAAATATAATTGTCAAGTTTTAGTATCAGTGAGTATGGGAACGCTTTGAAAAGATGTGTAATAAAATAAAAACTTATCAATACAAGAAGTGGGGATGATTTTGGGGGGTAGATTGGTGCTCAATGAAGTGATAGAACAATGGAGTGTGGAACTGCAATTGTAGCAAAGTTTAGTTATCGATGTTCATTAGTTAGCTATTAAGTTGCTATTGCGGGGGTGGCCTGTGCCCCCGTAGATAGCGAAATGGGTTGGGGGTAACAGGGAGTGTTACCTCCATCGGAGGCCAAAATGGCGAAAATGTGCGGCACACCTTTTTCGTGTAAATTAAAATTTACACACTGCTAAACGACCGTGTCGCACATAGCAATAATGAATGTAACAGGCAGTGAAATTGAAGTTAGATTTCCCCGACTTTTCGGGCGATTACTGCCTTACCAGCACTAATCGTGGATTTGGCTAGCGGCCAGCTATGGTCATATCAAGTCTCTTGACCATAGCTGACTTGAAATTGGTTTATATTAGAAATTTTATTTTTTACGGTATGGGGTATTTACATTTTTATTTATTTCGTTTTTGTGCGTGATTTCATAAAATTATTGTGCAACGTTATTTCGATTACAATAGAACTCATGGTAAGCTGAACAGTGTTGAGACAAAGGCGAGACGCAGTTACTGAATTGTGTAACTCGACAAAGGAATTCGTACCATGTCGAATTTCTCAGAACTCTGTATATGTGTGGCAATGCACGCACGCCACTATACGATCACGCGCTCGAGGGACGCGGTCAGCCTCAAAAAACCAAGATGGCTAGAGGCAAAATTATTCATCGTTCCTTTAGAGACCCTCAGGAAATGCTGCTAAGGACTGCCCACTTTAATGACGTCAGCCACAGCCTAACTGAGATCGTATGCTATATTAACTCCAAAAAACTACATGTATAGCATGGGACGAAGCTTCGGCGACGAAAATCCAGGCAGTGCTTTCCGTAGAAAGTATGAGATCACCTCAGCCATACCTGTTACGTTATCGTTCCCAGTCTACTAACTGAACTCACCGGCGCCGGGACGGCCAAAGTAGGCTCGTCATAAAAATTTCTAATTTAACAGTAAAAAAGGTGCAACTACAGCAACTTTTCTTGTGACCACGGTCAATCCATCGATTGGACCTTAATCAAGAGTTTTTTTGTTTCTTTCGGGCCCTAAAAGAAGTTATTGAACAATGAGTGCGCGTGCGAACACGTGGCCGGCGTTTGAAGTGTAAGGTCTGGGGTTTATATTATAAAATGTTTAGGGTGTTATAATTTTCGGGGTCTGTGTGTATGTGTGCGTGAGCAATGCTGGGCTGTTTATGTGTATAATTGTTTGTGCCTTTATAAAGGATAAGGTAAGCCATAGTCAGTAAGTTTAGTTACAAGCAAGGTGCCAGAGTTGCACAACATGTAAAACAAAGATCTATAAATTCAATATTTCTGATCAATAAAAGAAAAATAATTTCTCTTCCATAAAATTGAGAGTTAAATTTTTTCAAGACCTTATTTCGTTTTATGTACTGTCAGAGTTCGTCGAACGAAATGGGTTCGTCCCCGCTACGCGATCCGGCCAGATCAAAGTTGAAAGGTAAGTGGGAGTTTTAATTTGAATAAATATATAAATAACCGAAAATAAAAAAGTTACAAAAGTGTTACTGACGAGTTCTATTTTCTCTTCTAACCTCGTATTATTACTCTCTATATTACTTTCTAACTGAGTTTTTAATTCTTCAATAGTGATTTCTAATCTATTACGACTATCTTCTACTTGAGTTTCTAATCTTGTATTACTATCTTCTAACCTTGCTAATTTATTTTCTAATTTTTCATTGCTACTTTCTAATTGAGTTTTAAGTTCTGCACTACTACTTTCTAATTGAGTTTTTAGTTCTTCACTATTCGTTTTCAACTCCTCTTGCAGTCGTTTAAACATCGTTTCAAATTGTTAATGGAATAAATCCGCTTATAGTCCAAGCCACGTATTTTATAATCAACTAAACGCTATGTAACTCACCGTCTGTGGCTTAAGTAAATGTCTTTATACAATTGACATGTTTCGGGACACTTGTCCCATCCTCAGAATATTTAAAAAAGTCTCTTCATACCATCATACGATGGCACAGTCGTCAATATATTAAAAATATTAAAATCCACATAACATAAAACACAATTACACTACACAAAGTACGCACACAACAATTTTTTCGGTGTACACCACACGGTAACCGACAGCGCACTGGTTCATATTTCACTCGTGTCGCGACAATATCGCAACGCAGTATCGTAGAGGACATTAGATTTAAAGTTCAGCTGATCATTTAAAACATGTGGCCTGGTAACAGGATTATTATACGCTCTATATATCTCAAACTCCTCAAGGGCATTCATGTAACGTCCTTTATTACAAAAGTGAAGGGGTATCAAGTTGGTATGAAAATTAGTATAGTTGTGATTTTCATCAATAAGATGTTTAGCGAATTTAGATTTTACATTTTCTGTGTTATGAAAGTAAGTGGGTGGCTTATGTTCAACAAACCTCTTGAAAAAACCACGGCCCGTCTGGCCCACATAAAAAGCATCACAACTATTACATATTAATTTATAGATCCCTGTTTTCTTTTCAAGGACGGTTGGTTCCCGAGTACGAAGGCTATTTAAAATGTTATTTGTAGTCTTATATGTGACAACAACGTTTGACTTGTTTAAAACAGAAGACAGAATTCTAGGTAGAAAGCTCATGTATGGTATAGAAATGTATTTATACACACTGTCCCCAGGTGCCCTTAGCGTGTTTGCGATTTTTTGTCTCATATGTTTTTTAAGGATGTTATTTACTACCGCTTTTTTGTAGCCATTGGTGACCGCAATACGTTTAATTGTATTTAGTTCGTCTTGATAATCCTTGTCGCTGAGGGGCAATGATAAGAGGCGGTTAACCATGCTATGGAAAGCAGCCATTTTCTGCGATACCGGATGACAAGATGTGGCGTGTATTATAGTGTCAGTTGTAGTGGGTTTCCTATAAATATTAAACTCCAATTTATTAATATTTCTGGTGACCGTCAAATCAAGAAAATTTAATTTTCCGCTGTCCTCGTGCTCCAGTGTAAACTGTATATTGTTATTAATACTGTTTAAATATGTGTGTAGCCTATCTATTTGTCTATGTGTGCCTTTATAGATCAAAAAGGTGTCGTCAACATACCGGCCATAAAATATTATGTTATCATTGTACACACTATTGGAAAAAATAAAGGAGTTTTCGAAATGGTTTAAGTACACTTCAGCAAGGAGGCCAGAGAGTGGAGAACCCATTGCCACACCATCATGTTGGCTAAAGAATTGCTTGTCATGCATGAAATAATTCTGGTTAAGAATCACCTCCAAAAGATCCATCAATTCATTAATACTTTCAACATTCAATTTATTAGTACTGACAAGGTTATTTCTCAAAATTTGTAAGGTATCAGCAACCGGTATATTCGTATATAAATTAACAATATCAAACGAAACCAGCTTATGATGAGGTTTGATCTTTAGATCCTTCACTTTATTGACAAAATCGATATTATTGGTTATACTGTGACTATTAACTATGTTTATGTTGCGTTTAATGATGTTTACCAATTTCTTAGCTGTTTTATAACCAGGTGCGGTAGTGAAGTTAATTAACGGTCTTATCGGAACACCAGTCTTAAGTAATTTTGGTAACCCTGTCAATGTGGGTGCCCTTGAATTGATAGGCTTTAACGATCGTCTAGTTCGCTCATCAAACAAATGCACACTCTTATTTATGCCCCGATTTAGACACTTGACGTATTGTGCAGTAGGGTCCGAGTTGAATTTCTCAATGTTGTTGTTAGCGATAAAGTTCCGTATCTTATCAGTATAATCACTATTGTCCATAATGACAACAGTGTTGCCTTTGTCAGCCTTGGTTACGAGAGCACAGTTGTCTGACAGTTTGCGCTTTAAACCCGTTAAGATATTGCGTTCTTTATTATAATTATTAAAAGTACACGGAACCGAAGAATAAGTATTAGTATTCTGGTTTCTTATGATATTACTGAGCTTATTATTGATTAAACTCCGCGCCTCATCTTGGACCTTCTGGTCTTCTATTGCTTTGACCACAGCTTCAGCATTTATAATTTCAGCAGCAATATGTTTATGGCTGAAGTTAGATTATAATTTACCTCGTTCAAAATCTTTTTTAGATATCAGACTACCTCGTTCAGAGACTTTTTTAAATATTCTGAGGATGGGACAAGTGTCCTGAAACATGTCAATTGTATAAAGACATTTACTTAAGCCACAGACGTTGAGTTACATAGCGTTTAGTTGATTATCGTTTCAAAGTCCATTGTTGGTGGCTTCGCCATTGTAGACTACGGTGTCCTAACTGATTTGTTATATTGATTATATTTTTAATTATAGGTCCACCGTGACTTTATATTTCTTTATTTATAATTTATTTTATTTATCAGTATTAATTTCACAACTCTTTTTTTTCTGTACTTAAATTTAACAATTTGTAATACTACTTATTACTTGAATTTACTATTAATTCTTTATACAATACATATGCTAATTATTTATTAGACTTTATTTATATTCTGGGCGCCGTTTACTTGTAATGATAATTAACATATATCAGGCAACACGTTATTTTTTCTTCGTGTCGAGCCCCACGTTGGGCGCCAATTATTATCAAACGATACTATTAGACACTTACTTTTGCACATATGCTATTACTCATTTGTGCGCACTTACCCACGTCTCGAAGGTATACTCTTCTTCTGCAGTATTTACCTTGATGTTTCCCAGCTAGGTCGCAGGTTTTGGTAGTTGATTGAGTGTGGATAAGCATGTGAATATCATTATACAATTGTAATACAAGTAAAGAGTACAGAGGATTTAGTACTGGTTGTGAAATTAGTACGACTTTGTTAATAAAATCATATTCATTTTGTTTATTATTTAAAAAAATTCAAATTATCATGTTATTAATTATTGTGTGGGTTAATTACTATTGGAACCCTTATATTCGATACGAATATAATATAATTATAATGTGGTTAAAATCTTCTCTCTTATATTCTAAGACATATTATACACAAACATAAGACATATATGACCTGGAATATTTACACAGACATATAATACATAACACATTTTATTATAATACGTGATTAACACGTACGAAATTGAATATTCATCTTGTCTTAGCAAGTGTGGTTTTTATTAGAACCACTTAATTAAAAAATTTATTAATTAAACATTTATTAAAAAATTCTAATAGAGACCATTCTATTACTTTAATTAATTATATTACTACTGTCTCAATTAATTAACAATCTTCAATTTAAGTAACTCTCATACTTGAATTTAATTATCTAATAAAATATAAAAATATAATAAAATATGGTTTCTATACTGACCATTTATTCATGAGATTAATAAATTTATATTCTCTCTTATCAATTATTATTCTTTGAACATTTATTGATTCTTCATTATGAAAAATAAAATATAATAAAGTTTATGTAAACTTATATATGGAATCTAGAGCCTTCTTTTGATAGACTTCAGGGTCATTTATAATATTAAATAAATGTCCGACTTCACCTGCATATTTCACGTTCTCTGTCTCTGCGTCGTTGAAATTACTCTCCCCATCTACTGGATGCTGAGTTCAGACGTGGACCTCTGGTAGTGATGATGTACGGCTGGATGTAGCTGCATGTGGCTGTCCCTGCATCCTCTAATATTTTGCTCTCGTTCCTCTCCTCTCCTCGTCTTGTCCCTCGTGGATGTCTCGAAGTTCTACGTGGACTTCTTGAAGTTCATCAACGTTATGACTCCTCATAGATTACGATATTATAGTCTTTTAATTAATCGTGTATCACTAATACTTTCACCGACGTACTGCCGGTTCCATCGCACTTCAAGTTCCGTAATACAGTTTAAAAACAATACTCAACATTATAAAATTCGCGGTTGCGAGATGCGTGGATTCACATACTGTCGGTTGATAATCTGAGAAAGCGTGTGTCGCTCGCTGGGGCTTTATACTCCTGCCATCGTTCCATTCCTGTTGGAGACTGTTTGGACAAAATTGAACAGGTCCGCGCGTCGATTTAATTCCTAATTACAACCTACGCATCTTTCTATGAAGCGTACACTTTTTTATAAATAATATTTTACAAATCATTAGGTACGTTATTAAACTTAATTTATGCAAGTTATGAACATTAAGGTGTGTAAACTATGGATGTTATGGCAAAATTTCACATGGTGGCTGAACGGTTCCCACGATCATAGACCACTTAATGTCAAATTGTAGCGCCAGGCGCCAGCTTTATTTTTACATATGTCTCTGATTCGTGTGACTTCTGGTTTTCGTTCAGTACTTAAAAAACCGTGTAAAATTTTCCACACCCGTATGCATAATTCAACTTGTTCTTCATTTACACTCTAACACTAACACACACGCGCAGACTGATACACACATGGCTGCATGTCGCTATGATCTCACCCTTGCTGGTCGGCGCGTGTTACTTTCTCCCCTTCGCTGCGTTTAAAAACCAACTAGGCTTTTAATTCCATATGCAGGCTCACTTACAAATATTTATTTATTTAAAATTAAAAATACGTTCATTTCTTTTATTATGTCTTATACCTAATGCTTAATTATTACATTATTTTTATTATTTACATCTTTTACATCTCATACGTGCGTTCGTATGTTATCATACCTCAGTCAGGGGTTGATACATAGACTTATGCTAAACGTATCGTTGCATAAATTCCCCTGCTGGGTAAAATAAAATTTGAATTTTTTTCAAATTTTATTTCTTTGATCAGAAATTATTCTTTTATTTTTTTATTACCACTCACACTTAGTGGTTATAAGGGTTCTTGAAATTTTTTCACTCTTTCCCTGGGTGGATTACATCCCTCCCATGGATTATAAGTTGACTTTGGATTTATTTCTTTATCCATAGAATTTACGGAATGCTGATGCATGGTGCTTTCCAATAGTTTTTCTTCTTGTCGGATCGTAGATGATAAAGGTGTGTCGTCCTTTCCTTCTTTGTAATAAGTAGGGTCCCTCGTACAGTCTGAATAGTTTCTTTGCTGTATTGTCGATTCGTTTTCCCACTGGATTGCTTCTTAGTAGCACTCTCTCTCCTTCATGGAATGTGATGAGTTTGTGCGTTCTGTTGAACCTCTTGATGCTCTTCTCTCCAAGTTTTTCCATCCTCTTCTTCGCATTGTCGTACTTGTGAATCAATGGAATTTGCAGGTTTTGGTTTGGAGGTTTATCAATGTTTTTTGACCAGAATCTTTTAGGTTTTTTATTCGTTTCCAGTTCCACCGGTGTATATCCCGTAGCTTCACTGTATGTAGCATTTATAGCTTGTTCAAAAAATGATATGTACTCTGCCCATCGGTTATGTTGTTCATTACAGTAGATGCGTAAATGTTTTCCTAACTCTTTATTTACCCTTTCAGCAAGGTTTCCTTGTGGGTGTCGTATTGACGTTAACACTGGTTGTATGCCATGATGAGTTAACGTTTCTGCCCATGCTTTATTTTGGAATTGTTTACCTTGGTCACTCAATATCTTTTTGATTTGACCATACTTCGGTACGTATTTGCGTAGTATGACATTCAGTACACTTTTAGTGGTGGGTCTTCGAATACCGTAGAGTCGAACTGCCTTGGTGAACACATCTATATATACAAGTATGTGTTTTGTATCCCTGTGAATAGCTCTCGGAAATGGGCCCAGGAAGTATACTGCTACTATTTCTCCCTTTTCCTGTGTCTTGATATTTTGCATATCTACGTAGGTGTGAAGATTCGGATGTCGTGCTGTTTGACATTCGTAGCATCCTTTTACGATTGCTTTTATTCTTCTAAACATATTATTCAAAATGAAGTCTTTCTTTAAAGCTAAATGACATTTTAAAGCAGATGCATGTGGTAAACTTTGATGACATGGTATAATTAGTGTTTTTAGCATCTCTGGTGATAGGACTATTTTCCAATCATAATTGACGAGTTTGTACAATATACTATTTTTTATTGTACATCTACTAGATAGTGGTGATAACTTCATGTGACTTATTTGAAGATTTTGTTTTGTTCATTTGCTATATTGTTTAACAAATATTTAACTCTATCATCTGTTTGATATGTAATGTTTAATATTTTAACATCGTTCCTTTTATTTAAATTACTTATTGTTCCCCCTAACATAGGACAATAGGTGTTCGACAACATTCTTTCCTGTTGTGTATTGTTTAGGGTGTCACGCAAATCAAGTGTGTCCAGGTTGTTTATCAAACCTGTCCGTGCTGGCTTTTTGTTACCCTTCTGCAGTCATACAGTTTTCTTGTCGATTGGCGTACTACGATCACCCCTTCCTCTTTGGACGTTGACCGGCGTGTCGGCTGTTGCACAATTTTATTTTCTTAATTACTTTTATTATTATGATTATTATTTGTGTTAATATTTTGCACATTGGCATTGTACAGTTTTACGTGTTTTTTCGATGTAAATCAATGTGCATACGCTCCTTTATTTGGAGTCAGGTTACTTTTTTCATAGGGTTGTTTACATTCTTTCCACTTCTCTTCTTTATTCTCAAACTGCGGCAATTTGTGGTGTATTGGATTTTGTGTAGAGTACTGCTGCTGCTGCGGCCGGTTGTCTCTCCTTTCATACTCTTTATTAACAAATTGTGATGATTGCGTTACAAGGATACGAAGTTCCTCGATGGTTTTAACTCCTTGGGTATATATGGTGAGTCTAATGTGTCTGTCAAAATGATAGCTTAGTTTTAATACTAATTCAAAATATGTCGGACGTGCGTTTTTGGCCGTTTTTTGAAAACTTTACATAGCCGTAATTTCTAAACTGTTTGAGATATTTGAAAAAAAATTTGTATTTTTATTAATCTCCATGAGGACTACCTACATACCAAATTTCATCAAATTCTGAGATGGTCAGGTAAAATTTTTAATTTTAGTGTGTTGATTTGATACGGAATGACCCTCAACTCTGCAGCTACTACACTACCATTTGGCACACAATACCCAAAACTACTCCTTACCACGTAGGCATTCAGACCACACACACATACACACACACACACACAGATTTCTCCTCTTCTCGGTGCCTCCACTTTCACAATATGCAGCCTGCATGAGCATCCCCCCCCCAACATTCCATGGCTGAACGGGGCTGGTCCCCCCCCAACATTCCATGGCTAAAGAGGGCTGGTCCCCAAAACAGCATAAGACTCATCCTCAGACAAGCCTCAAACAGCTAAAAAAAAATCTGTAGAACCAGCATGTAGCAAGTGAAAAAAGGAAAGATTTGCTTCACAGTACAACACATATTAATGTTAAGGGTGGTGACATGTTAAGGGTATTGTTAAGAGTAATTGTTAAGGGTATTGCCCTTTGAGGCAATAAGGTGTTCAGAGTATAGTGTACATACAGTAAGAGTGTTATGCCAGCTGTTAACTTAATAACACATTGTTATTTTAGAAACAAGTTAAAGAATAGTCTTTCTCAACAGATTGAATATGGAATTAAAGTCTAACAGATTTTATAGACTTATTTAAATTAAAAGTTAAAAGCCTATTGAGAATTTTATCCATGAGACTTGATTGTTTTACTGAGATAGAAAAAAAGTAACCCCAAAGTTGAAGACAGTATTTATACAAAGCAAATACATGTTATGATGGATAAGCTGAAGAAAATCAGCAATTTCCCAATAATCTTACCCACACTACATTTTCAATGTTTTGAATATGTGATGACAGTGTCGATATAATATGATGCAGAGAAGTGTACTAATTATAAATTATTCCATTTCTTAATGTAATATGAAAATATGTAATGCTCTCATTTATGAGGTTAGGTAATAACGTTTTTGGTTGTTAGTTTACTATATACAGAAATAACAGCCATGGTTAGAAAAAATATAATGTGTATATACAATGCTTATAGCAGAGTAACATTTGATATAAATAACAATGTTTTTTTTAACATAAACAACAACATACGTAAAATGCAAAATACAACTATTTCTGAATACTAAGATTAAAACAAACAGGAAATATAATATATTAACAAATGAAAACAAGATTTGCTATTTTTTAGGCAGCCAGTATTCTTTTATGTTGTTCAATAAAATCTTGAAAACTTTGCTGGAAGTGAATTTTGTGCAAAACAAAAAAGGAGGCGTGTATAGCAACCTGCCTCACTTCAAGTTGATTGTGTTTCCAGTGGTCTGAACAAAACCCAAGTATTAGTGAAAACCGAGTTCTGCCACAAAAAGGTAAGAAACATGTATAGTAACAGGGAAGGGGCCATGCACCAGCCCCGCCTTGCTTCAAGTTTTTTTTTACATGGTTTTCAAAAATGTTAGTATTGTTTTAAAGACATATTGGTTTCCATGTGTACTTTTGGTCTACATGTTAACCTAACAACTTCAACTTTTGGCGCCACAGGTGCACATCTGATAGCTATATTATTGCTAGAAACATTTTTCTTAAAAAATATGGCAATTAAAAATGATTGCGATTACACTGAACGAATGGTTGCTTTTTCACCCAACATTCCTCACCAATGGCTGAAGGGTGGCATTGTCACAATGATTGCAATTGCCAACAAGCTATTTATAATTTGTAATATATGCTATTTATATTCAAACTCTTTTTGCTATTTATAATATATACAAATAAATTTTCATGATTTCTATTACCTAACAAAAATTATATGCAATATTCACTACATATCAATGCCAATAATCACATAATCAAAATATCAAAAATGAGTGTACGTACAGTTATTGGGAAAATACCATGAAATCAATTAATGAAATACCTCATTCACAAGTTTATCGTCTGATGAATTTTCTTCAAAAAATTCTTCATTTATGGCAACGTCTGGTATAGATAAGAACACTGCATGTGACTCTTCCATCATGTCAATCCCTGCTTCTGATGTTACAGTCTGGAAAGAAACATTCAGTTTTATTGAAAAACAAATATTGTAAAAGGATTAATCACAACTCCTTTCTACTTCCATGTTCCATAAGGAAATGAAAGGTCATGGTGAAAAAAATTGTGTTCGAGATAACGGCTGATTCTGATTGTACTACCCTCAAAACATGAAGAAAAGTCGTTTTTCGAAAAGTGTTTGTGTGTGTCTGTCTGTCTGTCTGTGTGTAGAATTTTGTCTATGGCAAACGATAACAGTTGCAAATTCAAACAGAATCAAATAATTTTTTGCGTACATCCCTGAATTGTAGAGGACTCAAGGCCTATTGTTTTTGATGAAGATCGGTTAAGGGAAAGGGGTAGTTTCCCTCCAACGTTTTATGTTTTAACAAGG
Organism: Magicicada septendecula; assembly: GCA_034769895.1. Taxonomy (NCBI): domain Eukaryota; kingdom Metazoa; phylum Arthropoda; class Insecta; order Hemiptera; family Cicadidae; genus Magicicada; species Magicicada septendecula. Next base: position 95,723,327 of record CM068373.1, read on the forward strand.
GTAATTTTTTCTATGACGAACGATAACTGTCACACATTCAAACAGAATCAAATAATATTTTGCATACCTCCCTGAATTGTAAAGGACTCAAGGCCTGTTGATTTTTGTGAAGATCGGTTAAGGGAAAGGGGTAGTTTACCTGCAACATTTTATGTTTTAACAAGAGTAAAGTACTTAATTTTGATAAATAAAGTATCCTGATAAGAAGACCATAATAATCCACTGTAGAAACGTAGATGAAATATCTATAAATGAAGAGGCTAGTTGAACGGGGGGGGGTAATTTTCTATAAATGAAAATTATAGTTGAAGGGGGAGGGGATAATTTTTTATATGTGTACTACGTTATCGGCAACAAAGAAGTAGTTTGTTGTTAAAATTCCTTCTTGGGCTGTTTGGCCGTAGTCCAATGTTTTCTTCAAAACCAGACATTTGAGCAGTGCCATCGACTGCCATCATCAATGAAAATCGAATGCGATAACGTGAGTTGGTATACGTTAGTGACCACAGTACTGTGGTTAAGGCTGAAGCAATAAGTAGAAAGAAGTAGTTTCTATGGAAATACTTCATTTCGAAAATGATTTTAAATATAAACCTTAGAACATGGAAGTCATGTATGGTTCTCCATACCGATATTTTTGTTTGTTTATGACACCGTTTATTTTTCACAGTAACACAAATGTTTTGCCCATTCTACAAAGAGGCTTCTCAGTGACCAACATGACCGAGATCTTAGTGCAGATACTAAGGTGTTTTGTCGGGATTTGTTAACTTAAATTGTTGCTGGCTGGTTATGATTAAACACACAGACACACACACACACACACACACATATATATATATTGTAAATATTATACCCCGCGTCGTTACTATTATTATTATATTTAATGTTTGTGTAATTGGAAGTTTTATCGAACGTAAATTGTGTCGTTCGTAAGCGTCCGGTAGCCTGCGTGCCTTACCTGTCCCTTCTCGCACTTTTGTAACTCCCGATAGGCGCCAAATTGTTTTACGAGAAAACAATTAAAAGTTTTTACCTGTATGGTTTGACAGTGCACTAGTGTAAATTTGAATCGTTCGCCGACTGGCATGAAACCGATTCTCGTTTGAGTGGGGGAAAACGGGTTGCCAACTTGAATAATGTTGGTTATGTTGACTCACTGCTATTAAACAAAACATACATATTATTCTCTATAAATAAATACTGGACAGTTATTCTCGGTACACACTTTTTTTATTTAGGCTCTGAATTATTAGTTCTTGTTAACGCTTTATACAAAATAATAATTGATATAATAATTTTAGCCTCGGCAAAATATAGTCGTTCAGTCAGCGGATTGCTGGGTTGGCAGTACAATGTTTCTATTAGATGCAAGACAGCGTTGGTTATTATTTACAAAATTAAATCTGCCTATAGAGTCCTTTTAAGTATGATACAGAAGTTTTTATAACAAGATAACAAATTAGAACATATCATTTAAAGTTTGTGATCATTAAAATTACACAAGGTTTGCTATAAATTAACTACTGTGGTGTTGAAGTGTGACAGTGTCGTTGTGTAACATAGGTATCATGTGTTCATTCAATGTTTACAAAGTTATTTCTTTATTTTATCAATCCTTGAAAATATATTCAGTGATAGTGAGAGTTTTATTATATAGTTAGAATTTTTGAAAGAGAATTTGTTTTATAGTAATCAAATAAATTCAGCAATACTCAATGTTAGTAGTTATGATGGGTATTGTCAGTCGTCCATGTAAAGTAATGGGTCGATGTTGATTCTTCCTACTTCAGTCTTGGGCTCAAAAATTGGTTGTCATCTTCTTCAAGTCGAATTACAGGTATTTTCCGGTCATCTGGATTAATTCCGAGCTGGTCCTTGGTGTAGATTAGTTGTAATGGCCTCTCCTCTGTTGTCCTGGTACTCCTTATCAAAATTGTGGGTACTTATACTGTTTTTCTGTTGAAAATTTGGGCCCTTCACGGCGTGGCGTCCCTCCAGTTTAGCGTCACTACATCAAGTATTGTTCCTAACTGAAATTAGTCAATATTCGGTTGTTGTCATGGTTACTCAAAGTTTTTGATTGGCTGAAATTGGCTAAAGAGTATTGTTAGGGTATTTGAATTTTTATTTAAACTGGTTACAGATCTTCTAAATGTAATTAATCTTCAGTACTCCCTTTTTAGTAGTAAATATTATCACCACTGTTCATATTTTGGCTCAAGGATTAATTTGACATCCAATATTATAGTGTTCACTTAGGTATTAACATTTTGACAGTTTTGTGAATTTTATTTAATTATACTGTTTTCTTAATTTACATTATTATCATAATATTTCTGCCTTAACATGATTGTCTATTTGTATTTCATAGTTTATGTGGTTTAGTCTTCCTAATGTCAGTGTTTAATTCTATAAATTGAAGTTTTTTGTAGTTGACAGTTGGGAATTTGCTTAGGCTTAAACAGCAATTGACTATTTTTCTTTAATTACTGATATTACATTTTATTCTCCTTGTAATGGGTCCTGATTGTTTTAATACAAGATTATGTTCATTTGTTCAATGTTTAAGTCGGTTCTTGTAATTGTGTGTAATTTTATTGTTTCCCTATATTAATTTGTCTACTGTCATAACTCACTTTTAGTGTCATTGTATCTGAATGTATTGTTTGTTTCTTGTTTACTGGTTTCTGTTGGTTTTAAAATCTTATTTCTTACAACATATAACATAACATCTAATGGTTTTAATAATTCCCATAGCTATAATTCTTATCATTTAAACATAATTATTTGGAACATAAACCTCAGTCATTAAAACATAATTCTTATTCATTTAACACATACTTATTTGAAATATATTATCCACTCATACTCTTCAGTGAGTAATAATTATTTTATAGTGTCATCAAAGGAAAACAAACATATAAACATTGATTAATCTTTTAGATTGTAATAGAAAATCCTTACCACTAAACTTATTTGACCTTGTGTCATTAATTATGTAACCTTATCCTATTTCACTATCTCTTACTAAATCATATAATGATTATTAATTGTTTTTATAATTTAATCTTATAGAAACTCTCTATATGGTGATTTAACACACTAATAGTCTATGTTTCTTAACTTTCCTAAAACTATGAATTGTCCCTTAGGCTTACAATATTAATTAACACACATTTAAAAACCATAGTAATTAGTGATTACTAATACTAACTTAAGTTTAATAATATTAGTTTGTGTAGTTACATTTTGGGTGTCCACTCATATTGGCATTTCCACTATCACAGTCCTTCCTGTGTTTGGCCAATATTAGATCTCACTCATACATAACTTATCACTTATAATTTAGTTTATTCACTTATAAACTTTGGACACTGCTTTATCAGTGTTTTTATCACTTTTTTTTATTCTCACTTTGGGGTCTTAACACTAACACCTTACACTCAATCATCTTTTAGTGTTACTGGTGGGTGAATATTATCGTACTGCTTACTAAAAAATTCTCTTTCTTACATCTATTTAGAAAATGTTCACCATCATTACAATTTACTACTCTCATTCTATTGTGTTTTATTGTACCACTGATATGTTAGTATCGTGCTAATGTGATTTGTCCTAGTTTACTCTATCTGTTTGGGTTATTGTGCCCTTCTATATCTTAAGTACTTAATAATTAGTATTTCTAACTTGTCTGTCCTTACAATTATTAATATTATATACAATTTTCATTAGTGAGTCTATTTCTTTGGTTTAACACAAGTTTTGTATTCCTTCTTGGTTCACTTTATTTTGTCATACTTTATACGTCACTTCCTTAGTGTTGTGGCTGATTGTATCATTACACTTCCATGTTGTTTGTTAGTCACTATTCTTCTTATTTACACACTTATGTTGGTGCGGTGGCTAGTTCTAGTCCATTTGCAGTTGTCATTATTTATGTTATTCTTGGTCCTTTGGGGCTAGTTCTACTCTCTCACTTACCATCTATTGGGCTATTCAGGTTAAATCGCCTTATTTCTGTATTTACCATTTTGGTTTGTTTGTTTGTTACTACTTTATTAATATAAGTTACTGTTCTGACTACCTTGATATGTCTGATCATTTTATTATTCTGATTCACCCATTCTTTAATTCTAATTCATCCCTTTTTATATCTAGTGTTAATGATTAAATAATTTATCTTGTCATGTTTTCTTCATTATGGTTAGGTGAAGATATGTACCATTACAATATATACATAAGTCATAACTGAAAATATCCAAAATGAACAGCTTAATTAAAATACACAAAATAAACAACCTAATCCCCTCATTAAACAACTTCACAGAAACTTAGTCGTAACCAGCAACAATTTAGTCATAACAAAGGCAGACAAAAGTCAAGCCACAGTCACTGAAAAAACTGATTACATTAAAAAACAATACGAATAAACAATAATAACTGATTCTTATTAAATAAAATCCACCAGATAAATATCTTAACCAGACAATAAAACTAGTGAAAACATCACAAACATATTTAAGAATAAACACACACACACACACACATGTAGTAAACATGTGTGTGTAGTAAACAAACTGAAACAAATAAATATAAATGCAAATAGTCTTTACATCAAATGATATAACAAATATGCGTACCAGTATACCAATTAGAAGAACCAATGCACTTAATTATCAATAAACATAAGGAACAAAATTAAGGTATCCAATTTGGAAAAAAAAAACCAGCCTCTAATAATAAAACAGAACTATTTTGAATTTAACAATAATAAGATTTACCAGCAACATTGGCAATAGGATCATATGTATTTATGACACAGACTCAACATTGTTCAAAAATAATTTTGTACCAGCATGTATAAACCATGTCTGTGACAATGACATTATTTATACCATAGCGAATAGAAGAGAAAGTGAGATCACTCTGGCCACGCGCTGTAGTCGTGAATAGGGCTAGCGGTGACCACGTTTAACTTCAGTGCTGTGATCGCAGGTTGTTGTAGTTGAGACGGTAAGCCTATTAGCCATGTGCAAAAAGAGCTGTGTTTTATGTGTTGTAAAAAGTGTGTTTGTGCGTCTTATTACTTATATAGTGTTCAGTTGCAATTAATTATAGGTTTGAGTGATTTACAAACATTTTGAGTAACAAACGTGTGATAATATATAGTAAAAATCCTCAGAATGTATGAATGGTTACAGTAATGATTTGTGTGTGTTATTTTTTACATACGGGTAGTTTTTAGTTTCAGTTAACAGTGCGTGTGAAAATTTTATGTAGTAGTGCAGTTATATAGAAGTTGTGTATTAAAATATATAATAGAAATGCCGTCCTGTTTTGTACCTGGATGTAAGAATGGCTATGGTAAAAATTCCTACACAGGAAATCATTTCTTTAGACCTCCCAGGGACGAAGATCAGTTTGCAAATTGGGCAAGGGCAATTCCCAGGAAGGACAAATGTCTTACACATAAATCTTATATCTGTCAAGTATATTTTACTGATGATTTGATTTTGAAAGTACATTCATTTGTTGTAAACAATAAAAAGGTCGACATTCCAAGACTGAGATGGAACTTAAAGCCTGGCGCGGTACCTCATATCTTTCCGAACTGCCTACATATTTGACAAAGCCTCTAAAACTCCAAAAGTCACCCGCAAAAAGGCAAATATAGCAAGTACAAACAGGCCACGAAAAAGCAATTCGACAAACTGTTCTGTGACAGAAACAGTGAGTTCACACCACCCCCAGCCTAGAACACACCAAGACGATCAACTGAATGAACAAAACCAAATCATGTTGCTGAAACAGAAAATACAAAATCTAACTCGTACTTTGATACGAACTAAAAATAAAATGCGTTGTGAGAAAGCAAAAGTTGTTTTACTAGAAAAGAAACTTGCCACGAAGGAATGTGACTCATATGAAAGAGGGATGAAGAATTTAAGTAAAAAGCAGAACATGATTGTAGATGCTATGGTTAAAAAGTCTAATTTGTCAAATTCCAAAGGAATGAGGTACTGTAATGAGCTAATATTGGAAAGTATGCTGCTTAAAATCAAATCCCCAAAGGGATACAGACATTGCTTACACAGGGAAAAGACTGTGTAAAGGTTTAAAATTCCCATACGGGGTAAACACTAACACTGTAAATGCCATATCAGACTTACTGCAAGAAAAAACTGATGAAAATAGACGTCTCGGAATAGTAATATTCGACGAAGTGAAGCTAAGGGAGGAAATTCAGTTTAATGGAACTTCTTTAAAAGTTGATGGCTTTGTAGACTTTGGTGATTATACACCTATGGACATGAAAAATTCTCTGGCAAACCATGCCCTGGTATTCATGTTTGTGCCTCTGTTATTCAACTGGGTACAGCCTGTAGCAATGTACGTAAGCAGGAATGCAACCCCGGGTGATATTCTGCCAACAATTTTGATACAGGTTATCTTGCAGTTAGAGCAGCGAGGTATTCTTATCCGATATTCTTACATAATTGGATTTACATCAGATGGTAGTCAATCTAATAAAAAGGCGTGGGCAAACTTAGCAATCTGTGGGAAAAGAGGTATGATCAAATGTAGTATTCTGAATCTGGCGGACGAAGACAGGAGGATTTGGGCATTCTCAGATGCTGTCCATATAATAAAATGTGTGAGAAAATTTTTCCATGACAAAGTGTTAGTATTGTACAACAATGACATTGTCAGCTACAAATTCTTTAGACTAGTTTACAAACTGGACACTACTGCTGAAAACACAGGACTTAGGACATGCCCTAAAGTGACCCATCTTGATTCTACATCATTCCAACGTATGAATGCAAGGTTGGCGTTCCAGTTATTTAGTAACAGCATAGCCAACGCAATTAAATTGTATCGTGACACGAACTGTGAAGTGTTTGTAGGTAGTGAGAAAACAGAAAGCTTCAGCAGAGAAATGAATGACTTTGTCGATACATAAAATTCATCAATTCCTACAATACATTTTAGGTTAAGACGAGAAAAACGAAGTCGCACGACGGATATATGGTAAATATCTATTATATTAATTCCTACAAAGGGACTTTACAGTGGATCAGCGTCTCATCATATATTATTGAAATTTCTACAAATTCTTAATTCAGAAAGCAACACTTTCACCTCAGAGAGAACTCTAAAATCACTCAGGGTTACTCTAAAAAGTACTCTGGAGGCATCCGAATATTTGTGGAGCAAGAAATTTAAATATGTACTTACTCCAAAATTTAATCAGGATCCTCTAGAATGCCATTTCGGGATTCTCCGCTCTTTGTCATGCGATAACCATCCATCTACAGTTGACTTTCTACATCTTAGTATGTTGCAGTCTGTATATGTTCCACTTAAACTTATGTTGGCAAAAGAAGCAAACTGTGAACCGAAAAGTGAATCTCCACTCACTTCTTTTGTAAATCAAATCCGTGAAATGTGTAAGGAGGTAGAAAATGAAAACAAAGCCCTCAAGAAATCAATGGAGTTGCTCATCAAGGAAAAGGTAGTTTTAAAGGACTCAGAATGCTACAATTGGGCAGAGGAACTACCTGAGCTTAAAACTGGTGCTCCGAAAGAATGTCTCGTGTATCATTTGGCAGGGTACATAGTGAGAAAACCATCTAGAATTACTGTGTGACTATGCTGTTACATTGAGGAACGATCGTCCTCCTAATCTACCTGCTGCTGTGTGGACAAAAATAAAAGATTACGGAACTATTGAAGAAACAGCTCATTTAAACGCACCCTTCAAATGGTGTTTATCATGTACTATTCCAAGCAGAAACAACTGTTATAATAAAACTTAGATCACCAAACAGTATGTGGGGGGATATTTTTTACGAATGTTTGGATGAAATCAAAGAAATTAATGTGGCCGCAATGGACAGTGTACGATGTTGCCGTGAACACACACTAGACATTGTAGGCAAGCTAATTTTCAAATATATCCAGTGCCAATTCCTTTTCCATACGAAGAAAATACGTAGAGAAATGACCAGTACAAAATCGGCTAAATCTTCTCAGAAAATTTCGAAGGTTTCGAACTGCTGACATCTTAGGGTGAGTTACATTGTTTAAATCTTATATCCTTTTGTATTTGTACGGATTGCAGTGTATCGTAAATATAATTTTAATTGTACATGTACAAACATTTCACGACAGTTTCAAATAAGTATTATTTAATATAGAATTGTGTTTGTATTAAAACTTGTTTGTGTGCTTCACGCTGGCGTACACAACAACGGGTGATGCTAGCGCCATGCTGCGGCAAACCACAGTAACTAGCTACGTGATCTCAATTTCTCTTCTATTTGCTATGTTTTGTCACAGGACAAATGGCGCCAATCGTACACACTATAGTTTTTTAGGCCCTTAAAAGGACCGTTTGTCGGGTACGCTAAATCATTTGCGTACGCTGCCCGAGCCGCGCTGTGATGTTCGGCGGCTGCGTCCGCTGTTCCGGGCGTGCTGCGGTTCTCTTCTTTCGGCAGCGGTATGTAGAGCCCGCTGCTGTCCCAGTCGATGTCCATCACTGCTTCTCCTGTGTTCTCCATTCTTCCTTCTTCCTTTTCTTCCAGCTGGCTTGACGACGTCCAATGGAGTGCGCCAAAATTTCTAGCGGCGCTGTTTTTATGCCCTGACAGGTCGTGTGCCACGAACCTATCAGAGTGCCGCTGGTCCCTGGTTGGCTCGCCTCGAGCACGTTAGATGGTCACGTCGAAGCCAATCAAGCTGCTGCTGATCCTTGATTGGGTCGCCTCGCCTTCTCGTGTCACGTCTCAGCTGGCGCCGAGAGCAGATCTTCGCCTCGCTACGTCACAACTCCCCCGGGTCTTGAATGCTCTCCGGTGGCCAGCCCATTGTTCTTCTCCGGCGGGTTTGAGCCGTTGGCGGTGAACCTTGTATGGACGTCCGTCCTTCTCCACCGTGTAAATCTGGCCGCCGAGGGTTGCGGCAACGCTAAAGGGACCTTCCCAGGCTGGCTCCCATCCAGGGTACCTCCGTCCTTTGGCTGGTCCGGCGTGGCTCTTGACGTACACCAGCTGCCCTACGGCCAGTGTAGGGTCCTGTGTCCTCCGTTCCGGATACCGCCGCCGCTGATACTGCGTCTGGTGTGACCTGGCCGTCTCTTCTCGTTCCTCAATTGGCCGGACGTCCTGTTCTGCGTGTGGCCGACTCCAGTCGCCGGGTCGGCGTAGGTCTCTGCCCAGCAGAAGCTCGCTCGGTGTCACTCCAGTGGCGGCGTTTGCACGATTCCGCAGCGAGAACAGGACCATCGGCAAACGCTTGTCCCAGTCGCCATGGTCCTTGCAGTCATGGAGCTGGATCCACAGCGCCTTCTTGATCTCACCGTTGCGCCGCTCGGTCGGGTTCGCCCTGGGATGGTAGTTGGCTGTTGTCCACGGTCGTATGTGCAGCTTGTCGCACATCTGCTTCCACTTGTGGCCCATGAGCGGCTTCCCATTGCCGGTGAGCAACGCCTCTGGGTATCCCCAACGAGGGAACACTTCTTCCTCCAGGTAGCGGATAATGGTGTCGGCGTCCGCCTTGCGCACGGCCTTTGCTTCTACCCATCTCGACATCATATCCGTGACCACTACGATGTACCGGTTGCCAGCTCGAGTCAGCGGATATGGTCCCATGACGTCCAGGGCGACAGTATTCCGACATCTCCAGGGTCGGTGAGGTCGCTGTTGGTCCTGTTCGGGATTTGCGCCGCACTTGTGTAGGGCGCATATTCTGCAACTCCGGACGTATCTGCGGACATCAATGGTTAGGCCGGTCCAGACGAAGTCCTTGCCGATGGCCCGAAACGTTTCTTCGGCCCCCGGATGACCGGCTTCAGGGAAGTCGTGGAAGTGCCTGATGACCTCCATGCGGACACTCGGCGGCACGTACAATCCTGGTTCCTGGTTGCGTCTGTCCTTCCAAACCAGGCCGTTGTCTACCCGGTATCCTCTCGCTGTAGCCGCCGCAGGGTCGTTTCTCCACGCTTGGCACTCCTGGTCGCCTTCTTGCGCCTCCTGCACAGCCTGATGGATGCCGACAGCTGTGATTTCTTGTAGTCGGGGTGCAGCTGCCACAACACTGCGAAGTGGCCTCTCTTCAGGCTGCATCCGTGGTTCTTCTTGGACGCCGGCAGTATCTTCAAGCCCAGGTTCCCTCGAGAGGAAGTCCGGCAACTCGTTCTCCTTGCCCGGGCAGTGGACGACGGTGAATTTGAAGCTCTGTATCAGTAGAGCCCAGCGAGCGTACTTCGTCTTCTGCCCCGTCGCCTGCTTCAGCCAGGTTAGCGCCTTGTTGTCGGTCCTTAGGGTGAAATGGCGATCCTCCAAGTATGGCCGGTATTTCTTGATGGCCCAGACGACTGCCAAGCACTCCAGTTCGTTGGAGTGGTAGTTCTTCTCCGCCTCGTGGAGCTTGGCACTGGCGTACGAGATGATGCGCCTCTCTCCGGCTTCGGTGCATTGATAAAGCACCGCTCCAAGTCCCTTTTGGCTGGCGTCGGTCTGCAGAAACATCGGCAAGTCTCGATCCGGTCGTGAGAGTTTTAACGGCTGCCGGAAAGCGGCCTTAACCTCTTCGAAGGCTCGCTGAGTTGTGTCGTCCCAATGCCACTTTCTTGTCCGCAGCAGGTCCGTTAATGGTTCCGAAATCATGGCGAAGCAGGGGATGTACTCTCACAGCCAGTTGCAGGTTCCCAGGAAGCGTTGCAGCTCTTTCTTGTTGCTGGGGGCCGGCTGGTCTTCGATCGCTCTGAGATGTTGCTGCTGCGGGAGGTTGCCGTCCGGGGTAATCTCGTGGCCCAGAAAGGCGACTTCTTCTCGGCCGAAGTGACACTTGTTGAGCGAGTAGGTCAGCTGGTGCATCTGCAGCCTTTCCAAGACTTGATCCAGGTGTCGCAGGTGCGTTTCCCAGTCAGGGGAGTAGACAATGATGTCGTCCAGATAGACGAGGCAGCACTCCCGTAATAGTCCCGTGAGAACATTCTGCATCAGCCGTTGGAAGGTGCTGGGCGCGTTCTTCAGCCCAAACCACATCACCCGGAACTGGTAGCGAACTCCGTCGGGCACCGAGAATGCTGTGTACTTCTTTGCTTCTTCCTCCAGCGGGATTTGCCAGTAGCCGCTCTTCAGATCTAGGGTCGAGAAGACTTTGGCCCCGCTGAGGTCCTTGATGGTTTCGTATACCAGCGGCAGTGGTGAGTCCACATCCTCGGTCTGATCGTTCAGCCTCCGGAAGTCTACGCAGAACCGGGGTGTGCTGTCCTTCTTCTTCACAATCACCACCGGAGAGCTGTATGGCGAGGTGGCCGGTTCAATGATACGCTGCCTCAGCATCTCTTCTACCTGTTCCCGGATGGTGCGTTTTTTCTCGTCGGAGTACCTGTACATTGGGAGCCGGAATGGCTGGCTACCTTCTTTCAGCCGGATCTCGTGCTTGGCCGCGGATGTGGTGCGGAGCGGGCCACGGGAGAACAAACTGCGATGACGGTGTAACATTTCCAGAAGCCGTTTATGGTGTTGGCCAACTGCTGACGTTTGAAGGCTAGCTTCGTCAATGTCCTCTTCCTCGGGCTCCGCGCGGTCATTCCAGAAGACCGTCTGTCGGTTCTCGCTGCCAATGTGAAGGCAGCCCCGTCGGTAGTCCACAACTGCTTGGTTGGCCGTAAGCCAGTGGTGGCCCAGTAAAACTTCTTCTTGCAGTCCGGGCACTTCTAGGAGACTGGTGGTAGTCGCGAGACTTCCAATTATAATGTCTGCGACGACGGCGGCCGTTGAGTGACATTGCTGACCGTGTAGCGCTAGCTGGACAACTCGGGGCTCCGTCTTCCTTCCTCCGGGCAGCAGACCGGCTCGTACGAAGTCGTAGTTTGCGGCGGAGTCCAAAGCTGCGGTCAGTTTTCGGCCGGCGATCTCTATTGGAATGCGCGGTATGTCCGCACCTAGTTGGTTCACGCGCCCCGGTGGGCTATTTACCGGGGCGCTTGGTCGTTTCCCTGCCGGTTCTTCACAGGGCAGTCCCGATGGTAGTGTCTTCCCGGGCAGTAGCGGCACTTGGGCGTTAGGCTGTTCATTCTTTGTTCCTCTTTCGTGCTTGAGGCCGATCGACACTGCTTCGACCCCCCTACTCGATCCAGGGAGTTTTCAGCAGAGTCATCCCGACCTCGCGCACGACTATCTTGATCCAAGTCCGCCTCGATGCTCATTGCCCGTTGTAAAAGTTCCTCCAAAGTCGTAGGCGGCGGGAACCTCAGCGCGGGTCGAAGGTGTGGCTGCAGTTGTTGTGTAAGCATGGTTATGCTCGTCCTCTCGTCACCTCCGGCGTACAGACGGCGAAACAGCTTGATTTTTCTCAGGAGGAAGATTTCCGCCGATTCCTGCCGCTGCGGTTGTCCGTACAGCTCGGCCAGCAGCTCTGCGTCGCGTTGCATCCCGCAGAAGTGATGCCTGAAGCGGTCGCAGAACTCGGGCCAATTTATCTGCAATCCCGTGTATCTCTCTGCCCACGTGGCAGCTTCTCCTCGGAGCTGCCGCACTGCGTAATCTGCCCACTGTTCAGGTGGGACTCTGTAGTCCCGCAGCTGTCGCTCTAGCTGTTGAAGATATCGTTCTGGATCCTCGTACTTGAGGCCATGGTATGTAGCGGTGATCACCGGTGGCAACGTGCACCTCATAGCTGCGGCGAATTGCGCAAAGCCTTGCTCTACCTCAAACCCGGTGTCCCGCTGGGTGTAGCTGTTGGGCGCCATGTTGTTTTGTGTGCCGGCTGGTAGCTCTCTGGCGTGGCTAGATCTTGCATCCACAAGATGATCGTCGCCCCACGTTGGGCGCCACTTGTCACAGGACAAATGGCGCCAATCGTACACACTATAGTTTTTTAGGCCCTTAAAAGGACCGTTTGTCGGGTACGCTAAATCATTTGCGTACGCTGCCCGAGCCGCGCTGTGATGTTCGGCGGCTGCGTCCGCTGTTCCGGGCGTGCTGCGGTTCTCTTCTTTCGGCAGCGGTATGTAGAGCCCGCTGCTGTCCCAGTCGATGTCCATCACTGCTTCTCCTGTGTTCTCCATTCTTCCTTCTTCCTTTTCTTCCAGCTGGCTTGACGACGTCCAATGGAGTGCGCCAAAATTTCTAGCGGCGCTGTTTTTATGCCCTGACAGGTCGTGTGCCACGAACCTATCAGAGTGCCGCTGGTCCCTGGTTGGCTCGCCTCGAGCACGTTAGATGGTCACGTCGAAGCCAATCAAGCTGCTGCTGATCCTTGATTGGGTCGCCTCGCCTTCTCGTGTCACGTCTCGGCTGGCGCCGAGAGCAGATCTTCGCCTCGCTACGTCACAGTTTATACTGACAAATGTGTAATTTGTATATGGTACACAGCTAAAAGAATTCCCAGGAAAATACCCAGATTAAAAACCCAGTTTTTGATTCCAACAATTTTTGAAAATGTACCAAGACATTTGTGTGCTATTTCAAGCCCCTAAAAAGCAGTAAAAAGACTTCATCAAGCTGAGGAAGAAAATTCTGAAAGGACACTTTGAGGCAGCTTGCTCACACCAAAAACATACATAGAAGAGATACATAGATGGGAGAAAACTCAACAGACTGAAGAATATTTTAATTTATTACTATATTTATGCCAACCAAACGTTTGGATGAATTTAATAAATTCATGCAAATGAGAAAGTTTATCTTAATATTGTCAGTTTAAATAACAGTGTTCCACTTTCACTGTGTCCCCAGTGATCTTCAAAATTTGGATTACGATTAGCATATAAAAAAATGAGAAGCTTTCAGTGAACAAAATTCCCACAAGACTGCAAAATAAAATTCTGTCAATGTTTTCATATGATGTTCCTGTGAGAATGCTAACAGTGTTAAAGAGTATTGGTCAAAATAAAACAGAAATATATATAGAAACTATTATCAGAAGTAAAAAATGAAGAAATTTTCAGCTCACTTTTAATTTTTGAGCAACTACGATGTAAGCTGCTACCCACTACTAGAAATACGCTGGATATGCATTAATTATGGCATACATTTTTTCTCAAAACACGTGTTTTATTTTGCTTTGTACATTTTTTTAAGCTCTATCTTTTTCAACATATTACTCTCATTAGCATTAGCTACAAAGGTATAAATTATCATTATTGTCATAAACGATCAGCCACATGCTTATACATTTTTTAAGAAATTCTGATTCTCTGATGTTAATTTACTCTAGAACTCTTAAGACAAATGTAGGCCTAATACAATTTAAATAGATTCTACAACAGATGAAAAGCAGTAACTCTTATCCACATCATAAACTACATTCATTTTAATTGAACACAAAAGAATAGATTCTTTTAATGGATGAAATTCATACACAGCCATACTTAGAATATAAAGAAGGCCATACTGAAGGCATCACTTCCAGTCAAAACAAACATAGCAATATTAGCATCTCTCTTTGGGATACCCAGTCTTTGGGACATGTCAGTTTAAACAAGTAATTCATGTAGCTCTTGATTCAGAACTTATTGTGTCTAGATGTAAGAACATTTGTTATAAAATTAGGTAAATATTTACCTACGCCACACCATACAATCGCGAAGTGAAATACTTTTTTTCTATTCTTGTATGTTAGGCCTATATAAACAATTGGAAAATAATTTTAAACTGCAGTCGAAGCTATTTACGAAGAAAAAAGAAATAATTACTCCCATAAGCACGCATTTCCAACCCAGTTTACCTCCATATGCGGTTGAATTTTTGTATGAGTGGAAGATGGATGATCATTTTACTTTCTCTAAACAGAACGTGCATTAGAGGTGGGCCGACATACCTGTAACAGGTATTTTGGAACGATATTTTTGTGGGACAGATGTAACAGTGGCTGAAAAATTGAAATACCTGTTATTTGCGGCGACGCTGTTCCAAGTCAAGACACGCCGCCCTCGCTGTTCAGAGTCGAGGCACGCCCCCTACGCTCCTATACAGACACACACACACAAAAAGTATGCAAGTACCACATAAACGAATACGCCAAGGCCAAATACTAGGCGTACAAAAATATCGCTGGTACGCAAGGAACAACCAGTATTTCAAATACTAGGGGTATCACCGATACACAAAATACTAAGCGTATCAGAGGAACAGTAGTATTTTAGGAACACCTAGTATTTTAGGAACAGGTAGTATCAAGGGTATTTCGAGTAGGAACTAGTACGCAGCCACTTTTTCGTCCAGAATACTTCATTCTGCGCAAAGAGACGAAGCTGTTTTTAATAAAGGAAAAAATTCATCCTGCTGTTAGATTTATTCTCGTGTGATATGCAGATATATAATACAGATTATATGCTAATAAATTATTTATTATACTAGTCACCAACTTGTAACTAAAACCGGTTCAGGTTGTAAGGTAAAACTTTGTTTTTACTCATAAAAAACTTTGTGTTCCGAGTCGTTAGTGAAATAGTTGTATTTAATAATATTGCGTTATAACCTATAGAGTGGCTGATGTTGAAAGGCTATATTATACTTTTTATTAATGGGATTTTAACTTCACAGGATTTTAACTTAATGGGATTTCATTCCTTAAATATCTGAACGAAGAACACAAACACGATTATCATCAAGGAAAATGCAACAGTTGATATTTTTGAATGCGAATTTAAAATAGCGTTTGAATAACTGAAATCCCAGTATTTTAAAAACAATTCAATTGTTTAATTTTATTTATAATGTGTTAAGTGAAGCAGATTGTAATGTAAATAGGTGTGACATTTCATAACTTGTATATTCTGTGTACATTAGTGAATGAATCTGAAGATTATCCAGGTATGTAATGCATTTAATTTACTTTTGTTGTTGCTTATTATTTATAAGTTTTTATTTATTTATTTAATTTATTTTATTACAGTTCTTTTTATTATTTTTATTTGTAAAATTTTGTTTATTCTCATTCACTCTTGTGGCTTACTGTTATGTTTTTATTATATGTTTCTGATGTTTTTATCACATTATTTGTTGTGGTATTACGTGTACTCTAAATTATTTCATTGCCCAGAGTTTCGCAACTGATTTGTCTAAAGTCTAACCAATGTTAGTTTTACTCCTAGTGAAAACTTAAATTGGTATTCCCAAAGGGAGATAGGCCTATAAATTCTCTTGTTTCTTATTTTCTTTTAAATAGTAATAGTTTAATAAAGTCACAGTGTAAAGTAACACTGTTAATACTTTTAGTTTCAATTTATTATTTATAAATATTATATATATATAAACTTTCACTATGAACTTACTTTATGGTTTTATTTCCCCAAACGTTTCAACGTGGTATACGTCTTCTTCAGTGGGAGTAAATACTGAATGTCTTTACTGAGTAACGGTTATGGACTGTAGGTATGTGTGGTGGGGGTTGATGGTGGGAGGGAATTGGCGCTGGGGTTCAAATTGTGTGTTTGAATCAGTGTATCGAAAAGTATGTGTGATCTATAATGTAATTGTTCATTTAATATGTTGTTTGGTTGTAGTGCGTGATATCTGTATATTTCAAATTGATCTGCTGTGTTTAGTTTTCTACTTTTAGGTAGGTAGTGTAGTATTTCCATGTTGTGCTCTATGTTTGTGTAACTGTGGTTTTCATTTTGTAAATGTGTGGCAAATGTGGAATGTATGTAGTTTATGGTGAGGGCTTTTAAATGTTCTGAGAATCTAGAGGAAAAAGATCTTACCGTCTGGCCAATGTAGAATTGGTGACAATCATTGCAGTTTAATTTATAAACCCCTGTTTTGCTGTATGTGTCTGTGTTTTGTTAGTATTATTTATGTGTTTCCTAATGGTGTTGTTAGTTCTGTAGGCGATTTTATAATTGTGTTTTCTAAATGTGTTAGCAATTCTGTGTGTATTGGAATTGTAGTATGTAAGTGTGATGTATTTACTGGGTTGTGTGTTGTTGGTTTGATGTGTTTTACTTTTTGTGTTTAGGATGCGTTTGTGTAGTTTGTTTATTAAATCGGGAGTGTATCCATTTTTGACTGCTGTATATTTGATTGTGTTCAATTCTTCTTGGTAGTCATGTGTGTTTAGGGGTATTGAAGTGACCCTGTGGAGCATGTAGTTGAAAGCTGCATGTTTGTGTTGAGTTGGGTGGTTGGATGAGTTATGTATGACCATGTCTGATGTGGTGGGTTTTCTGTATATTTTGTATGTGTGTGTGTTGTTTGTTTTGGTAATTGTAAGCTCCAAGAAGTTTATGCAATTGTTTTGTTCAAATTCGAGTGTGAATTTTAATTTATGGTGTAGAGTGTTAATGTATTTGTGGAAATTTTCTATTTGTCTTTTGTTGCCGTTGTAGATAATACATTAACACTCTACACCATAAATTAAAATTCACACTCGAATTTGAACAAAACAATTGCATAAACTTCTTGGACCTTACAATTACCAAAACAAACAACACACACACATACAAAATATACAGAAAACCCACCACATCAGACATGGTCATACATAACTCATCCAACCACCCAACTCAACACAAACATGCAGCTTTCAACTACATGCTCCACAGGTTCACTTCAATACCCCTAAACACACATGACTACCAAGAAGAATTAAACACAATCAAATATATAGCAGTCAAAAATGGACACACTCCAGACTTAATAAACAAACTACACAAACGCATCCTAAACACAAAAAGTAAAATACATCAAACCAACAACACACAACCCAGTAAATACATCACACTTACATACTACAATTCCAATACACACAGAATTGCTAACACATTTAGAAAACACAATTATAAAATAGCCTACAGAACTAACAACACCATTAGGAAACACATAAATAATACTAACAAAAACACAGACACATACAGCAAAACAGGGGTTTATAAATTAAACTGCAATGATTGTCGCCAATTCTACATCGGCCAGACGGGAAGATCTCTTTCCTCTAGATTCTCAGAACATTTAAAAGCCCTCACCACAAACTACATACACTCCACATTTGCCACACATTTACAAAACGAAAACCACAGTTACACAAACATAGAGCACAACATCGAAATACTACACTACCTACCTAAAAGTAGAAAACTAAACACAGCAGAACAATTTGAAATATACAGATATCACGCACTACAACCAAACAACATATTAAATGAACAATTACATTATAGATCACACATACTTTTCGATACACTGATTCAAACACACAATTTGAACCCCAGCACCAATTCCCTCCCACCATCATTAACGCCGTTGTTTCTTATTGCAGTGATGGACAACCGACAACTAGCGCTTAAACAGACCACACGTGGTAAACAAATGAACTTGCTACCGGATGTTGCTATTTCTGTGTTACCCTAAAAATTAGTCTAGTCTAAGTTATGGTGGAATTCGTGTGCACGTGTGCATCAATTTGGAAAGGTGTTTCTACGGATTGAAATTAAATTGTTAATTTTATACAGGTATCTCTTTTACATAATTTTTCAGGAATTTTGTGAGTATTATTATTATTATATGTGTTTGTTTAGAAATAAAATAGAAATACTAAATGGGTATCGTCTTTGGAGCCACGTGTTCACGTAGGTTAATTTTTTTTTTTTTTATTTAATTTACAATGGTTTTGAGTAAAGTGTAAGTCTTTTATGTTAAACCTCCCCATTTTGTTTAAAGTAAAAATTTCATGAATTTTAGGATGTAATTGTGCTGTCATGATTGAAACCACGCGTTTTTGTTAAGGTTAAAATTCATTGTTCTAGATTAATGACATTTCCAACAGTTTTCAGGTACTGAGTAAAGTTTAGAAGTATTTTATGTTTAAAAAAGATCAAAACGTAATGTAAAACAAAAGCTTCATGAAGTTTGGGGCGTGATCGGGTTTGAAACCACGTGTTCGTTTAAGTTATTTATTCTTTGTTATACGTTTGTGCCATTTACAATGATTTTGAGTGAACGGTAAAAGTTTTCTATGTTAAAAAAAAAACTCCAATTTAGTATAAAAGTTTCATGAATTTTGGGATGTATTTCATTTGTGCTATCGGGTTTGAAACCACTTGTTTTTGTTACGGTTAATTATTCATTGTTCTAGATTAATCCTGAGACATTTCCAAAAATTTTCAAGGACTGAGTAAAGTGTAGAAGTATGTTATGTTTAAAAGACTAAAAATTAATGTTAAAATAAAAGCTTCATGCATTTTGGGGCTTGATCTGCTTTGAAACCACGTGTTCATTTAGGTTAATTATTCTTTGTTCTAAGTTTGTGCCATTTACAGTTATTTTGAATAAACTGTGAAATTATTTTATGTTTAAAATACTAAAATTTAGTTTAAAAAGTTTCATGAGTATTAAGGAGATGAAACATGAATACCCATTTTTTTCACATGGAGCCGCAATTTCTTTTGGTGTTTGTGAGTTTTCTTGACTTCTCAGATATTATGTAATGCAGGTCAAAACAAAGTGATGTTGCATAATAAAAGTAAGTTAAAATCGAGTATTCTGAAGCCTAAGAACGAGGAATATAAAACAAAAGCAAGGTTAAATTTCCATTGGCAGATGTAAATATATGTGTTTGTTTTAATAAAGTATTCTTCATTTGCAGTCACAATGGTGCGTCCAGGCCTCCTCATGATTGGTGACTCCCAGGTAAAATATGCACATCTGACTACTCAGTGCCAGAATGATTTTGAAGTCACAGTGTTTTCGGTGTCAGGAATGCGTGTTGAAGAAGTGTCCGCTTCAATGGTTGAAGCAACCAAGTTCTTTTATCACGTAGTAATCCATTTGGGCACAAATAATTTGATTTGTGGTAAGTTACATAGAATTTTGTAAATAAAATATTTCAGTTATTAGTGCTCTACTTTATACGATTATGGTTGATCAAAAAGATTTGTAAGATTGCTTTGGTGTTATGCACATTATTTTCCAATATTTTATCGACAGGTACTATACCCGTTTATTTTTATAATTCTTAAAAACTTTTTAACAAGTCAGCATCCAGATCAAATAATTCAACATTATGAATCTCTTATCCAAGAAATTCTAAAAGGCAACCAGCATGTGCAACTCCATTTGTCAAGTGTATTGTTTCGCAGTAAAAATAGGTATAGGCCATATTCAGATGCTGAAATGAACAGAATAAAGATAATAAATGAATCACAAATTGCAGAAACGACACATGTGACATTTTTGGCGGTATTGAGTTAAGAATGGAGTTTTATTCAGTATTTCTGGGCGCATCGTTTAGTACAGAAATGACACATGTGCTATACTTTTAAGGCATTAAAATCTACTTGGAAAAATTCGTCCAATGCAGAAACAACACAAGTGAAATCACGTGTGTTTTTTCTGCACTGGACGAATTTTTCTTTGTTCCTAGATTTAATTGGTACGCCTGCTTCCTAACCTGTTTTGATACCAACAGCTGTGATTTATATGCATTATTGCGCAGCTGTTTATTGGAGCGAAAAGTCATTGAGGTTAGTGTTTGTTTACCTTTCCAAACATCAAACATCTTGTTACAATGTCGAGTGAAAGTGATTGTGGTGAAATTAGTGATAAGCCTAAGAAGAGGAAAGGAGTGACTAATGAAGAAACTTACAAAAGGAATGTAATAAAAAAAGCCAGAGTAAAAGGCGAATCCTACACGTCTTATAAAGGTAAAAATGTTCATGCTAAAATTCAGGATACGTTTAATTGTAAGTGTGCTGAAAGATGCTACTCTAATGTATCAGAGGAAAGTAAAAGCGATTTGTGGGAATATTTTTACTCCCTATGCAGCAAGAATGACCAAGATACTTTCCTCCAAAGTTTAATTGAAAGAAGAGAACCAAAGAGAAGACGTAGGCCTAATGGCACTGAAAGACCCGAAGTTGACGAAAACGTTGAGGAAGACATGGAGCAAGAGGAAAGTAGGAATAAGGATAAGAGACAGTCTAAAGAAAAACATAACTTTTTTACTTATCATGTGAAAATTTATGGTCATATCCAAGAGGTATGTAACAATACCTTTATGAAACTATATGGCATTACAGTAAGTCGTGTTCGTCGTTTATGTAATCTTTTGATTGCTGGAAAAAGTCCACGTGATCTTAGGGGCAAATCAAGAAGCGGAAACGCTATTAACGGCGAAATTTCCCAATTGATCTATAACCACATAGCGAAATACGAGGTAAAAGAAACTCACTATGGCGGAAGGCAAAAAAAGTATTTGGACGCTAGATTAAGGATTAAGGTTATGCACAACATGTTTTTGGAAGCCAATCCAGAATGTAAAAACAAAGTGAAGTATGATTTTTTTAGGGAGTTTTTCAACGAAAATTTTAATTACAGCTTTGGAAGACCACAGATAGACGTTTGTAGTACCTGTGAAGTTTTCTCTATGAAAATGAAAGATAGAAACTTGAGTGACAATGCTAAACGGAATGTAGCAGCTGAGCAAATGTTACATAAAAGCCGTGCGAAAAAGTTCTATAGCGCTCTACAAGTTGCATCGGAAAACAAGGATGACGATACTGTTGCACTTGCCTTTGACTTTATGGCAACACAACCCCTGCCTCGCATTCCAGTACAAGCGGTTTACTACTTGAGGCAACTGTCTGTAAATATTTTTTGTATTCATAACTTAAAAACGGACATAGCTGATTTGTATCTATATCATGAGGGACAAGCAAGTAAGTCACCAAACGAAGCATGTACTTTTTTGTGGCAATATATTCAAACTTTACCAAGTTCGGTGAAAAAACTCCACCTTTTCAGTGATGGCACAAGTGGAGAGAACAAAAACCACACGGTGATGCGGTTTCTTCTGAGCCTATGTGACACAGGAAGATTTGACTGCATCATTCATTATTTCCCGGTTCGAGGACACTCATTCATGCCTCGTGACCGTGATTTCGGTTCTCTAAAACGTTTTTTAAACGCTTTTATAGTTCTACTTGGTAGAACAATATGGTGAACTGTTCTTACGTTCAGGTAAGGAAGGCAGATTCAAATTACATTATGTTGAAACAGAGACAATAATAAACTTCCATACATGGTGGCCTAGATTCTACAAAAAGACAGTTTGCTCAGAAGAAATAGCAGGTCGTTGAATTCCAAAAATGGCCAAAGTAACTTTCAAGGTTTCAACTTATAGACAATTTATCTATAAGAATGAAAACAAAGGAACAGTTACAGCTAAGGAGTTCATAGGTGGTCTAACATCTAACACATTTTCCCTTGCCAAAACTGAAGCTGCACCTATTCTTCCGTCGTTAAAAGGTTATCCAATAGGCAAAATTCCAATCAATGCCAAAAAAATTGCTGATATAGGAAAGCTAAAAAATTACATTATTGGCTATGAAGATTTTTATGATGAAATTTTGAATTGGCCCTCAACAACAGCAGCTGACTGCAGTGATGACGATGGCACAGCCCACGACGACTAACTGGTCGGTCTTACTTCATCACAAGGTTGATGATTCACAAAACCTGAGATTCTGTAAATACTTTTTCACTTCTATGTAGTTTGTATTCTATCAATAATACCTTGTAATTTGTAAATAAATATTGTAATATTCATTTATCACGTTTTTCTTTATTTAAAACCATTCAAACACATTCGGAAAATTTGTAGAGTGCATTAACGACACATGTGCAAAATTTTCACGTATAACGTATAGGCTTGTATAATGACAGATTGACATTAAATTTAGTTTGCACGGTGTCAGATAGTTAATTAAATACAAGGTAATTTTTCCAAAATTTTATTCCAAGCAATTTTGAAAAAAAAAAAGTTTTTTTTGTTTTTCTCACAACAATGAAAATGTCACATGTGTCGTTTCTGAAATTTGTGATTCAAATGAAAAGACAGAGAAGCTGAATCTGCTGATACAAGGCTTGGCTACCAGGTAAAACTTTATACATGTAAGTTTCTTTTGATAATGCAGAGACTTGATGTGTTAATGGGGGCATCCACATCATTGCTGTTACGAATTTTGTTCTCAAAATAAAATAAGTTTTAGAAATCATTTATTAAATTCCAAATTCTGATCATAAAAATCTGATAACTATTATAAAATTACAGATAATATTCGTACAGTAATACTTTTTGAATTTTCTTGATAATATAGTTTTAAAAAGACTTCTGTTTATTGGCAAATAAATATTTTACTTCTTCTTTATGCTTAATATGTCTCTTGACTTTCATGACTTTGGCATTTTATTCCCTCATAGTATGTTGTTAATTAAGTAATGCAATGCATTTTTACTTTTTGTGACTGCCACAGTGATTCCACTTTTTTGTGTTCGTAGATACAGAGGACTATTCATGGACAACTGGAAGTCTTTTATGTTACATTAAAGAGATCCGTTTATGAAGTTGCTGTCCAGGGATGGCTTACACATCACACAGCGAGGGATTCAATGTTTAATGGGTAATGTTTTTCATGTCATGTCTGTACAAGAAATAGGTCTAAAATTTTATCCAATTTCTACAGAGACCAGACATCCACTACAGACACATATAACAGAACATCATTTCCATATTCAGTTGGGAAACACGCACAGACATCCACATCAGATACCAGAGACACAAGGACATCATATGCACAAGCTGTTAGGTCACATACACACTCCACACAGCCAGGGACATCAAATAGGGCACATGCACACACTTCCACATCATATATACACAGCACACAGCCAGGGACATCAAATAGGGCACATGCACACACTTCAACATCATATATACACAGCACACAGCCAGGGACATCAAATATGGCACACGCATACGCTTCCACATCACGTATACACGCCACACAACCAGGGACATCAAATAGGGCACATGCATACCCTTCCACATCACGTATACACAGCACACAGCCAGGGACATCAAATAGGGCACACGCATACCCTTCCACATCACGTATACACGCCACACAACCAGGGACATCAAATAGGGCACATGCTTACCCTTCCACATCACATACCAGAGTCACAGGGCCATCAAATAGAGCAGATATACATACGTACACATCACACAGTATGATTACAAGGCCATCATTCACAAAAGCAGTAACATCACCTTCAGTTTCACACACATCACAGATACGTAAATCTTTTTCATATGTAACACCATCACACAATCTAAACCATAAATCACACCTCACATATTTGTTTACAAATGGTGGGTCTGCTGAGGAAAGTTTATCTACGTTAAACAGTTCCCTTGAATATGGTGATTCTCGTAAAGTAGATAATTTAATATCGTCAAGTGCAAAACAAACAGCTGTCTCGTGTCTTAAAATAACATACCCAAGGGTATGTTCTGATTGCAATGTTCAATACAGTAATAGATTCAGCTTCTCGAAACATAAAAAACATTGTGATTCGTCCGGTTTATCCCTATCGTGTTCCCATTCAGATTGTACATTGAAATTTAGAACATATTCCATCTCATAGAACATTTGAAGAAAGAGCATGGCCAAATTATTCCAAAGGAGGAATTTGTTTTTAAGGATGTGGCAGCATTTCTCACATGGAAGGAAGCTGTTTGTAAAGACAACCACATTGCAATGGTCAAAAAAACAGGTTCAGCCCATGCAATGAGTGGCTCTAAATTTTCCTATTATATTTGCAAATTTAATAATTTTTGTAGACCTGAAATGAAAATAAATAAAACTAATAGAAAAAGGACATTTGGTAGTATGCCGAATACAAACTGTCTGGCCAGAATGTACGTCAAAGAAGATGATACTGGAATCCATGTGACATACATTAATGCTCATAACCATGAGCTTAATTTTAAATTTGTGAAATTCTATCGATGGGATAACACCACAAAGTCTTCTGTAAATCACTTTTTAGAGCAAGGTGTGCCAACACATGTTATTCAGGAACATTTACAGCCTTCCATTGGTGACAATAATAACACATCTGCAGTAAAAGAACATTATATACCAACATCTCAGATAATTAAAATGAGGTATCAACTGGAGATGAAAAAACGACTTAATAAAAATGATGCAGAATCTGTAAATATCTTAATTAACTTATTAAAAAATGAAAGTTACAACCCAGTTTTAGCATATAAACCTCAAGGAATGGATACCATAATTGGGCCCTCCAGTTTAAATAATTTACCACACAGTTCTGAACTTTTTGTTGTAGGCATTCAAATAAAGTATCAAGCAGCAGAAATGGTTGCTGGTTGCTGTAGAATACTGTGTATAGACGCAACTTATAATACAAACCAGTATAAGTTTTACTTATTAAATTTACTTGTTCCTGATGAATATGGTGTTGGGTTCCCTGTTGCTCATTTTATAATAAATTATTTAGATGAAATGACTCTGGCGTGTGTCTTAAAAATTGTTGTTGACAAATTTCCAAATATGGAAGTAAACTGTGTCATGACGGATGGTGATGAAGCCATTGCCAATCCGGTTGAAACTGCATTTGGGAAAAATGTGAGACATCTTCTTTGTTTGTGGCATGTGAAACGGAACTGGTTGAAAAATCTTAAAACCAAAGTGAAATCCAAGTCTCTGACATCAGAAATTTTAGATTCTTTATTAATTTTAACTCATGAAAAAAATATGAATAATTTTAATGAAATGTTAGAAGCCTTTTTACTTCCATGTTGCTTAAGGAAATGGAAGTATGGTGATGGCAAAACAAAATCGTGTTCAAGATTATTGCAGATTCTGATTGTACTACACTCAAAAAAAAAAAATTCATTTTTCGAAAAGTGTCTGTGTGTGTGTCTGTCTATAGATTTTTTTCTATGGCAAACGATAACAGCCACAAATTCAAACAGAATCAAATGATTACCTGCATACAGCCATAAATTATAGAGTTCTCAAGACCTATTGTTTTTGGTGAAGATCGGTTAAGGGAAAGGGGTAGTTTACCAGCAACGTTATATATTTAACAAGTGTATTTTTGGCAAACGATAAGAGCCGCAAATTCAAAGAGAATGAATAAGTTTTTGCATACAGCCCTGAGTTGTAGAGGACTCAAGACATATTGTTTTTGGTGAAGATCGGTTAAGGGAAAGGGGTAGTTTACCAGCAACATTTTTTTATCAGGGGTTAATATTTTTCCATGGCAAACGATAACAGCCGCAAATTCAAACAGAATCAAATAATGTTTTGCATACTACCCGAAATTGTAGAGTTCTCAAGACCTGTTGGTTTTGGTGAAGATCGGTTAAGGGAAAGGGGTAGTTTACCTGCAACGTATTTTTTATCAAGGGTAATTTGTTTCTATGGCAAACAATAACAGCCGCAAATTCAAACAGAATCAAATAATGTTTTGCATACAGCCCTGAATTGTGGAGTTCTCAAGACCTGTTGGTTTTGGTGAAGCTCGGTTAAGGGAATAGGGCAGTTTACCAGCAACATTTTATGTTTTAACAAGGGTAATTTTTTCTATGAGGAACGATAACTGCCATAAATTCAAACAGAATCAACTACTCTTTTGCATACCTTTTTGAATTATACAGAACTCAAGGTCTGTTGATTTTGTTGAAGATCGGTTAAGGGAAAGGGGTAGTTTGCCTGCAGCGTTTTATATTTTAACATGGGTATTTTCTATGGCAAACGTTAAGAGCCGCAAATTCAAACAGAATCAAATAATGTTTTGCATACACCCCTGTATTGTAGAGTTCTTAAGATC
Organism: Magicicada septendecula; assembly: GCA_034769895.1. NCBI lineage: Eukaryota > Metazoa > Arthropoda > Insecta > Hemiptera > Cicadidae > Magicicada > Magicicada septendecula. Next base: position 95,749,993 of record CM068373.1, read on the forward strand.
TATTGGTGTTGGTGACGATCGGTTAAGGGAAAGGGGTAGTTTACCAGCAACATTTATGTTTTAACAAGGGTAATTTTTTATATGACGAATGATAACTGCCGTAGATTCAAACAAAATCAACTACGTTTTTGCACACCTTTTTGAACTAAAGAGAACTCAAGGTCTGTTGATTTTGTTGAAGATCGGTTAAGGGAAAGGGGTAGTTTACCAGCAACATTTTATGTTTTAAGAAGGGTAATTTTTTTTTACGAAAGATAACTGCCGTAAATTCAAAGAGAATCAAATTAGTTTTTGTATACCTTAGTGAATTGTAGAGTACTCAAGGCCTATTGATTTTGGTGAAGATCGGTTAAGGGAAAGGGGTAGTTTACCTGCAAAATTTTATGTTGTAACAAGAGAAATGTTTTCATGACAAACGCTAACTGCCGCACATTCAAACAGAATCAAATATTTTTTTGCATGCATCCCTGCATTGTAGAGGACTGAAGGTCTATTGATTTTGGTGAAGATCGGTTTAGAGAAAGGGGTAGTTTACCTGCAACGTTTTATGTTTTAACAAGAGTAAAGTACTTAATTTTGATAAATAAAGTACCTGATAAGAAGCTCATAATAATCCACTGTAGAAACGTAGATGAAATATCTGTAAATGAAGAGGTTAGGTTTACGAGGTGGGGGTAATTTTCTATTAATGAAATTTATAGTTGAAGGGGGAGGCGAGAATTTTTTATATGTGTACTACGTTATCGGCAACAAAGAAATAGTTCTTTGTTAAAATTCCTTCCCAGGCTGTTTAGCCGTAGTCCAATGTTTTCTGCAAAACCAGACTTTTCGGCAGTGCCATCGACTGCCATAATCAGTGAAAATCGAGTGCGAAAACGTGAGGTGGTATACGTTAGTGACCACAGTACTGTGGTTAAGGCTGAAGCAATAAGTAGAAAGAAGTAGTTTCTATGGAAATATTTCATTTTGAATATGATTTTAAATATAAATCTTAGAACATGGAAGTCATGTATGGTTCTCCATACCGATATTTTAATAAATACTCCGAGTCCGCTAGTCACTTTTTAGATTATTTTAAAGAAATTTATGTGTGTAAAAAAGAGAAGTGGGCAATGTGTTTCAGAAATTTTTCACATGGATATACCGACACAAACATGTTTTTAGAATCATTTCATAATAAAATTAAAACTCAATACCTCCAAAGAAATGTAAATAGGCAATTAGATGACTTGATTAACATCATTTTCAGAGTTAATAAAACTATACACTTAGCGTTAAAATATAAAAGATTGACCCAGATGCCCCCATTAGGATATACCAATGCAGTTAACAAAAGGCATAAAATAGGCATACAAATAACAGATTCTGATACAATTGAAACTGGAAATTGTAGTGTTTGGCAAGTCAGGAGTCAGTCGGACTCAACAGTCCTTTATAAAGTCCATTGTTTAGCTAGAAAATGTTATATGCCAGAATTATGTTTTATAAAATGTAATGAATATACATGTTTCAGCTTGTGTTCACACATGTATACATGCTCATGTGCTGACAGTAATTCATTGTGCAAACATATACACAAGCTTCATTCTAATCTTGTCCATAAGCTAACTTTACCAAAGTTCTGATTGTACAGATTTAGCTACAGATGAAACGTTGGTAACTACAAATAGTAACTCAGTTAACCTATATAATACAATAGCAAATACAGACATATTAATTCAGTCCGTGTGTCAATAGGCAGATAAATTGAAAAACATTATATGTAATAAAAATTCTCAATCTTTACTGCGATATGTGCAAAACACTTTACAATTTTTAGTTCAAAAATGTGAAATGTTGAACAACGATCAAAACTGTGTACATGGTAAACCTCCTTCAGTGGCACATGATTTTGTTCCACCAAACATCAAAATTTTTCCTCAAAAGAGATTTTATCAAACTGCCAAAGAAAAGAAGCCTATAAAAACAGACACTAAAAATACAGACTTTGCTCGGTATAATTGTATAAAGGAGTCTTTGCTACTACGTGGAAAAACTTTCACTGACCCTATTTCCAGCGAACAAGATATACACCGTACCCTTTACAATGTTTGCGGATACAGCATCAGTGCTCTTCATTTGAAATCTTTGGATACATATATAAATAATAACGAACTGAATATGCTGACCTCAGCAGATCCACATTTTCATACTGGTTAGCTCTATGATAATGTAATAAATGTTTTTTTAAATAAGATATGTACCGGTAACAAATTTCCTATCTTTCCAGCAGATAGTGCAGTACCCCCAAATGATTCTAACATTTCCATTAGATTATGCACTTGAGTCTGTGTGCCACATGGAGTTGCATGGGTATTCAAAATTAATTATACCCCTAAATCCAGACAGTAATCATTGGGTCCTTTTAGTAGCTGACGTTCTTAAAAAACAGTTGTCATTTTATGACCCGGTGTCAGAATCTGTAAAACCCGTATATGAAAAATCAATCTGTAATTGGAGACAAGTGTTAGTTAAGATCTTGGGGGGAACACTTGAGGATTGGCAAGTGAGCTGTCCTAAACATGTTCGTCAGAATGATAGTTCAAAGCTGCGGTGTGTTTGTTTGTTGGTATGCAGACAAAATTTTATTGGGCCAGGCAACAGATGAGAACTTAATTCAGATGAATATAGAAAGTATATATACAGTGTTATAACTGGTAAGAAAATGTGATGTAAAATAACTTTTTGTTGTCACAGAAGGTCCGCGATTTGTTGAAATTTTATCAGCTATCATGGAGTTCTGGACCTTCATACTTATATAAATTCTTAGTCTTAAAAAATAATAATACTTTGTATATTGTAATCAAATTTATATCTCAAATTACATTGAGTACCAAAATCTTTTTTCATATGAAAATTTAAATCTATTTCATTATTCATCTCAGTAAATATGAAAAATTTATGTACAAAGTCTTCAATGAGACTTAGCACTTTCAGTACCAACATGATACAAAACTATTACTACCAGTAAACAGGCATTTTAAGGTTTTTTGAAAATTAACAGTTCTCTTGTACTATTGTATTCTTTTAGGCAACCAGTAAGAAAAATATGTACTATTAAGTAAATATGATAAACTGCTCAATTTTTTTCTACTTTCTCCAGTTGGGTACATACAAGAAAAATTTCACTTTGATACACTGACTGCATTATTGCAGTTATGTTTATTTCTGTTATACAAAGATACTCCCATATTTTTGTCACTTGTTGCAGGTATTAACACACACATCAGGTTTTGGAACGCAAGAAAATTAATTAGAAAATTGTTGTGTAAATAGTGTATATATAAAATAATTAGAAAAATACTACACGTATTTTATTTATGAAAGTATTGTCTTTTAACTGATTTTTATTTTATGTGCATTTATTCACATTCTTATTTATATGCATTCATTGTTCTGCATGTTTTATAGTTTTTATACTTTGCGCAGTATAAGTTGTTTATAGTTTTAATAGTTTTTTGTATTAAATTTCCGTATAATTTTGTGTACATTGTTAGATTTGTTTTTATTAGTTATTGTTACTTTTGTTTTATAGTATTATAATAAGTCTTAAATCTTAACCTTACCCTTCATCCATGTAACTATATCCTGTAGCCTCAGGTTGTTGGTGCCAAATTATGTTAAATTAATTCTTTTCTAACAATGTGAATTAAAAAATTTGAACTCTTTTATTCTGTCTTGTCTTGATTTCAATAAAGTTATTATTCTTTTCTCTTTAACATATACAGTAAACCCTCGATTTAACGGACTAATTGGGGCTGAGGGGTGTCCGTTAAATCGCAAATTTTGTTTTTTGAGGATATATTTAAATCAAATAGACCTATAACACTTGAAATTTTAATACTATTAATATCATGCAAATACCGTATTGTTCCGAATACAAGCCACACTTTTTCTCCTAAAAACATGGTCGCTAATTTGGCCTGCGGCTTGCATTCGCGTGCTAACGAACGAAATTCGAAGTTGTACCTGACTTCTGGCGGGACGAACGCTTTTGGTATCTATGAGTTGTTTACTGCCTAAGCAACAGCAGTTTGCCCGGCTGTAGTTAACTCTGGCGTTATGATTTATGACTACAACCGAATGTTTAACAGCAAACTGAAGAAAGAATAGGAAGATAAAGTGTAAGTGCGTGCGCCTTCGCATGTGCTCGCACCCTTCTGTAGGCAGCAAGACAAAGGATGAGTAGAGGGGGTGTGAGTAACATGTTTCTAAATAACAGGTAAACTGCCAGTGTGGTTTTCTATTGTAACAGCGACATCGCTTATCTGTACTTTGTTTTCATTCGGCGTTTTTGTAGTGCGTTTGCGGTATGAGTGATATTGTGGAGGCTAAAGGCACGCAGTCAAATCAAATTAAACGTAACCCGTATGATGCGAATTATAAATTAATTGTAATACAAAATGTAGAAAAAACATGCAATCGCGAAGCCGCAAGGAAATTCGATATTGATGAATCCTGTATTCGATGATGGAGAAAACAGAAGGAACGACTTTTAAATGCAAATACTGCGCGACAAGCATTCGCGGGACCTCAAGTTGGGCATTTTGTTGTAGTAGAGTCCAGCGTCTGTGAATACGTACGGCTTTTAAGAAGCCAAGGACTCCCTGTCATTAGACATGTTTGAAAATTAAAAGCTTTAGAAATCGCAGAAGAATTAAAAGTATCTGGTTTCAAAGCCAGCTTCAGGTGAATGATGCGGCGAAATGGATTTGCGCTTAAATGACGTACATCACTCGCGCTAAAACTACCGAGTGACTACGAAGAAAAACTCATACAGTATCAGCGATTTGTCATTCATTTACGCAAGAAGCATAATTATTCACTTGAACACATGGGAAATGCCGATGAAACGCCCGTATTTTTTATTTTTTATTTACGTATATTTACGGTGGACCAAAAGGGAACCAAATCTGTAACAATAAAGATTACGGGAAATGAAAAATTACGTGCCAGTGTAATGCTTGCTGTATTAGCCGATGGACGAATATTTCACAGTGAAATAAGATATTATACTGATCAGTGTATATTGTTCAGTGTTAGTCGTCGTGATGTCTTCCACTTAATGTGTGCGACGCCTGCTTCAACGACAACGCAGACAGGGATCGTGAAGAATTTAATGAATTCTTGATGAATACTCCGTTCTCATCAAATACAATTGAAGATGAGAAAATTTGCGTGTTTCAAAACAAGAAACAAGAAGAAAAGAAACGAAAGAATGCTGCGATAGCCAAGCAATATCGCCAGAACAGGGGAGTCTGCAGTTTATGCACATTATACGTTTCAAAAGCCTAATATGCTTTGATGTTGAAGTTTTTTTTTTCCAAATTCTGTCCGTTAAATCCAAAGTCCGTTAAACCGAGGGTTTACTGTATTGAGATTCAAAACATACAATGCCCTTCTCTTCAGTTAGTAGCTCCTTTAGGTTCGATAACGTGAAAACTCTTTCTCAAGGTTAATAAAAAATTAATTAAAGTCTATGTACAGTTAAAGTCATACATATGAAATAAAATATAATAATTATAAATCTGTTTTAGTAATGTGATGTTGTATATGTGTTAGGGGTTCTTTGGATCATACAAAAGAAACAACCTTAATAGGAACAACTAATAAAATTAAAAAAAATTACAATGAACAAATAAAATTAAGAATCATAATGTTTATAGTGTTTTTGTTATTTCATTTCACTGTTCTTGTGCTTTGAATTGAATAATGTTTGATCAAAGGTATATTTTAACATGATGGAACAATCTCACCAAATTTGTAGTTTAGTCTACAGATTATTTCTTGATATTTATCTTCTGGGCTTCAGTTTTCCGTGTATTATATTAAACCATTATGCTTCTCATTATTTTTTTAAGTTTTTCTTCATTAATTCATTGTGTAACATTAATTTTTTTGTATAAAATGTCCAGGTTCAAATTAATCTGCTCTGACCTATTTCAAATATATTTCAACAATACCCTTTCTTTTAAAAAACTCCCGATTCAATTAGTAATGCTCTTGGCTATGACATGATTATGGGCATAATCTTATGTTACAACATCCTGTGTAGTTTGACTTCCCTTGCTAACATTTTGTATTATACACAAAATTCCCACAGAGAATTTCTCGCCGCTTACCAAGGTGTACACATTAGTTCACACAACATTGTCACATACGAAGTGATGAGAACAAAAAAAAAGTAATGAGAATTTCTTAATTTCACGTCTATACATTTTCAGTTGACACCATATTTTTTTCTCACGTCATACCACTCTCTCTGATGCACATGTCAGTTATTAGACCCTTGTTTGTGTTTAACAAGTGAACATTGACAACACATTTTAGCATGCTTGGTGAGCTGTTGTAATTGTACAAATAAGAAGGAGGCCCTGATACTATCACTTACCTTAATTCAGAAGATTCCTAAAAAAAACCTGGTCACCACCGCATTTTTACAGGTGGAAGCCGCATCAATGTCCCCGTGAAACCAGTTTAAAAGTATCAAACTTTCCCTTATCAGAAAATTCCAAAGTCCATTAGACGAACTCATTGAGCACAGGTTAGGTTAAGATGGGTCATGTTAAAATAACAACTCATATTCATCATTACTTACAAAAGTTTATTAATTGCTATTATTACTATAAAGTATTTCAGAAAAATTAATATGTTTTTGTTTAAAAGATATCATCTTTTATAAGGTAACCTAGTGGAACTGTTACCCTATGTGGTGCAATCACCATCAATATGTGATGAAAACTTAGAAAAAACTTTACCGTACTGTAATTAGATCATTTAATTATCAATGAAATATGACATAAAAATGAAATCAATATCTCTCTCTCTCTGTTTTTATGTTCTTTTTTTTTATATTTTATTTGGCCAAAATTTTCCCCACTTTTGTACTTATCTGTTTGTGTGTCTAATGAGGTTCCTTTGTTCCTGGTTTTATCCAGCTACACCAAGCAAGGCTTTGTTTTGTCTGACAAAATACTTCTCGACCTTGCGAACTGATTCTTGAACACATATACATAATTACGCACAAATCTCTTCCCAGGCCAAGGTCACATATGCAGTTCACATCTCTCTCTAACCCGTGAAAATTCCATTGAAATGTACCATTACACTGTATGTTTTAGAAATGATGGAACAAAGAATTTGCATTAAATTCTGAGTTTAAAATAATTTCAAGTGCATGTTGGAAAGATAACAGGATTTTTCATAATGTCGATATACAAGACGTGTAGGGACCAGACAAAAAGCGTGTCTTACAAGAGATATTGTAATAAGCTGGCGTGTTTTAATGGGATTGTACTGTATCTACAATGATATGTTTGCGATAGTAACACTCACTTGTTCTTTACCCTTAAGTCTTCTCATTTCTGTATTTGAATTCTTTCTTTAAAACCTATTTGACAAAGTCTCGTATCTCTCTGTAGTCCTCCATCCTATATATCTTTCGACCCCACTGTAACTCTGTTCATTCTCAGTTTTTTCCAACAATTATTCATGCAACGTATCTATAATTCATGTAATTATTGTTCATGTATTATTAATGTAATTATTGTTTTATTACTGTCTATAATTTTTTTAATAAACAGTTATGTACATTGTAAGCATTTTAATAAGACTAACCTTATTAATCATAATGCATATTCATTCCTTATCTAAAATATTGTAAACATCAGATATTGTATTTTGGGAGAAACACTAGCTAGCCACAAGTAAGCAGTCCCGAGTGGTAAGAATCTGACATTGTATCTTACTGTCAATTGAAGAAACGGGTTTCATTCAAAAGGGGACTAACTATTTAACATAATCAAGTAACTTTATTAAATGGAAACCAAATGGTGTGTGTGTGTGAGTGTGGCTTCTTACGGTTATATAATTAATTACATAACAATTAAGCTATGATGCTGGCACACAAAAAGTTACGTAGCGTTATACAGAATAATATGTTGACAGGTCACTAGATAGACTTGTTGACGATGAGTACTCCTCTGGCATTATATCTGCACTTGTCAAATGTATGTGGTTAAGTGTTGAACGTAATTTGAAATAAGATGTTTTAATATATACTATGCTTTAACATGTACAGATTGATGAGATGGCTTGTATCTCATTTAAATATAATTTAAAATATAAAGGAATTGTATCTCATTTATGTATTTGTTAAGTACTTAAATAAAGATGAAGTAAAAAGAAATGCTTGAGAATAATTTCACTTTATTCCAAAAAGAATCACATTTTTTTTAAGTGAATGTTTATTCAGAAACTAATTCTTAGGAGGCTGATAATTGCTTCACACATGCTCAGTAACTGAATTGATGAAAAAAATTACTCAAGTACAACTTTCATTTGCACCAATCATGGGTACAAGTAACCACAGGATATTTTATAACCAGTATAATAGGTTTTCTGACTAAACATCTTACAGAATGTACTCCAGAAACCACACAATCTTAGTGCTAAATCAAATTTTAGCTTTCCTTGAGTTATTCTGGTAAGGAAGAGTCCAGTCAGGAAAATATTATCATCCACATCGTGGATGCCACGTCATGAACAAGTTCCTTTGGAAATATCTCAAGGCAATACAAGTGAATAAAAATATACGCATCTAATAAGCATTTTATTTCACTAACCTAGTCACCATTGTGCACATTTCCTATTGGCCCTTTATTTTTGGCATATGCAATCTGTTTGTTATATTTTATTCATATAATTTTGTTTGTCATTGACTAATAATAGTCATAATTTCTGTTTATCATAGTAATCACCAAACTTTTTTAGTCTGTTTATTTCAGTGTTCAAACTTGACACTGTCCTTAATAGAAAATTTTAATGTGTACATTATAGGTTATCACCATCAAGGTTAAGAAACAGAAAATGGTTTATAAAGCTCCATCTACCAACGTAACAAATTGTGTATAAAAATGGCAACTATCACAATGTCAGAGCATAGGTGCAGTAGAAAATTGAACTGAACAAACAAATAACTTCTTTGCATATACAAATTCATAACTGAAATTTAAATTATACCCAAATACCAACAATAATTATAAAGTAACCCATACTGCACCGCCGCTGGTGCAGTGCTACAGTAATAAGCTTTTCAATATGTAAAATAATTATTAAAAAAAAGTGTTCCAAACTGAAATAGTTACATTAAAAAATGCCAGCAGCAAATTTAATCCAACCATGAAGAAGATGAGGCAAAGTGTCTGTAGCTGTGACTGACAGGTATGGTCACTGAGCTCACTCAAAACAAAACTGAGAAAAAGTGAAGAAACAAAATTCTTATTTAAAATTGTTTTTATTTTCTTTCTTCAACTTTTTTTAATTGGTTGCACAATTTATATTTATTTACTCAAATACAAATAGTAATTAACATGTCTAACAAAAGGTAAGTATTGAAGATAGATCTTCCATAGAGGACTCATACAAGAGTTGATTAGGCTAGCCAGCAATGCGGAGCATCAAACAAGTGACTGGCGTGTACTGAAAGAGGGAGACATAAATGATAAGTAACTACAGAAACTAATTTTACTTCCATGTTCCTTAAGGAAATGGAAGTATGGTGATGGCAAAAAAAATCGTGTTCGAGATTATTGCAGATTCTGATTGTACTACACTCGAAACATGAAAAAAAGTCATTTTTCAAAAAGTGTCTGTGTGTGTGTCTGTCTGTCTGTGTGTCTGTAGATTTTTTCTATGGCAAACGATAACAGCCGCAAATTCAAACAGAATCAAATAAATTTTGCATACAGCCCTGATTTGCAGAGTACTCAAGACCTATTGTTTTGGTGAAGATCGGTTAAGGGAAAGGGGTAGTTTACCTGCAACGTTTCTTTTTTAATCAAGCGTAATTTGTTTCTATGGCAAACAATAACAGCCGCAAATTGAAACAAAATCAAATAATATTTTGCATACAGGCCTGAATTGTAGAGTTCTCAAGACCTATTGATTTCGGTAAAGATCGGTTAAGGGAAAGGGGTAGTTTACAAGCAACGTTTTATGTTTTAACAAGGGTATTCTCTATGGCAAACGATAACAGCCGCAAATTCAAACATAATCAAATAATTGTTTGCATACTGCCCTAAATTGTAGAGTTCTCAAGACACATTGTTTTTGGTGAAGATTGGTTAAGGGAAAGGGGTAGTTTACCAGCAACGTTTTATGTTTTATAAGGGTATTTTTTATGGCAAACGATAAGAGCCGCAAATTCAAACAGAATCAAATAAGTTTTTGCATACAGCCCTGATTTGTAGAGTACTCAAGACCTATTGTTTTTGGTGAAGATCGGTTAAGGGAAAGGGGTAGTTTACCAGCCACGTGTTTTGTTTTAACAAGGGTATTTTCTATGGTAAACGATAACAGCCGCAAATTCAAACATAATTAAATAATATTTTGCACACAGCCCTGAATTGTAGAGTTCTCAAGACCTGTCGGTTTTGGTGAAGATCGGTTAAGGGAATAGGGTAGCTTACCTGCAACATTTTATGTTTTAACGAGGGTAATTTTTTTTTGACGAACGATAACTGCCGTACATTAAAACAGAATCAACTACTCTTCTGCATACCTTTTTTAATTATACAGAACTCAAGGTCTGTTGATTTTGTTGAAGATCGGTTAAGGGAAAGGGGTAGTTTACCTGCAACGTTTTATGTTTTAACAAGGGTATTTTCTATGGCAAACGATAACAGCCGCAAACTCAAACAGAATAAAATAATGTTTTGGATACAGCCCTGAATTGGAGAGTTCTCAAGACCAATTGGTTTTGGTGAAGATCGGTTAAGGGAAAGGGGTAGTTTACCTGCAACATTTTATGTTTTAACAAGGGTAATTTTTTTATATGACGAATGATAACTGCCGTAAATTCAAACAAAATCAACTACATTTTTGCATACCTTTTTGAACTAAAGAGAACTCAAGGTCTGTTGATTTTGTTGAAGATCGGTTAAGGGAAAGGGGTAGTTTATCAGCAACGTTTTATGTTTTAAAAAGGGTAATTTTTTATGATGAATGGTAACTGCCGAAAATTCAAAGAGAATCTAATAATTTTTTGCACCCTTTCCTGAGTTGTAGAGAGCTCAAGGTCTGTTGATTTTGGTGAAGATCGGTTAAGGGAAAGGAGTAGTTTACCTGCAACATTTTATGTTGTAACAAGAGAAATGTTTCCATGACGAACGATAACTGCCGCACATTCAAACAGAATCAAATATTTTTTTGCATGCATCCCTGAATTGTAGAGGACTGAAGGTCTATTGATTTTGGAGAAGATCGGTTAAGAGAAAGGGGTAGATTACCTGAAACATTTTATGATTTAACAAGAGTAAAGTACTTAATGTTTATAAATAAAGTATCCTGATAAGAAGCTCATAATAATCCACTGTAGAAACGTAGATGAAATATCTATAAATGAAGAGGTTAGGTGAATGGGGTGGGGGTAATTTTCTATTATTAAAATTTACAGTTGTAGGTGGAGGGGAGAATTTTTTATGTGTACTACGTTATCGGTAACAAAGAAATAGTTTTTTGTTAAAATTGCTTCCCAGGCTGTTTAGCCGTAGTCCAATGTTTTCTGCAAAACCAGACTTTTCGGCAGTGGCATTGACTGCCATCATCAGTGAAAATCAAGTGCGAAAACGTGAGGTGGTATACGTTAGTGACCACAGTACTGTGGTTAATGCTGAAGCAATAAGTAGAAAGACGTAGTTTCTATGGAAATATTTCATTTCGAATATGATTTTAAATATAAATCTTAGAACATGGAAATCATGTATGGTTCTCCATACCGACATTTTGTTCTCCTTTCTATTCTTTTCCCCATAGTCTCTGAACTGTAAAAAACTCAGTTAAAATGATTTATGATAAAAAGTTATTTGCCTTGTATCATCCAATGAGTTTACAGGAATACATTATAGTACCAAGTTTGTAATCTGTTGGTAACAATACTTCATCTGTCAAATGTACTGAGCCAATAACTATGATAAATAACACTAAATATTAAAAAAATATATTAATTAATTGCAGTTTAAGAAGTATAATTATTTGCTAATGTGGTGAATTAGTTTAATAATTATTGTTGCATACTAGAAAAGTGCAATGTATACAAAAAAAGAAAGATACTGTTTCGTAATTTTTTGAATCAACTAGTATTATTATTTCATAAGTGTCCTATCTGGATCAAATTACGTGTTCACATTTTCTCAAAAACTCCTCAAGAGATAGACATAAAATATGTAAGAAAAGCGTAAAACATGGGTCTTTATGTCAACATTTGGAAGGTTAGTTCTTTTTGAAAGATGTTGGATTTTTTTTATTTACAAGTCATCTGCAACATGATTGGTCCTTCACAGGCATCTCAAAGTAATTTTAACATTAATCCTGCCTATCAAGTGGAGTACTTATCTGAGAAGCAGACGTGCCCATCAGTAGAGTTGCTTGCAGATGAACTGAACATTTAATATGTATAATAGCCCTACTCTTCTTATACTCATTGCATTCTTTTGGACTGAAAGCAGATTCTGAAAACTTTCTTCCATCGACTTGAAAAATTCCTGTTGTTACAACCAGCTATGACTTTTTTACTAATCGTACCTTCTCTCCACACTTGGCCTAACAGTGTAGAAAATTCACATTTTGTTGGTGGACAAACTTCTTGTCTCAGTCTTTTTTTTTCTCAGTCAAGCTTATCAATTTTTTCTCCCAAGAAATATTTTACTGAGTCAAACACATTTATGAATTGGTTGAATTTTATCAGTTATGTGAATTAGTGATGAGCACTAACGTAACAATACACCTGACTATTTATCAGATGCAGAAAGAAATATTTTTCTCACATCTGTTCTACACTACATAGGCCTAACAAAATATCTGGAAATCTTTTTACATAGGTTTTTGAATAATTTAATTAATTTTATCTTTCGTAGAATATGTTTTAAGAGTGGTGAACTCATAATAGTATCTAGATTTGGTAAATTCTGATATTTAATAGTACTAAACAAAAAAGAGTATTTGAATAACAGCATTTACAATTACCCCAAAATCACATTTAGATTTACCACACTGGGCAATTTTTGTGGGGTAATTGCAAATGCAGTTTAGCTTGAAACTTTTAAAAAACCTTTACAGAACATCACAAAAAGTTAATAAAGACTGTTAGATTTACGTTTATGTTGTTTTGGTGCAATTTCTGTCAAAAAATCAGTATACTTTGAAAGTCATACAAAACTGTTTCACAGCAGGCTATATTTTAACATGAAAACTTTGGTTATAAATATTAGCACATATGGTACCCTTATATTAGAAGCACTGCAGTTTTGAAGGGAACTACAACAGATGATGTAATGACAATACTGATTGTCTGAAAACTAAAACCTCTCTACCATTTACAATTATCCCACCTAACCCTACCACATAATTCAACTTGTCCTTGTGTGTTTCATACTTCCAGAGGTTTTATGTGATTTGAAACAATTGTATATGAAACTTTTGCAATATGATCAAAAAAAGTTCAAATCAGCTGAATGTCTAAAGAAGCAATAGTTATTTGCAGAATGCTGGGCTATTAAAACAATTCTGAAAGAATTATTGCTCTTAAAACATCCTTTATCAAGTAACTACTGAAATCTGCTTGTTTTCAACAGCAAGCTGAAGTTCCATTATGACCTGATGACACTACAAAAATTTCAAAGATTCACCTAGCCTTATTACACTAAACTGGGGTTGAGAAGACACCTATTAAAATGCCACAACAAAATTCAACTCTAGAAACATCAACTAGATTCGTAGAAATATTTACATCAGAAATTAGAAAAACTCAAGTCTTTAATGTCTACAGATCCCACTATACAAAAAAAAGAAAGATACCTTGCTTGAAATCGAAGATACAGATAAGTTTTAAGAACTGAAGACAATATCGAGTAAAAGAGCAAGAAGAAATATCTAGCAGAAACAATGTTAACAGAAAAACAAATCTAAGAAGAAGATTGTATTTTGATCATATTTTATAAGTAAAAACATAAAGTTTTACCTTACAACCTGAACCGGTTTTCACCTTTAAAAGTCTTCTTCAGAGGTACCTGAGGGAGGTACTTATAAGAGAAACTTATAAAAAACTTTGTGTTCCGAGTCGTTAATATAATAGTTGTATTTAGTTAAGTAACGGACACGTCATGGACAACGAAATCCAAGAATCAATAAACATTCTCCAAGCCTTCATATTTCATTTCCAATAACTCAACTATATATTTTTAGGTTAGGTACACTTTTCAAAACTTTTTTATCAAATGCTGAGAAGTGTGAGCTTGTAATTGTTTGTTTTGATAAACCCCTTAATAAGGTTTCTCAGGAACAATAACTGGAAGCTACAGTTTGCTTCTAGGATATATCTCATGAAATAATGGAAACTTGCTACCTGAATTCTGTTTTTCTTTGACTTCCTATTCCAGAGACATACGATACTTTTAGTTTTTCAAGGGATTGGAAGATGACTCTACAAGGGATAAATCTGTATCTTAATAAAGTGTTACAGGTAAGTGTATAATCCTAGATAGAAATTTTATGAACAATTCAAAAGACTGTGAGAAAGCAAATTGATGAACTGTAAAAGGGAGAAGTACTTATATTTAGTTAACTAACGGACATGTCATGGACAATGAAATCCAAGAAATTAGAGAACCGTAAAAAGAACTTATTGGGTCTTTGACTAATCTAAGCAAAATCCAAGAGCTCTAATAAAAACCATTTAAAACAAATGACTTTAGTAGATTACTCATATTAAGTCTCTAAGAATATATTAAAATTACAGCCTGTTTCATGCACTTGTTATTTCAACTTATTTTCTTAGCAACTGACAATAGTGTTAACTGGATATTGAAACACACCATATATTGGTAGTCTTTTCTATAGTCATATTGTGACATGTTACAATCACTGTGCTGGTTGGTCACTAATCTCATCAGCCATTTTCATCCATTTTCTGGTAGAAAATATTCAAGCAAATGGAAATACTCGAGCAAAACATAGGTCTACATAAATATAATGATACATACTTGAGCACTTTTCAAAAATAAAATTAACTGAATTCTATGGAGTGTTACAGAGTAAATTGCTTTGACAGTTTCTGAAACAAAGCTTTCTAGAGAAGGAGACCTACCTCCAAAATTATAAGACTATAGTGTTTACAGTGCTATAGATGAACAGAATGTAGAATAATAAAATCCAATGTTTTGAAATGAAAACTGACAGCACAAAGATGAAAAACTGATACGGAATCATTCAATAAACAAAAAAACAAATTACTAAAATTATTAATAAAACAAACGAACTCAGAAATTTAATTGCACCAAATTATTTCTATTTAAGACAAATTAAATATAGATTGATAACCACACATTAGTCATAGCATTGTTAATTTCACAATTCCATGAAATTTTAACTAATGGATATTGAACATTTGATTAAAAATATAGAATACCAGTAAGCCTAGAAGCATTAATGTCAAGCTTGTTTTCATAAAAAGTGAATTGAAAGAAAAGAAATACCGGTACATAATTTCAACATTTGTTTGAACTGTAACGAGAAATTCCTTTGAGTTAGTGTAATGTGAGACACAAAAATACTGCTATTGCACTAATTAAGATGTATTTAATGTTAAAATAAAGGTAACTGACAGTATTAAGTTATTCTTAGATGTATTTTAAGTTAGGTTAGGCCAAATTGCTCATTAGACTCTGACTAAATTTCAATGATACAAAGTGCTCATAAACGTTTAGTCCTACACTTAAAAAAATTATTTGTACATATGAGCCAGGGGGCCATTCCTACTCTAGTTACATTGGACATGAGCAGGAAGCAGATGTATTAATAAAATATTATCACTTAACAAAATACAGGAATAATTATAATTATTTAATTATAATAAATTAAATAGGCAATGGACTTAAACCTGCAGTAGAGACTTTATTTTATTATAAAACAAATAGGAAGAGAATTGAAGATTTCTTGTTTGCAAATGTTATACCAGTTTTCTTCACATACAAGTAATGGCAGGTTACAATTTTTAATCATATTTTCTCATAATAAACGTATGTTGCTACTGATTTTTGTTTGTTAAGAGTATGAAAACATGTTTTTTAATATGATGTGTGAAAATAATCATAGAACTGTGGGTCGTGAGTGTCTATTTTTATTCAAACCTGAGAAGTCGCTATATAAAACAAATCATTACACCACGTAAAACAAGTTTCTATACACTTTCTAAAAGGCTATAAATGTCAAATATTTAATTTTTGTATTCAGAATATACAAAACTTTGTTTATACATTTGTTATTTCTATCTTTTTAATAACAATAGACAATGGTACAAAGTCTGTAAATGGTACAAACTAAGTATGGAGTCTTTATTTGTTTCTATTCATAAACAAAGGTCCTTACTGTAATCAGTTTTATGCAAAATACACTCTTTGACATCTTTAATACAATATAGGCTAGTCATTGGCTAGTCATTTTATATCGGTTTCAAGTGGTTCTTCCAATTTTTTTTTTCGTTAACTTAGACCAACATAAAATTCCACAATAACCAATTAAGCTACTAATAATTAATCATTTGCATACTGATAGAAACTTGCACATTGGTTTTTATTGCATTAGGTTGAAGTGAGGATTTTAATGTACTTCTTTCGTTATAAATTAGATTTACTTAAATTCGTCTTTGTAAGGTAATAATGTGCTGTAAATGGGAAATGGGAACTAGGTTATAATTTCGGTCCAATAAATTCAGAACAAGAAAGGAAACTAAATAACAATATAATGCTTTTAAAAAAAAGGTGAACAGGCAAATCGCCTCGCATTGAACATATCAACTTTCTTTCTTACAAAATAATGGAAACTGCATAAGAATTATACCGGAAGAGAATGGTAATAGGGAATCATGATTCAGCATGGTCTCAGGTTCAAAAGTACAGTCGTTTTTTGTACACTAATTATGGAAATTTTTGTTAAAACGTAGGTTTCTTCTAGTACCAACTAATCATTTATTTTTTAATTCCATTACAACCATACAAAAACATTTACGATATTTGTACATCTTACACATAACCCCCACGAAGTTTTGAAAGTAACTAGTTAATAATATAGTCTATAAAAGGCCTTAAGCATCAGATTTTTATTTTTTGCCTTTAAAAATGTACTAAATTAAAATCTGTTTCATACAGTTATTTTAAATTATTTTCATAGCAAAATATTTTTTTGGAACTATGCCTCTGCTCACCGCAGACGGCTTGGACAAAATTCATTGGCGGGCTTTTCTACAGAGATGGACAACCACACTACCCTCCATAGTACTTAGTGTTTACCTAAAGTTGACTAGTTGACTATCTCTGTATTTAGAATTTTACCAACAAAGATGGTCAACATGGCAACATCCGACTGTTTTCCATCACTGCATTAAGAATGATTCCTCCCACCATCAACCCCCACCACACATACCTACAGTCCACAACCATTACTCAGTAAAGACATTCAGTATTTACTCCCACAGAAGAAGACGTATACCACGTTGAAACGTTTGGGAAAATAAAACCATAAAGTAAGTTCATAGTGAAAGTTTATATATATAATATTTATAAAAGTGAACGAAGAGGATGTACCAACATGATAATTATTTCTTATAACAAATTATATAGTATAGGTTATTCAATCACTTTCTGCTACAGTCCGTTTCCTGATGTATGTAATACATTTAATATTTATAACTAAATTACCTCAAGATGTTATTTTTCCTTATTTGGAACATGTTTCGAGAGTTCCTGTGCTCTCATCTTCAGCCTTCGCGATCTTTTGTCTGGTGAAGTATTTGTGTGTTGGCTGCTGGATGCTATTAAGGTTGTTTGTTGGTCTTTGGTATTTTAAAGTTGTATTATTGTGTGTGATTGTAGTATATGTATTTGTATTTTGTGTATTTTCGATGTTGAGTGCTTTGAATATTGTGTCATGTTTTGTATTGATTTGTATTTGTTCTGGTATTAGTTTGTTTTGTGTACAAACAAAACAACATCTTGAGGTAAATTTAGTTATAAATATTAAATGTGGTATAGGTTATATAATATCTTCAAATAAATACACTGCAAGTAGGTTTATTAATATATTAATAGGTTTATCTAGGTGAAAATAAACCTACTTGCAGTGTATTTATTTGAAGATATTACATAGGAGACCTGCAGGAAACTCAACACGAGTTACTTACAAAGGATAATATAGGTTATGTATATATAGTATATAACAGGTATTTGTACCTGTTATTTTTTGGAACGGTATTTTCATACCTAGTATTTTAAAATAAGTTTAGCCCACCTCTAACGTGCATGATACGAGCATTGTGAATTGAGCCAAGGCACCGAAGCCCCGAAAAGAAACGGCTCGAGGCGGATCTGTAGGAAGGGGTCGCGCGCGTTTCCGTTGCGACATTAAAGCGTTGACACGGATGCCAGAAACGAGTTACATACAGAGGTGGCTCACTCATAAGGGCACATGGTCACGTGCCCCACCAAAAAAACACGAAATAAATAAATAAATATTGTAGAAACGTCCTCGTTTCAAATGATAGCAATAGTTTGTAACAGTGAGAAGTCTGGAGAAATGTGGCAACGCGAAAACAAATGTGGCAACATAGCGACGGTCACAGATACGGTGTGACCCAGATGGTACTACTCCCTTCCACTTCTCAACTCTCTTGTGGTGGGAGAGCGTAATGCTAAAATCCCATAGCGTTCGGTCACACTAGACTATGTGACCATTGACCAAACATTTACAGTCTTCAAGTAGTAAACTCTGAATCCTGTAGGTGCGCCACATTACTGCAACTAACGGATATGAATCGGAGCTATTTAGTAGACTATTACATTTTACCGCCATCTGAGCTGTTCTGTAATACTAATAATTACTGTTACTTTCTTAGTGTATATTGTTACGAAATAATGTTATTATAATGTTTCTATCGTGAATATGATTATAATAATTTTTGCGATTTTATATAATTTTAAATTATATTCTCATTGAAGGAAATATTAAAATAGAACGTGTACCTAGAGCGGTTATGTTATGTGCTACACGATAATTGTGGTGGCAGTGCTTATAGTAATTGTATAAATTGCAGTGTTACAAGTGGTTTTCAGTAATCAGTGTTACGCACGCGTGTAAATAACGGTGTTGAAAATATTCAAGTTCGGTATTTTGTGTGCTTGTGTAAATCTCTGAGACAAAATGAATGATGTCAAGTATTTACAGAGTAAAACTTTGTGCTATGAAGGTTAATAGCAAAACAATTGGGTCCACCAAGACCGCAGTTGTCTATCAACCAAGTGTTTAAGGACAAAAACAGAACCTATAATAGAACTTTCAATACCACAGTGTACGAAAAATGGGAATGGATGTGCGGATGCCCCACAATCAATGCTTTATTTTGCTTTGCTTGTCTTCTGTTTGGCGGTGAAGACACGTGGACTAAGTCGGGTGTTAAAGATCTGAAACATTTACCAGAAAAGAGTAAGAAGCATTCGCTGTCTAAATGTCATTTAGACAATGAAATGAGTTTAGCCGTGCTAGGTATTGTAAATATTAGGTTGCAACTCGATGATGGTTACAGAATTTCTGTTCGTAAACATAATGAACTTGTAGACAAGAACAGATACATCTTGTCTCGAATAATTGATGCGATTAAATTTTGTGGGGAATTTGAATTAGCTTTACGTGGCCACGATGAAACGGAAGAAGCAGACAACAACCCAGGGATTTTTAAAGGACTAATCAACTATACTGCAGCACTTGACAGTGTTTTGAAAGATCATTTAGAAAATTCAACAGTGTTTAAAGGAACCTCGAAAACAATTCAGAACGAACTTTTAGATGCCATTTTGTCAGTGTGTCGAAAAAATATTGTGACTGAAATTTCTACGATAGACTTCATATCACTTCAGGTTGATGAAACAACTGTTAGTTCGTGCAAAACACAGATGGCACTGATTTTGAGATATCTCATTGAAGGGAGAATAATTGAAAGGTTTTGGGGTTTTTTTGAAGTCCCTTTTGACAAAAGTGCTCGAAGTTTAGCCTCGACAATTTTAGGACAGTTGGAAGAAATAGGAATATACAAGTCCCCGGAAAAACTAATTTGTCAGACTTACGATGGTGCATCTGTTATGAGTGGTCAGAAAGGAGGGGGTCCAGTGTTTGGTTAAAGAGAAGTATCCAAATGCAAATTTTATTCATTGTTATGCCCATCAAGGGAATCTGATTATTCAAAACTCAACATCGTCTGCCTCCCAGAGTAGAATATTTTTTCAAAACCTGCAAGGAATAGGACCATATTTTTCAAGATCTCCAAAGAGGATGGATTATTTAGTAGAAATTGTAAAAAAAAAAATTGGGTCTGTGCCTCCTACAAGATGGTACTTTCAACACAGGGCTGTTAATACTGTGTTTGAACATAAAGATAATCTAATAAAATGTTTTGAACACATTAGGGACATAGAGATTTCTGACAAAAGTGCTTCTAGCCAGGCTGCAGGATTTGTACGAACTTTGAGGGATCCTCAGTTCATTTTCTGGTTGACTTTTTTCCAAAATTATGCGTCATGTGGCGATTTTCTTTGATTGCATTCAACAAAGAAACATTGATGCAATAAAAATGAGAACATTTGTTAAACATTTTGTGAGTGCAGTGGTTAATATTCGTAAGACCTATGAAGACAGTGAAGTGTCTGTAAGTGAGCCTGTGACTAAGAGACAGTGTGTTGAACAATTACGTAATAGGAGCAACCGTGTGGCCGCTTTGGAAGTATGTGATATGATTGTGAGCAATATTAATGAAAGATTTCAATTTTCAGATCATTTATGTGTTTCCAAATTGTTTTTAGTTGAAAAGTTCCCACAGTACTGTGTTGTTTCCGGAAAATGATTTTCAGACTACAATTAAATTTTATCCAGCAATAAATGGTCTGAAACTGAGAACCGAGCTAGAAGTGTTATACAGTCGTGAAGATTTACGTATTGCTTCTGGTGCAACACCCTTATTACAGTTTTTCCTTGATAATAACATGTTTCGTACCTTCTCAGAGTGTGTGACTATTTTAAAGATAATTGTTACCATACCGATGACAACTGTTGAAAGTCAAATGTGCTTTTCTACATTGAAAAGAATAAAAACATTATTAAGAAATTCCATGGGCACTGATAGACTGAATGCATTGGCTATGCTATCCACAGAAAAAAAAATTATTCATGGAATTAAAGATTTCAACAAACAAGTGATAGAGGAATTCGCTACATCTAAAAACAGGAGAATGGAATTGTTAAACAAAAAGTGAAATACCAGGCAAGACATTCTATATTTTTTTACCTAAGTACTAATTACCACGAATGGTGGCCCACCTTAGATCCTCCCCACTGTGTCCCCCTCCCATTTCATTACTCACGAGCCGCCACTGGTTACATATAGTTAAACCCCGTAGACGCCTTGCTAAAGCATGATGTTGGCAAACGTGGTTTGGGATAAATATACAACATTTAGGCTGATGCATTTGAGTATTTGGCAAAATTGGGTTGGAAATGCTGCTTATGGAAGTAATTTATTATTTTTTTTCTTCGTAAATAGCTTCGACCGCAGTTTAAAATTATTTTTCACTTGTTTATGTAACATACAAGAATAGAAAAAAAAATATTTCACTTCGCGATTGTATGGTGTGGCGAAGGTAAATCTTCTAAAATTATAATAAACAGAATACAAATGTTTGTGCACAGTTAGCGCCAATAATTCAGAGTAGTAAAACAGTTATATTCCAAAATATCAAAACTAGATTGGTAAATACTATGGTAATACTGTACAAGACTTTCTCTGGAGGACAACATTTAAAGGTTAGTTAATACCTTCTAAGCTTATGATACTGTCAAAATATTAGTGTTTACTTACCTTATTGTTAACTATGACGCCCTCTATTTGAATTAATTTTCAATTCTGTTGACCTAACCTAAAAACACATCAAATCTCAGGTAACTATTTTCGCTTAATTCATTATTATAACGATGCCAATGCTGAAGACAAAATAAGCAAGTAGACATTCAGTAATCAACAAGGAAATCTAATATCCAATACTGTTCGGTACTCAAACTCCACGAAATATTAATCGATTATCGGTAATCGACTCGAGGGTAACAAAAATATCTTGGCTTTATTATAATTGTATATATGTATTATGATGTAAATATTGTAGATATTTATGTCACAAACATATTTTTTCTTTATAACTCTTAATGTTTCTTGCAGTACTTGTACGTTATATTATATTATCATATAATAATTTTCTTCGGCAAGCACTATTCCTCTTATTGTTTATCGTTATTTTTCCATGTAACGCATATTACACAGATTCAATCTGTATCTTCAGAGGTATTTTCAAATAAATGAACGCATAATCGATCTTGTTTCGATTGTTGTAATATTTATTTATGTAATCAGCTGTTTGATCGTTAGGTTAAAAAATGGGACTAGAACTGGCCGTGGATATGTCCCAATATCTGTACCCACACACTTTCAACGTTTTGAATATGAGATTGTATCGAAAAAGTACTAAGTGTGTAAATTGTTCTATTTCTTAAGCTATTGTGTTGATTTCATTTGTGAGGTTAGATAATTTTGGTTTTTAGCTGTTTAAAGGAATCAAAGTCAAGGTTAGGAAGTATATGACGTTTAATGCAGTTGTTCAACAAAAGTTCCAAGCAAATAACACACTGTGGCCTTTGTCATTTTCAGGGCCTACAAATGTAAATATTCACTGTTATATTTTCTTACTGTCATACTTCCGCTACACTTTGATCGCTCATTTTTAAGGTTCATCACGTATATGTAAATCACTTGGAGTTTCTTCCTCTTCAAATTCATGTATTGTTCTGTTAAGTGAACCACTTTTAATTAAAAAAAAAAACAACACAAAAATAATAAAACATGACACAAGAACGTAAACAAATATGACGATTTGTCTGTCGCATCAGTATGACACCTGAACAGTGGTGGCCTGGGGGTGTGCAGTAATCATTGCGCAGGTTGGTGAAGGAGTCAACTGCTTTTGCAATATGGAGCGACCAAAAATATAACTTGACTGTCTGATCTGCATACTTAAATTCCACATGAATTACAAATTGACAGAAATTTTACTGAAGCATGGTGATGAACTCCCTAGGAACAGCTCGTAGACCACCATTTGAGAACCACTGTACTATTCTGCACATGTGCAAAAAGAGTGAACATTTTGTTAGCCTTATGAGGTGTTTGTTCACTGTGCATCTCACCCTCACTGTTGTCTGGTCAATACTACTTCCTGGCCGCAGTCACAAGTCAGAATGTTATTGAATTATTTACAGACACATTATAAAGAATTTTTGGAACCCTTATGCAGTTAATATTTCTTTCTACTTAATTTAGATTTATAACATTTTACCAAGTTGATATTTTACAGAGGAATCATTAATTATTCTCGATTATTATTAATTTTACATATAGCTCACGTCACCACATTACCATCACAACATTGTCACACCAAATTTCAATTTTAACGTGTTTCTCCACTACTCCTCATATAGACTGAATTCTCCATTGTGTCATCATACCATCATTTCAAGATAACTTTGGCTGCCATTCCCATGATTTTTGAGAGTAACTTATAGCATAAGTTAATAGCATAGTTTGGACACATAATGAGAATAGATTTAAAAAAAGACAGGAGTGCACCCTTCATTAACTTTTTTTTTCATTCAAACAGTACACAGCTATTGCTTATTTACTTACTCTTTTAGCAAAAGAACATTATGTCTTGGCACATTTAAATAGTGCCAACCATGCATTGTGTTCATTTATGGCCCTTAAGAGGTCTGTAGTTCCTGTTGTCGCAGCAAGTTCTGCTTGGGCCACGGTATAGTGTTCAGTGACTGCCCTCACTGTTGGTTTTCTGCCACAGTTCACTTCACTTGGCAGCGGGATGATCACCCCCGCTATCCCAATCGATGAACATTGTTCCTTCTTTCTTTTCCATTTCGTGCTGCTTCCTCTCCAGTCTTGCATCATATTCATCGTATGCCAGAATGAATTTGTCACCAAGCCATGCTCTTTGTATTCCTCAAATTTGGTCTTTGCAGGAGGTCTATCAGAGGCCTGCTGGCTCCTGATTGGCTCACTGTGACCACTCCAGTTTCCTGTCAGGGGTTTGCAGCGAACCTATCAGATGGCTCCCACCTTTGGATAGGCTCGCTGTGATTACTCCAGGCTGGTACAGGGAGCCGAGGCTGTCGCTGCAGTTATAGTCTATATACACTATCTACCCACTGTACTACATTAGCTATACTTTAAGCATTCCTTATATGAATATTTGAAACCAAATTTTTTTTATTCTTTTGGCAATATGATTAATATTGTAACGTAACAAAACATTCCATACTATTAAAACAATATACAAACACAGACAGACTGACTAAAACGTGGACAATACCCCAAAACCCCTTAGATTGAGTTAGTAAATCACCGTCAAGATTAACCGTAATTAATAAACTAGGATAAGACTAAATAAATCCAACATAAAAACCCGAAAAAGAAAAATAAATAAACAAAAACTTAATTAAATGGAAAGAAGTACAATACAGTAGTGTAGAATAGATAAAAAATAATGTACTATAGACTATAAGAAGGTAACCAGTAAAAAATGTATCAGTGAAAAGCGAGGTAATGAGTGAAAAATAGTGATAATCATTAATCATACAGATCAAACTGTATAATTAAGTCAATGGTATTAAATGTAAACAAAAACCATAGAAAGAACCAAGTAAGAAAATAAATAAATATAATTAAGAAAACACTCAATAGTGACAGATAAAACTAAATGTGAATGTTAAGGAAGTACCGGTAATTATAAGTTCTAATATTAATTAATTGAAGGTTCCTGTGCCTTTTAAGTCTTATTGTTTATAATATGTTAAAAGAAAAAGATTTAACATTGTTTAATTGTGTTGATGTCATGTACATGTTAGTATTATGTTTTATTAATTAACTAACAGACCTGGATAGACAGGGAAAGGAGTTAATAATTTTGTATGGTAAACAGTTTTTTAATGTTTGTTAAATGTGAATTTCACTATTGAAGAATCTAAATACCACTATTATATTAACGACTCGGAACACAAAGTTTTTTATAAGTAAAAACATAAAGTTTTACCTTACAGCCTGAACCGGTTTTCACCTTTAAAAGGCTTCTTCAGAGGCTGCCGCTGGTAGCGCTGTCCGTCCTGTTGTGGGCGACGGAATCGAATTTCGAAAGATCGATGCTGTGTGTGTGGGGTGAGATATGTTCGAATAATGCGTGCGATTTGAATTGTGTCTGTTCGTTTAGGATGTCGTTTTTATTTGTTTTCGTGTGTTTGTAATTTCCAATTGTTCTAGAGTGTCTAGCTTTCGGCCTTTTTTATGTACGTGTAGAATGTTCATGTTATTGTCGATGTTTTTATATGTGTGGTTGCTTCAATGAGGTGGTTTGCAAAGGTGGATTCTGTAGTGGAGTGGAGTGCCTTTGTGTGTTCAATGTATCTCTGTTTGAAGCTACCTTATGTAGAATTTGTTGCAATTTGAGCAATTTAGCTTGTAAACACCTGGTAGATCGAATTTGTTTTTGTGCTCTGTGTGTGTGTTTTGATAGTGTGTGTTCTGTTTTGTTAGTAGTTTTGTAAGCGATTCTGTATCCTGCTTTTTTGAATTTGTGGGCTATTTTTTCAATTTGTTTGTTGATGTATGTTAGTGTTATGAATTTGTTGTTTTCTGTCTTTGTCTGTTGTTTGTTTTGTGTTTTGTATAGGAGTTTACTGACTATTGTTCTGTCATATCCGTTAGATTCTGCTAGATATTTTATCGTGTTTAGTTCGTCTTTGTAGTCTTTTTCATCTAAGGGGATGTTGTTAAGTCTATGTATCATGGTTCTGAAGGCAGCTAGTTTGTGTTGTATTGGGTGATTGGAGGAGTTGTGTATTAGTGTGTCAGTTGTAGTTGGTTTTCTGTATATACTGAATTTGTGCCTGTGTTCTAGTTTTGTGATGGAGAGGTCTAAGAAGTTTATGGTATTGTTGTGTTCGTATTCGGCAGTAAAGGTTATTCTTCGTATTGTTTAAATTAGCAGCCATCCTTACTATTTCTTTTATGAATTTGCTAACTGCTATAATTTTTATTGTTCAAGTTGTTTAAGACATGATGATGTCAGTGATGACGATAAGCTTAGTCGAACAATAAAAATTATAGCAGTTAGCAAATTCATAAAAGAAATAGTAAAGGTTATGTTTTTATGTATTTTGTTTATGTGCGTTAGTAACTGTTCACATTGTCTTTTGTTTCCCCTGTATAGTATTAGAATGTCATCAATGTATCTGTGCCAATATAGTATTTTATATGAGTGTCTGTCATTGTTTGTGAGTATTTTTGTTTTTTCTAAGTGTTGGAGGAATTGTTGATCTTAGGTATGTTTTTATTAGTTTTACTAAAACTACGCTCTTCTTTTGCGATCATTACTGGAATAGGTTGTAGTATCGAAGGGCAGTCCGAGCGTTTGGAAATAAGTCACACCAATCATTTCTTTTCAAAACTTCAAGAACATCTTTCGGTTATCCCTTGCCTGCGTCTAAGAAATTTCGTTTTGGTAGCTAAGAGCGAAATGTGGAAAAAGGCACCAACAAAATTTTATTTTTTTCACAATCGGATTTTGGCGCCGCTTCTCACCAGGCGCCTAGAGTGGTCACTCCTCTCGCTCTACCCCAAGGCTGGCCCTGGGCGCGGTGTTACATCGTACTTGTCCTGAACCACTGTGGATGACCTTGTGCTACAGCTAGAGGGACAAGTGAAAATGAAGATCAAAGAAGAGTTTGTGCAAGCTAAATACTTCTTGATAATTGTGGATTCAATGCCTGATATTTTGCACACTGATCAGTTAACCTTTATCATCCGCTATGTTCTTCCAGATGGCACTCCTGTGGAGTGCTTTATCACTTTTTTACCAAACACTGGGCATAAAGGTGAAAACCTAGTGGAAGCTGTAACTACACTTATTGAATCTTCAGGTCTTGATTTGAACAACTGTAGGGGGCAAAGTTACGACAATGCCAGTAACATATCGGGTTGCTACAAAGGTCTACAATCAAGAATTATTGAATTGAATCCTTTGGCGACCTATGTCCCTTGTGCAGGCCACTCTTTACAAGTAGTAGGCTCTGCAGCAGCGAACGGCAATGACTATTCAGTTGCTTTTTTTTCTCTTGAACAGCAGCTTTACAATTTCTTTTCCTCTTCTACAAGCAGATGGGTTAGTTGTTGTCCCACTTGAAAAAGGACTCTCTTGTGCTAAAAACGTTGTCTAAAACTCGCTGGAATGCATGTGCAGATGCAAGTAAAACCCTTTACAAATCATACAATGAAATTATTTCCGCACTGGAAGATATTAGTACAGATAACAACCAAACAAAGGATGTGCAGTATTTGACAGAAAAACTAAAAAGCCTGGAGATAACAATCATGATTTGTTTGTGGCATTGCCTTTTGGGAAAGTTTCTCAATGTCAGTGAGAAGCTTCAAGGACAGACCCTTGTCATGGATAGTGTGATTGGGTTATACAGCTACTTGCAATCATTTGTTCCCACGCTTCGGGACGAGAGAGAATTTGAGAGATTGGAAAGTGAGGCAAAGGAGATGTGCAAATCAAATGTTTACAAAAAAGATGTAAAAAGAAAAGAATACGAAAAGCGCACTTTAATGAAACAACTGAAGACACTGCTGCTGCCGCTTTAGATGGGAACTGTGAGAGGCAATCTTTCATTGTTGAAAACTACTATGTTGCCTTAGATTCGCTTCTGCTTAATTTGAACAGAAGAAAATCAATTTACAGTGACATACATGACAAGTTTGGGTTCTTATGGAAATTACCTGAACTTTCTGTACTAAATAATGACACAATAAGAAAAAAGCTAATCACCTCATAGAAAATTATGCTGCTGACTTGGATCAGACAATTCCTGATGAGTGTGTGCATTTAGCTTAGTTTTTAAAAGACTATGGACTGTCAACCCAGAACAAGAAGGAGAAGAAAAACATTCTGAAGCAAAACCAGAAACTTAG
The DNA here is from genome assembly GCA_034769895.1 of Magicicada septendecula. Taxonomy (NCBI): domain Eukaryota; kingdom Metazoa; phylum Arthropoda; class Insecta; order Hemiptera; family Cicadidae; genus Magicicada; species Magicicada septendecula. Next base: position 95,778,206 of record CM068373.1, read on the forward strand.
AATCAATGTTTCCTAATGTTGAGATAGCTTTGCGCATTTTCCTTACTATGCCCGTCACTAACTGCAGTGGTAAAAGATCTTATTCAGCTTTGAAGAGGGTGAAGAATTATTTATGGTCAAATTTGTGCCAGGATAAACTGACCAGTGTAGCCCTCTTGTTCATTGAAAGTGCCTTTCTGCAAGGACTTGATTTCAGTGAGGTGATTAAAACGTTTGCTCAATCTAAAGCGAGAAAAAAGAATCTAGCTTGAACTTTACATCAGTCTTAACAAATCCACAAGATATTTAACTGATTGCCTTCTTTGTGTAAATGATGTTAAATGTACCCTTAATAAAACTGTTATAATTCTGTAACTAGTTAATTAATGTTTTCCTTATAAAAGCCATGCAAACTACAAATGGTTGAAGGTGTAACTCTAAAACAATCTCTGAAAAATAGCCTGTTTTCAATTCTTGAAACTATTTCCAAAAACAGTAAGATATTTAAAATATTCCTAACTAAGAAATATATTGTAGGGTGTTTAAAGCTGCATTCAGCCCATTGGAAATAAACGTAAGAGTAGCCTATAAGAGGTGAGGGGGCACTAAAATATATTAGTGCCTGAGTCTTATGCAGTATGGTTTTCCTGTTTTGTCACCACTATAGATTTGGGAAAGTAGAAGTGTTTAATCAATAATTATTGCCTTAATTTTTTGGTGAAAAGGTTCGACACTAGAAACATCAGCACTTAAATTTTCCCCAGATATTTTTTTTTTAGTTTACAATGGAATAGAACTGCCGAAATTTAAAAGGCACTCTATACTAACTTTAAAATCAGTTTCTCCCAGGTTTTCACCGAATTTTTCTACCACTGCCTCTAATTCTACCCTTCTAACAGGAACACCAACTGAACATTGCTACTCGTATCAAGTGTAAACAGCATTGTCAATATTACTGAACTTTTCTGCAGTCATTCGTTTTAACAGTATTTAGAATTAATATTAGGCAATTACCTGTATTAACTTCCGTCTTGTGACTTCTTTAGTTTTTTCCCTTAAAACAACGCGTTTCGAGAATAAATTCTCATCATCAGGTTTTTAAAAAAAATTATAAAAACATCAAATTCACCCAAAAGGGGTCGTCAACTATTTAAAATACACAAACACAAAAACACCACACATAATTAAACACCGACACAGTCACGGCACAGTCCGATGCGCATCGTCTCGCCGCCAACGACCAACTGTTGCACTTTGTCTTATATGACCGTTATCATTGCCCGCTGACCCATCGATATCGATGGCCGTGTTGTACAGCAGATTCGATCGGAACGAAACTTTGTCATTAAGTAGCTGGTCCGTTTGTAACTTAGAAGCCCTGTATATCTCATATTCCTCCACAGCGTTCATGTATGCACCCTTTTTACAATTATGAAGCAGTTTAAAGTTTGTGTGGAAGTCTGAGTACTTATGATTATACAGCATTAAATGCTGAGCGTAACTGGATCTAGTTTTCGAGATATCACTTTTGGGCAGGTGTTCTTTAAAACGTTCGGCTGACGGCCTGCCCGTTTGTCCTATATAGAATTTGTCACAGTCATCGCATTCAAGCTTGTACACTCCAGTTTTCTCTTCAGCCGGGATACGAGTTCTTTGTCCCAAACGTTTTTTGATGTTATTTGTGGTTTTAAAGACCACTGCTATTTTACGTTTTTTCAGCTCATTCTTTACAATGACTGGTAGTACATTTGTGTACTCAGTTACTATAAATTTAGTATCTTCTTTAGATGGGCCGGTTAATCTGCTTTTACTATTGATTTTTACCGAGTGTTTTCTTATAAGCTTGTCTATGATTCCACTGTTATACCCATTAGCGATAGCTATACTTTTGATTATATTAGTCTCTTCCACTCTGTCTTTTTGCTCAAGGGGAATAGCAAGCATTCTATGAACGAACGCGTTGAAGGCTGCCATTTTTTGGGAATATGGATGGTACGAATCAGCATGAATAGTAATATTCGTGGTGGTGGGCTTTCTATAAATTTTGAATCTAAAACGGTCATTATATTTGCTGATAGTGAGATCAAGAAAGTTCAGGCAGCTATTATTCTCCATTTCTAGGGTAAATTGGATTTTCATGTTTATGCTGTTCATATATCCTTTCAAATTTTCTATTTGTCTACTCGTTCCATTGAATATCATAAAAGTGTCGTCAACGTAGCGCACGTAAAATTTAGTTTTGTCTCGCTGTTTATTAAGACTAGACATTAAAAATGTATTCTCAAAGTGGTTCAAGTATAGGTCCGCTAAAATCCCCGATAAAGGTGACCCCATTGCCAGACCATCCTCCTGCATGAAATACTCATTATCATAAGAGAAATAATTTTGTTTGAGTATTGTTTTTAGCAGTTGCATAAGTTCATCAATTTTATTTCTACCTAACCTATTTGTATTAATTAAGCTATTTCTGAGAATAGTCATTGTCTCATCTACCGGCACATTGGTGTACAGATTAGTTACGTCAAATGAAGCCAACCTATAATGTGGTGCTGATTTAATAGTTTTAATTTTTTCAACGAGATCGTAGCTGTTTTTTATGCTGTAGTTATTTACTATGTCAATGTTCTCTTTTATGATTTTTACTAATCTTTTAGCCGTCCTATAACCAGGGGCAGTCGTGTAATTTACAACCGGGCGTATTGGCATATCTTCTTTATGTATTTTGGGTAAACCCGTAAGTTCTGGGGCCCTGGCATTTATGGGTTTTAAATAACGTCTAGTGCTTTCATTGAGGAGATTGGGGCATTTATTTATAGTGTTGTTTAATTCCTTGACATAGGCGCTAGTGGGATCCTTGTGTAGCTTTTTAATATTATTGTTTTTGATGAACTCCTGTACCTTATTGGTATATATATTTTTGTTAATAATAACTACCGTATTACCCTTATCAGCTGTCGTGACGATAGCGCGTGACGATAGCGTTATCATGTCGAAGTTTTTCGTAAACATTCCGTGCAATACGCGCGTCACGTTTGTACTTATTTTGCAGGTTAGCGATGTGGGTATCCTTCTTAATAACTTTGTTTATTTTGTTATTTATGATGGCACGCGTTTCCTCCTGATGCGAAATATTATCAATAGTTTTTATGGCAGCTTCCGCGCATATTATTTCACGTATCATAAAGTTCTTATTAAACGAGGGAATGTTATACATCAAACCTTTGTTCAATAATGTCATTTCGTTATGTTCAAACTTAATTCCGGTGTAATTTGCAACCCGCTGATGAAATACGTGGCTATGTTCTACTGTATTATTATCGTCATTGTGTTGTTTTGTATACAGGTTTTGAAACTTTCTTAACTGTTTACGTTTAAGAGAACTGACGACTTTGTTTATCTGTCTATTGACAATGTCGAGAATGCCGTTTATTACTGCCGGGTGAAACTCGTTTAAAACTTCCAGGTGGGCTAGATAAAGCTTAGTATTTAGACCACTTTTTAAAATATAAAGTCGTTTGATCTCTTCCTTAATCCAGATTGATATTATTTTTTCGGAACAATGTCTGCTGTTGATGTTGGAACTTATGTACTTTGGTGTGATGTTGTAGTGAAGGCATCTTTTGTTATACTTGATGTTCTGCGATGCCTTAATCAATTTTAATTTGATGTTTTTAAATTTATAGACAATACGTGCCTGACTGGCTTCTAGACTGGCACTGTTTTAACAGTGCTCAGCACTTGGTGTTCCTTGCTTTAAAACAAAATCAGAAATTTTTTCCTGTCTTTTTTATATCATAAAATGTAGACTTGCTAATTCCAAACTTGTTTAACATATACTGCCTAAAATAACCATTGTTTATTTTATTCAACACTTTCATTTTCTCTTCCAACGTTAAAGCCTTGTACTTGCTCCTAGCATTTATAGTGGTTTCATAAGCTGTACACAACTAAGTACACTACAATAGAATGCACACGAATACAATAACAATGAAACTCACATTACAGCAGCAGTTGTAAATAGACTAAACACAGGCTGCATAGATGTGCGTAATACTTCAAAGACAAATATTACACAAATTTTAAAAATTCCCTCAAGGCAAATGTTTGCACAAAGAATTAAAAAAAGTTTATTTTTTTCAACTGAGTCTTAACTATTGTAAATACCGAATTAGAGAAGTCCGAACGAGAGACAAGTTTTGCTGTATATATGCTATATAACGTATGTTTTAGTGGATGGTTAGTGAGGATCGGTCAATAATACAAATTGTAGCTATTTTGCTTCGACCTTTCACAATATAATAATAATAATAATAGCTATGTTATCTATTATGTTGTGTTATAAAGTCTGTAACCCTTTAATACAAGTTGGTAAATCATTTCTGTTATCATGTGCATAATTCTCTATTTTATATGAGGATGATAGTGTAATAAAAATGGTGAGTGTTTTAGAGTGCCAATCGTGGACAATGACAAGTGAGAGGGAGAGGGAGAAAGAGTGAATGAAGAGATATAATGAGAGGGAGTGAGAGAGAGAGGGGGGAGAGAGTGAATGAAGAGAGATAATGAGAGAGAGAGAGAGAGAGAGCGAAGGGTGAAGAGAGAGAGGGAAGAAGGGAGACAGTGAGTCAGATGTAGAAGATAGAGAGAGAGCGAGTGGGGTGATAGTGAGTGATAGATCGATTTCAGGTTAGAGTGAGAGGCTGTGAGAAGGACTGGCAGGGGGAGAATGGGTGAGAGAGAAGGGTGATTGTGGACACATACATAAATTACATTATTCTATAGTACTCTTGACTATATTTTATAATATGATTACAATTATTATCCAAGTTTACCTGTTAGTAAAATTTACCAGAAACTTTTGTTTGTAACCTTTGTCAACTATCTGATTTAAGTCGTAATGTTTTTACAGTATTGTGTAAATTGTATGTTTCTAAATTATGATTGTTTGTTAACACCAGTAGGGAGTGAAACATGGTAAAAATAACTTTTAATAATTACGTAGTGAACATCCCCTAATCTGTTTTAGTTATAGGTAATATATTACTTTGCTATATGTTGACTGCTGTAGGTATAAACAATTTATGTACCAATCTAATATCCAATTGTTGATTACTGTTTGTTTAATTAATTAAAATAACATTACATTTAGTAATTTAAATTGTAATACTGTATAACTTAAGTTCTCTCATACTATAATTTGCTTGTTTTCTTAAAGATAATTTGAAGATGTAAACAGACTATCATAAGTCTTCACATATAAAATGATACATACATACGCACGCACACACTCACATACACCAACACGTTCACCCAAATATTTAATTGTTTCGTTATGTTTGATATTTCTATTGTATTTCATACACAGGTCCTGAAGATGACAATAAATATTGTCGAAACGTCGACGCAAAATAGCTACAATTTGTACCAATCCTCACTAACCATCCACTAAAACATTCATTGATTGACGGCCACTAAAAAATTTAAGGAGATACTATATAACAATAAAAAAAAAGTTTAATAATAAAAAAAAATAATTCAATGACAGCGCTCGTCTGAGGTCAGAATACTGTTGTATAAGTTTATTTATATATTTCTGTCTCATGAAAAAAAAATCCACATGGTTTTGTTTTCTACACATTATCTTGTGTTGTGTTGCAAATCAATCATGAAGATACTGGTGTTTAACCCTATACATCACATCTGTGAATCTTTTCACTGTCTTCTTTGGCTTGAGGGAATAGTCAGTTGTAGGTAGAGATTGTCAACATTAGAGAAGCTCAATTTGCGCCGGTAGGGAGAAAGGTACACGACAATATTGGTAGGGATACTGAACTTACAATGCGCGCGGTAACAACACAGAGGCTCGCTGGCCAGCGGTACGGGTCACATTGAAAAATTAACCACGCATTTGCTTTATAATGAAAACTGAATACAACAAAAAAATTATCTGTTACTTACTGATATTAGGGAAGCGGTTCAATTCCATGCAGCAAGTCGTCCTGATAATCTGTACAATCTGAAGTCAGATTCGTTGTCAGTAGTGTCGCTGTTGTCAAGTCATATAATAAATGCTTCTGTTTCATTATCTATTAACCTCTCTGTGTCTGTATATTTTTGTTCACAAATATATCACAACACTTTTTCCAGTCTTCACTTGTTAATTCTGAAAAAACCTGTTCAACCATTTCATGAACTACATTCAGCTGATTGGATACGTTGTGATGGTACAATCATGGTACATTGTATAATTACATAAAATATGGTAACGAGATCATAAATATTGTATTTTCCTATTTTTTGACATACCCAACCCAACCTCAAACACCCTATATAGAATTTACGGTGAGTGGACTATATTACAGTATTTGCCAGGATTTGAACTAATTCACGACAAAAAACGGTGTCACATCACAAAAACAGTGTGCAGTTATTGAGATAAGCAGAGCCAAGCCTTCGTTACGTCAGAGGCGGAGAATGTGTTGACAACTACAAACGGCGATGTCAACAACTTAGACAAAGGAATGTGACGTCAATACACCCCACTTCCGCAGATTTCAACCAGAAATTGCCGTCATTTCATCTGCAGCTCTGATTTGAGCCGGCCGGCCGCCCATTCACTTACGAGTGAATTTTAACTTTTTAGACCACTGTAGGTGGTTAATAAACAATATAAATATAATAAGTACAGTGCACCAACTTCAAGATGTGACCGGGAAAAACTCGCCGAACTCGCGGTGCGCGAAGTTCGTACAGAGGAAGCCAACACGGAAATTGGTGAGAGCGTTCCTTATATATTTTGAATCCTTTATTTCCCAATATATGTTATTGTAGAAATCAATCATTTAACAAATTATTCAAAATTTCAATCAAAATTTAAGGAGCTCCAAAATTTAAATAAGTTTGTACCATGATAATGAAAGGGTGAGTGGTTGTGTGCGTGCATAATTATTCTAAGTGCTGGGTTGAGCACCACTATATAAATATATACATGTTATTATTGTATAATCATTTAAACATATAATCATTAAACTTAATCAAAGTTATTATTACACATTATGTTTTTGGAAGGGTTACAGTTGGTTTTAAAAAATGTTATGTAACAAAGTAAGGAATAAAAAGGGGTATTTCATTGGTAACAATTAGAACAGCTGTTTTGTTATTTCAAGCAATTTCCGTTTCCTATGACTTCGCGTAACGAACTTCTGGCCCATGACTTAGGTAGTAAAAGATGGCGTCCTAGTTTTGTATACATAACCACATTTGTGAGATATATCGTATCTATAAATTCAAAAATAACGTAACTATACAGATGTCGCCCGTAAGAACAGGGACCTTATGTAATATTATGTATGTATATTATTACATGGGATACGCCTAGAAAGAACACGGGAAAAAATTGCTTGAGGTAACAGACAAAATTTTATAACTAGTAAACATAACCCCACAATTAGGTTAGACAATTGTATGCATGCGTGCATTACACAATTGCCAAATGAGTACTAATGACAATATTACGTTAGAAATAGGTACAACTAATGTAAATTTGACTGGCGAGATGGATGTACAAACACCTCAAACTAGTCAGATTGACGAGGTGCATACGCCTGTATCTGTAGCAATAACGAAAGTCAATACATCCATTTCAACTAGTTTAGATAGTAAGCAGGATGAAACTAATGCAATGATGCAACTTTTATTAAATAAATTTGACAGTTTTGATAAAAAACTAGATGAACAGAAAATCGATTCTAATATTAAATTCAATGAATTAAAGAATGAAATAAAAGTGAGTCACAATAAACTTATTAAAAAATGTGACCAGCTGATTACAAAATTAGATAAGTTACATGTGGTAGAAATTAAATTAGAAAGTCAGAAAGTACTAGATAGTAGTACCCAGCAAAATGCTGTACTGGATAACATATTTAAAACTGATAATTCCAAAAATGAATGTACTCTAGATAATTCAAATAATACAGGTAGTAAGATTGTGGTGGTAGAAGAGTATAGACATGATAATGAAAATATAATGCATGACAATGAAATATTTGAGTTTATGAAGTCAGAAAGAAAGTTAAGAGAAAGTATTTTAGTACAAGGAATGCAGGGGGTAGAATTTTCTTTTAATGTTGTATTAGGGGGTGAAGACAAGTCTTCATGTAGTTTGATAGACGATAGTTCTACAAATAAAGTTTCTTTTAGTTTTTGTGTACCTAAGAGGTGCAACGATTTTATGATAGGGACCCTTGTATATTTGGAGAGAGAAAGTGTATTTTGGTGTTATGGAGAGAAATGTATTAAGAGAGAAAGTATAGAGAGATATTGTGAGAGTAAAAGAACAATAGAAGTATTTAAAGTAAAAAGAAATTACAGACAACTGTTAGAAAGGTTAGGGTTATATGTGGTATATGAAAATGATGACTACTTGCCTGATAATAACAATAATTTGAAAATAACAAGAAATGAGAATAAAGACCTTAGGTACTTACCTGTGGTGGAATATTATGGGGATAATTATAGTATAAACCGATTAATAACATATGATACTAAGACAAACGGAACTCTACTTGATAGTAACTGGAAGTATTTGATTAATAACAATTGCATACAGGAATATAAATATAATGTTGCAAATAATAAAATCTATGTATTAAATAAGAATTTATATAGACCTAAGATTCGTTTATTGTTTAATGATGGTGGATAGACTGTTATATTGTGATATGAACATTAAATAATAATGTGCAAAGTGGTTTTGAATTGGACTGTTATGGACTGATTTCGATTAATGACACAATAATGAAGTTGGAGTGTATATTTTTATTGTATTAATTGTATTTATCCATGTATTTGATGTGTATTATATATTAAAGGTACCCCAGTGTGTATTATTATATATTCTATATATGTAACATGTTTAATAATAATATTTTAATTAATTACTAATGAATAATAATGAATGTTTAAATAATTATTATATTTGAATTTTGAAAAGAGGTATTGTTATAAGTAGGTAGGAGAGGAATTTTATAAGACAATGGTAAATGATTACAGTAAGGTAAGTGTTTAAACAGGAATATAACCTGGGTATTGAATTAGAAGCAGGTGAGTTATTTAATTAATGTAAATGGAGTTAGAAAGATAAGAATTTTTAAGAAAATACAAAGAGAATTATTAAATATTTAGGGACACAGTAGTTAGTGATTATTTGTAGAGAAGGTGTTTAAGTAAAGGTACATACATATATTTATTGTTGATGAATTCTGTAGTGGGGGTGAGGTGATAAAGAGTAGCCAACCAATAGTGTTGTGGCAGATATTAGTGTAGTTTAAGGGAGTGTTTGCCGAATTATTTGGAAGGGCAAAATATTAGAGATGTATATAGCCAGTTAGGGAACACCCAACCCAGTGCAAAGACGAGCGGTGCCATAAGATTTAAATGAAAGTAGTAATGGAGTATATAATTGAGATATTGGTGTCAATGATAGGTAAATTTGATGGTCAGTTAGAAGAAGGTGAGTAAAATTATATAATGAAGTATAGTGATTATAGGAGTTATCCAGACTAAACAGAGATAGAAGGTGAAAGGTTAGGTAGTTAGGGAGGTAGAAAGTTCAGAGGAGAGAGGTAGTAGAAAATGAATAATGAAATAATAATGTAATATGAATAGTAACAATAAGTTTAAAATGTATTTTATTATTATAAATAAATAAATTTGATGTTTAATTAATAACTGCAATGGTAAATTTTAATTTAAATATAACTTAAATTTTAATTATACAAATGTTAATGCATATCTTAATTATTTATTAAGATATGATTGAATATGATTGAGTAGTTAAAATGTATTAACTGTATTATTAATATATCAGTGTTAATTATTAATGTATTATGTATTTATTTGAAAACTTTTTAACATGATGTTATAATATGTGTAGGAAGAGAAAAAAATTTTTAAATGGCGCTGTTAATAATATTTATCAGCCAAATAATTAACTGTTAATAATAATAATAATAATAATTTTATTTTTGTTTTATCATGCACTAAGAGTATTCAATAAATAAATATATAGAGTTATTAATTCTTTCATAATTTGTTTTTCTCCAGATTTGGGAGATTATAATGTGTAATTTTCTTATTATATTTTCAATTATATCTTATTCAATTTTGGTATAATATTCTTTTTAATTCTTGAAGATTATAATATATAATCTTATAATTTTATTAAGCATACTAAAATATATTAAGCCAACCCAGTGCTTATTGGCACAAACCAGCACTTAGCTAAGGGGAACCAGATCAGTTGAGGATGGAGTGATTCAATAAGCCACTATATTAATATTTTTTATAAATTGTTTCAGTGTTTGGGGTGTGACAGCGGTCCTGAGCTGGCCAACGCGTCAGAGCAGGGGCGTTAAGAGCCTAAGTGGCCTTATGGTGTTGGGATCTCGCAGGAGAAGTCCAGTAAGGTCATGAAGGTACGGTCCTCATCACCAGACCAAGGGTGAGTTATTGTTATTTTTTATATAAAATTGTAAGGGGGTTGTGGCGACTTGTCCTGACTGATCCCTTTAGGAAGTATGAAAGGGTCAATGAAAGTTTGTGTGCTTCGTCACACCATCTTTCATTGAGGGGGTTTTGTGATGGTACAATCATGGTACATTGTATAATTACATAAAATATGGTAACGAGATCATAAATATTGTATTTTCCTATTTTTTGACATACCCAACCCAACCTCAAACACCCTATATAGAATTTACGGTGAGTGGACTATATTACAGTATTTGCCAGGATTTGAACTAATTCACGACAAAAAACGGTGTCACATCACAAAAACAGTGTGCAGTTATTGAGATAAGCAGAGCCAAGCCTTCGTTACGTCAGAGGCGGAGAATGTGTTGACAACTACAAACGGCGATGTCAACAACTTAGACAAAGGAATGTGACGTCAATACACCCCACTTCCGCAGATTTCAACCAGAAATTGCCGTCATTTCATCTGCAGCTCTGATTTGAGCCGGCCGGCCGCCCATTCACTTACGAGTGAATTTTAACTTTTTAGACCACTGTAGGTGGTTAATAAACAATATAAATATAATAAGTACAGTGCGCCAACTTCAAGATGTGACCGGGAAAAACTCGCCGAACTCGCGGTGCGCGAAGTTCGTACAGAGGAAGCCAACACGGAAATTGGTGAGAGCGTTCCTTATATATTTTGAATCCTTTATTTCCCAATATATGTTATTGTAGAAATCAATCATTTAACAAATTATTCAAAATTTCAATCAAAATTTAAGGAGCTCCAAAATTTAAATAAGTTTGTACCATGATAATGAAAGGGTGAGTGGTTGTGTGCGTGCATAATTATTCTAAGTGCTGGGTTGAGCACCACTATATAAATATATACATGTTATTATTGTATAATCATTTAAACATATAATCATTAAACTTAATCAAAGTTATTATTACACATTATGTTTTTGGAAGGGTTACAGTTGGTTTTAAAAAATGTTATGTAACAAAGTAAGGAATAAAAAGGGGTATTTCATTGGTAACAATTAGAACAGCTGTTTTGTTATTTCAAGCAATTTCCGTTTCCTATGACTTTGCGTAACGAACTTCTGGCCCATGACTTAGGTAGTAAAAGATGGCGTCCTAGTTTTGTATACATAACCACATTTGTGAGATATAATATATCGTATTTATAAATTCAAAAATAACGTAACTGTACAACGTTACGAGCCGCGATATTTCTTTTTACCTGCCCAAATAAGTTCTATGGGATTAAGTTCCGGATGATAAGCTGGTAATCTGAGACTATTATTCCAAAATAGAATCTATGAGGAATTGTTCGTAATTTTGTTTGGTAAGTTTTTATAAATGGTAGAGATCAGGTTTATACATACTTTCACTACATTGAATACTTTTGTTTTACAACCACTCTAACATTTCTGACTTTCTAGAAGTGGAAATCGGCACTTTGTGTAACTTTTTATTGTGGTACGAGGCATTATCTATCACTAAAACTGACCGGGGTGGTAGGTTTGAAATTAGTTCCATTTTCATTTTCATAATTGTCTGCATTCATTTCTTTGTGATAATCACCAGAACGCTGGCCCGACTTAAAAACTAAAAGTGCGTTTGCAACACCTCCTGTCTCACTGCCTGTACTAATCATTATCAACCTTTGTTACCTTTTTTTTTTATAACCACTTAGGGATCCATCAGACCAAGCCATACTTTTTACGTGGGTAGAATATATGTATGATTCATCCGAAAATATAATTGGTTGGCCACTTTTTCTGAATTCTTGAATTTTTTAAATACACAAAACACGTTGAAAACGGAAGTCATCTTTTTCTATTCTTCCATCTAAATCCCATACCTTTTATAACTTTTCTAAGTGATTCGTGTGAAAAATCGAGCCCTAGTTCCGCATGTTCTTTTTTGAAAACAGATGTTCTTAAACATGGTAATGTCATATGAGTGATATGAAAATTATAGGCTATATTATATTTCACAAAGCACTTGTCTGAAAACTATCTAAATTCACTTTTTTATTGACACGAGTTTTGACTTTTTTTAGGCGTCGAAAAAGGTTCAATTGGTCCCAGTTTATTTGATTCTGTTACAAGTTTTCGGAAAGAATGAACAGATATTCCGCACATATCAGCTACTTTATTTAAGATTTCTGACTGTGTCATTGTGGGATTGTCTTTTGAAACAGAATTATGCACGTTCATAATTATGGAGTTGCTTTGACTTTTAAACGGAATTCCTTTTCCTAAGCAGCGAGCAGTTCTCGGCTGAGGCATTGTATATTTATAAAATATAACACAACTGTGAGCGAAAAGCAACTGCTGACAGATTACAACTGCTGACATTGTTACCCATAACACTGCAATATTTCTCCCCAGTTCTCCACTCTCGTTTCTTACTATGCATATGCTTCTCTATCGTTGACAACCTCTACTGCTGCCATTTGTGTAGCTTATCACTTCATGACTCTTAAATGTACAGAACAGATGTTACACAAAACACGTTTTACAATCTATAACACGTCTGTTCTCATACAAAAAGACAATCCAACAACAGTTTCACAAATCACAAATGAAATTACGTTTACTCAATTTTGTATTAAATGTTCGAAGCAGTACAAACATTTTAGTAAACAAAGTACTATCACAATCTTCATATTTTAACAGTCCACATTTTTAAACATTAAGCTCATTAGTACCTACTCACTTTATAAATACTAATACTCGCTTTATTTACTTGTAATATTGTAATATTCATAACCAAATAAATCTCAAAACACAAGACTTATGTTCACACCAGAATATACAGACACCACCATTATTGTGGTGAGATATTTGGTGCAGTGATTTAATATCACCAAACAGAGAGCATGAAGACTCTGAATAATGTGGTCATATCACTCAGAATCCGACGACAGACCTTGTTTCACATTTGAAGAACCTTTCAGCTTATCAATAATATTTTTGGCTGGCGTGAATACTCCATACGTTTGCTTGGAGCAGACATAGCATTTCATACTCTTCTTGTAGTGATCTAAAGCACACTTCTCACTAAAGTAATGTTGGCACCTGCAACAACACACATACAACCCATGTCATCAGTTATGGCAATGTTACTCACATGTTCTATTTTTATGTCATTACTGCATTTCTTTGCCTCATTATGTTTTTTATACTTTTCTGCTCATACAGTTAAGGATTCATTTTCACTACATCACTGTTTTCAATTTTAATATTCACTGTTTTCAATTTAAACCCCCGTTTAAGCGTCAATCTGTATTATTCAGTTAATAACTACCTCTACCTCTTTAAGCCCCGCGATGGTCACCAATATGTAATATTCAGTAAATTTTACCTCTCCCTCTTCGTCGTTGATACTTTTATCTTGTTCACTCTGTGTTGGTGTCACAAATATGTAATATTAAAATAATTAGTATCTCTGACGTTGATTTGTAACTAAATAAAAAAAAACCTGTTTTATTTTTAAATAGAGTATTATTTATCTGAATCTCAGGGTTAACATACAAGTATCGTTAAAGTCTGGTACAGTTTACACATAGAACAGACAATATAATTAATACATGAGACTTGGTAATATGGTGTTGTAAATGTCTGTTGAATGTTTGTGGGTTCTTTTAAACAACTAGAAACTATAACAAAAAACTCTTATGATTAATGACTATTTTATAATAGTGTACTAAAATAATTCACAATTATTATTATTATTTTTTTTATATTGTTTTTTCAGTTATTGTTTTTGTGGTAATTCATATTTTTACTGTCGCAATGTTAGCTTGAATATTTCAGTTATTGTTTTGGAGTGATCTCACCAATCTTGCAGTTTTCCCAACGGATTTATTGGTTGATTTTTCACTCCTGGACACCTGGTTTTTTGGTCTCTCTGTCAAAACATCATTCCTCTAGGTCTTGGGTTGGTTTTCCTGGTCATCTCAGCTTTTATTGATCTTCAATTTCCATCAAACTCAGCAGTAATTTTTTAAACGTTCTCGCTTGCAATTCACAATTTTTCAACAATCTCCTTCTTCCACTCAAAAACATTAATTTCTTTAGTTAAAGGCCTTGGCTATATTTTATGGGTCACAGGTTCGGTGTACCATTTCTAATTAATAATATTCAGCTGAACTTTATCTTTTCTTCCTTACACTATTGTATTATAAGTTTTTAATGTAAAATTTTATCCTTTTCAAATAGTTAATTTGTTTTGTTTCACTATATGTGTTATATACCTGTTTCATATAGATTATATATTTCTTCAATGCTCATTATAATTATGTTCAATCACTTTCATTATACACAATTTTTCCTTTTTACCGTATTTCACTGTTATTCTCACTTTCTAGCACTGTCTTACCATACCACTTTTATAATTATAGTTTGATCTTATTATATTTGTAAAACTTAAATAATTCACTTTATTTATTTATTTTTTCTTGATAAATAAAATAACGGTCTGAGGTGCGCAGACCTCCCCATAGTTAAATTAGATTTATTCACATTTTAACTAGTAATGAAGTTATTAATAATAATATAAATTGTCTTATTAGAATGAATCAGATTAACACAAATAAAAACATATGTAAATGTACTCATCAGTGCGATTAATTAATTATTTATTTACCGGTACATCTTTTGTCCTGGGATTTTGATCATTGTCAGCCATAGTTTGTTACAGTCAGTAAATTATCTTTTAGTTAGTACTGTTATTAATTTTATGTTTGGTGAAACGACACGTTACAATATACAAAAGCATCAAGTTAGCATCACAAAATTTTCTCATTACTAAGCAACATGAGGCAACCTCATTATCATGACTGACAAAGAGTTAGTTAAAGTTAATGCATCGTATACTTTGGTTATAAATGGGCACCCAATTTATAGTTAAATAACTAAGTAATTTGGTCTATTATGATGGCTATCAGGGCTGGAGTCAACATTATT
The DNA here is from genome assembly GCA_034769895.1 of Magicicada septendecula. Taxonomy (NCBI): domain Eukaryota; kingdom Metazoa; phylum Arthropoda; class Insecta; order Hemiptera; family Cicadidae; genus Magicicada; species Magicicada septendecula. Next base: position 95,793,685 of record CM068373.1, read on the forward strand.
AAGAACATTAACTACCAGGCTGTTTGGCTATGGTAGACAGCTTAGGTTTTGATATTCTCTATATATGTTCAGGTCACACCTCCGGAGGCCATCTTCAGTAGAATGACAATCTTCCAGTTTGAAGATGACAAACCAAATGCACCTCACTATTGAGGAGTAATAAGCAACAAGGAGTTGTCTGCTGGCTACATTGCAATGTGACCTTTTGCTTTATTACCCCTCCCCCCTTGAAAGTATAGCATACAATGACTAGAGATGAGAGTACACAAGAACAGTTTGCTGACTCACTCACATGCTTTCTTTCCGTGTCACATACTGTCATTACACGACACCTGCATGCCTCTGTTGTTCCTGTCATCCTTGTCACAGCCGACAGGTGAAGTACGCACTATCAAGGACTGTATGAAACTGTTCTGCGCAATAGCAAATTAATAAACATTTTGTAGCCTCACAACAAGGTGTTTGTCTACTGCCCACCTCAAGCTCACTGTTCAAAAACTACTATCAGGAGTAGTATACTCCTGGTAGCAAGTGGTTTCGCCCATCAGGCACCTCCCGAGGTGGTTAACAGGCTGAGGATACTGGTAAAATAAAATAGCCAAGGCAAACAAAAATGAATAAAAGTAGCAATGGCTCATCCGCCATAGAGAAGGTCACTGGGTTAGAGGATGTAAGTTCTAAAAGCAATGGACCCAGCCATGGGTCCTGTCTATGGTTATTAAATGAAACCTTGGTTAACAGTTTCGACAGCAGAGGAGGAAATAATTTTTAATAATGGAAAGAGCTGAAGAACCCAATGGAGAAAAACCTCAAAAGAAAATATTGCATGCTTGGATGCAGTATAGTGACCGCTTCAACACTAAAGCTTAACCAACAATGGGTTGGGTAACTCAATCAAGGGGATTCCTTTATTACAGTCAAAGCAACAGGAAAGGAAAGCCGTATCAATACAGACAGGCATCCAAGGAACGTGTGGACTAAACGAACAGACACAATTTAAATCACACGCATTATTCGAACATATCTCACCCCACACACACAACATCGATCTTTCGAAAATCGATTCCGTCGCCAACAAGACAGACAGAGCTACCAGCGGCAACCTCTGAAGAAGCTTTTTAAAAGTGAAAACCGGTTCAGGTTGTAAGGTAAAACTTTATGTTTTTACTCATAAAAAACTTTGTGTTCCGAGTCGTTAGTGAAATAGTTGTATTTAGTTAAGTAACGGACACGTCATGGACAACGAAATCCAAGAATTATATACACTCCCTGATTACAAATAGAACATACACACAAAATGGTTCAAATGAATTTAGTCTTTACACAAATCAAAATAATATTACTAAATTACTACAAAATCATGCCACACGTTGGCAGGATGCCGAATATCTATATGCAACGATACAGTTTTCTATTTTCGCATAGGATATTGTGTGTGAGAAGAAATTACAAACAAGTCTATATTGGAGGTAACGAAGAATTATTTATTAACACACAAGAAATGATAGTTTATACTATGTATATTAAATTACATAATGTCATGCATTTTATATTGGTTGAATAATGTTTATATAGTTCGATTTAGCTCGATTTTACTTGTTAGACGATATCCTTAACACTTGGTGAGACGTCCTCCTGGCGTCCTCCTGCTTGGCGTGCGGCTCCAGCTGCAATTCCTCTGCGCGTCTCGATGACGATTCCGTCGTACCTGCTAACACCAAATAGATTTCACACACCAATTGTCACTCTCGTAATTATTAGCGTTCTCCCTCGCAATAAGTTATTATTAATTTTAAAATGTTATTGGTTATTCGATCTCAGGGTGATATGAGTAATTATCACTATGCCACATTTTAAAACTTTTGGTACGATGTTTTAAGACTGTAAGGTGATTTTAAAAGTATTTTTCATGCTGATTTCAAATCTGGTTTTAGTTTTTCTGCATCACGTAAGGTTTTTATACAATTCAATTTCGAAGTTTTAAAAAATCGAATTTTGTGAACAGGGAAAATTATTATTATTTGATTGTGATTTCAAAATTGTTTATGTTTTAATCCTGCATAAAATCACAACACATGGCGGTGCAGTAGACAATGGTATACACTCACTTAAAAATGTTATAATTATTACGAAAACACAACACATATATGACAATTTAATTCCTCTTCTTCGCTGAATTCACTGCTTCAAGATCTTTCTGACGTGGGTTGAAACTTCTCTTCCGTGATTGTCTCCCTTCACCAGTGCCGTCTCTTTTTAGCATAAAACAGTAGTCGGCCATCATGTTGGCATTCCACCTTCCCTGGTATCTCTTTTCCATGTCCTTGATAACCTGGTGGAAACGTTCGCCTTGTTCTTCACTGTAATCGCCGAGGTTCGCAGGGAAAAAGTCAACATGTGAGTGTAGGAAGTGTAGGATGTAACTCATGTTACATCCTAATTTCATGAAACTCTGCAACATTCTTTTAACCATGGTTTTGTACTCTGGATGTTTGTGGTTGCCCAAAAAGTTGACAACAACTTCTTTAAACGAAACCCAGGCCCTTTTTTCCACTGGATTCATTGTACTTTCAAACAAATTGCCTTTCATTAACTTTCTTATCTGCGGTCCCACGAAGATCCCTTCTTTAAGTTTCTCATAAGATACTTTCGGAAATCTTGTTACCAAGTACTGGAACCAGTCACCATCTTTTGGAAGAGCTTTAGTGAACTGTTTCATTAATCCGAGTTTGATGTGCAGAGGAGGTAATAGTATCTTGCTTCGTTGAACAAGTGGTACATTTATTATGTTCTGTGAACCGGGTTGGAGGGTTTTTCTTTTGGGCCAGTCTGTCTTCTTCCAATGTTTGTCTCTGGCTCGACTATCCCATTCACAAAGAAACAAGGCATTTTTGTGTAGCCGGATTGTTGACCAAGTAACATACCTACTACTTTTAAATCCCCACAAATTGTCCAAGAATGTTTTTCATAATTATTCACGTATTTTAGCAGAGCTTTGAGATTTACATACGTCTCCTTGAGATGAACTGAATGTGCAATGGGTACTGAACCAAACAAATTTCCATTGTGTAAAAGTACACCTTTGAGGCTAGTTTTGGACGAGTCTGTAAATAACCTACACTCACTTGGATTGTAAGTGACGTTAAAGAAATTCAATAAACCCTCAATATCACAACAATAAACCAGAGAGTCTTCTTCTTTAAAGAATTTCATTAATTCCTTCTCTCTGGACCTATACCAAGAGAACGTAACTCCGGGTAGTAGAAGATTTTTTGCATTCAATCTTGACCCAAGCAATTGGGCGGCATCTTTTGTCAGGTTCAAGTCACGAGTAATATCATTAAGTTCATTTTGACTGAATAATTTTGGTGCAGAATCTTCTTCCGGGTTGTAATCATCAGCATTATCGCTTTCATTTTCTGAGCTGCTCGCCAGTGGCACATCTTCAAGAACGGGAGGTGGAACTGGGATAGGGAGAGAATTACAATGCGTAACTGGTCGTAAGGCCGAAGGAATGTTCGGATATTGTATATCCTTCTTACTTTTTGCGTTATGACCTTGAATTTTAACCATACAAAAATAGCAATCGTTAACATGATTTTGTGGCTCCCTCCAAACCATTGGGATTGCAAAAGGCATTGATTTTTTTGCACCATTTTCCCACAGTCTCAGTCCCTCAACACATGTACGACATACCTTGTGTGGTGCCCAGCTTTTGTCTTCATCACCAAGCCTTATGCCGAAGTACGCGTAATACACGTTTCTCACAAAACTATTAATGTCCTGTCTTTGCTTACCAATTACGTAGCTACCACAAATATAACAGAACACGTTTGGGTTATTCAGACACTTCCGGGAACTCATTTCTACAGAAAGTTAACAAACTATATATGACAGCACAAATATAACCTCACAGCACTATAGCATGTAAACAATTAACTACTGTTTCCCGCCTAACAGCCAGCTGGGTGTAACAAGTGTGGCCAACTAATCCCTCTTACCGAAATAAACTTTCCCTCTCCCACAATAAAATTTCCCCTTGTGAAACTTACGTGTAAATAAAAGATGAGTTCATTTGATTTGCAAAAAAACTGTACGTGATAGAAAGAAACGGATTGCAGATCTGGAATCAGCGCAAAAAAAATGCTTTAGGAACACCTAAGACTACAGAAACATAGAAAATCATGTTGCATAGTGTTATTTAAAAAGCGGTGTATTGGGCTTACACCTTCCGGCAATCTTGAAGTGTTCCGCGGAAGTACAGATTTACCGCGGTCAGTAAATCTCCCTATACGGATATCTTGCACTCCCGCGAAAAGCACTTTATATAATAATAATAACAATAATAATAATAATAATAACGAGGTTGTTCACCAGCTTGGTTCTTTACGAATAGCTCGAAAAGAGTTCCAAGTTTTTATTGTATTTTTAGATTTCTACAAGTTCATACGAGAAAAACTCTCGTAGAGGAACACACGTTCACAAGGCGAATGCTTTCGATGAACTGCCTCAATGTGTGCCACACAGCGTACGGATCTTACTGAAATTAGGGGTTTCTGATTGGTCAATCAGCAGTCACATGGTTGATAGAAACAAAAGATAGACGGGTTACAGGCAAATCTTTGTATAAGTTAGCAAGAACCTGCATAGATTTTATCTATAAATTTTATTACTCTCTCATAGATAAGGGTGAAAAGTTGCGTTTTTCTTTATTAAATAACCACATTTATCACATAATTGAGAACAACAGAGTATATAGAATATGTAGCTATTTCCATAGACAATTCACTGTCAAATTTTCAAGCCGATGGATGGGTTAATTAAAGCGGAAGATATAGCGAATAAGGTTTATAATACGCGCACGCGCACACAATTTCACACACAAACTACATGACATAAAAGAACAAAATTTTATAAAGAATTTGGTATAACCTAAGTCCTTATCCATCGATAAATACAAAACTTATAGCTAATTGACAAAAATTTGTATAAATCCATTTGAAACATGTTAATGTCCGTCATCCATGCTCAGATACTCTTAATATAGCTCATCATCCTGTGTTTTGTTGCTATATATATATATACAGGGTCCGTCACGGGAATCGCATGGTTTTCAAATAAGATGTACTTAGTCAGTTTGGCTTAAAAAATATTTTTATTTATGACAATACATAGTGTATGTTGGGAATTTCATTGTTCATTTATGTTTTGAAGATCACGTCGCTCAGATGTTGGCCATTTATGTTTATGCATGATTGTAGCCGGTCCCGAAAACTCCGAGTAGCGTTAATTAACATCTGACGTGGAATACGAACGATTTCCTCCTGGATTGTCGTCTTCAGATCTTCAAGGCAACGTGACTTGTTAACATATACTCGGGACTTGAGACATCCCCACAAAAAGAAGTCACATAAGCTTAGATCGGGGGAGCGAGGAGGCCAGCGAAGATTGCCATATCTGGAGATAAGGTGGCCTGGAAACTGATCCCGTAAGACAGCCATTGAATGACGAGCTGTATGTGCAGTTGCACCATCCTGTTGAAACCATACTCTCCTCATTGCCCATCTGCGACGTCGAAGTTCTGGGAAGAAGAAGGTTTGGAGCATCGTAATGTAGCGCTCTGAATTAACAGTCACAGTAATGTTGTTTTCCAAAAAAAAGTACGGGCCAATAATGTCCTTCTCCCCAACTGCACACCATACTGTTACTTTTGGGCTGTGAAGAGGGGACTCATGTAACATCTGAGGATTTTCATTACACCAATATCTACAGTTTTGTTTGTTAACGAGCCCATTTAAATGAAAATGGGCTTCATCACTCATGAGAAAAATCATGTTTTCATTATTGACCATGGTTTCACAAAAGACACGACGCTGTTCATAATCACCTACACTAAGTTGCTGACATACCTGAATTTTGTATGGGTGATAATGAAGATCTTTTTGCAGAATCCTTCGCACTGTTGACTCGTTAATCCCTAAACTCGCAGCACGCTTGCGAACCGACCGTGTAGGGCTCTGTATCGCAGACGTCCTAACTCGCTCGATGTTTTCGGGCGTACGGGCTGTGTTGACAGGGCCAGGTGGTTTTTTCTTCATTACGGAGCCAGTTGTGTTGAAGTTTTCAAACCATCTCAAAATGGTGTTGCGGTCTGGAACAGGTCGGCGGACCGGAATATTAAAATGGGTGCGAAATTCACGTTGTGTCTGCGTCACTGACTCATTGTTTACGAAAAACCGCCGGAGAGCGAACGTACGATGCTCCACGTTCCACGACATGGCGGCAACTAAACTAAACTTCCCACTCTAACGAACAAATCAAGGCCAACCCACACTTACTGATGCCAACCGCTCGGCCGTACTACCCAATACAAAAACATGCGGTTCCCGTGACGGACCCTGTATATATATTGCAACAGATCAAATTTATTATACTAATAAGGATATAGTGAGTGTGTACAAATCACAAACACGTCCATTATGGAGGAGATGAACAATTATTTATTATACACACAAATATAGTTTTTAAAGAGGTATATTGTATTATAAATTGTCATGTATTGTAATTTGCAATAATAGTTTATAATTTTCGATAATATATCGGTTTTACTTGATTGAGGCTACGACCTCAGTACGTGCAATCCTCCTCTTCCTACTGCCACTCCCGTCCTGGCGTCCTCTTCTTCAGCGTCACTCCTTCCTGGCGTCCTCTTCATCCGTCGTCCTCGTTTCAGATATGTTACACACACAATGCTCATTAATTTCTCTAGAATAGTTTATTATTAATTGATATGTAAATTTTGTCAATCTCAGGGTGAATATGGGTAGCAATTTAATAAGGTGTATTAGTCGTACACCTTCCACGTAATCTTGAAGTGTCTTTAAATTCCCTAAGCGGATATCTTAAACTTACACGAAAAGCACTATACTATATTATAATTCTATTTAACTAATTGACCCACTCGGCTCTGTACGCAGAACTTCGTACCGAATACCAAGGTTTATGTTAAGTTATATTTTTCTATGTTCGCTCGAGAATAACTCTCTCATGCACGAGCTCAACTTCAGCTTGCAATTGCCACAGACAGACCGTGTCGATCTTTACTCTACAAAGAATGAATGTTACTGAATTTAGTGTATTCCGATTGGCTAAACCCAAGTCACATGATTGATGGAATCAACAGATATCAACTTTTCCAGAAAGAGTTTGTATAAATATGCACTAAATTGCATTGAATTATCTACCAATTTTTATGACCCTATTAATGATAAGTGTTTCAAATTGAGTTTTTCCTACTTAAAAAACCATATTTCTAAAACAGTTATGGACCATAGAGTACACATAAATTGAAGCTATTTACATAAACAATTCATTGTCAAAGTTTCACGTCGATCGGTTAATTACCGCGGAAGATATAGCGATCACAAGTTATCACACCCGCACACGCGCACAAATTCACTCAAAAAATACATGACAATAAAGAACATCTTTTTACGGAGAATTTGGTATGCACTAAATGCTTATCCATTTCTAAATACAAAACTTATGGCTAAAAGACAAAGTATTACAAAAATCCAATTTAAACATGAAAATGCTCGTCATCCATGTGCTCTGATACAAAGAACATAGCTTATCATCCTGTGTTCCGTTGCAGGATTGACCCCACCACGTGTAAAAAAATTGTTTTTATATGGAATATAAACATTTATTTTTTTCTCTTCCTAACCTAAATTGACAAAACTTCCTTCCAATAATCATAATCATCCAAATAATAACATAATAAATTCAAAAATCAAAATAAATAAGTAGGTTCTATCAAAAACATTCCTCAACTGTCACTTTCACAGCTCTAATGTAAACAAACAAACGCACGTGGCTAGATATCAACAACACTCCTGAACACATAAGCATATCACACTTCTGACGTCGTTCGGCTAAATCTATGTATACTACAGTTCATCCATGCATTTTTCCAACATAATCACAATTATTCTTACTTTACACATATTTTTATACAATTTCCTACCAGTCATTCCACCTATATCTAGGCATTCTAGGTTTAATTATCTTTAACGTAATATTTTCTTAAGGATGATGCATGGAACTTCCCTTCACCCTGTTTGTATTTTGGTTAGTGACAATGTATGTATTTTTACCCACTTATTCCGATAAAATATATGGACCGTTGTATAATCTAAAGAATTTGGCTGCAGTATTGTCTTCCCTGTGGCCTACATTTAAAGCTCGCAGGAGTACCTTCTCGCCAGTTTTGAACGTTACCAGTTTGTGATCCGCATTAAATTTCTCCGTCCGTTCTTCGGCACACCTTTTAATGCGTCTCCTGGCCTGTATCTTCTAACCAAATTTGGAATAAGCAAATTCTGCGTTGCAATCCTCCTGATGCATCCATCCCAGGCACGCTTTGGCATTTCTCCGGTTTGTAGTTCGTTAGGTGTAAATCCTGTCGTGTCATTGTAATTCCCGTTGATGGACGCCTCGAAAAACTCGAGATAATCCGGCCACCTACTCTGGTTGGTATTACAATAAGTGCGAAACAGACGCCCTAACTTCCTGTTGACCCTTTCGGCGAGGTTACCTTGCGGTCTCCGGATTGCTGTCAACACTGCCTGTATATTGTGCTTCTCTAATTCGGACTACCACTTCTTGTTGGTGTGAATTGCTTACCCTGGTCTGATAGAATTTTCTTCACCGGACCATATTTCGGAATGTATTTATTTAATAAAACATTTAATACTGCCATCGTGGTAGGTCGTCCAATTGCATATAAACTTACGTTCTTAGAAATGCATCTGTGCAAACAACCAGGTTCTTCATACCCCTTGCAGCACGTGGTAGCGGACCTAAAAAATCGATACACAGTAGATCATTCTTATTCTTGGTAATGATGTTACCCATCTCCACATAGGTGTGTTGATTTGGGTATTTAGCTGTCTGGCATATGTGACATGTTAGCAAAATAGACTTAACTTTCCTTGCCATGTTCAACCATACGAAGTCTTCCCTCATCGCCAAATAACACTTATAAGCTCCAGCATGAGCAAGACTTTCATGACATGCCCAAGTTAAATCTTCTACGAGATCATCAGGAACCATAATCTTCCATTGACCATCGATTATTTTATACAGTATACTTCCCTGTCGATTCTGTATTTCGGGTTGTCTTGCATTTGTATTTCTTCACAAATTTTTCTTAATTTTGCGTCCTTCTGTTGTTCAAGATTTACCAATTTTAATCTATTTCTTACGTCATCTGGTAATGTGTACGTGACTGCTACAATTTGAATTTCACTCCTGGTCGCGGAGTACTGTTCTTCGATGATGGGGGGATATCTACTTAGAGTATCAGCAGTTTTATTCTCACTGGCTTTACAATACTTGATGCTGAAATCCTATTCTTGGATCGCCAGGATCCAACGCGATATCCGCGCATTGGCCAGTTTACAATTAAGCATGAAAGATAAAGCCTGATTATCTGAGAGAATTTCAAAGTGTTGACCCACCAGGTAATATCTAAGTTTACTAATACAATACACAATTGCAAGAATCTCTTTTTCAGACGTAAAATAATTTCTTTCTGCCCCTTTTAAAGATCTACTTACATGTGCAATTACCTTATGTTCTCCTTTATTATTCCGCGTTGGGAGCACAATCGTAACCTTTTTGTGTTATATTATTAAGATTTCGCATATCTAAGCAGATGCGTATATCGTTATTTTTTTCTTAACGACCACCATCGGGTTTAAAAAATTACTATCTGCTCGTTCAATAATAGCCTATTATTCTCTAACATTTTATGTATTTCTTGTTCAAATTGTTGCTGATAATGTAATGGAATCGGATATGCTTTTCTTATAAATTTATTCTCGTCGCTAACTTGTATTTTATGTTCATAAACGTTGGTAATTGTGTGCTGTGTTTTGAAAATCGATTTATATTTATTTAAAATATTATTTAATTGCTTTCGTTGACCATCTGTTATCTCCTTATCGTGCGCTCTACCGTTAGCTGCTATCTTATCTAAGCGATTAACAGGTGGCTTCTGTATGTCAACGGGCCTACACTGGTCAGCCGCATTGTCATATTGACTTCCCTTACTGAGCGAATAACCCAAATTAATTTTATGTTGTATTTTTAACTGTGCATTCTAGCGTTTTATTAGTGAAATCAATTGTAGCGTGTATTTTCCTTAATGTGTCAGTGCCTACTATAATGTCGTACACTAGATTTTTGACTATAAGAACGTGTATTTCCGTTTCCATCCCTTGTGAATTTATTGTGATAAGTGCTTGCTTATTGATAGTTTGTGAATCACCTGTGGCCGTCGTGACAACTGTATTGTTGACAGGTAAGATTGATGTTTTTTTTTAAATTGGTGTCTATGTTTGTTAATGAATTTTTCGCTGATTAGAGAAATTTACACACCAGTATCGAATAATACTTTTCCGACACATCCATTAATTTTCGCTCTCACAACAATATCATTATCATTCTTATTTCTAACCTTTTCCACATCATCATCAACACAATTGTTATATAAGTTATTAACTCATCTCTAATGTCAACAGGATATAGGTCTGAAGCAATGTATACATTCTTACTACTAGTATTGTTCACATAAGATTTTTGATACTATTGTTTGTTACGGTACGTTTTATTTGTACTTTTATCCTTAGTTTTATTTATATTTTTCAATTTATTCCACGGACTCACGCCGTGCAACCCTAGTCGTTTTTTGGTTGCTCTTCGGTGGTACTTGTTTCGGTAATTGCCGATACATTTCTCTGATTGAACTTTTGGAAATTAGGTTTGTTTTTAAATTGTTGTGGTTGTTGTTTTTGTGGTTGTTGTGGCTGAAATTGTTTTCGAGCCGGTTCACTATTATTATTACTATTACTTTGGCTGTCAACATTATCCCATTTGGTTAACAATAGGAGTAGTTCCTCCAATGATTTAATACCTTGTGTAATTACAGCGATTTGAATGCCGCGTCCGAAATGATGAGCTAATTTATTTACCATCTCTGGCTCTGACATTTCTGGTTCAAGATACTTCGTACGAGATATGAGTTGGATTAAATAATTTTCTTTAGACCCTTTTAAACTGGAATACCTAACAAACTCCAGCTGTATGCGTATTTTTCGCTGTATTTCGCTGTTTCAGTATCTCGCCCTAAAATGTTGTACCAGATCTTGATATGTAACTATTTTATCTTGTACTACCGTGAACCATTCAGCTGCAGTACCCTTTAATCTTCTGACTACATAGTTTATTTTATCCATCTCACTCAGGGTGTCGCCTATTGCGTCCGTGTCTCGATGGCAGCATGTAAGAAAATAAATCGGATTCTCAGAGTCCCTGCCGAAGAATTTTACCTGCGAATTGTTTTCTTCTAAATTTCTATAGATGAAGGTGGTCTGGTTCGCCGTTGTCGAGGTACTCTGGGGTCGGGTCAGCTGTTGTTACAGACTGTCGATCTTTACTCTACCAATAATGAATGTTACTGAATTTAGTGTATTCCGATTGGCTAAACCCAAGTCACATGATTGATGGAACCAACAGATATCAACTTTTCCAGAAAGCGTTTATATAAATATGCACTAAATTGCATTGAATTATCTACCAATTTTTATGACCCTATTAATGATAAGTGTTTCAAATTGAGTTTTTCCTACTTAAAAAACCATATTTCTAAAACAGTTATGAACCATAGAGTACACATAAATTGAAGCTATTTACATAAACAATTCATTGTCAAAGTTTCACGTCAATCGGTTAATTACCGCGGAAGATATAGCGATCACAAGTTATCACACCCGCACACGCGCACAAATTCACTCAAAAAATACATGACAATAAAGAACATCTTTTTACGGAGAATTTGGTATACCCTAAATGCTTATCCATTTCTAAATACAAAACTTATGGCTAAAAGACAAAGTATTACATAAATCCAATTTAAACATTAAAATGCTCGTCATCCATGTGCTCTGATATCATCTGATATATCATCTTGTGTTCCGTTGCAATATATTATAACGATACCAAGTATTTAAACAGTTATAACGATACCAGGTGTAAACAGTTATAACGATACCAGGTGTTTAAACGTATATAACGATACCAGGTGTAACTGTAATAAGAGCAGTAAATTTATGAGTAGTTAAAATTTCATGTTTATTGTTTAACAAGCATTATAAATAACAGAGCATTGTTAATAATCTCCGATCAAGATATCACTCCTTATTAAGTTTTTATCTCTTATGCTATATGGTGTTACACACATTTAAAACACTCTTACATCTAGACATGTTAATAATCTTAATCTAGACATTTATTCAAATTGATTTAATAAAAGAAATAAAATTTAAATGTAATTAAGTTCTATTTTAATTGAATTCATTTAAATCAGATCTGACCTCAGCTTGCTCAGTCTATACCAATGTTTTTTTAAAAATAATTTTGAAATTATATTAATTACTCTTAGACTGGCATTTGTTTCGTATTCAAAAATTTAAATTATTCTTTTCTTGATAAAAAAAATACTACCTCAAAATTAAACTCTTTTTTTTCTATATTTGTCTATATGCGATCGCTCATTCTTACGACTAAAACATTTACATAAGACTCTATTACATTATTTACCTAACTATAAACTTTTTTTTTTTAATTCTTTGTCTCTTTATATAGTCTTTATGAGCTCTTTAAAAAAAACATTTATAAATGCATTATGCATGTCACCTCGAGTTTTGATGACCTTACTACTTATTGACGGGGTCCAGGGTTGGGTTACCGTTACTCCTGGCTTGGCGTGGTCTTGGATATGTCCAGAGTCCAGCGTCGTTCTCCAGCAATGTGTAGTCCGTCCCAGAGAATTAATATCGGCTGCGAGGTGGATCTCGTTCGGCTGTTAGGCGTCTAAAAAGCATCTCCTAACGTCCAGCATCTCGCGTCGCTCTTTGTAGCTTCTCTGTAGATACTCTTGCTGACTTAAACGGTCCCGGTACTCTACGTTTCCCGTACTAGTGTAAACATTATTACTGAAAACGTTTTTATTCGTTCGTAGATGAGACTTATAACAAAATAAAACTGTTCTGCCGACGGACAGCGTGTCCGACTGCAACTGTGTCTTGAAATGAAGAGAAGGGTTTTCAGTCGAACCCTTAATTTATACCCTCTCGAGATTCCGCACCTGTTGGTTCCGAAATTGTCCTGTCGAGACCTGCAGATCACATGATAGCCCCCACTCCCGAACCTTTTCATATATTTGCAATTTTTTGCAAATGGCAATGTTTTGTACGGAATTGAGATAGCACAAATCATAGATAATTTGATTAGGCACTCACTGTATTAATTTGAGCGTCTTAGTGTAATTTGCGTATTTCTGGCACACTTATTTCGCACTGACTTCGCGTAGTGTGTCCTACTAACGTCATTTTCTTACTGTGAATAACTATAAAATTTACACACACTTTGTTGCCTTTTGTTTGTTTATACACTAATTAGTTTTCACACAGTGAATTCAAATAATTATTTTAGTAATTAATTGGGGAGGGTTGCTGGGATTCCTGTCTGTACATGCATCACTAACACACACAAGATACACGCGTAACACACATACAATCGAGCAGGTGTTCCTTGCCTGTTGGAACAGGTTAATTTCTCCCCTAGTATAACAGTGAAACATTTTTACAATCCCAGACATGTCCATTTACCCCAAACTTATAATAATTTTACAAATTTTACATTTATTTAAATCAATGCTCAATACAGCATATGGCTGTATCGTCGCATTATTCCTCTGCTTGAAAAAAAAATTTAATAAATATTTATTTATTAAATTTTGGTCTATTTGTTCTAGACAAATAAATATAATATTATACTAGCTTAACCTTATTTTACATCAGTTAAATGACACATAATAATGAGTAGGTCAGTATAACGCTCGCCTGTGGTGGTATGCAATATTTTCACCCCCCATTATAACAGCTAAGCGGTGCGTTGACCTTGGACGGGCGCAGTGGCATTGTTCTTCTCTCTCTCTCTCTCTCTCTCTCTCTCTCTCTCTCTCTTCTCGTTATTCATACGTAAAATTTCTTGAATGACGTCGCATGATATTTGCCGATGTCCTTTTCCTTCCGTTCGTCGTATACGATGAACGTGTGTCTTCCCACGCGTTGTTTCAACGTATAAGTTCCGTTGTACAGCCGAAAGAATTTCTTCGCTGTGTTGTCAATGCGTTTTCCGACGGGATTAGCTTTCAACAGAATTTTTTTCTCCTACGTCGAATCGTTGTAATTTACGTGTTCTATTGAACTCTTCTCTCCTCTTGTTACCTTGTTCTAAGATGCGTTGTTTAGCGCACTCAACCTTTACACTTAATGGAATAGGTAACTTACATTTTGATTCTCTGGCTTGCTTACATATTTGGTCCAGAATCTAATAGGTTTTTTGTCTTCGTCTAGCTCGATTGGCGTATAACTTGTTGCTTCACTATAATTTTCATTTATTGCTTTTTCAAAGAAAGGTAAATACTCTGCCCATTTGTTGTGTTGGTCGTGACAGTAGATTCGTAGATATTTACCTGACTCTTTATTTACTCTTTCGCGAGATTTCCCTGTGGGTGTCGTACTGATGCGAGTACAGGTTGGATTCCATTTTCACGAAGAGTCTTCTTCCATACATCGCTTTGGAACTGCACTCCTTGGTCGCTAAGTACCTTCTTCATTTTACCATATGCAGGAATGTATTTCTGCAAGAGTATTTTCAAAACAACTTTAGTTGTGGGTCGCATAATTGGATACAGATGGACGGCTTTGGAAAATACATCAATAAAAACAAGTATGTGTTTCACTCCACGACTTGATCTTGGAAGTGGTCCAAAAAAATCCACTGCAATTAGCTCTCCTTTCTGGTCCTTCTGGATACTCTGCATTTCTAGATAGGTATGTAGATTCGGTGCTTTTGCTGTTTGACACTCATAACATTTCTTACTTTCGTTTTTAATCTTCCTGAACATATTACTGATGGCGAAATCTTCACGTAGGCTTAAGTACCGTAACATTTAAGTACAGCAGCATGTGCTAAACTTTCGTGTGTTGGTCGAATTAATTTATGCAACATATCATTTGTTAATACTACCTTCCAATCTTGCCACATTAGTTTATATAAGACTCCATTTTGTATCTTGTAATGGTCTGGTAGGTGATCTCGTAGCTTAAATCCTCTCGTAGCCTCATCTAAGTCTTGTTGTTGAGCCAGATTCTTCAGCATGTGTTTAACATCATTATCAGCAGTAAATTTAATAGGTAACAGTTGTAACTCATTATGGTTATTTTCGTAGACCTCTTCACACTCTTCTGTGACGTATCTACTCAATGTATCGGCTATAAAATTATCTTTCCCTTTACAATATTTTATAGTAAAGGAATACTCACCGATTGCTAGGATCCATCGTAATAATCGAGCGTAGGTTACTTTACATTTTAATAGAAATGATAACGCTTGATGGTCCGTATGTATTTCAAAATGTGTTCCGTAAATATAATATCGAAACTGTTTCAGGGCGTATACTATAGCAAGTATCTCCTTCTCAGATGTAGAGTACTGTTTCTGTGCCCCTTTGAATACTCTAGTGGCATATGCAATGACACGGTGTTCTCCTGTAGCATCTTGTTGATACAGCACACTTCCACATGCGTAGTCGCTAGCGTCTGCGTAGATAACGAATCTTCCATCTCGCTGTGGATGATGAAGCATTATGTTTTTAATGAATAACTTCTTGACTTGGTCGAAGGCATCTTGATGTTTCTTCTCCCACTTCCATTTGTGATTTTTCTTTGTTAACTCCAGCAACGGTTGTGTTCTTTCTGCATATTGTTGTGAGAATCTTCTATAGTATCCTGTGAGTCCCAAAAATGCTCGTAACCCTTTAATGTTCTTAGGTGTAGGGAAATCTGTAATACTGGATATCTTTATGGGATCGGGTTGAATACCTGAGGATGAAATAGTATGACCTAGGAATTGGATTGAGGATTTTATGAATTCACACTTGTCTAGGTTAAGGGATATATGGGCTTCCCTAACCTTGTGGAATATAGTGTTAAGATGTTCAATGTGTTCGTCAAGTGTTTTTGATACTACCAAGATATCATCCACGAACACTATGGTGTAAGGCTCCACTTCTGGTCCTAATGCTTTCTCCAGACATTTTACAATCGCAGCCAAACTCGTGCTCAAACCAAAGGGAACTACCTTGTGTTGGTAGCATTTATTTTTGTATAGGAAGGCGGTGTATTTTCTACCTTCTCTTCTAATTGGAATTTGCCAAAAACTCGACCGTAAATCCAACTTAGTAAAATAACGTTCTCCTTCACACTTTGCAAATAACTCGTCCGCATGTGGTGCACAATCGAATTCACGTAGAACGACGCTATTCAAACTCCTCATGTCCAGGCACAAACCTACTTCTCCACTCTTCTTCTTTACTACAACTAGAGGATTAAGAAAATTGCTGTTGGACCGCTCAATGATGTTATTTTCTATCATCCGTCGTATATCCAGTTCAACTTCTCCCTCGTACTTCATGGGTATTGGGTACTTTGGTCTGACAAATTTTGTAGGGTGTGATACCATAATAGCGTGTTCATAGACTGTGGTCTGCGTCGGTACATCGTTGAATTCTTCATTATACTCTTCTATTAATTTAAATAACTTTGCTTCTTCCTGAGATGACATTCCTTCTTCGGCTGTATTAGCATGCTGAGTACGTGCATATCGTATACGTGGCTTGGATACGACAATAGGTTTTCCACTTACCTCACAATTTTCTTCATTTTCATTCATAGTTAATTCATATAGAACATCCTTATAATTACAAAAAATCTTATTGTTATTAATATCTATCCTTGCATTTAAAGTATTTAATAAATCTAGTCCAATAATTCCATCATATATAAGTTTATTCATTATGATCATAGGATATGTTATTTCTAAGTCCTTACAATTTAAAGTTACGTAAGCTTGCTGTCTAACCTTTTCTCTCTTATTCATGGCTGTAATAACATTTATATTCTTGACAGGTAAAATAGCCGTTTGTTTAAAATAGTTTTTATTTTGTTGTACCCACTTATTGTTTAGTACAGTCAATTGGCTACCTGTATCGATTAACATTTTAATTCTACATCCATTAATTCGTACATTAATTATGGAATAATTTATTTCTTGTTGATTTGGTGTCACATTCCTGTCAGTGTCTAATAACTCATTTCTAACGTCGCACGGGTATATATTGTTTATTGTGTAACAGCACGTCCTGTTTTCCGTCATTGTGTTGTGTCGCGGGAACAGGATGGCTGAACAGGCACCTGTCGCTGTCTCTCTCTTATTTTCTCGTCTGCGCTCTCTCTCTTGCTTCCCACATTACAGCTCCCCTCTCTTTTCTCTGCATTGTGGATACGGTGCGATCATATGGTTTACTAAACTTTTTCTTCAAATTTGGCCAGGCCAAACCCCCTTTTGTATCGCGCACGTTTCTCTCGGAGTGTTGTTCCTTCTCTGCGTCGCATGCGTTATTCAGAGCTGTGTGTTGCTTTACACTGTGCGTTGGCGGCGTATAATTTCGCCTATAATTATCACGGTTTTGCGTATCGTCACGTTCTCATGCTTTATCACTACGGTCGTAACTAGCGTGATAATTAATGCGTGTCTGTTGATTGTGTGGTGAAGTGTTACTCTTGTTAATATTTTGTGATTGAGTGACAAGTATTAAGAACTGTTCGATCGGTTTGACACCCTGCGTGTATACAGCTAACTGAATATCTCTAGGGAAAAGGTAAGACAACTTAGACACTATCTCATACTCAGAAAATTTTGGTTTTAAATGTTTTACGCGTTCAATCTGCACTATAGTGTACTGCTCAATACTCTGGCGTCCATGCGGATTATATTTACCATACTCCAATTGGTCACGTACTTGCCTTTGAGTGTGGATATTCCAGTACCTATTTTCGAATGATTCTCTGAATTGCTGATACGTGGTTATATTGTCTCGAATTATGGAGTACAATTGACTT